>OX421962.1:89776934-91026934 GCA_949128115.1 Anaspis maculata
AGCACAACTCGCTTTTGGGCGGAAACTCAGTGGTAGTTAACTACTGACCTTACGAAGAATTTGACACCATAAAAGTGTTGGTCGGATTTTTTTCCAGATTGTAGTGATTTTACCGACATACCTCCTGGCCTATAAATCAATGAAACCGTTTTAGTACGGTGGTTGAGCGCCAAAAAAAGCTCGAACTATGCATTTTGAGCTTAAGCGATACGCTCTTGGGGTTCGATTGGGGGTACCCAAACCTTAATTTCAAGAGTTGGAGACATCGGCGCACTCGATGCGATGGGGGTCAGGGGGGCCCTTGGAAGTTGAAGGTGCGAGGCTTCCCACCAAATCACCATACCACCACGTAATTCTCACTGGGATGTCATCAAACGACTCTAATCCACACATTGACAACATTTGTTACAATGTCCAAACAGTTCTTTACACTGAAAAAAATTAATTCTTCTGACAGATCGAAAAAAATCAGTTTTTCTCAATTCCTTATCCTCACAACGGATAAACTGCCAAGTTTGGTGTCATTTTGAAGTGAAAGGCATCCTCTTATTGCATTCACCAAGTCAAAATGTTTCTAAGACCACCATGCAAATAATGACAGGCCAAGAAGTGAGCATTTTCCAGCACCTCCTTCAACAGTAGTTTCTGGGCTCTTACCAATCGATATGATTGATAATTTTATCATGGATCAATAACTTGAAGTGTTTTGTAACGATAATGCATGTGCATCAAACTCGACACGGGCGTAGAGGCCTGCAAAAGAAATCTTTCTCCAGCAGACGAATTAATTTCACGCCTACTAAGCGTCAGTTTGTTGGGCTCAGGCAGTAGTCCAGGAAAAATAGACAAAAAAAATGGGATTGGTTGAAAAAAATTTGTAACAGGCATGCAATTTTTGCACGCACCTTAGTATTGTGACCTTGAATAATTTCTGAAAGTTCCCCATCGATATCGTTACCGCTAGTAAAGTTACGCGAGGTCAAAGGTCGCGAAAAACTGTTTTTCGCATATATCTCGAGAACGACAGCCTTTATCGAAAAAATACACAGAGCCAATTTGTAGCCAAATAAATTTGCTCTGAATGGTTATTTGAAAGTTTTTTGTATCGGCGAACTATCACGAGATATAGGAATTATTCATTTCCGATAATGTTAAATACAGGTAATAAAGTCACGGAAGAAATTTACTAAAAGAATGTTGTGTTCCTAGTGAGTGATCTGCGGACATCTGGTCCGCAAAATTTCACACAAAATTCCTCCTAAGAGAAAATTCACATGTAACGTTACATATAAATATATCAATTTCTTCCTTCCTTCCAGTCGGTTCTATCACCCCTAAACTTTCCCGACTAGTATCCAGGAACCTATAGAATTGTTGTTGTTGAGACGTCTCTTCGGATGAGAGGTTGGAATTAGAGAGAAAGATTGAAAATAATTTGCAGGAAATTGAAAATTTTGTCAGGACTTGAAGATTAAGGGAAAACCTCAATCTTTTTCCGAATCATCTTATTGTAAAAATCGTCAATTAAGGCTTCACTTCGAACTCCATCATCTAAATCTGGTCTTTGGTCCTCAGGCCGGTTTCACATTTTCAGAAGAAATTTTTTTCGGGAAATTGCACAAAAAATTGTTGGGAAATGTTCAAGAACCAGCTAACTATTCTTTACGAAATAGAAGGATCTATTGAAAAAGAGATGGAAAGTTGGAAAATTTGCAGTTTTTCCAGAGAGGAGAACTGGAAAACCGTGGGTCCGATCTAGAAAATTTTTCCTCCAAAATTTTTTTCATTCTTTTCTTCAACTTTTATCCGCAGCATGTCTGCACTTGAAATCAATTTTCGTGGGGCTCACCGCATGTCGAGGTTTGCCTGCAGTTTTTTCACATTGATGGAATGTGCAAATTTCATTTTGAAAAAATTACCGTCGGAAAACCGGAACCGCGTCGATTTTGAAAACAAATCTACACTGTAAGAAATAATCGTGAATTTCCCATGCGGCCACATTGCTTTTTTCCCATACTTTTCAAAATACCATACATGCATGGAACTTCTCCATCACTTAATGGAAGATTTCCAATAAACTTGAGATTCTCCATACATCGGTATGGAAAAATTTAAGGTAGTAATTCAAATCAGTTTTACCGATCACGTGGTACAGCATCTACGAATGAAAATCAACATACTCCCAGCAGAGATCGAAATCGGAAGACCGTTTATTATTATTGTATTATTATTTGCACGAACTAGTGAGCTGTGAATTGAGTGAGAGTTTCATCGTTGGAATGAACATTGGACAAGTCTGTACACTGGGCAGAACAACAGAAATAGTCTATAAAGGTGAGTAGGTAGTACCTATATAACTTATCCACAATTTTCGAGTCAATTTTTGATAGGTTAGACCGATGACGGTTAAACTAAACTAAGTATTTCTATGATTTGCATGCCGTTACATGCGTCGTCCATGTTAGTGTGGGAGTAAGTCGCTTTAGATTGAGAAAATAAGTGCCTACAATTCGATTGTTATTTTTCCAAATACGGCAAGAGAAGGGTTACTATTCCTCGATTCCTCGTAAGCATGCAACTTGCACCGGCGACTTTGCATACAGTCAGCTGAGCTGAGCTAGGAGGCTGGAGGTTGGGAACCCGGCCCAGTGGTGCCAGATCCAAAATTGAAAAAATCGGTAGTGTCACCCCAGAACTTTCCCGACTAGCATCCAGGAACCTATGGAGATTTTTGTTCGAAACGTCCCTTCGGGTGAGAAGTTACAATTAGAGAGAAAGATTGAAAATAATTTGCAGGAAATTGGGAATTTTGCCAGGGAAATTTGGATTTTCCGGGAAAACCTAAATGTTATTCCAAATCATCTTATTGTAAAAAATATTCAATTGAGGCTTCACCTTGAGCTTCATCATTCAAGTCCGGTCTCAAAAACGCAGGCCGGTTTTACATTTTTCTACCGGAAAATAGGTAGGTACAGGTATACGCGTATAGCCGTATACTAAATACGAACGATAAATTGAAATTGTACCTAGTTTTAAACTAATGTATTTCAGCGCATTTTTGATGGAAAATTACGCTTAGGTATATGGCCGGTCTGTCTCTCTGTCTGTCTGTCTGTCTGTCTCCTCCATGTAGAAATTAGGAAGTTTTAGGTACTCCTCTTCGGGGAATGAAGCCAAAGCCTCATTGGAACTTTTTCCTATGGATAGCTGATGTTCCCAAGGGTGGCCAATGGGCTTTCTCATCTAGACATTCATATCATCAATATTATTATTTTCGAAAAACTAAGATTTCCTGTGCACTTCGAAGAAGTTGAGCTCCTCCTCGGGGAATGAATCTAGAGCTTGGAACTTTTTCCAATGGATAGCTTAGCTTAGGTCATCGAAAGGGTGGCCAGTGGGCAGATAGAATTTCAATGGGTATTATTTCAAGCTGATTTTCATGATTCCGCCACCATCTTGGCCGCCATATTGAAATTTCTCATTAGTGGAACGATCGTCATGAAACTTGGAACTTACTCTTGTCTCGTATGAACATTCTCATTTCCAAGCTGAGTTTAATGATTCCGCCGCCATCTTGATGACCGTCATATTGGAATTTATTATTAGTGGAACGATTGTCATGAATCGTGAAACTAACTTAGGTCCCTTATGAACATTCTTATTCTCAAGCTGGACTTTATTGCCATCAACAGTTTCATCAGTATAAGGAATATGTCATATTTTCATATTTTTCCACAGGATACATCATCATACCCTCGATCATACCAAGAAATGCTTGTGGACATGGGCAGCGAGGAAAGACCGATTCTTATTATCAAAGGTTAATAATATTTACTACCTACCTCCTACATCCAAGTGGTATAAATATTTTCTAATTTAAAAATAATTTGTTAGTGAATAATCTTAGTACCTACCGCTCGTGGAGTACTAAAATAATATATCTCATTACAGCAAAGTCCTTGTTTGACGACACTGCAACGTGCGAAGTCTCTGTCGAAAATGAGCAAATTCTTAAACCAAAGTTATACTTATGGAGAAAATTCAGAAGGAACCTTAGAATTCATTCAACGGTAAGTCTTCTTGTGGAACCTTGGAGCTGTGATATTAAGATGAAATTTTTACAGAGTTTTCCAAAAAATCAATCCTTCATCAGGACGACGTAAGAGACAAAATAAAGCTTAACGAATTCACCACATCATAAACCCACAAGCTAACTAAGTGATGGGTCACCTATAGCTGATTGTGAACAAGAAGAAGAAGAAGAAGAAGAAGAAGAAGATTAGTGATGATCATATGATTTTTTTGTTTTACTCAAGTTTCGGCCCATTAGTTACCAATTTGTGTATGTTTGCTTCATCATATTGTTTTTGTTTTGCTAAGAATCATATACCAGTTTATCTTTATGTTTTGTATTTGGTCACTTTGTTCACATAAAATACATGCAATTTATGACTTCAGTAACTTGATAATTCCCTTTGATTTGCAGTAGGAAGTTGATGTATCATCCATTTTAAAAGGTTTCTGATGCGACTAAAAAAGTTGTTGACGGGAATCGGTTTTATTTCATTTTTTTCGTTAAGTGGGAACTCCTTCAAAATGAAAATGCTATCAAATTTTGTGAATTTCTGAAAATTTTTGATTTTGATTTTCGAAATATCAAAACTAGATAGCTCTGACAATACATCTTTTCTCAAGAAAGTCGCATGCCAAAGAACTTTCTATTTGTAAGAAAAAGGTACCAAAAATGATTTCTCGTAGACATGAAAAAGTGAATTAAGTAGTAGAAATCATTTTTGGTACCTTCTTTTCGAAAATAAAAAGTTCAAACTTGGCGTACGACTTTCTTGAGGAAAGATGCATTGTCGATGCTATCTAGTTTTTGAATTTTCAAAAATCAAAATTGAAAATTTGCAAAAATTTTTGTAAATTTTTGGAATTTGATAGCAATGCTAGTACATTCTCTTCTTGAAGGAGTTTCTTTTGACGAAAAAAATAAAATAAAACCGATTACCGACAACAACTTTTTTAGTCGCATCAGAAACCCACGTATGGACTAAATACGGGAAATTGCATTTTTCCTATTCTTATGTATGGGAAGTGTCCCATACTTCAGTTCACGAAAATTACAATCAACACATTGGGTAAAATTTGTTTTTCCCATACTTGGGCATGGGAAAAATATCAACCTGTTGGATGAAAATTACAATTGACGTAAGGCGTTTTCCCGCAGTCAAAGTATGGAAAAATAGTAACTCGGTAAATGAAAATTCCAATACACATTATGATGTTTTCACCATATCGACATGTGGTAATATTTCATGCTTGTATGGGTTAACGACTTCCAATACACGTATGGAAAAATTACCACAGATTTTTCTTACAGTGACACGACGTCCAATCCAATCTTCTTTCAATATTAGTCGGAATTTTTCAAAAAAAGTCGATCACCGAGCAGGAATGAATTTTTGAGTGAAGTCCTGCATCAAAAGCGAGTAGTCCTCACGGGTGAGTGGCCCTCTCGGGTGGCAACGGCTAGAGGAAATTTTGAAAATTCATAACGCTCGACTGGGAAATGGTAGTTAATTGGAACTGCGGACTTAATTTGACTCTTTTATTGTGTTGCTTTCTGCCAAATTTCCTTCCAATCAATCGATTAGATTTTCAATAATTGAATGGTAAAATTTAGAAATTTGACATTTTTCAATATTTGACAGATGACAGATAGGGCAATACTTTGAACTGTTCTGACTACAGTTTTTCAAGGGCTTTCGAATGACATATTACAAGTCAAAGGTTACTGGTTCGGCAGCTATCGTGTCAGAACGATTCTATTCTTACGTTCCTAATTCTTTGAACCGCTCTATCTCGTGAATCATTGCCGATACAAAAAACTTAATTATCTCGAATAGCAAATCACCTTAGCTACAAATTAGCTCCGTATATTTTTCCGATAAAAGTCGTTGTTCTCAAGATATATGCGTAAAACAGTTTTTCGTGACCTTTGATCTCACATAACTTTACTAGCGGAAACGATATCAATGGGAACTTTCAGAATTTATTGGGGGTTACAATACTGAGGTGCATGCAAAAAATTAGGCTGTTACAAATTTTTCCCTGTGAATGGCTATTTTTCCTGGACTACAGGGAGCGTTTGGATAGGTTCTATTCATCGAAGATTATTTTGACAGTCACTAGGTACCCCAATGGGGATTAACTGCAGGGATCATGGCTGACGACGAAGGGCACCAAACTTTCAAAACGTCATTTTCTTTCTTCCTCTACCAACCTTCAAGGTTGTTATCATTTTGCACGTGGAAGTTTCCTTATGTTTGGAGAAGAAATAATTTCATAAACAACAACCGAGAAAATAACTTCCAGAGTGGCAGAGAATAAGATCTTCGACGTTGAATGCCCTCCGCCGTGAGCCATCACCTCTGCAGTTAACTCTCATGTAGGTACTGACTGGCAAAACAAGCAGTAATGGTTCATAATTCAATTTCCAGAATTGAACAACTCAACTTTATAGATGGTGTTAGCGCGGTACACATAAAGACGGCAGCCTTCCGATGGAGGCTGCATTAAAACAATAACTCTTGGATTAGGAAAGCAGCAAGCGACAGTCAGAAATAAAACTCACAACAACAATCAAAAACTTTAATGCAAAACAGAAAAACACAAACAGGCAGAATTACAAAACAATAAAAAAAAAACAATGTGAATTGAATGAAATGAAAAATCCGAGTGGTTCTGATCGGGGGCAGGTTCGCTGGCGCCGAGTGGCGTCGGGATCTTATTCGGTGGCGGCGTCGTCCTGGCGGAGTCCGAAGGCGGCGTCGTGGTGAATGGCCGTTCCGGTGGTGGATTTCCCGTTGAAGTGCACGAGTGCCCACGTTCGTCACCAAAATGGCGGACGAACGACTCGATCCCGTCCAAAACTGGAGCTTTGTGTGCGGCTGGCTGGTCCAAACCGCTCCCCGGTGAAAGCGGTGAAAACTGCCGCTTCCTGGACTTGGAGATGATGCAGAGATCCTCCAGGAGTCACTATCGGACGCGATGGGCCTTGGATGGGCTTCTGGTCGAGTGCGAATGTACGCCGATGGCACGACAAGATGGCCGCGAGAACGATGACAAAAAAGACGGCGTGGCTTCCCGCTCGACGTACGTAGATCGACGCCGCTTCGAACGAAGCGGCAAGAACACGAGCGGAAGGAAAGCCGAAGAATGCCGAAGACGGCCGAAGAAAGCGCTGGAGCTCGGTCACGCTTGCGCCTGACAGCCAAGTGCCAGGCACACCGAACAGGGGATGAGGGGTGAGGATTTGGACAACACCGGGATATTTTGGGTTGCATACCCTCAGTGCACACGAATGCAGTTTTCAATGAACGGGGCCGAGACATACTCCCCACCAAAATACCACTCGGGGTCTTTTCAAAGTTCAAAAAATTAATGAAATCAAACATGATACAAAAAGAAAGAGCATAGTGAGAACAATGAAGGAAGTGAAAACACAGAATGCTCACTGTACTGAAGGAAGGGGACAAAAATTGACCATTGGGCGTCGCAGAACGTTGCGTTGAGTACGGACATCTGCGACGCGACAAATGCCATCTTTGCCGGGGAAGAGTTTTGAAATTCTGCCTAACCTCCACTTCAGAGGGGGAGCGTTTTCGTCCTTGATGAGGACTAAAGACCCCACATCTGCGGATTCAAGGTGACGTGACTTGTGCCACTTGCCGCGTTGGTACAGCGTGTGTAGATATTCGTCGCGCCAACGCGCCCAAAAGCGCTGTTGCATGGATTGGACCAACTGCCATCGCGACAACCTGCTGATCTTGAGGTGGGACAAATCTGGGTCAGGTGGTGCCGTTAACGGCTCGAGCGTCAAAAATTACCAGGCGTCAATGGGCACAGATCATTTGGATCCGAGCTCAGCTCCGAAAGTGGCCGTGAGTTGAGCAACGCTTCAACTTGGGTGACCAACGTGGTCAGCTCTTCAAAGGTGAGTATTTGATCACCTATCACGCGAGATAGATGAGTTTTGACAGCTTTTATGCCGCTTTTCCACAGCCCGCCAAAGTTGGGACTGGAGGGAGGAATGAAGCGCCAAGTGATGGCTTCGGATTCCGCGGCGAGTTGCATTGACGTCGTCAATTGCCTATGAGCTCCGACAAAGTTTGTGCCATTGTCGCTATAGATGGTAGAGCAACGACCGCGCCGGGCAATGAATCTGCGCAAGGCAGCGAGGAAAGCATCTGTTGAGAGATCGGAGGCAACCTCGACGTGCAATGCCTTGGTGGCGAAGCACACGAAAAGACAGATGTACGCCTTCGTAGTTCTGACACCGCGAGCGCGTGACATGAGGATTGGAAAAGGGCCACCATAGTCGAGCCCGACGCAGCTAAAAGGTTTTAGCTGAGAAATTCGCGCCGAGGGGAGGTCGCCCATGGTGGGAGAAAAAGTTTGCGGCTTAGTCCGGAAGCACCGGTAACACGATGCAAGATAGTGCCGTACCGCGCGTCGCGTGGACAATATCCAAAAATTTTGCTGCAGGAGATAGCAGGTATTGTTGAGTCCTGGGTGGCAATGTCGGGAATGAACTTGTCGAATGACGAGTCCTGTCAAGACGTGACGAGATGGAAGAAGAGCAGGGTGTCTGGTTGCAAATGGCAACTCATGACAATGCTTCAAACGTCCGCCGACGCGGAGAACATCGTCACGATCGAGAAAGGGTGAAAGTTTTCGAAAGGGTCTTGAACAGGGTTTGCCGTTGCGTAACGACGCGATTTCGACGGCAAATACCTTCTGCTGTACATGTTTGACAATGTACAACAAGGCAAAATGGAATTCTGTATCCGAGAGAGGTCCTGTGAACTTCTCATCGGACTTGCATTTGCAGAGCCGATAGAAATAGGCGACAGCGCCCTGAATCTTCCGTAATGAGGATATGCGCAAAAAGAGGTCGTCGATGTCAATCGGCGGCGGCTGCGGCACACGCACGACCAAAGCGAGCTTTCGCTCTTCAGACGCAATGTCTGGGGAGGGCACGGAGAATTTGTCATCCGGCCATGTGTCATCCGCTGATGACAGAAAAGGTGGGCCAGACCACCAGAGGGAGCACGAAAGCATGTCTTCGGGAAACAATCCGCGCGAAGCTGGGTCGGCGGGATTGTCCGATGTTGAGACATGTCTCCAACACTGAGGCGGGACACGCTGTTGAATATGCTCAACACGGTGAGCAACAAATGTTTTCCAGCGGTGCGAAGAGGAACGCAGCCAGCTGAGAACAACCGTAGAATCGGTCCACGCAAATATGGCATCGAACTGTACGGTTCCTACGAGCGCTGCAACGGTGAAGGCAATGAGATTGAAAAGTAGGACCGCTGCACACAATTCGAGACGGGGTACGGTCAGCAATTTGACTGGAGCCACCTTTGATTTGGCGGTTAGGAGACGAATGGTGGGAACACCATTTCGAAGGTAACGAACGTACAACACGCTCGCGTACCCAGATTCAGATGCGTCGCAAAAGGCGTGCAACTGGCACCTGTCTGCAGGCGACGGAAAAGTATGCCGTGGAATTTGCAACCGCGAAAGTTGCGATAGCTCGGATTGAAAACGCAACCACTGTTGACATACGATGTCTGGAGGGGTGTCGTCCCAATCAAGGCCAAGGTTCCATAAGCGTTGGATTAAATGTTTGGCGAAAATTGCAACAGGGCACAGGAAGCCGAGCGGATCGTAAATCCGAGCCACCTCAGATAAAATGGACCGTTTTGTGCACGGTAGTTCATTTGGATGAACCGTGAATGAGAAGGTGTCTGTTGCCGCTTGCCACTGGAGGCCAAGAATTTTGACAGTATTGTCAGCAACGTCACTGGAAGTGGACGGCTGAGTTCGAAAGTGATCAAGTGGTATGTCTTGCAGCACATCAGGGTGATTGCTTGCCCACTTGCACAATTCAAAGCAACCCGATTGGAGCAGGTTGATTAGCTGCGTTTGTAATTCCCGTGCTGATTCCACGGAGTTCGCGCCGCAAAGTAGATCGTCTACATACAAATTACGGCGAATTGCCTGCGAAGCCAATGGAAACTTCGAGGCGCTTTGTTCTGCCAAGTGAAGCAACGTGCGAACCGCTAGAAACGGTGCCGAAGAAACACCATATGTAATGGTGTTCAATTGGTACGTTTCAATGGGTCGATCAGGGGAGAAACGAAAGCGAATGAGTTGATACTTGCGATGTTCGGGCGAGATAAGTATCTGCCGATACATCTGACGGATGTCACAAGTAAAAACGATCGGCTCACACCGAAACTGCAGTAGCAAAGCTGCTATGTCCTGTTGTAACTTAGGACCGACGAGAAGCGTCTCGTTGAGAGATAAATGATTCGGCGCTTGCGCCGAAGCATCAAAAACGACGCGAATTTTCGGCTTGTCGTCTTCGATCTTGACGATCGGATGATGAGGGATGTAATACGCCTCAGAATCTGGAGGTTCTGCGTCCAGCAAGGTCATGTGACCTAGGTCGAGGTAGTCGCGCATGAATGCCATGTATAGATCACGGAGTGTGTCCTGACGGACCAGGCGACGTTCGATAGCTAACCAACGGCGGTCAGCCATAGACCTGCAATGTTCAAAGGTGAGGGACTCCCTTTTGAAGGGAAGCGAAACCCCAAAACGACCTGACGGACAACGGTAGACAGAGTCCCGGAAACAAATTTCTGCACGTTCATCATCTGGGGACAAACGTGTTTTGGACGATGGTGACGAGATTTCCTCTACTTCCCAAAATTTGTGCAGAGACTCGTCGATTCCAGTTGGAGTGCAAACCAAAAAGGAATGCAGAGGTTTTGACGGGGTTTGAAAGGGACCGAGAAGAGCCCAGCCAAAAATGGTGTTTATGGCAACAGGCTGTGACGGACCTGACGAGACGATTCCCTCTTTCACGACTGTAGGATAAACGTCGGCGCCCAACAACACATGAATGGGGCCTGGCTTGAACCATGTGGGATCCGCCAGATTCGATAAGTTCAAGTGGAATTGATCCGGGTTCAAAGCGGTGTCTGGCAGGTTACCACAAATCCTGCGCAGGACAATTAACTCCAATTTAGGGATTGGGAGAGACTCATCATCAGCCTTGACCTGGCAAGTGACTGTGCCACACGTCGAATTGGCGGGGGTGAGACCCAAGCCAAAAACGGGCACATTGTGATTTGATGGGGATAGACCCAATTTGCGCACGCAGGAGTCCAAAATAAACGATGCCTGACTGGCAGGGTCTATGAGCGCACGGAGGCTTTGGTAGCCTCCCCACCGGTCACGAACGTGAACGATTGCCGTGGCCAACAAAACATGAGCTGCCTTGAGGCTTGAGGCGAGATTCGTCACCGAATTCGCGACATTTTCTGGAAGACCAGGGGAAACGATTTGCGGTAATTCAACTGGATTCGATAAAGAACTGGGTGACTCATGACCTGCAGTTCTATGTGGCTTGGGGAAGTGCAGCAAGGTGTGATGCCTTGCGTGGCACTGCCGACACGAATACGACGATGGACATTTTGGAGCGCCGTGATTGGTGCTCAAGCAGTTGAGACAGAGCCTTTTCTGTTTGACCGCCAAATATCTGTCATTTGGGGACATTGACAGAAAAGTCTTGCACGCGGTGATTTTATGACTTCTCGCCCCACAATGAAAACATGCTGACTCATGCGACGTCGCTGGGGCAGATGAGGTCTGAGACACCAACGCATGTGAGGCCCACGACTTGCGGCTGACCTCGGGCTTCACGGTAACGGTGTTTGCCCGTGTGGAGCGGGAGTTCGATTGCGTTTTAGAATTTAAGGCAGTTGCCTCGAAAGCCTTGCATTGGTCGAGCACGAAAGACTTGACGTCTTCGTATTTGGGGGAGGGGGTGCCAGCTGACTGCACCTCGAAACGTTTTCGCGTCGACTCATCGAGTTTCTGGAGCAGCATGCTCGACAGGGTGAAATCCCACAGGTCGATATGCGGATACTGCTCGAGCGCCACTAAATTTTCGTTGAACGTGTTCACAAGATGGCGAAGCGCTTGCGCGGATTCAGATGTGACGGAGGAGGCGTTCATCATCGACTGCCAGTAAAAAGTGACTAGCACGCGGTCGTTCTGGTATCTCTCAACCAACGAGTCGAACGCAATTATGTAATTATCTCCCGTCAATGGCAGGTGTTTAACCATTGAGAGAGGTTCGCCAGATAAAGACGAGATCAGATACTGAAACCGTTCAATATCTGAGAGAGACTGGTTTCTGTGTATTAACGCCGTGAACAGATCATAGTATGGTGGCCATGATTTTAACTTTCCGTCGAAAAACGGCAACGCGATTTTTGGCAATCGGACATTGCTCCGGCCTGTCTCGAACCAAGTTTGCGAGGCTTGGCGAGAGAGCGAGGAAGTCGGCTCTGAATTCGAAAACGAGGCTTTTACCGCAGCAAGTTTGCCATACAAGCTGTCTGCCCGGAGTGTACGTTCAAGAAATGTAGCCTTCTGCTACTCGGAGGCACTGGGGAGAGGGGCAGTGTTGACCGTGCTATTGAAACCGTTGTAAATTTCCGCCGCAATGTCGAACGTGGCTAAAAATGCCGGTTGGAGGCTTGGCTCGGTGGTAGCTGTGACGCCTTGTTCCAGAAGGGGCTCAAGGCGCGCAATAGCTATCGCGATGGACGATAAAGTTGCGTCCATTGTGTACGACACAAAGAAAAATGAAAACAAAGCAACTGACCCTTAGGTTGGCGTACCTGAATGGCGAACCCAACCCAGGTGAAAAAGTGCGAATGAGACGGGCGAAAAACGAATTGATCAACACGCTGGACCAACGCACAAGTGTCACGTGGGTTTGACCCGTGACTTTAAAGTTTCAATAGTGAGGTGAAATCAATTTCTGACTGTACCTTGCTTAGCCGGAATCCGGCTCGAAGGACCAATTTATATGTTAGCGCGGTACACATAAAGACGGCAGCCTTCCGATGAAGGCTGCATTAAAACAATAACTCTTGGATTAGGAAAGCAGCAAGTGACAGTCAGAAATAAAACTCACAACAACAATCAAAAACTTTAATGCAAAACAAAAAACCACAAACAGGCAGAATTACAAAACAATAAAAAAAAACAATGTGAATTGAATGAAATGAAAAATCCGAGTGGTTCTGATCGGGGGCAGGTTCGCTGGCGCCGAGTGGCGTCGGGATCTTATTCGGTGGTGGCGTCGTCCTGGCGGAGTCCGAAGGCGGCGTCATGGTGGATGGCCGTTCCGGTGGTGGATTTCCCGTTGAAATGCACGAGTGCCCGTGTTCGTCACCAAAATGGCGGACGAACGACTCGATCCCGTCCGAAACTGGAGCTTTGTGTGCGGCTGGCTGGTCCAAACCGCTCCCCGGTGAAAGCGGTGAAAACTGCCGCTTCCTGGACTTGGAGATGATGCAGAGATCCTCCAGGAGTCACTATCGGACGCGATGGGCCTTGGATGGGCTTCTGGTCGAGTGCGAATGTACGCCGATGGCACGACAAGATGGCCGCGAGAACGATGACAAAAAAGACGGCGTGGCTTCCCGCTCGACGTACGTAGATCGACGCCGCTTCGAACGAAGCGGCAAGAGCACGAGCGGAAAGAAAGCCGAAGAATGCCGAAGACGGCCGAAGAAAGCGCTGGAGTTCGGTCACGCTTGCGCCTGACAGCCAAGTGCCAGGCACACCGAACAGGGGATGAGGGGTGAGGATTTGGACAACACCGGGATATTTTGGGTTGCATACCCTCAGTGCACACGAATGCAGTTTTCAATGAACGGGGCCGAGACAGATGAATAAAAAAAATTTGCGTCCAAAGCTATCCAAACGCTCTCTGCCTGAGCATAGCGAACTGATGCTCGGTAGGCGTGAAATAAATTCGACCGCTAGAGAAACATTTTTTTCCAGGCCTCCACGCTCGTGTCGAGTTTCACGCAGATGCATTATCGTTACAAAACAGTTCAAGTTATTGATCCCAGATAAAATTATCAATCATATCGATTGATAACAATCAATCAATCAATCATCAATCATATTATTATTTCTCAAAAGAATAATACATATTCTTATAGCAAGGAGTACCGCTTGCTGTGTATAATATAAGGAAAAGAAAAAATTAACAACATTTCAAAAATAGGTTCTCGTATGTTCACAAAAAAGTAAGTAAAAAAAAAAGTAGGTATACTCTTGAACAAATAAGTGGTGTTAATGTAACAAAAGTCAAACAGAGTGAAGTGCAGCTAATAATTAAGTTAAAAGTCAGGTTTAGTCATTTGTGTAAACTTGAGAGTTGGGTACAAATTCAACTTGTCAAAAGAATGAATCGAGGAATAAATAAATTGTCAAAAGCCGATGGTAGATCTTTGGAAAAAAACCGCTGTTATCCAAGTATCATTTCTTTAGGGCTGATGGTTTTTTCGTTTCGATTTTCTTGTCAGGATTGGCCATCATATGATAGTATGAATGTTGATTCGATGACTTAATTTTCTCTTCTTTCGGGTGTATGTATTTTTCAGCAGCAACAAGTGCTGGCTCTCCTTGTACATATTTAATTGTGAGGCCAGATTCTCCACTTGCAGATCGGGTATTCAGTTCTTCGCGCAACTCGTTCAGATTTCTTGCCTGTTGTGGGGTTAAATCGTCTTTGATTTTAATCGCCGGAAAGTTACTTTTTTCGATATTTCTCGTCGCCTTTAGAACAGTCATCTTCTCACTTTTTGAACTAAGCTTCAGTTTGATAAGTCTTGGCTTCTCCTTATTACTGCCACTGCCGATTCTTCGTGCTGATACTATTGTAGTTTTGATTGAGGGTTGTAGATTTTTCAAAATTTGGGTATTTCTAAAAAGGGTGTCTTCGTCTCCGTTTGGCTGCTCGGGAAGTCCTATTAAGATCAGGTTATTTTCCCTATCCAACCTGTTCCGGAATTCAGCGTACGATGTTCTCTTCTCCAGCAAGTTCACTCTTTCCGACAAATTGTGGTACTCTTGGCGTAGTTCATTTATTTCAGTTTTGCAATCGGTAATCTGTTTGGTGTGCAATGTTAACAGTTTGTTGGCTTCTTCAATTGACTGGCTACATTGATTTATTGGTACTGATATCAAAGCGAGCTGCTTCATCATGGCCTGGAAGTGGGTACTTTTCAGGGGGCCCTCTTGGTCAGCGCAAAGCGAGCAGGTCCAGGTGGTCCCCGGCACTGAGTTTGACGAATTTCGGGCGAGACATGTAATGTGAAAAGGACGTAGGCATATCTTGCATCGAGCGTCATCATCTTTTGTAGATCTTTTGCAAGCAGAACATATGATAATTGAAGGCATCGTTGTACGTATTAAATTCATTCGTTTTTATAACGGTACACTTTATCACACCAAGAAAAACAGGAGCTCACAAAAACACGTGTGGTCGGTATCGTTTCTTCAAGCGGACTCCAAGCTATCCATTGATAACAAGCAAGAAACTGCTGTTAAATGAGGTGCTGGAAAATGCTCACTTCTTGGCGTGTCATTCTTTGCACGGTGGTCCTATAAACATTTTGACTTGGTGAATGGTATCAGAGGATGCCGTTTACTTCAAAATGACACCAAACTTGGCAGTTTATTCGTTGTGGAAATGAAGAATGAGTAAAAACTGATTTTCCCGATATGTCAAAAGAATCAATTTTTTTTTCAGTGTGAAGAACTGTTTGGATATGGTAACAAATGTTGTCAATGTAGGTAAGAGTTGTTTGATGGCCTCCCAGTAGGAATTACCTGGTGGTATGGTGATTTGGTGGGAAGCCTCGCACCTTCAACTTTCAAGGGCCCCCCAGACCCCCTCCGCATTGAGTGCACCGATGTCTCCAACTCTTGAAATTAAGGTTGAGGGACCCCCAATCAAACCCCAAAAGCGCATTGCTTAAGCTTAAAATTCATAGCAAGAACGCTTAACCACCGGATTATTTAATGTTGTGAACCTGTTTTCTGCTAAAGTATTCTTAGATTCTTCATTACGGGATTCTCACTTGGTGAATTTTACCCGAAAGCCCAAGAAACAATGAAGCTGGCAAGCAACGAAGCAATTAATGATGAGACTTCGAACACTATCAAACGAAGCGATGATCCATTCAAAATAACCTCACACAAAGTAGGTACCTTGTAGGGCCTTGCATAGCGCACAAAAGTGCTCGTGCAAGTAATAGTACGCACGGAAAAATTTATAACATGCATCAGGTTTCAAATTACTGATATTACACTAATCACAAGGAAGTCTCAAAGCGGAAGGTTGGAAGATTCGCATCTTAATCTTTAACATTTGAGCTCATAGATTCCGCATAACAGTCCTTTTCCGTTGGCAAAACGGCGCGCCGTGAAAATGGATTTAATTCATGTGAATATTTGTTCTCTTTCATCCTTTATTTCGCGACGAAGTAGCAGTATAGGTTAGGGTGGCAGTTTTCAAGCTTCGCTTCTTTTTTCGACTTTTTAGTTTTTCATGTCTACGGATGAGTAATTTACAATTTTGTTTGCCAAGTTTGAACTTAAAGTGGAAATAGTTGAATATCATTTCCAAAATGAAAGAGAAAAAGACAATAAAAAAGGTGGGCCACGTTTTCTACTCTACCCTCCACCGCACCTGCTTCGTCCTTGATTTGTCAGAATTGCTTGAAAAACACAGGACCCAAAGTGATATTATTCAGACTCCGTCAAAAAGTATCATTGGCAGTTCAGAACTTCGGTCATTTCAATTGTGGTATTTTTTTTCGCAATAACGCTGGTGTAATTATTGTTACGAGCGGCGATCTTGTACATATAGGGAAACACTCGATGTTTCTAGATCTTTCCACCATTAGATCGCAGTGTAGAAGTCTGGAGCGATCTCGTGCATTCCAGAGCGTTCGTATATGTGAGGCCCAATGGAGACTCGAACGTTCGATCAAGGCACATCAGTCCACTTTGGCGGAGGCGCAGATTCCAGAACACATGGAAAGCATACGGGTAACGTGTGCGATTATTCAGGAATGATCTAGAAACCGCATATGCCAGAACACCATGGAATTTGCTGGAAGCAGACAGAAACTTCGGGAACATTATTCGGAGGCCTTATATAAGGCGTCAGCCGGCAGCTCGCGGCAGTATTTAATTTGGAAGCGAACAAGTGCGAAACAAGCGAAGTACCTGCGAAATAATTCCAAGTGGATATTTGTTGGCATTTATTGTAGTAGTACGCAGAAATAAACAGTGTTTGTTTTAAAACAATCGTCTCAATTATATTCAAACCCGTACGCGCAATATCGTAACATTATGTTGTATTCTGCGGTGCGAAAGTCAAGGGTTCGATTTGAGATGAAAAGTCTCATGCAGTGTTGTGTGGTCCAAAGTCGCACTTTTCTGTGTACAACATTGATGAATACATAAACGGGCAAACTTCTACGGCAAAAAAGCTGATAAGGAGAGGAACATTTATTCATTCATCAAAAAATATTAGAATTATGCACCTACCCCAAAAGTTAAACTCAAGGTTCAAGATAGTGGGGAAGTTGTCCAATGTCCAAAAAATAAGAAGTACGCAAGTTTGCTTTGGAAGAGAACAATGCTGCTTATCTCTTTTCGAAATGTCTCATTGTTTCGCCAGTTGTTTTGCGAACGCATAAACCGAAGAAACAAAACTGACATCACGTCCCATACCCCCAGCCATCTTGCTGGATGGGTATGAAAAGCAGAGCTGGAATATTCCGGCTATCCCTCGTCTCTTTGCACACGTAAAATAGAAACACGGAGCTTTATCGCGGTAATTAAAGTTTATCGCTCAGGCAGCATCAGCGATTTGTTTGTAAAATCGCATTCGGGATATTGCCGGACCGTTTTCGGAACGTTCAATTCGGCCCCGGAACAAGTACCTAAAGCTCCTTATAACGTGTTATCGAGCTTTATAAAGCTCTGTTTGCTTTTGTTTAGCCGTATCGCCAGAAATGGACCGTAACTGCGAGTCGTATCATAACATTAGTACCAGGCGTTGGCGATACGATCGCGTGTGACGTCACCGTGAAAGCTGCAACACTGTGAAAATAATGAGCCAGCCGGCCTCGCCGCTTTGCCTGTGAGCTTTCAACGGAGAGCGCGCACGTTCGGTAGGCTCTTTTTTATGCATTTTTGTTTTTTCAAGGACGAAAAAGCGCGACCGTAATTTATTCATTAAAATGACAAAAAATACTTTACGCCCCAGAGTGTACGCAAATAATAAATGCATAGATCATTGGCAGCATCATGCGGGAATTTGCATTGGCAGCGGCGAACTCATCAGCGTTAATGAAGAACACAAAATGGTGAAAATATAATGCTTTCGTTGTTTACGAAGGCTCGTAAGGCGTAAACTGTTTGTAATTAGCGCTGAAAGCTCGCGAGCTGATTGATTTTTTGCCCACCAACTTAGATAATATAGTTTATGGCATTCACGTAGAATGATGGGTGGATGTGTCCACTGTCCATAGGCAGCATGCCATAGCGAAAGCCCATTTGCACTGTGTGTGTGTGTACATCGTGAGATGCTGTTGACAACTCGTTCTGATATGTATCGCGTTTTGTCAATAATTCATTACAAGGTGCTCCATAGATATAGATATCTACATACATAAACTCTGGGGCATATATGCCAGCGAGCGGGAAAATGAAGCGATTCGTTCCCTGAAAAAAATAAATAAACGGCTCCGTCCATAATTTACGTCCCATCAAGCGTGTTTTATAGGGACCTGTACTGTTTTTGCCAGCAAGTAAAAAATAGAGTTACCGCAACGCTGCTAGAAGATAATACGCGACGTCTGTTTAGGGATGAACCGAAGAGATAACATAATTATGATTAATTTGTGTGAGCTCTTTTGTCATACATTGGGATTTTGCATGCATCAGTATACATTGTGCATGAGCTGGTACAAACGCTATTCACATATGTTTTCAAAAAAAAAGTCAACTTATGAATAAGCAAAATATAGGTATACTAAGTAGCGATCATGATAAGTTTTTTTTGCGGTGGGCGGGTATTCGTGTAGTCACTGGCAGTGTCTCCTTAGCACCGCTTTAGTACTCTAAGAGCGACGCCGGGTGATTCCCACACCACCCACCATTTTATGGACGCATCAGCAGCGAGGTTATTAGCACCTTTTTTTTTCGGTGTCCTTCTCGTTGCACAGTTTTTCCCTTGACGTGACTGCACGGTGGTACACGCCAATGTACTTAAGAGCGCATGAAAATTTTCACCTGGCTCGAGCCGGGTTTGAACCCACGATCCCTGGCATTGCTTCCAAAGACCGAGTCCGCCGCGCTACCGGCCGGGTTATTATGATAAGTAATTAAGTATTGTTACGTATTTCGCGTACGGGTTCGTTTATAACTGAGACGATCATTTTAAAACACACTGTTTATTACTGTGTACTACAATAGATACAGGCCAACAATTATTCACTTGGGAATATCGCTGATCACTACTTCGCTTCTATCGCACTCGATCGCTTCCAATTCAATACTGCTCGTAAGCCGACGATCGGTGCTATATATCGATGTACTAGAATGATAGTAAGACAACTTGAAAAACATAGTTTCGAGTAATCGCAACTTTAACATTTCAGAAGAACAAAAAACACTCTTCTACTCAAAATTTCAAAGAGTTTTTGAATTTCAAGTTGTATTATATCGCCCCTGATAGACCTGTGAGGAATTCATTATGAAATAACGTTTACTCAATGAGAAAAAAATAAAAAAGTGAACATATCCTTGTATATCGCTAGAAATAATAGTTCTGTAGGAAGTTGTCCGTTTTTTTTATGTAAGTTATCCTACTATTCGTCAGGAATTCGTAGAGTGATTTTAAATTTATCCCACTTTTTTTTCAAGTTGTCCGAGTATTGCACAGTAAGCATAGCCTGGTTCAACATATTTTCTATAGTTATCTTCAAGTATTGTATGACCTAGAATAAGCCCATTAGTTTTTGGCTGTCATCTGACAAATAGAAGTGACACTATCAGAAACTGAAAACTCATTTGAAAGTCCTTGAAAAGCTGTATTCAGAACAGTAGATAGTGTTTCGCTAACTGTCATCTGTCAAATTTTGAAAAATATCAAAGTTCATAACTTTGTCATTTGATTATTCAAGATTTTTCATCAAACTTTTTATCCTGTGAACCGATTTTTACGATTTCTTTCACTTTTAGCAGCCTTAGCCATAGCTATGACCAATATACGCCTGTTTCTGCATCTATCCATCGTTTTGACAAAAACTGTTCAGTTTTACCCAATACAAACTGAGCTGGGGATAACGAAATCATGGCAATGTACATGGGAGATAAGTTAAAATTATTAAGTCATTTCAAACAATTCACGAAACATTTCTGGTCAAATAGTGGGACAACTTAGAGGAGAAAGAGATATTTTACAAACGCATGAGGGTATGTTTTGTGCAATAGTGAGTTAAAATGAAATATCTGAAGACTTTTATCGAATCAGTTGTTTCTTTGGTATAAGAGTGAGATATCTTTCACAGTAAAATACTGAGATAACATGAAAAACAAGGACAACTTGAAATTTTCAAATCAGATTTGTTGTAAAATTGGGACATATTTGAATGTCTTCGTATTATACCAGAAGGCAAGATCAAATTCGATCTATTTTTCAGTAGAAGAAATAGGACATTTTGAGATGTACTACAGTATTAGACCAGAACTGTTCAAAAAACAGATAACTATAACAGTGAGATATTTATTTTTTATGTACTTCCATGATGATTCTGAGTAATTCGATTTTTTTACCAGGTAGAGAATAGCTTGGAGCTATAGATTTTGAATTAATCCGAAAATCAGAAATTTGAAGTTATCTTACTATCATTCTAGCACAGCGATATATATATATATATCCCTCCGACTGGCGTTCTCGAACTTTCCATCGTCCTCCAGCAAATTCCACAGTGGCCCGGCTTACGATTTCGCGGCGACTCCCGAAAAATCCTACCGACACATTCCGCGGGCATTACCAAAGTGCCGTCAAGACGGCACCCCCACCAAAATGGACATATTATGTGTCTCACTCGCACGCTCAAGTCTCCAAGTCAATTCCATTTACCAAGCCATCGCAAATATTCTGAAAATGTCCAGTGCTTCGGTACTTGCACACTGCCCTCTAATAGGAATAGAGTATAGAAAGACTGGGTGTTCTTCCAGAACCGCCACGCGTAACAGTATCAACCGCATTGAGCTGGATTGACTGAAGAATTCAAGCGACAAAGAGAACCAGAGTGGAGCGATCCTTTTGTCTGGACCAATCGCGTTTATAAAATACTGACGTAAATAACTAATGAACTCCTGATATACAGGGTCATTCAAAAAACATGTCCACCCCCATATTTTTGGAGATATTGATGGTCAACGATAGCGAGTTCCAGCAGAGACTGTTACTTTGGACTGTTTGTTCGGTTCAGCTGCTTTTTTTGGTCAAGTTTAACATGTCAACTACTTCACTAAAACTCTTGATACGCGGGCATCTCAACATTTTGGACAATTTATTTCTCTTGAGCACAATATCGAGTGATACGTCATTGGAAAGGCCTTAAAAAGTTTCAATAAACGGTGCAAGTGCATAAAATGAAAATTTCTCTAAACTGCAAGCTGCATTCAATGGAACTCATCAAAACGGTTAGTATGATGTGTAACTCAATATGCAATGATTAGTTGAACTTACTAGGTGACAACAGAACTGATTTTTGGGAAAAAGAAAGGTACAAAAGTTTAGATGAAATGTCAATTTGCATTGACTATTTCATTGAAAGAAAAAGAAACGAAAAAAAAGACTCATTCTGACTTAAATTCTAAAACCTGGATATCTCAGTGTTTTTTCCTTTTTTTTTTCTTTTTATCCTTTTGATTCAAATGCAATGATCATTTTGAGATTTTGAGATTTTTCGAAATGAATATTTCAATGGGTGAAATTGAGTTGCCTCAAAAATTTTAAATAGCTATTGCATATTGAGTTAAACATCATACTGACCGTTTTGATGAGTTCCATTGATTGCAGCCAGCAGTTTGGGAAAATCCTCATTGCTGTCCATTTTATACAAAAAAAACGTGTTTCCAGGTTTTCGTTTTTCATCATAAAATGAAAACCGCTGGAAATTTTCGGAAACTTTTTGCACTTGTTCATTGAAACTTTTTAAAGCCTTTTCAATGACGTATCACTCAATATTGTGCAGTGAAAAAAATTGTCCAAAATTTTGAGGTGCCCTCGTACCCTCAGTTTGGGTGAAGTAGTTTTCACAGCTCCTCCGCAATTTGTGCAGGTGTGTGTCTCATAAGATCATGCGTTGTATGGTTTCTGTGGTTTCCAGTGACTTTTAGACTAGTACAATACAAACAACATGTGGTGGTCAGAAGGCTTGTTTCATTAAAATGCGAAGGTGTCCGCTTTTGGCCCTAAGAGGTGCAATATTTGCGTGTTTGTTGTCTTCTAGTACAATACAGTGATTCCGGCTGGAAGTAGTTCCTTTTATACACGCAACTGGTTTCAGAATGTCTCGTACATCTTTGCAGAATATCCTCAAATGTTCCCGCTGCGCCTACTCTATTCCGGAATGAGTACATCAGCTCCCAGTCTGATCGCAAGATGTCTAGAAAGACACCGTCAAGACGGCTCCTCCGCCTTCTGTACACATTTGTGGCACATCCCGTGGTAAAAACAGGGAGACTACTACTTCATGTAGGTATCCTACATGCTATTCTGTATAGTGGATACCTTGTAAAACGCATTCGTTATGTGCATGCTAACGAATCACCTATTTCCTCTTTCTCTGTCTATTTGCCTAGCCCTAAACCCTGAGCGAATCGTTATTACGAGATACAAAATAGCCCTGCTACTTTCTTTCTAGTATGTTGCTGATACCGTAGACATATTGATAGTGTATAATATTGGTTGATTGTTGGTCTCTGAAGTTACCTAATTGTGATAAGTGATGTTCAATGTTTGGTGAACAAACGCAACACAGCAGCAGCTGATGAATTCATGAGATATCAATCAAATTGGAATTCCGTTAGCTCCGCCGGACTGCGACCGGCGTTTTGCTTATCTGAAATTGAAAAATTATCTGGGTGTTCCTCTGGCCTAATGCGTGAGAGTATCGCGCAATTTTCCTCCAATTTCCATCACACTTCCTGATTCACAACGGGTTTAGTAATTTTCAATCGGCTCGGAGGCGGATCCGCACAATTGACGCAATAAATCACGGCCATCATTGTTTCTCGCCATTGTCGGGGCCGTCCGTGCCGCCGGTCGTTTTATCTGTATCACAGAACCAGAACCAGAAGACGAAGTCCAAGAGAGTGCTATAACTTTCCATCTCGATGGAATGATTTACCGGCCGCAGAATCGGTACGTATTATAATAATGGTGATTGGTGGCACGTAAAGTGAAACTGAAATTTATGTTTGCGATACCATAAAGGCAGGGCGGCGCCGATTTCGCACTGGATGATGGTGACCAAAAGGTCAAACCATTTGATAAGTAACGTCGGGGGGCAAATTTATGGGAATGGACCGTGTCCATTCCCCATGGGTGATAGATTATTACCTCCACCAGCACAACCGCCAACTTCAAGCCACCACCAGCTCTCCAGGATTCGCTGTACACTCCAACGGAGATGTATTAGTCGTCAATTATTCGTGGAGATGGCGAGAGACTCGGAAGATGTTTATTCGCCGCCGCCTGCGACTTCGCGCTAGAACGATTTATTGCAAGGCAGCCGACAGGTGAAGAGACATTTGGAATTAATTGACAGTTCTCTGGTTAATTCCGGGATCTTCTCAGGTGAACACCAAGTGAAAGCCATTGCATGAACATATGAATTTACAAATTTGAAGTTATCTATAATACTAAGTATGAGTAGGTGTACAGCTACCTATCAAGGTAAAATATGACTAGAAAGAAAACAAAGTTAAAGTTTCCAAGTTGAAGTTTCCAATTTTGGCGGATCTTACCAATCTGAAACTCAAACGGCTCCATTTAAAATCGGAGAGGCAGTATTTCGAGCCTCATATGTAAAACTCGCCAAATACGGAAACTTTTTGTTCGTTCATATTCGTTCATACAGTGTGCTCCAACGAAAACGAAACAGACAGATTTTCGGGCATTTGCCCTCATTTTTCCGAAATTAGCCCGGACAGGTCAACTTTGCTTTTAAGGGGGACGTTCAACTGCTATTAATTTAACCGTGAAGTTTCTTTCCCGTACTAAGGGTGGCAGCCCCTGCAAAAATTTGAAACGCCAATTGGAGTTGAGTGATACATCATTTAAAAACTGGTTCAATTGACCTTTTCAATTTCGGGAGATAGATAGAAAACATATTGTTTTTCGAGGTCATCGTTTGACGTTTCAATGTTGATGACGTTTCGTTCTGAGAACATGGTGGAATTTTGCCGGAAAAGTATAGCAGCATCAGCAATTTCAAAATCACTCATTTATTATGTGCGGGGAAAGTCACCGCAGCCACCAAAACCATTTTCAACAAACAAAGCATTTTTATGTGTGAGTTTATTTCAATATACGGAGGCCCAGCCACCACCGCATGTAGCGTGCGGGCGTGCCCTTAGGCACCACTGTTGGCAGAACTAACAGGTTGTCGCTTACTTGTTAGTGAAAACATGAAAACACAACTGAACTTGGTTTTCCATCGCATAAAACACAGTGAATTAAAACCAGAAACAAGGTAACAGTGGCAACACTTATACAAAATAGGTTATTGATAGTCCTTCTTCCTTCTTTGGGTAGTGTTGTTATCGGTCAGAAACGAAGCGTCGTGTGTCAATATGATGACCTCGACAGCTTATGCACGACGTCACGGTAGAAAGAGACAACGGAAGTTTGGAAACCCTAATTGTCTTTACAGCGGTGTTGATATTTTTTCGATTCGATGCAAATTTTTCAAGATAATGTTGATTTCAGTGCATTGGAGGGCTACAGCCCCTTCCAGGAGGCTGGCTTGAAGTTGCCGAACTCATGACGGGGCTTATGTCTTTCTAGTCAACATATTACAGTACACAAACATCCGAAAATCCCTTTGTTTTGTTTTCGTTAGGCCACCCTGTATAGATTGTATAGGTGATCACGCGGCAATCACCTCCATACTGAAGATCCAACCTTTGATATAATACGGAAAATTGAAAACTTTTCATGAGATTTTTTTCCCGTAGATTTCAAAATATCAATACATAACCTATAATGTTGCAGAAAACTTCTTTTGTTGGCGCGACATTTTGTATACAAGGTGTTTCAGGGATGATAGCAAAAAATGCAACTGTGAGTAGATCCTGTCAAAATACGATGAAAGCCTATATACCATTTTGCAAAGTTCGGCCTTATGACGAAGATACAGCCCTTGAAAGTTCACTTTTTTCGAATTTCAAAAATTTGTAACGTATAGGAACGTTTTGAAATGAGCTTAAATTCAGGATAAGCTGGTTTATCAACATTATCTGTCAACCTGCCAAATTTTTAAAGAATCCAACCAGTAGCGTAGAAAATATGAGGGGTCACCTCTTCATCAAGTCAACTTTTCTTCTGATGTTTCTAAATTATTGACTCTCGTACCTCATACGCCACTGGCTGGATTCTTCCAAAATTTAGCAGGTCGGTAGGTCGGTAGATAGTTTCGACAAACCAGTCTAGGGTAAATTCAAGTCAACTCTATCAAAACGTTCCCGTCAAGTTGGCTAAAAAATTTCTCGCGTGATCAGCCTGTATACTTACACTCTGGTGCCTGGTGATTCTACTTACGGGTAGGGCGGGCTCGTCTCAAACTCCAAATCGAGCTTGAGGATATTTTCCACATCAAGTCCCTGATTAACTATAAAAGGTAGCTCCTTGGTTCTCCTCTTCACTTTTTGTCGGCCTTCTTGTACGAACTAGTTCTTTAATTACTCCTGGAGTGCTCCACTCCTGCTTTGATGCCTTATAAATTCTTTCACTATGAGTCAAGAGGAACTGTGATTACAAAAACTCCCAACTCCGGAAGGAGCACACTGAGCCAATAAACTTCGGCGCCCGCATCGATGCTGCAATTCCTGCCTTTTCTGCTGTTGGAGCGCATAGTGCACGTGTTGTTCCCCATAGGAAAAACCATAATTAACCGTATCGATTCGTTCAGCGGGCGTAGGTAGGTACCTACTTAATCTGAATCCGTCTGTTTTCTGCGATCCGCGGTTCTGTATTTATACGCCCGCATCGTGTCGTAATATCAGTAATTAAAATATCGCCGGCCGCGGAGAGAGGTACCGAACGAAACTTTTTGTCTTTATTATTATTTCTTGCAGTGTCCCGAGGTGCAGCATCTTCTGGAAACATAAAGAACACTGCAAAGCATAAGTCACTGTATACTTCCTCTGATTCATTCAATACAAAAGGGTGCGCCACAAGCCATCATATAGAACTTCGCGATTTGAGATGCAATTTTCTCAAAAAGGGGAATAGTCAGAGTTCCCAAAGATTCCAAATCAGCCACCAAGATATTATGCAATTTTCAGTCATATGCAGAAGGGCGACCACGTAAAGGTACCTAACCCTAAAATAACACCGCATTGGGTCGCCGGTGACACTTGGTGATATTTCCAAAGTACATACACAAGCGTCAGTTAAAGTCAGCAGGGCGTACGATCTAGTACCTTCCTGGGCCCCATTGTGTCTTCAAGTGTGGCTGGAGTTCTGTTGAATCCCCTCATGTTTTTTCATGGCTTTCCGAGTAAATACCAGTATGCCCCATTCTGCGTTATTCTGTTATACAGAGCTTCATTGAGCCCCCTTATTGTGTTTTCAATACTGCTTGAAGTTCTGCTGAGCCCGCTTGCACTTTTTCCAGGCTTTCGGAGCACTAGTATGCCTCTTGTGCCTGTTTGCGATATTCGGTCCCTAAACAGACCCTCTTGTGCCTTCTTCAAGAATAAATGAAGCTCTCATAAGACTCCTTATGTACTTCATGGCTTTCATAATTCCAGTGGGCTCTCTTTTTCCATCTTATCAATGGCAAAGAACAGCAACCTTCTATGTCACTGTTTGCAGAAATTCAGCAAGCTCCTATACCAAAAAGGGGTACTTTTCAGGAGGAACAAAATTGTACTTTAAACGTTTTGTACTATATTTTCTAACGTGTAAATGAGGTAGTCTTCTCCACTTATTTTGTACTCTTATTATTGAAAATGGCTGTCACATTATATTTATATAAGCTGAAACTGTAGTAAACAAGTTAAGAAAATAAGTGGAGAAGACTACTTTATTCACACGTTATAATATACATCTCCTCTACAAGAAAAATGGATCCCTTCATCAAATCTATATTTTCTTCCATTTTAGGTTGAAATAATATTCACTATAAATTAAGGTGACATAATGGGATATGAAATTTGATATTAACTAGATTTGACTATAAAACGTGACATAGACGGTTTTGTCAGCAATATATTGATAATTTTTGCAAAATAGAAGCTTTATAGCAGCTTTTTTGTCTGACATAGAAGGCTATTTTCCATCTTGTCGTTGAAATTTTGGGCCACAACCTTCCATCTTTGACAAAGAAGGTTATCATATTTTGCCTTGTCATCGTATTTTCTGCAAAAACCTTCTTTGTCTGACATAGAATAAGGTTGATATTTTGCACTTGACATACGAATTAATCTTAATAATTGGAATCGGAGGTTTTGTCAGTCGATTAAAGGCTGGAGTGTCGATCGTTTGATTCACTATTTTCAACTTTGCTGAAATTGACATAGGAGGTTGTTGATTTTCTGCAAATGGTGACATAGAAGGTTGCTGTTCTTCGCCATCGTTATGTTCTCTAATGGCCTTTTTATTGTGTTTTCAATTTGAATTGAAGCCCTGCTGAGCCCCGCCCTTACATTTTCCGTTCCTTTCAGAGGATGGTTATCACCCTTCTGCCATCATATTGTTCGGAGTTCTTCCCGGCTTCCTCGGTTTCTCAAATGTAGTTAGAGTCCTGATGAGCCCCCTTGCGTGTTTTCGTGTCATTAGAATATGTGTTTTCATGGCATTTAGGATTCCAGGGAGTCCTTTTTCGCTTTTTAGCGCATTTTCCATCTTGATGAAAATCGCTATTGCAACCGCTTTGTCCGTCCGTCCGTCCGTCCGTTCCTCGAACTCCTCCCAAACTAGACGACCTAGCTTTCTAATTTTTTCGCTGTTACATAGCTGCCACTCCCAAAGGAGGGCTAGGCTATATTGGATGTCTATATTGCGCCGCCAACATTGACAAAACCGCCCCCGATAAACTTGAAATAACATAATATTGCACTTTCTACCAGACCTGATGCTCTAGTGTTCTCGTTTTCTGAATAATACATAGTTGCCACTTATAAACGTAAGCCAAGAAACATTCCGTCATCAATATGCGCCGCCGACATGAAAAAACTGCTAAAAACCGCCCCCAATCACTTAAAAATGAAAAACATAAACCCGAAGATATAGCGATCTGATTTTTTCGGTATATAAACAGCTGACTAAAAATGGGAAAGGATAGGCTACTTTTGGTTAGTCGCCGCCCCCAGATTCCGCCTCCAAACGATAAAAAGTGCAAATTTCACAAATGTTACTGATTGAGATGATCCCTCAAACATTTAGGATTTGCCAACTCAGCAGTTCCTAAATGTGCAACATTTGCTCAGCCGAACGCTGCCGCTCCCACACGCCGCCCCCAAAGTAAGAGATAAATGAAAAACATGAACCCAAAGACATAGCGATCTAAGTTTTTCACTATATGGATAGCTGACTAAAAATGGAAAAGGATAGGCTACTTTTGATATGGCGCCGCCTCCAGCTTCCGCCCCCAAAAGAAAAAAGTGCAACTTTCACCAATTTTCACGGATTTAGCTGATACGGTTACCTCGAACATTTAGAAACTTTTGACTCAAACTGTGCAAGAATTTCTTTGTCAAACTCTGCCGCCCCTACACGCCGCCCCCAAAGTAAGAGATAAATGTAAAACATGAACCTGAAGACATAGCGATCACTATATTGATAGCTGACTGAAATTGGAAAAATATAGGCCACTTTTAATTAGCCGCCGCCTCCAGCTGCCGCCTCCAAACAACAAAAAAATGCAACTTCCGCTACATGAATAGCTAACTAAGAATGGGAAAGAATAGGCTACCTTTGGCATGGCGCCGCCTCCAACTTCCACCCCCAAAAGAAAAAAAGTGCAACTTTCAATAATTTCCACTGAATTACATTTTAATGTTACCTCAAACATTCAGAAACTCCCAACTCAAACTGTGGAAGAATTTCTTTGCCAAACTCTGCCGCTCTACACGCCGCCCCCAAAGTAAGAGATGAATGTAAAACATAACCCTGAAGACATAGCGATCAAATTGTTCCGCTATATAGATAGCTGACTAAAAATGGGAAGAGATAGGCCACTTTTTATTAGTCGCCGCCTCCAGCTCCCGCCCCCAAACATAAAAAAAATGCAACTTTCACAATTTTAACTGATTGTCATATTTCCTTAAACATTTAGAAACTCTTAACGCAAATTGTGCAATAGTTACTTCGCCGAATGCTGCCACCCCCACACGCTGCCCTCAAAGTAAAAGATAAATAGAAAACATAAACCCGAGGACATAGCGATCTAATTCTTTCGCCATATGGATAGCCGACTAAAAATGGGAAAGAATAGACTACTGTTGATTAGTCGCCGCTCCCAGCTCCCGCCCTCAAACAAAAAATATATTGATGAGTAAATGAATTTTCATTCAAATCTATTTCATTGGCAAGTACCCCATTCTGATAACACAATATCACAATGAGTTTCGAATGAAGAAAGTGAGCAAGGAATGGTGTTTCTCCTTCAACCAAATTTCTTTACGTTCACAATATGCCTCTTTGAGAAAATGCGCTACTGAGACTCACGCACGTGAAGGCATACTCACTTGTTTTATTTTACACAGCTTCATCAGGCCCTCTTGTCGTTTTTCCATGACTTTCGGAACTCTATCAGACCCCTTGTTTACTCTCCAACCCAAATGTGTAGTTTCAAGCTCTAGTCAGCTCACTTATGTTTTTATTGGCTTTCAGAGTACCAGTGAGGCCCGTTTTAGTTTTGCTTTCGTTTGCTAAATAGAGTCCCTTGGAGCCCCTTGTATATCACCAATATTGGCGTCTGAAGCCCCACTGAGCCCATTTGCATTTTTCCGTACCGTTCGGATCTCTATTGAGCCCCCTTATGCCGCAATGTGCCGTTTGGAGCCTTAACGAGCCCCCTCATGTTTTTCCGTGGCTCTCAGAGTTCCGCAGTAACCCCTCTTTTGTCTACTTTTATCAATTTATCACACAGGGCTTCATTGCTCTCCCTTGTGGTTTTTTCATGGCTTTCGGAGCTCTATCTGGTTCGGTGAATTTATCATATGAAAATTCTTTCTGAGGGAATTTCATTCCGGTGGAATTCATTGTGGAAGAATTCCTCACAGAGAAAGTAATTCCCGAGGGAAGTTTATTCTGGTGGAATTGCTTTTGCATGGAGAAATTCCCTCCGGGAGAAATTATTTCCGAGGGAAGTTTATTCCGGTGGAATTACTTCTAATGAAATTTCTTCCAGGGGAAATTGTTTTCGGAGAATTAATTCCAGGGAAATTCGTTCCTGAATTCGTAATCGACCCCACGCTTTTATAATTGCAAAAAAAACATGTTGCAAGGGGAGACAGGGGCTGGAACTAACACGGGTAGGTTGTAACAGTGCCTATAGTTTCTAGAATTTTTGTAAGATGTCGCTCGAATTCCGTGTGCGAAGTTCATGCAACTGTCATTCAGGTTAGGATTGTTCTAACAAGTGTCACTATTTTCCGACTTGAAGTAAAGTCGTTGTGTTGTCTGTTGAGTGATTTTATGGCGATCTCCCGAACGCAAACCAGAAGGTATGTACATTGTTATGATCTTGATTATGTTGGCTATCGATGGACGCAAAACAATTTGACGTCGAAATTGCGGTTTATTGTGATATGTCTTAAAATTGTGTTGAGTACCCTTGGGGTCAAAAGTAACATAGTGTTAACAACAACCAACCCCAATCACTTTTTTCACCTGCAAAATATTATGATCAGATTACTTATGTTTTCGCAAAGCTTATAGAATGCTCTCAGCAGCGATCCGGACAATGAATTGTCAAATTAATGTGCCTATCTTCTCTCGGTACTTCTTCTAATTTTATATTGTTTTATTGTGATACGTTTTATTTGACATTTTGTAGATTCTTCTGATTCCATAATGTTTTATTGTGATACGTTTTATTTGACATTTTGTAGATCCCTACTGTGCCAAAGTGTTTTTCAGTTTTTCTATATTTTTTTCAAGTCAATAGGGAATAAGAGATTTTTTGTTGAATTTTATTAGTATGATACCCAATAATTCATGATCTATTGTAAATTATATCGATGTTACGACCTACCCCAAGTATTGTTACTTTCAGCCCCAAAGCAGCTGTCTTGATCCAGGAATTTTTTTTCTCAAAAATGCTCCATTCAATATTGAAGAAGAATAGCCGGCATGGAAGTCGATTGTCCAGTCTATTCAGACAAAAAAAAAGTGACTAGTCTGCATGAAAAAAAATAAAAATCCAAAAAATGTTACTTTCATCCCCGGTCTCCCCTATTCTATGAATAAATAAGTTCAGCATTTTAATATAACAGTACAAGTTGATCGGTAAAATTTCCGGTTTAATGGAGGAGAGTATTCACCGGCGTCGATGATACGCCCTGGCAGCGAAAACAGACCGACGTTGAAGAAATGAGAAAAAACATGTCGCCCTTTAAAATCAAAACCCTCAGTATCTTATTGAACCTTATTGTGCACCCGTCACATGGTCATTTGTGATAAATGCCATAGCTGACCTTGTTGGAGCACTGACACCTTTAAATCAGAGCATGTTACGTGCCGAGTTGTTCCAGTAACATGAATATTGAATACTTACCAGCATTTATATATATTCACCTTGTTTCGCGGTTACATGATATAACGTAGTAACTCAAACGGCGTTCACGACGGGTCCCTGTGTGCTGTCTTTATTTTTAATTAGTCTGAGCGCGCTAAATGTCAGATGGAAATTGATATTTCCGACAAAAGTCGTCCTTGCAAGCCGCTCTGCACCTGATTTAGAGAGGAAGAGCACGTTTATGGACGCGTTATGCATATTACCACATCGTCGATTGGATCATTACCAAGGGTTATGCCCATACCTTTATGTTCCAGTAAAGCGATATGAATTGTAAATGTGCGATTACTTTTTGCAGAAACGTGACGACTGTGCGGCTTCGAAATGAATCCATTTGAATGTGAGCGTGTACCTACCGTCAATTCAATTCCATCCTAAAATTCGAGTACCGGTATAACATAGGTTTGTACACCACACCCACACATAAAGATTTGTGGGGTGTTGCCATTCTGCTCCCTAACTCACATAATGATTCCAGAATCAATGCTACAATCCTCCATAGAAAATAATAAGCAATCTTTCATACCTACATCGTTAAGAAATTGTAGTAATCCAGCGAGTATAACTTCACTTCCTTGAATGCATGTAATTATATGAAAAATTCCTATGTTATCTGCCTTTAACTTTCTTTTGTTTAAACTGATGGTAATTCTAATTAGATTAGGAATGTTGAACTACCACCTTGTTTTTGCACACTGTTCATTTCTCACAATCAATGCTCGGCGCGTCCTGCGGCTATGCGATTGTTCCGTGAGAAAATAAAAATGCACTTTCTTTTATGTCATCATATCTGCATCCATCAGCAGTGAGCAAAATGTTCTACAGTGAGGTTACAGAAATTGTTGATGAAATACAAAAAAAAAATGGAAGGACTCGGACTCAAAGCATCACCCTTCGACCCACAATATTTCGAAAAATAAGAAATCTGACATTTTTCTGGCATTCTTGAAGCATCGTGGTTCATTTTTTCTTTCTTTCCTTCTTTCCTTCTTTTTCTTCTGTTTTCTCTTTCTTCTTATTTTTCTTTTCTCATTTCTCTTTTTCTTCTTTCCTACCCGAAGTTTACAACACCCTGTATATTATTTATTCATAACGTACAATTATCGCCATATTGACGTGAAAACTCCCAAATGTAGGTACTACTCGACAACTCGACGTAATCCCCTATATAGTATTATTTCTCAGTTCTCTATGAAGGTGCTTCCCAAAATGTGGATAAGCTGTTCAATCAGTACTTGAGCAGATATCGTGTTGCTGCGGCACTGTTGAAGTGTGTTTTAAAATAATTCAGTTACCTCGCACGCCACTAAGTGAATAATTTCCATTTGAATTATCGCAATTCACCCATCAAACAATGTAATTAATTACCATTTACACAACAAAGGTGGCTGTCTCGTTTGAAAATATGAGAATCTAGTGATTTTAGTGACCTGTAATTAATTGCCGCTTCATAATAATTATCATTATTATGGGTGTTGTTGTTCGTAGCTCATGCTGTTTGGTCGTAGAAAACCGCGCAGGAGAAACGCGAGCGCGGCAGAGGATCCACAGCCTGAAGTAAGGAAAAACCGGAAATTGTAAATCATTTTTATTTCTACGTTTCCACGTTTAATAATGAACGCCACGTGAAGTCATGCATTCCGCGGGGTGATGCACTCTCCGGACGAATGAAATGAAAATGGTAATGATGGCATCAAAGGCAAAAGTTTCGTGTAATTGTGTAAAAAAAGATAAAAGAAAAAGACAGGAAGTCGCGCAAAAGAAAGGATAAGTAACGCAGATAAGTTTTTAATTTGAGCGACCACACACACAACAATACGTCTGTTGGCAGAGCTCATGCAGTCTCCGCAGGATACCAAATAAGGCAGAATGAATGGGATTGGAAGTGTAAAGTTCGTTAACATGAGTGTACTCCAATCAGTACAATTTCCGGAGTTGTCTGTTCATTTCTTCTGAACTGGAGCAACCGTCTGGACCTCAACAGTAACCGACCGATGTACGTTTTCAAGTGCACATAACAAAAATGTATGGATTGGAATTGGCATTCTCTTATGTAACTATCATTAATATATCTTGTGGAATCAAATGAATTCCTGATTGAGGCAGGCTGGCCATACAGGGTGTTTCAATGTAAAAGGAGCCGCCCTGAATGAATTCTTCCCTGGCGAAATTTAAAATTTTTTTTGGGACCCGTCAATTCTTGCTTCGAGGGGGACACCTAAATCATACATTGACATATTTGCAAATTTCTATCTTCAACCCCCGCACTTCCACCCACCCCAACTTCAAATTTCAAATTACACCACCTACCTTGTGATACATCGGATCAAAGAGAATCCAATTTTCCCTCTGAAAACTTTTTTTTTTTAATTTTCAACACCTCTCCCATTGAACGAAAGTTTCATTCTCTTCAATTTGATAGGTATACTTATCACAAAGTAGGTAAAGCTATTTTAGATTTTGGAGTTGGGGAGAGAGGAGCGAAGGGGTGAATTCAGGTGGCACTTTTTCCACAGAAAATTTCCTCCCCCGATGCTGTGTAGGATGACGTTGACTGCAGTGAAGTGAAATTGAGAGGTCAAGAATATCAAATTGGACATTCAGAGAATTTTAGAAAGAGAGAAGGTGGGGTTAAAAATCTTGGAAATATTTTTTCTGAAATACAGATTAAAATTTTTTTTAATTTGATGTACCACAAAGTAGGTGGTGTCATTTGAAATTTCAAAGTTTTGGTGGGTGGGGGTCAGGGGGTTGAAGATAGACATTCGCCAATGTATGCTTTAGATGTCCCCCTCGAAACAAAAGTCGGAATCTTTTAAATTTCACCAAAAAATAAAAATATATTAACCCATTCTGAAGTTACTTTACCAAAATCGATTTTTTTGTCAACAATGTATCTGAAAAATTAGTTGATCCTTTTAGTAGACGTCTTAGATTGGAACGAAACACGAACATCAAATTTAGGTACCTAATCATTTTTCACTCCAGTCCATAGTTGGAGGATTGGAGCTAAGCTATAGGGTAGGGGTTGAAATTACCGTTGCAAAATTTTCAATTACAACAGGAACTGGGCTAAGTAAACTAAGGGTTTGAAAAAAAGTTTGTTAACGATAACATGAGCAGGTGAAGCAGCGTTCATAATGGCTGTTAACTTCAACTTATTCAGTAACCGTGAAACTTCAACAGTTGAAAATCAATGTTTTGGTTCACAATAGGCTGTTAACTTTTGCCGTTATCCCGTTTTGTCAAACTTGTCCAAGATTCAAGTCCTACATCCAAGATCAAGGGACTAGTACCAACTAATACAACTAGCTACTAGTCCTACTATTATACTACCAGTAACCAGTACTACCACCCCGAAAACCTTCAAGTCTGTGTATATTTTATATTTAGAGACCGTGGTCCGTACTGTCAAGTTTACATCCTACATCCTACGGCATATACGGCATAAGTTACCGGACATTATGAACGAAACTTTAGTCTCAAGGTATTGACTAATTATCCAGGGTGGTCCAGGTTATAGTAGCAATAATTCACCATTCAATTGTCCATCGAAAACTAGGTCGACAGGCATAATTTTATTTTTCTCCAAATCGCTTCCTAAGGGAGATACCGCCCTTCAAAATTTGGTTTTGAGAATCTTTTTTTAGCATCAACTCTCAGGTCATCAGAGCGATTTTGACCAAATTCGGTACAAATACTGATAAAATAGATACTCATCACTTGACGTGGATAAGTTTGGTCAAAATTGTCCAGTGGCATAGATACAGGAGGATGGTTCAACTTTTCCCACCCCATTTCCTGCGCCACTGGATATTTTTGAAAAAGTCATATTTTTTCGAATTCCTTGTTCAATTTAGAAAAAAAAGTTACCTTTGTAAAAGTTTGATTAGAGGCTTTGTTCCCGAGATATTTGGGTTTGAAACTTGAAATGAAGCCTCTAATCAAAATTTTTCAGAAGTAACTTTTTTTTCTAAATTGGACGTAGAATCCAAAAATTAGAACAATTTGTGAAAATAGCTAGGGGGTGGAAAATAGGGGGGGGGGGGAAATATGACAACACCCCCCATTATCTACGCCCCTGAATTTTTTTTTAATCACGTTGCCATTATTCGATAAAAACCTATTCTGGTTAACTTTGTTCTAAATTTGAACAAAATCAGTTGAACCATTCGAAAGTTATGTCAAAAAATCGATTTTAAAAAGTCAACTTGAACAGCCTGTATCTTTTTAATGGAGCATTTTAGGACATCGTAGTTGTATTTTTTCCTGGCCCATTTTTGCTGGGGAATCTCCCCAAGAAGTTTGTATCACCATTTTGGAAACACCTTGTATAAATGTATAATTCAGCTGGGATAAAATGTAGGAAAAACTGTTTCCTGAAAAATATTTCACGTAACTTGTCCTTGAGTTATGTTGGCAACTCGGTATCAAATGGTAGACTATTTGAAGGAGTGTAAACTGACGTGTCTAGAGTGACGACTGGCATGTGACACAAAAAATCAAAATTTGGGAATGGAAAGCTGACCTGAGATTGTGCGTGGGTGGAGTTGAACGGATAAAGATGAAAGAGCTCTGCTACGCTTAATTCCAAAGCGAGTATACGTTTGAGTTCTAACTTATGTTCAGAAGTTGATAGGTTTTATTAGTGGTTGTAGACAACCAGTTATACAGACTAAAACATGTTCTTGACATTTGAAATAAGACAGGAAAAGAGAGTGGAGGCAGCGATTTTCAGTGTGTGAGATTTATTTTTGTATCAAAGAAGAACCCCAATAAATCAGGCATTCAGTTTTCTTCCTTCCAATTTCTTTCGCAATACGCTACCATGCATTCCGATCTCTGACAGATTTTCTGTGTTTCATATTTTCACTGGCGTTATGTTGTCCGTCCTGTGGTGGATGATCACTGGGAGGCCATTGACGACTTCTGCAGTACTTTCCACCGTCAGAATATCCCGGATTGTATCAGCTTCGTCATTATGAACACCGACCTGGTGCTCCCATCACCCATCGTCGTCAGCGAAGCGATCGTTTGCTGTCTCGGGGGTTCTGGATTGCTCCCATATTTTGGAGTCCGGCCGATGGCTAGTCCTGTTAGTGTGCCGTCTACTGCTAGTTTTTAGCGCATTTTCCATTTTGATAAAAATCGCTATTGCAACCGCTTTGTCCGTCCGTCCGTCCGTCCGTTCCTCGAACTTCTCCCAAACAAGACGACCTAGCTTTCTGATTTTTTCGCGCTGTTACATAGCTACCACTTATAAACGTGAGCCAAGAAACATTTCGTCATCAATATGCGCCGCCGACATGAAAAAACTGATCTGATTCTTTCGGTATATAAATAGCTGACTAAAAATGAGAGAGGATAGGCTACTTTTGGTTAGTCGCCACCCCCAGATTCCGCCCCCAAACTATAAAAAGTGTAACTTTCACAAATGTTACTGATTGAGATGTTCGCCCTTGAACATTTAGGAACTGCCAACTCAAATTGTGCAACATTTGCTCAGCCGAACGCTGCCGCTCCCACACGCCGCCCTCAAAGTAAGAGATAAATGAAAAACATGAACCCAAAGACATAGCGATCTAATTCTTTCACTATATTGATAGCTGACTGAAATTGGGAAAATATAGGCCACTTTTAATTATAGTCTAGGCCACTTTTCTCAAAAGGCGTCTAGAAACCGGTCCTAGAAGCAAATCATATAACATTTTGGCAACAAGCGGTTTTTCACCAAATGGACCCTGCTGAATCTGAAAATCCATGTTGCCACCCCGAAATTTGGACCGTTAGGCCCCCAGGGCCCCATTTTCGACATTTCGGGACATTTTGGTTTTCTCCGGTTTTTTCAGTTCAACAGGTCATATCTCGGAGACCGTAACAGATAAAATAAAAATTCTTCCACTGTTGCCTTGCCTTATGATTACTGAAAGCCTCCTATGCACTTTCCGTTCTTAATTTCTGACAATTACATCTACAGATCATCAAGATCAGAAGAGATGCAAAAACACAACACAAAAACTTCGACCTATGAGGAGCTATGTGAAATGTTGAAAATAAGCCCATATATATGCGAGACCATATGTAGAGAAAGCTTCGAATAAGTTTTTGGCAAAGTTACGTTACAACAGGCCTTTTGGTTCAGCAGTTATGACTTTTTGAAAATCGATGTAGGAATAGTGCGCGCTGTTTTGGGGGAGTGTCGGTCATTTGACCGAATAAGCTGACATCGGCCCGCAGTACAGCGGCGAGGCTAGCAGTTCGTTCTCTCACTCTCAAAATTTGCTCTGTATGGATATTAATGATCATTTCACTATGTTTGATTACGAATATGACTATGTACCTACCCGAGGGGTCAACCACCAGTGGAAATCACTGTACATTTTTTTGGAAATACTATGGAAATACTTGGAAATAGATGGAAATACTATGGAAATACTTGGAAATAGATGGAAATACTATGGAAATACTTGGAAATACCTGGAAATACTTTGGAAATATTCCATATATACTTGGTCATAACTGCCGAAATTTAATTCCTAGTGAAGCCTGTGACAACTAGAACAGGTCTCTACGGTCGTTGTACTTATAAACTACTGGACAAATTAGTAGACGGTTTAAAAAAAACGTCTGAATTTGAAGGCCAATAACTTTTGTGTGCACATAAGGCGACTTTTATTTACGTTTCTTGAGTTGGTCAGTTTCATTTCTCTCTTAGACATAGGTATATCCTATGAAAAGAAACATCAAGAAACTCAAGATGAAATTTCTACAGGGTTATAATATGTATGTACAGGTGTCCGGGAATAAGTGTTACAAAACTTACAGGGACATAGAAAAACAAGAAATAAGGGGACTTTTGTTGATAAACATACCCTCGCAAATGTATAATAACGGAGATACAGGCCTTCAAAGTTGTTTTTTGAAAACAGTTTTCTTTGCATAACTTTTGAACCGTTCAACTGATTTCATTCAAATTTAAACCAAAGTTCACTAAAATAAGTTTTCGTTGAACAATAATAACGAATTTCATCAAATATTTTTGGGGGCGAAAATAATAGGAGGTACCCTCCCCCTTTCCCCTAATTTTTGAACCACCCTGAATATTCTTGGAAACGGTTTCAATTCTTGAATTCTGCGTCCAATTCTTAGAAAAAAGTCACTTCTGCAAAATTTTGATTAGAGGCTTCATTTTGAAAATGTTTCTTTCTGAAAAACTCCATGTTTCTCAGCGAAAATGGTGATTTATCAACTTAAAACACCCAGAAAACTTATTCCAGTTGACGAATCATGAGTTTTCTTGGATATCAATTTTTAGGCCCAGGAAAGTGGCGATTTCGAGATATTTTCCAATATTTCAAACCCAAATATCTTGAAAACGAAGCCTCTTATCAAAATTTTGCAAAAGTAAGTTTTTTCTTTAAATTGAACGTTTAATTTAAAAATAAGAACAATCTTCAAAAATATTCGGGGAGGTCAAAAATAGGGGTAAAAGGGGGAGGGCACCCCCTATTATCTTCGCCCCTAAAAATGCTTGATGAAATGTAGTATTATTGTCCAATAGAGACTTGTTTCGGTGAACTTTGGTTTGAATTTGACTGAAATCGGTTGAACGATTCAAATGTTATGCAAAAAAAACTGTTAAGAAAAGTCCCCTTATTTTTCAATTTTCTATCTCCCTGTGAGTTTTATAACACTTATTCCGGGACACCTGTATACAGGTTGGTGTCCGGTATTTATTCGCGGAAACTTTGGCAATCAACAAGAGCATATAATAGCTATTCACGATTCAAGTGTTAAAAGTGACAGAGATCATTTTGTGAGCGGGAACCCCGCGAACAACATAAGACACTTTTAACGCGTGTATCGTACAGTGACGGGTATTATTTAACGCTTGTAGATAATAGCTATTTACGATACGAGTGTTAAAAGTGACAGGTATTATTTTGTGAGCGGGGACGCTTGCGACACGAGCATTAGCGAGTAGAGCAACCCCGCGAACAAAATAAGACACTTTTAACGCGTGTATCGTACAGAATTTTATCTACAATGGTCTTTGAAATGTTTGGTAAATGTCAGAGTTTATTGAAAATATGACAGGAACGCGCAGAATCATCATTTTTCACGTCGCCCATGACGACGTGCTAAAAGTGACGGGTATTATTTAACGCTTGTAGATAAAAATAGATAGACTTTCCTCAAACTCAAAAAATAACAGCGATAATATACCCTTTCAAAGCTGAAATTGAAAAATCTTTTTTTTTGCATAATTTATGAACTGTTCAACCGGATTTTGTTCCAATTTGGACCAAAGTTTACTAAAATATGTCTCTATTGAATGATGATAACGCATTTTATCTAACATGTTTTGGGACGCAAATATATAATAGGGGGTGACCTACCCTTTTTCCCCTATTTTAAAGCCTCCAATTATTTTTGGAAATCGTTCCATCTTTTTGATTCTACGTTCAACTTGAAAAAAAGTTCCTTCTGCAAAATTTTGATAAGAGGCTTCATTTTTGAGCTATTTTGATTTGAAACTTGGGGAAACATCTTGAAAATTCCACTCTGAAAGGTCTAAAAATTGAAATAAAAAAAACTCATGATTTCTCAGATCCAGAATCCAAATCCAAGTTTTCTAGGTTTTCACGAAGCCTTCAATCAAAATTTTGCAAGGGTAACTTTCTTTTCTAAATTGAACGTGAAATTCAAAAATTGGAACGATTTCCAAAAATAATCAGGGTAGTGAAAAATAGGGTAGGTACCCCTATCACCTTTGCCCTTAAAAATGTTCGATAAAATGCGTTTTCATTTTTCAATAGAGATAAAATTATTTTAGTAAACTTTGGTTCAAATTTGGACAAAATCGGTTGAACGGTTCGGAAGTTATGCAAAAAAACAATTTTCAAGTTAAACATTGAAGGCCTATATTTCCGTGATTGTTCGTTTTTGAACAGGGTGTTTTGAGGAAAGTCTTTTTTTGATTCTCTATCGATTGCCAAGGTTTCCGCTATTAAACACCGGACACCCTGTACAGGGTGTGTCCCGAAATAAGGGTTACAACATTCACAGGGAAGTAGAGAATTCAAAAAATAAGGAGATTTTTTTAAATTTATACCATCGCAAACGTATAATAGTTGTTTTTTGGAAACAGATTTTTTTGCATATCTTTGAACCGTTCAACCAACTCTATTCAAATTCAAATCAAAGTCTAGTCTACTGGAATATGTTTCTATTCAACAATAATAACGCATTTCATCAAACATTTTCAGGGGCGAAGGTAATAGAGAATATCCTCCCCCTTTCTCCCTTATTTTTCAACACCCTAATTATTTTTGAGAATGGTTCCAATTTTAAATTACGAGTTCCAATAAAACTCGTGATTCCTCGACTGAAATAACTTCTTCAGGTGTTTCAAGTCGATAAACCACCTCTCATTTTTAGTTGAGAGACGAGGTGTTTTCAGGAAAAAACACTTTGGGCTCTGGAAAATGGCGATTTCGAGTTTCAAAGTTTCAAACCCAAATATTTCGAAAATGGAGTCTGTAGTCATTTTGTTACTACTGCGTTATTATTGTTCAACACAGTAAGCTTTGGTTCGACTTTGAATAAAATCGGTGGATTGTTCCAAAAGTTATGCAAAAAGTACCGTTTTAGAAAAACCATTTGGAAGCCTGTATCTCTGTTATTTTACGTTTGCGAGGGTATATCTATTGAGAAAAATCCCCTTATTCTTCAATTCTCTATCTCAAGCCAAAAAAGTTTCAAAAGTTATGCAAAGTATTTTAAAACTATTATACTATACTATTTAAAAAAAAAACATTTTTGACGGCCTCTATCTCCGTTATCATACGTTTGCGAGGTATGTTTATTGCGAAAAGTTCCCTCATTTTTCAATCCTCCATCTCCCTGTGAATTTGGTAACTCATATTCTGGGACACCCTGCAGAAATCAGTGCCCTCAACGGTTTAGGAATTTCTTGGTTCGGAAGTCTAACAATGAAGATATGAATTTCCATATTAAGTGATGTAGATTTGGCCCAACGGGACACGGGCTAATTCTAGTTGTGATTTTGAAAAATTAAAATTGTGCACGGTTGTTTCCACAACCTTTTTGCAAATTGTGATAGGTACAAACACACAATTTGGTACACGTAGGTACGATTCAAACTAGCTAGCTACGTGTAACAAATTTCAAACTTTGCCCCTGAAAGGTAGGCAATCTGCGAACGGAAATACTTGGAAATATTATGGAAATACTTGGAAATAGTATGGAAATACCTGGAAATACTAGGAAGTACCATGGAAATACTTGGAAATACCATGGAAATACTTGGAAATACTATGGGAATACTTGGAAATATTTGGAAATACTTGGAAATATATTGGAAATACCTGGAAATACAGCCAAAATACTATAAAGTATTTCCAAAAATGGAAATCACTGTACAAATTTTCAGTAGGTGGTTGACCCCTCGTACCTACCTATATGTATGCGAACCAAAGCACAAAGATCCATGGCCCATATCTATCGCTGGTTTAGGTACTCTCATGACCGGGCCGGGCTGAATGGCACATCGCACTATTTTGAGCAATAAGCGGTCTTCGGGTAGGTAGTTTTATTGATATTATTGCGGCATCTACAAGAACGGCTGATTCAGCCGGTTTCACATCCACAAGTCAAGATGTTGATCTATACTTTCGGTTAGGGGTCAAGCGTCGTCAATAAGGATCAAGTTCCATGCTCCGTTTTTTTCCAGCCACAGTTTTCAGGAAGTAGTAAGACTGAGTCGCAGATATTCGCGTTGTATTACACTGCTGCCTGCCAGTGACTTCACTGGATATGAAGTCGGGCTGCATAACTTGTTGGGATAGAGCTTCAGGCTTTTTGACTGTCCCAGAAAGGACATGCCTGACGATATCAGTCCTTATTTCAACTGAATCTTTTACCCACAAAAAGATTTCCAGTCAGTAATTTAGAAGACCTTTTGAATTTAGTTTCACTTTATGATGCTTTGTGAGGAATCTCTCTGCATCAAAGAAGTCCATCTTTCGTTAGTGGCATAGCCCCCAAGTTCGAAAGTAACGTGCGTTTCCATACATTTCCAGTTGGAAAGGTTCAACTGCAAATTTTCCACCGATATTTCCTTGCATTGGGATTATAACAAAATGATACTAATGAAAAATTATCAGATAATTGAGCGTACCACGCATCATATCCGAGAAGACTATACAATGAACTGACAAAGCATCAGAATGACAGAGAGTGCGTTGGTCTGATGGAAAGAAAAGGACCAGAGGACCACAGCGAGAATATTTCAGGAGGACGGCAGCGGAGTGCTGTTGTGGTATTTTGATAAACTGTATATTCAGACGCATTTAAAAACTTTGTATGTCATCATTTCTGTATTGCTCTTTCCGTCCAACAGTCATATGCGAGACGTATTTCACGTATTCCAACGCAATTCCAACATACCCATCTTGTGAACTGCGTAATGCTTGAACAAGAATGACAGAGCCTTGTTGAATTTCCAAAAGTGTTCATTAACATTTTCTTGGCTGTTGAGAGCTCTGAATACCACTCTTTTATAGAGTGTGGTCCAGGTAATAATAGCAATAATTCACCGTTCGATGGTCCATCGAAAACTAGGTCGACATGCATAATTTAATTTTCATCCAAAACGCTCCCTAAGGGAGATACAGCTCTTCAAAGTTCAGTTTTTAAAATCATCTTTTTGCAATACCCCTAAAGTCATCTAAGCGATTTTGACCAAATTAGGTACAAATACTAATTAAATACATACCCATTACTTGACGCAGACAACTTTTGTCAAAATTTTCCAGTGGCGTAGATACCGAGGAATTGTTCAACTTCTCCCACCCCATTTTCTACACCACCGGATTTTTTTGGGAAATACTTTTTTGAATTTCTGGCTCAATTTAGAAAAAAAAGTTACTCCTGTAAAATTTTGATTAGAGGCTTCATTTCCGAGATATTTGGGTTTGAAACTTTGGAAAACACCTTGAAATCGCGACTTTCAAAGGCCTAAAAACTAAAATCAAAGAAAACTCATGATTCTTCAACTGGAATAAGTTTTCTAGGTCGTTTGAGTTGATTTACTGCCATTTTTTGCTAAGAAACGAGGCGTTTTCAGAGAAAAAACAATTTGGGCTCTGGAAAGTGGCGATTTCGAGATGTTTTCCAAAGTTTAAAACCCAAATATCTTGAAAATTAAGCCTCTAATCAAAATTTTAAATTGAACAAGGAATTCAAAAAATGTAATTTTTCAAAAATATCCAGTGGCGTAGAAAATGGGGTCGGAGAAGTTAAACAATCTCCCGTATCTACGCCAGTGGGCAATTTTGACAAAAGTTGTCTGCGTCAAGTGATGAGTATCTATCTCGTAAGCATTTGTACCAAATTTGGTCAAGATCGTTTCAATGACTTGAGAGTTATTGCAGAAAAAGTTTTATAAAAACTGAACTTTGAAGGGCTCTTTCACCCTTAGGAAGCGTTTTGAAGAAAAATTAAATTATGCATGTCAACCTAGTTTTCGATGGACCATCGAATGGTGGATTATTGCTACTATAACCTGGACCACCCTGTATATCCGCGAAAAAGAGGCAAAAAAGTCATCATTCCATAGATGGTAATTTATTATTCTGATTATGTTCCAAAAGCGTTGACATGGTAAGGACTCTAATACCCGGCTGCAAAAACGTGGTCATTGTTACGTGGTGTCGAATTTAGGTTAGGTGTTGGTGTTATACCAAACACAAGATCATGCAAATATTTCAAATGTCTCCAGCATTGGTGGTAGGGCTTCTTAGTGGATTTGGAATTATAGCCACACGTTTTCTTCAGTTTTTATTCCTTGGCAAGTGTTTCGGCACTGAGCCATTTTCAAGACGTCGTCTACAAGATAGAAATCCAATAGGTATAGTTTCAGCAAAAAGACGGTAATTGAGAAAAAATTCACTAAGTGTAAATGGCTTAGTGACAAAACGCGTGTCGACAAATAAAAACTGGAAGAAAAAAAACGTGTGGCAAGACTATGAGAGCAATTCTAAGCCTTAAATATTTAAAAGTAAAATAAAATACACACCTGATTATTTCAAGACCTACCTATACCATACTAAAATCTGAATCCATGTTTGCGCAATCGGGTAAGTGGACCGTAGGTAATATATAACATAACAAAAACTCCAATGATGCCAGCGAGCAATACTTTACGTGATCACTCTAATTAGGTATGTTTTTAAAAAAGAAGATGACGGAAATTCCATACAGGTATCTTCTATAAGTATACCACACCGATGAAGACGGCAACATGCAACACCTAAAAGCATAGACAAAAGAAGCGCACCGGATTTTTACCACCATTTAATCATGTTTTTGTTGTCTAACCCGCCGTAACACTGGTAATATTTCAAATTGATGATAGTTGTTACCTGCTACGTTATAAGAGGCGACCGCGCTTTCAGATCAGATAAAAATTACATCTTCATCACCACAGATAGCTCGCTCGCCCACCTCTGAATATTTTGATTTATGTGATGCACTCCAACTATTAATTTTAAATCAATTGCGTCAGTTTATACAGTTAGCTAATTGGTCATGGGATGTAATTACTGTAATTTTTTCATTACGGCGAAGATTTCCACACGACGCGCCTCAAAGCTTGGTCTGCGGTGTCCCTCGAGATCTTCCTCCTTTTCGATTTTTGACTATCGATCATCTTTTAAAACGTGTTATTCTATCGAATTGTACAGGGCCCATCAGCATCAGCGTTTTAATTTAATCCTTCGTTATTACCATCGTCTTCCTCTCGTCGATTTTACGCTTTGAACTTTTTCTTGAACGAGCGCGATCTTCCACTTCCTAACGCCAGATGCGATGGGCTGTAATTTGCTTAGGATGCCGTTACGTAATGCTTTGTCGCGATCACTTATTTAAAATGAATTCCTATTATGATTGTTGCTCATCATTTGCAAAATTACAGCTTTCGCTTTCTTAACTTTCGGTGTTAATTGAAGCACGTTAACGGAAAAAGTTGCGTCGGATCTCTACCGTTAGGTACATGCACCGCACGATGCACGAAGAGGGAGTAAATATGCCTTCTTTTACTCTTGCTTGGTTCATAATTTCACATTACGATGCTGCTAATTTCTTGATAACATAAATCCAACACCAGCGCAAGTAGAGGTTGTGCGATTCTGGAAACTCCCAGAACTGTACAAAACGTTTACGGCATCATCAGTGTGGCGTTTTGAACAATTACGGGTTCGTTTTTGCTCACACAATTTCATCTCTGAATTGCTGAAATTAGCGGCGAAAAAATGTGTCTTCTCCGCGCGTATTCCATTTCTTGGGCACAATCAAGCAGTGCCATTACCAGAGCAAAAGAAAATGGGAGCATATCAAGCGTGAAATTTTATAAATAGCTTTGGTTTTTCAGCCAGCTCCAAGATTTACTGTTTTAACGTTGATCCGCATTTTCTTACGAGCGCATTCCTCGCCGGAACGATGTCAGGCAGTGTTTGCGGGTTCGAAGTCGCATCAGGGAATAAAATAATTGAGTGCGAGTGATGTTCGTTATTGGGCTTTAGCCCGAATCGCGTTCATCTCAAGAACTTTTTCAGATATGTGTGCAATTTAAGGGGAAGTGTGCTAAAAACCGACAGCCCAGACGTCAAGTCCATCTTCAGGTCATTCCTGCATACCTTTCTTGATGGTCCCAGTTTTTCTCGTTTTCATTTTTCATCGTTCATTTAACGTCGGCCTATTTCCGCAACGAGGCCTAACACCGACGTCGGTGAATGCTCTCCTCCACTATAGCGGAAATTTTGTCGAACCCCTGTATGTTCCATAAACACACAGAAGTGCAGAACTTACGTTAAACTTTGGCAAATAATGCGACGCGCGGTTTCGGTTTTCCGGAGGTGATTTTTTCAAAACAGAACTTGCATATTCCAGAATTGTGCGCTAAGCCCCACAAAATATTCATTTTAGGTGCAGACTTGCTGCGAGGTATAATAATTAAAGAAAACATTGAATTGATTTTTGCGATTTTTTTTAATCGATGTGGTACCTATTCGAGTTTTTCATCTTGGAAAAACTGCAAATTTCAACTTTTTCTCGTGAATAACAGATTGTCACCAACTTTTTCTTAGCAAGAGATTACTGGTTCTTGATCCTTTTCCAACAATTTCTATTTCCAATTTTCCGGCAGCTTTTCAGCTGAAAATGAGAAACCTGCTTATCGTCAAAAGCGGACTCAAATTATGAAGCTCAAAATGAGCCTTAATTGACAATTTTCACAATGAAATGGTTTGGAAAAGACTCCTGGAAACATTTTTCCGGGAGATTTAAGTGATTTTCGTGGAAATATTTTAAATTTACTGGAAATTTCTTCCAATCCAGGGGCGTACCTAGCTACTTGTAGCCCCCGCCATTGCGGGGGTCTCAGACTTTTTGCGATTTTATGGGGCCCCCCAAGATAAGATAAGATAAGATAAGATAAGATAAGATAAGTTTTATTCATGTTTACGACATATTACATGCTTACACAAGTCAATTACCTATACACATATAAACAAAATTTAGCACAGATCTTTTAAATCGGCTTCAAAAAATTCACATACATTATAAAAACGCTGAGTCTCTCTCAAAAAATTTACAACCGTTCTCTTGAACTCTTTTTCTCCAAGAGATCTTACTCTCAAGGGCAGCCCACGAAACAACCTAAGCGACATGTGCCCGGGAGCCCTCTGTGTGCAAGCAAGGCGACAGAAATGCAGACGCAGGTCCGTCTTGTGGCGTGTATCGTAGCCATGGGACATCCTGCTGTGAGACGACCGTCTCTCGATTACCAAACGCGTACAGAAGGCTGCGCAGGATGTAAATACAAAAGTGGTTTATCTTCGGGAAAAAAATCAATTGGAAAGGTACCTATGTCCGTACAAGTCATTTTGGAGGCCCCAACTTGGCCTCAATAGGTCTGTGTTTTCTGGACTTTGTTTTCTGTAGTGAATAATAGAGTTTTATTGGTTTGTAGTTTCAGCTACAAGTTCGCAGTTTTGTGACATTCTTGTTTCTTGTGATACCATTCATCATAATGAGTCGAACTTTCGTTAAGAATTTTTTGATCCCTCAAACGTCTTAGGTGAGTCCATCTTGCTTCACATAATAGGCTCCGACTTAGCGAGAAAAAATCCAGAGTTGGCCGCACAGCGCACAAACAGGAGCGAATTGGTTCCCATATTGAAAAAAGTCTGCGGCGCTTTATTATAGGGGGCAGCCGCCACCGGGCCCCTCGCGAGACACCGCAAGGACCCCTGTCAGTTTTTGCGGGGGTCCAAATTTTGAAGTTACGCCACTGCCAATGTCGGTATCTCTCCAACTCTTACTCCCCACCCAAAGGGAAGCCTCCAACAAAAATTTTAATTCAAAGGTACCAGGATACTAGAAAAGTTTTATGTAGCCCACAACAGACTTTTCAACTTCATTTCTCACCTAATACAGCGTGTTTTTGGAAACTTTCCATCCCTCATTTCGCCGCCAAAGTTTTTCACAGGAAAAGGCCGAAACAGGTCGATTTTTTTCGAAAGAGCCATCTAGTTCACATATTGCCAAATTGTTGTCTGCAACCCCTTCGCCCCCACCCTATCGCACTTTGAAATTTTAAATAACATTACTTATCTTATGATACATCAAATTGAAGGCAATCAAATTCTATATTCCTTGTAGGGATCCATATCTTATAGTCGGAGTGTATAATACCTAATAAAAGGGGGATTGTATTGTCTCCTCCAACAGTAAAAATAATAGTTGAATAATAAAAAATAATAATAATTTACTGTTGGAGAAGACAATACAACCCCCCTTTTATCAATGAAATTCTGTTTTCATCTCCCCAGGCCGAACTCGCGCAGTACTCATTTATTGTTCCACTTGCCCTACGCCAGAGCTCATGGGCTGGCTTTTTCTTCTCTACACCCTGGATGGTCTGCTTCTACGCCTGCATTGAGACCCGTTGTGATATCTTTGCCACTTCTATCTCGGCCATCAAGGAGGTTTTCGGCTCTTTGTCATGATTGCTTCGGGCTTGTTCTGTCTTCTTCACTGTGTTCTCTACTTGTGTTATGTTTTTTGCATTGACACATTCTCCAAATAGGCAATGTCCTGTTGAATTTTAACTAAATAAATAAATAAATGAATGAATAAATAGATAAATGGGACATACTTCTAATTTTTTGAAACCACCCCCCGCACCAACCCCAACCCTGACTGTAGGCTATGTAGCGAAGAGAAGGAAACTCCTCTCTCCACATACTATGTCAATGCCCTTGCTCTTGGAGAAGTTGGACAGTTGTACTTTGCGGCTATGTATATAGAACCAAAGGAGATAACAACCAAATCCATAAGCCTCGTACTCAACTTTTTCAAGGCAAAGGGGCTCATGAAGTAAACATCCAAGGGGCACAATAAACTGCTGTTTTGGTGCAAAGGGTACGAGCCTGAACTCAACAGAATAATAAAAACATATTTCTGATTTTTTCAAACCACCCCCCAACCCTTGTAGTGCGGCGGTTAACGACCGTTTTGCAGAGAAACCTTGCATTTTGTGATAAAAGCATGAAATTTGGCATATACGCTCTACAGACTCTCCTTTACTATTTCCGAGGCGGACTCACGATGGAACCGCCGTGCAGCTGTCAGAAATGTCATTTGCCTACCTAGACGGCCTCGTGGCGCAGGTGGTTGTGTGGCTGCCTGCGGCCGCAAGAGCCCCGGGTTCGATTCCCGGAAGAAGTCTGGATGTTTGTGTTTGTCCAATTTGCAATTTTTCATGTAAATGTGATATTATAATAAAGGGCAAAAACTCCTATGGCCGGTGCAGGCCGATAAGGAGAAAAACATTTATTATATTATTATTAAATGTCATTTGTCTACCTTCCAGGGGCAAAAACTGAAGTCGGTTATCAAGCTGATTCAAAAGTGACGTCTATCAATGCAGTAGACCTTCACAGTATAACTTCACCAAAACAGATGTCAATATTACAAAAGGAGGGGGAATGGGAGGGGATAGTTCTAGCCGCGGCACAGATTTTTTTTATTTGTTAATTTCGGACCAAATTGATAAGTTTGGTGTCGTTTACGACTGAATTACATTTTCTGAATTCAAATTGAATGTTGTAATTGCAGTTTAAAAGAAATTTTTTTTTGTTTTGTTGAAAAAAATATATATATTTCAGAAAAAAATTAGGCTTTTTTCATTTCGACTTTTATCCTAATTCAAGGCATTCGAAGTGGAAATCGTTATTTAGTTCACTTCTTCAAAGCTTCCTGCACATGAAAACCATGTACGAGACCTAATTTTCACTTGGACAAGTTCGTGAGCCTCATTTGTTCCTAAAGTCGTAAAAGTAATATGCAATCATTTTCATGTATTAATGAAAGTGTGCGTGCAAAGGTATCGCGGCGATTCTGACAGCTGCAGGGCGGTTCCGTCATGGGTGCACATCTTATATCGTGAAGGACAGTCCATAGACCATGTATGCCAAGTTTCAGGCTTTTATCACAAACTGCAAGGCTTTGCACGCACACCTCCATTCGTACATGAAAATTAATAAAATTATTGGATAATAAATCTCAGAGCCGAATTGAATAACGTAGGTGTATGTAACAAAAGTTTTCGGAAAAATTTCGGAGCCGAGGAGCCATGACTAAACAATGAAGTATCAATTCGCCGTTTGGCACAAACAATCTCTGGATATTGTGTTTCCAATAATTGACAGTTCAAGTTTTGCAAGAAAGTTCTGAAAAATGTCTTACAAGCTTGAGATGCGGAAGAGCGTCTATAAGCTAGTTGGACGGCTACCGAAATGTAAAATAGTTACCTTATTAGGGACCAAAATATCTCTAAAACAACGATTTATTGTACGATAAGTAAGTGTGATGGAGAAATCCCATGTCTCAACTTGCCAAAAAGTGGAAGTTCGAAAGCTTTGACTGCAGACCAGATCGCCAGGATGGTAAGAGGAACAGCAGACCAGGTGGGGAAGTCAATTTGAAGATTTGAACGGCGCTTTCACGTTTTTTACACGACTGTGCATCAGGATTTGCGTAGTGAAGGCTTATCTTATCGTAAAAGACGTTAATGCCCAAAATACGCGGCAGCTCAACTGCAGAGAATACCTATCTGCTGTCGTGCACTAAGGGGCCTGCACTTCATCAAAAATAGGGTAATTTTTGTAATGGACGACGAAAAATATTTCACCCTCGGGAACAGTGAAATGAAGAGAAACGATGGTTTTATACCAAGAATGTAGAGAATTGCCCAAATGGAGTAAAATTCAAGGCAAAAGCCAAGTTGCGTCGTAGGATCTACCAAAAGATTAATAAAATCGATGTTGCTTCCGTCCAAAGTCTCATGCGACAAGTTAAGACCAAACTGCGGGCCATCGAAGACAATGGACTTTCATCATTTCCATGACTTATGTTTTTGAATAGCTATAGATGTAAGATTGAGATGTTGAAACTATTTTTGAAATTATATTATTCCTGCAATAGGTAAGAGGTCCTTAAAATTTTTCCGAAAACTTTTGTTACATAGGTTATACGCAGGGCTGGGCGGTATTTCAAATGTACGTACGTTTGACACGTGTATGTACGTTTCACAAGTATTTGAAATACGTATTTGAAATACATTTGAGTATTTTGTATTTTGTATTTAAATACATTTGATTGAGAAGTATTTGTATTTTGTATTTTGGAATAGTTCAGGCAGCTAGTATTTCGTATTTAGTATTTTGAATACATTTTTCGGAAAAGTATTTTGATTTTCAAAATACAAAATACATTTGTTTTTCATGCTCTTTAGTCTGTTCGGGCCTAAATTGTTCTGGTGATACTATATTCACCCCTTTGACATTTCTTGCTTTTGCACACTATCTGGGATCGATCATGAGTTCGATTGCATCTTTTACGTTTTACGTTTTACTGGGTAAGTGCATCCTACTGTCAGCCACGAGAGATTTCATGTCGAGTGTCGGACAATATTTTCGAAAAGCTGGTTGTCCCCAAAGGAAATAAACATTTGTTATTTTGAAGAATTGATGAATGAAGTAAGGAATAGGTTTGAATGTGAAGTTTTATTCACTTTATGTTTATTCTTATTGTTGCGACTGAATCAATGAAGTAGTGTTTCTATTGAAATACTTGCATTTTACGGTTTTTCCAATAAAATGGTTGAAATACGTAATAAGAATGTATTTTGTATTTTGTAATTGGAATACTCTAGGTTGTATTTTGTATTTTGGAATTTCTTAGTTTTCCAAAATACGTATTTTGTATTTTGTATTTCAAAGACATTCCAAGATATAGTTTGTATTTTGTATTTCGACTATCTTGGATCGTGTATTTTGTATTTTGTATTCAAATACATTTTTCGAAGTATTTTGCCCAGCCCTGGTTATACGCGTACCTACGGCACCCTCACCAGAAGTCTCGACGTGTCGTGACCTATCGCTGCAGTCTCTCGATGCTTCTCGAATGCAACGCGGAAATCTAGACTTCTTTGGAAAGAGCCGGGATGGTCGCGAGCTTCGTAACAATATCTTCGTTCACCCTGCCCTACTTTGAAATTTCAAATAGCAGAACCTATCTTGAAAGTTATGCTATTTGACACCTATTGAAGGTGATGAAATTCTCTTTTTGCCAAATATGTTGAAAAAAGCCACTCAACCTTTATTTTCTAAATTATTTTATTGTCCATTGGAAGAAATTGTTTTCTCTATTAACAAGGAACAGATTTTGCAGCAAAAACAGGTCCATCTGCTTGCTAAATGCAAGACGCGCATAGCACGTAAAATACGAATAATGATGCCAACCCCATGCGATGTTGGTGGTCGTTAAAAATCCCAAAATCCCTATACCCTGTGTCGGAACACACAGGGGTTCGGCAAAATTTCCGGTATAGTGGAGGAAACGAGGAAGGAAAGCATTCACCGGCGTCGGTGTTGGGTCTTGTTGTGGAAATAGGCCTACGTTGAATAAACGAAAAAAAAAGAACGAATTGGAATAAAAAATAAACAAGTTCAGAAAAAAACTCCGTCCTCCAGTGGTTAACTGATCGCACATCGAGTTTTTTTTTTGTGTCTAAACATGTTTAAAGTAAGAAATCAGAAAGCACTTCGAGCGACAAGTATTTTTGGACTATAATTTTTTACTGAACGGGACCAAAAATGCATGCACAAAACACTAAGGGCCGTATTCATACCTCGCTTTTAAGCTAAAAGCGCTATTAGAGCGATTCGCATTTAGGGATATTTCTCATATTTCAGTGTTCAAAAATACAAAATAACTCGCAAATTAATTGCAATTAAGAACATACAATCGCTCCCAATCGCAATAATGTATTTTTGAACACTGAAATATGAGAAATGCCCCTAAATGCGCATAGCTCTAATAGCGCTTTTAGCTTAAAAGCAAGGTATGAATACGGCCCTAAGAGTTTAGAAATTCAAGAAGCAGCCATGGCGGGACCATAATACACGACATGATCTGGATCCCGGTCACGGCATGCACCACCGGCAACATTAAAAGTGCGCAAAGAAACTGAGCTGTGCTCTATTAACAGGACCTTTCAATTTTCGTTTTTCGGGTCCTCCTCCCTCTGGGGCCGGCGGAGTTTGACAGTTCATAATTGAAAGCGCTTTCACACATACATATAGACACCACACATAGCAGTACACAATCATGCCGGCCGGCTCTGAAAAGTAACGGATGGTGGACAAAGCGCGCTGTGCATAAAAATGTGTATCGCGTCCGCATCACCACGATGCGAGAAAGAAGGACGCGAGAAAGGGACGAACAAGCTAGATCGCCCGGTTCATTCCTCCGGCGACCTTCAGCATCCCCCGGCCGGCCTTGTCGTTCGTCCCTGCCCGGTCGCGGTGCAGGTAATAGACCCGATGAGCTCGGCCGAGGAGTCTCTCGAGTGTCACCGACTTCTTGCATCAAAGCGTGGGGAAAACAAGCACGTCTCCAAGAAGGCGAGTTCTTTCGCGAGCACGCCAGTCCATGCGTGAAAATTCGTACACGTTCCGAGTCCATCCATCCTCGACATTGTTGCAGGCTCTTACTATACACTCTATACAACGCGGAGTTGTACAGCAGCAGCAGCATCATCGGGAGCACCACGGAGGGCGGACCGAATTCCAGAGGACACCAGAACCGAACATGATGCACACCGCCAACAACTTGTATACACGAATTTATTTCCGGAATCCGGGCAAAAAGCCAGCGCAAGAACCATTTACAGTTCCATTATCCATTATTGTTGGCTGTTGTCGAAATCCTTTACCCGTGGCATTGTCGAGCGAAATTCCCCGGTATATCAAGGTATGAATGTTCTAGTGATGTACGGTTGAAGAGAACACTGGGTTTTTCAAGCACTTCCTCGTAAATCGTCGTGCCAGCCAGCGTCTCGCGAAATTTCCAATAGCTATGGCAATTTTTTCTGGTGATGCCGGTGGCAAGTGCAGAGTCAACGGCACGCGTATGACCTCGTAGCAGTGGTTATTTTTATTGTAGGTGATTTGATCTGGTCTTAATTCAACTACAAAGGGGAATTTTGTGGTTTTGTTAAAAAAAAAACCGCTACTGTTTGACCAGTTTTTTTTAAGCTTTGACAAGACTATAGGAATTTTACTTCTATACCTACACAAGAGTTTCAATGTAATATAACAGCATCTAAGCCCTTTTATAAACTCTTACACATGCTAATATACAATAGCTATTATAGTTTGCGATAGTCGGCTAGCTAGCTACCTGGTGTTAAAGCATTGTCATTGTCGGTAAGACAAACAAGAGTGAAAAGGTACTTTCAGTTACCGGTGAGTGGTGATACAAGATTGGAGCCAAAAGTGAATGAAAAAGGACACAAAGCCTAACGTCATTATCATTACTTCGTGATTCCAGGATTCCGAGTGGAAGGTGAATTGAAAGCGGTAGTTCAATTTAAAATATACAGCAAAGTCGTACACAAACTACGAAACTACCTACAATAATAATATAGCGATAATACTGTTGACTGTTCCGATATTGACCAGATCAGATGTCGTTAAGCTTCTTAATCGTCAACAACTAGCGACAAACACTTACGACTATCAATAACATAGACACATCACGATTTCCCCTTTGGTGGAACATTGTCGCCGCAGAGCCACAGTCGGAGTGTGGAAGAGGTAGAGGAGGAAGAGAGCATGTTACCTTTGAATATTTTCAAAAGATATCATAGATCAATCAAAGTTGTCGAGATGATTTGGAATATCAAATAAACAACTTATCACTCATATTGCGTGATTGATGGTTCATCCAGCTTGTGTTGGTTTTTTTTCAGTGGAATGTAAACAAGAAGGGTTCAATAAAATGAAATTTGTCATCAGTGGTATATTTGTGATCCTTTTTTCAACTCTAGACATGGCACCACGGAGAATTTTGGATAGAGGGAAGCATAGGGGCTCGCTTGAAAATCAAGGTTGCTCTCGTAGAATTGGCTATTTTGTTTGGGCAGGTGCGCATGCGTAAAGGCGCCAAATTTTGAAAATGTGTGGTATACCTGCTAGAAGGCAATATAGCAGCAAATCATCTGTTTATTGTACTTAATCATACCGGGTGTTTATGAATGTCTGTAATCGCATTGCCTTTAGAATCCGCTCTCGATCATTACAATTGCGCCTGTTACTGCGTTTTTCGGCCGGACCCATGCCTGCCACGATCACAGATTCTTATAAACACCCCGTACTTTGTTCTAAATACTAGCTCACTTGAAAGAGTCTGCTGTGGCATTACAAAAGTTTTCCGAATAGTATCCAGGAACCTGTAGACCTTCTCATATAGGCGGTTCCCTTCACTCGCAGCTCGTGCGCAGGTCTCCCCATAGACTAAACTCACTGGTTCAATTGGCTGTTTAACCGGGAGCGCTTATCGATCGGGCTGGCCAGGGTTGGGGTTGGCGACGGCATCAATATAGGTGAACCTGCGCCTCGAGGACCCCAGGTAAATGAAAATGGCTATAGACCTTTTTGTTCAAAACGTCCCACAGGTGGAAAGTTGGCATTTGAGAAAAAGATTGAGAAAAATTTGCAGGGCTGATGCCAGTATTGTGGCGAATCGAACCAATCGGAACCAGCTCCGTTTTGTTTTAAAATACTCAATTAGCTTGATAGTTATTTTCCTTCAGTCCCCTTGAACCCGGCGCATTCTTTGTAATGCTAGGTCGACTCAACGACTTTACAAACCTGGGACACGGGAGGCGTTTGGGGCTTAATATTCTGCAGATCGAGTGACAAAAGTGGCACGGGGTGCACGGAGGAAGGAAACGGCGAGTTATTGGGGAAAGGTTTGTGGATAGGTTCTCTTACAGTGTTCTCGAGTACAGGTTTGCAACAGGATTACCCTCATTGTGTAGTTGTAGTATTTTGGATTAGTTTTGAAGTGTTTTATTATGCCCTGTCTACTAACATGCCTTTGGTTGTTGCCTTTTGAGTGTCTGTGTGAGTTTGGCGTCCTTCTGTTTTGCGTCCCTTTGCGTTCTTATGCGTTGTTTTGCGTTGATTTGCGTTGCTTTGCGTTACGTTGCGTTGTTTTGCTGCGTTGGAGGAGGGGGAGCAGAGTCTCAGTGAGTTTTACTTTTTGTCACAACGTATTTGAGAGCCCTTGTTCTTTGGGTTTAACTTTCGAATCCGTCACTCGCCCTCTTCTTTGACTTGACAGTTTGACATATTTTGTTGTGTTCTTTCCAATTGTTCCATTGTTTTTGTTCATTTTGTTCACCTTGTTTATTTTGTTCACTCTGTCGGTCACATGTTAGGTGCTTTGAGAAGAGAAAGAATAATTTCGGACTTATTTGTTTTGAGTAAATGCAATTTTCTGTGCGATGAGCGTGTTCCATTGAAGTCCACCTCGAACTCCACCTTGAATTCCACCTTATTCCCTCTTTTTCCTTCTTAAGGGTTAAGACGCGAACAAAAACGGGCACAGCGTGAAGTTCAGATGATCATCGGCCAAGCAAATGGAGTGTTATTGGGAGAGGGGGGCGTACCATCACAGTATAGTCAGTAGTAATACAATGAGTGGTACGATTATTGTCGATAATTTTTTAGTAATATTATGAGTTATAATCCCAAAGCTGAAAATACAACGAGCCCATAGGGCGAGTTGTATTTTCTTGCATTGGGATTAGAACGAAATGATATTATTAAAAAATTATCTGACGATTAAGCGTACAACGCATTGTATTTGATAAGACTATATAATGAATTGACAGAGCGCTACCCAAGATTCTGGGTTCTACCAGTGTTGTTCAAATGGTTGAAATTTAACAAAGAACTTTGTGGTATACACTGATTAATCAGGGTAATCTTATTCTTTACTCAAAATGGTTTTTAATATTCACTTCATCATCATAATAAACTGCGTTCTTATTAGCGCAATAGCGCTTTTTTCTCAACGTTGGCAACGGAAGTCTCGAGATGCTGCGTCGGTAAAAGTCAAAAGTTGGAAACGTCATTGTTTGACGTTCGAGTTTGTAGGTTAGTTGCAGTTGGAAATCGGAAGATGAAAAACGCTTTCAAACAAAAAGTGCTATGAAAAAGTGCAGTAGACCTATTCAGAATCAGAAGTGGCTTTCATGCCATATATCCAGCTACACTGGAATTTCTCACCAAATTCAGAGTGCTACTGCGAAATGGACAAATCAGAGGATATTATACCAGAGAATGGACAAGAAGGCGACAGGTTATACAATGTTATGATTGATTTTATTGAAATACTTGAAGGTTTTTTCTTCTTCAGCATAAAGGGAACCTTAGACTGATCTTGGAAAGTCCAGAAGCTTCAAGAAATTCTCTAAATGAAGCAATGGAGATGGAACGTTTCGATCGATTGACACTTTGTAGCATACAATTTTTCTCAATACAAATTATTTGTAAAAGGCAATTGAGTAAAATGCGTTATATTTGTACTGAATTTGTTTAAATGATTTAATGAAACAATACGGAAGTAAGACAAAGTTGAGAGTCGAGGAACATACTTAAAAAAACATGATTATTGCATGAACGGTAAGTTAGTGACACGAAGTTGAGATTCAAGACACATACTCCAGTAAAGCATGCATGGATAGATAAAAAAACTATTGCCTACACTTTATGTTATCACAATCCACTCAAATATTGTAACAGGCTGGGGAGAGTCTTCACATGCAAAGTTGTATCTTGATTCAATGTTTTTAATGAAACCGAAGGACATTTTTCTTTGATGTAGCAGAAGCGTCTGCTTGTAATTTGAAAGCCCTTGTATAAGCCATTTTTGGTGAAGGCCGTGAGTAGATAAAATTGAGATTCCTCTTGGAAAATTAAACAGCGTGTGTCCTGTTCCCAGTTCAACAAAACTTGGGCTTCTTTTTTTCTTCTCCTATAAATCAAAAAGCACAAAATTTAACAACTAACGGTGTGGAATGAAAATTTACTAGGAAAGTGGGAATACTTATACCTTTAAATGGTAGAAAATGCTCTATAATGCATGGAAAACGTTCTTGCAATGTTCAGTTTCATATAATTATTTTGATTGTGACAACTGACAGCACTGACATTGCGTAAATGCGCTCTGATGCTCTGAATGACAGCCACTGCCCTGGTCTGGGAGAGGGGGAAGGACCACGGTACCACAGCGATAATATTTACGTCAAGGAGGACGCCTGTATTGCCGGGGTGGTAAGCGTAGAGACGTGCTGATTGGCTGCCTATGCGCGTTTCAAGAGTTTTGATTGGTTCTTGTTCAATGTATTATATAGTCAGTAGGATACTCGAAAAAGCAGAGGGACCTGTGGGCGGAGCCTCACTGCGCGAACTGAGTTCATCGAGTGGTGCACCTGGGTTTGCAGTGGGATTTTAGGTTCGCCTGTGACCTGGTAATGCTCCACCACTCCAGCCGACGGTGTTGCTCCCCCTATTTCAACACATGGACTCGTTCAGAACGATTTTTGTTCTTCTGTTCAGCCCCGCCCACAGGTCCCTGTGGTGTGCCGTCAACTCTAACTACACGAAACCACGAACCAAAACAAAATTGCTAATATTCCTGATTGAAGATTTTTTCGAGAATTTTTTCGAAATATAGACATTATCCATGACAATAAAAGGTAAGCCTTGATAGACTGATTTTTGCACGCCAAAGCAAAAATACTCGGGGTGTGATCTGAATAGCTTTTGTAAGAAGAAACATCAGGTACCAGTGGCGCAACTAAGGGGTGAAAGGGACGGTCGCCAAGTACTCGCGCCCATCTGTGTAATATTTGACCGCATCGGTGCTATCTGAATTCACACGAAAATACATTGATTACGCCCGTTTTTCAAAGAAATTTTTCACGGTCGGCGCCTTTTTATGGTATGTAGATTGTAGGTATCTCGGTACATGCCTGTTCTAAATGTACCAATTGCGCCACTGTCAGAAGCCTACTCTCGTCGACAGAAAACCGTAACTTCTGATAATCATTAATAAAATTCGTGAATACATTTTTTGGGACCCTTTCGAGGTCAACAATTCACCCAGTTCGAAATGAAATAAAACCAAAATAATGAGCGATAAATTGCCAATTTCGTGAGTCTATGTGGAGGTCTGCGGTATCCATTCCGCAGGCACTGCTAGATAAATGGCTCCGATATTGTCGGATCAGTTTTAAAAGTTATTTAAAACAGTTTAAAAACATTATTAACTATTATTGCTGAGTAGTCCCCCAACAGTGAGCCGCTGGTGCCCACGGACGGAGTTAAAAAGTTGACATGGACATGACTGATTAATTTGAAGATTGATTAGAAGCCGGCCTGAAAAAGCGGAGTCGGTTACATACGCGGCGTAATTAGAGGGTATACCATTCTGCTGCGTCATCACAAACAACGTCAAAGATATTGTGAAACTGCTCGTCTCTATGGGCTCTCCGAGCTCTATATCACTCGTTACGATTCACACCCAAGTGAATAAGCACCACATCCACTATAGCAAAAAGTCTCAAAGATAGCGATCAAATTGTTTGATCTGGCAATTATAGCCGCTCGTGTAGATATGTATCGTTCGAGTTTAGAAAATTAACACAGTCGCTAATCGAGAGGATCTTCCGTCGTGTGCAGATTCGAAGCGTGAGAATTGGTATCGGTCGGTCTGCCCGATACCTCTTCCATACTAACCAATACAGGTTATGGTGGTTTTCTTTCCTCATAACATAATACGCGGCCGTGCGGCTACAGGAAATGAATGATTTAGATCGAGGCACATTCGAGGCATTGATTCATGATATTTTTGCGTATATATTCAGATCTGTATGGGAGGAGATAAATCTGCCACATGCACACAGGCTCTATGCAGAGAGACCGGTTGTGTAAAAACAGCAAGCGAGCACACCGAATAAAACAAAGAAGTGGGAAGAAGACGCGTTATATATTAGATATAAACAATAATCTCTGGTAACATCTAGACAGTTCCGTAACGATTCTTCCTGGAGAATATTTCATCCGTCGCCGTCCCGGGACGAGTTTTTGCCCAGCTCGCATCAACCTCGCGACGGCTCATCTGTTTATTGAATGAAATTGACCGTTCCCTCAATATACTGCATTCGTTATTCATTTGAACTAGTTTATATGCGATAAAAGATGAAACTGGCCGCATATATTATTTACAATACACCATGGAAAGTGGAAACATGCACCAGCGCACTAGGCGTGGCACGAGATATGGTATAACAAGTGTTTTGCAAAGACGCCCGATTTTATTAAGATCAATGGAGCGTGTTGAATAGATTTGGAAGTTGTGTAGTGCCAACTAGATTAACTAATCTGTCCGTCGTCCACTCCGTTTGGGAGACTCCGTGTGCGGGAAATTTTTGATTTATTTGTGCCTCCTTTCGCGCGTTCTCTCGGCATTAACCCGTCCCATGATGGCAACACACAAAACATTCATAGTCGCGTTCTAAACCGTCCCTGATTGCGGAGACAAACAGAAGCGTTACCAAAGACAAAACACAAATACCATTATTTAACAAAGATAAACACGGTGCAATTCGAGTCGTGTATAAGCCCTGCAGTTGTCAACTGGCGGTTGGCAGCTTCTGATGACGATACGCCCACCGCAGAGCCTTATCGTCGGCACGAGAACCCAACTTGTTTAACATAGCCACGCTGTTTCGCCAGATTTTTTGATTAAAACTGCAACAGTCACTGACAAATCACCACGCGCGCGTTTTATATACGCCATATTATCATTTTCTTTTTCTTTACATTCAGTTGGCGCCCGCAAACTTTAATTTACATCATTCCGAGAATTCGCGCCTTTCCCGCGCGCCTCTCTTTAACGACAATTTAATCCTCTGTGTAATTCACCTAACGTTTTTGCTTGTATTACACGATTTTGCGGTCCGTTACCGAAGCGCGACCCACATCCACCTGCGTGTGTCCATTTGGTGGACAAATGCTCACGACGACCACACAGAACCGTTTCAAACACGAATACTGCACTGTCACACTGCCAATGATGATGAATTCCTCGGGTTTCGTCGACAATGACATGATTTTATGATTTGTGGTCGATTCCTAAATGGGTTAACCGTGCACTGCGCTCCCAGAAAATGGAAAGGTCTCTGGAAGAACGCCCGGAAGTTATGCGGTACAGATTCGCTTCATTCACTATTATTGCAACAATTAATGTGTCTGGTCGATAGTTCAAATCAACGGTATACGAACTCGTCCAATGCTATCGCGTTTATATTGTAATTGCACAATTTGCGTACTGACATGGCACTTCCGAAGCATTGTTGAACCGAAAGAAATCGAAGCGAGAATAGGTGTAACTCTAAAGCCATAGGCACAGTCTCCATAGGTATGGCAGATTTGTTACATTTAATTTATTTGGAAAGACATGCGGGAGTGTTGCGATACTAGCACTATGCACAGAAATACCGCTACTGAGCGTATAAATTACTAAATATAGGTATAGGTAATAGGTATATGAAATTATATCATCATTCTCATACTAACTTGATCCACATACGTCTATCAAGAAGTCTTCGAATGAGACTCATAACACAATGACAGTCCGTAGTCCGTTACCACAAAAATTTAATTATAGTACTCGAGCCTAGGGATGGGCCTGCTCCATCTTTCTGTTCACTGAGAGAAAATATTTGATTATGTGTGATAATTATTTGTTACGAGACAATTTTATAATAACACATATCAGAACAAAGTTTACGTCAACATATTTTCTTTGTATGGAATAACAACTCACTTCAAATTATTCATTTATTGTAACTCAGGCAATTATTACGTGGAACTTTCAACAAATATAATAGTGCGGCGGTTAACGGCCATTTTTCAGAGAAACCTCGTATTTTGTGATAAAAGCATGAAATTTGGCATATACGCTCTACACACTCTCCTTTACTATTTACGAGGCGGACCCACGATGAAACCGCCGTGCAGCTGTCAGAATTGGCATTTTTCTACCTTTCAGGGGCAAAAACTAAAGCCGGTCATCGAGTTGATTCAAAAGTGACGTCCATCAATGCAGTAGACCTTCATAGTGAAACTTCATCACAACAGATGTCAATATTATAAGAGGAAGGGGAATGGGAGGGGATAGTTCCAGCCGGGGCAAAGATTTTCTTTTTTGTTAATTTCGGACCAAATTAACAAGTTTGGTGTCTTTTCCGACTAAATTACATCTTCTTATTTCAGATAAAGTGTTGTGATTGCAATTTAAAAAAAATAATTTTGTTTTGTTCAAGAAGAAAACATTTCAGAAAAAAATCTAACACTATTTCATTTTGACTTTTATCATAGTTAAAGACACTCGAAATAGAAATCCCTATTTAGTTCACTTTTTCAAAGCTTCTTGTATATGGAAACCATGTACAACACCTGATTTTTATTTTGGTAAGATCGTGAGTTTCATTTGTTGCTAAAGTCGTGAAAGATTTATGCAATCATTTTCATGTACGCATAGAAGTGTGCGTGCAGAGGTCCCGCGGCGATTCTGACAGCTGCATGGCGGTTCCGTCATGGGTGCACCTCTTGTATCGTGAAGGACAGTCCATAGATCATGTATGCCAAGTTTCAGGCTTTTATCACATACTGCAAGGCTTTGCACGTACACCTCCATTCGTACATGAAAATTATTGAAATTATTGGATATTACTTTTACGACTTTGATAACAAATGAGGCTCACGATCTTGTCAAAGTAAAAATCGGGGTTCGTACATGGTTTTCATGTGCAGGAAGCTTTAAAGAAGTAAACCAAACTGTGAAACAGTGAATCAAACTGCAATCACAACGTTTAATTTAAAATCAGAAGATGTAATTTAGTCGGAAACGACACCAAACTTGTCAATTTGGTCCGAAATTGACAAATAAAAAAATCTGTTCCGCGGCAAGAACTATCCCCTCCCATTCCCCCTCCTTTTGTAATATTGACATCTGTTTTGGTGGAGTTATACTATGAAGGTCTACTGCATTGAGAGACGTCACTTTTGAATCAGCTCGATAACCGACTTCAGTTTTTGACCCTGGAACGTAGGCAAATGGCAATTCTTACAGCTGCACGGCGGTTCCTCGTGGGTGCGCCTCGTAAATGGTGAAGGACAGTCTGTAGAGCGTATGTGCCAAATTTCATGCTTTGATCAGAAAATGCAAGGTGGTTCTTACTAACCGCCGCACTATAATATTTCCTGATAAAAGTATGGTTTAAATTCTTTATCAAAATGATCTATCAGTGCGATCACTCAATAATTGCACACCGATTAGATGATGCTTTTCCGACATAGCCGCAGTTAGTTGTTGTTGGTTAAGCGCGTCGTCCCGGTTTATGTGGAAATGGATTTAGTTTCTACAAAACTTGACAATTTTACTGCTTGAAGCTATTGCAGGTAGGAAGACAACAAACATGCAAATATAAATATTGTGCCTCTTAGGGCCATATTGCGGGCACCTCGCATTTTAATGAAACAAAGCTCTCCGACTGCCACAACATCAGACGGTCGGACCGAAACCGCACAGACACGTGTTTCGCCCCTATTGGGGGCTCATCAGTGCGCAGGCATTTAGTCAAACCATCCAATGCTATGGCAGCCAGAGACCTCATGGTAATATACACCCAGGAGGACTCTTGATATGTGAGTCCTCCAAGCGGCGCCATCTATCAAATGCATTCCGCAGGTGCTATATTTCAAGTCATCAGGCAGGCGAGGGAATCAACACAATTCCACGTAAAGCCCACCGTCGCCAAAAGAATTGATGGTAGATGTACACATGATAGACAGAATATGGCAAAGTGTAAAGAATACAACTTAAATACATGAAGTGGCTCAACAGAAATACTTCATCGTATATCGTACTAGAAGAAACCAAAAGACAGAATATGATGTGAATAGTGTTATGTATTTCGCGTTTGGGTTCGAGTATTTTTGAGACGATCGTTTTAAAACACACACTGTTTTTTACTGCGTACTACAATAGATCCACGCCAACAATTACTTACTTAGAATTATCGCTGTGATTACTACTCGCTTTTAATCCGCTCGCTACCACTTCGCATTCCAATTTATAACGATATAAGTCCGGCTAATCCATCTCGAATGTTCCATGCATTCTCCAGCAGTTTCAATAGTGATCCGGCATACGATTTTCTAGGCGACTCCCGAATAATCACACACCTTCCGCGTGCTTCCCGTGTGCTCCGAAATGTCCGCACCTCCGCCAAAATAGACAAATGTGCCTTGATCGAGCGTTGAAGGTTCTCAATGCCAAGCCATCGCGTATTTCTAGAAATGTTCAGAGCACCGCACTTGTATCTACAACGCTACATGATGGATGGAAGAATCCAGAAAGATCGCGTATTTACCCAAATGCACGGGATCGCCGCTCGTAACAATAAGAATGGGAAAGTGAGCAATAAAGTTCAAAAAAAGAATACTCCTCGAAAGTGAAAGTGACATCTTCAAAGAAACGATCAAGGAAATCAGCAGCAATAAAGAAGAAAACTCAAGATGGATGCGGAAAGGAAGATCTTACCTAGAGAGAAACGGCTCAAGTCAAAAATGGCTGAAAATAAGAAGACAAGAGGAAGCGAATGCCGTAGAGGAGATGGAAGAGAGAGATGGGGATGGACATAAGCAACAACAGAGAAGTAGAATAGGGAACACCAGATATAACGCACATCACAAACACATCATGACAGATGAAGTGCCAAAGTACATCCTGGACACAAAACTGAAAGAAAGAAAAACTAAGATAGCCATCAGGTTCAGGTGTGGAAACAAGGTTTTGGGGAGCGAATACTGGGAATCTGAAGGAGAGAGAACGTGCAGAGTATGTGAGGAGGAGGAGACGCTGCAGCACTTGAGAAGGACATGATTGTAAAGAAGGACTCGCTGGAGGAAAGGCTGATGGACGAGAGTGGTCGGGGAGTGGACTGAATGACAAGAGTAAAAAAATGAGCGGAGAAAGAACTGATTATAATTTACAATTCAGGAACACAAATAAGTTTGAAATTATGCACACATACATACAAACATACATACTGTGACGGGCAGCTCAAAATTATATAAAAGGGGAATTAAATGTTTACGCATAAATTAGAATTACGGGCGATAGTGGGAAGTGACGAAATTGCACACGTGATAATGGTAGAATCAGGAAACGCATGCCGGCGCATCGGTTTGGTAGGCCAGGGGTTTAGTTTGGTAGGCCAGGGGTTTAGTTTGGTAGGCCAGGGGTTTAGACGGGGGACGGGGGTGGAGAGAGGATCGGACCGAGAATAGGGACGGGGGTGAAGGGATTCGCATCGTAGGTAGTCGAGGAGGACTAGTAAAAGTGAGGTCGAGACGAACGGATGTGTTTGGCTAGAAGAAAATTATTACTCGTCAAGAGTAAATTAATAAGGGTGCTAAAACCACTGTTCATAGTAGTGCATCGGTTACAAGGAAAGAAAACTTCAAGGCAAGTCTGATTTCCACTGCAATCAAATGATAATTGTTCAAATGGGGTTAAAAAAAATTGTTCTGTTTACAAACGTTGATAGGATTTGTTCTTGATATTTCGAATAGTCGTAGGAAGCGTCAAACCGATTCAATGCCCTGAAACTGATGTGAACTTTCAAATACTTTGTTTCCAGCTACCTTCCAACCACCAGAAAAATGGTGAGAACGTTACAGTAGCCCTTCTGAAGAGATCTAGCTTCCTACAGAGAGTATGATTTTGGAGATTTTATTAGCTTTAGACAAAGCACTAGCAGTATTCATGCAAATCAAATCAGGGCGACAATCTCACGCGTTATCTTTCCCCATAGAAAAAAGATTCAACCCTTTTCGCACGTCAAGGAGTTTATGAGCATAAAAAAGCTCGCGTTCCACACCGAATAAGAGAACCTCTTCAGAACAATGCCCAGAAAATTCAGTGTGGCTTCAAAAACGCTTCAAGATAAAGAGGAACATAACATCATTGTTGCAGGCTGCTTAATTAGAAGCTTACCGCAATAAATTGTACACCTGATTGCAGATTTGCGTGGAGTTATTTCACCCAGCGTGAAATAGAACTGCTAGATAAGTCTGTAAGTTCAAAACTACAGCACCAGCCGTATAACAAATTTATGGAATGTGAACACTTAATTTTTTTGTAACTTATTTGATCGATAATTAAAATAATTGCTATAATTTCGAAATACCAAGACAATACTCAGTGAACCACCATCTCTCTCAAGTACAGTTAAAGATTCGAGATTTCTCTTTGTACAAGGAGGATGGACTAGACAGAAGAAGGGGTTGAAATGTAAATATTGACGAGGTCTTGAATTAATTAGGCAGGGAATCAAGACTCAAGTGCGTTAGGAAACGGGTTCACCAATAGTTCTGAAAATTAGAAAGAATGATAGATAGATAGATAGATAGATAGATAATATTTTATTTGTTCAGTACCAAAAAAAAATGTACATGTTTTGCCTGTAAGGCGTAGAACTCGTCACGACTACTAAAAAATAAAGATAATGAAATATAAAATATTTACAAAATATACAGAAATATACCTATAGAAAATAAATTATACAGAGACATAAAAACATTGTTTGGAATTTTCAACAAAATATGTATATACAAAAACATTACAACAGATTCCAAATTTTATATATCTTTGTCAGAAAAAAAACTATGTCAGATAATGCGAAACGGAATTAAATTGGAAAGGTTGCGTTTCATGTCAGCAGAGTTTCGCGCGCAATTAGGGTGTACTTTTCTTTCAGAAACCGAATGTGAACTTGAATTAACTAATTCCCATCGTTAGCCTTGAAATTATGTAATAAATAATAGAGCTAAACTTAATCAAATTGGCGATGATTGTTTTATTCGTAATAAAGATTAGGTGTGGTGTTATAGTATATTATTCAACAAGCGGGTAATGATTGCTTATCACTCATGAGGATGCAGTTTGCCGACACGAGTCTTGGCGAGCGAGTGTCGTAAAGCATCCGGATGAGTAATAGCCATTACCCGCGAGTAGAATACTATGCTTTATCCAGTTTTATCAAAAAATGCAGGCATGTTTGCGCGTGATAATGCGTGCATTATTGAATGGGATTGGATAAAAGGACTTTATCCACTCCTAATCAATCATTTTGACATTAACTATGCGTTTCTGATTATTTAATGACATTCATAACTCACTGCCGAATCCCCACCCCGTGGGTTATGAGCTCATAACCCAATGGCTCCAACCAACCACAAGTGGCAATTTCCGTATATGTAACAAATCAGGGGGGCTTATGAGATGACTTGATTCTTAGTCAAATGTCAAATAAAATGTATCAGGTACCTGTCACTGTTAATTTTTATTTTGCTACATTCACGAAGTCTGAATGGATTTCTACGAAAACGTAAAGTACGAACCTCCAGAAATTTTAGAAGCGGCGGAATCAGTGGTCTTGAATCTACTACCGGAGAAGTCTCGACACAAGTCGACTTGTGTTGACTGCAGGTTGGCTGTTTTCTTGGCGGGCTGTCGTTCACCATCCACCAACGCGGTGCGTGTTGCAATCCTTTGCAGCCGCAATGACAAAATAATTTGTTAGGTGATCATTCAGTGCCTTGCGTCTCAATCATCAAACGGTTCACGTGGTAGAAACTTCATTATTAGACAAAATAATAATGGGGGTTAATTCAACAAAATTATTCTCATTCTTGAGTTTTCATAGATAAAGCATAGTATTCCACTTGCATATAATGGTTATAATCCACTTGGGTGTTTTTCGACACTCGCTATCGCTCGTGTCCCAAACTACACCCTTGTAGATTATAGCTATCATTATATGCTCGTTGAATTATATACTATTGTTTATTTTTCAACATTTATTCAACTCATCCTTTTTCAAAGAGCTGAGGTTACTATAGTATGACTGAGGTATTAGCATGACGGGAAATTGAGGTAGGTGGAAAACTTATTTGATGACTTAGGCAAAGGTAATCAGAAATCTACGGCACGAAAAAATTAAAACACAACGTAGGGTCATTAAATGTATTACAGCTAAATTATTCAATTTAGGGGAAAGTTGTTTTCTCACAATACATACATACGTTATTTTCCGACGTGATATCAACGTTTTGGTTGTATCAATTGAATAGTGCGTTGTTTCGATGTTGACGATCCAGCGGTTCTAGATCTAAAGGCATTAAAACAGTGGCAAGCGTTTGATTTGGATATGACACCCTACTCTATCTTGCAGGGTCACCAGAATGACCGGACTCACTGAGCATCATGTGATCGGCCAAATTAAACGCAACGGATTTAGATGCGAGATATGGGTAACAACAATAAACATAGTTGGTGCTTATTAGGAAGAGAATCCAATTTACAATATAATTCTGAATTTTAATTGTTAGTGCCCAGGTAGGTATACGTGCAATGAGGAATTTCATGATTGATGAGAATAATCGCACCGGCACCGAGGTGTAAATATCCCATCGATTTATTTTAATTATCTTCGATAATGAAGGCATCAAATGAATTTTACTGCTCAAAAATTCACCGCAGTTATACGACTTTAATATAACATAAAACTTTATTACTCGTAACGTTTCAACAAATGAGCAACATTGTGATAAACTTATGTGCATGGGCAACCTGCTGCTCGATGTAAAGGCAAGAAAAAACTCACAGAACACTTCTATTACCATTTGCTTTATATTATTTATCTTAGTTTATGTATGAGGTCTCGTCACGGTTTGCTGATTTCCCATATATCCACTTGAAATTCATCGCTAGCAAAATCTTGTACAATCTGCCAAGGTTTATCCGCAGTTTATGGTATAAATAGACACCTCTTGCTTTGCTGATGAGCGCCTCAAATTTCCAAAAAAAAAGGCAACCGTGCGAAAACAGTCTGGTTTTATAGTCCTATTTCGACAATCCCCATAAGTCTTCCATTGTTGTGCAACCATAAATTTTCATTAGCCACTGACGGCGTGGTGGAAACCAAGCGCTCCAGAATGCGTGCAGAACCAGGAAGGTTCCTGACATAATTATTGCCACTATGTGCAGCTAGAAACATACCAGCAACATTGTTGTATCTGCGAGGTGTGAAAGTGAGATGGAAAAAAATGAACCCGTAACATAAATCGAGCATAATTTATGTGATGCATGTGACGTAACTCCTTTGCGCAAGGATATTGCCTTGGGTAATAAAACATGACGACGAAAACGGCGGTAAAAATTTCGTGTTTCTGTGGTGCATTGTATGCGCCTCTCTGTGTGCTATAATACTTCTTTTTCATGTGATGCTCTCATATCTATAAGCAGCAATATCAAACAATCTGCATGCGGAGCACAAAGAGTGATGATAATAGTAATAACGTATAATTAGTTGCCATATATGGATGGGATAAGCAAATTAAAGGGAAGTAAGAGGATCGTGTATTCATAGGCAGCGGCGCAACACATCATCAGTTATTATTGCACTGGGTCTTGCATCAGAGGCATAGCAGCAGCAGCCGCAGCAGAGACGTTATTAAACTTTGCAGACATTAAAAGTCTGCAAGGCAACTCGCGTAATTGACGAATGGTGACCGTGCTAAAATAACGACATCGTTGTCGCATAGTGGACGTCGCGTCGCTGTCGTCGGTCACTTTTGGGCAAGTTTTAGACGCCATAGCACGGTTTGGCCTTATGCTGTAGACATATCAACCCGACAAACACTGGTGTGATACATTAGAGCTTTTGGTGCACTGGGACTACTGGGAGTCAAAAGCATCTAAGCTATAGAACCTGCTAGTACACAACAAGAAGTGCTTAATCTTGGTTTGGACATTGAAAAACAATCTGTCTCATAAAAGTGTACGTCAGAATTTGAACAATCTGTTATGAGCGCAGAATACTTATCCGGCGTTATCCAACGATGCAGGTGATGATTTCAATTGAAGTGTCTCTCCGGCATCTGAATACACTACAATGTAGAATTCCCTTGAGTGAGAATCCTGGGATGATTTATTTTACTTTGCGTAAATACAACCATATCAAACAGCACTGTAACAGACTAAGTCTTAGGGTGCTGCAAAACTTTGCCCTTGAAGAGATCCGGTTTTACCTGCCGCCCTCATCAAGAATCAGGATCACCTCTTATCTTTACAACGGCTGACCACGTTTTAAAACTCCATAAGAGGATCACAGTGGTGATTGAGACATTGTTGATGTTGATCCAAAAACAGATCAACACCTTAGGCTTCCAGAGCCTTCAACCTTCAAGGTCTTTTCTTTAGCGCCAAGTGACACGCGGCTGGTACAAACATTTTTTGGGCCAAGCTGCCACGTGAACGCCCGGTGGGTGAGCACAGAAATAGGTTCTTTCCTGGGTTTTTGACCACGTCACTTCTTTCAGGACGAAAGTGCGTCCTTTACATAAAGTTCGAAGGGATTATTATCCACGGGTACAGGTTTTGTTACGGGTGTATACTGTATAGTCGCAGTAGTCGCACCATAAAACTATCGTTGCTTCTCGCTTCACGAGTGTTTTTCTTCATTTTCAAAGTATCACCACAAATTCTAAAATACAGAATAATTCTTGCCAGTAAACACATCCATTTCTCGCTAGAGATATTCAGTTTTTTCTTTATAATGATTTCTACAATTTCAGTTCCTGTCAGTTGCCGCCAGTTCCCAAATAAAGACAATTGTTTCGTTTGGAGTTAGGTGTTCATACCGGGCGTTCGCTCTATTGACTTAATCAAGAAGTCAAGGGCTCTCGTCTCTATACTCTCGGTTGGCGCCCCAAAAAATAAAATAAGATTCAAGATCACACCGCGGAACCCGCGACCCGCTCTACACGAAAACGATTGGCCGCGTACATAACTCTTTCTGGACTTGGATTGCCCCGGCTTCCGGTGATATAGTTAGAAGATAACAAAAATAAATCAAAATAAACCAGACCAGAATAGACTTGGAAGTTCGTAGAAAGTGGCACAATAACGTTCACCACTGACAGTCCCTGTCAAATTGATTAATTTCAACAGGTGTTGTTCTAAAACCAAGGTCGTGTGTATGAGCCACAAATGCAAGCGTCCGGTGATTCCCAGTAATTTCGACCAAAAACCCGGCCTACTGACTAAAACACTCTTCTCCGTTGCTTTACGGAGCCATGTAAACTGCGCAACAAATATGTTATCGCGAAGGAAAACTTGATCAGAATTTGGACCACAATTACTTTTGAATGACACAAACCATATAGATTCTCTTTTGACGGTTAGTGAGCTCAGTCTTTCCGTTATCCACCATCCGGAGATGAACATCAGAGGGCAAATCGGAGCGAATAGAGGGATCATAAAGCGTGATGTTTTGGCTTGCGCCCAGTTTTGGAATTTTTGAAATCGGAAGTTTGGTACTGGCCTAATGATTTTTTTTCTCTTGGAGAATGCTGATTTAAGAATGATTCAGGACATATCTACAAAATAGGCGACATTATGTGGTGGTTAAGGGATGTGAGTCAGAGATGTTGACGTTGAACAGGGTGCCACAGGGCTCTGTACTGGGTCCATTGCTATATATAATATATGTAAATGGTTTTGGAGATGAGAATACGGTGATGTTTGCTGATGACACGAATCTCCTGATATCTTCGAGCACTCTGCAGTTGGCTGTGAACAGGGCGAATGGCAGGGTTGCTGATTTCGATGCATGGTTCACTTATAATGGACTGAAGTTAAATTACAGTAAGTGTGAAATTGTAAATTTCAATGTTCTCAAAGAGCAGCTCCTAGCAGTGCACTGGTAAGAGTGGGAGGTAAAAGCATAAAACAGGTTAGGGAGACGGTAATTTTTGGGTATTATCGTATACGATGAATGTGGGTGGCACAGTCACATTGATAGCTTATGTAAAAGAGTTGCTCCTGTCTGTTATGCGCTAAGGAAACTCAGATTAGTTGTAGACGTTGATATACTAAAATGCTACTATTTCGCATATTTCCACTCACTTGCGTTCTACGGCACTGTGGTATGGGGGGCGTCTGCTGGAGTCCCGAGAATTTTTAAATTACAAAAAAGGGCTTTGAGAACCATGATGGGACTGAGACCTCGTCAGAGTTGTAGAGGGGTGTTTAAGGACATGCGGATCATGACGGTGCCCTGTACGGTTGCGTTCACATACTTTGTCACATAAAGAAGCATTGTGGAGACTTCAATCCTTTAAATGAATATCACTCATATGAGACGCTGAGTGTTTCAACGTTGGAGTTCCCCACTCATAGGCTAACTCACTACGAGAAGAGTCTGTTGTACTTGGGCATTAGACTTTATAATAAACTCCCAGAGTGGTTAAGACGCTTGAGCTCCAATGAGTTCAAAACAGAACTAAGGGGAAGACTGTTGGGCGCGGCCTACTACAATTACACCGAAATGATGCATGATTGTATATAAAATTCCTATTTTGTTGTTGTTATCGCTGCTGCTCATTTCATCTATATTCTGTGTTTGTTAATAATACATTATTTAATATCATTTATTGATCTCCACAAGATAAACTGGCTACCTGCCTGACCTGACTTGTCTCCATACATGTATAATATATGTCCAAAATGAGATCAATACATATATTATTATTATATTATTATTATCATTATTTATCCTATGGCTACAAGGAAGACTATGATGTTACTATGATGATAGGAGGTTGCAATTCACGAATATTGTTTCTTAAACGGTTCTCAGCAACTTAGCTCGCGACTCAGGTTTTTCCTCAAAAATTGAATTCGATAAGATTTTCACATTTAAACCAAGCTTACTTTGTGATTTTGATCTCCTGAACTTAATGCTGATGGTCAATTTCAGTTTTTGATGATAACACGCTCCCTGGAGGATTCACAACAGCAATACAGAATGAATCACTTCCTTTTTCCGATATTTGCCACAAGTCACAAGACAGTGACAGTGTAACGATAATAATATAAAAATAATGATAGATTTTTTTTGGCTTATCACGCCAAAAGGTTCTTGCTTCTTCCGGCTATCATGCTCTCTTCCGGAAATCTAAATGAATGGATTGAATGAGAAAACTTGAGGATTTTTAAAATTCAAATTCATGAACTTTGAGCATATGCATGAATATGTTCAGGACTTTTTTCCACAAGATGACCTCCAGTAGGGAGCCTGTCATAAAAAAAAACTGTGGTCGCTCATTTTGAATGGGCCCCCTTCTTGGAGCCCTGATCAAGCTATTCTGGATGGTATGCGAGTTGAGTTGCTGAGGACCGATTAGGAAACAATATTCGTGAATTGGAATCTCCCATCATCAGAATAACATACTTAGTCTTCCTTGTAGCGATAGGATAAATCAACATCCTCCATGCAAAAGAAAAAAATCATAAAGTCAGAAAGAAACTTCCGATTTCAAAAAGTTTAAGATTGTGCGCAAACCAAAACATCATGCTTTATGATCTTGATAAAATTTTGCACTGTTCTACATTTCACCCTGTACATATTCTACATAAAGCTCCCTGGCCTTCACCTCCTGGAGATGAATAATGGAAAAAGTGAGCTTATCAACCGTCAGAACGGAATCGAAATGGTTTGTGTCATTCAGAGGTTATTGTGGTCGAAAGTCGGACCAATTTTTGTCTCGCGACAACAGATTTGTTGCGCAGTTTATTTACAACAGCAACGTCCAAAATCGTGGTAATGGAACAAGGGCACGGTTCGGCCAAAGTCGAAAATGACAAAAAAAATTGTCCACGAATTTTAACACGTGCAAGTGGTTATTCACATGTTTTCATCTGGAAAAAACGTTGTACCAAAATTGTCTCATTGCTAGTTTTCGATTTTTTCCAAAAAGCAAAAATTATGTGTCATTTGATAATGGTTATCACCCACATACCCAATTCAGCCAATCAGAACAACCGAATAAAACCCACGTGACTCAGTTCAAGCTATCGATTATTGCATACTAACAAGTGAAAAGAGCACATTAGGTAATAACACCTATACATACTAGGATGATTCAAAATTTTGAAGTTTGGATTTTATGATGAGCCACTTCGGAAAATAGTATCTTGGAAATAGAATTTCAGCTGGAATTATTGCAAACAAAAACAGTTTTTTTACCATGGCAAGCTTTCAGTCCCCTCTTCAACATATCAAAAGTGCTTATCTCTGGGACTGCTACAAATGAGTATACAGGGTGGAAGTTTATTATTCTTCTTTACTTGCTTTCTTTCTTGAGAGACTGATGACTGGGAAAACCGGTCTTCGGCTAGTTTTGGAGACTTATATGGTCTGCCAATAAACATATCAAAAATATACCACCCAGCAACTGCCGTGTATCAAGTTACAAAGTGAAAAGTATTTTTCTGATCTCAAATTTTTTTCTTGGTGAAATTGCTCTAGATTGAGGTCAGTTCCAGTTCTTTTGCAAGCTTATAATGTCATACTAAACATATAAAAATAATACATTCCTGTAACTGATGCATTTCAATTTACAGGGTAAGAAGTCTTTTTCACGTTTCCATTGTTTTTCTTGGTGAAATCGGCTCATACAACTACTGCGAATGGTTCTTTTGACAACTCAGAATTTTCAGTCAAACATAGTGGCTACGTATGCACCGTGGCTTTGGTCCGCGACCTAAGCACTAAATTCGACCTAAATTAATTTAGTCCACGTGGTGTAAACGATCGTAGACAAGGACCAAATCAGGACCAAGTAGCTTGGGTCAGGTCTCCGGTTAGCCGTGGACTGAAGTAAATTTAGTTTTCATATTTATTTAGTTCAAGTTCATATTTTGAAATAGGTCGGCCGCGTTAGTCTGCCGGTGAAAACGCTGGAAGAGAATAATTACTTTAGGTGGAATTTGGGTCAGTGCTTGGGTCAGTCCAGTTTTGGTCCACCGGTATAAACGTAGCCAATAATCAAAAATATACATTTCTTCTACAGCTGAGTTTTCATTCACAGGTATAAATCAATTAAATTCAACAAATTAAACTGAAAGAAAGAAAGTGAAAAATAATAATAAACTTTCACCCTGTATACTGATTTGTAGCAGTCCCAGAGATGAGGACATTTAATATGTTGGAGAGGGGACTGAAAGCTTGCTATAGTGAAGAAAATCGTTTTTGTTTGAATAATTCCTAGTTGAAATCCTCATCATAAAATCCCAACTCCAAAATTTTGAATCACCCTAGTATGGTGCTTTTATCTAGTGTGCTCTTTTTACTTGCTAGTATGCAATAATCAATAGCTTAAGCTGAGTCACGTGTGTCATATTCGGTTGTTCTGAGTAGCTGATTGGGCATGTGGGTGATAATCATTATCAAATGACACATAACTTTCACTTTTTGGCAAAAATCAAAAACTAACAATGATATAATTTTGGTACAACGGTTTTTTTACATGAAAACATGTGACTAACCACTTGCAAGTATTAAAATTTGTGAACAATTTTTTTTGTCATTTTCGACTTTGGCCGAACCGTGAGGGGCGAGTGCAAGCTGTCAAGCACATTTTTTGTGCATGATTTAATTTGTATTCTTCAGGTTATTATATTTTTTCAGGCACACAGCACACGAGGGGCACGTATATTGAATACCTACTGAAGCAATCGTAGGTAATCCTAGAAGCAACTTGGAACTTGGACTGGTCTTAAACTTCAAAGGTTTGTCAAATCAAATCTGAACTACAGCGCAAATGTCAAACGTTGCATTGGCCTTGCAACTGAGATAAAGTCCCTATAGGTTCCCTCGGCGTCATGAAGAAGTTGGCGCCTGCGCAGTATGTGAACTGGCAATCCAAATGACACACACGTCAATGTACATCCCAGAAAAAATTAAAAACTAAAATAGTATCTCTTCGATAATTGAAAAGTGCCAAAGGATTCGCGTCTAGAAGAGCATTCTGCTAGATTGATTTGGCGGTCGCCAGTTGCTAACACAATTTTAAATTCAGTGGCTTTGCTCGTGAACTGAAACTGATTGCGCGCCGCTATTTGCACTTTTTCATCACGGTTCGTTTGCCAGTCGGGCATCGATATCACCGCGGGAACCGGCGGCTGCTCCAAGATAGGACGTACACACACACAGGGCCGAGCCGGTTGAATTCTCAGACGCTCTTCACATTAAAAATGCAGCATGGCAAACGAGCGCGGCGTCTATTGTCAATTATAAGGTCTCCCCAGATAAATTGAAATAAATATTATGAAGAAACACATGTCGTATTGCTCTACTCCCAGGGAAGCTACGTGAGGTGAATGCTGGATCCCGCTGGTTGCTGCTAGCTGCTGCTGCAGAGCTGCTGTATCGGAGAAGCGCTTTTCTCTCGAACAGAGTTGGGTGCTTTTACGAGATGGATGCGCGAGGGGCAAAAAGAGCACGCATCGAGCGAATAGCCTCTCGTTATTTAAAATTGGGGAAACAAATCGAAACGGCGATTGTTCTGACCTGAATCCTTAAATAGTACACCTCCTCGCGTCCTGTAGGTGGAAAGCCGCGAAATTAGCTCATCAGTGTTTACAAAGGAACCGTTTCGTGGGCGGAAATATCGATGAGGTGCTGATGAACAGCTCGCTGCGACGCTGTCGTATTTCGCAAAATTCATAAAAAGCTCGTTATGAGCTTTTTCTCGTGATGACAAATTCGATCAGAGCAGAGTCGTGCCAAGGCGCATTCGTCGGTCGCGATAAAACTGTCTTTATCAGAATTATTACCGATGAGCTCCTTTTGTTGTATTATTTTGCCTTGTTGTGAGTTTCCATGCCTTGTTGATTTTATTATGCACTGTCTACTCATGTTTTTACATTTGTCTACTGATGTTTTTTCGATTTTGTTATACTAATTTTACTTACATTGAACACCGGAAATCATCAGTGAGTTTCTGTCATTCATTTTTTCACACTTATTTGAGAGTCCTCTTCTTTTGGCAACACTCAAGGGTTTCTTTGGCGAATTCTTCCACTGAGTGCCCATTTTCTGAATCCGTCACTCCCCCTTTTCTTTGACTTCATTATTTTATTGTTTTCCACTGTTTAATTGTTTTATTGTATTGAGTTTTATGTTTTGTTGTTGTTGCTGTTGTTGTGTTATTATTGTTTTTGCTTATTTTGTCTATTTTGTTTATTTGGTTTTTGTTCCATTTTGTCAGGTGTTTTGAGGAAAAAAGCATAAAAGAATAATATTGCACTTATTTTGCTTTGAAATGTAACTTTTTGTGCAATAAGAGCGTGTTTCATTGAACTCCTTCTTCTTCTCCCTCGGGTCGTTCCACTCCTGACCAAAAGCGGGCACAACGAAGGTTTAAGACGATCACAGGCCAACAAATTAGATGTCAAACCATCACAACCCGTTTGTACCATTTTAAAACAAAAAGTGTTGATCATTATTATACGGGGGTCGCCGGTAGGGAGGGGGAAGCCTGATCAGGAGGGTTTTCCCATATTTTCTGTCCATATACAGACTAATTACTAACTATAAGTTTGATATCGTTTCAGATTGCATTCAATCTTCTGCATTCAAATCCGGTGTGTAAATTTCGATGAAAACCAGCTTGAACGACGACAAACGACGACCAAATGACAAAGTAGTATAAAATCGCAACTGCGGCTTCAACTTTATATTATTAAAGTTTATCATCTCAGCCCAGGCCAGGCTGATTCGGCACTTTCAACTGAACTTCACCTTATAATCCAATACAGTGATTGCAAATTCATTTTTGATTGATATAAATAGATAGTATATCCCATACATTTTCTATTTTCAGTAGAATAAATTTCTGGAGCCAAAATGAAGTGACAAGCTGAGGGGCTACAGCTGATGGCACCTGCAAAGTTTTGGAGCGAAACTATTAAGGCCATCGGCCGTATTCTCCCAGCGCCCCAGCTTGTCACTTAATTTTTGCTCCAAAAAGTAATTCTACTGGAAATATAAAGTGTGTAGGATATTAACCGCTTGTCAAAGTCTCTGTCTACCTCTTGTGTGAAAAAAGGTAGAGAGCCTCCAAGCACACAAGTAAACTTGCATTTCCATGGGATACTTACTCGTAGGTTGTATGTATTTATATAGTTGTTTTGATAATTTTCAAGCTGTTTTTTTTTCATCGACCACGACCAGCCAAAGCGGTTCACACGCAATCGCAAGCCCATACTATGATTAGCATTGAAATAATGTAAGTTAACAATCTGAGAACGATTTTGATTTATGCATGCATGTTTTCAAATTTGTAACGCAAAAGATGAACTTTACGTGTTTTTAGGAATTTCGATTCATTTCTTTTAGCCGCGGGTAATCCTCGTGCTAGGCCTCGATTTCACAATAATACAATTTCTACGTGAAAGGTGAAAAAAAGATGTTGTGCCAATTCCGGTGGGACTTGAAACTCGAAATATTAACGGAAGAACAAACGGAAGATATACCAAACGGACTTCTCGAGACTTTATTACAAAGCCGGTCCGCATAAAACTGTGCCAAGTGACGCGGCAAAATAAGAAGTAGGTATACATATTATGAATATTTTTATTGTTGTTGTACTCGTACCTAGGTTTACCTATGGAATAAGTAGGTACAGTGTGTGGCACAATTCTATCAGCACACAAGACCATATTGGCACAAATGGACATCAGTTTATATCTTGTGCCCATTGTGTCTGAAATGGGCACTCAGGCTACACTAGATATAATACACCCACCCACTCTGCCAAATTAACACTTCAACGATCTGTCGACACAGTTACTCGTGCCGATTTCCTGCTGCAATATAATCATACCCGGAATGATACCCCTTCGTGTGTGCGCCCGATCATTAGATTTTTGAGTCCGGTTTCTTAAATACGCCCCTATTAAATGCTAATGGAGGCCATCGGAGCAGCCGCGACCGTCATCCGGCTTTGTCCTCCGGAGCAAATAAATAATTCCAGCGAAGAGTCCCCGGCTGCACGGGGCTATCAGCTATCGCTTCATCTTAAATGCTTTATTTATACAATAAGTAGCAACATGATATTACTTATATATAATTACTTGTCCCCCGTATTATTTTCCATACATGAGCTGCGGTGTAATTCTAGTGTACGCACATGCTATTATGCGGACATGACAATGGCAATGATGATAAAGAGTGCCTGATAATATATACACACACGGATTTATGCAATAGCTCGTAACGCTGCCGCCGTCGCCGCCTGTTGCCTCGATGGCCAACTAAGATTGCACGACGTGCTCTCGGTTTTGCCGCTTTTCGTTTGTCGGCTTGGCTCCGGTCGAAATTCCACCCGGAACGTGACTTTATTTTTATATGGAGGGGGGGGGGGGAGCCCGGGCCGCGCCGCCGGCCGTCTGGAAGGTCGCCATGAACCTCGCACAATCCCGAAACAAGTCCGATTGCCTTTTGCTGGATTTCTCGAATCTCTTCTCTCGTATAAGCTCCCATTTTTCATCCTCATCCTTGTAGTACGGCTGATGCCCCGACTACCGCAGCTCCGTTCTTATACCGGGCATGGGGGAGTATATATAGGAAGGAAACCGAAGCAGGACCGTCATTACGCAAAAGGTCATGAGAGAGAAAATCCGACTGACCCTCGCGGAAATATCAAACGGATTATATGGCCCAGGGAGAAAAAAAGGCTAGCAGGTCACCAAAGAGCGAGCTTCGTCCGCCGCGTGAGACCGTGAAGAGGTGCCTGCTGCCTGTCAAAAAGTAGGAGTTCAAACTTAGGTAACTATATACGTCGTGATTGCTCACTGTCTCGAAATTTAATTACACGTTTCATCGTAAAGACATCTCGTTGTGCACTAACACTGAAAAAGCCTGTTTATCAGACTGAGGTGGTAGATACAGTGGTAGATACAGCATGAACCAAATATGTAATGCTAAAATCTGTCCAGCGCGCGGAACTGGAATCATCAACCTGATGAATGCGCCTGAAAGTAGACAACCAAGAATACAAAGTTACAAAACTTCGAGCCAAAACGCCGAAGGGAATCGCACCTTCTTCATTTACAAGTATAGTCTCACACGCAAAACTGTTAACGGTTTGATCGCTTTAGGATCAGCTGAACAACGTGTGTAGTGTTCTGGTGAGACGAGAGATGTAGTGTTGGAAAATAAAAAACTGTCGCGTGTTTAACCGTTTTGGCTATAGAATTTAATGGTTATTGAATTTATATGGTTATACGTATTTTGTCTTGTCAGGGTATAGCACTTTGGCCTTCCACGACTGAATTTATGCCAAAAGACAAGGTACCCACGAACTGCCTGTAGGTGCCAAGATAGCACTTGCTCGTCCTGGTACCTTGACTAATTTATGGGTAGATCCACCGACCTGTGGAACTGGTTCCCTTGCTGGATATTCCATTAATAGTTGATAGTAGGTAATACCCGGGATTCGGAAGTAAGAGTGTGAATGGATAGTTGATGGAGAGTTCATGGATAGTCGCGCAATAGTTTACTGAGGATTCGAAAGTGTGGGCTGGATAGTTGTGGTCTTGTTGAAGTTCAAAAGGTCCTGCGGTTGTTGCCCGGCTTGATTTTGATGTAAGTAAACTGCGCAACAAATATGTTGTCGCGAGAGAAAAATTGGTCCGAGTTTGGACCACAATAACTTTTGAATGACAGAAACCATTTCAATTCTGTTTTGAGGGTTAGCGAGCTTGGTCTTTCCGTTATTCACCTTCAGGAGGTGAAGATCAGGAAGTTCCATGTAAAATATCTACATGGTGAAATGTAAAACATCATAAAATTTTAGTAAATTAAACGGACCCCATTTTCAGAATAATTTTTATTCTCAAATACAAATGAAAGGATTATAAAGCGTTATGTTATAGCTTGCGCCCAGTTTTGGAATTTTTGGAATCGGAAGTTTAGTTCTGACTTTATGATTTTTTTCTCTTGGAGGATGCTGATTTATCCTATCGCTACAAAGAAGACTATGTTACTCGGTGCTAGGACAATTCGTCCCGCGGACAATTCGTAGCGGACAATTCGTCGCGGACAATTCGTCCCGCGGACAATTCGTCCCGCGGACAATTTGTCTCGCGGACAATTCGTCTCGCGGACAATTGGTCTCGCGGACAATTCGTCGCAAGTGAAGGCTTCGGAAGGTAAGGGGGTAATATTACACATGAAGACACAAGGGGGCTCAATAAAAGGATCTAAAAATCATAAGCAAATACAAGGGACTCCGACAGAGATCCGAACGCCACGAAAAAATGCAACGGGGCTCAGCAAGGCTTCAAGCGATATTGAAAACATAAGGGGGCCTTATGGAGCTTCGAGAGGGCTCCGAATATCACATAGAAGCACAAGGTGCTTACTACTGCTTCGAAAGCCACGAAAAGATGTAAGGGGGCTCAGCATGCATGGCTTCAAAAGACGTTGAAGAAACAGGGGGGCCCACGGCAGCTACGGATGACACAAGAAGACAACAGGAGGCTCACTGGAATTCTGATAGTCGCATTGAAGAACATAAGGGGGCTCACTAGGGCTCCAAGCTACACTCATGGAAACGAGGGGGCTCACTAGGGTTCCAAGCTACACGTATGGACACAAGGGGGCTCACTAGGGCTCCAAACTACTCTTGCGGGCACAAGGGGGCCCGATAGAGCTCCGTATATCACATGAAGGCACAAGGGACTTACACTAGGGCTTCCAGCAATGTAAAAGCGCACAAGATGGCTTACTGGAATTCTGAAAGCCACGAAAACACAAAATGGGGCTCATTAGGGCTCTTAACGACACATAGAGCACAAGGGGCCTAACAAGAATCTGGAAATCACGGGAAAATGCAAGGGGGCTCCGTAGAACTTCATATAATATTGGTTACACAAGGGGCCCGAGGGGCTCTTCACAACAAGAAAAGGCAAAAGGGGGCTCACTGTATGATACTCTGAAAGCCAACACAAGTGGACTAATTGGGGCTCCAAACTACACATAAGGGTACAAAGGGGACCCGATAGAGCTCCAAAAACCATGGAAATACAACAAGGGGGCCCAATGGAGCCCTGTATAATCAAAAAAGGCAAAAGAGGGGTATCTGGGTTTCTGGAAGCCATTAAAAAACAAAAGGGGCTCACTAGGACTCCAAACTACACTAACCGGCACAAGGGGGTCCGATAGGGCTCCGAATATCACATAAAGGCACTAGGGAGCCCAAGGAGCTTTATATAACAACAGAAGGCAAGAGGGGCTCACTGGAATTCCGGAAGCTACGAAAAAACACAAGGGGGCTCAATAGGGCTCTATACTACACTTGAAGACACAAGGAGGCTCGATAGGGCTCTGAATATCACATGAAGGCACAAGGTGCTCACTGCTGCTCCGTAAGCCACTGAAAGATGTAAGGGGGCTCAGCACGGCTTCAAAAGACGTCCAAAAGACGGCAACAGGGGGCTTACTGGAATTCTGATAGTCATGGAAAAATACAAGGGGACTCACTAGGGCTTCAAGCTATACTTATGAACACAAGGGGGCTCACTAGGGCTCCAAACTAGACTTGCGGACACAAGAGGGTCCAATAGGGCTCCGTATATCACATGGAGGCACAAGGGACATGGAGGCTTCCAGAAATGCAAAAGCGCACAAGATGGCTTACTGGAATTCTGAAAGCCACGAAAACACATGAGAGGGCTCGTTAGGGCTCCAATGGATACATAGGACAGAAGGGGCCTATGAAAAATCCAGAAATCACGGGAAAGTGCAAGGGAGCTCCGTAGAACTTCATCTGATATTGGTGACACAAGGGGCTCTTTATAACGAGAAAAGGCAAAAGGGGTCTCACTGCATAGTACTGAAAGCCAATAAAAACAAAAATGGACTGATTAGGGCTCCACACTACACATAAGGGTACAAGGGGACCCGATAGAGCTCCGAAAGCCATGGAAATACGACAAGGGGGCTCAATGAAGCTCTTTATAATCAAGCTTATCTGCTTGCACAATGGGGCCCGACAGGGCTCTGAACATCACCTGAAGGCAGAAGGTGCTTGCTACTGCTCCAGAAGTCGCGGAAAGATGTAAGGGGGCTCAGCAGGGCTTCAAAAGACGTTGAGGAAATAAGGGGGCCCAATGGAGCTCGAAATAATACAATAAGGCAACAAGGGGCTTACTGGAATTCTGATAGCCAGACAAAAAACAATAGGGCTCACTAGGCGCCAAACTATACACTTGCGGACACAAAGGGGTCCGATAGGGCTCCGTATATCACATGAAGGCACAAGGGACCCAGGTACACTAGGGCTTCCAGCAATGCAAGAACGCACAAGCCACGAAAACACACAAGGGGGCTCCTTAGGGCTCCAAATGACGCAGGGCTCAATAAAAATCAGAAAGTCACGGAAAAATGCAAGGGGGCTCAGTAGGGCTTCAAATGATATCGGTGACACAAGGGGGCTCAAGGGGCTCTAAGGGGGTTCATTAGGGCTCCAAATTATATTTGAAGAAACAAGGGATTAGGGGTCGAATATAACATAAAGGCACAAGGGATTAGGGGTCGAAAATAACATAAAGGCACAAGGGATTAGGGGTCGAAAATAACATAAAGGCACAAGGGACTTACTACTGCTCCAAAAGCCTATAAGGAAAGTGCAAGGGGGCCCAAGAGAACTTCAAACGGTTCTGAAAAGACAAGGGGGCCCCCATTGAGCTCTGTATAACAGTGTCATGAAAAAACATAAGGAGGCTCAACGGGGGTCCAACTACACCTGGAGGCACATTAGGGCCCGATAGGGCTTCAACATGCCATGACGCAGTGCCGTAACTAGGCTTGTTGGCGCCTGTGGCAATGTAGCAATTGTGCGCCCCAAGGATGTAAACATTCCAAGGGGGCTAGGCCCCGCTAGAGCGCCGCAGCCGAAAATTTTCCTAGATAATAATAATAATGCTACTAATAATCTCAAATTTAAGCTATGACGTGGCAACACGGGCTAACGCCTTATGCCAAATCAAAATTGGAAAAAAACTCAAGTTGGAAGCTTCCATTTCCTCCCCCTCCGGATTTTTGGTGACAATGGGAACACAATCATCTACATATAAAAAAAATGGCCTATTAGACGATTTTCATATTTTTAAAATCTTTCACTTGATCTTTCATAAAAAATAGGTGCAATAAATAATAAACTCATTAATTAGGCTCCTAGAAAAATTTTCGAACTCCCGGCCGTCCACTCTTTTGCAGTCAAGCTTCCCAACCCAGAAATAAAAACAATAAACATTAAGACAAATTGATAATCTTTCCACACAAAAATGTCTTCAACAAGAAGTAACAAAATACTAGTATAGTACCTATAGGATTACAAAGATAAATATTGAACAATAAAACAAAACTTGTCAAGTTAATGACAAAATATTTGGAATCAAAATGGAAAAAGATGTACTACTCTATTTTAAATACTCTAGTAAGTACCTGAAAATAAATTTCAGGACAAAAAAATGGAAAATGAAAAAATCTTGAAACTTCAACCACCAAGCTGAACTTTTCTAAATTACGATTAAAAAAATCTGTCTATAATTTCACAAATTCAAGCTTGACATAGCTGTTTTATCGATTGAAAGTATGGATAACTTTGTTAATCTTTTTTGGCCGACAGAAGAGCACAAACACGACTGGACAAGCTTCAGCTTACTGAACGAGAGATAAATTTTTTTTGCAGAATATAATGTAGAGAGGCCCCATCTCAGACTGATTCGGCGCTCTTGTGTATTTATTTGGTGCAAAGTGCAAGTAATCGATGCGGTAATAGTCAGGATGGAACTCGAAAAGCACCTATACTAGAGCGACCGGCGCTGATGGAGGGCGCCGAGCGCCGAGCGCGAGCGCTGCCTCATCCTCAGCATGCTACTTCTTGCAGCGCCGTGCTCTTCAATTTTATCCGTTTTATGGCTGTTTTGAATCATGTCATGAAAAGGTGGTAGAGAAAGCTGCTTTTGATTTTTTCATTCATAAAGTTAGTGAAGTTGTAGGTTGTAGGTAGAAGTAAATATAGGTTCAGGTAAAAATTTTGAATGAAAATTGAGATAAAATAATTGATAGGTATTATCCAAGCTGAATTTTGCGCCCCTGGGATTTTTGCGCCTGTGGCAAATGCCACCTTCGCCACGCCCTAGTTACGGCACTGCCATGACGGCATAACGCTGCTTGCTGCTCCGGAAATGGGAAATTCGAGGGGGCTCAGCAGGGCTTCAAGTTACGTTGAATATAGAATAAGGGGGCCCAGTGAAGCTCTTGATAACACAAGACTGCAAAAGGGGCTTTATGGAAATCTGAAAGCAATGAAAAACATAGGAGGACTCATTAGAGCTCAAAAATTACACAAGAGAAGATAAGGGGCCCGATAGGGGCCAAATATCTCATGAAAGTATAAGGGAGCTTACTGGTGCTCCCGTCAGTGGGTGCTCCCAAAGCTTGGTGTACTAGCAAAAATTTTCGGAATGATGCAAGGGGACTAAGCAGAGCTCCAAAGACATGAAGAAACCAGGGTGCGCAGTAGGGCTCCAAATACTACAAAAAGGGATAAGGGGGCTTACTAAAGTTCGAAAAGCAACGAGGAAAGACAAAGGGACTTGTTAAAGTTAAGACAAAGGGCAAAACATTATTTTGAGACGAATTGTCCGTGAGACGAATTGTCCGCGGGACGAATTGTCCGCGAGACGAATTGTCCGCGGGACGAATTGTCCGCTACGAATTGTCCGCGGGACGAATTGTCCGGTCACGTGTTACTCTGATGATGGGAGGTTGGAATTCACGAATATTGTTGCTTAAACGGTTCTCAGCAACTTAACTTGCAGACCATCTGGAATATCTTGATCAAGGCTTTAAAAAAGGGGCCCATCCAAAATGGGCGACACAGGCGTTTTTTTTTTAAATTGAATTTGATCAGATTTTCACCATTGAAACAAGCTTTCTTTGTGATTTTGACCTACTGAACTCGATGCTGATGGTTATTTTAGTTTTTGATGATGACAGGCTACCTAGGCTAACATAGTCTTCCTTGTAGCGATAGGATAAATCAGTATCCCCCAAGAGAAAAAAATCATAAAGTCAGAATCAGAGTTCCGACTTCAGAAATTTTGGAACTGGGCGCAAGCCAAAACATCACGCCTTATGATCCTTTCATTTACATTTGAGAAAAAAATTATTCTGGAAACAGGAGTCCGTTGATTTTGCTAACATTTTGCACTGTTTCACATTTCACCCTGTAGATATTTCACATGAAGCTTCCTGATCTTCACATTCTAAAGGTGAATAACGGAAAGACTGATCTGACTGACCGTCAAAACAAAATCGAAATGGTTTGTGTTGTTCAAAAGTTATTGTGGTCCAAAGTCGGACCAATTTTTCCCTGGCGACAACATGTTTGTTGCGCAGTTTATATAGTTTTCAGTCTTTGCACTTCAGTCAGAAGCTTTCTTATTTTTGATTTCTCCTATCTACGTTAATGACACTATTTTATTATTTACATTAGGTGTTTAGGGGCGCCTCAAGCTTATTAGCGCCTTTCCTCTGTGACTTCTTCCATTTCACCCTTTTCCCCTTGACGTGACTGCTCGGTTTGCACACGCCAACGTACTAGAGAGCTCAGAGAAAAACCACATTCCCCGGCGGGATTTGAGCTTCGGATCTTTTGGTTTGAAGCCCGAGACGGAGCCCACAGAGCTACCACCGGGATTTAATGACACTTATTGATAAGCGTTTATTATTATTAGTATAAGAAGCACGCGGTACTATTGGGTCCAGTGATAGCTTGACCGTGGAACCACATGGAATCAAAAAAATGTTCCACCATTACAAACAAAAATTGCATCGCACCTTATCAAAAATTCGTCTGATATCAGCCGCACTGCAGTTGAAGATGCCGAGCTTTCCTTGAAAACTATGAAGTATGGGGACTCCATGGGTCCAGAGGCCTTTGAACAAGACAAGATCATGCACTTCGTCACATTTAAATTAAGATCGTTTCCAGTGCATCGTCATCACCCTTCGATGTCCCCTTGAAGGCGAAAGCAGTCCCCAGAAGGATCTACGAGTGAAAAGATCTTCAAATCGTCAGCATAGAGCAGAAATGAGCTTTTGAGGCTCAACCCAATGTCATCCATGAAAATAATGAAAAGAAGAAGACCCAGCACGGATCCCTGCGGGACTCCCGACAAGACTTTGAAGCTCTCGGGACTGTTACCGGAAACCTTCACGAACTGTCTTTGACAAACCAGAATAATTTGACTAGATTGGGGGGCGAAGACTCAGATTTTCCAGCTTCTTTTAAAAGTATGTCGTGGTTTATACGATCGAGAACCGTCAAACAGTCGGTCTATATGACAACGGCTTGCTTACGTTCGCTTGTACAATCAGATAATATAAATTGAGTTTTTTCCATCAAGTTCGTGACCGTTGACTCACCTTCCACAAACCCGTGTTGTCGCTAACTATTCTCTCTTCAACAAACCTTGTAACAACCCCTTGCAGACAAATCTTGAACACCTTGCTGACGTTGCTCAAGATAGCGGTCAGTCTATAATTCTCAACACAATTCTTGGGCCGCTCTTGAAGATAAGGCACAACTTAGAGTTTTTGTACGATTCGGGGAAAGTGGAAGAACCAAGACTATGGCCATGGAATGTCACTTTTTTTTTGGAATAACAAAGAATTTGATGTATGTGTTACAGTGCTCCTGCTCCTGACAGTACTTTGATTTGACCATTGGCATTTCCAAAATACGGAAACAATTTTTTCAAACGTTGAAATTTTTGATTTTTCATTTTTTCATTTTGGAAATGCTAATGAGCTCAAACTAAAGTAAGTACATTTTTGTATCTTTCGAACGAGACCTGAATAGTCAATTTCTGTCAACGAATAAGCCCACAGCGATTGAATCCGCAACGCTTTATTTTACCAATTCAACTCCATCCTTAAGTAAACTTGTTGATTGTTCGCGATGTGTTTCAATGAAAAGAACCATGTCACGTAAGTAGGAGCTATTAACCCCTAGACCCCAATGCCCCAAGGGCTCACACGCAGGGCCGTAGACCTTAACGTGACATACGGTGGGAGCTGTGGAGGCCTTAGCACGACAATATCGTAGATCTCAAAATTCCCAACGGACTCAAATCCCAACTGTCATCTCGTGATAGGGTGTTCACAGGATTGATTGATTGTCCAAGGGCGAATTGCGGCGAATGAAGATTTGCTTGATTAACGCATCATCATAAATGAAATAACCGTCTTTTTCGCAATAACCGAAGTCTGTCGGCGATCAGGTGAATAACGAAGTACGCGTGCAATCGCACTATCACCGACACAGCTGGCACTTCAAATGTCACACATATCCTCAAAAACGCATAAAAGGAGTTTTTAACTGGAAATAGCATGCTTAGGGTATCATTTGAATGAGATATTGCGCTAAGTCTGGAATCCGGGTCGTTACACTAATGAAGCTGAAGTTTGATATTCTGAACGTGCCAATTATTGTTTTCGCAGAACAAGACAGGTACTTATTAGTATGTTTCTCAAAAGTTTCTTTAAACTGTATAGAAAGTATAGAACTCTATCTAAGTATGGGAGGTGTCTCAAAAGTATCGCTTTCCGAGTCTAGAGCAGTATTATATCGAATCCACTCAAGAACACAAAAAAAAAATGAGAAAAATTATGACGTTTATTCTTTAAGATATGAGGGATCAAAGGGTGAGAATTCGTCCCGCTCCATTTTTATTATTTGAAGTAATTTTGATGAACTATTTTTGAGAGAAAACAGTAAAAATTATCAACCAGTGGTAGTGGGTGTGCACTGAATTTCGGTTAACAATACAGGATGAGTGATAAATCACAAAAATCCAGTTTTTTTCAATTATTCTGTCTGTAAAATAATCCATTGGTCTTGGTCCCTGAAATAATTCAGAAAAACATGATGACTCTTTTCGTTTTCATATAAAAATTCTCAGTGGAGTTTTTGAAGAAAAATGAGTTTGTGATTTATAAATCACCCTGTATATTAAATAAAATTGATTTCAGTGCACACTCATGCAGTGATTGATAATTTTCACTGATTAGTCTATCATAAACAGTTCCTCAGAATCACTTTGACTCACGAAAATAGAGCGGAGCGAAGTCCTAACCATTTGATCCTCCATATCTTTAAAAATAAACTTCACTATTTTTTCATTTAACTTTTTTCGTGTTCTTGAGTGGAATCCATATATTGCTCTGGACTCGGAATGCGATTATTTTCTAGACACCTGTATAATCATCAAGTGCCTTGTTATTAGTAGGATGAATTCGTTCTGAGAGCGCTTCACCTCCAGCAAAAAATGAGCGGACAAACAAGAAAGTCAACGAAAAAGAAATTTAATATTGAAATTATAATAACTGATTATCTGGGATACATGTGAATTCCTGGATGCTGGAAGCCAATACAATGTGAAACACCAAAGCTGAAACGTGAGATTGGGTCCTTAGTGCCTTAGAGTCGTACCCATTGCCAAAGGAAAGTAATAAGCGACTATATGTGGGGTTTGTCTATGGGCTGTGGCTGCGAGTGTGGGTATTCTTAAATCACGACTAGCATCATAGTGACACACGACAAGTCCGATTATATTGTGGAAAATTTGCTGGAGACCACGACGCGCGATTAAGACACATAATGCTCAATTGGCGGAGGAGCCGTACACACCTCCTCCAATAATTATCCGCTGACAGGCTACCAAGACAGCAGTTACAGACTATGCAGTGCTCATTGCAGCTGTTTTGACAATAATTTTTGCAAGAAGATGATATTCCTTTTGACAGGTCTGCAGAACGATTCACCCCTCGGCTTTGTTCGTTTCCTATTTGATACGTACAAAATAAAAGAGTTTCCAAAACTCAAACGAAAAATGCTGGGAAATTGAAAAAGCAACATCTGACTCAGATTGTTCACACCCTTTGCTTTCAGTGGACTGTAGACACAAACACTTTTTGGTTTTTAGACTTTTATTGAACATTAAAATGAGAAATACAAATGGATTCGCGGAGGTGCGTCGTGCAACAATGTGCTCGTATATATCGGCCATGTCTCGTCTTCCTCCTTTTCGTCGTTTTCTCGCGCATGAGCACTGCCTTGAGCCACGAGCTTAGAGCTTTTGCCCAGAGATGGCACTACTAAATCTAATAATCAACACAGATCGACTATCAATCGTTATGAAAAATGGTAATTATGGACAAGCATGTACCTATAGGCTGTCTGATTTCTACATGATTCTAGTGGGCTGCGATTCAGGCCGCGATCGGCCGGAGGCGACCAACACAGCCCACTAGAATCATGTAAAAATCAGCCATCAGCCTAGATATATATGCAATTGGGTTTATTTCATTTCAATGTCAGTTTGTATAGAGAAACGAGAAAACTAATTGCCAAATAAGTCACGTCGCATGTAATATCATCGGAACGGCTGAAAATCAGAAGAGAAAAAAAAATAACCTGGTTCTTGATTTCAGTTGAATGGAAAGGTTGAAAATCTATCACAAAACAATAACACATGAAATATTAAAAATACATCTTCTCAACCGGTTTCCCGCCTAGCCGCACGTTGAAGTTGCTACTGTTCATAGCTGTTCTTTGGCATGCCTTATTGCTTTGTCGTTCTCTGGACGTTTGTCAAAGACGCAAATTCGTTCAGAAACCCAAAAACGGCACGCTGATTGCCCAGTGTTCACTGCTCGGAAAAGCAAAAAAGTAGTTTTGTCACCCCAAAACTTTCCCGCGGCAAGCAGCAAAGAAGGTTGGAGACTTTTATTCGAGACGTTTTTTCGGATGGGAAGTTGACGTTTAAGGCTGTATTCTTAGGAGGGTGAAAGTATCCTTAAATTTCTCCTTCAAAAATGAAGACAAAAACTTAGTTTTTTCTATATGTATTGAGTGTATCAGAAAATTCAATTCATGGCGTTTTTCCAATAATGTGGGAAAAAAAAATTTCCTCGGTGACACCTTAGAAAAAAACGACCAGGTATTCAATTTTCTATGTCTCTCAAAATTATAAAAGTTTATATTTTTTTGCTGCTTAAAAAATGTCCCAAAAAAGTTTTAGAAACTTTTCCGGTGATTTAGAGCTATTCGGCTTCCGGAAAAATGTTGGGTATTCCAAAAGGACACAAGGCGAACAAGCATTTTGGGAATCCCATCAAAATTTTTATATATCTTTCACTCCATTTTTGAGAGAGAAATATTAATACCCTGCGAATACAGCCTTGAGAGAGAGGTTGAGCTTTAAGTAAAGCAACCTCATTCATAATAATTGAACGAAATATTGAAAATTTTCCCGGAAGCCTTTTCCAAATCATCGCATTGTGAACATCCCCAATTGAGGCTTTATGTCAAGCTCCATCATTCAGTTGAATCCGCCGGTTCGATACGCCGATTTTGCATTTTCAACTGGAATACCCTTGGAAAATTTGGAAAACATGATTCTCTAATTATTGGTTTTTGAAACAATTTTGGCAGCAATTCCATTAGTATACTGGTGATAGCTGAAGAAGACGCCTTACTTTCTAGGTGACAAAAAATCCCATTATAGGGAAATAAAACAGACGGTAAGTAGTCGCAATTTTAGAATAGGTACCTACGGGAAATTTACCTAATTAGCGTCTTTGCCACTGAAAAAAAACATGCATACTCTTAAATGCTTCGTGATAATTAGTTACGGAATGCCTTGAAGCAGAGGTTGATGAGTTATTATTACTTACATGGAATGAATTCGAATCCGTATAGAGTTTTTGCGGTGGAAACTACAACAACAAAATTAGCAAACATTGACTACGTACTAACTGTATATCATATCATATAAGATGTCTTGTGTCGAAGTATACAATGGACGCTGCGAAACCCGGTAGGTAAAATGTGATGATTTTTTGCTGCTGCGTCTTCTGTATGAAAAAATCGTGTAGTAACAAGCAAGCAGGATGACTGTATGTATGATGCGAGTGTGAATGTGCACCTAAGATGATTTATGCCTGAACGCTGTCGAGTTTCCTTTCAATCCTCGTCTAACAGTATCGCAGAGTCCCATCAGCCAACGGCAGCCGCCACATTCGATAATAAATGGAGTGTCTAATGGTCACAAAAAGCGATCGGTCGGTGAACGCCACACGATGAAAAGTAAAATTTTACTTTCATAACAGTCAAACGTAATTAGTGTAATAACAATATTTTTTCTTTACAGTTACACACACGATTTCCCATTCCCACCACCGCACCACGGCTCCAAATCGCGCTGTTATCGCCGCAGCGCCATCGATCTTCGCTGCTTCTAATTTTTCATAATAATACTTTGCACAAAGCGGCATTAAATGCAAAAATATGCAAAGAGCTTGTGCATTAAATGAGCCTTATCTCGGGAGGAATGCAACAACTACTGTGCAGCGTTTTTCTACGACAGTAATGGCATTTACAACTTTTATTTCATATTGTTTGGATCCGTGGGATGAATAACCCACGTCGTGACCCATGCACCACCGAACGTGGGGCACCTGAACGGCGGCAACGGAAGCGAATTAAAATTCGGAAAATTTAATTAATTTACTTGCTTTGACTGGAAATATGCGAGCAGGTAGGTAGGTACCTAGGTATACGACCGGGCGGTATGAGGAAAAATATTTCAAGTTGGTGTAATTAAAATCGCACGTAATTATTATTGCCGCGCGGATGTCCACACAACCTGAAACAAACCGGCACGAGAAATGTCCAACGAAAATTAAAAACCATGGATATATGTGTAACGCGGCATGAATCGTAAAGATGGATATTACATGAGTGGAAAAATTCCAAAACAAATAGCGGCTTATAACTTTATCTCGCTTAGGTATGAAATGGAAGCCCGCCGTCATGCGTGGACAAAGCCAATTTGTACTTCATTTATCACGCAAAATCTGGGAAATTACCACCAAAATGAATGCCATTAGGTCGCGTGCGTGAATGGAGAAGGGACGGCAAAAGCTTAACACCGGAAGGGCGGTGGCAAATCAAGCGACAAACTTTTCGGTTTCTGTCAGGTTTCAGTTTTCAAAATTTTACTATCAATATTTGACAATGTTTCTTTTCCCCAACAGTCGCTTATTTCTAGGTAGGAGCTAGAAGCTCTGCGTCTGAATTGTACTGTTCCTGAACGCAATTTGTTTGGAACATGTTATCACATAGCAGCACCAGTACCTGTCACTTTCGCCGCTCTGAGGGTCAGCCATGACCAACTGACCAGGCGACGAATGTTGTAACGTTCGGATTTTTGCGCGGACGGTGGTTCGCTTCAATGCACACCACCAATTGCGCGTGTGCCAGTTCCTGGTTACTTCCAGTGAGATCTGGGAATTTTGGTGTTGCCACCATCCGTTCACGTGTGACGCGCGGTGCGTGTTTTTTTTTTTTTCGGTGAAGTTTTTCGGCGATAAGCACCAGCTATATAAATTGTTTTGAGCGGGAAACTTTTTCTTTTCTGTCGCCGAATTCGTACCGACCATGTTGCATGAGTAGAAATCCGCCACCGGTCGCCTCGGCCCATCTTCTACAGGTGAATAAAACACTGCTTGAGCTGCGGAATGGCATATCATGGTGAATTCGTCCTTAGGGGCTTTTTTTCCGGCGCTATTACCCATTTTCCGTCGCTATTTTCCACGTTCCACCGCCGCTAGAGTTCTGTCGCCGCCGGCTATCGCTACTTTCAACGGACCATTTTTGACCGCGGAATTTCCCGCATCGGTTGGACTTTCCACCGTACGTTTTGCGCCGTCAATGACACCACCATCATCTGCCGCTGTTGGATTTTCCACCGCCCACCGCTGCGCTATTTTCCACGGCCGCCGCCGATCGTCCGCAGTCAAGGACACCATCATCATCTTCCGCGTGACGGCCGAGTGCCTCGAATTCGCCCCGTGCCGTGTGCCGTCTAAAGCACCATCGCCATTCCACCATCGAAGACTACATTGCTATTTTTTTCACGACGGCCGAGTGCCACGAGTTTCGCACCCAGCCACGAGTTTCGCACCCAGCCATGTGCGGCGCTCGCAGTCGAATTCACGCCGCCACTTGCATCGTCGGCTACCGAATCAAAGTTGAGTGGTTTTATTATGTATTGATGACCAAACTTCCCGCCTCGGCGAGAATTCAGAAAGCTGATGAACGCTCGAGTCAATAAAAGCGAAATTTGCGACGTCATCAAACGTCCGGTTGACAAACTGTCAAACGCCATAGCCTAGAAAAACCGAAGCTGACACGCGACCATATTTCTGTTTGTTCTAGTGGGTAATTCATGTATAATGGTCTAGCCTCGCTACTGAAATGTGCCTAATAGCTGCATTGGTGCCGTCCTTATTATTGTTCACCATTTTGCCATGTGTTGTGTACTATGCTGAATCTGTTTCTGTTGCCTGTCGTCAGGTCAACGGTGACCCGACGGGTGCAATTCCCCTCGCAGGCTTCTACTTCGGCGTCGGCAAGAGCTTCGTCTAGCCTAGGCGCCTGTTATTTTGAATCACCGACAACTCTCCCGCTGAGTTAGCAAACCTCCCGGGACCACGTGCCGACGCCTGGGGGACATCCGTCGGATAGCCAGCGGCCTGGTGGGAGCAGCAGGAGTGGTGGACGCTGAGACTTCAGCAGCAGACGTCGGCCACAGGGAAGTCCCTTCTCATTTCTCTTCCACTTGCGAGAAAGCTGAAAGTTATGTAGATCCGTCACGCTGCATTCTGAATTTGATTGTTATATTGTGGCGGCCTTATGTCCCGTCTCTACTTGGAAGAGTTCAACTCTTTCCAGTTTAGTTTTTGAGCGGTCCTCTGCCAGTACTGTTTGTATTTCGAGACAAGAAGCTTTATTACGATTTTTCAACAGAATTTTGTCATCTTCCAGAAATGAGGATTAAATCCGAACTCTAGGAAGATGGAGACTAAAGCCATCCATCTGAACAACAGAGAAGCAGTTCGTCACCTCACTGTCAGCTTTGATGGCCGGACTTCATCTGCAGCACAATCCCACTCCAAGTATCTCGGTGGGACTTTCGACCAAACATTAACCTTCAAGCTCAACTTGGAGAGACTCGGGGCCAAGACGAAGACACGAATGAACCTGGTTCAGAGAACTACATGGGGTGTTGACGCCACTACTCATCGGATATCCACCATTGTCTTGGTCTAGTCGACAGCGGAATAGCAGACACACAACATCATTTACGTCATTGTTAATCAAGCAATGCGAATCATCGCTGGAGTTGTCAAATCTACCCAGACTTTTGCTTGCAAAATCCATACTGCAGATTTCGAGGTGGAAAGACACTGGAAGGAAATATTGGACACTGAAGCTGCAGTCAAGAACAGAGCGAGTGTGGAAGATCTGAAGAGCTTCTCCCTTCCAAGAAAAGTATGGATTCAATGGGATACGAACTGGACAGGGAACATGCAGATTTCAGTTTTATCAGTGAGGATATGTAGAAGATCCGAGTTCTGAGCGTGGAACTAAGATCCAGACCATGAGTCACATCGTCGCGGAGTATAGGTATCCGCTTATAAGAAGAATGAAGTACAACTTTTCATAATAGAATATTTTCCCGGTATGGTATACGTATACCGCTGATCTGATCAGTGACAATGGTGTTCAATTTATATTCTTAGTGATATAAAATGCGATCAGTTTGTGATTTATTTGAAATGAAACAGAGTCCTAGGCCGTTGTATTATCCACAGAAGTGGAGGAATCCGGAATTGAAGCCCTCTGCTTGACATTTGGCAATCTTTGTCGGCGACGATCATTCGTCGTTGCTGGATTGATCACCTGCCATACGATTCGTCTTCAATCCCACTTATTAATGTGAGTCAAAAGGCCATACTGTCGCTTCCTCTGCATGTCTGGTAGATGATTCCGATTCCGCAAACGAACAAACAAAGGAATCAAGAACGGCCGCGGAATACCAACAGTTATATACAATAAGAAGTGACCAAACTGAAATAAGCCGGCTATAGAGTTGATAGTCGACACAAGATATTCCTCAAGATCTCATGCATCTTCTTCATCTTTCCTAATCAACTTCAACGTCACGCATGAAAATCTGACATCAATTACCGGTAAATGACAACCAATTGAACCCACTTCGGTAATAATTGTGTACCTGATGATGCAAGCAAGAACCACGCGCATTTCCCATCAAATATAAACGCAGAGGATTCTACTCGTGTGTCGGAAGCATAGTTATTGCTGCTGTATTTTTGTGCTTATACCCACCACTGACATTAAACGTCGTTTCAGTTGGTATTGACCAGCAGGTGGAACGGACCTCACAACAGCAACGCGGACCCACCATTAAATCATTTTTACCATTGCATCGCCGACGCATCAGCAGAAAACAATTATCCAGACAATTATGATGCTATCAGCGATCGACCTTGAATTAGCCCACGCAGCCCACCATGATTATTGAAATTGAAACTGTGGCACCGCAATAATTGATATCAAAAAAGGCACAGCTGTACTGAGTTCATTTGCTTAATACACCTTTGGAGTTGCGGATCTTGGTTCAGTGCGATTTCCACAGCGGCTCGGGCCGTAACCAGTTTGTTGGATTTCTGGTAGTCGTATATCGCCGGGATGGACATTCGCGTGGTATACGTAAACGCCCCTATTATCTTGTTTGAATGATGAACGAGGAAAAGACGGAGCATTGCAATTTTTTCGTGCTTAACTAACTGTTAAGCCCATTATGCCCACACAATTTGACTTTCCTCTATTGAACCAAGACCGACAATAACACAAATATAGAATGAAAAAAATTACTGTACTTCAGCTATAGACTGAAAAAGTGCTTGGCTTGTGTATGGTCTAGGAGTCTGTGGTCTAGGTCTTGCGCATTTGATTTAATCGAAACTGTTTAATCATCATCCATGCATCAGAATTTGCATTCAGTCGACATTAATTGCTGGGGACGTTAAGTTAACGTGAGAGTTTCTCGCCGATGTTATTGAATTAAGTTGTAAGTTGACACAAGCACAATGTGCTAATTGACAGCAAGGACTCGTTTTAACACAGGTCTAATAACGATGATTCTTATTATGAACCTGCATGATGGGAGGATAGTTTGGACGTATATACATTTATGTTACATCAAACTTATGCCATATTTCACACGGATTGTATATATTGTTATCGTATCGTATAAGTTGCACACGTGTATAGTACTTTACCCGCAAAGCACAAGACGGTTAACTAATTACGAATGTGGTGATGTCAGTGACGACAGAGCAAAACTTTGTTAAGGGAGTTCATGAAATTCCTATACTTAATGGGAGTTCATGAAATTCCTATACTTAATCGAGTTCTCCCAAGTACCTATGAGCGCAAACTTAGGGAGTTCTGCGGAGTTCCGTCGTCGTATGGATTTCTTCTCAATTATATAGTTGAATTGACGAACCATTCCAATAGAACATGCATTTCTGAGCATCACAAGGCGTCGCGAGATCGGTGCAGCGCGCTTCTGAACTTCCATAAGTATTCCCGAGCCCACCGGAAATTAACAAAGCCCCAACATCATACCACCGTTGGCCATTATTGTAATCACAATCACGATCTGGGGTTTTTGTTCCAGATTTCTATCATGGCCTGCATATTCGACGGCGATTTATATTAATTACAAGGTAGAGGTGCAATAATTAGAGGGGGTGGACTCAATTTCCGTTCAGAGTTCTGCGCGTCGAGACATAATGGGAAAAACTACCATTAAATCTCCAGCTTGTTTGTGACGCTCAATCTGACGATCTAAACTCGTATATTTCATAACGCAATCTCATAATCTGAATGCGCGTGTCCTGCACACGCAGCAGGATTCGTGACGCTCGCGTCGCCACCTCGCGATTAACATCTCGGAAGGAAAAAGGTACGAACTCGGGAGAGAATCCACCCACTCACCTGGGTGGCAAGCCAAGGAGCAAGCGAAAACACCTCGTTCGACACATCTAAAATCTTCACCACTTTTCCCAACGTACATTTCCAAGATCACTGCTTCTGGATACCTATAGCTGGTCGTTTTTATCATCATTCCAACCGTTCTCTCCCGCGGCCATCGCACATAACTTATATGCGACGTCTCTCTTGATGTGCTGATGTAATTTGCATAATCTTCAGTTTACCGAAAATGCAGACATAAATAAAACCTGTCTGTTTCTGTGTGTGTGCTTCCTCGATGTTGGCGAAGAAACCGACATGCATATACGATATACGTATGTAATTCACGCGCTTCGAGGCATGTTCTGGGTAATCTGGGCATGGTTCAACATCTGTTCTCGAAAGTATGCGGCAGCAATGAGTGCTAAATCTATACAAGTGGATACTTAGTACTCCCGAGTGGTACGAACCGGGATCTGGGAGTAAAATGTGAATTGAAATGAAATTCCCCGAGGTCACTTTGCCATTATACCAAGCATGTCTAGTACTGCTCTTGTCTCTCGTTATCGTATCTTTTTCGTCAATCTTCGGTACCGTTATGCCGTCATGTCGTCATAATTTGTGATTGCGCGCGTGTGGCACTTAGAATGTTTTGTAAAAGACGACAATTATTAATATTGGGCATGGAGTTTGTTATGTAATGCGCCTCAACTCCAGCTGGGTTTCAAAATAATGGCAATGTTCACCTCTCTCCACATACCTTCGCTTCATATCTTTGTCGTGATTTTTTTGTTGTTCCAAATTGGAGGATTCTCACGTTTACGGTCGTTAGACGCGAGAATCGCAGGCTATGTCACATGGACCTTTGCGCAAAAAATGTTCGGCCATAATGGTTGTCTACCTTTTTCGTAAATTGAGGATGTTTGCTGAAAGATAATGTCATCATTATTGTGGCCGCTTAGGCATATTTATAGTGTGAACTCGGCAGTCAGTCGTTGCGATTTTGTGCGATTTAAATCGACAATTAGAGCTTCCTGCGGTGCGGTTCAACTATGTACGATATACAGGCACTTTGCTTTTGTGATGTTTTATGGCAAGCTGTGCCAGTCTTCATTGCATTGCGTTCTTTTTTTTTTGCACGATATCAATACTTGTTGCTGTAACATTATCTCGTGGAAAACCATAAGTCATCTCGGTTCAGTTTTGAGATTTTGTGGGAAGGCTCTTATTGATTTTACTGAAAGATCCTCAAATTCTGCTTCGTCAACTAGGTATACCTATCTGCTTCTACTCGTACTTTCGCAAATTTCTCCAGGCACAGACTTCGTTCGTTGCTGAAATTTCTTGCTTTTGATAATATTCCGTCGTTGTATTGTTTGAGTCGATTGCAGTTCCTGGCAGAGAACAACTGTAGGTCATTTTTTTGTGGATATATCATTGTGGATATGATTAGCGAACCAGAATAAGGGTAAAATAGAGTGTGGATGGGCGGGCAGGCTCTGGACCTACATAACTCACTTGTCACCTCGTTCGTAGATTGTTGCATTTACGTAGTCAAGGCAGGCGAAAAATAATAACAACAAAATCAATCAATGAGATCTACTTTTGTACCGATCGATCCTCGAATAAATCATCAGCATCTACTCCAACGTCACTGTATTATTACGCCGAGACGCCCGAGAGTGGTTCAGTGAAAACTTGAGAAACTTACGAGATCTCGAGATCAACTAAAATTTCTCAGTGATCTGTATCGTCGACACCTCATTATAGTAAAGAAAAATTAAAGAGCTTCAAGAAATTCCACAATGCACAGCCTGCAGCTTCCAATAAAAAAGCGAAGGATAACTTCATGGAGCATTCGATCAATAGACCATCTGCATGCTGCATGGAAATTGATAAATCAAAATTCCAATAAACCAATAAATTCCAATAAATAGTATATTATTTAACAAGCGGGTAATGATTGCTTCTTACTCATGAGGATGCAGTTTGCCGAAACGAGCCTTGAAGAGTGTCGTTAAACATCTGAATGAGTAATAGCCATTATCCGCGAGTAGGATACTACACTGTAAGAAATAATCGTGAAATTTCCCATGCGGCCACATTGCTTCTTTCCCATACTTTTCAAAATACCATACATGCATGGAACTTCTCCACCACTTAATGGAAGATTTCCAATAAACCTGAGATTCTCCATACGTCGGTATGGAAAAATTTAAGGTAGTAATTCAAATCAGTTTTACCGATCACGTGGTACAGCATCTACAAATGACAATCAACATACTCCCACGAATTCGCATGTGTTCCGCCGCCCGCTGGTTACGCTGTCCGATCCAGCTTCCTCATCCCTCTGCCCTTTCCGCAGTTTATTTTTACTGTCGCAAAGATCCGGATCGGAAGGCCGTTAATTATTGTTGTATTATTATCTGCACGTACTAGTGAGCTGTGAATTGAGTGAGAGTTTCATCGTTAGAATCAACATTGAAATTGAAAATTTTGCCAGGAAAATTAGGATTTTCCGGGAAAACCTAAATGTTATTCCAAATCATCTTATTGTAAAAAATCTTTAATTGAGGATTTACTTTAAGCTCCCTCATTTAAGTCCGGTCTCAAAAACGCAGGCTGGTTTTACATTTTCAACCGGAAAATAGGCTATATGCGTACAGGTATACGCGTATAGCCGTATACTAAGTACGAACGATAAATTGAAATTGTACCTAGTTGTAAACTAATGTATTTCGACGCATTTTTGATAAAAAATTACGCTTATATGGCCGGTTTGTCTGTCTGTCTGTCTGTCTCTCCATGTAGAAATTAGGAGGTTGTATAGGTATTCCTCCTCGAGGAATGAAGCTAAAGCCTCATTGGAACTTTTTCCGATGGATAGCTGATGTTCCCAAGGGTGGCCAATGGGCTTTTATCTATAAGTACATACAGATTATCATCATTATTACTATTATCGAAAAACTAAGATTTCCTGTGCACTTCGGAGAAGTTGAACTCCTCCTCGGAGAATTAATCTACTTAGAGCTTGGAACTTTTTCCGATGGATAGCTTAGCTTAGGTCATCGAAAGGGTGGCCAGTGGGCAGATGAGATTTCAATGGGTCTTATTTTCAAGCTAAATTCAATGATTCCGCCACCATCTTGGCCGCCATATTGAAATTTCTTATTAATGGAACGATCGTCATGAAACTTGGAACTTACTCTTGTCTCGTATCAACATTCTTATTCCCAAGCTAAGTTTAATGATTCCGCCGCCATCTTGACCGCCATATTGGAATTTCTTATTAGTGGAACGATTTTCATGCGAAAGCTTGAACTTACTCCCTTGTCTCGTGTGATCATTCTTATTTCCAAGCTGAATTTCATGATTCCACCGTCATCTTGGCTGCCATATTGAAATCTCTTATTAATCGAAATTGGAACGATTGACATAATACTATGAACTTATTTTGTCTCGTATAAACATTCTTATTTTCAAGCTAAATTTTATAATTCCACCGCCATCTTGGCCGCCATTCTGGAATTTATTATTAGTGGAACGATTTTCATGAATCGTGGAACTAACTCAGGTCTCTTATGAACATTCTTATTCTCAAGCTGGACATCATTGTCATCAACAGTTTCATAAGTATAAGGAATATGTCATATTTTGATATTTTCCCACAGGATACATGATCATACCCTGGATCATACCAAGAAATGCTTGTGGACATGGGCAGCGAGGAAAGACCGATTCTTATTATCAAAGGTTAGTAATATTTACTACCTACCTCCTACATCTAAGTGGTATTTTTTTTTATTTTAAAATAATTTGTTATAGTGAATAATCTTTGTACCTACCGCTTGTGGAGTACTAAAATAATATATCTCATTACAGCAGAGTCCTTGTTTGACGACACTGCAACGTGCCAAGTCTCTGTCGAAAATGAGCAAATTCTTGAACCAAAGTTATACTTATGGAGGAAATTCAGAAGAAACCTTAAAATTAATTCAACGGTAAGTTTACTTGTGGAACCTTGGAGCTGTGATATTAAGATGGAATTTTCACAGAGTTTTCCAAAAAATCAATCCTCCATCAGGACGACGTGAGAGAGGAAATAAAGCTTAACGAATTCACCACATCATAAACCTACAAGCTAACAAATTAATGGGTCACCTAGCTGATTGTGAACAAGAAGAAGAAGAAGAAGAAGATTAGTGATGATCATCTGATTTTCTTTGTTTTATTCAAGTTTCGGTCCATTAGTTACCAATTTGTGTATGTTTGCTTCATCATATTGTTTTTGTTTTGCTAAGAATCATATACCAGTTTGTCTTTGTTTTGTATTTGGTCTCTTTGTTCACATAAAATATATGCAATTTATGACTTCAGTAACTTGATAACTCCTTTTGATTTGCAGTAGGAAGTTGATGTATCATCCATTTTAAGAGGTTTCTGATGCGACTACAAAAGTTGTTGACGGGAATCGGTTTTATATATTTTTGTCGTAAAGTATAAACTCCTCCAGAAAGAAAATGTACGGGCAATGCTATCAAATTTTGTAAATTTCTGAAAATTTCTGAAAATTTTTGATTTTGATTTTCGAAAATTCGAAAACTGGATAGCATTGACAATACATCTTTCCTAAAGTAAATCGCATGCCAAAGAACTTTCTATTTGTGGGAAAAAGGTACCAAAAATGATTTCTCGTAGACATGAAAAAGTGAATTAGTAGAAATCATTTTCGGTACCCTTTTTTCGAAAATAAAAAGTTCAAATTTGGCATGCGACCTTCTTGAGGAAAGATGCATTGTCGATGCTGTCTAGTTTTTGAATTTTCAAAAATCGAAATTCAAAATTTCCAAAAATGTTTGTAAATTCTAAAAATTTGATAGCAATGCAATGCTAGTACATTTTCTTCTTGGAGGAGTTTCTACTTGACGAAAAAAATAAAATTAAACCGATTCCCGACAACAACTTTCTCAGTCGCATCAGAAATCGACGTATGGACTAAATACGAGAAATTGCATTTTTCCTATTCTTATGTATGGGAAGTGTCCCATACTTCAGTTCACGAAAATTACAATCAACACATTGGGTAAAATTCATTGTTCCCATACTTGGGCATAGGAAAAATCAACCTGTTGGATGAAAATTACGATTGACGTAAGGCGTTTTTCCCCAGTCAAAGTATGGAAAAATAGTAACTCGGTAAATGAAAATTCCAATACACATTATGACGTTTTCCCAATATCGACATGTGGTAATATTTCAAGCTTGTATAGGTTAATGACTCCCAATACATGTATGGAAAAATTACCACAGATTTTTCTTACAGTGTATGCTTTATCCAGTCTTATTGAAAAATGCAGGCATGTATGCGCATGATAATGCGTGCATTATTCAATAGGATTGGATAAATGTATTCTTTAGTAACGTTACACAATCAGTTGCAGACCGGCTCCCCAAATCTGATATCAGTCCACTGCACTATTTAGGAAAGAACATCCTTCCAAAAAATAGCTCATCCATTTTGTTCAGAGAAGTTTCTTCCAACGAAGTGAGTCATGCCATCAATTCTTTGAAAAATAGCAACACCAAAGATATGTTCTGTCTCGGCCCCGTTCATTGAACACTGCATTCGTGTGCACTGAGGGTATGCAACCCAAAATATCCCTGTGTCGTCCAAGTCCTCACCCCTCACCCCCTGTTCGGTGTGCCTGGCACTTGGCTGTCAGGCGCAAGCGTAAACGAGCTCCAGCACTTTCTTCGGCCGTCTTCGGCATTCTTCGGCTTTCTTTCCGCTCGTGCCTTTGCCGCTTCGTTCGAAGCGGCGTTGATCTCCGTACGTCGAGCGGGAAGCCACGCCGTCTTTTTTTTGGTCATCGTTCTCGCGGCCATCTTGTCGTGCCATCGGCGTACATTCGTACTCGACCAGAAGCCCATCCAAGGCCCATCGCGTCCGATAGTGACTCCTGGAGGAGCTCTGCAGCATCTCCAAGTCCAGAAAGCGGCAGTTTTCACCGCTTTCACCGGGGAGCGGCTTGGATCAGCCAGCCGCACACAAAGCTCCAGTTTCGGACGGGATCGAGTCGTTCGTCCGCCATTTTGGTGACGAACACGGGCACTCGTGCATTTCACCAGGAAATCCACCACCAGAACGGCCATCCACCACGACGCCGCCTTCGGACTCCGCCAGGACGACGCCGCCACCGAATAAGATCCCGTAAGTTCCATACTTTCCATTGTTTTTACCATTTACCGTTTATTCCCGTTTGCCGGGGTGTATACCTTCAGTGCAGTTCGTCTCGTTTTCAGGACGCCACTCGGCGCCAGCGAATCTGCCCCCGATCAGAACCACTCGGATTTTTCATTTCATTTAATTCACATTGTTTTTTTTTTATTGTTTTGTAATTCTGTCTGTTTGTGTTTTTTTCTTTGTTTTGCATTAAAGTTTTTGATTGTTGTTGTGAATTTTATTTCTGACTGTCGCTTGCTGCTTTCCTAATCCAAGAGTTATTGTTTTAATGCAGCCTTCATCGGAAGGCTGCCGTCTTTATGTGTACCGCGCTAACATGTTCAATATAAATACTAAAATTCTGAAGTCAGTCACCGATGCTATCTATACTATTCACAAAATTATTAAATATGTTATGTAAAGGGTTTTCCAATAAGTATGTCCCAACTTTCAAAATCAACTGCGGCAAGGGGGCTAAGAATGTAATTGTCAATCATTGACAGTTACCTTTTGTATATCGTGTCATATCAAAATGGTAAGATATACAGTTCAACAGCGCTCCGAAATCATCGGCATCTACCATCAAAATGCGTGTTCGTGTCAACAACGATTTCCCGGACGCGTTATTCCGAAGAATTCTGATATCAACTGGCCTCCAAGATTATGCCACCTCACCCCCTTAGACTTCTTTCTTTGGGGGTATGTTAAATCTTAGGTCTACGAAAATAATCCCCAACAGTTCCAGAGTTCAAACGCAACATTCGAGGGCTATTGAGGATATCTCACGCGATATGTGCGAAAAAGTTGTTCAAAATTGGGTGGCCAGAATACATTCAACCAGGCAAAGAAGAGGAGGACATTTGAATGACATAATTTTCAAAACATAGGAAATGAAATTGATTTGTCTACAAAATGAAATTGAAACTTTCAAAGTATCATTTGTACTTTTCATTCTATTTCATTTGAAAGTTGGGACATACTTATGGGAAAACCCTTTATCAGAGATTCAGTTTTTTCAGACCTGATGAAGGTGGCCGAAATAGTTCGTATTTACAAAAAAGGAAGCAGACTTGACCCTGCAAATTATCGTCCAATTTCAATACTGCCTAAAATCAGTAAAGTCTTCGAAAAACTGTTATATCAACAAATTTATCAATATTTTGACACAGATGGTCCGTTCCATAATGCTCAGTATGGGTTCAGAAGCAACCGCTCCACAACTCAAGCCGTGCCGTTGTGAGCTGTGCCAAGAAGCCTCCAGAGCGTTTGAGAAAAATTAGTATCTTGATGTCCACTTCTTTGATTTAACAAAACCATTTGATTGCATGAATCATGAAATTCTAGCCAAAAAGATGAGGTCGTATGGTTTTCAGACTTCTGCTGAGTTGATGATGCGATTGAAAGGAGCCCAGTTTGTCGCGGTGGATGCAGTGAAGTCGAGTCCCAAAAACGTTGACATAGGAGTTCCACAGGGATCAATCATAGGTCCCTTATTATTTCTTATCTATATAAAGAATTTACTTGATTTTTCCGATATCGACCTTCCGCTGTTTGCTGACAACACTACCATGTATGGTGCAGGTGACAGTATCGCCAGCTCAGGTGGGCTCAGGTACTGGTAGGTTTACTTCCTACCTCAAATAAACTCTCTCAATGACAGTAGAGAACAACATCTAGACTTCTCTTCTCTCTTCAAGTATATTTAAAAGTTTCGTGCAAGCTGGATTTCATTCTTGTTCCATTCAATACCATCCCGTCTTCCACCCAACCTGATGCCCTTGACAAGGTTTATTATTTTATTCACGATGAGTTAGCAATCGATACGCATTCCTAACTTTTGAAAAGTTGGAAAGTGAATGATTTCTTACAGGTTGGAAGATGATGTCACTTTCGACCCGTGGGTCGAAAGTGACGTATGAAGAGAGGTGATCTGATCTAAACAGCTGTCGAGGAGCGCGGAGTGTCGATGGATACGTTGTTTGAAAAGGTTGCCTATGCCTACCTGATGAAAACTTTTGACGCGGAAAACTTTAAATAAAGCCAATTATTTCCATTCAAACTTGATCATTGTGAATAAAGTCCTATACATACCACGGAGTAAAGCGTCATTACAGAGCCTACGGGATTTTATCTCACCTCGGCACGCCTCTGTAGTATATTGAATCCCTTGGCTGTAATGATACGCTTTCCACCTCGGTATGCAATATACTATTATTTGTTTTGGCATTTACATTCAATTCAATCTCGTGACAAAGTTGGATTGCTATTCCATATAGCATATAGCACTGAAGCTGTTTCGTTTGTTTTTCTGATAAAAACAGTATCGTCGGCAAATCCTATAGGACACAAACGGGTGGAAGATGATGATCAGAGAGAGATTGTTTTTGAAAATGAGCTAATATTGTTGAGCATGTCTAAAAATAGCGCTACTTTTTTCCCAAACCAATTTACGAACGCCGTATACACACGGATTTTGAGATATACCAATTAGTGGACCTAAAAAATACAAACTTAGGTTTCTTGTGCGCTTATCTCTTGCGTGTTTTTGCCGATGCATCTGCGCTTAATTACTTATCCTTGCTGTAGAAAACTAATTAACTGATGCCCAGCATAATGGGTGATGCACGCCAGATTTTATTTTGATTCCCATGATTCCAGGAGCGATAACCATCAGAGGGAAAAAATACACTGATGCAATAATGTCTAAATTACACCGGTCGCGCACAAAAAGCAAACAATTACGAAATTCCGAAGGAAATAAAACATAATGTTTCCAGTTCCGTTGAAGGTCGTGATTCGTATGCCTCTGCGCGAGCTTTTTAAAAAAAAGTGGCAGTCGTATGTACAATAATGATTGTGCTCGTACAACGCCGGCGACGGCCGACTTGGCCGAATGTGACATATTGTTGTTAATGTTAATAATTTATAGTTTGCGCGGAATTATCGCGCGCGATGATGATAACAGGATCTTCAGCTGAATGTGGGACGTGAGAGAATAGTGCGGCGTTAACATAGAAACGTCAAAAGCTCTACAAGCCTGCCGGTGGAAGAACAACTCTAAATGAGAATATTATTATTATTAAGGTTAATTATGGTGTTTGAAACTGTTCCACTACCACAAGAGGGAGATGTTTTTGTCGTTTTTGCAATGTCAAACACTACAGGTACCGGGTATAACAGGCTGGAATTTGATAAGACCGAGCAATAAGCAGCGTTGCGAAGGACGCGAGGGCGAAAATGAAGATAGCAGTTGCGACCCACTCGGCACCACAATGTTCACTTTATATGATAGATTAGGTTATAACAATCGTAAACGACAATGTTAACTTTCTAACAACGCAATGCGTCGTAATGTAGGAGGTAAACCCGATTGTTGTTATCGTTTATTATTTATGGGCTGTGGTAGCTCCCCGGTTGGAACGATGCTTGATGAGAAAAGAATACTCCACATAGGCAGAGCATGGTATGCATCATGGGTATGGTGTATAGTGTGCCGTTTTACTGCTTCCCATCTCACCTCACTGATTTTTTTCATTTCACATTCAATTCTGGGGCCCTATTTTTGGAACCGGGGAACACATCATCAGGTGATGTTGCCTAGGTGACAGCCAATCACAGCCCTGGTTGCCTAGCAGTTTCGCATAGGAACAGATCACACGTTTCCCGGAAAAAGGGCCCCTGGGCTTCCGGTGAATTTTTCGGAAGGTAAGTATATTAATTATCACAGTTGATAACGCTAAACTCTTTATTGGTAACATTTTAGCCTGGTCGATTCAATTCGGTTGTGTTAGGATTATTTAACATGCGAATAAGCAACGACTTTGGAAAACTCAAACAAGCGAACAAAACAAGTGAGTATGCCTTCACGTTCGCGTGAGTCGCAGTAGCGCATTTTCTCAAAGAGGCATATTGTGAACGTAAAGAAATTTGGTTGAAGGAGAAACACCATTCCTTGCCCACTTTTTTCATTCGGAACTCATTGTGATATTTTGTTATCAGAATTGCCAATGAAATAGATTTGAATGAAAATTCTTTCACTCATCAATATTTTTTTGTTTGAGGGCGGGAGCTGGGAGCGGCGACTAATGAACAGTAGTCTATTCTTTCCCATTTTTAGTCGGCTATCCATATAGCGAAAGATAGATAGATAGATAGATAGATAGAATCATTTATTTGTTCAAGATGAAGACAGGCTTACATCATAAAATGCCTTTTTGGAGGCGTTGAACGTGTCAGTAAAGATAATTAAATAAATAAATTAACAAATATAGGCAACATCACAAACAGTACATATTAAAATCGTTAACAGAAAAAAAATCGTCGACATCATAATAGGCATTTGCAACTAGCGTTCTATATATACAATTTCTAAAACTATTGTCAGGCAGGTCACGAATAACAGCTGGTACGTGATTATAAATTTTTGTGGCCATGAATTCAACATTTTTTTGTAGGTAGGTGTAGTGTCCTGTATTACCGACACCGACAACAGAAGTCTGTAGTTATAATTAATTGACAGTTATCTGATAAGGTATAAAAGACTGAAATGTACAGAGCGCACGGCGCACTCTCGCTAACAGATTAAAGCAAGCAACACGTTTCGAAACAGCCTTTGATTTGTGCCATCACCAAAACCACCTCGGTACACAACAGAAACTGGCGACGAAGATAAAAATATTGAAGGAAATGGAGAAAAGAAGAAACGGCAATTAAGAAAAAGCACGAAGAAACGCAAAAAGGCCAAGGATTAACAAAATTCGAGAAGATTGGTGACAGGAACACGTGGAAAAATCTAACAAAGATGGACGCCACTGCAGTTTTAACTACCGGTATTTCACAGTTTCAGATGTATTTGGATGCAGCAAACATTGGCACCAAGTGGGAAAAGTGGATGCATCGGTTCGAAAACTATTTAACAGCCGCCAACATCCTGGAACCTGAGCGAAAAGTAGCGCTTCTTCTGCATCTTGCTGGAGAAGATGTACACGACTTGTACCTGTCTCTCCCCGATCAAGCAGCAGATCCAGTTGAAAATCCAGCTCCGGACGCATACCAACTAGCTAGAAGAAAGTTACAAAAGTATTTCCACCCAAGAGTTAACCAAGAGTTCGAACGATTTAACTTCAGAAAATGCGTGCAACAAGCTGACGAAACACTCGATCAGTATTATGCAAGGCTTTTGAAAATGTCTAAAACATGTAATTTCCAGGATTCCAAGTCGGAAATTAAGTCGCAAATCATAATGTATACCCGCTATTCACAGTTGAGAAAATATGGATTGACGGAACGACCCAATTTGGAAGATGTTTTGGAAAAGGCCAGAACAATCGAGGCAACCGAAAGACAAATGACAGCAATCGAAAGTGAGAAACATAAGGAAGAGCAGAGCAACAGGCTGAGACAAGTACCCAGATTCAACAACGCTAAACACAAGCGCAACGGGTTCCACAGTAATAATTTCAAGCAAAATCGTAACACAACAAACGAGTATCAAAACGCAACATGCAGAAATTGTGGAAATCGATGGCATAGAAATGGCAAAGAAACGTGTCCAGCATTTGGTATTGTCTGCCACGCGTGCAATAAGAAGAATCATTTCGCTTCTGTATGCATGTCTGGAACTGCAAACCTAACCTCAAAGTCATCCTCGAACGTACTGAATGCCAACCAAAACAATCGAAGACGCCATCAGAGACATCGAGCCTATAACAACGCGACGCCACGAGTTAATTACAACGAAGTACCACCCGACTCCAGCTCAGCCTCTGAGACGTCATTCTCTGTTACCACTGTGCGCAACATCAACATTCCGAAAGTCAGCATAAAGCTCAATGGAACGCCGATTGATTTCATAGTTGACACAGGGTCTAGTGTCAATATTATCAGTACGAAAACTCTGGAAGCACTTCCGAATCAAGTTTTAGTCCCTGCAACAACAAAAGTCCTACCGTACAATTCAGCTCGACAACTAGAAGTCATCGGAAAATTCCAAGCGACGTTGACCTACAACAACACCAGGACGACTGCTGAGATCCTAGTAGTGAACGGCACAGGTGAAGCTTTACTCAGCTATGAAACATCGAAAGGACTGCGATTGGTCCAGATGTCTTTCAACACCAAAATCCAACATGAATCTGCCAACATCGAGAACAGATATCCAGCTTTATACAACGGAACGGGAAATTTGAAGAACGTAAAGGTGAAACTGCACATTGATGAATCTATCCCTCCAGTGGCTAACAAGCACCGTAGGATTCCATTTCACTTAAGACCACAGCTAGAAGAAGAACTGAAACGACTGGAAGAAAACGACATTATTGAAAAAGCCGTAGGACAGACTCCATGGGTCTCGCCGATAGTAATAGTACCAAGACCTAACAGTGAGAGACTGAGGATATGCGTGGATATGAGAGAGGCTAATAAAGCTATCCAAAGAGAGAGACATCCAACACCGACTGTAGACGAAATAATATCTGTGTTAAACAACGCAAAAGTATTCTCAGAGATTGATCTCCGAGAAGGATATCACCAGTTGACCTTAGACAAGAACTCACGGTATATCACCACCTTTTCAACACACATGGGATTATACCGTTACAAAAGGCTAAATTTCGGAATCAATTCAGCAGCTGAAATCTTTCAAAATACCATTAGAAGCACGTTATCAAACATCAACGGTGTGTTGAATGTTAGTGATGACATACTGATTTACGGGAAAACTCAACAACAGCATGATAGAGCACTGGAAAGAGTTCTTGAGCGACTTCAGGAAAGCGGTTTAACGATCAACAAAAAGAAGTGTGTCTTCAGCACAAACAAGATCAAGTTCTATGGCCATGTCTTTTCTTCCGAGGGAGTTCACCCAGACCCAGAAAAGGTGGAGTGTGTGCGAAACTTGAAGCCCCCGAAGGACCAACATGAATTACGAAGCTTTCTGGGAATATTAACGTACGTTGGAAAATTTCTACCCAATTTGGCTCACAACACCCAACTGCTGAGAGAATTGCTCGTTGGAGGAACAACATGGAAGTGGAGTAGCGAACATCAGAAAGCATTCAACCTGCTGAAAACCCAACTAGATTGCGCTGATAAACTGGCTTACTACGACACAAGCAAACCCACACATCTCATAGTCGACGCCAGCCCGCATGGTTTGGGAGCCATATTGTCACAAGGTAACCAGCACAAGATCGCCATCGTAGCATTTGGAAGCAGATCGCTCAGCAATGTCGAACAGCGATACAGTCAAATTGAACGCGAGACGCTAGCAGCGATATGGGCAATACACCACTTCCGAATCTATCTTCTGGGCACAACTTTCACCCTACACACCGATCACAAACCCTTAGTCAGAATTTTGATGAATCCAAGATCAAGTCCAAGCGCACGAATTGAAAGAATGTGTCTGAAAATTCAAGAGTTCAACTTCACGATAAAACATCAAAAAGGAGTATCCAACCCCTCCGATTATCGGTCAAGATATGTCCAACAGACAGAAAACTACCCCAATAGAACAAAAGAAGAAAGCAAAATTGAAGAATACGTCAATTTTGTCACTTTGAATAATGTTCCGAAATTGCTATCCATCAGAGAAATTCAAGAAGAAACAAACAAAGATCCGATTTTGACAACGCTGAAAAACGCCCTCAGGACTTACGACTACAAACTATGAGAGTCACCTGAACTGAAGCCTTACAAACTATTCAAGGAAGAAGTCACTGAGCGTGAGGAAATCCTGCTCAGGGGACATCGAATAATCATCCCTTCAAGTCTACAACAGCACGTTATTGGTTTGGCTCACGGAGGACATCAAGGCATAGTCAAAACGAAAAATCTGCTACGAAGCAAAGTCTGGTTTCCGAAGATGAATGAATTAGTCGAAGAATTCATTAAAAGCTGCGGACCATGCCAAGCTACGACTGCTCACAAACAGAGGGATCCAATTAAGACACTTTCAAGAGCCACATACCCGTTTGAGTACGTCGACGTAGATTACGCCGGACCTTTTCCTAACAACAAATACTGTTTCCTGATGATCGACGAATATTCCAAGTACCCAATAATCGAAATAGTTTCATCTACCAGCTTCCAACAACTAAAACCAGTCTTGGACAAAACGTTTGCACTATTCGGAATTGCCAAACAAATCCAATCAGACAATGGCCCACCTTTCAATGGATCTGAGATGCACGAGTATTGCCAACGAATGAACATCAGACATCATCGAGTAACACCAGCATGGCCCGAAGCAAATGGACTGCCCGAGAGATTCGTGAAGACGCTGAAGAAAGCCCTGACATGTTCCATGCTGGAAGCCAACGACATGACGGAAAAATTGCAACAATTTTTGACAAACTACCGAAGTACACCTCACTCAACATCTGGCATGTCACCGTACCATCTCATGTTCCAAAGAGAAATCAGAGCATTTCTGCCAGTCATCATGGACTCATACCTGGACAAGAATTCATACAACCGCCAGAAGGAAGAGATGAAGAGACGAAGTAACAACGAAAAGGAAAACGAAAGACGAAGAGTGTCAGGACATGATTTTGTGAAAAACGATGTGGTTCTATTCAAGCAGACGAGGAAGAACACATTGACACCAAAGTACGATCCAAAACCATTCGTAATCAAGAAGATCATAGGGTCACAAATACATGCTGAACGAGAAGCAGATCGAAAGTACCTGGTCAGGAACTCGTCATTCTTCAAGCGATACCGAGAACGACCTCCGGCACCATTGCCAGAACGCGAGGAGAAGAGGCATCACCAGAAGTTTGCAAAACATTCCACTAAACCTCCACAAAGATCCTCTCAGTCCTCGAGCATTGTTTCTGCTTTTTGTCCATCTATCGATGCACCAATCCCTGAAAATGCATGCTCGAGAACACCGCCGGAGCGAGGGGTCATAACGCCAACTCCAGCCATGTCGAGACCATCCACTCCGACATCATCGACACCTGAGAGTTCGAGTCCGTCCGTACCAGCAACATCTGCATCTGAGAATGTCCCAACATCGACAGAAGACTCCTCTTCACCAGGTCAGAAACCCCACATCACCATGAAACCCGCTGCGTCTTCTCAGCAACATCCAGAGCCGTCACAAGTCCTTGCAGAGCCTCTGCCGGTTCAGGAAATTCGACCTCCAGAACTTCATGCCGTTGCACCTGCTCCAAGACGTTCGACGAGATCAACAAAACCGCCACGCCGATTCGACATGTGATGTGCACCGAGCCAGTGTTAATCGGGCTGTTTTTGTTTCGGTCGTGAAAATCTTTCAATTCGCTAGCATTTTAAAATCAGTGCGAATTTGGTTTGAGTGCTAATTATATGTTTTGTTTGCCTGTAATTGTCAATCATGAATTATATACATCATTAATTGTTAATCGGCACGTTTAATCATTGTATACTTGTGTTTGTGTTAAATGTTTTATTGTAAAACGTTCTGTGATATTGATTTGTCGAATCAAAACTATTCCATGTAATTGTTTACTTTTCAAATGTAATCTCACATTTTTAATTTAAAGTGAGGGAGGGATGTAGTGTCCTGTATTACCGACACCGACAACAGAAGTCTGTAGTTATAATCAATTGACAGTTATCTGATAAGGTATAAAAGACTGAAATGTACAGAGCACACGGCGCACTCTCGCTAACAGATTAAAGCAAGCAACACGTTTCGAAACAGCCTTTGATTTGTGCCATCACCAAAACCACCTCGGTACACAACAGTAGGCATAACTATATTTACAAATAACAAGATCTTTTTTGTTTCGGGTGTCATGTGCATGCGAAAGTGTGTTGAAAAGGTCCATATTCTTTCTTACAAACATTATACAGTGGTAAATATAAATACAAGGTAGGGTAAGTATACCCCTATGTACGAAATGCTGTTTACAACTTTCCCTGTTTTTCAATTTCAAAATGTTTCTGATGCATTTAGAAAGAATTAGATCGCTATGTCTTCGGGTTTATGTTTTCCATTTATCTCTCACTTTGAGGGCAGCGTGGGGGGGTGGCAGCATTCGGCAAAGTAACTGTTGCACAGTTTGAGTTAGGAGTTTCTCAATGTTTAAGGAAATCTGACAATCAGTGAAAATTGTGGAAGTTGCATTTTTTTTGTTTGGGGGCGGGAGCTGGAGGCGGTGACTAATCAAAAGTGGCCTATCTCTTCCCATTTTTAGTCAGCCATCTATATAGCGGAACAACTAGATCGCTATGTCTTCAGGGTTATGTTTTACATTTATCTCTTACTTTGGGGGCGGCGTGTGGGAGCGGCAGAGTTTGGCAAAGAAATTCTCCCACAGTTTGAGTTGGGAGTTTCTGAATGTTTGAGGTAACATTAAAGTGTAAATCAGTGGAAATTATTGAAAGTTGCACTTTTTTTCTTTTGGGGGTGGAAGTTGGAGGCGGCGCCATATCAAAAGTAGCCTATTCTTTCCCATTTTTAGTTAGCTATCCATATAGCGAAAGAATTAGATCGTTATGTTTTCGGGTTTATGTTTTTCATTCATCTCTCACTTTGAGGGCAACGTGTGGGGGCGGCAGCATTTGGCAAAGACTCTGTTGCACAGTTTGAGTTGGGAGTTTCTAATTTCTAAATGTAAGAAAAATATAACAATCTGTCAAAAAATTGTGAATGTTGCATTTTTTCATTTGAGGGCGGCAGCTGGAGGCGGCGGCTAATTAAAAGTGCCTATCTTTCTATCTTCCAATTTTTTCCTATCAGCCTATCTTTTTCCAATTTCAGTCAGCTATCAATATAGTGAAAGAGTTAGATCGCTATGTCTTCAGGTTCATGTTTTTCACTTATTTCTCACTTTGGGGGCGGCGTGTGGGAGCGGCGGAGTTTGGCAAAGAAATTTTTGCACAAGTTGAGTCAAGAGTTTCTAAATGTTCGAGGTAACATTATCAGCTGTATCAGTGAAAAGTGTTGAAAGTTGCACTTTTTTTCTTTTGGGGGCGGAAGCTGGAGGCGGCGCCATATCAAAAGTAGCCTATCCTTTCCCATTTTTAGTCAGCTATTTATATACCGAAAAAATCAGATCGCTATGCCTTCGGGTTTATGTTTTTCATTTTAAAGTGATTGGGGGCGGTTTTTAGCAGTTTTTTCATGTCGGCGGCGCATATTGAAGACGGAATGTTTCTTGGCTTACGTTTATAAGTGGCAACTATGTATTATTCAAAAAATGAGAGCACCAGAGCATCAGGTCTGGTAGAAAGTGCAATATTATGTCATTTCAAGTTTATCGGGGGCGGTTTTCTCTATGTTGGCGGCGCAATATAGACATCCAATATAGCCTAGCCCTCCTTTGGGAGCGGCAGCTATGTAACAGCGAAAAAATTAGAAAGCTAGGTCGTCTAGTTTGGGAGGAGTTCGAGGAACGGACGGACGGACGGACGGACGGACGGACGGACGGACGGACGGACGGACGGACAAAGCGGTTGCAATAGCGATTTTCATCAAGATGGAAAATGCGCTAAAAAGAACTCGAGAGAATTCAACATGCGCATAAGCAACGAGCCCTCGAAAATAAAATATCATGTGAACAAACCAAGATGTGAACTGTGAACGAACAACGAACCTCAAGTTCGGCATCCGGGTACAAAAATCAAGGCAACACGGAAAAGATCTGACATGCTCAAAATCAGCAGGAAGCTAATGCTTGAAATGCAGCCCTCTTGTTCACCCCAATTCAATACCTAGTCCATCCAGAGGGTAATATTCTATCTATTTGAAAACTGAAAGACGGAGCTCGCATTTTAGATGTTGCATTTTGATGATGGCATCACAAACTTGTTGATTTCCACAATCGCAGGATAGCCCAGGAACTTGAGGTGAAATTTTGGTCAAACCCTTAAATAAATATGTCCCTTTTGAGAATTTACACAAATGGCTCCCAAGCGATGCTGAACAACATACTAAGAGCTCCCATCCAGCAAATGTGCGGAACATAAAGTGCTCAACAAAATAAGTGTCGCAACAGAAATTTTTCCCCAAATTTGAGTCAACATAACTTTTGATTGTCACAGACGATTTTAATTCGGTCCTCACTGCTCGATTGCCTAATCTTGTGGCTATCTACCATGTTCAAGGATCACCTGAGAAGCTGCACATAAAGTTTCTACAGGGTGGTAAATGAAGCAGATCATAATTGTTAAAATTTTAATGAACCCTCGTTTGAGCTAAAAATTTTTTTGTCAACAACAGATAACAAAATAATGGACAACCTAGGCCTGTTTGATATCAATTATTTTGATTAAGGCTCGCTAGACAAGATGATCTTGATAAAAACAGTCTTCTGTCTGTCTGTCTGTCCGTCTGTCTGTCTGTAACATGTTACGATATCCTCCAATTTCACAACCTTAGGCTTGTTTGATATCAATTTTTTTGATTAAGACTCGCTGAACAAGATTATCTTGACAGAAACAGTCTTCTGTCTGTCTGTCAAATGCTTGAAAAAAAACTGATAGCTAATTACGGGATGGTGCGCCCTCTAATGCACCGACTTGAGCTAAAATCTCATCAACTTACTCGAAAATTCAAATTATGCCCGCATAATGTACACTGACTAAACTTTGGAAACACTTTTGAAAACTGTCAATTTTTGAAGTCAAATTGCACACGTAATTGAATGTGATATGACTAAAAAAAGTGTTTTCTTCCACAGTTCAAAAGATGTCTTCTTCAAATTTTGAGCGCATGTCACCTTCTCAAATCCTTTTCATTCAGTCTTAATTTAACCTCCAAAATTGACAAGCTTGACAAGTGTTTCCAAACTTTCGATCGACACTGTACCTTCATATTCACCAAATTTCAGTTGGATGCGATGAACCGTTCGGGAGTTATAGAAACAGATGACAAACAGACAGACAGACAGAAAAATGTTTTCATCAAGATAATATTGTTCAGCGAACCTCAATTAAAAGAATTGATACCAAACAAGCCTAGGTTGTGAAATTGGTGGCGAATTCACAACAAAGTACGCCCTATTTCAGCCCCAAAAGACACAACAGGGGGTGCGCTAGACAACAAATTGCTTAAAATCGTCTAATGAGCAAGATTGCTAAAAGATATTTTCTCACATCGAGAGCCTGTTGATTTTTCATAAAGGAGAAGAAATGAAAAGCATCATTCCCAGCAAAAAAATCGTATCTTGGCTATTTCACTTCTAATCCGGGAAATTCGAAAACCGTTCCGAGGTAAGTCATCGTTCTCCATTATTTTGCTATCAGTTGTTGGCAAAAAAATTTTTAGCTCAAACGGGGGTTTATTAAAATTTTAACAATTATGAACTGCTTTATTCACCACCCAGTAGAGACTTTCTGTGCAGCTTCTCAGGCGATCTTTGAACATGGTAGATAGCCAAAAGATTAGGCAATCGACCAGTGGAAACGGAATTGAAATCGTCCGTGATAATCAAAAGTTATGTTGATTCAAACTTGGGGAAAAATTTCTGTTGCGACACTTATTTTTTGAGCACTTTAGATGCTTTGAGCAAGAAAGGAATAAGTGCCGCCAAATCTCGTAACGCCTGATTGAGAGATGATGAAAAACCCTAACTGCAGACTTAATTGGACTTTTTTATTCTGTTGCTCTTTGCTGAATTTGATTCAAATCCATCCCAAAGATTTTTAATAATTAAATCGCAAAGTTTTGAAATTGGATATTTTTCAATATTTGTCATATTATACATATGTCATGTCATGTCATATTTGACATATGACAGATGAAGAAGTGCTTTTAACTGTTCTGAATACAGTTTTCCAATGGCTTCTCAACGACACATTGCATTTCAAGTTCTCTGAAATAAAGATCCTATTATTTTTTGACAGTGACTTCTATGTCTGACAGATAAGAGCCGAAAATTGATGGACTCATTCGACAGTAAAACTACACACATCAAAAGAATCTAGGGGACGAGCAAATCCAGACGATTTCTAAAATCATCATAACTTTTGATTGCCGTCAGCGATTTCATATCTGTTTTCAGTGTTCGTAGCCCAATCCTTCGTTTTATCGTTTTCATGTCTTGATAACGTCGAATACGAACAATGTTTTGTGAAGTTTCTACAGGGTGATCAATGGAACAGTGTAAAATTGCCAAAAGTTCAGTACGAGCGCGATTTCCCAAAAAAAATATTTTACAATTATAAAGACTGGTTTTTCAGCTTCAGTAGCATTTTTGAATTTTGAAAATCGAAGGTGAATTGCCAAAGATATTGATCATTTTGTGCCGTCATGATGAAGAAGAACTTTCAAGAAAGTGATCCGATTTCATTGAAACTTGGATCACACTCATATCTGGTTTCAGTAATTGGAATTCCAAGGTCAAATGTCTTTCTCGGTCACTTCCAAGCCGCCAGAATAGACTTTTATATAAATTATTCGATTCTAGTGTGTTTCAAGTTTCATTAAAATTGAATCATTTTTGTAAAAAGTTCAATATAGCGGCTTAAAAAAGATCGTGAGTGACATTTGACCTTAAAATTCCAATAACTTGAACCAGGCACGAGTGTGTTCCAAGTTTCAATAAAATCGGATCACTTTCTTCTTTCTTGGAAGTTCAACATGGCGGCACAAAATGATCAATATCTTTGGCAATTCACCTTTGGTTTTCAAAATTCAAAAACGTTACTGAAGCTGAAACACCGATCTTCATAACTGTGCTGTCGGAATGCATGAAATATTTTTTCGGGAAATCGCGCTCGTACTGAGCTTTCGGCAATTTTACACAGTTTCATTGATCACCCTGTAGCAACCTTATGAAACCTTATGAACACCGAAGACCGATATGAAATCGCTTACAGGAATCAGAAGTTATGATGATTTTAGGGATCGTCTGAATTTGCTTGTCCCCTAGATTCTTTTGATGTGTGTATGTTTGCATACCAAATTTCAATTGGATCAAATCAACCGTTTGGTACTTATGGTGAAATATTACAGACAGACACACACACAGCTGGGCACACACAAAGTCAGACACACAGACAGACAAACTTTCATCTGGGAATGGTCCTGACAGTCTCAGGGGGGGCTCAAAATGGATATTTTCGGGTTTATCTCGAAAAATGTTTTTTAGCGCCTTCACAATACTTTCCTTTCTTTTTGGTTGGTAGGTCGAGGAGAGGGAAATCACAGAATTCTGTTTCAAAATGTGAATTAGCTTGATCGAAAGGCATTTATTTAGAGCAACCAGGGTCCTTCAAAATTTTTATAAAATCAAATTTTACCGAGTTACCACTGTCGCGGAACTTACAAATACGATACAAATACAAATACAAATAATTTTATTGCCTCAAAAATTTACAGGAAATTCGTGGCAAAGATCATCTACGGTAGCTACGTAATTTGACTAACAGAAAAAGAGAGCGAATTCACATTAACAACATCACATCAACTACACAAATTAAGTGAAAGAAGGAAAGAAAAAAATAAAAAATAAATGTACACATCGTCAAGAGTCCCCTGAGGAAGTCCACTATCGCGGAACTTACACCCTTCTTGCTTATCAAAAACTATGACGCTCACATTCCAAGGCCTGGAGCTTCCAGTACGTGGATCGGCATAGCTTGAGGGACACGTTGGTCAACGTTGAAACTTACAGTACCGTCTTCTGAGCTACAGCAAGAGTTTATTTATCTGGTTTAGTGGCACTTACTCCTTTCTTGCCCAAAAAACTATGTTGCGCACACTTGTTGGGCTGGAGCTTCTAGTATGTTATTCAGCATTGGTCAAAGGCCGTTTGTGCAAAATTTCAAAAGGGACATATTCATTTCAGGGTCAAACCCTAAAATGCCTGGGCTAGGAGTCAAGAGGAATGTGAGAGAGTTGGCAGTTCTAGCGTTTGGCTAATGGTATCGTGATATTGACAATTCCGCGACAAATTCATTATTGGTGTTTATTTGGCTCACCAGAAGGGGACACCTAGGATAAGTCGCCTTTTGCGGAATTCGTGTGGTCTCCCGGCGCGCGTAAAAAACGTCCGGATTTGAGCGTGACGTCAAAGTGAAGCAAACCGCCCGGAACGGAACGGTCGCGACGCCATCACCACACAAAGTCTGATAATTTGTCGATGCGAAGAAAAAAATCCGCACTGGTATGGGCAATTAAAACAGCATGCCGAAAGAAATCTGCGCCGCTTAATGAATTCAGTTTCTTTCGGTTATGTAGCATCGTCAGAGCTTCCTTATACAGTTCTCTCCAGGTTTAGCAGAAAAAGTGTTTTCGTCGCTCCTCTTCTCGCATTCGGATCGCGTCTTGCTCGTCGCTTTTTCTTCCGTTTTGGACCCGAGTCGCCGCCGCCGCCGCCACCGCCATCGCCTGCGTCTACTGCACCTCCGCCGCCGTGCACGTCCAGAATGTAAAGCAAAGTGGCGAACTTTGAGCTTGTGGCAAACGACAAAAGCACCCATCTCTTAACTTGGGATGTATGTACCTATATGTGTGTGGTGGTGGTGGTAGTGGTAGTGATGCACAAAGCTCTGAAAACGAACAGAAAATCTCCTCCGTTTGTGAGATAGTACCGAGAGTAGAGGCAAATAATCCATCACAAATTCACTTGACATCTACATGGACGCGTCACGTACAGCCTAACGTATATATGCATGTATGCGAGAATCGGCCGTTGCATTATTCATACGTCCTCATGATATGGTTCCATACGCTAAAATGCATTAGCTACAGGAATACCTCCCCCTAAATTCATTACCGCATCCGGTCTTGATGTTATCCCATATAATCGTATCACGGAAACTCCTGGATTGCTCAGGTGCTATAGGAGACGAGCCAGTATAGTAGCGTGAGTGACTAAATGGACAAAGGCAAAGTGGACACTGCACGATGTTACTCCCAACGTGGATACCGTTCACTCACTTTGGTACAAGGAAGATAGATTTCAACCTCGGAATAAATATGGACGTCCTGAAAATTTGATATCCTGTTCAGAATTAAGTGCTCTACAACATATTCAAAATCGCAACAAATCGCACCCGGGGGTTTTGAGTTATTGGAGGGGGGGTAAAAAATTGCAACTTAAAATGGAGGGGATGAAACCTGTCAATCTATTGGAAGCAAATACGTTATAATTCGACGCATCATATCCCGTTGATACCATTTTGCCACAAAAAATGTCGATCACATTGAAAAGAATTGAGAGGTCAAGAATATTAAATTGGACACTCAGAGATTTTCAGGAAGAAAGGGGGTGAGGTTGAAAATTTTATAAATATTTTTTTCGGAAAGAGATAGACAAACAAATAGACAGATCTTATTTACAGAATCCCATTTAGGGGACCAACCTTTCAAGAAATGATACACAAACATGCCTATGTTTTGAAATTTAAGGTGAAGGCAAAAAATTCCAAAATGGCGGAAATGTGGTCAATCCAATTCAAATTACGTAGTCCCATGTTGACTAAAGAGAGTAAAAACTAACCTTTTTTCAATGATGAAAACCCGAATTCTAGGAGCGTACCAAAAAGTACGCTGCCAATTGGGCTTTTCTTCACCCCTAAACTGGACAATAGGAACGTTTTGCAAGTCAAATTGCTCAGAAATGTTCAGTGAACAAGCCTACCGAGTGGCGTCATCTTGATATGAAGAGTTCTAATGTTTTTGCGTTGCTACAGGAACTCTGGCGGCTCCACGGGGAGTACGGCGGTACGGCCGTACCCCCTGTCGAAAATCAGGGGCGCCAAACGGCAAGCTCATAGTTTTGAAAAAATCCATAAGTAGTACCCACGACAGTACCAGTGGGTTTCTCTTCGTAAAAAAATATATTTTATTAACATGATGAAGCTCGCCAACGAAATCGATAATGCGACCTGTAAGATTCGCGGTGGTCGTCGCGCGATCAAATATTTGAATACAAAAATGTCTATCCGCTAATCGGATACGCTTGTCATCTTAAGGACGGATTCATATTGGTGAAATAAGCGTTGCGAAACCAATCCGTGTGGGTTTATTCCTTGACGGATTCTTACCATTTTGGTCTCTTTCGAAAGCTACAAGGATGTACTTTGGTTTGAGCCTATTGGCATTTCCGAAATAAAAAAATAAATAAATTTTGACATGTGAAAAAATAATTTTGGGATTTTGGAAATGCCAATGGGCTCAAACTGAAGTGCATCCTTGTAGCTTTCGAAGGAGACCAAAACGGTAAGAATCCGTCAAGGAATAAACCCACATGGATTGATTTCGCAACGCTTATTTTACCAATTCAACACCGTCCTTAAGGGCGCCTGACTGATAAGTCGTACCCCCTATTCGAAAATGATGTAGCCGCCAGTGTACAGGAATAACATACAGTATTCACAATAAAAAAACACATTTTGGCTGTTTCGACTGGAATCCCGAAAATTCAAAAACAGTTTCGAGGAAACACATCATTCTTCATAAATTTGGTGTTGATACTCCAGAAAAAAAAATTAACGAGAACGGGGGTATGTTGAGCTTTCATCAATTTTGCACTGCTCTGTTCGTCGTCCTGTAGAAATTTTATGAGGGGATGTATGGATTTCATATTTTATTTTCGTGGCTAATAAATGGTGGAGTGGTGGGTAACTGAAATTTTTGATCAAGCTATGAGCTCCTAAAGTGCACTAGAGCACACCTTGCCCTACATGACAGCTATAATAATACGCGACCGAAACGAACTAACGTTTTGAACCTCACACGGAAAAAATGCAACTTCTAACATTACCTCGAGGTAGAGACAATAGCCTTTTTTTCTGCTATCATTGTACGGTTCAATTTCGTGAGGTCGCCTTAGCACAGTCCTTCGGACTTTCTACTACTTATGGAGAATGGGGTCGATTTGCTCGCGGACACGTTATAAACAAGGAATCGTGAGCGTGTCAGAGCTCAGGACTTGACTTAAAAATCCAAATATTGCAAGGACGTCGCAATAAATCACGTGTATTACCGTCTTTTAATACAGCTTAATATAATAGTGAAACGTCGTAAATAGTGGAAATCTGAGATGTACTAGAATTTATATTGACTGAGATAGTTGTTATTAGATATCGCGGAACATGCCTCTCTATTGAAAATCTCATGGATGGATTCATTGAAGAGAGAGAAGATTATTGGTTCGCGCGCTTGTCAATTTACTGCTGATGCATCTCGAGCATCAAAGCATCTCGAGATGATTCATTTCATGTCGAAAATTGAAAATAATGGTTTCGTACTTTTCGCACGGCGCGGTGTCTATGCTAATTGAAAAATTTCATGGCTTTTGGTCGTATCACTCAAATTGTATAATAGCATGATAGGATAGGTCACCAATCATCACGCTTCAGTGCTTCACAACTGAAGCTACCATTTAAATAGTTGCTAGAGGGCGGGTTAGTGGATATAGAGTTCAGTTCTTCTTGTCAAAATTTCTTGTCATGACCTTACCCTTACAGTAATTAATCATCCGAGTTTAATTTATAACGTGCCAATTTAAATAATTCACTTGCATTACACTGGTGAAAGTAACTGAATGGGTAAAATTTAGCAAGTTGTGTGTATCAGAAAAAAGAACTGTCTGATCAGATTCGCGGCTTTTTCGCCCTGTGATCCCACTAAGGTTAAGAACTTCCGTAGAAGGACAATCGATTTATGGGGTTGGACTGCACCAGGCGTGACATGAAGTTTCAGTCAGTGCCATGTTTTAAAAGATTTTCTCAACATAAAACTTGTCCATATCACATAACCTCTGCATAACCACACCACACGGTTTACTGCAACGACGTTGACTTCGTATCAACACAACAAAATTTTTCCAGAGCTTACTCTAATGGAAGAAAAAACGTGAAACTGATTATACTATGTCTGTTATTGAGATGTCAATTGGGAACGAATTGCCTGCATCCATCTAAATTATTATAACATTGCGACTAAAACATTTTCTGGCATAGTTACTTGTGAGAATTTCCAAGAAAAAGAGCGGGTACTGAATTATTGCAGTTTTCACATAGCTAGTCCCCGTGGGCATTCTGAGTGTCGTCTGACATTCCTCGCAGATTCTTTATAGCACATCCCACTAGATGTTCAGATACCTCTGAGAGTCTTCATGTGGATTTATGCTCTTCCCATTTAACCCGAAGCAAGTAGGTACTTTTTCACATAGGCATTATGCTGCAATTTTGCATTAATTGTTCTGGTCGTTAGTGGAACTGCGTTTGGAAAAATCCGTTTCTTTCACAAATCTGACGCTGGCGGGCGCTTTCGTTTTATCCGCGGTAATGTCTTGCGTGCGAAGAACGATTAACAACGAAAATGCGTGGTAACACCTACGTTTCAAACTATTAAACCAAAAAAATATTAATAACGGTCGTTATCCTGAACACTTGAAATCTGGCAGGACTGTGATTATTCTGATGGATCCCCAAAACAAAAAAACAGACAAAACTATAGAAGAGCATGTCAGTATCACACTGACCTGCATGTTGTTAACGAACTCGATTGACATTGCCTTACGATAATGTCCAGCGAATGGGGACACGAAACGCTATATGTGACTCATTAAAAAAAAAACAGACGGATCAGTTCGTTGCATATGGTGATCGAATTGAATAAAAATAAAGAGGTCGAAGGCCCGTTCAACTCGATGTGGCGCATCATTATTTCAAAGTGATCATTATGGGTGTACGGAGGAAATGCGGATGTCAAATGGGGCGATACCAATATAATAATTTCTTTGTGTGGGATGACACGCCGAGAAGAATCTCGAGGCTGCAAAAGCAACACCACAATGCCCAGCGCAGACATTTTGAGGACACCTCTGGAGTTCAATGGTTCGAGCCTGCGAGCTCTTGGCAAAGGCCAATTTCATGCGCATTAGTCCCGTGACCTATCTTGCAAGGCAGCAATTCGGAATATTCCTTTGATACGATGCACAATTCAATAAAAGGAAAATTGCACCTTAGTATGGGGGAGAGAATGCCGCTCTGAGGCACGCCCACAGCATTTATAATCACAGAAATAAATCGCCAAACACACATTTCATTGTAACAGTCGTTGTTGAGAATATTTATATTGCGTTTTAATGGTGATAATGAGATTTCTGTGTTCATTGAAGAAGACATCTAATGAATCATTGCACTTTGATAGGTTGTGCTGGTCAGTGAAATATCGCAATTGGCGACGTCGGACGACAAGCGGAAGATTTATTAAACGAAACCATTTTAGGACTTCGCGCGTCCTGCATACTAAACGAGTGGAAATAAAAACGAATCAACGCATTTTGTTTACCAATGCTGGCATTACTGTCTTATACCAAACTGATGTTTGTACAAGTTACCCGATTACCTGATTACGAGAATCATGCAATGTAGGTAATTATACGTGAACTGGATGTGTGAGAGAATTTGCATGCCAGCCGCAGTCAAATAATGATTACACTCTCGTATATACTTAAACATTGTATCGGTTTCAATTTTCCTGCTGGATGAGCGTGCTTTTCAGTCGACTAGGCATTCTGGAACCTGTTCAACGGCTACATGGGGGTAGCGGATTCAGCCAATAAACATTCACGCGCGTCTAATTTCGCCGAGGTAATTTCTAAACTTGACGTAATTAAGCTGATCCTGCGACGACTGATGGGATCCGTCTGATTTCTGCCCTCTCTTCATCTGAAACGTTTCTCTTCTGGCGCAATTAGCAGCTCCATTATCGCGTCCTTTTTCAAACTTTTAAGCGAGTTACTGGGATGTTTGCCTCCCGCTGCAATCGGATTAAACGCCGCCGTCGTCCTGAATGCTGTTAAAGATGGTGATGCAAGAGGCGACCTTTGCACCGGCCTGCTGCTTTATACACAGCTCGAGTAAGGAAAATCCCGAGAAACATGGGACTTTGAGCGATGGTCGCATTGGCCTCCCGCATTTGTAAAATAATGCGGAACGACTTCAAGTCAAAGTAAATAAGTCCTTGCTCGCTTGCTACCGCGACCGCTCAGATAATTGAAATCACCGTTTACCAGTCTTCTCGGTTCGGTTCCGCGAGTGTAATAAACCAGCATACGTAGCCCCAAATACACCAATTGCCAATGCGGGGACAGAAGCCTGTTGCCTGTTTGATTATGATGATAATCATCATAAACATAGACAACAAACAGCTGTCCATGTTCATAAAGAACGACAGGCAAAGAGAAAGGCCGGTGACGTCGTTACTCATCTCATACATCGTCACCTAAATTTTTTCAAACGAATTAAAACTTGCTCCCCAGAGTGTAAGTGTCTCACAGGTGATGACCTTAATGAATAGTCCCCTGCCTGGAAAAGCACCGTGCTGCCGCAGCAAAAAAGAACTTTGCGCTCTGAAATTACTGCAATTCGTCTAATTGCGATGAACATTATGCGAGTAGCATCAGGTACTACAACTCTAGACGGCAGAAATCGGCCTTCGGAGGCGTAAGTTAGTGTCTCTGACTCAGTGACTCGCATCTCGGGTGACGACAATCCGCTCTCGTGCATATATACACACGCCAAGGCACACAGAGCAAAGGGACGGACTACGACGGTGTGGATTTTTTCCGGTTCTCGTTTTCAGTTTCGGTTCGATGAAACTGAAAGTGAGTTTAACGATCGGTATTTGTACTGCAAGAGAGAACACAACAACGGCAGCCAGGCAGTATGGAGAGGCCGAGAGCCAGCACATATACAAGAAGAAACCAATACGGCGATCGGAAACAAGCCGCCGCGCTATTGTTCCACGTTGTTGGATATTTCTGAAATGCGTATCAGATTGAGAAATATGCGTGATTTGTAATTCAGATGGTTCACATAACGAGTAAGAATTTATCTTATTATGTGAGTTCGCGGGCACTTATCTGATCGGCTCGTACATTTGTAAATGACAGTACCAATAACGAACATTTGTCCTCTCTCGCCCAAGTGCGCGCACCCACGATTGCCGGGTTGACGTTCCTGGGTGCGGGTCGTGATGGTGAAGTTGTCAAGGCGTTCATTTGCAGACATCAGTGAGCCTTCGGTGTTCGCCGTTTTACAAGCCATACTGTCTCGTTAAGTTACTTAATCAAAACAATTTGGGATCATTTTCGAAATTTATAATGATACACCTGTGCAACATCCGACCGGTCATTTTCTCAACATAGTAACGCTGCTGATGCCGATGTATCTGGTATAAATTGAAACCGAGAGGGCAATTTACATAATTCGGACGTACCTAACTTCGCTACCACGTTGTAAATCATTTCTGCATAGCGGCCACGTCAACGGCCACACTTCCTCTTTTTTTCGGACTTATAAAATGGTAATATTTCTGTTTAACTATATACCAACCTACTTAAAACCAGATTACCGCCAGTATTTTCCAAAACTCTGTGTAAAAGCTGCTTCAATATATTCTGACATATTTTTCAGCAACAAAGAGATTTTGCTGGAATGCTGCTGGGGGGCAACCACCGCAGTCTGGTGAGTGGTTGCGTAAGTGGTTTACGGCTACTTCCTTTTGTCAGGACAAATTTCTGGTGAGTACCTCCAAGTACCAGACAAAATTTGCATCATCAGCAGTTTGCCTGTGGCTTCACGGAGTATAGGCTTCACTGTTATAGGGGGGTCGAAAATTGAACTGACAGTGAAGGGTCAAGAACCGCGTTGTGCACGGTAAAAAATTTTGAGTGAAATTTAACTCAAACCGGACTCAAAAGTGATTCAATCCAGGTCCACGCAGATTTGAGTGAAAATTCAACTCAAATTTTTTGAGTACATTTCTGTATTTTTGAGTTACTTCCTGTTAATCAATATTGAGTACTTTCAAGCTTTTTTACACTCGAAATTGAGCGCAATTGACACAAAGGTGAGTATGTATCATAACTCAATATTGATGCAAAAATTATTTCAAAGAGATCATTATTGATGATTATAATTAAATGAATCAAATTTGATTATTTTTCATTTGGACAAAAAAAACAGGCTTTTATTTATTCAGGCATTTATTTAGGACATTTTTATTGTGACATGTTATTAAAACATAATTAGTGTAATATATTATTGTGAAAGAACCTAAATGTATAAATTATACACAACATTATTGAACAAACATTCAAACAACCCAAAACCAAAAATTTAAAAAAAAATGTGACAATAATTTAAAAATACATGTATTAAATGCAACAAAGGAAACCAATATTTCATACACTAAACGAGTAATACAGTACCTTGCAGTAGAAAACTAATAAAAGTGATAGATGTCAGTATAGGTAATACATAATTATTCCAAAAAAATTATGCTTATTTATATAAATCAAATGCCGCAAATAAAAGTGAATCAATTTACAATATGAATATGACAATATTTTGAACCTATCCGCTATGTGCATTCAGTCGAGTAGCGACATCTCGCAGCCGAAAATAACACAAATAGGCATCCTTCAGTTTCGTAAATCACCACTTTGAGAGCTGAGTCGACTCCTCCCGGCGAACGCACATAGCGGAATCACCATGTGCATTCAGTCAAGTAGCGACATCTAGCTATCGAAAACAGAATGAATAGGCATTATTCAGTTTCGTAAATCGTCACCTTGAGCGCTGATGTCGACTTCTCCCACTTTTTTGGCGAACGCACATAGCGGACCACTCCATTATGCGAAATGTATGGGTGTCATGTTTTTGCGTTTAATGTTGAGAATTTGACAATAACTAGGGGAAGGTGTTGGACCTTTGACCATATTGTACTTTTGACGACCCTCTGAAGGTCATCTGGTGGACCAATGGAGAAAACAGTTGTAACATGCAGTTCACCTGTCAAAAACAAAAAGTCAAAGTCAAAACCTGCTGTTTCCTGTTGCAAAGTAAACCGTACCGCTGCTGGTTGCTGACCAGCATAATGGCTGCCATGCCAGGCAGCTAGCAGCGAATGCAGGCACTTTCAATCATAATTGAGCGTGGCTGACTCAAAATTTAGTAAAGTGTACTCAAATTTGTGGCAATTCAACTCAAAATTGTGTGAATTGACTCGAAAATGAGTAGGTATCAACAACAAAAATTTACCACACTCCATTACCCACACCAGGAGGACATTGATGTTAATATAAGACGGCTTATCTATTTTGTACTAGTTAAATCTAAATTCATCTCTTGTTTGATCATCGAATGAGCTGGGAGTGCTGATGGGACTCAGGCCGGAGGGATAGGTAGGTACGGCTGATAACCTCCGATGATTTTACGTAAGGTTTTGCGCCAAAACTTTTCATCGGATACTATCAGTCGTACTAAGCGTGCCCCTCAGCTTGACACTTTATTTTTAGTGCAAAAAGTCCCAGTGCTGGGTTTAGAAGATGAATGGGATATATAGATCTATTAGTGCATCATATTGAGTGATAATAAATGAAATTTTTCACTTACCCGGACTGGTTTTCTTCGACGAGCGACGCTGCCGGCTCACAACCAACGACTGATGCAGAGCCGAACTTCACGTCCCTCGAATCGAATTTGACGAGGAAATGCATCAAATTTGATTAAAACTGAATCAAATTTTAGTTAATGCAATCGAAATTGAGTGCAGTATACTCAAAAATGATCATATAGTTGTCAAATTTGATAGAATTTTTACATTCACTCAATTTTTCGTTGATTTTTACTCAAAAAATTAACTTACATCACTTCACTCAGACAAGTTGGAAATTCACTCAGTCGGATTTTTTACCGTGTGGGATTCTGGGTTAATTCAAAAAATGAACTGAATCTGAATAAGCGCCGTCCATGCAATAGTTTTAAATTCCCTTTATGTATTTGGATGTTCAAACTAACGAATATGGGCACATAGTTGTAGAAACACATGTGCTGGCCCTCTGGCTCGCAGGAACGGAGGAGGGATTTTTGCTTGGGAACAGCGGGGGTAGACAGAAATTCGAGCTGATGATTCTCTGAATATTTCGACTCATATTTTCTTAAATATGTAATGTACTCGGTAATGCACTTTCAAATGGTGCAAGTGGTGCAAGATAATGGAATTATTTTTTTATTGTTTTCTTTTGACTGTACGTCATTATCTGCACTATTTTACTGTTCCATTTTTGATTTTTAATTTCAGTAATGTTCCTGTGCTTTGTAGAATGATTTCATTTGTAATGTGATTGATGTACTTGATGTGTCATATTTTTGTGTGTCAATATTTCATGTCCTCCTTTTGTTGTGGCTCTCAAATATTTCCATTTTGTTAGTTTATTACTCCAACTAGGTTGTACGGTACCTTTTTGTTGAAGTGTCATATTCATTTTTTTCGCTTGATTTGTTATGAGATGATTTGATGATACCTGCCAGGGGGACAGGGTCTGCCATGGTAGTTATGAAAAACTGGTTGCAACTTGATCGGCTGCGACTCGCGTAACGAGGCACATGTCAGCTTTTGTGAAATAGGTTCTCTTGCAGGGTCCTCGAGGACAGGTTCGCAACAAAACTACCCTCGTTGTGTATTTGTAGTATTTTCGATTTTTTTTTGTAGTATTTCATCATGCTCTGTCCACTAACATGTCTTAGTTGTTGCCTTTTGAAACTCTGTGTGAAATTGAGTACTTGTTTTTTGTTTGTTTTTGCTTTGTGTTGCTTTGCGTTGCTTTGGGGGGAGGGAGTAAAGTATCAGTGAGTTTTCCATTTTGTTATAACATATTCGACAGCCCTCTTCTTTTGGCAAGACGAAGGGGTTTCTTTGGCGAATTCTTCCTCTGTGTGCCTATTTTTCGAATCCGTCATTTTTTCTAAGATTGTTTTTATGTTCATTTGGTTCATCTTGTGTCATTTTGTCCATTCTGCCAGTCTCAGTCATGTTGGGGGTTTTGAGAAAAAACCATAGAAGAACAATTCTGCACTTATTTTGTGTTGAGTAAACGTAACTTTTTTGTGCAATGAGCTCATTTCATTGAACTTCACCTTCTTCCTCCTTGAATCGTTTCACTCCTCAATAAAAAGCGGGCACAGCGAAGAGTTTGAACGATTACAGGCCAAATAAATAAAATGTCAGAGGGGGGCGTACCATTATAGCTTCAAAAACATGAAACTTATGCGGTAATTTTTTTTTAGAAATGCTTAACTTGCAAGTTTAACTCTTTTTGTTTCACAAAATTCATATTTTGTAAGAATCAAGGGAGGGGTCAAAGTTTGGTCCCAAAATATTCGGTAAAAAATTTATTTCGGCACTGATTCAATTCCTGGACGTCAAATGTGATGATGTCGGGTCCTGTGGAGTTGACGATGTGATTATTTAACACGTTCACTGCCGGGACCAGCAGCGTAAGCTCCACCAGGCCGCGCTGGTCCCATGGGACCAGCAGGAGATTTTCATTTTTTTCAAGTTCCTGGCTTAAGTATACGTTGCATATCGACAATGCCAGCGGTCCATCACGGCCTGGGAGGTTACAAGTCCATGGATATCTTTTGGATTTTTTGATATTTGCGAAACGTGCCCTCAAAAAAATATTTATGTTCGGCTCATTTTTTCCTAATTTTTTGAAAAACCAAGGTGTATTTCGAACTTTCACTTGTGCCAAGGGACTCAGTTTTCACTGCATTATAACATGACTTGAATGGCCTGGTTTGATCGTACGAGCTGAACACCCTCATATTTGCTTAGTAGGTATGGACAATGGACATGAGCTCAAATATATTAAGTAGCTATCAATGGAATGGTGAAAGACGGACCTTTAAATCAACACTAGATGAAAATTTTAACTGGACCAATGAGTCCATTACACCTGTTAATATTAATTCAACATTTCAGATCGATTTTTGATCGATGGAACCGTGAGCGGCACCATAAAATTGGTCTAAAAGAGAGTGCATGACGTTTTTGACACTTTTCAAGGAATATTTCCTAATAACCCCCCTGTTAGTTTTTTTTTGTCTTAAATAATCACATCGTCAACTCCAGAGGACCCGACATTATCACATTTGACATCCAGGAATTCGATCAATGTCGAAATAATTTTTTTACCGAACATTTTGGGACCAAACTTTGACCCCTCCCCCCTGAATCGACCCCTGTTGAAAATTCTTCATGACCCAGCGTTTCAGTCATCTCAGAATAGCCTGAAAAATATTTGTGCCAAATTACATTGCGTCACTCCGACTTATTCCACGCTATTTTTGTATATCTACCAAAATACGGCTTCACGAAGAAGACCTCTACATCTGACCCTGATCGAAATTTTGATTGACCCGACAAACCCATTGCACCTGTCAAATCTGATTCAACATTTCACATCGATTTCTGTTCGTTGGAATCACAATTAGCACCTCAAAATGGGTCTGAAAGGGAATGCATAGAATTTTTGACACTTTTCAAGAAAAATTCTCCCTCAACCCCCCTATTCGGACTTTTTGTTTCAAATAAACGCATCATCAACTTCAGAGGACTTGACATGATCACATTTGACGTTCAGGAATTGAATCAGGGTCGAAATAAATCATTTATTGAATATTTTGGGGCCAAACTTCGACCCCCCCTAAAATGCCCCCTGTTTGAAAATTCTCATGGCCCGGGAGACTTATCGTCTCAGAATGGTCTAAAGAATATGTATGTCTAATGAGATTGCGTTACTCTAAGTTTCACGCTATTTTTGTGTAAATTATACGTACGTGTTTTTTGTAAATTATAGCGTACCGACTCCACTAAAATGGTAAGATTCTGTCAAGGAATAAACCCGCAGGGATTGATTCGCAACGCTTATTTTAACACTTCAACTCCGTCTTTAAGTTGGATTGATGAAATAGTGCGTTGCGGAATCAATTCTAGCGGGGTATTTCGAAGTAAGAAAATATTCACTTCAAATTTAAGCAACCAAAAGCATGGTCCGTTGCTTAGTTACTATGAGAGTGATAAAGTAAATTGGTTCATAAAAGTTTGGTAAAATTGGAGGTTAATCTTCCAAACATTTTCACTGCATGAGCTTTTGTTCTTCAGTTCAGTATTTGCTCCCTAGTTTGTAAACTTCCTAATCTTTACTGATGGGGCAAGGCTCCACAGAGATGAGCACAGATGGATGTAAAAAGTATTTGGAGGTTCCAATGTTCTGCATATGCATAACCTTCAATGAAATACGAGAAGACTTTCAAGAAGTCGAATACCGAAAGGGGGAGGCAACCACAAAATGCTGCAAACATTTTCTTGAGAACAAAATCGGAGAGTTGGAGGGTTAAAAGACACGGATGAAAATTAGACGTTCAAATGAGCCCACTCTAGGGCCTTGGCCAACCAAACAAAATGTGTTCAACTTAGGTGATCTTCTAGATAATTTTCTAACTGCTTTTCTTATTATGATACTAGTAGTCCGGATGCTAGTTGAAAGTACCTTGCATTTTTTGATGAGAATTTGCCACTCGGTGGAAATGTTCTTTGCATCGTACTCTTCCGATCCAGAAAGGTAGCCATCAGCGCCATCCATGCCGGCGGCGTATACAGGGTGATACAGAAAAAAAAAGTTGAAAAATTATATTTAATTAACCGAAACATGTGGAGACGTGTCACTCACCACATACATTAACTATTTTATGCTTATGAACTCGCAACAAACTGTTCTTGATCACCTTGAACCGTCTTTGAAATATAGGGGAAAACCAGAGAAAAAAACCAAACGACTCTTTTTACCATAAATAAGTGATTCTTTAAGATATTGACACAATACTTGGTATTTCTACAAACAGTAATGTTAGAAATAATATGAGCTGGGTAGCCAATTTCTAAGCCAACTATTTCCAGAAATACGATTGTCAACTTTTTTTCCCTCTTGAACACCATCTTGAATCTGCCCTGTGAGGCATTGTTGAAAAAGTGATTGGTTATCATGATAATGGTAACGTGGAATCATTGCATCGCAAAAACAACCTCCTCATTATAATTTAGTGACCTCTTCGGCGAAAAAGAATTGTCATTCACGTATTTTTTGGCTCTTCAAAGCTTTAGTGCTCATGATGGCATTTGCAACACCTGGAATGGTAAAATATCACGCATTATGAACCTTGATGAACTTTGAGGTAGCCTACCAAGTTTCACCGTCATCAATTGAGAGGTTTGTTCTTAAAAGCTGTTTGAACAAAATTTGTGTCGTTTTTTTTATGAAAAATACAAAATATTGGGTCTCTCACCCTCACTTGATCCCTCACTGAGGATAGCCTGAAACCGAAAGTTTCCGAATTTTTCATGATAATGGTTCAGTGGGAAGTGCTCTTCAATGTTTAGTTGTCAAAAATTGCATAGTGGCGTTCAGATTTCAGACAAGGAGCGACAAAGAAGTTCATGCAGTAAAAAAAGACATAAATTACAGTCGAGAAAAAACTAGTCCAGAGCTAGACTGAAAGCAGCCTGGAGACCTTGCTTTTCATAACATAAATGTGCAATTTGGTACACTGTTAGAGCCTTAAGTTAGTAATGTTTCAAGCCTTTTACCCACGCTTGAGAGTCTTACAGAACCTGTGTATTGCGGGAAGCCTATCTAAAAGAGACATTTCCAGGATTTTTCCGTTGCATTGAAAGCTGTGTCTTTTTCCACTGCATGAACTTCTTTGTCGCTCTCTGTCTAGAATCTGAACGCAACTATGCAGATTTTGACAACTACACATTGAAGAGCAGTTCTCAGTGAACCATTAGCATGAAAATTTTGGAGACTTTCGGTTTCAGGCTTTCCTCAACGAGGGATCAAATAAGGGTGGAAGATACAATATTTTGAATTTTCCATAAAAAATTAAACAAATTTTGTTCAAACAGCTTTTGAGAACAAACCTTTCAATTGATGATTGCAAAACTTGGTGGGCTACCTCAAAGTACATCACGGTTCATAATGCGTAACATATTTCATCATTCCAGATGTTGCAAATGCCATCATAGGCACTAAAGCTTTGAAGAGCCAGAAAATCCGTGAATGGCAATTCTTTCCCGCCGAAGAGGTCACTAAATTATGATGAGGAGGTTGTTTTTGCGATGCATTGATTCCATGCTACCATGATTATAATAGCCGATCACTTTTTCAACGATGCCTCACAGGGCAGATTCAAGATGGTGCTCAAGAGGAAAAAAAAGTTGACAATCGTATTTCTGGAAATAGTTGGCTTAGGAATTGGCTACCCAACTCATATCATTTCTCACATCACTTTTAGTAGAAATACCAAGTATTGTGTCAATATCTCTAAGAATCACTTATTTATGAAAAAAAGAGTGTTTTTGTTTTTCTTTCTGTTTTTCCCCTATATTTCAAAGATGGTTCAAGGTAATCCAGAACGGTTTACTGTGGCTTCATAAGCATAAAACGGTTGATGTATGTGGTAAATTGGACGTCTCCACATGCTTCGGTTATTCAAATATAATTTTTCAACTTTTTTTTTCTGTTTCACCCTGTACACGCTGCCGGCATGGATGGCGCTGGTGGCTACCTTTCTGGATCGGAAGAGTATGATGCAAAGAACATTTTCACCGAGTGGCATCTTCTCATCAAAAAATGCAAGGTTCATTCCATTTTATGCAACTAGCATCCGGACTATAGTACACCTTTACTTTTAAAACGTGTGAATGAAAGGTTTTTTCTGTACTTCGGACGCACAAAACAACCGTTCGATATGGTTGATTTCGTGGTGTTTGAACTAAATCGCACAAACAGCATCCTTGGAGATCGTTGACGCGATCATCTCCACATGGGTCCCGTTCGGAAGGCGATTGTCGCCATCATAACAACTATAAATAAGAATTATTCGAGTTAACTGTACCAATTGGATCCATAAAGCCACAAATTGAAGTCATATAACCGAGAGGGCACAAAAGAAACGGAGACACGCTAAAACGATCGCCCACTTGAGGCCGGCTTCGAGCGACTCTCTGCAGAATTCCATCCTCGCACGGAACAAGGTGTTGCGAGTGTTTTTCCCGTCATACAAGCAGACGTCAGACAAGACGTTGGCTCGCCCGGCCGCGATCTACCACAGATACAGGCGTCATAGTGGCAAAACCACCGATACCATTATACCCTCGACATCTCCGGCAACTGTAACATAAAGACCGGATGATTAATAACCTGGCGTCCGAGCTCAGAAATGTCTAACGACCCAGACGTTCACCGGAGCGCGAGCACGAGCACCTGAGCAAAAGTGAAATCGTCCTGTCAGTTGAAAGCAAGAGGGATTGTTTGCTGTTAATTGCCTCTTGCGTGGGAGTGCCAAGGTCGCTTATTGACCCCCCTCTGATGAGTGACAACCCGTCATAACACCGCACATTCATCGCGCAGCGACTCGCGTTTATACAGAATCTAGAACATATTGGCTGAGTTGGTGCCCATTACGGGAGACGTGTGATGGGTAAGCGCTTATCTGGATGTTCACATGCACTTTTCTCACAAGATCACGGGTAACCCGCGCCGATTTTCACCACGCCACCATCATGCAATCAACCCAGAACGGAACGCTTTGTGCTTCATAATTGTTAATTAAACGGAGCTAATCGGAAGGGATTGCTACCGCGTGGTTCTCTGCTGAACCTCTTTGGCCGCATAGCACACACACACACCAAGAAAATCGAACGCTTTTTACCACCGCAATTGTGCATCACGATTGCAGCGGAAATTGAGATAATGGCGAGCGAATGATTGTTTCAAACAGTTACTGCGGCCATCATTACGTAGTTAAATCGAGTGAATTTCAAAACAGTAGGTTAAAGCGAACAAAAAAAAAATAACCGTACATGATGCCCGTACAAGGCGTCATTGCTAAACAACAGTCCGTTGTGTGTGTGTACGAGATGGAAGCAAACACCTATGAACAACATATGAAACCAAAAGGTAAATATTAACACTCCAGCTTGCACATACCTATGCGGCTCATTTCGATTTCTTTGCGCTTGCAAGCTTCGGATATCACTCGAATTTATTACAGCGACTAGGAGGTGTATACCCAAAGACCCGACCACATCACGATTTCGGGTTTTTGCTCTCTACCCGACGACCACAATCATATTTGCAAGAGATGGGCAATTTCGGTCGTTGACTGCATCAGCGATCGACCTTATACCCATTATTGAAACTGATTAAGATACAATTGAGAATTGAGACCATACCTAACCGAAAACACCTTAGTCACTACTGGCAAATTGATGAGGAAGTGGAAACACACCGTAATTTCCTTTTATTGAAGCTGGTTATGTATTTTGACGGCTCCCCGACCATCGCGCGGTATAAGCATACCTACTCAACGAACCGGTATTTTTTGATAAAGCAAATATAAATCATGATTCGCAAGATAAAAAGTGGCAAGATATACGAAATTAATTTTTGAGGTATAATGACGATCTGCCCGGTTTTCGTATTTTAAATGGAAATGTTTGAGCGTGTAATTTGCGAATTCTTCTGTGGCAAATCAATTTACATTAATTATGGCTCTTGGTGCGAGCGGGAGCCCCGCAAGTTTTTTTCACTAATTTGCGGGGCGTCTGAAAATAAAAGTATGAGTTATACGACCCCATTACTAAATGACGGCCCAACGAAGAATAACAATAATAATTATTTTGGCTTGAAATTAAGAACCGTGCTACCACCCATCCATATGTATAACATTGCCACGGTGTGTGTATACTATCAAAGATGATGACGCGTCGGAGGTACCGCACACTTGAACAAAAAGTATAGGTATAATAAATCAAAAAAATATTATTTCTTATGTTTAAGTGCGTAAAAATGTGCGTCCATTCACTTATATTTGATTAGTTTTTCCCTAGACAAAATCTATCGTGCGATCAAAAACCGAACTTATCAAATTGATGGAGGACTGTAGGAATCGCGTGCTGCTGTGAATACGAGCAGACTACAAGAAGTTATATTTTATTGAATCAAATATTACATTTGCTCTGGCTTTCACAAAAAAATAATAATAATACGTAATTGACGCTAAATTATATGGATTTTTTTGGCAGTAGACGGGTATCCGTGTAGTCACTGGCAGTACCTCCTCAGCGCCGCGGGTACTCTGGAGTGCTCGTACTCGGATGAAAGTGGCGTTAGGTAATTTACACACCACTCCCTATTTCATAGACGCATATAAACAGCGAGGTTATTAGCACACATGTTCTCGTTTCACCCTTTCTCCCTTCACGTGACTGCACGGTAGTGCACGCCAAGATACTAGAGGGAGCATGAAAATTTACACCTGGCCCAAGCCGGATTCGAACCCACGATCCTTGAAATTAATTCCAAAGACGGAATCCTCGGCGCCACCCGCCGGGTTTTATTTATTTTTTTGTTAAACCAAAATGTCATTCACCAGCGAGTCTGACCAAAGAAAAAAAAACACTAGTCTCGTATTACCTTATGGCGTTTTCGACTGGGACTGCTCTGGAACTGTTCCAGTTCCGAACTTGCTTGATACCGAGCTGCTCTTAAACCGAATTGCATTCGTTCCATTCTGTCCCCGTCGGCTCGGTTCCATCACAGACGGCTCCATTCCGTTTCATTTCCCTCTCCCTCTCATTAATTTCAAAGCATTTATACCTTCCATCACTGCTTGATTCGAATAGAAATTCATGAGAAAATTGTAAAAAGGAATGCACCGCCACAAATTCATCCCTTTTGGTATTACCACGACTCATATTTAGCACCAAAATCGACACTGATACATCAAGTTGACAGTAGAACTGACCAAGACAGTTCTAAAATTCGGAGCTGGTTCCGTGCGAATGACGAAGGAATATTCCCAGTCGAACACAGCAAAAGTAGCACGGGAGCAATGCCACTTCCAGTCGAACACGCCGAAAAGTTGCTCTGATGAACTGCGCATGCTCAGTAGGAATGGAATCGGCTCGGTTCTAGCCAGTCGAAAACGCCATTATTTAACGTTGGCGCAACCCAGGGATATTTGATTCATCATTCATTCATCTGATTCAATCATTGAAAAGGCGTCCATAATAATAATTATAATAGTTTCGCCAAAATTGTCACATAGGTAGTTGACAGTAGAGTTAGATGATACTAAAAATGCTGATCATTTATATCCATCATACATATCACGCAAATCAGAAGTTCTTTGAAAACACTTCATAATTGTCGGCATAACCTAGCTACCGTGATTCTAGTCGGCTGTGTGATTTCGTTTCTAACTGAACAATAATGTGCGCCTGGAAGAATAATGTTCAGTAATAGCGTGTTCCGATTTGTGTAAATTTTACCCGGTAAATTTTGATTCCTTGACGTTTGTAAAATTTACCTGACAGCATTTCGGAACGCAAGCGGTAAACAGGGGCGGTAAATTATATTGAGGTTGAGTGACGTGCTACCAAATTTGAATGTCTGCAGATCAGATCAGGGATGACACGGAAGCAGATGCATTTAGATTCTTATTACTGGAATTTGAGGCAGAACCAGGGCAGAACAAGAAAATGGTCTTCCTGAATAGCCAGTGAATCGACAAGCAAATGATAAAAGGAGGCAAAGAGCACATGGCCAGCAAAAAAGAGACAAGATCGCATGCGCCTCAGAAACATTTTTCATCTGATCTTTTAGTTACAGTGCTGGAAGGGGTTGTTCGGCTGGCTGAGGTGCTGAAGCAGTGCGTAGGAAACCGTTTTCAGTATCACGACATACATTGTCTGCATCTCGGAAATTCTTTTGGTTGCGGTGTTGCGGTGCTGGAAGGAGTTGTTCGGCTGGCTGTAGCAGTAAAGCGTAAGACATCGTTTTCAATGTTACAATATGTAATAATATTACTGCCAATAGCGTCACATTTACTGAAAATCACTGAGCTGCTACACGCGGTCCAAGACTGGCACGCGGTAAACTTCTGTGAAATTTACCGCGTCCCGTTTTATGATTTGACAGCGGTAATTTTTACAATTGTAAAATTTACCTCAAATCGGAACACGCTATAAGTGCTTATTTTGAAGCTGTCAAGGGTGCCATAAGGACTTGCTTCTGGGAGAAAATAGGTGGAGTAGGTGGCATGAACTCCCACAATGTTCAGCTTTGCGAAGAAGAGCCTATTCCTGGTTTTTAAAAGAAGTGGGTGTCTTCCACTTTGAGGAGTGGAAAGCTACACCTTTCCGATTATTGTGTGGATGACATACTATAAAAACAACGAGTGAAACTCTTGCGGCCCAGATACCAGGAAATTATACTGGAACAAAAAATTCGCAGAAATTGTGAAAGGTTCAGTACATCAACTCTATACTTGCAATTTTCAAAGGTAATTTTGTTGATTCTTCCATTTTTGACAGCATCAACAGTCAACACACCAACATAACCTATCATGACAGCAACGCACCAACATAATAGTAGTTTATACACCAAGGGACTAAAGTAAGTTTTTGAAACCGCAGGTAAAATTTGATGCTCGAGAGCCCTTAGGGCCCGAGGGCAGCAATTCACCAAAGGGAATAAAAATGATCGTCAGTCCCGTGGTGTATACAAGACTTTTCGTAATACCGGAATGCCATTTTCATGTACCAGTAGGTACCAGTAGTTTGGCGTTTGAAGGAAGCGTGCGCTCCAACATAATGGCTTATAGCGCTTTAGTTTTTGAAACGCGACCCCATGTTATCAGAGACTTCATTTTCACCGGGAATCAAGCAACATTTCTGTGTAAGATTTTCCCAAATCGACATCGTGAAATCGAAAGTTATCGTGAATTGAACACAAACAATGAAACAATTTCGTAATCATTTTGCAGAATTTTCAAGTTTTTCCAGCCGATTGATAACAATGTGACTGAGTTGTGATACCTTGTGTGATTACCCAAGAATAGACCTATTCAACAGTGCAAAAACAAAAATGTGATGCCTCATCTACAGACTTCCGAAAAAAATTAAGTTTTTGATTGCAGGAAAACCAAGGGAATAAAAATCTACTTTTTTCCCTCTAAAGGGGGAGGGAAAGTGCAGTTTTCGTCCCGGCATTGCGAAAACTATCTTTCGAAGCCAGACGCTCAGACGCACACTAAGCAATTGGACGTTAGATCAACAATGCCAAACTGTGAAATTTGTCCAGCCGACTAGAATCACGGTAGGAGTGAACCTACTTTAAAAATTGTCTTTATGCAGTATCGATTTTGCGCTTTTTGCATTATTATGAACAACTGTTATTATAGATATAGGTATCGTAAGAGCCTGGAGCTGTACCTGATGCCTACTACCAGTAACGTTCCAAGTAAATTTGGTTTTTATTAGTTGAATATGTAGCTATACAAACCTAACCACATATAAAACAGATACTTCCATTCCAGCTTCAAGGGAAATGATACAATCTGCATCCAAATGAACACATTAGTACATAGCCAAACGCGAGGCTCTCATAATGGATGTTGTATATATCGAGATAATAAGTTCTGAAGGAAAAAGATGTGGGATTCTATCGTGATTGACACTCATTATTCCATTAAAGAAACTAGGTATGGCATTACTCAGTGAAAGTTGAGGATGAAATTTGCAATGAGAGATTTCCGATTTTAAATAAACCAATTAAATAAGAATAAAAGCACTTAGAAAAACTTTATTACGAGTTATGATTATGTGGTACCGTTACATAAGACATAATAAAATGTCATTACGATGGAATCCTGAATGGATTGTGTTCATTACTAAATGCTCCGAAGCTGTTCCTTGATAAAATACGATGCCGTATAACAAGCGTTTTATACAAGGTGTTCCACTACTTATAAGCAGGTGTATATATAGAATTTCAAAATGATAATATTCTTTTTACCGATATAAGACGAGCCTGGTATAAGATGACTTATTTTTAATTATTGCATTGTGTCATGTTTTGCCAAGCATCGTCGAAATAATGAAAATTACAGATATTTCGTCAATCGTCATGTGTTATGTCTATATCAAGGTGTAGATAACCCTTTCAGGATATTCCGAACTGTTTTTGAAATACCTATGTTGAGGGGAGACAAGAGTGGATAGTATGGCAATAGCGTTGCCTCTCTGAATCTCTAAACTGACCCTCTGCGTCAAGAACTCTTTGGAACTCATATTTATATATTATATCTTTATAAATACAAATACTCATAGCTCAGCGGTTGGAGCGCTGGACTGCGAACCTAAAAGGTAGTGAATTCGATACCACGAGGAAGCAGTGATGAAAAAATTACTGCTGTCGTCAACCTTTCCGGCAAGCGACCAACCCAGTCGTTATAAATAATTGGGCACCGGCAACCCAGTCGCTATAAAAAATTGGGCACCTGCATGCGCTCTGTGTGAACTAGGGGTAATAGGGCGGTTATCTAAGGCGTGATGCTCACCCCATCACCTCGGGCCTCTATGGGTCCGCGGCAACCGGGTAGTGAACACAAAGAATGGAAGCTCTAACCTTCCGCTTTGTGGGCCAAGTCCCTCAATGGGATGTAGAGCCACACTATTATTATTATTATTAAACACTCAATCACAAAAGGTCAAAGAACAAACACATACAAAATATCCAATCACAAAAGGTTGAAAAGGTCCAAAGTAGAAAAGATCGAAAGCCCAAAAGAACTAACCACGAAAGACAAAAAAAAAATTCAAAATATTTTGAAACAGATTCCATATTCCTTCTTTCCAGGGTCACTAGGTATAATGGGGGTTAACAATCCGTGCAAGAATCAGCTAATTACCTGATGGGTCTGAAATAGAGGAAACCTATAGGAAAATAGGAGCTATTTAATCTTTTTCAGCTTTTTGTGCTTTTGCTCTACTCTAGATTGTCTCCAAGCAAATCGCTAACCAGCTCTAATTATTATTTTTGTGGTGACAATTTGAATTGACGAGGGTGTCCAACTAATGATGCATAATATAACTAATAAGGTAGATATTGTCACGAAATTCGCTGGAGATCACGACGCGCGAATGAGACACATCTGTACAACTGGCGGAGGTGCCGTGCCTCGACAGAGTATGCTGGAGTCAACGCGAACCTGAAAGATCTTTCTTTCACCCGATGGACTGACAGGGCAACGCTGAAAAGACCACGGAAGCGACTAGAGCCTTAAAAATCTTCTCGAAAAGAACTGAAATATTCTCAAATGGACACTCAAGTATGTAAGGTGCGACACCACACGGCCAGGCGGATCAGTTTTGAATTCCCAGTGGAAGTGAACACATCAGCGAAGCTAAACAAAGCAATATATATGAATGTGATGATTTACTTGACGTGTATTTAGTAGTATGCAGTAGAAAAAAGTGTGTGTTTAAACATTTGTCTCTTAATAATTATAAAAGTACCCAACGCAAATAGGAAAAATGAAATCAAACAAAAAGAGCTGGGGCTGGCCCACCAAACCTAATCCTGTTGCATATGCGTTTCTTCTCTTCGCGTGAATACAGGGAGACGGAATATAAGGAGACTTCAATGGTCGCTTAAGCGCGAAACTTGATACTTCACGCTATTATAGCTTATAGCCCTAAGGTGAGTAGCTATAAGCAGTGGCACGGCACGTCCCAAGCAAATATTTGGTAGAAATCGCGAATGGTCCCTGTATATGACATGTGAATTTTGACGCTTATGCCGTGGTTGCCATATGGCATGATGAGCATGAGGCATTTGTCGGAACATATATTTGTTTTAACTCTCGGTGATGGTCACACCGAGGAAGTGCTAGATGCGCGTTTTACAGCGAACGTCCCAGCATCACCGCATCTAGCGAGCACCGGCGGCCGGCCGGATTCATTGGTATTCAGCAAATCGCAAACAAGCATTAAACCGATCCAAATACACGACCAAGATTACCCCCGTGATCAATGTGTATCGGAGACATTTATCACTATTACCCCATTATAACGCGTGCATTAGGTCTTCCCACATAAGTTGGCCGTCACATGTAAATTCATTTAGCGCCGAGCTCGCCTGCGAGCTGCCATCCATTCTCAAATCTGCTCACGGAGTATAAAACTGGTACTGCGAAAGAGAGCCCCAGAGCAGAGGCGTATCTACGGGGGGGCAAATGGGGCACGTGCCATGGGCGCACTTTGATCCTCAGGGCGCAAATGAGAGGAAATAAAAGATAAAAATGTAAAAAATGAGAAATGAAAAAATGAAATAATGTAGATATTTGAACTGTTGAGCATAATTCTTGTGAGCAATAATTGACAAGCGAAATGGGAAAGAGAAAAAGGGAAATTACCAAAACCAATACATTCAAACAGACGATCAACTTTCGACTTTTTCATCTGATCCAGATAAAGCCTAATAGGAGGGACCGATTTGTCGTTGGCCCGCCTGAATTCTGAAAAAAAAAACTAATTCAGGGGCGCAATTTTCATGTTTTGCCCTGGGCGCAATTTACCCTAGATACGCCACTGCCCCAGAGGTAGGTGCCCGCGTGCTGATGATGCTGCTGGATGGTGGTGGTGCAGGATTCGATCATTTTTCACGTGGTGTTAATAAATCGCGTCAGGATGGGCGCCTATTACGTTCATCACGTCTCGTAAAATATTGACGTAATCGTTGCTAAATTTCAACCTACCACAGCGTTGAGCTACTTCATATGTAACGACTACCTACGCCGCTGACTGCATGTCAGACGACAATAATCGTTGAATTTGTTTTTTCTTGGAGATGTGAGCATCTCGGCGGCAATAATTATTATTTTAATCATTATTGAATGTTGTTATTCCTGCGTCGGGCAAAGGCAGAACCCACGCGTGTGAAGCCCTCGTGCATGCACAATTCCACAATCCCGGGTGAGTATGATGAATAATTTGGGACCGTTCGCGTCGCGTTCCTCGTGTAGCCGTATAACAGCTAACTGTTAATCAATAAGAAATGAATAATATACATTATTATTGCGAGTCGCGGAAAGTGGGTGTTTGCGCTGTGCAAGTGATTCATTTGAAATGACGGAAGGTTAAGTTGTGCGGTTCAGCTTTTTCAACATGCGGTCGTGAAGCAATACGTATACGGGCCGGAAGATGCATCGTGTGCGAATGCAACCCAACATCGTGTGAAAAGTGAAATTGTCCATGTATTGTTGAATCGCGCGTCCTCTCGGCTAAGGCTCGCTCTCGCGCATCGTGGATGTTGTGGGAATTGGCAAGGCCATAATTACCTGCTATCTTTGACGCCTATCGAAATTTAATGTGCGCGGAATCAGCTCCGCGGAGCCACACGATATTATTTCTGTTCGCTCATTTCTCCTTTTTATTTTGCGTTGCGTGAGCACACTTCAGAGCGCAAAGGACCCCGCACAAAAAGTAGGCAAAAGTGGTCTCGGTGAATTTGGCTGAAAATCGGCACACTTGTACATCTTCACGTCTTGATTGAATACTCAAAATTACAGCTACTTTCTATGTACAGTTTCCCAGCTATACAGGGATTTGTACAGGATGTGCGGAAAATTTGAATCCGTCCGGGGGCTCAATTTTGGTGATAATTTGAATGTTGAAAAACTTATCCAAGACAGTTTTTCACATAGAAATCAAATCTTTCCTCTGTAATTTTCTTCATATCACGGTATATAGGGTGTGCTTTTTTTCATTTTCAACAACGATTTTTTTATCGACATTTGATTGGATATCTTTTTAGCGCATTTTCCTTGGAAAGGGCACTCATATATGATGGCCAGTTTGTCTGTCTGTCTGTTTGTCTATCTGTCTGTCCGTTTGTAAGTCTGTCTGAGTGTCAATTTTAATTGAGTATGTATCGATTTTTTCATCGACAGTTGATAGAGCTTTTTCTGATTAACAAAATACATTTTGGTTTTCCTCATTTAGCTAGAACCTGTCAAAAAATCGGTGAAACTATATAACGCAAGAATTTTGTGTTGAGCAGATATTTTGCTATTAGGTGTGTTTTGTTAAAGTTGAGTAGTTTGCTTTTTGGACCAATATAAAAAGTAGAAAATAGTTAATATCGCCTCATACGATCAATTTCCTGGGATATTAGAAACCAAGTTATCTACAGGGTGCATCTTAAAAAAGCACCCTAAATATTGATATTATCGGGAGCAACAATTAACATGGGTTTGACTATAATATGTTGACTTTTACGTTGCTGAAATGTGTACCTATATTTGTTTGATAGGCAAGGCCAAGATGGCAACACAATCATGAAGTCCAGTCTTAAAATAAGAATGTTTATAAGACAAAAGTAACTTCCAAGTTTAATGAAAATCGTTCCACTAATAAGAGATTTCAACATGGTGGCCAATATGGCGGCGCAACTAATCCAGCCATTGGCCATCATTGAAGATATGAGCTCTATTCGTCGGAAAAGTTCATCTTCACCTTATTATTGTAGATAAAAACTTTGGTTTTTGATGATAAAAATGATGATAACTATGTATGGATTTGTTCAAACCAGCCCTTGACCACCCTTGAATACATAAGCTATCAACTGGAAAACGTTTCAGGCCTCTAGTTTTATTCCTCGAAGAGGAGTGCAACTTTTTAGTTGACACACGGAAAGACAGACAGACAAACAAACAGACAGACAGACAGACAGACAGACAGACAGACTAATTGGCCATATGAGTGCCAAGGAAAATGCGCTGAAAAGATATCCAATCTACTGTCGATAAAAAAAAAACTTTGTTGAACATTGGAAAAAGCACACCCTGTATACCGTGAAATATAGAGAAGTCTAGAGGAGAGATTTGATTTCTATGTAAAAAACTGTCTTGGATGAGTTTTTCAACCTTCAAATTATCCCAAAAACTAGGCCCCCAAAGGGGTTCAAATTTTCCGCACATCCTGTACAAATCCCTGTATAGCTGGAGAACTGTACATAGAAAGTGACTGTAATTTTGAGTATTCGATCAGAAAGTGAAGATGTACAAGTGTGCCAATTTTCAGCCAAATTCACCGAGACCACTTTTGCCTACTTTTTGTGCGGGGTCCTTTGTAACACTTTGTTTGAAATTGACGATAATAACGAAATTATTGTCGCGACTTGAGAATACCATACGTGCAGAAAAATGCTTCGTACCAGAAAAATCGGTCTCTAGCCACATCGCCCCCAGCCGCCCGCCCGCTTTGATGATACGGCATCGCTGTATGAATCCGTTATGTCAAAGTGCCGCTTAAAGTAACGTCACTTAGCCCCTAAATGCGCTAATTTACGCTGAGAATCGCTCAGAGCAAAGACTCGTCTTCCATGAATAGCTAGGTTATACTATTTATAGGTACGAAGTAATCCAGCTGTACGGTATTCATTCTCTCATATACAAGGTGTTCTGTACAGTGTAAAAAATTCTGAACTTTATTTCCGGACCATCAAAAAAAAGTGCTTATATCGGAATATCAGGAGCATGATCACTCTTCATCGGCAATTTAGTCCTGATTGCAATTAGCCCAGGCGCCAGGGAAAACAGTAAGGAAATTATTGTTTCCTGGCTGGAAACTAGCTTAAAACGATCTGTGTAGCTTGGGTTTTGACATACTAGTTTCCCCCCTTTCGGAAATGTGGGCGTCATGTCGCCATCATCAACAAGAAGTACACCAGCGTGGTTTTTGCCGAATATCTTAATTTTGGGTCATCTGACAGCAAAAGATGTAAAGGAGTCATTTTGAAGCCTACGAAATTCCCTACAGTTTGGTTTTTCAATCAATTTTCTGCGACCTATGGTTTTTGAGATAGAGCTTCTGGAAGCGAGAGTCATTGTCGTGAAAGCTCCATGGCCACTTGACTCGAAAAACTAAAATGTCGATGTGACAAAAAAAATTCAAAATGAGATTACTCGAGAATCCTTCATGCTATAGTTGCGGTGATGGTCTTAAACTCTTCCTCTTGAACCGTAGATCACGAATATTGAAAAGTCAAAAACGTCACATTGTACATACAGGGTGATTCAAAAATGGCGCATCTCCTCCCGTGTACGTTGTAGGAGACGTTGAGGGAGAACGGAAAAAATAATAAAGAAAAATTGGCTCATTTATCCTTCGAGTTATGAAGAGGTGAAGTTGAGAATTTAACTTCTTCAGTTTGCATGATTTTAAAGCAAAGCATTGTTACTTGCGAAGAGTCACATGTCGTTAGTAGTTCCCGATTAAAAATTTCTTTTGCAATTGAGATTTGAGCCGTATTTTCAAATTTCAAAATTCGTCTTTCACCTCAAAAGTGCCGTGAAAATACATTCGGCAAGTATGTTTGGTATGGTCTGGCAGGTTCTACGGAGTTCCCAGGGTAACAATACAATAATGCTATTGTGATGTACCTCTTTGATCTAAGGTGCCAGGTAGGTACTAATGCGATGCTGCCAGATTGGACAGATTTGTTTTTGGTAATAACTTGCAAATTGAAGCCGATTTATTTTTTTTATTATTTTTTCCATGCTCCGTTAACGTCCACTATAACGTGCCCTAAAGGAAATGCGCCATTTTTGAATCACCCTGTATACAGGGTATACTACGGGAATCAAATCAAAACAGATAAATTTGACATATTTCTTCGATTTAGCCTATGCGAAACTCTAAGCACTTATCACAAGTCCGATATTAATATGCATTGCTCTGTGAGCTTCACTTGATACACTTAAGAAGTGGTCAGCTCACAGCCTTCCTGTAAAACGTTTTGAAGGCCCTCTGAAATCATCAAAATCTACAGTAGCAAGAAATATATGTAGCAGTATATTATATACCAAGGAACCAAAGTGAATTTTTGATCCCTTGGGTGAAGTTTGTTGCTTGAGGGCCCTTTGGGTCCAAATCCCCAAATTGAAAATTCACTTTGGTCCCTTGGTATATAATATACTGTTATATACATTCCTTGGTACTGTAAATTTTTATTATTTTGATGATTTCAGAGGGCCTTCAAAACATTTTACAGTAAAGCTGTGAGCTGACCACTTCTTTAGTGTATTAAGTGAAGCTCATAGAGCAAATTCATATTGATATTGAACTCGTGTTAGGTGCTTAGAGTGTCGCATATAGGCTAAATTGAAGATATATGTAAAATTTCTGTGATCTGATTTGATTCCCTCAGTACACCCTGTATATGTACAATGTGACGTTTTTGACTTTTCTATATTCGTAATGAACGTTTCAAGAGAAAGAGTTTAAGACCATCACCGCAACTATAGCATAAAGGATTCTCGAGAGATCTCATTTTGAAATTTTCTTGTCACATCGACATTTTAGTTTTTCGAGTCAAGTGGCTTTCACGACAATGCCTCTCGCTTCCAGAAGCTCTATCTCAAAAACCATAGGTCGCAGACAGGTGATTTGAAAACTATTCCGTAGGGAATTTCATTGGTTTCAAAATGACTCCTCATATCTTTTGCCGTCAGATGACCCAAAATTAAGATATTCGGCAAAAACCACGCTGGTGCACTTCTTGTTAATGATGGCGACATGACGCCGACATTTCCGAAAAGGGGGGAACTAGTATGTCAAAACCCAAGCTACACAGATCGTTTTTAGCTAGTTTCCAGCCAAGAAACAATTATTTCCTTTCTGAGCTGATTTTTGCTCCCTGGCGCCTGGGCTAAATGAGCTTCACAAGAAAGCTCAACCTAATAAAAAGAAATGTTCCTAAAAATTGTCATAAATCATGTTTATGTTCAAAAATCAGTTAGGCAATCAGAATAAGTGTAGTGCATTAAAAAAACACACGAAATCCTCCCCAGTTCCACTACACTATCTTAATTTCACTGAAACTATGCCAAAACATGTGACTAATGCTCTGTGAGTAGCAACCCTACTTCAAACAACATAGCTGGAACTTTTCTCGAGGTACTATTCAAAAACTGTTCTTGAATGGCTAATTTTGGAAGGCTGTAAGTAGCGCTAAGTACTAGTGTTGCCGTCTAGACAAGACAGGACAAGAGTTGCCCTACTCTTGTCTTGTCTTGAAATATCAAGACTATTTCAAATTTCAAGACAAGACTTTATTAGACTTTATTTTTATTAGTATGCTGTGTTCTAGAGCAACTTGCTTAAAAGCAAGCAGCACCACTCTTTTTCCAATAAAGTTGTTTCTCTCTCTTGATGAAAATTTTTCAAGAGTCTAGATAGACTCTTGAAATGAAATTACTATGAAACCCCCCCCCCCCTCTTCCCATAAAAATACGTGATAGAAATATAAACATCTTTTCGCAAGAAAAACAGAGAATCTGTGAGGAGCAAGGGGCACCCCTTCGAATAGAGACTGCACTTCAATAAAATATTCTATTTGGGTATACTCACGTTCAAATTTCAGAACAAAGACCCACTTTTATTGATACTGAAATCTATCATTTGTGTGAATGCTGAAATAGAAAGGTTGCCACCACCACCCCTCACCTGCTAGTGGACGTATTTCGGCGAAGGGGTCTTTTATAAAATCACAAGATACGATTTTATTGCCGTAGGTTGATGTTTGAGTGAATATAGTCAACTACTGTTCAGTTGAAAGAGTTTTAGAAAAATCTGGCACCGCGAAAATTGATAGAAACTTAGCTCACCGCAGACTAGTGAATAAGCAAGTCTAGTGAATAAGTCGTCTGAATAAGCAAGCCAAAAACTGTACCAGGTTATCAACGTCGAGAAACAGTCAACGAAAAAGAGGCACGGTCAAAAAGAAAGTCAATCAATCAACTTCAATATTAGCTGTTTGGTGTTCGAAACATTGCTGCTGCACGGTAAATGCAAATAATCGGGTTTGAGTAGAAACCGGACTTCCCGGATGTCGTGCGGACGTGGTCCAATATTTTTGTCGGGAATATACCGATTGTTTGCAGACCTGTGTCAGGTTCCCGATGGTGTCAACCTGACGCGGGCAAGAAGACTCACTTCACTCAAGTTGTGAAAAGAACACCAGCGCAATCGGTATTTTGCCTTGGTACATTGAAATGATATCTGGCTGCAGCTGCATGTTGTCTGAATCATTTTTCTTTTATTGGCGAAAAATACTTTGTTTCGCGCCTAGTTACCAAAAGCCCCATCGAGCGACTTAACTTTTTAGAAGCTGCGATCTGAGAAGGCGCAGATATTTTTTGGAGAAGTAGAATTAAAGATGTTGGAACAGTCCTTGAAAAAAAATCACTTGAACAAAACTTTCGCATAAGAACCGGAAAAAAACGGTAGAGACATACAGAGTCTAAATAATAATAATAATAATAATAATAGCCACACCCACTGACCAAAAGTGACATAAATGAAATTATGCAAAATGTGACACTTTCCCAGAAAATGAATGATTGGGACAGAATATTGCTAAGCCTACATTGTCCTAATTATAAATTTGTAATGAGCGACAGCATTCTTGTAGAAAATTCAAAAAACGAATATCTGAACTCTCAAATCAGCCTTACTGTCAAAAGATGTATTGCACAATTAAGAACCAGAAATGATAGATCTTTGGTAATATATGTAAATAAAAATACTTATAAAGTTGACCCTTGGGAAACTTGCACGATCTGCAATTTAAATAAATACGAAAACATCCACCACATTCTTCTTGAGTGCCCCCTTTACAATAGCCTCCGTAGGTCCACAGCGTTAAAATATAATGGGGAGGGCACCGATCACTTGTTCAAGAACATTACGCCCATAAACTCTAATATAATTTTTAAATTCTTTCGAGAGGCCATGAAGTTACGTTCTTTCATCCTTAACGAATAATCTTTTAGGTTTACCTTGTTTTTTTTTTTCCATCGTTATTAATTTTATCTATTTATTTTTATTGTTTTGTTCTGCTCCTGATGAATTTAGTTCTGTTATTCTAATAAAAATTTTGCTTTATCTTTATAATTTCATAATAATTAATATGATTATTAATAATAATTTATTATATACCTCATAAGAATTTGCATTTATAACTTTATTTTACGAATGTTTATTTTATTTGTTGCCTGAATTTTTCTTTATACTCACCCTCTTGTTTGTGATACGTATGTATCAAAGAAACATACAGAGTCTAAAGGAGATGGCATGTGAATATACCGTATGATCAAAAACTATCTTACTCAAGGCAGACTGTGGTCCTGGTCAATGGCAGGCAAACGAGGCTGATTTTGGGCAGGCCACAGCCTGCCTTGAGTAAGAAAGTTTTTGATCAAACGGTATAATTACAGGACTGAACAGAATTCGACATGGCATCTCTCTGGCAACGCTTTCCTATTCTCTGATCCAAAATTGATTAATTCATAGTGAACTGCCACTACAAGCTAACAGGAAATCAAATTGTCTTCTGCTGATACATAAAATTACAATATACAGAAAGATGCTGAATTGTGCTGTTTTCTTTTTCTTGATTTTTAATCGTAACTAGTGAATATTCATGGACTGTAGGCTGCCTATCAGACACAGCCTGACAACAACGGTCAATGCATAATGACATGGTGACCTGCCTGATGCGCAAGCGCAGAACAGATTTATCACTTCATTATTTTTCCAATTCAAAGTTCCAAATCCCCAGATTTTATCTCCAAAAGCAGGGGCTTCTGAGGGGAGATATTTTATATCGTCTGTATTGATCTCGGTACTTTGGTTTTAACAAATAAAAAGAAAATAATATAAAAACTCATTGCAATCATTTCCATTTAAAGTAAATATTGTTTTGAGTAGTATTTTGTCATAACTTTTACCCTTGATTATGTTATTTCAAGTTATCAATCAACTCTGCAAGAAATCCCCTGCAAATCACACATTCAGTGGACAATAAAAACCGTCAACAAAGAGGAATATATATGATTTTTTTTTTCATTTTTCTTTTCAAGAGTCTAATTAAGGCTCTTGATCTTGACAGCCCTACTCTTGTCTTGTCTAGAAATGTCAAGACAAGAGTTTCTAGAGGTCTTGTCTAAGTTTTGACGCCTTTTCAAGACAAGAGTTTAGAAAGTCTAACTCTAGACGGCAACACTACTAAGTACTTGCCAAACGGTGCAAGTAAGGTTGGGAGAAATAAGCGTCAATCATCATTTGAGCCAAAAGGAATGTAGCATTTTTGTTTTGAGCGATGCTTCTGTACAACCCTGCTTAAACGGGATCTATAAAAAAAAACCTTCAGAAAACGTCCCCTGGGAATGACGTCCCAGGAAAAGGGAAAACGTTTCAGAGAAAAACATCCTCCAATATACATTCCCTGGAAATAACTTCCTCAGGGAAAACATCCTTGCGAAAAAACGTCTCCAGAAAAACGTAGCCCTTGTGACTTCATGATATGCATGTGGTTCGAAAGCCTGATGGGCCCCTTCAGCCTTCAGGTTTTATTCTTGTTGCTTTCATAAGTACATAGTGAAGCGTACTGCATGTACGGGTCAAAAACACGCGGGCGCAAAATCAATAAATGCTTGGGAATTGAGCGTCTGATATTCAAATTCACCAGATGGTTAAAAGATGTCGCTAGCCGTGTAATATAATTGAGAACTCAGAGAGTTTGTATCTGCTCGACTATCTGCTTTGGAAGAGACCGCAACCTGGCTTGCAGGAGTGTGCCGTCCTCTGCACTGATGTGACTTTACCTATTCGGGAGCGTTCTGTTCTCTATTGTGATGTGCCTGTACCTCTTCGGGGGAATTCTGGCCTCCTTTAGCTGTGCAGCTGTGCTGTACCTCCCGATGAGATGTGGGAAATCAAGAGGTGATCGCCTTGGAGTGTAGGACCAGTGATTTGTGTGGTGGAAAGATAGCCTACGATTGAGATTTTGCGATATCTTAGAGAGTCACGATCGACACGAGGTTAGACTACTCACTAGGTGGTGCCAGCTGTCCAGGGGTTGAGGTTGGAACTTGAACAGAGCTTTTGGGCGATTCTTCTGAATACGCGTTGTTAAACTTGGAGAAGCGCGGGAAGAATAACAATAATTGGAAATAACTAGAATCGTGTTTGTTAAAATCAGGATCGAACTTTCCCCTACAGTCACAATTGTAATAATAATCGGTGAGGACAACTACCTCCCCTCTCCTTGAAACTGATGACTTTGTTATAGCGTGCAACTGTAGATATTTAGAATTCCATGTTGGTTAAATTATTAACTGAAAGAAAAGTATTATTATTGACGAATGTTATGAAGAGGAGTTTTACCTAGAGAAACGTCTGGTTCCTTATCGCGTAACTAATCAATTTGTTGCAGTATTCACCTGAGGTGAATAGAGGTTGTTCAATCATGAAATGAAAAATCTATCATCGTATTATTACCTGGAAACTTGACGACGCGACGATTTAAGGAATTTGTACCTATGATGATTCGTTATATCATATATTGAATATTATTGGAAATAATATATTGGAAATATAATATCTGCTGGAATTAATTCAAACAAAAACAATTCTTTTACCATGGCTAGCTTTCAGTTCCCTCTTCAACATATCAAAAGTCCTCAACTCTGTGACTGCTACAAATTAGTATACAGGGTGAAAGTTTTTTTTTTTCTTCATTTCTTTTTTTTTCTTGAAAAACCGATAACTGAAGAAAAACGGTTTTAGGCTAGTTTGATAGGCCATAGTCTTCCAATAAACATATAAAAAATATACCACCCAGCCACTGCTGTGTATCAAGTTACAGGATGAAAACTATTTTTCATCTTCAATTTTTTTCTTGATGGAACCGATCCAGATTGAAGCCGGTTTCAGTTCTTTTGCAAGCTTATAATGTCATACTGAACATATAAAGAGGACACATTTCTGCATCTGCTGATTTTCAATTTACAGGGTGAAAAGTCATTTTCACGTTTCAATTTTTTTCTTGGTGAAATTGGCCCACACAACAATTGCGACTGATTCTTCTGTGAACTCGAAGTTTCTTGTCAAACATATCAAAATAATACATTCCTGCTACAGCTACGTTTTTTTTTTACAAATTTAAATGTTTGGGTATATTCGGGTATATTGCATCAAAAATTCAAAAAATCTTGGAACGCAACCAAACATTTGAATTTGTAAATAAAAACGTAGCTGTAGCAGGAATGTATTATTTTGATATGTTTGACTAAAAACTTCGAGTTTATAGAAGAATCAGTCGCAATTGTTGTGTGAGCCAACTTCACCAAGAAAAAAATTGAAACGTGAAAATGACTTTTCACCCTGTAAATTGAAAAGCAGCAGATGCAGAGATGTGGCCAAAGCAGTCCCAAAAGCGGGGGAAGTGATTTAATTCAAATGAGTTGGATTAAATCGTAGTATGTTGGGTTGCCTATCCAGCAAGGCGCATAAGCTAAAGAGTTAAGGGGGTTTCAACAGTGAAGTGCCCACCCCTTGTGTCCTTCATACGTGCGTACCCTTGAGTCTTTTGTGTCTTTAACAACTACGAGAGTTTTCTGAAGAACCCCCTTGAATATCATAAGAGTGTTGTGCCCACTTCTGTCTTCCTGGGCCACTCGAACCTTTTGCGGGATTTTTTACTAACAACAGGTATGCGATTCTAAGATCGGTCTCAACGATTTAGTGTCTTATATTAAATCTGGAATCATTTAGACCGATTAAAGATTGCACTCTCGGCAAAATTAGCACTTTGAAAAAGACAGATCTAGCAGAGGAGGCCTGATTCAGTGCTTGCTTGACACAAACTTCCAGCCATGGTAGCCTAATGAGACGGCGTTGCTGCTACCATACCAATAATACAGAATTCGACATTCCGAAGTCAATATGCATTTCTCAAAATGTCGAAATGACCCGACCGATGCTAATGATCATAATTTTTCAACATGAACAGCGATAAATGTCCAACACTGATCGCGCGCAAACAGGAAATTGGAATCAAGGCAGCAAATTCCATCATCACCACCAAGACCAAGCAGCGCCGGACTTGCATGGGAGTTTTTTCTTCGGCGCGACACGGTTTGCTTACATCCCTTTCTTTGTGTGGTACGGCATAGGTATGACAATTTTTCTGCGATCTCTCCTGTTGGCCGGCTTCGTTATCCTTTCCTAATTAAGCGAACACTAAGACAGAGAATATGAAATATGGGTTGAATACCGTATAGCATTCAGGTATTATAGGTATATGAAAAACCTGTATCTCTATAAGACGTTCACAACAAACGATAATTAATAGGACTGAATTCTGAAAATGAGATCGCGCGCGGCTCTATTTTTAGATCGGCGTTGCCTTCGCGGTCATGTTGGGTGTTTTTATTCCTTGGACAGGACGCGTTTCGATGCCACAGTTAAGCCGCGTATACTGTACAGGTGCAGGCTCGTGGGAAGACTGCTGATGTTGATGCCTTCAAGACTGATTAATCGGACCTGCTGAGTTCGGACGTGAAATCAACTAATTGCACCGGAAGGCTTCCATTTCACTAGCTTTTAGTCAAGTACCAAGAATTAAGTAGTTCTGGCAATACAGATACCCGGCTCCGCTCGTGCTCTATATGGTTTTAAAAAGAGGAACCCTGTCGTTAGTGATTAATTAATTCGAATGATGGCGTGCGGTATGTTTGGTGTATGGGAATAGGTAAGGTACCTACACGTTATTTATGAGTGCAGCAAGATGCATGCCCGAGGCGTTAGCGAGTGGACTTTTTCGCCGCAGTATTAATTTATAAGGTACCCGGCAACACGATCCGGTAATTAGCTACCTATACTCGGACTTATCTATTAAAACTCTTTGGATTATTTGCTCCTGGGGGATATATCTGATTTAAACAATGGTGAAACATGGGTTTTGCGGGATCCCGAGTCAGGCTTTGAGGTTAATAGTGAATTATGGTCGTTGCGGTACTGCCGACTTGGCTTTGCGTCTCTGAAAACGGCTCTTGCGAAACTTTTTTCGTAAGAACATGCATCATGATCGTGTGCAATAATTGAGGAATTAATTAACTATTCTGACACTGCCCATATTATTGATTGCATCGAACTAATACACCAATATTGTCATGAGGTAGTTAACCTCGTGTCTTGCCCTGTATAAGTGCAAGCTTGTATGGAACCATACGACGGTCACGGCAAAATGCTTAAGGGTTTGAAGGGCAGTGACTGGGCGCGTTAGTCATTAGAGAAGTTGACGGTTAATTTGAAAGAGTCACGTTACCCCCTTCTCTCTTCTGAAACCAAGGGTTATGGTCTTGTTGTGATGGAAGTTCTTCATCAGTTTTGAAAAATCTATATTCTGATGTTTGAAATAATTTTTACGAAACTTGCTTGAGATCATGACGCGCGAATGAGACACCTGATGCATAATTGGCAAAAGAGCCGTGCATCGAGAGCTAGAGATAATATTTGCGAGGCCTATGGAATTTTCTATACGACACACGAGTATGTAAGGCACCGCTGAGGCGGACCAAATTTCAATCCACAGCAACAGCGAGTACACAACGGCGAAGTTGAAACAATGCGATATCTAAGTGCGGTAATTTATTTCACGTATATTTGGTAGTACGTAGTAATAAACAGTGTTTGTTTGAATGTCCCTCTCTCAATTATTATGGAAGTCTCCAACGCAAGTTCGTGGAAATATTCTCGAATACACGAAGCAAGTATATATAAAACTCGCATGGCCAGGAAGGTCAAAGTTTAACCCACAGCGGCAGTGCAAACATCGGCGAAGTTGAGAGCGATACCTAAATGCGACGATTTATGTGACTTGACACAGTCATAAATAGTGTGTTCAAACGTTTGTCTTCAAATTATCCAAAGCAAGTTCGTAACATTATCATAAAAATTCCAGTCATCAGACCGATTGGACATCAACAACCATCGAAATAATACTTATGTACATTCCCTGCAAAGGATACTATCAAGTCAACTCAATCAACTATGTCAATCACTGGTCTGCTTTACAGAGTCATTGATGATATATCCTTAACTATTGTCCGACAAACCAAACTAATACCACTACGTATGTTAGCTATTTACACTATCATATTATGATCTATCTGCTGTCTATACTATCATCTATCACTATCACAAAATCTATGGTAGCTCCATACTGTTTACAGCCCCTATAACTAGCTTTATACTGTTTACAATTCCTGTTTATTGGGCACCTACACATATTTACAAAACGTACCATCCGGATTGTCCAAAACTAACTATTCCGAAACTACTCTAAGGATTGTTCTTCTTAATCGTCTACGTGACAAATACATTTTTGATTGAATACACTAAAGGAAAGATTTTCTTGGCTATAGTGTTCAAAACGTATTTCTTGGCAAGCTTCGCCGAAAAAAATTTGTTGCGTCAGAAAGAACTTCATAAATATCTTCTTCAAAATCTCCTGCTTGGAATTGTACATAGGTATATCTCTACGCCGTAGATTATATCTATTTGCAGTTTGGAGATAAAACTTGATGCAGTTTCCTTGAATTTTTTTTATGTATGTCTGATAGTGTATTCAAATTGCCAACATATCCTTCCCGACTTTCAACTAGTAGCTGGATTTGATTTGTGGCGTCAGCCTCGCCGTAGTAATTACCCGGAATTGGAAGTTTTCGACCGAGGTTGATCATGGAAGGACTGAAGCCAGTGACTTGTGACAATGTCGTAAAGAATTGATTGGGAATTGAATTTCATACAGATGTTGATTCCACAGGCAGTGGTCTTCATTCATATATGAACGAATGGCAGTTCCGATAGTGCGGTTCGAACGTTCAACAAAGTTTACTTGTGGGTGGTATCGCGCGTTCAACCATAGTTTTAGTACTGTATATTCACTGGCGAGATTTTTGGAATTGTTTCCAGCGAATTGTGAACCGTTATCACAAATAATGTACTGAGGCACATCATAAGTCAAAAATACTTGATTCTCCATGATTCTAATGACGGATTTCGCAGTAGCAGTAGCATGGTGTATTTCGAGAACCAGTCTGCCACAACTATAAAATAAGAATTTTCATTCCTTGATTTAAATAGTGGGCCCACGATGTCAGCGGCGATTTCTTGGAAAAAAGTATTTCACCTTTTTTCTCTGTTTCTATCAATCCCATTGGTACTTTATTAGGGTATTTTTGCTTATCACAAACTTTACATCCTTTGACGTACTCCAGTATCATGACGCATTTTTGAGCAAAAGTCTTGAATTCGTGAGAAGGTCTTATAAAATCCAAAATGAGCGATAGTTTCAACATCATGATTCGCATGTTAGATTTTTTGACGTTGATTTGACGGCATTAGCTGTTTCCACTCGGGCACATTCCACTTGAATGAGCTTTTGGAAATCATGAATTTGTACAAATGAACGCTGTCCACTTTCCATGAACTTTCTTCTGGTGAGGACAGAATTTTTAACCATAAGTTCTTCGTGAGAAATTCAAAGCATTTATTTCCGCGGGAAGACTCGGTATAAAGCGTCGGGTACCACATGCAATTTCCCTTTTCGGTGTACCGAATCGAACGTATAGTTCTGAATTTTGACCGCCCATTTTGCAAGACGACCTACTGAGTTTTCCGTTTTGTTGCGCCAGAGTAACAAGTAATGATCTGTCACGACAGTGAATTTTGTTCCTTCAACATATGGTCGAAATTTATCTAGGATAAAGAGCAAATTGAGAATTTTTTTTCTGTTACTGAATAGTTAGACTCCGCCTGCGAAAGAGATCGAGAGCTAAAAGCGATTACGACTTCTTGTTCATCCACTACCTGGGTCAAAACTCCGCCTAACTGAGAATTCGACGCATCGCATTGAATTACAAAATAAATGGGAGTTTGTAACAAAGTTTCCATCAACTTTGTAACACAGATATTTCAGCGATTCTCTGAAAAATTCATAGTTTTTCATGTTTATGGCAAGATTAGCTTGAAGACGTCTATTGACCTCAACTAGTGATTCGGCATGTTCATTGAAAGTTTTCGAGACTACTATTATGTCATCTACGTAGCAAAAAATTGAAGCTTCATATTTTGAACCGAAAATTACATCCATGAGGCGTTGTTGCGTCTGTGCTGAGTTGCAAAGACCAAAAAACATAACACGAAATTAGAACATTTTTTACCGGAAATAGAGAGACCAGTTTTCTCCTTGCTCTAAACGGACAGTGGTACTTGCCAAAAAGCACGTCTGAGGTCAATGGAAGAGATAAACCTTGCATCGCTCAACAAACTGAGTATTCTATCGCTTCTTGGGATAGGGTACCGATCAGGTTTAGTGATTGAGTTCAACTTTCTTCCGTCAAAACAAAATCTGTATTCGCCAGATGCTTTCATGGCCAAAAGAACTGGAGAGATGTATGAGCCTTGGCTTGGTTCAATTACTCCTAACTTGAGCATCGCCTCAAGTCCAGCATCCAAGATATTCATCATATATGGGGATAGCAAGTACTGCCGTTGCTTGAATAGAGGATTCTCTCCGGTATCAATATGATGTTCCAGGAAAGATGTTAGCCCTAACCCTGACTAACGTTGTCACTCTGGCTGGCACACGAACTTCTCTTTGATTGGTATGGCTTGCAGACACTGTTCCTTATTGTTTTTGCATGCACAACCTGCTATCTACGTTGCATTCTCTGCCACCAAACTACAGATAATGACTAATCATCAAATTATTCAGTCATAAATAAACAAAATAAACACCAAATTCGAATTGGACAAAAAATAGGGCATGCACATTGCACACATCAATGCAAAGCGCACGAATACACGACAACTGTCAATTTGGTTATAAGTTTAACAAACCGCGTATTTGCGACGGGTGTGGGCCGAAAGCTGCTAGCCTGCCGCGGTTAAATTGGCAGACAGCGACTCTCAAACAACTTTCGATGTAAAAATCATATTATATTCCTAACAGAGTCTCCAATTCATGAACGAGTAATGTATCTGGAAATATCGGAAGTACAAAATTTTCCGACAAAATTTACTTCACTTTATCCACCGTCTCGAGTTTTGAGTCGAAAACGAGACAAGAGGAGATGAAAGAAGTCCAGTTGTAAGAATCACTATTTGAAATGTTTCTCTGAAACATAAGAACCCAAGAACTGACGGCCCGAGTCTGTATACTTATGAAAAATTACTGGGCCGAATTCCAATTTGTGACAATATTCAAAGTAATAATCATCACTGGAAGGTTCCAGCGTGTGAATCGCTATTATACTTGGGCCTACGTAGAACCTAGACTATTAAGCTGAGAATGTTCCTTGCGAATATTTTGTCTAAAGCTTCAAAGTTAGTGAGCTTTCCATTCTCAAAGGAGGCGGCGATCCGTTTTAACGGCACTGCATTATTAGAAAGACGGCAAGTTACCGCATATTATGTTTAGAAATAAGTTTGCAAATTTTAAGACCCATCTTGAGAGCTGTGCGCAAGAATTATTTTAATCCGTACCTAGTTGTAATTCTGAAAGTAAAAGCGACACGCATTAAAACTCGCCTTAGAAATACTCAGAAGCCAAAACCATAAAACCTTCATGAGCAAGATTTAAACGCTAACATAGCGAATAGCATATTTCTCTAGGCTCCCAGAGCATTAAAACTGACCAAAAGTCATAAACATGGGATTTGCTAATGAACGACTTTTTTTGGGTTCTAAAATGGTAAATCCATGCATCATAATAAAAGTGTCATCGAAAGCTTAAACATCTTTTATATGCTGGATTAATAAAATAATAACGTTAGATATATAAGTTCTAAATTTGTTTACTGCCTCTAATGCAAATTGAATTTTTTATTTAGATAAATAATTGGATGAATTTGAAGTCCCAGCAGATATAAGTACTATAAATTTTAGCGCTTGGTGATCTCTTCATTGCGGCCCATGTACTTACCAATAGTTTTTTAGGGGTTGCATTCCACGTAATTTTTCGTTCTGTCAACCAAATTTGGTAGGTCACCAAGCACAAGTTAGTCACTCACCTGAAACAAAATGAAAATTGTTAGGAACGTTCTTCTTTAATCAAATGAAAACAAAACAATTCAAAAGAATATGAATGCACTATGCAAGAACTACTTTAGTAGTCGAGTCGGCGCCTCGGTGATAAGTTTTCAGAGGTGCAATTCTTCATTCTTTATTATTGCATTTCTCATTATAAAAAAAAGCAAAGTTCTCTTCCACCTCCCAAAATATGAATTCGTATGCTTATTGTTCATTACAACTTATACACTTTCGCTCTAATGAATTTTAAAAATGCCTAAAAAACGTATAATATGAGTGAAAATATAATTTAGCTTTGAGCTTTTGCGTCAATATCAAAGTGTTGAGTTTATGGAAACTTTGCTCCTGACAAACCAAATTAAAATCGTTAGTGGCAATCAAAAGTTATAGAGCTCTTAAATCGACCCGAATTTTTTCGCCTGTCGTTTAAATGTTGGGCACTTTGGTTCAAGCTTTGTAATTCGTTGCTAACTGGCGGTGTATGAAGTGGTAGGTATAAATTGGTCGAAATCGCTGGATAAACAGCCTGTACCTGGTATCATCATAAGTGGAAAAGAAAAATGAGCCAGTCATCTTTTTTTAACAATAAAAAATAAAAAAAATCGACGCGTAAAACCGGTAGGAAATTTGGGTTTGGCGAGTACGTTTAAAATAAGGAAAAGTGCGAGAGATGCGTGCCACGGGTCGGTGAACCGCCACGGTCTCCATTCGGCCTTGGTAATGAACCTCTCGAGCGTACGTACGGCAGGAGAATGGTTGCGCATCGCTTATTCAGAGTTGCAAGGCTGCATCACCGGTCGCAGGAATTATGCAGCCGAACTGGATATGAATACCATACCCATACTACTACCACTGCCACTGGGAGCTATTATACCTACCCTATATGCGCCGCACCAAGGGTCGAATTAACGGCACCCATCAGTACTCACTACCAGGCAGCTTTAACGGCCTATAGTCTGGCAGAAGCAGCCCAGGAAGCGTTCGTGTGGCGCTCGTTTGCATGTTTGGCTTTGTTTATAAATGGAATTGTTCGATTTTGCGGTAATGCAATAAAACGGGTGCAAATTTGCGCCATTACCGCACTCCGGCAGCAAATACACGAACAGTGTGTGTCGTTGAAATTTCAATTAGCACGCGGACCTGTGAGGTATTCGAATGATTGGAGGAGCGGCAATCTGGTGCGGGTGGCAATCGTGTGTATGTGTTGAATCACGGCATTGTTATTTGTTTTCAATAAAATCAAAGAGAAGTTTGTCCAGGTCTTGAGCTTCCACGCAAACCCAACAGCTTTCTGCATAAATATGTTTTGCCACTGATCCATTTTCCTAAAAATGTTAGAAATAATTGCTATTGTCTTCATATGGAGAATAGTCAGAATAGCTATGCTTTTGTTAATAGTAACAGTAACGTATGGTCCGAAAGTTTTGGGGAATTTTTAAAAGCTGATAACTTTTTATGGGTTTTAATTTTGTAACTTGATATTGCAAAAACTAACATCATCAACAATACCAAATTCATATTCAACACAATTGAAGATTATATTCCTCTGGTGCCAGTTTCAGATCGTTCACCTTCAGCCATATACCAATGCGTTCGACTGCCTCACTCGTTTTTCTTTCTCCATGTTTTGGTTCCTTGTAAAAAATTGCGAATTTCTAATTTTTAGCTTGTGAATAGATTTATACTGACTGTTTTAAACAAAAGGCAAGGATTCTTGAACATTTTCAGGCAATTTCTCTCAAATTCTTCCAAGTTTTCCGAAAGTTTTCCACTTTAAAATGAGTAACTGGCTTGACTTATCGAGACTGGACTCAAATGATGGAGCTCAAAATGAAGCCCTTATCAGAGGAAATATCTCAATTCTTCCATCCTCTTCTCAAATTCCAACTCCTCACCCGAAGGAACGTCTCATAATATAAAAGTGCCATCCGTTCCTTGCTACTCGTCGGGGAAGTTTTGGGGTGACACAACCGATTTTTTTTATGTTCACTGCCCGGCTGTTGCGCATTCCTTGGAGGTTTGGGTTGATGTGGCAAGCATCACGGCCAAGATAACGGCCCTATTACCCGCTTGTAGAGTTGATGGCACACCACAGGGACCTGTGGGCGGGGCTTAACAGAAAAACAAAAATCGTTTTGGTCGAGTCCGGGTGTTGAAATATGGGGAGCAACACTGTCAGCTGGAGTGGTGGACCATTACCAGGTGAACCTAAAATCCCACTGCAGATCTAGGTGCACCACTAAATGAACTCAGTTCGCGCAGTTAGGCTCCGCCCACAGGTCCCTGTGGTGTGCCGTCAACTCTACACATAGAACGCAGGTTCCCAATTATTGACGGCGACTGGGTAGGCCGCTTGCCGGTGGGGCTGACGACTGTAGTAAGTTTTCCTGATGCCGCGAAGGCTCGAACACACGACCTTAAGCTTTGCATCCCAGCGCTCCAACCGCCCAGCTACCACCGTCCCGTATAACCTTACCCTTTATAAATTCGGTTTTAGCTGCCACTCTCCTCGGAAACCACCCTTGATCAACTTTTACACTAGAAAATTAACCTTCTTAAGTATTCTATAATAGTATATTATATTTGAATCCCGAGCCGCGTAGCGGCGAGGAAGATACGAACGAAGGCTATAATAGCCTTCTCAAGCGCGGTTTATATACGATTTTTTTCACTACTAGCAAAGCAGATCCGATTTGTGAAGTTCCAAAATTTCACAAAAAAGCTCTGCATTATTGTAGATGTCAATCAAAACCAAGTAGGCTCTTCGAGCATTTTGTGAGTTCTCAACTTCAAATGATATTCGTCGGGATGATGATAATGACCGAAGGTCGCGAGACACCTTTCGAATTGTGTGAGGCAGCAGATAACGTCACCAATGACTTACTGCCAGCAAAACAAAAAAATTAAAAACAATTTAATGAAAACGTACGCGATTTTTAAGAACTGGTTCTTTTCGAGGAAAACTGCATACACTAACAATGACAAATTCTAAATGATATGGTGTGCTTATCGAGTAGTGAACACTGCTCATTGAAAATAAATTCAAAATAGACATATTGTGAGGTTAGGTTGTACTGACCGTCCAACCTTTAGCTGCTATTCCACCAAACCAACCAAATTCACGACGCGATTTTTAAGAACTGGTTCTTTTCGAGGAAAACTGCATACACTAACAATGACAAATTCTAAATGATATGGTGTGCTTATCGAGTAGTGAACACTGCTCATTGAAAATAAATTCAAAATAGACATATTGTGAGGTTAGGTTGTACTGACCGTCCAACCTTTAGCTGCTATTCCACCAAACCAACCAAATTCACGTACACCACAATAAGTTCTGCAATTAATAAGGCTCGGTCAAACAATTTCTCGATCTTTTTGTGCAAGTGAGCTGCCGATATTGTCAATAATTTGATGTGATTCAAACGCAAACGCCAAGTCGCCAAACGTCAATCAGACTAAGGGGTTAATGATATGCCCGGCCAACTTGATTCTGCACGTCAATCAGACAAAGCGGATAATAATATGCCCGGCCTAGTTGATTCTGCAAGAGGTTGTGAAATCTCACTTCACGACCTCTAGACGGGTCAATAATGGTAAACTTCACAGCTTTTTCAGTATTTTAGTATAAAAAACAAAGACACTGCTATGACTATGGTCATTAAAGACGCCGGTCAGGTCAATGCAGCAAAATAGTGATAGGTATAAAAACTAAGATACACTTGGAAGTCCGTGAAAAAATAAATAATATTCACCACTGACAAACCCTGAAGGAATTAATTTCAACAGCTGTGTATACCTATGTCGGGATTATCACGCGTGAGCAAATGTAACAGCGTCTGTCGTTCCCAGTGATTTAGAACAAGAAAAAATTTTCCGCAAGTTTTAAAATTCATAGCGCCCGACCAAATGGTGTGAAACTTCGACTTTTGGCTAAAATTCTCTTTTCTCTTGCCATGGTTCTTGTTTTAAGTTGATTCAAGTAGTTTTTGACTGGGAGCTACTAAATTCACCAACTTTGTTATTCAATCACTTCCGACAAATGACAGATTGTTGGACAGCTTACAGTCAAAAACTGATTAGCACCAAACTTCAATTCAATTGGATCAACGGTTCGGCAGTTATCGTGGAAGATAACAGACATACTGTGAGAAACCAGGTTTTATTTGAAGGAATAAATTGAATGCGCCGTCTTCAATAGTTTTAAATACCCCTGATGTATTTGGGTGTTGAATAAGCAAACTGCGGCAATGGAAGCATATTTGGAGAAACTCATATTTTTTATATTTTGAGTGTCTGTGTGAGTTTACTAATTTTGTTTGCCAATAATCCCGAAAATATCAGTGAGTTTATGTCACTAGTCACAACATATTTGAGAGTCTTCTTCTTCGAACAATACTCAGAGGTGTCTCAGCCGGGTTCTTCCACTGAGTGCTTTTTTTCCGAATCCGTCACTCTCCCTTTTCTTTGACTTGACAGACTGACGTATTTTGTTGTTGTTTTCAATTGTTGTTTTTCTTCATTTTGTCCATTTTATTCATTTTGTTCATTCTGTCACCCACATGTTAGGTGTTTCGCGAAAAGAACCATAAAGGACTAATTTTGCACTTATTTTGCTTTGATTAAATGTAACTTTCTATGCAATGAGCGTGTTTCATTGAACTCCACCTCCACCTTCTTCCCCTTCGGGTCGTTTCCTTCATGAACAAAAGCGGGTACAGCGAAGGGTCAAGACGATCATAGACAGGCTGAACAAATTAAATGCCAGGGGGGGGGAGGGGACGTACCATCACAATACATAAACATGAACGAACTGAGAGATATTTGATATATCACACTGGAAATGGTCTGAATCACCTTGGAGGACCTTAAAGCAGATATATCCGTCGTCGTCTGATTTTCTGCAAGATCACAATACTTTCCTTTTCATGTTGGTGGGAACCGAAAAAGTTAAACTCTGCAGTTCAAGTAAGTATAGGTACTTATTTACTATGAAATATGTTACGCAATACTTATTAATGTTGTGTTAATGTAGCTTTCCTGGTTTGGTACTCTCTGTTCAGGTGTAATAAAGATAAAGACAAGATTCCTCGATGTTTTTCAATAGCTTCGCGCAAGGTATAAGTACAGGAACAGAGGTCAGCAATGCTGAAAGAGAAGAGATAAATCAGTTCCATGATGACGAAGTATTTGATTCTTATAAAAAAATTCACGGAACGATTCGACAATTCCAAGCAAACCATTCTAGTTTTGTTTGCCTTGACTTTCACTTTTACAGGGTGTGATGTTCAATAATTCAGGACCAGAAGAATTACTCTAGATACGCCCTACCCTCTATGTGACGGTGAAGACCCACTGTTCTTCTGATTTTGCAAAATTAGACACCCTGCAGAACTGGCATCACTAGGTGGATTTTGTTGAAATCTGACTAGTTGATAGCATGCAATGATCCAAAACATAATAGTCTCTGTCAAGTTAGAACCTAAAACTCCACAGTCGCAAGCTTCATTTGAAAATGTTTGATAATAAAAGGAATGGTTCAATTGAACTAGTGGTACTAATCGTAAGGGACTTAATTAGCAAAAGTAAAAAAAGTCATGCTTCACTGTAGGGTTTATCAGATAATACAGCGACCATTACACGCACCCGGTAAATTTAAATGATAAATTATCCGACAAAGAACTCAGTTTGTCTTTCGTAAAATCGGACACTTATAGATATAAGGATTTCCCAGTGAGGAAGTAATTGAATAAGTCTGAATACATACTCGACAGTTCACCCAGATAACAATATTCTATATTTTGATGAACAATCCAGTCGGCAGATCAAAGTTTGGGAAAGGAGTATAGATTAAGACTTGAACCTATATCCAATTACCTCGAAGACTGCTCGCGTAACTATAATCCAGAAAATACAAGAATATAGTAAAAAAAAAGAGTATGCTAAGAGGCACCACCTAGAAATTGGTTTGCCAAACTTGCAGTTACCGTAACTGCAGCCACTCAGCAGCGCCCCCCATGGACCGCAAAATTAAATATTGAAGTTTCGCTTCAGAAACGACGTTTGGACGTATTGTTCTCGAATTTGCAAGCACCGTATTGCTCTTATTCTAGCTCAGTGACACGTAAATTGCCTTGTTTCCATCCATCAGGCTCCGGTAAAGAGAGCCTGGCGCTTTAGATTCAAGCTGCAACACCCAGGTACCGCGACGCTTCACGAGACCGGCAAGCAAGAGCGCCCGGCTGCTCTGCGGCTCCTGCCGGCCCGGCACGGCACCCACGAGCCCACGACCGACCAGCAGAGTGCCAAAGGACGAAGAGATCGAGGATCTCTCGCGAGACCGCTCTTCTCTGGTCCAGTGGCAGCGGCCAATGATAAGCTTCGCGAGTTATAAATATGCGATGTTCCACCTGCCGTGGTCGAGTAGTGGTACCGGCCCCACCACCATCAGGTCTTCTGCAGAGCCGCACGGTTGAGGCAGGAAAAGAAGCAGTTCGTCGCTCGCCAAAGCATTTCTGTGGTGGTTGTGACCGTGAACGCACCGCAAAAGACAAGGCCAAGGACTCTCTGGGACTCAGTGTCAGTGTCAGTTGTTCAACACACCGTCGACCTTCAGCCATATAGGTATATACACATATACCATACCGTTCGATAGCTTACGGCAGGATCACGGATCTCGAGAAGGAGCACCCCACCGGAAGGAACCTTCATCGGCGGAAGGAAGTTCAAGGTAGGTGCAATGCGCTGCTTCTCATCAACATTGTGTGTATGTGTTGCAACTCCGCTGAATCCGACAACCTTCGCATATACGTCTCGCGCGAGCTTAATACCAAGTGACATCCTGCTGAGTGCATAAAATCGGCATTTTCTTCTCTGCACAAGGGCGATTTTATCGAGTGTTGAGAGGTTTCCTGCTGGTCGGCGATGACGAGTTGAGGATTTCGTTGGAGCTTATGATAGTAACAGTGAAGCTCAAACACGACCCTGACGGGTGACTGAGAGAGCGCTCCGTATGTATCGGATATGTCCATGTATGGAAGGACGAGTACTCTACGGCACAAACGGCTCTCGCGACTTAGGCCACAGCACGGGATCATCGCGATTCCGTTTCCAATTAAGCGCGAGAAACGCTGAAAACCGCCACTGATTTTCACGTCGATTGTGCAAGTGTTGCGTAACGAAAGCGATACGGTCGCTCTGATGCCCGCTGAGGTCGTCCGAGCAGCGGGCACGGCAGCAGCAGGAGCCAGAAGCGGAGCAACCCGTTAAAAATCGCACATGTTGTTCGTCCTTGCAGAGGCACCAATACCGCTAAGTTCATGACGATTTTTACCTGCTCTGAAACTGACTCTGAATATCTTTGAAACAAAATTTTCACGATTGATTTTTCAACTTTAAAGGAAAGAAAATTCAACATCACAATAATATTTTTTTATAGAATCCGTGCTTAATGCTATGTAGCTAGCTTGTGCCAAAAACTGAATTTGCATAAAAAATTTGGTTCAAATTATTGCAAAAAAAAAGAAAAACACCAAAGGAGAGCCCTCTAAAAATATAGAAATATATTACATAACTATAAAAATACACGTTCTTGGAAAATGTAATTTTTTGGATTGTAAGCAAAGAATTCAATCACAATTCTGCAAAAATAAAATTCAAAAAGGCGATCCAAGAAAACCATAAATTTCTTCTGGAAAAAGGAAGAAAAAATCCATGAACTATAGTGATAATTTTTCAATCAAAATATATCTCATAAATATCAAGATATGTAGAGATAATAAGTATTAAAAGAAGTGAAATACAAAATCTAGATAAAATATTGTATTATAACAAAATAGGAATAAGTGATATAAAATTTCATATGCATCAGGATATTGCTCAGGAATTAAGAGAGCGGACATTATCTTTAGTTAAAATGGCAAAATGTGTAGATATTGCACCAGATTCTCATGAAATCTTTGGCTCTTCACTTTTGTAAATTTTATAAGATAGGTGAATTCTATCAGCATCACATGTATTAATATCATCATAATTTTTTAAACATCATAATTCTGAATTTGTGTAAGGTGCGATAGAAAATACATAATTCATCAAAATATCACGGTATCATATCATAAAAAAACTAAAGCTTTTTCTCTTTATAAAATCTAAAGCAAAAATTGTATTTTCCTAAGATGTAAAACCTTAAGCCTGCATTCGCAGCAGGGTAAATATGTTTCCTTCAGAAATAGAAGATAAAATGATGAAGATGAAAACTCAATTTTTTTATACGGTGTACTGAGTGTATCACAGAAGTTAATACAAAGCGTTTTTCAATTTTATAGAGAAAAAATTTTATTCTTTCTCAGTGGCAAATTTTATTCGAAAAAACGGCCATTTATTGAATTTTCTACGCCTCTTAAAATTATAAAACAGTTGATAATTTCTTCGTTTGTCAAAAAATGTCGCAGCAATGTTTTAGACACTTTTCCAGTAATTTAGGGTTATGTATTCGGCTTCTGAAAAAATGTGGTGTAATTCAAACGGAGATAAGGTGAACAGAGATTCAATGGAATTCCATCAAAATCCTCTTGATCTTCATTTTCGAGGAAGAAATATTACTACCTTGCGAATACAGCCTCAAGTCGACTACTTGTAGTTACGCAATTATATATTATTTCAAATTTTCACAAAATTTTTTACTGCTGTGAGCAAAAAATCGCAGTGGGAGAAAGAAATTAATAATTACTCTTGAAAATTTTCAAAGACTAGGTATTAACGATAATAAAAATCAAGCAATTGCTTTTGCTTGATTTTCTGTTTTTTAAAATTTCTCAAAAAATCAGAAACTTCAAGTAATTCCTTGATTCAGGTTTTATCGAACATTTGAGTAACTGATCGAAGAATAACAATGGTTCAAAGTGTCATTTCCAAATGTTTCTCCGTTTTTTGCTGCTGGATTTTAAGCAAAAGCAATTGCTTAATCTTTATTCATAAGGCCCAATGGTTCAAACGAAGTTATACCGTCGGTTTTTTAGCGCACTTCTCCAAACGGGAAGGCGCTTTTGTCCTCGCTTTGTCCGTCCGTCCGTCCGTCCGTCCGTCCCCGCATCTAGTCCTAGACGAAAAGGTTTTTGCGAAAAATTTTTACTTCATTGGGTAGCTCATGACCTTGTATCCCGAACCAAGAAAAATCTTGACGAAATAATAATAAACAATGACAATAATAACAATTTAGTGTGACGCGGCATCGCCGTTGAATGCTGCATTTCAGAAGCCGGCCTGATCTCGAAAGTTATCACATGCGAGGAAGTACCCGATCTTATCATTTTACCATAATACATATGCGGAGTTATATTTAGAGAATGATTTGAACTTTATTTTAATGAAAATTTCACATCGGTGCGAGGTGCCGATTAGTAGTTATTAATTTTTGAAAATGACTCCGAAACTACGGCTCGGCCGCAAATGATTTATTCGTTGCTTGCTGGTGCTTGATATCCTTTCCTCCGAACAAAACGAAATTCAATACAGAAAATATTTCAACTCGAATGGGTAGCTCATGGCCTTGGTACGCGAATCAAGAAAAATTTTGCCGAAATAATCATGAACAATTACAAAAATAACATTTTGGTGTAGGGCGGCTTCGCCGATCAAGTGCTGGCATTCGCGGTAAGATGTAGAAAGTTGCGATATGCAGGCAACTACAATTTCTTAATGAAATACATCACTGCATTATATTTAGAGAACAATTTGAACTTTCTTTTGACAAAAACCCCACTTCGATCCGACCGTTGGGTCAATTGTTATCAATTTTTGAAAACTACCGCAAAGCCACGGCTCGGCGCATATTACACGACCCTACAAATTTAAAATCAGACGTGCCGAAATAGTAATTGAACATTTTGAAATAGTCAATACTAGGTACCTGAAGGATTATGGCACTCAAATTACGAAAGATGTTCGCTCAATAACAAAAAAAAAAGTAGGTAGGTATCACTAAAAATCATGTGACAAGGCTACCATTTTGTCGGTTTTTCGATAAAAAAGAAATGTTCCAATTCAAAAGTGAACCCGATATTAGTGTCCAGGAGGTCGAAATCAGTTGAAGAACATTTTTTTATATAAGTAACAGAATGACGCTTATGTGGCCGGTTTGTCTGTCTGTCTGTCTGTCTGTCTGTCTGTCTGTCTGTCTGTCTGTCCGAGTCCGTGCAGAAATTAAGACGCTGTACTCCTTCTCGAGAATTGAAACAAGAGTCTTGGAACTTTTTTCCGATTAATAGCTGATGTCCCCAAGGGTGGCCAATGGGCACTATTTTTGTTATCCATACATCGTTATCATTATTCTCAAAAAAACAGAGATCTCCTGTGCACTTCGATGAAGTTGAACTTCTCCTCGGGAAATAAAGCTACAGCCCTTGAAGATTGAACTTTATCCGGTGGATAGCTTAGGTCCTCAAGGACCAAATAGGCAGGTTGGCTTTCATAATTCGGCCGCCATCTTGGCTGCCATATTGAAATTTCCGAGGAAATTTCTTATTAGTGGAACGATTGTCATGAAACTTGAAACTTACCTTTGTCTAGTACGATCATTCTTATTCTCAAGCCAAATTTCATGATTGCCCCACCATCTTGGCCGCCATATTGAAATCTCTTATAAGTGGAAGGATTTTCATGAAACTTGAGAGTTACGCTTGTCTCGTACGATCACTCCTATTTTCAAGCTGAGTTTCATAATTCTGCCGCCATCTTGGCTGCCATATTGAAATCTCTTGTTAGTGGAACGATTTTCATGAAACTTGGAACTTACCCTTGTCTAGTACGATAATTTTGATTTTCAAGCCGAATTTCATGATTCTGTCGATATTTTGGCCGCCATATTGCAATTTTTTGCCCAAGACGGTAGAACCCTAATCACTTAACATCTTGCGTTCACTAATCCTCCAAAAAGGAAGTGCGCTACTGAGCCTCATGCCCATGAGGCATATTCGCTTGTTTATTTTAGGCCCCAGCCCGTAGCACCTTTATTATGGGTTTCACACCCAATATATTATATATTTTTGAAATCACAAAAACAAGATCTTTCTACTGACGATATGTCAAATTATTTTAAACAGATGTCATTTTTTGACAAGTGACAATAGTACTTTGTAATACATCATTTTGAAGCCTATAAAATTATGTGGAGACCTGTGTTTTCATTTTTGAAATCGGGTATCTTTTACAACTTCTAGGGGTGTTTCAATAGGAAAAAATGTTGAATTTCAGAAATACAATCATGATAAGTACGAAGGTAAAGCAGATACCTATTTTCAATGTTAACTAATGATAATAATAGGGTAGTGACCACCATCCAAAAATATAGAAAAAAATCATACTAATCGAATGTAGAGCCTTAATAACAAAACTACGTTTCGTGAAAATTCGAAAAAAAAAGTTCCAAGTGTCTCAAAATCTGCCTTGAAAGTGGCTACTTTTGCGAACGATTTAAAATCTACCGAGCTGTAAGGCGGGCTGTGACGTTTCAATCTTTTGACAGTAGTGGGGATGACCACACCTCCGTTGCCTGTGTGTCAGTGTTGACGTTGACGTTTGCCAGCATAACATAACCATTGAAGTCTGATGTAGTCTTGAAATATTCATAAATCATGAAAGATTTTACCAACTTTCCATATTTTCAAGCAAAACAACTAAACAACACGAATCACCGCACAGATACACAAAGCGTTAACAATATAACAATCAGCTGTTATGAGCGTTGACGGGTTGACGCTAGTGCTTTTTGTAGTAAGTTCTGTATAATGTTGTCAAGCCTGCTTCTCCGCCTATGAAAGATTGCGACGTCATCGCGCCAAATTTGAAATGATCGAAAACTTTCATGAATTTTTTTTACCAAGAAAACTTACGAAAAAAAATCTGTTAACTATATAGTGTCACTTATCAAGAAGTGAACTTTAAAAAAAAAATAATAAAAAAAAAATCGGTCACTACCCTATTATCAATTAATCACAATGAAACAAAAAATGTCCTAAATAAGTTGCTCGAAATGACCGCCTCCTTGTTCCTTGAAAGAAAAATTCGACGATCATAGTGAATTGGGACTACCGGCCCACGCGATGACATCTGAGCTTGCCAGATATGACCCACCTCGATTTTTTTTCATGAGCTTACCTGAAAGATAAGGTGTTTATGGAGTTCCCCAATAATTTGGACGATTTGAAAATCAGATCATCACCATTAGTTAATATCAAAAATACCTATTACTTACGTGTGAGTGGGTATTTCTGGAATTGACATTTTTTCCTATTGAAAGACCCCTAGAAGCTGTAATAGACACCCTATTCCAAAAATAAAAACACAATTCTCCTCAAAAATTAATGGGCTTTGAAATGATGTATCACAAGTACTATTCTGTCATTTGTCAAAAATGACATCTTTCAAAAATAATTTGATATATTTAACTTTGCAAAGGGGAAATGCAACCTCGATTATGGGTACACTTCCTGCGGGTGAAGAGCTCGAAGAAATTTTCTTTTTATAGTCAATTTTACAATGTAAATATTCTGAATAAAATAAAATTTGATATATCATCACTCGAAAGATCTTGTTTTTCTGATTTCAAAAATATATAATATATTGGGTGTGAATCCATAATAAAGGTGCTACAGGCTGGGGCCTAAAATAAAAAACGGACGGTATGTTGATATTCTAAAATTATTGTTTTATCATGACTTCACAAAATTTACCGATAATGATTGTGTTTCGCCTGATGTCTGTCAATTATAATTATCATTAGGGCCTCCGTATTTCAGTGAAACATATAATGCACACAGTATCGATACTATTCAACATTCAACATAGTATAGGTATAAACATATCAGTATAGGTATATCACATAAACTTGACTGAGCTAATGCAACCTGACGGCCGGCGTGAATTTCCAAAGAGAGCTGATTACGTTGCTGTTCAGTATATGATTACTAACTATCACCTATCACAGTTCACAACAGTGTGAAATAATAATAAATTTGCAGACCGACGGCTTACATCATTGTCGTGAACTTTTTGAAAACCAAATTCATGAAACTTGCTAAATTATGACAGCTTATCATCTCATTAATAATTAATGTTGAAAAAAAAACTGCAGAAGAACTGATGAATTCTTTTACGGGGATAATAATGGAGTTTCGTTTTTGAAATGTCATTTGTGTGTGATTTTAGTTGCAATTAATTATTCTGTATAGGTATAAGCGTCTACTAATATGTGCTGGTACCAGAAATTTTCATGAATTTATTTTACTCTGATGTACCTACACTCATTGGTGATTTGTTAGTGTACATCAGAATAATCTTCGTATACCTATAGTTGCATTTATGTCGGAATGAAATGGCAATAATGATTACATAAAACCATGATCTAGCGATATAATACAATTGGAGTAAACATCACTTGCCATGTTCAGTTTGATAACTGTTGAAAATTGCACCTTGTATCCATTACCGACATCAAACTGTATGGTTATAACACCTATGCGTTGTTGGGTATAAAACGATGTGAGAAATCTCATAGCCATCATACAAGAACAAAGTAAATTGGAGGTTACTTCACCATTCATCAAGATTAATAACAACACACGGCAAAAAAAAAACCGTGAAGGAAATTATCTTCTTGCCGAAAAATATCAATTACAAATCACTGTCATTCACACTGACGATGTCAAAATTTTTAAAAACTTGTATAGAATGGACTCTCGCGGTTCCGCGAAAAAAGTTTTTGCTCGGTTGCCCGGCTATTGGTATCGCATTACGGATCATTAATAATTATTTAGTTACTCGTGTGCGCTGCTTCGAAATAAATCACAAAATATGCCCATTATAAATCAATGTAATAATACGAGGCAGACAGCTCGGGTATTATCACGTATTTACCTGGGATTTGCATTCCGCACTGCTGAAGAAACCGAAACCAATAATTTCGCTCGGCATTTCTAGATTTAATCTGGACACAGCCGAACGGTACATTTTCCTTGCATATAATAATTATTTGTAAGGAAATACGACCATTAGAAAACAATCACTGATGAGACCTTATTCGGATGCAAAGAGGTCAACCTTTGAGCTTGACACCAGTTGGTCAGTTTTTTTTTTACCCTAAAAAAACTTATCATCAATAAAATCACATAATTATGGAAAAAATGCAGCATGTATGCACTTGGAAAGGAATCTTACGAAGCAGATTATGAGAAATATGGAATTGATTTCAATTGATTCGAACGAGGTTATACGCAAGGAAATATTTAATTATGTCAGATCTAGAATTACGCGCCGACTAACAGTATCGATGATGGATACAATTAAAACTGAATCAAACGATTCATTAATTCTTGTGCCAGTTGCTGGAGCTGGGATCATCATCGGTTTTATGCCTTCCATCACTGACTAATTTCAACTGAATTCCAGTCCGTTAAGCCAGAAGTTATAAGGAAATGCATTATGTGAAGTCAAGTTATAGTGTCGAAATATTACGTTCTGAACCGTTTCCAATTCTGTTCGTTTATTTACCGTGTCTGTCAATACACGTAAGTGCTAATGTTTGTGCTTTTCATCAACGTCATGTGCGTGTAGCGTACACGGTATTCAACTTGTACGGTAAATTTAGTGTTTCAAATCTTGATAATCGCTTTTGCTAGAATTGAAAATTAAAGTTTTCCTTTCATCAGATTAGCAAATTCCCATTCGTGTTTATTGTCGGCTGTCGATGGCTTGTCTGCGGCAAAAGATGGTATATGGGTACAAAATATATTGTTCACGTCCGCACATGCCACAATATGAAACGTGAATGTATCGATGCATGTCTGAGTTGCTAGCGAGTGAGTCTCTGGAAGCTCGACGTCACTTTTTACCACCGATTTATAACCGTAAATTCGTTCGGTACATAAATTGAAATGGGCGTATCGCATACACTTTATTTCAGACTATTTCGTGAAATTATCAATAGACACGATATGCACAATTACCCGCCATCAGAGTGATTCACCGTGGAACATTGATCAATCAATATAGTGACGCGCAAAAATAAAAATAAAAACAAATCGGCAACAGACCCTTCAATTAACGAGCGCTGCCAAATTCACTGGGAAATTTTGAAAAATTGCGACAAACGGGGAGAATTTCCATGCGCTACGATTACCTGTAGCAGTCTAGCAGCATCAGGGAATTATTCATTCAAATTACGTAAAATTGAAGGAATGGCGGAAAACCGTTAGCCACTTCACCAGCTTCGCGCAGGTATGAAGTTGATTAAGTTGTAAGATTTTATGTCACACCCACGATTCATCACCTTTCAAGCATTAACCACTTGACCTGTGCATACTAGGAATCTCCACATCTAATAGATCTTAATCAAATGTTTCTTGAGTTATGTGTGCGTTTATACAGCAATCCTCAAGACGTTGCGCGAACGAAGCTTACACATACGAGTAATTATGGCAAAAATCTTATTTTTCATTGAAATATGATATCGATATTCGCAATCAGTTACTTATTATTGATCCGTTACTAACGAATCAGTTACTTACTCATAAAAGATGATTATTATATACCTACTTTGATTTTGGTCGAATAAGACACCACCATACAAACGGTTGCCAATTTAACATGAATTGATTCGATCAATTCCCTGAATGATTCGACAAAAAAGGACTACAAAAATCGAAAACAGATCACCCTCAAAAACTTTCCAATTAGTGAAACATTAGTTATAAAAACCACTGACCCACGCATATTCTATAGTACCTAACAAAAAAGAGAACATCTTTATACTCTACTGAGGGGATACTTTGAAATTTGAAGAAATATATAGAAAACTCAAACCTGTCCGAAGTCATTTCTTGATTGACGTAAAACTGATAGCTTCGGAAGCACCATACTTGCAGTCGAAACGGTCAACCAAACTATGCCTCAGGAGCTCACCGAGAAACTCAGGCAGCTCACTGAGAGACTCTGAAACTGCGTGAGCATTGTCAACGACGGCAAGCTAATGACATTAATTCCTCCCTACGTCAGTACATATATCACAATAGTGACATCTCCTTAATTTGAGATGTACAGCTGCAGCTATAAAATTGTTGTACAAATACTTATACTACATATACTCGATCACTGTTATTAGCGAAAGCATTCGATTTTTGGTTACCGCGTCTCAGTTACGATCGTTACCGATTTCGCTACATTATAATGGCTGCGCTGGATGGTAGAAGCAAAACAAAACACAATCTCATTAACCCGAATCGCCGTGAGCTTCACGCAAGTGAAGAAAACAGAAGAGTTCCATGACAGATTACTTTTGAACTTGACCTGTCCCCATTCGGATTTAACCCAACCTCACTGACGGTGATGCTGCTGTAATTAGTGCTGCTCACTTTGCACATCATTTTGTGCAAATCAAGTGAGTGTTAATGAGGGGATCAATACAGCATCTCGACAATGCTTAATTAAAAGCGATTTTTTCACTCAATACACAATGTTGTGTGGTGAATGGTGATGATTAAAACCACCCCAGATACATCCAGATCGGGATCAGGAATGCGCAATTTCGCCCTGGTTCCCATTTATCAGCCATCATTGAGTAGGAGTTTCTTATTATGCGCGAAATATTTGCATTTGCCAGGAATCTTCTTATACAGACGATCGAAAACATGATGCGAATTCCATTCATGATATTCTCATCAGCCATGTGTACTCGCAAGGCGCAGTTTCTCGAAGAATTCTTAGACTCACGAGTACTTGGCTAATTGTAGCTTCCTGCAGCTTAAAAAATGCAGAGTTGTATGATTCTGAAAGTGGTTGATTAATTAGGCAACCCCACTTTCTTTAGTATCCACAGATGGTCATTGCCTGCCAAATGCCTGCTGAAGGATGAATTGGATGTTCCCCAAGCTTCGCCTTGAAACTTTGTTCAGGTTCTCCAATGTAGAAAAACTCCACAATTGATACAAGTCATCCTCTACATTCTAGCCTCTATCCTTGGCGTTCGTAACGTACAAAGTTTCAAACGTAGTTAGAAAACCAAACGCCACCATAATGCTTTAGTGTTCCAAACATTTTTCTGCTACTGTCAATATTTCTGTGAACTGAGCAATCAAGTTTTAATATTTCTTGCAATACACGTCACCAGAGGAAAGAGGTGTAGATAAATCAAACCAAACTTTTAAAGATGGAGAATTTTATGGATGCACTTTTGCAAGTGGATGTGCTTTACCTAAGCAAGAAAATCTTATCATTTTGGCAACCGGTCACGCTTTAGTGAAGACATAGGCAGTATAGGTTTACTACACATAAAAAAACTTATTCTGAAAATGTATTTTGGATGTGTATTTACAGTGTATAGGTGGAGATGACCACGAGGCTAGCCAGCTAGCTACAATGATGCTGAAGCTCAAATTTTTTGAAACTTCAGAGCGAAGGGCTTTGGCGAAGGTGAAACAATAGTGGTGACACGCAAAAAATCATGTCGAGACCTATGCGTATATGCGAAACTTGCGCTCGCTCTCTCTTTCCCTCTCTTTCTCTCTCCATCTTTCGGATAGTGATTAGTGGGGTTCGTTAGTTTGGCAAGTTAATTCGATCTGTAGGTGAGAGCAGAGCATTAATCTCGCCAACAATGGGTGTAATGGTGATACGAATCTCCTGGAGAGCCGGCGTGTGAAGGAGGCTTGCTAATGAAAGCGCAATACCCGTTACCTTACAGAGGCAGCCCGTGTGGGAGTGCTCCAGGTCGCACGATCATATCCTCTGCTCCTGAGGAATGGTATATGGGGTTGGGACATCGCACACCAGCGGGTCGCGACCACGGTCACACATGAACGGCGGGTCGCGACCGCGGTCACCACTCATGACCCGCGGTTTGCCGTTTCGGTCGCCCTCCGGAGCACCACCGCGTATGCACACCGCGCGCGCAAAAGGGAGGAGGTGGAGGACGCGCGGAGGTCATTGATTAATTCGCCCACCGATCGCAAGGCTAATTACCTGTTGCATTGTATTAGTAAGTGAACGCCGGATTTGCAAGATTAACGAGCGGACTCGGCTAACGACGGCCGTATTTGGAAACGCAGCCTTTTTCGAGCGTACAGGTACGTATCACATACTCGCATATAATGCTTAATCTCTCAATAAGCATTACTGATGGGAGAGCCAGAGGATTTCATGAAGAGGGAAAGGAATGATGGACGATCGGTGTCGAAGCCGAGTGCAGTTATCGGTCTTGGGAGCAATTACGCACGACTATGAGTGAGAGCTTTGTACGCAACATGGCCGCGGGACACATGCGGGAGACGCAACTTCCGCAGGATTCGCAAAAATCGCAAGTAATCGCATCGCGCGCGTTCGTCGGTCACTCCCACGCTCATCAGTTTAGCGATCCATTAGGACCTCTTCTGAAACGCACCACGGACGATTTGTCACACTCCCAAGCTTTATTGCGGAAGCGACAAAGATCACAAGTCAAAAGCTTCGCTCGTACACCTCATAGGCATATATGCGCAAAGCTCTCGAGCTATTTCCTCAATTATATACTAATAGCATTTCGAGTTTCTTTTAATCGGGGTTTTGTGTGAAGCGATCGACGCGATTTTTCGCTCGCCGCCTTCCTACAATCATTCGGCGTTCAAATTCTTTCATCGCCAATCCACATACAACTCCTAATTAATCAAGGCAAGCTGTCAGCGCTCGGCATCTTTTCAAAGGTCCATCCGCACGAATACCATTCAGCTCGCTCGAAAATTCTGCACATCACTCTCCACGAAAAAAAAAAGAGTGCATCACTGAGCAGTTACCTATAATAACTGAATAATAATTACTATACTCATACCAGCAGTTCGTGATTTATTACACAACTCCTCAACCAGTAATTATTGATCTCCCATAAACTACCAATAATATTCTCATTTCCTTATGACTGATGAACGCCGCACGTTCCACGAAGAAAGTCTAAAGGAATAACACTAGATGAACTTATGAGAATATTTTTGGCGAAAAGGTAAACGAACCAATAAGTGAACGCCCTCGAACTCTTGATCTTAAAAATCTATAGTTTCCGGTGCAGGAGAATTTGATCGCTCATTAAAAACAATCTTAAATCAAATGATCACAGTCAGGCATCATGTTACCATATCACCTTACGATCTACCACACGCTTCAGAACTAGTTTTTTGATACACTACTTATATAAATCTCGCATTTCAGCTCCACCACCAGGTGTCTGAAGAGCTCTCGCGTTAATTAACATGGTGCTTTCAATATCAAGATTATTTCTCAACATTCATCATTTTGCCCGGGATACATTCGCGAGTGGATGAGAAAGAAAAAAATGCCTGCGTCACCTAACAGTTTATTTCAACTCCGCACAGAAATGTCGTTACGGGGTTTTTATTCGTGGAAGTTTTGAAAATGTAGTGCCGCGACTTTTCCATTGTTCCGGCTTCCTCCGGTCCGTGTAAAAGGACGCCAGTAAAAGCAGATCCGGCGCTGGGCGAATTAATAATTGTCAAGTCCTTTGCACAAAGAACGGTATGGCGGTAGCGTTCCGAGTAGGAATTACATTTTTATTGTGCGCCATCGAAGTAGAATCGGCGAAACGACATTTCTCGCCCCCTAATTAAGACACCGCCGTCGACCCCATCACCATCACTGCCGGCACCATTCCAACCTTGGAGTTGGAGAAATGAAGGGGGAAGCGGTTGCTTTCGGGACATTTATTATACCTACCGCACCACAGGCAGAAATGCGAACCACACCGTCGTTATAATTGATCTCACGAAATGACCCCATGAATTTCAGGTGTTTACTCGAAATCCAATGACACTGGAATCTTTCATAGTATTTCAAATGTATCCATTTCGCATCTGCTATAGGCGATTTACATTTAAAAAACGCCACCTGGTGTAGAGCTTGGTACTTGATCGTGCAGGAATTTTCGAGAGGAGCACATAATGGGACATCTAGTAGCCTAGGCCTAGGTAGGCACTAGTAGATACCTGCAATACCCACATCAATGACATGAAATTTGACAGGTATAGGAATAATGTGAAAAGGGGTTTGCTTTTGTGTCCCGTATTTGATCTTGTGGTTAACGTATTTAGCTGGCTACTAGTAGATCTAGTTCCAGAGGTCAGGGGCTGGAGGACTGCGCTACCAGCAATGCATTGCAGTTGCGGTGGAAAAATTGCGACTGGTGACTGTTACATCACATCTTCCGCAGGCAGATGCAAGCATGGTATGCTGCTTTGCCAGTAGTTCCTGCCCCTGCCATTCCTGCCATTAAGTGCCTGCTGATTTATCCCCCAATCCCCAATAGGCCACAAAGCGAGACTAAACCTGGATCTTAACAGTGGGGACACAAAGAACGGACTGTAGAATTTATTGAATGCGGATCTCCAGGTGAGGTCCAAGCAGAAAAACTTCAGAAAAAGGTGACTGACGACGCGGCCAGCACAAAGGTGACCTTTTCTGGCGTGCCAACAGCTGATGTGTGTACCTTCGCCCGGCGCCCGGCTCGAAGGTAACAATCGATGTTGCTGTTCCTTGGGTGAAATCTAGGGATGATGCGAAGAAAAGTCTGCGACGACGCTGGTCATCGATGTAGGTCCCAATAAAGAGCCTACGGGGTCCCAAGAGTTCACAGAAACAAAAAATTTGCGGTAGCGGATCGACAAGACACGAAAGTGACAGTTTTGACGTACCTTGAATTGACGTAACAGCCGACGTTGCCTGGCGGCAACTTAGACCTCCTGAAATAATTAATTCCCTAAAACTTCTTACACGAATGGGCCATTTTCCCCAATATGAGGTCAATCGCCTATAATAGCAAAAGACCCTTAGTAAGCAAACATTCATGTCCGACTGTCAAAAAACTTCAACCTGGCAACGCCATCTTTGGGCGGTGAAGAGTAGTGAGCCGTAATCTGTCAAAATATGGCCGGGGTGTAGGTGGGTATGGGGTTGTGGGGTTTACGAGCTAGCAAATTTATATTCGCTATTCGGAATGACCGGAATGCGTATAGCATCCTTCACCGTCGCCTTTGCTGATCCACCCTTCAGATTCCGCACGTTAAGTAATTCCGCCGTCGCAGCAGGCGTGGGGATTTTCGGAAAATCTCCTCGACTCGACCTCCTCGCGCACAGCACATTCGGATTTGATGCGCCGGGATATTTTGTGCTTATACCAGGGTGGAAAAGGGATTGCATGTGTGTCGGTGGGACGGTGGGTGGTGGTGGTGGTCTTAAGACATAAATATGCCTTAAACGCGCCGTACATACAGTTATGGCGGTATGGGTAATTAGTTTCGTGTCTTTGAGACAGTAGGCGACGGTGGCTGAAACGTGCTTAATTATATGGAAGGCCAGACTGTAAAATCGAGACGCGGCGGTTTATGTGTCTCAGTGGAAATGTATCCCAGCGATTTACCAGAAACGTCGCGTATGCAAGCATGACACATATTACACGACATTCACGCCAGAGTTTAAGACAGAGATCTTAATTGCAGCAGTTAATTATAGGTACATAGATTACCTACAGAAAATAGCCAGATCTAGGTACTTATTCTCGGAATAAAATTAGACATCCAAGTGTTGCATCATCAACTGATGAGCTGCAGGGTATATGCGCTAAGCACCATCACGCCTCAAAATTGGCAGTTTGAAGGTAATTTCAACGCAAAGGCTCCTTTGTGGCCCTTCAGTGAAAAGATGAAATCACTTAGTCGGATTGGAGCAAAAAGACCTAGCCGATAAGGCGAACGTTATACGGGGTGTTTACAAGAAACTGTGATCGCGGCAGGCATGGGTCAGGCCGAAAAACCCAGCAACAGGCGTGATTCTAGTGATCGAAAGCGGATTCCAAAGGCGATGCGATCACAAACGTTTATAAACACCCGGTACTTACGGTACAATCATGCAATTTGGATTCAAACTGCATGGTCCAGAAATGAGTTGTGAGGAAGCTACTTACTTCTAGAGTTCCGGAGATATCTCGTTCATGTTCTGGGAGCAGCTTATCTCCCCAAGCGATAATCGTACGGTTAGTTTGAATTTGAAAACTGACAAGTTGACTGGGTCTTTACATTCTTTTGTCCATCACTGTGCCTACTTGAAATCAGGCTTTTTTTTTCCTGCATCAACTGCTTGGTTATTATAGTAGGTTCACTTGTACTGTGACTCTAGTTGGCTGGGCAAATTTTCTACTTCAGCATTGTAGGCTTGCCGCCTTTTCACCTGGTGTGAAACTGACTTCTCTGGAAGTGAAGTTATATTTCTCATCAAATTGATATTAAAATCTTAGAAAACTGACCTGGTCATTATGTGGAAGTGCGACTAGGGGGACGCAGAGCTGTGCTACCGTCATTTAGACACCAAAAGAGCACAGGGCGGCCGCAAATCTAAGTCATCTTAACGGCGGCCCACTCAGGGTCGACAAAAACTCGTCCCGGAAAGCCCCAAAACGAAAGCAAATTGCAAATTGAAGATACTAACATCAATTTCGGTCCAATAGGAAACTTTGAGCGGCTGGGTTTTTTGAAATTTAGTTTAATTTACTTTTTACACGTAAATTCTTTTGCCAATACCAGACTGCACGGCGATCCTTGTGTCGCCCATGATTCTTCAGGGTTTGGCTTGTATTTTTGACTGGAAGAGGCGAAAGGGTTGATGATTGCATGGGGCCCCCTTTTTGGACGAAGGGCATTGTATACACTTTAATTTGAAGCACCGAAAATTGAACCGGCTTCAAGAGGTTAGGAATATTTTTCACAACTGTCAAATGTCAAGGCTGTCTTGATTTATTTGTTCATTGGCAAAAATTAAAAACAGGTCGAAAAATTGTTACATTTTCCAATAAAATGGAAAAAAGCGTCAGACATCACGTCCCGCAAAAATGTTCCGGCCATCTGCAAAGGAAATACGCAAAAAATGTGTTTCAAAACTGGTCCGGCCAGAGTAGCCAACAGCAAAGTTTTGGGGATTTTCTATATTTCACATTTGGAAACTTAGAAACAAAATCTCACAGCCGACTAGAATCACGGTACAAGTGAACCTACTTTAGCAGGTTTTTTCAGTGGGGGTCCTTCAGTAACAATAACAGTGATGACGATAACAACAAAGATAAGATATGTTTGGATCAGTGGAGTTTTGTTTCGATGGCTCTCGTTTCATCCCTTTTCCCGGGGCATCATCGCACGATAGTGGATGCTCCAGTACTAAGGAACGCGTGGAAAAATCCATCTGATCCAGTGCAGATTTCAACCCGGAACCTTTGCCTTTGAACGCGAGGCCGAGCTCACCGTGCTATACCGGCTGGGTTGAAACCAGGCTTTGAGCCGCTGTCAGTGATACCGTTACATATACGGTGATGGGCTTAAGCTATACCTACATAGTAATATTGCTAAAACCCCAAACATTGGGGAAAAAATTGTTTGGGAATTCATGATGTTCATCCCCACAAGCAGCACCAAACAACTTATTGTGTATATTATCTTCATCCTCTATTGCAAACTGTCTCCAACTTCTTTTTCCCACTATTCTGAAGTGCTGGTCTCTGTATTTCACCTGAAGACTTGAAGGATTGGCCATCTGGGAGCATTGAAGAGCTGCAGGAACTTAAAAAAAACCGCTTTTTGCCCATGTGTCATTCCATTGCTTGTGTCAGTTCAGAAAACAAAGTTCTTTGCATACAACCTAGAACAATAAGTGGACGATACCATTCACAGCCCTCAGTGCAGGAAGAACGTTGTGGGCTGCGAATACGCAACAGGCGCCAGATCATGCTGTCTTATCATACTTCTTTCATTCAATTTATCACTCATTTCTGATAACAGATCAGGAGACTGGATTTGTGTGAGAACGAGAAATGACGGTATTGCATTTTGAGGAGAAGAATAGTTCAATCGTATATTTCACCTACCTATACATTATGTAACTTCTGTGACTCTTATATAATGCCTCGTACCTCGCAACATTAGGCGGCATATCTTTACTCCTTGAGAGCTACGGTACTGTTCTTCAAGTCATCAAAATTTTCCAAAGTTTCAATGTCTTGTAACTGCAGTGGATGATTTGAAAAGCTCCTTTCCATATTTCAATATCAAACAGACAGACAAGATCAGTTTTGCGGCCCTCAGAACAGTGAGATATTGTAACATCTACAGAGCTAATTATGCTCAATCCATTTTCTATAAGATTTTCAATGGACAAAATGTTAGATTTCATAATATACTCCAGACTTGCAACCTTGCAACATTTCTCTTCTATGTCGAACAAATGAGGTGTCCGAGAAATGGAATATCGTGCATCATAAAGTAGACTGCTAAATGAAGTTAATGATCCATATGGATCACAAAAACGACCCATAATAGTAATTGAAAAAGTGGGGGTTCTATCCGTCTAATTGCCAAGTCAATAACATCGCGGTTTCGCCGGCCCATTAAGCCGCAGTATTTCCGGCAAACGAAGCTCTGATCCACGAGCACCATACTACGTGCGATTAAAGATAATTACACGGCTGGTTACGGTAACAAAAAGACAACGCAGTCTTAAGAGGATTATGTTAAACGGTATTTAACATGATGTTACAGTTTTTTACTCATTGTTACAGAACCGCGTGTGAAACTGCGTGGAATCAGTGAACAACACCCGTTGTCTATGTTACGTATGTCTTGCGGCGAGATGACTTCCAATCAAAAAACATACACCTACAGCGCGAAAACAATAACAATAACAATCAGGAATTGTGCACCTCCTCCCAAATTAACCTGTCAGATATCTCCAATGATGCAAGGTTTAAGTGGAACATGGGAGCTGGCCCGGCGCTGCGGGCCTCATCTTGTTATATTATTGTCTGGTGCATCATCATCACCCAGAGGGTCGAGGTGTGGGAGTGACGGAATTATCGCCCGTGCCCCGTAGTGAATATCAATAAACTACGTGCATACACCTACAATTCCACTCACACTATCGGCTTAACTGTACTGTTACGGATCGCACATACTACTCCACAAGACCAATTCGGTGGTACTATCCATTATGCCCACGCTACTATTATGCAGGTTCGCGACCAAGTGACCCGCAAACCCACCGGTTTCCACCGTAACGTGACCTTGCTCGAAACCCCATGATGGTACACGATGGTGAACGGGACTTCCATATTTATCGCAATGTCCAATATTAATCACTTCATTAAGATAGCCGCATCTAGGCGATACGGACAGCAATAACTCCTCACATCTCGGCCGGACCTCGACAATCGCATGTTGAGGTAAACAATCTCTGACCCAATGTCCAGCTGCGGGCATCGAAAACCTCCGATGCCATATATGCCGTGAAAACACGCAGAAAACTGAAGATGGTCAAGGTGCGTGCGAGTGTTGGAGTGTTTTATCGTTTTGGCTGGTTTTACTGTAAACACGTCCATCATCGTCATGAAAGCGACAAAACGGCGATTAACCGCGTGGCCCAGAATTGCGGTTCTCATCGCGTTACGCAGTCCCATTATGCGACAATGGAATGTTATTAGATCACCACAATCGTAACTGTAACTTCTTGCATTTTGCAACAGGGTCAGACCGGACGAGTTAACCGACACGATATAACGACATGTCCCCAGGATCATTGCCTGCTGTTAGAGACGCAAGTTTCTCATTAGCAAAAATCATTGAAGAACAATGTTACATTACCCTTTTAAATCATCCAGTATTATGTTCACGTCTCGATCCCGGCAAGATAAAACTGGACTCTATGCGCGATCACCAACTTGTGCAGCAGGACGCACACATACATCTTATATGCGTATATTTTTGCACAAAAGAGCAGCATTCATTGAATTTATGACTACGCAAACAGGGGAAGCAAAAAATTACGGCCATATAAAGACATTACGTATTGAGATTATCGCATTGATCCAGAATTTATAACCGGCCTGCGCGACGGTAATAACACCCGAGACAGAGGCGGGGTGAAAAACCAATTACTATAATTAGACTGTTGGCGAAGGTTTATGCAAAGTCCAGTCTGTTCTGATGGAGCAGTAAGGAATGGACGTCCAGATTACGGTCGTTATCGATCAAAATTTTACACAGACAAATTTAATTGGAGACCACATTACGTATATAAACCGCGCTGCCAAGATCCAATCCCAGATAAGTTGCGCACAATGTGTTCCATAAATACTCTGGAGCGCACCACAACAAATATCTATCATTAACAGCGCATTTTACGATGCCAATAAGGGCAATTTCTTGCGCGAGGTATAGTGTCTGAGATTCCAGAGGGGGTCATTTTTTAATAAAAAAGAAAACAACAGCTGCGCCGAGATAGAAACGGATCGCGGTGGGACCCCTGCGGTCCTGCTGAGAGCGCTCGCATAATATGGAGGCGCTACCGTTTGTGTCGACAACCTTTAACCCTTTTGCCTATGGGGCACCCGCGTGAGCTACGCAAAGGTTGATATTTTGCATCTGGTACGTCTATTGTTACAAACGACGATATTGTGCGATGCTTCTTGAGCATGACAACCACAGCGGATTTTTGCTTTTTCGCGCCTAGTGCCTATAGCCTGCGCGTCTAAAATTATTATTGAACTTGATGGAAGGGGCATCCCTGAGAAAGGCACGCAGTGTAGGTATACCTACCTGTAGAAATGACGTCTCGCTTTGGAACAATAGAATAGTACTCGCTTGCCGTAGTAATATCTAGCCTTAACAAGCCATTGTTACCCAACGGGCCACTATACGTTACTAGACGCAGAACTTTTAATGGATTTTTAATTTTTTGTGGAATGGACTCTGCCATTATCTCGGGACGACATTTTGCCGGCGTCATTAGAAAAACGCTGGTCCAAGCACAACACTGCATTGCCAATGTTTGAGGAAACTTTGAAATTTTCTTGCGTGCGGTGTATATAAGGCGCCACGACGATACGCTTTAAAGGCTAATTTCATCAGAAGATTAAATTTTGTTTTGAATAATACATGCGCATCTATCTGCTAGGCAATTATAAACTCATCACTATCTCCACCAGATAAGTCTTTTTTGCTACCGCGTGAGACAATTTGCATTTGTCTTGTAATATACACAAATTTAATGACGTAGCGAGCTTACAAGATAAGAATCTGTTACGCATCTATGAATTCAACTTGATACAGCCTACTACAACACCATCGCCCATCATCAGCCTCTGTTGCAGAAATATAACAATACAAATTGAACGGGGATGTAGCCATATTCTCGAAATATCTTATAGCAGTTGAGTAGTTGTTGCAAATAATCTACGTACTTATTCAAATAAACAAAATAAAGAAACAATAAGTAATATGAAGTATGTATCGCAAAGTTTTCACTGGGTGCTGAAATGGAAATGCATGGCATGAAATTTCTAGTTGGTGTCTAATATCACTAAACTTGTTCTGCAATCTAAAACGTCATATTCAACCCCTGATCAAGGGCTGATTTGGAACTTCCTCCACCATGACTGAACATATGCACTTGACCCAAACTAAAGCTAACCTACAACGGCCCACTTCTGCAAACCTAGTTTTCTCCGGCTGAGTATTCGTCACCATCAGAGGTGGGTCGGAGAGTTCTAAGACAAATAAGGGAGTTGAGAAATAAACACTTACTTGTGTAGCTCAAAACAGAAACAGAATAAAAGGACGCCAGTTATTTCAGTTTCAAGTAAAATAGCAATCTTTACAAACATACTCCATACTTATGTAAAAAAATTAAATCTATTTTTTCAACTATAGGAAAGAAAACAGAAGAAGTAGTCGAGAGATCTGTCGGTATCTATGATTGACTAGCTGTCACCGGCGCCGGCAAGCCGTCGCCTGGGTGACAGCATTGGTTGAAAAGAAGCCAGGGAATTTGTTCCACTGACACCGGGCAAGTGGAAAGGGGATTTTATACATGATGTTGATTTTCCGTTGTTTTAGACGGATGTCAGGTTTCCTCTTTGCGAGTTTAGTAATTTATTAATATCCGTCGATAGTGTCTTGGTTAGATGAAGTTTTCCAAGAGTCGTGAGCAATTGATTGTGTAAGAGTGACATGAATTCGAGAAAATGTTTTTCGCGTGTTTTGAAATTTCTGCCTCGACTTTTGGGTTCTTGTTCTTGTGAATGAAACGCATGTCACTGAGAGTAGTGTCTGGTCGGTGAAGAGTTGTTAAGGAGAATTCAGACACCATTATACTTTGTTCAAAAATATGTATTTCTACTTTTGTTCAAGGTACCTACCCAACCACTGAAAATACTGGAAACGACGATATGTGTTGTGAAAACTTGAACCGTAAACAAGGTGCTGCCGCGGAAGACCCCGTGTAGTGGAAAGAAAAGCAGAAGCCTTTTTGGATGTGTATAGGAGAAATTGAGATGAAATAAAAGTATGTTTAAAATTCAAAATTTTACAGTTACGTTGATCTGAACATTCTGAACTAAGTAATGAAGTCGGTTGAGAAAAACAAGAGTTCACTACGGCGCCGGCGCTTTGAACTGCCAAAATGTCAAATTCGATATATGCATTTCGATTGTTCATGTATTTGTTCAAAATCTCAATATGATCTGTTTAAGAATTAAAAAGGTCAATATGGCGGCCTCTTGAAACTTAAAAAATCAAAATTTGACCAACGCATTTTGATCGTCAACCTCAAGTGGGTATAGGCTCAAAATTCCAATCAGATCAGTTGAAAAATGCAAAAGTTCAATATGGCGGCCTCTTGAAACGTCAAAAATCAAAATTTGACAGCTGCATTTCGATCACCAACCTCTAAATGGGTATGAGTTTAAAATCGCAATCAGATAGGTTGAAAAATGTAAAAGTTCAATATGACGGCCTCTTGAAACGTCAAAAATCAAAATTTACAGATGCATTCCGGTTGTCCGTCTCAAGTGGTTATAGATTTTGAATCCCAATCGGATCGGTTAAAAAATGCAAAAGTTTGATAGGGCGACCTTGGAACTGACAAAACGTCAATTTTGATAGATACACCTCAATTGTTCACCTAAAGTGGATACCTATTATGTTGAAAATTTCAATCGGATCGGCTGAAAATGCAAAAGTTCCAATCGGATAGGTTGAAAAATGCGAGAGTTCAATATGGCGGCCTCTTGAAACGTCAAAAATCGAAATTTGACAAATGCATTCAGACTGTCTATTCCAAGTTGGCATAGGTTCAAAACTCCAGTCGGATCTTGTGGTAATGATGTTAGAAAATGTCGGGGACGATTTCCGCTTTCATCATTACATTTACTCGCGAAAACGTCCATGACTGTCAACATCATTGCAACGTACCTACCTACGTATCTGAGAGCACTCGCGAAAAACTGCCAAAGGAATCCGCGAAAAACTACCCAATGTCAATGTGACATTACATTGACATTTGCAAATGGCACAACACAACGACTGCGACGCTGAGTAATGTTGCCGATTTTTGTGGTGGAATTTTGGAAAAATTGACAAGAAAAACTTCGAAACAAGGACCCTTTGGGACAAGGACAAGGGTCTGGCCAGAAGGTCCGATAGAATTAGCATGGATTCCGTAGAAAACATGTCGCGACAAGGAACCCCTGTAACCGACATGAAATTAGCTCTGGAGGACCGAAAAGGCCCCTTTCTCGAAATGGGAAGCCGCTGGGGATTGCAAATTATTCGTGAGTACCCCCAGACGTGTTTTGCCCCCTCAATTTGCCTGTATTTGTAGAATTACGCCGTCAACGTCTCCCCCGGCCTGGGTAATTTGATCAAAGTACCGTGAAATTTAGAGGTGACTCTTGTGTTTTGTGTCTGATGGACGCTCAAAAGTCTCCTCGAGACCACTGTTCAATTTTCTATGCTAACATGGTCAATTTCGTTCCAGAAAGCAGTGTTGAAATACCTCTAAGTGTTGAGTTTGCCAAAACGAAGAGCGTCAATTGACGTTCCTGTCAGATTACCGGGCCGTGTTTCAATTTCAACATTTTTTGACAAATTTTCAAGAAAAACCCCGTCGCATGGCCCTCACTGGACGAAACGCGGCCCCCGAAACCCCCTGGTCGGCAATTCACGCCAAATTTCTTGAACTTCTCCCCGAAAAGCCGAGTTTTCGCCATGAAAACGTAACACGGTATTTGGAATAGATTATTGGAACCTCGGTTCCCTTGTAAAATTTTGAATGAATTATAAAATTTCGAAAAATTTTGACAAATTCAGCAAAAATTTTGGAAAATTCTCACCCTCAACTTAGGATGCGGTTCGTTTGCGAAAATTAAAAAAAAAATAACCTGCCAAAATCCGACGTCTGGTGTTCGGTTGCCGTCAGCGGTTTCTATGAGTTGATTTTAAGTCAAGAAAAGTTGTGAGAAAATTTGTTGATAATTGTTAAGCCAACAACATGAACTGTTTTGGAAAACCCTCAATTCACCATTTTGAGCCTAAATCAGGCTGTAGGTTAACCTATCTGAACGTAACCGAATTAACTGTGATCAAAGTAGTTGGTTCTACAAATTAGTCCACAGATCCACCAAGTGCAAGAATAATCAAAAAAATATCTATCAGTTATCGTAAAATGTTCCTTCCACCAAAACTACTTAATGAGCGCAAGAATGAATTCGATAAGGCGATAAGTATGAGTTTTTCAGTAAAATTTCAGTGAGTACCTAATTCGCGATAGTGCCTGCATGGTAACCTTCTAATCAGGCATCATCAGGCTCTTTGATATCGGTTACCTGGTTTTCAAGGTACACCCGGGTACAAGTGGGGTGGAATTTTGGGGTGGACAACTTCATCTGTCAACCTTGTTGAAATACCATAACTCTTAAATTATTTTCAGAGTGATTTTTCATGATATGACCTACCTAAGCAATATTCCTAGGACACTTAAGATAAATGTTAGATAAATGTGTGAGTATGTTTTACCAGAGGAACTCAGTTAACATACGTTTTGCAGTTGTGCGAAGATGCAGTGAACCAAATTCACAAATTGCCTGTTTTGTTCTAATAACTTGGCGACATTGTAAAGCCAATTACGGCAAAGCGAAATCGGATCTAATTTGCATTCCGGCTGTAACAACTAAACTAATAATGAGTTCGTGCAAGTTTATTAGCAAATTATAAAATGTATGCCTGAAACTGTTCAAGAACGACGACGATATAGAATTTTCCTTCCACTTCAGCTATGCTACTGAATAGTTTGGAGGACGCAAGTAGTGTAATTAGCTCTTAAGCTATCAATGGTACACAAGAAATAGTCCAAATTGATGTACTCAGTTAATTAAAAAGGTGAAATATACTATCCGTTTGATGAAAAATCCAGCAGATCCAGCACAGCACTCGGAAAGTTGCGAAAGCGCGTTCGAGCCCGGCCGTATACCACTTCGTTTTGATAAAAGTTCGTGTTTTATGTGGACTTTTAGTGTTGAGCTCTCGGGCTTCGGATCTCCGAATGCGTGTTTAATTATTGACGGGGGCCCGGAGTCTGCAAATCGAGTTAGGCCGACCGGGCAGTAAATCACAGTCTCAAACGTATTTATTGTGCGTCACATATCGGACAGGTGGCGATTACTCCATCATGCAGTACTCCCCAGATGGGGGGAAGGCAGACATGGGGGGTCAAGGTCCCGTCAACAACAGCATACATATCCCACCCGCCCATTCCTTGTACGACATTTACTTATTACTCTTTGTTTGACCATCAATGCAACGAACCTAATTAGCGCGTGACTATAGAACTGATAGAGTATAGAGAGAATTCGTCTGGCGAACGAGCTTCCAACGATTTTACGCAAAGAGACGCGAGATTAATTTTTTTGTGCCTTTCAATTAGTTACGTGGTGAAGATAGAGCTGCGTCCGATTTAAACCTAGTGGAAGTATAAAACTAAAAGTATAAGAAAAGAAAAAGTGGCAACCGGTGATGTTGTAACTCACGCAGGATAATTATTTTTTCAACCAAGAACGCTGAGGCTGCGGTTCACGTTACACATAATGCAATTTTAATGTGTTTATAATTAATTTTCAATGATAGATCAGAGCAGCACGGTGATTTAATTCAATAGCCTGGCACGCTTTACGACCGGAACCCGGGCGTTTTCCTAAGCGCCTCTGTAATGGTAATGGAGGTAACAAGTTTTTCTTGCAGAAGCGAAGCCTTTCAGCTTCATAGTTGGACTCACTTTTCATCTGCATGACATTGTTGCACAACTGAACATCACGTTCATTAATGGACTGGAGCTGTCAAAACTGCCGTTTCGCGCTGCTTCATCAGACCGCGTCAGTACGCATAGAACGATACAAATCGCCGTGGTTAGTTAATCTTGAAATATCGTAGATACGCACTGCCCGATCCATGGATCACTCAATAGATTTAAATCGTATTACTGATGGTATGTTTCATTATGTCGCTGCATAGAGGAACTACGTCGGCTATGCAGCGGCAACGTTCAATAAAACACGCATAATGGGACAACGATTAATAACTAACCGATCGAGGATCGCATTGTTACGACGTACAATGCAATTACTTATATACATACAACCTGATACAATAATGAAGGTACATTGTTGAATGATTGATATTCCTGCCGCGGCATGCACCCGACAGTTGTCATTTTTCTTGGCGCAATAAGCTATGATGGGATGGGGTTGAACAGCCAGCGTTACTTCTGGAAGTCTGTGCATGAATCTCGACTGGCATTTCTTCGTAGACGCTTGTGAGATTCATGTACATACTCGGCATGCGATTTTCTCTCGTTGTCTTTGCCAAAAGAACAAAACTGCAATACTGTAAACCACTCAGCCAAATCAGGCAAGTAAGGTATGACTGAAGAAAACTTGCTGTTTGTCGGCAAACCGAGAGGATAGAAGGTGTGTGTTATTCCAAGAGTACCCCTAAACCTTGAACAAAGTCATACAGCTGAGTTTTCTTCAATCTATGACTTTCTGTTTCACAATCGAATTCAATTGTCGATCGAGAGCAGAAAAGTTCAATGATCCAACAATCATAACAAAATGATGGGTCTATTATTACAAGAATATGACTTAATTCCATTCATAACCGATTGACCGGCACTAATTAGAGAACGAGGCATTTGGCTAGTACAATGAGTACCGTTTTCGGTTCTCTGCAAACAGCCACATGTTACTGGAGGCTTCTGAAGACTTCGATATAAACTTGAATAATGATGCCAAGCTATCAGTTGAAGAGGAAGGACATCCGTGTCACACACTCCTTCCCTGCCAGACAAATCTATATTGACAACATTATCACAATGTGACTATGGAACTGTATAAAAATGGGGTCCGGTTACGTCAACTCCATCTCTCGAAATTTGTCAAAACAAAATCGAAAACTACTTAAAATGGTGTCTAGAAGAAAGATCTGAAATAAAAATTGCGGAGCATCCATGCAGTCTCTTGTTCTCCCGGATTCACTGTGATAATAATAGTAATAAGCCGTCTGGGGGGGAAGGATCAACTAGAGAAAGGGGAAGGAGAAAGGGACCACGCACCATTTGATGCTTATGAGTGACGTACGCGGGAAGAAATAGTGCGACGCAATGAAATTATTATCTTGAAATCGGGACGGATTCCAGCATTCATCCTCACCATTATGGACTTAAAAATGTGTGTAGAAGTGAATGTGATGTGTATCGCTACCAACAAAAGTCTAGAAAAAGATGGAGTTGACGTAACTTATAGAGCCTGAAAATGTGATAAAAGGGATGATGTTCCGTAGGGGAAAAGGTCCTATACATGAGTTGTCATTTGACCCCATAGCCACTGCTAGATGTATAGCAAAGATGAACGACGCTAACTGGATTAGTTTTCTTATTTACGAGAGCAGGTTTACCATTGATTTATTTTATAAAGTTGAGAACTTGAGAATAGTCCCTCTCTAGTTCTATAGGGCTGATAAGATCATCTCGTAATGCAAGGACGTGAAATCTGTGCTTTACCAACGCGAAACCCAGGGTCGACGATTGATTTGAATCCAAAATGAATCGAAACATTGGTAAGATTGCACAAGATAACATATTTATCATATTCAAGGACAGATACGAATAAAAAACGGATCAGCTGTAGTTGTACATAATTTGCATGTTGCCTCTTTTCCATGTCTGTATTGGACTCTTGGCGTCATACTGGGAATGGATCAGTAAGTCAGGGAGAGATGACGCACGTTTCGGAAAAAAGCTAATTTTTTCAAGTGAATATAATGGAATGAGAGAAAAAATATAACTGTTCAACATAATTAGCTATTGTAAAAAAATAGACAATCTGTCAAATTTGTAATCAACAACATTTGATCCTCTAGCGGCCTATTTGGCAAAAATAATCCACACAGAGTGTTCCAGCTAAGATAAAATAACCCAGCGCGATTTTCTCAGAAAATATTAAGACAACAAAAAAACATTCAATTGGGAGGAAGCCTGACCTTTTAGCTTTCTTTTGAGCGAACGCCGATGCTTGTAAGAAAGAAGAAAGTGTTGCTTTGTAAGAAAATGCAATTTTAATCGGGCGAGTCACAAGAATTCAAAAATTCATGACCGACAAAACAAAATACCTCAGACCTCAAAAATCCTCTTCCTCTGGGCTTTCCATTGATGTATCGCTGATGTCTGTATCTGGTCTGGTAAGCCAGATATTCTGTCTTTACAGTCCAGCAAACACAATGATCAGAATTCATGACGTCACCGATCACACACTTGTTGATTTAACAATCAGTCAGTATTCATTGCTATGCTGAGTCCAGGTATGGTAAGTAAAAAAGTCCCAGTAACGGCTAGTGTTGAAATCAAGAAGTGTGTGATCGGTGACGACATGGATTCCAATTATTGTGTTTGCTGTACTGTAAGACCGAATATCTGGCTTACTGGGCCAGGTACAGACAACAGCGACACATCAATGGAAAGCCCAGAGAAAGAAAATTTTTATCCATCGGAAGTATTCTGTTTTGTTGCTCATGAATTTTTGAATTATTGTGATTCGCCCGATTGAAATTGCATTTTCTTGGAAACTAGAGGACCTACAACCATCGGCTACAAGGTCAGGCTTTCCCCAATTGGATATTTTTTTGTTGCTTTGATATTTTTCGAGAAAATCGCGGTGGGTTGATTTAGCTGGGACACCCTGTATACCCTTGACATATACCTACTACAGAAAAATTATTGATCAGTAACGTGTAGAACGTGTAGATCTTGCCCTGCTGACTCGATGATGGAAAGCGAAATCATCAGTCTCGCCAAAAGCAGAGCTGACGGCAACCTGTGAGCAGGGCTGAACAGAAAAACAAAAATCGTTTTGAACGATTCCGTGTGTTGAAATAGGGGCAGCAACACCGTCAGCTAGGATGATGTGTCATTATCAAGTCAGAGGCAAACCTTAAATCGCACTGCAAATCTAGGTGCACCACTAGATGAACTCAGTTCGCGCAGTTGAGCTCCGCCCACAGGTCCCTCTGGTATTTCGAGTACTCTACTACACCACGACCACGCATTATAGGAGACTGGGTCTCAAAAAATACTTCTTAGAAGATCGTAATCTGGAAATGCAGATACTGTCATTTATGTCCGATATGAATCGCTTATGGATGTCCTAATTCTTGCCCTGTAATCAACTTTAACCGTGAATGATGCTGGGTTCATAAACCAAAATAAGGCGTAAAGCGTAAGGAATAACGTCTAATGAATGCCTGGGTGGCAACTGATTGCTAGGGTGATTGGCCTTTTAGGCATTACTCCTTAATCCTTCAGCGTTGAAGTTGGTGTATGAACCCACAGCATGAGAGTCAAATCACTGTTTCGTATAGTGACGTAAATGGATTTTCGCGACGAGCTGAACTGATCTGAATATCTTTCCCATCAAGAAACCGAAAACAAGTACCTGAACATCACGCACAATGAGATGTCGGTAATTGTCTTTCTTCGCGACTATAGCAACTTGAATGGCGTGGTGAAAAATTTATCTTTATAGCCCATTGAAGCATTATACACGTCAACGTAGACACTTCCTGGACAAGTTTCCTTATAGTGCAACTTTCCGTACGCGAATCCAGAAAAAGTCACGAAATTCTCACCGCGCGAATGCGTTCAACGCGCTATAGAGACTCTTCTCGGCTGATGGTCTCCGGCTTTCGTAAGACGAGTCAAGCGAAAGGTTAGCAATCTACCGCGAGCTTAAAATCGAGAGTCGCACATAGCCAATCTCCCGCAATCCAGGGCGGCGATCGCTAATCCATGCCCAGTGATGACTGTTATTATTCCATCTGGAGCTATATGGGTGGAATGATGCACCATCATCAGCCGCCGCCGTGTCGTGCATTTGACAGATCGCGTTCGACTAATCGAAGAGCTTAACCGGGAAGTTCTCATTAAGGTCATACTTCTCCTATCATCTCTCTTATGCCATAGCCACTCATAATATTATACAATTTACAGTTACAGAGCGCATCGGAAAACAATAATGCCTTGCGTGCCCTACCGGAATTACACAGTGTACTGCGGATGATGAGAATGCCGTGTGAATAATTCTTTCTCTGCGCTTTTTGCCATCATCCCAGCGGCATAACTGTACAACAGATATTTCAATTAAACGGCTCACGAAAACTCGAATGCTCAGCGCTGAAAGTCTCACACGATTTTTGCCCGCGCGATGATCCCGGCGAAAGGACCGGCCCCGAAATACCACCTTGCGGTACACTCCCACTGCGAGTCGCATTAAAAAAAAAACCATAAGCACTCATCACAATGCGCATTATGCTAATACGAGAGCAATTGTATACGAATCTGTTTACTTTCGTGCACCTCGACCGACCAATTTTTGTACGCAAGTACACTTATGCGTTTCATCCGTCACAGCCTACTTACCCTAGACTCCCACGGACGTATAAGAATTCGGTTTTTCCAATGCGCTGGAATTTTCATACAACCTGCCGTTAAACCAGCTTCCGCATGGGAAATCTTGTAAAACCGTTTAGTCTCTGGGTCGTTCAGCTTCAGTAATTATACAAAGCTATAGACAAACCTCTGGAAGGAAGATGGGGACTCCGTCGGCGTCGGCTGAGTATGATGTGGTCGGATGAATAATTAGTGTTGAGAAATACAAGGCAATTAAAATTGGCCGGGACAGTTTTATTGAATAATAACAACCCATAGTTATGGAAATTCCCTTCGTTTTAATCTCGGTTGCATCTCAGAATGTACTGCTTGCACAGAACTGACGTCTAGTTTGTTCCAATTAATTTAATAATTATTCGATTAGCGCGCTACAATGTCTGTGTGTCGGGCGAGCATCGCATCGGGGTTTATTTATGTCTGGGAAGCAGCTTTTCGTGACGCGACGATGACGATCTTGTCGATGGGATGGGGCTGAGGCATGTAGTATAGGTAGCATTTTTATTTATTGCATCGGGCTCGATCTAAATGATAATATCTTTAACTCAACTTCATCATTATTTTAATCATCCGCGTCGGGCGGCCGCATCAGCAACACCCAGTCAATCCTCCCTATATGGATTAATGTTGATTTTTCAATCATTTCTCGATGGATCCCAAGAACTTGCTAAATTATTATGCATACCTACAAGCCATCGCCGCGTGACCAAAATCACATATCAAGAGAATATCGTTACTTACATGAATATACCACTATGTACTCATAATAGATATTTGAATACTGTACTATACCAGCTCCTCGCAATGAGGATTCCGAAAAGAAATTTTGAAGTTTTGGCGGTGGCCGCTTTTCAAATGAAACTGAGAAGAAAGAAGGGAACGCAATCTTTCTTCAGTTTCTTCTTTGCTCCCTCTCCCTGATGCACTTCTTCGAACATTAATCTGATAGGAATGACTATATACCTGATTATTACATACAACGCCCTTGATTATTAGACCTACAAGGATAATAATCACTTATCTAAATCCCACTGTCAATAGCAACGGAATAAAATTCATGTAAACAACAAAATCTGACAGCTGTCACTTCGGACTTCTTTCATGTAATAATCTTCAAAATATCACTCGTGCTCGAGATTTGCCCAGATAATTTTGGCCAGGCGTTTCCCTCGGGCTGATTGTCCCTGGATAAATGCCCTCCTCCTACGGAGTCGGGCATTTATCGCTACAATCAGCACTCGCGATCGCCTGACCAAAATTATCGTGAAAATCTAAGCACTTGTGATATTACTGTTGATTATTACATACAACGCCCTTGATTATTAGACTTACAAGGATAATATTCACTTATCTAAATCCCACTGTCAATAGCAACGGAATAAAATTCATGTAAACAACAAAATCTGACAGCTGTCACTTCGGACTTCTTTTATGTAATAATCTTCAAAATATCACTCGTGCTCGAGATTTTCCCAGATAATTTTGGCCAGGCGTTTCCCTCGGGCTGATTGTCCCTGGATAAATGCCCTCCTCCTACGGAGTCGGGCATTTATCGCTACAATCAGCACTCGCGATCGCCTGACCAAAATTATCGTGGAAATCTAAGCTTTTGTGATATTACTGTTGATTATCACATACAACGCCTTTGATTATTAGACCTACAAGGATAATATTCACTTATCTAAATCCCACCGTCAATGACAACGGAATAAAATTGATGTAAACAACAAAATCTGACAGCTGTCACTTCGGACTTCTTTTTTGTAATAATCACCAAAATATCACTCGTGCTTGAGATTTTCTCAGATAATTTTGGCCAAGCGTTTCCCTCGAGCTGGTTGTCTCTAGTAAAATGCCCTCCTCCTACGGAGTCGGGCATTTCTCGCTACAACCAGCACTTGCGATCGCCTGGCCAAAATTATCGTGAAAATCTAAGCACTTGTCACTGACTTATTCTTGTGGACTCGTCAAAAGCAACGTTAAGTTTATAATAGTGGATAACGTTTTTCTCGAATCCAGTTTTAGATAGATTTGATAGACTAACGGAAGATCTATGAAAAGAGTGCAGAAAAAATCCTTCAAATTGAATCCATGACCATGGTGATAATACATTCTACGATTTGAATTTCTCCGGATATCTACTATCTACTATCTACTATCTATAAGGGTAAAATTGAGTGAGTCTTTGAAATTTCTTTGGAATATATGGGTATAGTAAATATTGACACATGTGAAGATGACAGTAGAATCAAGCTTAAGTAATTTCGGTTCCATCAGACTTGCAGAAAAGTTTCCCACCAGAAGTCTACGCTTTTCCTGAACTCAATTTCTTCACAGTTCAATAGAGGAATTTCAGGAGTATGTGTTGAATCTTTTCTCGATACGATTCAAGTTTCTTCAAGCTTTTATTTTGTCAACATTCTCCACATCTACACGGCCACTTCTTTCATATACCTCACGACTCGAGTGACGGAAAAAAAACGAAAAACAAAAGGTCGAAAACAAAACATCGAATGCATGAGGTCGAAAAAGAAAAGATCGAATTTACAATATATCGAAAGTGATGATGATCGAAATACATATGGAAAAAAACTGGAAAAAAAAACTACTAGACCTGACGAGGTCCATGTGCACAGCTTGACGTTTCAGAGTGGATTTTGCGTCAAAAAAACCCAATCAAGTCTGCAAAAAAATCACTCAATCTGACAAGGTCCATGTGCACAGGTTTGTAAGTCTTGAGTTAATTTACGCTGACGCTGATCGGATTTAAAAAAAAAATATACAGGTGTTTCGGTGGCCTTCCATAATACTTTGGGAGGTGATTTCTCTCTGAAGAAGAAGTCGAAAAGTGAGAGTAAAATTTTTCCTCAAGTGCTCTCTGAGGGAGTCACAGCTCCTCAATCGATCCGAACTGTAATCACATTCAAAACAGGTATTTCTAGTTCGACATTGTGTTATTCGACATTTGATTATTCGATGTTTTGATTTTCGATCTTTTGTTTTTCGACCTTTTGGTTTTCGACCTTTTGCTTTTCGATATTTCACTTTTCGACTTTTGCTTTTCGATATTTCACTTTTCGACCTTTTGGTTTTCGACCTTCTGGTTTTCGACCTTTTGCTTTTCGATATTTTACATTTCGATCTTCTGATTTTCGACCTTTTGTACTTTCGATAATGGTGCTTTAGATGTTTTGTGGTTCCGCTATTTTGTTTTTCGACTTTACGCATTCGATGTTTTGTTTTCGACCTTTAGTATTTCGATCTTTTTCCCATCACCCCTCACGACTCATTTGTATTCACTGACGTTTATTGAATTGAAATAATGTTTCAGCCATCAGGGATCGCTCTTTTTGATCTGAAGTACATTTTATTTTTCAGTGTTATGGCTGCACTGGCTTCTGATTCGATTAGCTCTTTACGTGATCTCCGTTTTTGTTTAGCTCCTGGTATGCACAATCATGTTCGACGACCGAATGGTGGCAAAGGCGATCCGCGTCTCAACCCAAGATCTTGATGCATTCTGAGATCTTCCCGGTCAATCCACAAGTTATTATTTCATAACTTTGATGAAAACAAGTCATCTGTTGTGCGAATAGGCCATTTGTTGAGCACACAAATGGTATACCCGTAAATGATGCTTGACAATTTTGGCAGGCTGCTCCATCGATTGTTTGTTTTTTTTTTCTGATGTCCTCAACTGAAGTTGGGACTGCAGACAAAACAGAGCGGGATACGTAAAAGGAGCGCCTGTATCAACGATACGTACATTAAACCGGTACTGATTTTCAAAGTTCTTCACAGCTTATTTGGTCTAGGCTTTCATCATTCTTTTTCCTCATGCCTTTCTGTCTCGCATCTGTAACTTCCAGTTGTTGATTTCCAATTTTCCTGCATCATTTCTCATACCGTCAGTTTTAGGCTTGTCCATACCCACATTCCGGTTTTCTCTTGGTTTCACTTTCAAAATTCTCTCTTAGACTCTTGAGCCTTGATACCTTGAGCATTCTAACTCAATGAATGTAACATTGTCTTCATCTGGGTGAAGGTCATATATACAGCTCCCGATTTTGGCGTCTTCTCTAGGTGTATCCTTTTCTGTTCCTCCATATTATATTCTGTGCAAGTCTCCCCATCGTTCAAAACTCTTCCTTTTTTCAGTTTCTGATACTTCCACATCCACGATTACTCGATCAGTCTCTCCTTGCATAAACTAAGAAACACCGATGCAGTATTTTTGTTTTATGCGTTTCGGATACACTGTGGATCTTTCATCAGTTGTTGTTACCGCGGATACTCCAGGTTGTCAAAGGTGGAATTCTTCTTTGCCAGTTCCCTCCGACTTCTCCTGTTCGTGCACCTGAAGTTCACAAAAAGTTTGTCCACTAACAAAAAGCTCGCTTCTTACCATCATGGCTCCATCATGATCATCATTATTAATTGGAACGCCAACAATATAACTTGAGTTTATACTTCTAGATTTGCACATAACATTCTTATCCAATCATGTTGGAATGTCAGAATGATCTTGAAGGGTCCGCGACTTACAACAGAAGTGAACATTCAGGTATTGCAACGGCCTGCTATATCTTGCTCAATATTATTTGCCTTTGAAACCCCGACTGGCACTTCTATGCCACACGGCGTGATTTAATCGCAAAGCGGGAAATGGACAGAGCGGAGCCAAAGCCGGAAAAGTCCCGGATGATCGGCCGATGGCTGACAAATTTCATGCACACAGACCGCGCGGCGCAGCACAGTTCAAAACAACTTTCAATGGTCGGAACCGACAAATAAGATTAAAGTGGTCAGCCGATGCGAACTTTTGACAGCTGGATGCGGCCGACTGCTCGGTTAAAATGACCCACCCGGATCAGCGCGTGCGGACTTTTCGTCCCGGAATCAGAAAACTTCAAAAGGAATAAATTGAATTAAGTCTGTACCCGCCTCTGGGCCGATGCGGCGCATGATGAACTCGTGTATATTTAAAGCCCAAACACACTTCTTAGATGTTCGACCAGCGCGACGACGTGTTTGCAAATATTAAATTTCACGCCGGATTCATTAAAAATTTTACGGCTGGAAACCGCGCCAAATCCGGAAGTACAGTACGAGGAATTCCGCGTGCGACCGCAAATAAAGTCGTCTCTCTGGTGGTTTAACGGACATCGAAGAATTCCAAAGGCGGTTCCGGAAAAATGACCGGTAAACTTGCGATTTTACGACCATTTTTCGCCACCACGACTTTACGGATGGGCGAGTCCTCTCTGCCGGAAGAATCCTCATTACCACACGAAAAAAAAAAACGAACATTCGGCGTGTGAACTGTATAACTCTCAACTATGCACATCTCTGCACTATATCCATGGAGATAATTAGATGGGAGTACGTGGAGTGCATTAAAAATGGTTGAGCTGTGTGTGTATGGGAAAAGGAATCCTTATACCGGGAATTTAAATATAAGAGGTTGAAGGCATTGAAACTGGTGCAGATAAGACGCCGATAAGGAGACGCTATTCTTTGGCTGCATCAGCAACCTCATCGTCAAATTTATTCAGCCCATTTCCATAGTTCTGAAATTATACCATATCGACGGGGATCTCGTTTCGGCGTCTTCATTATAAAAATTTACGGGTGACCTCTCGTCGGATCGGCGCGCGCGGCGCGTTCTTTTCGAGCTGGGCTGATGCTTGCTACCGAAAACCGAAAAGGTCAGGCTAATCAAACTTTTGGTATGATTAAGATATGATTGATTCGTTGGCTCCCTTTCAAGTTTCTACATTGTAACAATTTGTTACTGTCACTCGCACCAGACAGCCCACGAGAAAATAAAGGTTTAATCGTAACTGTGATTAAAACTAATAAAACTCGTTATAGTTGCATAAATTGCGCAAGGCCCGAGGCGCGGATTCTAAATCAAAATGTAACGTTAATGATGCCATCTACAATTTACTAATGATCTTTGAGTACAAACCGCGCTATGCCCGCTCTTGCCAACCGACCAACCATTCCAATACTTCTTACATGAACTTGATGTATATGAAAACTCAATTTATACTCAAGGGAAATAATGTTAATGAGATGGAACGAAAGCAAGAGTTTGTCGGACGAACAGGCAGCGCACGAGGAAATGCCTTTTTTTTGGAAAGCTCATATCGTGATGAGATTGAAAAAACCTCAAGTGTTATTGCTCCAGTTTTTCTTGCGTAGATCCCTATCGATAATTAACTGTAACAATTTCGTGTACAGCCTGGAAACGATGTCGGTTATTGTAAAAATCTGCAAGATGCTATCGATATTTCATCGTGCCGAGTTCAACGCGAGATATTTATAGGGTTTACTCTACTATACTGCAGATGTTTGACGTCTCCGCGATCGAAGAACTGCACAGTGCAAGAAATATACGTCTAACAGTAATTCTTTCGCGATGTTGAAAGAGTTTCACTAACCTCTTGTTCTCCTTCATTGGCGTAGATTTGCTGCAGAGCAGCAGCAGCAGCAGCAATCCGCGAGATTTGACGAGATAAAACATAACTGCGAACGTATACCTCTTCTGTACACACAACACAATGCCCGGTGATCAGGATGCTGTAATTACGCTAAATACGCGATTTCCTATCGAATCCCCGGATCGCTCTGGATCTGTTGAGGTTATATTCCCCGGGATCGCATTCGTAAAATTGGCCTATAAATTAACAATACATTTCGAGACCACCCAGTAGGCACGACAATGGGAGTTATGAAACTGATATCCATAAAATACGGGCGAATATAAAGGCTTGTGGGTGGGTTATGTATAGTGTTCGCCGATATAACTTCTAACGTTTTTAAAACGTTCCAGCATAGAGTGTATATCCCCAAGTAGGTTGCACGATATTGGAGTGCATTTGGAATTTAGACGGAGCATCAGTGGGCCTGCATCTGCCGGGCCTTCTCCGAGATGATTCGATCCCGCGATATATTGATGAACAACATCCCGGAGTCGGTATGGTAACTACCGAATGATCGGAAGTATGAGGAAACACTCTGCCAAATTGAAAATGGTAATGAGATAGAAGCGCGCCCGCTAATAAATCGCACAGCGATTGAATACGAAAAGGAGCACGTCGCAATATGGCTAACAGCCCCTCTTCCTATAATTCTTGAACAAAAAAACAAGGGAAGCACGTGAAGCTTAGTTACAGAACGTAAGGATAATCCAGTCGAGTTTTATTTTCAACAGAGCATTCAGGCAAGGCTGGGGCGGCAGATGCAGCAGACGCCGAAACGCTAATTTGTACAGCTCCACTTCAAAATACTGATTTTGTTAGTACTGATACAAGCGATTGTGTTCTAAGGCACGGGTACGTATATTGTATATTCTAAAAGAACCAGCACACCATCATGAAATTGGTGAAAAGGGCTGTGATGGTACGCCCTCCTTTCCCCTGACATTACATTTTGTTTGGCCTGTGATCGTTCTAACACTTCGTTGTGCCCGCTTTTGTTCATGAGGGAAACGACCCGAGGGGGAAGAAGTTGGGGTGGACTTCAATGAAATACACTTATTACACAGAAAGTTTCATTTACTCAACGCAAAATAGGTACAAAATTAGCTTTTTAGGGTTCTTCTCGCAAAACATCTAACATGTGACTGACAGAATGGACAAAAGGAACAAGTGAACAGAATGAACAAAAAACAATAAAAACAATAATTGAAAAAGACACAACAAAATATGTCAAACTGTCAAGTCAAAGAAAAGGGAGAATGACGGGTTCAGAGAAAAGCACTCATCTGAAGAACCCGACAAACAAACCACTGAGTTGGGCTCAAAGAAAAATGCTCTCAAATATGTGACAAATGGATGGCAAGGAACTCACTGATAATTTCCAGTATTCGATGAAGGTAATTACTAGTAAAAGGAGCGCAGCGCTTATAATAATTGATTTTAAAATCAACCTAGAATCCCACAGAGCTGTGAAAAAAATCGCATCGTGTTGAGCTTATACCTTAACAAGCGAAATATTAAAGTTTGCAGTGGCCAAATAAAACCGAAAGGACTCCATGCGGAGTTTGAAATAATTTCGCGTTCGGATTGCTCGCGCAGCATATGAAAATCTCCGAATTGCCAATTGAAAGTATCCCGTGGTGAAAAACTACAGTTATTCCCGTCTGGCCGTACACCAGAACGTGTTTTCCCGGCGGAAAAAATGGCATTCAGGTAACGTTCGGGTGACCCACTTGCCGTCCATATACACCGCATCAACAGTTAGTCGCAGGAAATACGAACTGCGTGCGTGCGTTCGAAAACACCAGGTTCCGATAATTGGTTTCCGCGGATTCTCCACCATCAAAAGTCATGGCAACAACGATCAGTACCACCTACGGGTGGACTTGCCAAAATGCTCTCGCGCCCACTCACCATAACTGTGTAGCCAATTTTGCGTGAGTAATAACTATTTAGGTACCGAAATAATCAGTCGTGTTTGCTCAAGTTGAAAAAAAATGGTAAACATATTAATTTGAGCTCGCTGAACGGTGCAATTACGCGGAGGAGGCGTATCAGGCCTCTGCGACGCGTTTAATCAATTCGATTAATTAGCAAAACAGATTTTTACAAGCGTCCGTTGATTAAAAGCCAAAGGCCGAATCAATACGGCCGCCAGCCAGTTGCGAGCTTTGAGCTTTGAGCTCAGAGCTTCGTTCGAGCTCCGAGCCGTCTAGTTGCAAGTCAAAAAAAAAAGCATAAGCTGCGACAATAAATCTCAAACGTAGATACAAAGTGTAACTTGTGATAGAAGAAATTAACAATCAAAAGCTCTGTATAGCCTTATCGGGCCCCCTCATTTTTTTAACGTCTTTTGAAGCCCTGGAGCCCTGCTGAACTTCCTTACATCTCTCCGTAGCTTTCGGAGCATTAGTAAGCACCTCATGCTTTCATGTGATATTAGGAGCACTTTAGGGCCCCCTTGTATTCTCAAGTGTAGTATCGAGCCCCAGTTAACCCACTCATGTTTTCATTGGCTTTCAGAGAGACAGTAAGCCCCCCCTTTTGCATACATATCCCATAATATGTACAGAGAGTTCATAATTTAAATGGGTTAAGGGTGCCTGTGAGTTTGAAAACGTCTGGCGAAACTAGCACCGTTCTTGCCAAAAGTTTGACAAATTTATGACAAAAGGAATCAACCCAAGTTTCGACAGACGTATTTGATTTCACAGGCACCCTTGACCCATTAAATTTATGAACTCTCGGTATAAAGTTCCATTGGGCCCCCTTGTATCTTCAATATCGTTTGGAACCTTGCTGAGCCCCCTTGCATTTTTGCGTGACTTTCTGAGTTCTATGGCACCCCCTTGTATTTGCTAATGGTTTTAAGAGCTATTCATTGACCCCCCTTCCTTGTCTCTTCATGTATTTAAGCCCCCTTACGTTCCGAAACCTTAGTGGTTTTTGGTTTTGTCTTGTAGTTCCTCTTGCGGCCTAGCTTGCGACGAATTGTCTGCAGAACGCATTGCCCCAGCACCCTCCAAAGGGCGAAGGTGCGTTAGGGCTTCAAGGGGAAAAGCTTAAACTGACGTAGGAGAACTTCAAAAGGGGCCTCTGCAGTTGCAGGCAAGAAAGCCAATGTTGAACTGTTAGAATCTACAAGAGACGGGGGGACTAGGGCTTTTAAGTAGCAAGATAAGTGACTCGGGAAGACATCAAGGGGGCTGCTGCAGTTGCAGACAAATTAACTGAATAGTTGGAATTGATGTATGGAGAGTGCGGAGAGCACTAGGGCATCTTTCAGATAGGTTAATCTGCAATATCAGATGCCAATTAAACTTTAAAAGATTGACTGGAGGCACTATTTTCTCTGGTACACGATTTGATGCTTCATATGAGTTTCAGCGAGGGAACTGGGTCTCTGAAGTGACGAGATCAAAGAGCCTCTGCAGTTGCAAAAAATAGAATCAGAATTGACGCTTCAAGATTCAAAAATGCAAGGAAAGACAAGGACTTTCAAACTGTTTTGCATTTAGATTGCCAGTAAAGACTTTAAGGAAGCACTGGGGCCCCCAAGTGACAAGACTAGGTTAAGATTAAAAACTTAACTTTAGAACATTTGCTAACACAGTCAGTCATGAAAAAAGTCAAGCTATGTCATCTCTCGAATTTAATGGCAAAGGTTGGAACTCACCCTTTATCAATTAGAGGTTTTCTCTTTTGATTATTTTTGCGACACTGTACACGTACAGCAAACTGAATGCAACGTAGAATTTGTACGGAGTTGTACGAAAGTTGGAGGCATTTGAGACAAGGTCGATCTCGTACGTATCCTTCCGACCCTCATCTATATGAGAATGACCTTCCAACATTCTGTTCTGTAGGTCGCACAGCCTGATGACTACTAGAGGAAGTATTTTACACATTCCTGATGACCCTTACCGCCGTGAGCCTCCGCGCGATAATCGTCGATTAACAAATCCGCAATCTGCCTTGGTGCCAATTGCCAATTACTCCCGAGTATCGACCCGATAGTGTCACAGCCGTCACACATAGCGTCTCAAGGAAGTCAGCATGCATGTACCTAACCCACAGATCCGTCTTCGTCCATCACTTAATCGTAGCGATTAATCCCTCATCTAATGTAAAACGGCTATCGCAGTTTATGCTAATAAATATTTCCTGATGAAGAAAATTACGTGCGTGTTTTCCCATCACCACACCACAGGCAGGTACTGGGTAGTGTACAGTATAATCTGATGACGGGCATCACTACATCTGATCGAAAACATCAGATATGGCGATTAATGTCCAGCAGAACGATTAGGCTAGGTGCGAACGCTAATTACCTAGCCATTACTCTTGCGTATATGCGAAGCCCAAAAATTCATTTTCCCAGTAGAAAGGTAGCAGTTTAGAGCGCATCCAATAATTGATTTGTTTGTTTTGCGTTTTTGTCGTCCCGCCGACGACAGTTTGATCTATGCACGCGGCATAGCTCCCGTTAATTTCAACGTTTGATTTAATTACGAGCCGGAGCAGCGTCTGCATCGATAAATTCTCCAACTATAACGCATAGTATTGGCAGCGTGGGAGAGAAAACGCGACGTTTCGAACACATTAACATAGGCATGAATTATGGAAGTGGAGCGCAACAGAGCAACACCACCTAAATATTCAAATTCGCGCGTCTCTATAAATAAAAGAACGCACAAGCGTCGAGCCAACAACAACACCAAAGCTCGGAAACTTCTCTTAACAATAAGTTAGCGGGCGCGCGCTCAAGTCCTTTTTTTGAGCTTCATCTCTAATAGAATCTATTCTTTTTTGTTCCAGATTCGGCGCCCGAGGCACCTCGAGCATTTTGGTGAGTACTTATCCTTTCTACCCTTCCATGTTACATGTACGAGGTACGGCTATCAGTCTATTACTTCTTTTACTACCCCGACCCACCACCCAACGAGGAGAGGAAGTATTGTGAACGCGCTAAAAAAAATTTTCAAGATTGTCTCGGCCCCGTTCATTGAACACTGCATTCGTGTGCACTGAGGGTATGCAACCCAAAATATCCCTGTGTCGTCCAAGTCCTCACCCCTCACCCCCTGTTCGGTGTGCCTGGCACTTGGCTGTCAGGCGCAAGCGTAAACGAGCTCCAGCACTTTCTTCGGCCGTCTTCGGCATTCTTCGGCTTTCTTTCCGCTCGTGCCTTTGCCGCTTCGTTCGAAGCGGCGTCGATCTCCGTACGTCGAGCGGGAAGCCACGCCGTCTTTTTTTTGGTCATCGTTCTCGCGGCCATCTTGTCGTGCCATCGGCGTACGTTCGTACTCGACCAGAAGCCCATCCAAGGCCCATCGCGTCCGATAGTGACTCCTGGAGGATCTCTGCAGCATCTCCAAGTCCAGAAAGCGGCAGTTTTCACCGCTTTCACCGGGGAGCGGCTTGGACCAGCCAGCCGCACACAAAGCTCCAGTTTCGGACGGGATCGAGTCGTTCGTCCGCCATTTTGGTGACGAACACGGGCACTCGTGCATTTCAACAGGAAATCCACCACCAGAACGGCCATCCACCACGACGCCGCCTTCGGACTCCGCCAGGACGACGCCGCCACCGAATAAGATCCCGTAAGTTCCATATTTTCCATTGTTTTTACCATTTACCGTTTATTCCCGTTTGCCGGGGTGTATACCTTCAGTGCAGTTCGTCTCGTTTTCAGGACGCCACTCGGCGCCAGCGAATCTGCCCCCGATCAGAACCACTCGGATTTTTCATTTCATTTAATTCACATTGTTTTTTTTTATTGTTTTGTAATTCTGTCTGTTTGTGTTTTTTTTTCTTTTGTTTTGCATTAAAGTTTTTGATTGTTGTTGTGAATTTTATTTCTGACTGTCGCTTGCTGCTTGCCTAATCCAAGAGTTATTGTTTTAATGCAGCCTTCATCGGAAGGCTGCCGTCTTTATGTGTACCGCGCTAACATATAAATTGGTCCTTCGAGCCGGATACAGGCTAAGCATGGTACAGTCAGGAATTTAATTCACCTCACTATTGAAACTTTAAAGTCACGGGTCAAACCCACGTGACACTTGTGCGTTGGTCCAGCGTGTTGATCAATTCGTTTTTCGCCCGTCTCATTCGCACTTTTTCACCTGGGTTGGGTTCGCCATTCAGGTACGCCAACCTAAGGGTCAGTTGCTTTGTTTTCATTTTTCTTTGTGTCGTACACAATGGACGCAACTTTATCGTCCATCGCGATAGCTATTGCGCGCCTTGAGCCCCTTCTGGAACAAGGCGTCACAGCTACCACCGAGCCAAGCCTCCAACCGGCATTTTTAGCCACGTTTGACATTGCGGCGGAAATTTACAACGGTTTCAAGAGCACGGTCAACACTGCCCCTCTCCCCAGTGCCTCCGAGGAGCAGAAGGCTACATTTCTTGAACGTACACTCCGGGCAGACAGCTTGTATGGCAAACTTGCTGCGGTAAAAGCCTCGTTTTCGAATTCAGAGCCGACTTCCTCGCTCTCTCGCCAAGCCTCGCAAACTTGGTTCGAGACAGGCCGGAGCAATGTCCGATTGCCAAAAATCGCGTTGCCGTTGTTCGACGGAAAGTTAAAATCATGGCCACCATACTATGATCTGTTCACGGCGTTAATACACAGAAACCAGTCTCTCTCAGATATTGAACGGTTTCAGTATCTGATCTCGTCTTTATCTGGTGAACCTCTCTCAATGGTTAAACATCTGCCATTGACGGGAGATAATTACATAATTGCTTTCGACTCGTTGGTTGAGAGATACCAGAACGACCGCGTGCTAGTCACTTTTTACTGGCAGTCGATGATGAACGCCTCCTCCGTCACATCTGACTCCGCGCAAGCGCTTCGCCATCTTGTGAACACGTTCAACGAAAATTTAGTGGCGCTCGAGCAGTATCCGCATATCGACCTGTGGGATTTCACCCTGTCGAGCATGCTGCTCCAGAAACTCGATGAGTCGACGCGAAAACGTTTCGAGGTGCAGTCAGCTGGCACCCCCTTCCCCAAATACGGAGACGTCAAGTCTTTCGTGCTCGACCAATGCAAGGCTTTCGAGGCAACTGCCTTAAATTCTAAAACGCAATCGAACTCCCGCTCCACACGGGCAAACACCGTTACCGTGAAGCCCGAGGTCAGCCGCAAGTCGTGGGCCTCACATACGTTGGTGTCTCAGACTTCATCTGCCCCAGCGACGTCGCATGAGTCAGCATGTTCTCATTGTGGGGCGAGACGTCATAGAGTCACCGCGTGCAAGACTTTTCTGTCAATGTCCCCAAATGACAGATATTTGGCGGTCAAACAGAAAAGGCTCTGTCTCAACTGCTTGAGCACCAATCACGGCGCTCCAAAATGTCCATCGTCGTATTCGTGTCGGCAGTGCCACGCAAGGCATCACACCTTGCTGCACTTCCCCAAGCCACATAGAACTGCAGGTCATGAGTCACCCAGTTCTTTATCGAATCCAGTTGAATTACCGCAAATCGTTTCCCCTGGTCTTCCAGAAAATGTCGCGAATTCGGTGACGAATCTCGCCTCAAGCCTCAAGGCAGCTCATGTTTTGTTGGCCACGGCAATCGTTCACGTTCGTGACCGGTGGGGAGGCTACCAAAGCCTCCGTGCGCTCATAGACCCTGCCAGTCAGGCATCGTTTATTTTGGACTCCTGCGTGCGCAAATTGGGTCTATCCCCATCAAATCACAATGTGCCCGTTTTTGGCTTGGGTCTCACCCCCGCCAATTCGACGTGTGGCACAGTCACTTGCCAGGTCAAGGCTGATGATGAGTCTCTCCCAATCCCTGAATTGGAGTTAATTGTCCTGCGCAGGATTTGTGGTAACCTGCCAGACACCGCTTTGAACCCGGATCAATTCCACTTGAACTTATCGAATCTGGCGGATCCCACATGGTTCAAGCCAGGCCCCATTCAAGTGTTGTTGGGCGCCGACGTTTATCCGTCAGTCGTGAAAGAGGGAATCGTCTCGTCAGGTCCGTCACAGCCTGTTGCCATAAACACCATTTTTGGCTGGGCTCTTCTCGGTCCCTGTCAAACCCCGTCAAAACCTCTGCATTCCTTTTTGGTTTGCACTCCAACTGGAATCGACGAGTCTCTGCACAAATTTTGGGAAGTAGAGGAAATCTCGTCACCATCGTCCAAAACACGTTTGTCCCCGGATGATGAACGTGCAGAAATTTGTTTCCGGGACTCTGTCTACCGTTGTCCGTCAGGTCGTTTTGGGGTTTCGCTTCCCTTCAAAAGGGAGTCCCCCACCTTTGAACATTGCAGGTCTATGGCTGACCGCCGTTGGTTAGCTATCGAACGTCGCCTGGTCCGTCAGGACACACTCCGTGATCTGTACATAGCATTCATGCGCGACTACCTCGACCTAGGTCACATGACCTTGCTGGACGCAGAACCTCCAGATTCTGAGGCGTATTACATCCCTCATCATCCGATCGTCAAGATCGAAGACGACAAGCCGAAAATTCGCGTCGTTTTTGATGCTTCGGCGCAAGCGCCGAATCATTTATCTCTCAACGAGACGCTTCTCGTCGGTCCTAAGTTACAACAGGACATAGCAGCTTTGCTACTGCAGTTTCGGTGTGAGCCGATCGTTTTTACTTGTGACATCCGTCAGATGTATCGGCAGATACTTATCTCGCCCGAACATCGCAAGTATCAACTCATTCGCTTTCGTTTCTCCCCTGATCGACCCATTGAAACGTACCAATTGAACACCATTACATATGGTGTTTCTTCGGCACCGTTTCTAGCGGTTCGCACGTTGCTTCACTTGGCAGAACAAAGCGCCTCGAAGTTTCCATTGGCTTCGCAGGCAATTCGCCGTAATTTGTATGTAGACGATCTACTTTGCGGTGCGAACTCCGTGGAATCAGCACGGGAATTACAAACGCAGCTAATCAACCTGCTCCAATCGGGTTGCTTTGAATTGCGCAAGTGGGCAAGCAATCACCCTGATGTGCTGCAAGACATACCACTTGATCACGTTCGAACTCAGCCGTCCACTTTCAGTGACGTTGCTGACAATACTGTAAAAATTCTTGGCCTCCAGTGGCAAGCGGCAACAGACACCTTTTCATTCACGGTTCATCCAAATGAACTACCGTGCACAAAACGGTCCATCTTGTCGGAGGTGGCTCGGATTTACGATCCGCTCGGCTTTCTGTGCCCTGTTGCATTTTTCGCCAAACATTTAATCCAACGGTTATGAAAACTTGGCCTTGATTGGGACGACACCCCTCCAGACATCGTATGTCAGCAGTGGTTGCGTTTTCAATCCGAGCTATCGCAACTTTCGCGGTTGCAAATTCCACGGCATACTTTTCCGTCGCCTGCAGACAGGTGCCAGTTGCACGCCTTTTGCGACGCATCTGAATCTGGGTACGCGAGCGTGTTGTACGTTCGTTACCTTCGAAATGGTGTTCCCACCATTCGTCTCCTAACCGCCAAATCAAAGGTGGCTCCAGTCAAATTGCTGACCGTACCCCGTCTCGAATTGTGTGCAGCGGTCCTACTTTCCAATCTCGTTGCCTTCACCGTTGCAGCGCTCGCAGGAACCGTACAGTTCGATGCCATATTTGCGTGGACCGATTCTACGGTTGTTCTCAGCTGGCTGCGTTCCTCTTCGCACCGCTGGAAAACATTTGTTGCTCACCGTGTTGAGCATATTCAACAGCGTGTCCCGCCTCAGTGTTGGAGACATGTCTCAACATCGGACAATCCCGCCGACCCAGCTTCGCGCGGATTGTTTCCCGAAGACATGCTTTCGTGCTCCCTCTGGTGGTCTGGCCCACCTTTTCTGTCATCAGCGGATGACACATGGCCGGATGACAAATTCTCCGTGTCCTCCCCAGACATTGCGTCTGAAGAGCGAAAGCTCGCTTTGGTCGTGCGTGTGCCGCAGCCGCCGCCGATTGACATCGACGACCTCTTTTTGCGCATATCCTCCTTACGGAAGATTCAGGGCGCTGTCGCCTATTTCTATCGGTTCTGCAAATGCAAGTCCGATGAGAAGTTCACAGGACCTCTCTCGGATACAGAGCTCCATTTTGCCTTGTTGTACATTGTCAAACATGTACAGCAGAAGGTATTTGCCGTCGAAATCGCGTCGTTACGCAACGGCAAACCCTGTTCAAGACCCTTTCGAAAACTTTCACCCTTTCTCGATCGTGACGATGTTCTCCGCGTCGGCGGACGTTTGAAGCATTGTCATGAGTTGCCATTTGCAACCAGACACCCTGCTCTTCTTCCATCTCGTCACGTCTTGACAGGACTCGTCATTCGACAAGTTCATTCCCGACATTGCCACCCGGGACTCAACATACCTGCTATCTCCTGCAGCAAAATTTTTGGATATTGTCCACGCGACGCGCGGTACGGCACTATCTTGCATCGTGTTACCGGTGCTTCCGGACTAAGCCGCAAACTTTTTCTCCCACCATGGGCGACCTCCCCTCGGCGCGAATTTCTCAGCTAAAACCTTTTAGCTGCGTCGGGCTCGACTATGGTGGCCCTTTTCCAATCCTCATGTCACGCGCTCGCGGTGTCAGAACTACGAAGGCGTACATCTGTCTTTTCGTGTGCTTCGCCACCAAGGCATTGCACGTCGAGGTTGCCTCCGATCTCTCAACAGATGCTTTCCTCGCCGCCTTGCGCAGATTCATTGCCCGGCGCGGTCGTTGCTCTACCATCTATAGCGACAATGGCACAAACTTTGTCGGAGCTCATAGGCAATTGACGACGTCAATGCAACTCGCCGCGGAATCCGAAGCCATCACTTGGCGCTTCATTCCTCCCTCCAGTCCCCACTTTGGCGGGCTGTGGGAAAGCGGCATAAAAGCTGTCAAAACTCATCTATCTCGCGTGATAGGTGATCAAATACTCACCTTTGAAGAGCTGACCACGTTGGTCACCCAAGTTGAAGCGTTGCTCAACTCACGGCCACTTTCGGAGCTGAGCTCGGATCCAAATGATCTGTGCCCATTGACGCCTGGTCATTTTTTGACGCTCGAGCCGTTAACGGCCCCACCTGACCCAGATTTGTCCCACCTCAAGATCAGCAGGTTGTCGCGATGGCAGTTGGTCCAATCCATGCAACAGCGTTTCTGGGCGCGTTGGCGCGACGAATATCTACACACGCTGTACCAACGCGGCAAGTGGCACAAGTCACGTCACCTTGAATCCGCAGATGTGGGGTCTTTAGTCCTCATCAAGGACGAAAACGCTCCCCCTCTGAAGTGGAGGTTAGGCAGAATTTCAAAACTCTTCCCCGGCAAAGATGGCATTTGTCGTGTCGCAGATGTCCGTACTCAACGCGACGTTCTGCGACGCCCAATGGTCAAACTTTGTCCCCTCCCTTCAGGACAGTGAGCATTCTGTGTTTTCACTTCCGTCATTGTTCTCACTATGCTCTTTCTTTTTGTATCATGTTTGATTTCATTAATTTTTGAACTTTGAAAATACCCCGAGTGGTATTTTGGTGGGGAGTATGTCTCGGCCCCGTTCATTGAACACTGCATTCGTGTGCACTGAGGGTATGCAACCCAAAATATCCCTGTGTCGTCCAAGTCCTCACCCCTCACCCCCTGTTCGGTGTGCCTGGCACTTGGCTGTCAGGCGCAAGCGTAAACGAGCTCCAGCACTTTCTTCGGCCGTCTTCGGCATTCTTCGGCTTTCTTTCCGCTCGTGCCTTTGCCGCTTCGTTCGAAGCGGCGTCGATCTCCGTACGTCGAGCGGGAAGCCACGCCGTCTTTTTTTTGGTCATCGTTCTCGCGGCCATCTTGTCGTGCCATCGGCGTACGTTCGTACTCGACCAGAAGCCCATCCAAGGCCCATCGCGTCCGATAGTGACTCCTGGAGGATCTCTGCAGCATCTCCAAGTCCAGAAAGCGGCAGTTTTCACCGCTTTCACCGGGGAGCGGCTTGGACCAGCCAGCCGCACACAAAGCTCCAGTTTCGGACGGGATCGAGTCGTTCGTCCGCCATTTTGGTGACGAACACGGGCACTCGTGCATTTCAACAGGAAATCCACCACCAGAACGGCCATCCACCACGACGCCGCCTTCGGACTCCGCCAGGACGACGCCGCCACCGAATAAGATCCCGTAAGTTCCATATTTTCCATTGTTTTTACCATTTACCGTTTATTCCCGTTTGCCGGGGTGTATACCTTCAGTGCAGTTCGTCTCGTTTTCAGGACGCCACTCGGCGCCAGCGAATCTGCCCCCGATCAGAACCACTCGGATTTTTCATTTCATTTAATTCACATTGTTTTTTTTTATTGTTTTGTAATTCTGTCTGTTTGTGTTTTTTTTTCTTTTGTTTTGCATTAAAGTTTTTGATTGTTGTTGTGAATTTTATTTCTGACTGTCGCTTGCTGCTTGCCTAATCCAAGAGTTATTGTTTTAATGCAGCCTTCATCGGAAGGCTGCCGTCTTTATGTGTACCGCGCTAACAAAGATATCGACAGATATATCCGTTTTGAGGTCGGAGGTGTGTATGCTTGTATGTATGCGTAACCTGTAACCACGATAACAGCCGCAAAGTCTTTCCAATCGACATAAAATTTGGCACACAGACATGGTTCCACCGTTTTCCATTTCCATTTCCATTAGAAAAATGAACGTGGTGTTATTTTGTGTGAACATAACGTAAGTGGGTTTTCTTATGTTCATTTTTTGAGGCCCGTGTGCAAGTTGAGACTAGGGTATAGTGGTTGGTGCCAAATTGTTCCTTAGATCATGCTGAACTAGGATCGCGATGGCGAACATCTCAAACCCGCGACTGGGCAGCGAGAGGGGGGGGGGGGGGTTGAAATGTGATGAAGACATAAAAAATGTTAAATCATGAACCGAAAGAGGTACAGTGATGAAAGTTACCGTACGTATTCGCCATTTTACGCCAATGAAGGTTTAGCAAACCAATTTCAAAAACATCAATGGTTTCCAGAGATATTTTCAAAAATATAATTTATTTGTGGACATTTTACTGTTGAAAAAATTGAAGAATTTTGAAGATGGAAAGATAAAAATGGATATTTTGACTATTAGGGATGTTAGAAATATAGTCGCGATTTTCGCCAATCACGACTATATTTCTAACATCACCAATTGTCAAAATCTAGGGTTTCATCTTTCTATCTTTAAAATTCTTCTATTTTTTTAACAATAAAATATTGACAAAAAAATATATATTTCCGAAAATATCTCTGGAAATGATTGATATTCTTGAAATCGGTTTGTTGAACCTTCAATAGAGTAAAACGATGAATACGTATGGTAACTTTCATACGTTCATACGGAACCTCTTTCGGTTCATTATTTAACATTTTTTATGTCTTCATCACATTTTATCCCCCCTCCCGCTGCCCAGTCGCAGGTCTCAGATGTTCGCCATAGCGATCTTAGTTCAGCATGATCTAAGGTAAAATTTGGCACCAACCACTATACTCTAGTCTAAACTTGTACACGGGATACCATAAGAAAACCTACTAGTATGGTCCAAAAGTTTTGGGAATTTTTTTAAAAGCTAATAACTTTTTTTGGGTAGTTTGATGGTGCGATTCTCTAAAAAATTACATTCCATAAAGGCTCTGTTACGTTGTTATCACCCAGGCAACAGCCAATGGCCGACACGAATTTTTACATAACAGAGCGTTTATGGAATGTTATTTTTTACAGAATAGCACCATTAATTTTGTAACTAAATATTGCAAAAACCAGCATAATCTTCAACATTACCAAATTCATATCAACCATATTTAAGATGGATTATTATCTTTGATGGCTCTCAGTTTTCTTCTGCCATGTTCGATCATTCTCTGGACAACAGCAGGATTAATTTCTCTGGGCTCCTGCCTCTCAATGTACCGCAAACTCGACCAATATGAGATTTTTGGTAAGTATTGAGCAGGATAGTATATACAACAAGGGATGGGAAGATGCAAATGAAGACCTATTACGGCGTCGCATTTTTCAATAACATTAGAGAATTTCGCATTGGAGAAATTGATACAGAAAATTATGGAACATGGCAGAAGAAAATTGAGATCCATCGATAATAATGGTCCATTATCAATATGTTGAATATGAATTTATTATTGTTATATATAATGTTGATTTTTGCAACATGAAGTAAAAAATAGAGACTAGGTATTCAGAAAAAGTTATTAGCTTCGAATAATTTCCCAAAACTTTCGGACCATACGTTATTCCTGTTTTACTTCAAGAACAACTGATGCTGCTGAATTTGCAGAAAACGTGATGAATTTTCGTAACTGGAAGTGAAAACGACGATCTATGTCCTTTTTTTAACTACTAGCCGTGAAGTACATCATTATTGACCTGTTCCTCAACGGATGGCGATTTTCAAGTGGTCAAAAAAAAAACAAGCCGAAAGTGACGTATGAAGAGAGGTGATCTGATCTGAACCGCTGTCGCGGAGTGTGGAGTGTTGATGGATGCGTTGTTTGAGAAGGTTGCCTATGCCTACCTGATAAAAACGTTTGACGGGAAAAACTTCAAATAAAGCCAATTATTTGCTTTAAAACTGGATAATTGCCTTTTTTTCAATTATGATGGACCTTTCAATGTCCATGGGAAGAATAAGGCCCCGTTCATCACAATTTTCAAGAAGCTTTTGGAAATTGGGAATAAGTATATAGATCTTAAAAAATTGTTGATAGTTGATACTGTAACGGTTGGAAAACTTATAATTCAAAAAGAGCGGTCAAACGATTTTGTTAATACAGTCAAACACGCTGGCGCGTATAAAGATAAGGTTTTTGCGGGTCCTTTCCGATTTTGCAAGAAGCCATTTTGCACGTAAATTTGAAGGCGAATTGAATCCCCGGTAATCCAGCGATGCCGTCCGTCTTTTGCCGTTGAAACACCTTTGAAAGCACCCTGCCGTTATGGGTTATTGTGGGCATCTGCAACAGGAACCCGGGGTAAGCGAAATCAAAAGTAAATAGGTGGTTCTGAGCCGATACTTACACGCGTTACAAAAATTGTAGGATTCAGTTGAAGATTCGGATTCAGCTGACGATTCAGCGGACGATTCAGTTCTGGAATCCGGGCTGCGATTCAGACCGTCGGTCGTGGAGAATCCAGCGCCGCTGTAGTGCCACCCCAGGCTATCGGGGGATGTCCTTTGCTATACCAGCTGTCGTCATTTTTCCTGGCATCAAGTGCATGTTTGCTGCCGTAGAGTTTTCGTTGAAGAACCAGCTTGGCGTGAGGTCGCAAGTGACGTCTCGGTGGGCCACACCTCACGTCACCGGTCACCCGAGGAGTCCGAGACAAAGAAGTCGTTCCGTTCCGGAGGATTGAGTTGAAGGTTGGGTAGGTGCCCCCTGTGAGTGTGTAAGTTATTCCGGTCCTGACAGTCGCGTCCTTGTTTTCATTACGGTCTACGAGACCAAGAAAATACCCCAAACCAGAGCGCTCTCGTTGGTAGGTTATTGGTAGTTCCCACGGTATCATTATGGTACGTTGGCGTGACTTAGGGATTCTTGGGGTAGCTGGGGCACTGCGAGGGTACTTCCTGACCGGCAACGGTCCCGCTGGATGAGGCTTGGAGTCCCGAAGACTGCCATTGTTCGTTCATTACTAAAAACGAAGTTTCTGTTTCATAATAACCTGTTGCTTTGATATTTAGTTTCTAAACCGTACACAGATTTGTTACTTACCTTTTCGGAATTTTGTATTTTCATTTAATTATTAATTTCTATTAAACTACAGCCTCACTGTGGCTTTTTAAGTAAAATGTAAATGGTAATTGTTTGTTGACATCGGACCTAACCTCCAAACACACATTCGAACCGTCAGTTGTGACGGACATGTCACAGGACGCGAACCAAGTTTCGACAATTAGGGGAGCCCTGGGTAAGCCGTTTACGCACCTAACCAGGTTGGTGCGGTAAATTCAACTTCAGGGGATCTTACGGCCTGGTTGGCGCCCTCAATAAATTAAAGTAAGTGTCCCCTCAGGAAAACATCAAACCCACGCCCGCTCTCCGACGCGAAGTAGCTACCGGGAGTGATGGTATTTCTTGGCTGGCTTTAGGCGAGGTACCGTCACAATACATAAATCCCCTGCTCAAAAATAATCAACAGTTATATCACAAGTTCTTAGATTTGCATGATAATTTGTGGCCAAGGGATCGCGAGTGCTGATTGTGACGATAAATGTCCGACTTCGTAGGAGGAGGGCATTCATCTAGCGTCAACTAACCCCAGAAACAGGCTTTGCCAAAATAAGCTGGAAAAATTTCAAGCACGAGTGACTGATTATTGCTAAAACAAGTCCGAAGTGATAGCCGTCAGATTTGGTCGTATCCAATTTATTCGGTTGCCACTGAGTACGTTATTTTCCCAAATCTCCCCGTTGTAATAATTTTGCACCTGTCAGTATATGAGTTACGCTATGTCCAATTCAATAATTGTTATTGTGAGGAGAATGCAGCCAACTGCCAATTTGCCGCCAAAATATACCGCAGTTTGATTGTTCGAACAGATATGAATCGCTAGACGCGACCTACCGCATGGTGGCCACCCTTACAGCGTGACCACACTATCACTAACAACTCTTCCTGTCTTGCATAACGCGATATTGACACATGATCCGTTACATTCGCGCGTCGTAAAATCCCAATTAAATGAAAATACCAATGCAATTGCACGTCGGATAATCATGAACATTATTTATACAGCTTATACTGGAGGTATATATAGGTATGTCCTTGTGTGTATGAGTATACGGTGTGCTTGAGCACTTGAGTCATCACAAGTGGTGGTGTTTGGAATTTAATAGTTCTTGGGCTCATATTATTCGCGGTAGGTTATGATGAAAATGTCATTTGAAAGCGACAACAGACAATGGCCCTTCGCTTACCACTACGGAGCCACCACTCACTGTCTGGTGGTTTTATAGCCTTGCCATTCTTGCATTGTGTGTGCAGTCCCCAGATGAATAACCGTTCATAAAGACCGTATTGTGTCCGAATATATGTGTACACGTACGAATATAAACACGGGGACGACGACGACGACGACGACGACGGGTAACAATAGCTCGTAACGCTTCAGAGGACCGAGCGAAGTGGAGAGGTGTTAATTTCTGCAATTCGTCGCTTTGACGGCTCCAGTAAATATTACGATAATTTTGCTTCGTTCGCGAGTGGAATGCGCAAGAGACAGATAAATACTACTCATGCTAATTTCGAACTGGAGTTGACCGAAATTCGAAATTAGCACTTGATCAAGCCTTTACCCGTTAGTTTATAAAAAAAAAATGCTTCCGATCGTCGGGATCACTCTACCTGTTGACTACAATTAAGGCTTCATCCGTGTCACAATCTACACAAAATCTTGTTATTGCTTTTTGATAATAGTACAAAATTTTACACATTGGTAAGTTTTTACTATGTTGCACGAAAATACTGAATGATACAGAGTTCATTTACTCCGCGTCGTCACTTAAACTGATGTATATTCAAGTCGGAGCTTTTTTTTCGAGAATTTGCTTCTGGCGGTCTTATACCGAAGACTCTATTTTATGCATTAATCTGAGTTAGTGTTGACATAAAAATAACGATTACTAATTAGTAATAATTGCGCATCTAACCAATTACCTGGGCACGACCCGAGGGTGTCAATTTGTACGCGCGCTGCCAGGCTCGACCATCGTCAACCGCGTGTACCGAAAAACCCAACGCACGAAACAGGTTCCTCGCGCTCGCTGGTTCCGTTAGGGCTATTCGACCCATATCCCAAATATAGATTCCAGCCGCTTCTTTCGGAAATTCTTGCAGGTTTTTGCATGTCATATCTCATCTAACGACCCATATCTCGATAAGGCGATATGGGTATCGGTATCGAGTATCGACACCCATGTAACGTAACGGTTGCTCCGGTATGCTCTAGACTTGTAGGTCGACAGATCGATGAATTATTGATAAGTCCCATCATCGGTATGGTTGTACCTACGCTTGTGCATAATAAGAGTTGTAAACTAATAGGCAGGTCATCCTACTATTATATACGCGGTCAACCATTACTACTATACGCGAGCGCCACTCCATAAATCATGCACGCATAATAGGGGCCCGGGCGCTCACTATTTTATAACCGCACGCTTAACGGGGCTCTCTGGCTCTATGGCTAAATTTAGAATCGCACGTTCGTTTTTTCATTCATTGTTTTTCAACAGGTGATGAGATGAGTATTATGGAAATTTGCTTTTTCATGGGCATGCAGGCAGGTCCGGTTGTAATAATAATCAATTACAAGCAACTCTCGAAAGTTTAAGTATAGGCTGTATTTCAGGCATTTCCTGGCGTGCTATAAATCATTTCTCTGATGAAAAAAAAGGATCCAAGAGAGCATACAGAGGCATCAGATTAATTTGTAAAAACTATAATGGGCACCCCATTAATTTTGTTGGATGTCCCTGCAGGAAATACCTGGTAATGTCTGAGGAGAGGACGAAGGCATGTACGCAGGTAATTACGTTATTAGTGTATTTTCTAGAAACGCCACAGTGGCATAATATATGGGCAGTGATTTTAATTGAATTTGTGATTTATTCGCCAAATATTGATTCCTATAGCACTTTTTAATCTTTTTATAGGAATCGAGCGAATACCATTTTTAAAGTATAGGTTATATGCAAGTTTGTTTGGATAATCGATGAAGGCTAGGATTAGGGTATACTCAAGTCACAATCATGTACAATTGGTGGAAGCACCATGTCGAGAGCTTGCCAGAGCGCGAACCTGCTAAATTATGTAAAGCTCTCGCGGAGACATGAAAATCAACAGATATATTCGTAATTTTATGTTTAGGAAGGTACTATATAACAACTGTTCTATAAAATATCTGAAGCCGTTTACGGCCGTAGATATCGGGGAACTTTTCAGGGGTCATCTATAATACTGTCATAACAACGTATCTATGTATAAAATTACAGTTCTCCACTATTTTTTTTTCCAAGTTGATACAATTTTTTGAACACAGTGACTGGGACTATAGTGACATCTTTTTAGAGGATAAATTTTCTCAGGAAAACGCCGTAACAGGTCAATTTTTATTATGAGGGGGACATCTAGGACGCACATATAGTCAAGTTTCTATACTTATATCAATTATTTCGCCCCCACCCTACCCTACTTTAGAATTTCAAATAGCATTACCTATGTTGTGATACATCGAATTGAAGGTCATAAAATTCTCTTTCTGCCAAACATATTTTAATGTTCTTGTCACCCCTCAATCCTTCAAAAATTATCTCCTTCCACTACTTCAAAATTTCAATAAATAGTAATATCTACCTTGTGATACATCAAATCGGAGATAGTGAAATTTTCTTTTTGTAAAACTTTATTTCAAGGTGCCTAAACCACCCTCTTATTCTTTTCAAACATTCTTTTGATTGGGAGGCGAAGGGTCTGAAGATAAAAAATTGGCAATACATGTCTAAGATGTCCCCCTCGAAATAAAAATCGACCTGTTTTTTCTAGAAAATCTATTTTTCAAGGATCGACAGTTGATAGGGGAAAAGCTTCCTTTCAATTGACAATGAAAACATTTTAAAGGGTTGGGGGTGGTTCAGAAGATTTCAAAATATCTTTGACAGGGAGAGAATTTTATTGCCTTTAATTCGATGTATCACAAGATAGGTAATGCTATTTGAAATTCTAAAGTGAGGTAGGGTGGGAGCGAAGGAGTTGAATATGGAAATTTGACAATGTGTGTCCTAGATGTCCTCCTCAAAACAAGAATCTACCTGTTTCGGCGTTTTTCTGAGAAAAAAATGGCGGCAAGAAATCTGGGGTGGGTTCTTTTCAGAAAATCACCCTGTATATTGTTTCAGCATCTGTACAGTTCATACACGCCATATTCGTTAATATGTTAAGATGTTAATAGTATTGTAATAGATTATCTTGCAAAACCGATGCTCTACAAGCCTCAAAAGAAAAACCATCATCAATTTCAAGAATAATTGAATGCAAGTCCGTAAATCTGTAACTACGAGTATAGGTAGAACATATTGCAAGTGAGACGATGTTGTGTCACTTGCGTGTAAGTAGAGAAAGAGGTTATACCAGCGCGATAAAACTAATTAGTAATTAAAGCCAACCTTCATGGGTTATGCTGCATAATTTACAAGTCAAACCTGTATGAACTGAAGTTTTATTAAACCATTTCTTTTGCGTATTATATCAGTAAGTTCTTCTTTACTCAAGAATAAGTTTCACTTATACCTACACTAGGACTATTTATAGTTGTAAATAATACTTTTGAATTGGCGGTTCAAATTTAACGTCATTGTATCATTATTATGAAACGGAACTTACAGATAAAATACTTGAATTCATGAGTAAAATAATAGCGGTAACGAATGATTCTACGTGAACTGTGGGGTCCTAAAAGCAATCAAAATAAGCGCACAATACGGCTGTTTGCAGCCCAGATTTTAGATATACCCAATCTTACGAGATACCTGAGTTAATTCCAGACCAGACAGAATAATGCCATCCTTGAATACCAAATGCGACCGTGCATATAACGGGAGACGTCTCCGTCGTGTTACATCATCAACTTCGGGTCGGTCGCGTTCTCTAATGGAACCGCAGTAGGTACTCACCTGGTGAAAAAAGAGAAAAAGTGTTATTGACGTTAGACATATGCTTACACAAATTATTTAATGATAATGCCCGACGTGGGTAATCACCCTAACTCGTATGCATCACGGGTTTAAGTATAGATAGGTGTACAGTTAGAGATTGAATCTCATCAATCTCCGACATCGGTACATTATTGAGACATCCCGGGAGCTGATGAGTCGCGTATTAAATTTGAACGTTAAAAAGACACTATATAGCGACTGCACCAGGCTAGTCGTAAACTCTTCAGGTGATGCAAGAGAAACATCACAGCCCGGCACTGGATAGAAAGACGCGCTTGGAAGACGATTAAAGCAGCAACGCGCTATCTTAACCGTAAATTCCGTTAAATATTGCAATAATAAAATTGCAATGGCGAAGGTGGTGCGTTATTGACCGGTTTCACTAATATGTTTCCGTACGTGGAATCGTTCATTATATACGTCTTGGTGGGATGCACCACCTTGTAGCTTCCTTACGGCATCTTGGATTGCGCCCGGCCGATCACTTTACACTTTACAGTTTATTGCTATAGGTATGCCTACACGATGGGTTTTTCTCCATTTCATACAGGATTGCACCTTTACAACACCTTTGTAAATTCACAGTTAGCTTCATTATTAGCACAATGATACAAAATTGGGTGTGAGGCTGACTTGTGATGAATTTACGAGCGATTACGCCTGTGGAGCCAATAAATGGCTTCGCACGTTGGCACTAGCACTTTGTACACGAATATTGCGAGTAATCAGCGACGGCATCAGTGTGCGCAAATAAAATTTATGACAAAACGCGAGTCGATTAATAAATGATATAACATTGTCATTTCTGAAAGCTATATGGTTGCAACAGCGATTTAACGAGAATCGCGTATGATTGAAATTTATTATTATACACAAAATAGCGGCATTTAGACGCAAGCCCATTTGATAAGGATGTTATTAACAATAATAAAAATATAATAATAATGACATGTACCCATATTAATGATGAGCCATAGAGAAGAGATGATCCTCCTACACCGTATACAATAACGCTATTAACCCATAAAACGTGCATGGCAAAACCGCAGGATACCGGAAGTAATTCCAAAAGGACGAACGCGCGATAGTCCTGGTTTGTGTAGCAGCGTGCTTTAAATCATTTTCAAGATAATAAATCAACAAAGCAGTCGAATAACTAATTGAATTAGTACTTTGGCTCTCAATGTTTTTGCCTGGCGGGGCAATCCGAGCACATTGAACGATTGATTGTGCGTCGCGAGAGGAGTATAATGTCGCATTCACTTTGTTTTGTTTGTCTTTACATTACGTTCAACATGTAAGTATAAGACGTTTTATGACTGTCTAATCAACTTGATGATCAAATAATCATTAAGCCATGTTAACACTTATCAGAGTCCATCAGAAGCTAGTTGCTCGTTTGTATGGTCGTACTATTTTTATCCCCCGGAGCTTGGCAAACGACCATCAAATGAACTGGAAGATAACTTTCGCTAGAGGATACGCGCGATGGCAATAAGATTATGGAACTAAAGCACATTTCAGTAAACGCTCAGTTGTTCTTGAACGTTCGAGCTGGCGGGCGACATGGCCTCTCGCAAACTGAAAACATATAGGATTTTTCACCAAGTGGATATTTTGCTTGTTTAGTTTGATAGTCTGACTTCGGGTTCCACCAAAACTTTAAGAGCAGATTAAATCTATCACGCTGATAGTTGCTATGCAACAGCCAATAGGATGGCCAGTTGCTTAGTTACTATCAGAGTGATAAAGTTATCGCTAAAAGTTTGGTGGAACCCGAGGTATAAGTGAACTTTTTTTGTCTGGAACAATAATTACGTCATTCATGATGTCACATCTCCGCAACGTGATTGGTCCGGGCAAAAATAAAATCGTTCCGGTCAGTTCAGTTTAGCTCTGCTTTGCCGCAGAAAATCGTGTGTCCCGAACTAAGCTAAATGGGCGCTACCAATGTAGCTAGAATAAAAGTTGTTCTTGAAAGCCTACAGAAAGTTTACAAGTTGCACGAAAAATTTTATAGGTACTACTACTACTACTAATATCAATACTATCAATATATTTCGTCGTTGATATGGCAATAGGTCATATGTAAAACAAAAAATTCGAGAGAGCCAAAAAACCGTCGCTCATACCTATCAGACGCTTGAAGAAAACTTTTGTTACTCATCGTCATATTGTCACATTTAAGTTCAAAGGTGCAAAATAACGATGGGTAATAGATTTTCTTCAAGCATCTGATAGTATGAGCAAAGTTTTTGGCCCTCTCGAAAAAAAGTCTTGCCCGACCTATTGCCACATACACGACGATTTATATACTGCTCAACAATGAAAGTGTAACAAAGCAAAAATTCACCCAATTTTGAACCGCTGTAACTTTTGATTGGCACAAATGATTCTGATTCTGTTTCAAGTTCTGACTTGCCCAATCTTTCGGGATCTTTCTTGTCAATATGGAATCCAAAAAGCCTCTTATGAAATTTCTACAGGATGATAAACAGAGCAGTGCAAAATTGATGAAAATTCAATATACCCCCGTCTCCGTTAAAAATTTTTCTCGGGAGTATCAACACCAAATTTATGTGTGTTCCCTCGAAACGGTTTTTGAATTTTTGAGATTCCGGTCGAAACAGCCAAAATGTGATTTTTTATTGTGAATACTGTATGTTATTTTTGTAGCAACGCAAAAACATTAGAACTTTTCATATCAAGATGACGCCACTTGGTGGGCTTGTTCACTGAACAATTCTGAGCAATTTGACTTGCAACACGTTCCATTGTCCAGTGTAGGGGTAAAAAAAAAGCCCAATTGGCAGCGTACTTTTTGGTACTGCTCCTAAAATTCGGAACTACGTCATCAGAATTGGATTGACCATATTTCCGCCATTTTGGAGTTTTTTGCCTTTACCTCAAATTTCAAAACATAGGCATGTTTGGTATCATTTCTTGAAATGTTGGTCCCCTGAATGGGATTCTGTCAATAAGATCTGTCTATCTGTTTGTCTATCTTTTTCAAAAAAAATATTTATAAAATTTTCAACCCCAATTCCCTTCTTCCTGAAAATCTCTGAGTGTCCAATTTGATATTCTTGACCTCTCAATTATTTTTAATGCAGTCAACGTCATCCTGCTGAGAATCGGAATAGGAAGATAATTTTCTGTGAAAAAAATGCCACCCAAATTTCACCCTTCCGCTCCCCCCACCTCATCTCAAAAATCTAAAATGACAATACCTTCTTTGTGATACATCATATTGAAGGAAATTGAATTCCCTCCATGAATAAAATTTCTTCAAGATTTTGAAAAAAAACCCATTTTCCTCTCAAAATGGGCCAGACAGTACTTTTGAAAAAATCAGAATCGTTTGTGCCAATCAAAAGTTACAGCGGTTCAAAATTCACTTGCTTTGTAACACTTTTATTGTTGAGCAGTTTAGATATAATAAGTAATCGTTCATGAATAGAGGATTCTGTTCGTAATGTTTCTTAGCTCAAAAGTTGCAGGTTTCTTCGACTTCAAAAAATGCATTGTGCGAGTATAGGCGATTGACCTTATTGGGGAAAATGGCCGTTTCGTCGAGGAAGCTTTAGGGAATTAATTTTTAGAACTGGTGTAAGTTGCCGTCCGGCAACGGCGGTGGTTACGTCAATTGGTGGCATGTCAAAACTGTCACTTTGCTGTCTTGTGCAGTACGCTACAAGCAAACTTTCGTTCCTGTGAGCCCTTGGGACCCCATAGGCTCGTTATTGGGCCCCATGTTGATGACCAGCGTCGCCGCAGACCTTTCTCTAAATCATCCATAGCTTCCGCCCAAGAAAGAGCAACAGACTCTGTCACACCCGCACGGAGGGAAACACACAAGCCCGTCGACCAGCCTGCCAGCCAAGAAAAAATCACCTCGGGCTGGCCGTGCAGAGTGAACCACCACCTACCTTTTTTTCTCGCTTTTTTCTAAAGATTTCCTGCTTCGACTTCAGCTGGAGATCCGCATTTTTCATTCTAACAAGCTCGCCGTAGCTACCTCTGTGTTCGCGACGTAAACGTTGTCTTTTTTTATCGCAATAATGTAGTGCATTGCTGGGGGCGTAGTCTTTCAGCTGCGCACCTCTGGAGCTAGATCTACAAACCTGCTAAATACGCTAACCATAACATGAAATAAGAGACACAAATGCAAACCCCTTTTTCAGATTATTTCTACTTGTCAAATTTCCATGTCAATATGTGGGTATTACAGGTATCCACTAGTGCCCACCTAGGCTACTAGACGTCGGAGTATGTTTTCCTCGCAAAAACGTCCTCGACGATCAAGTACCGAGCTCAACACCAGGTGGCGTTTTTCTAATGTAAATCGCCAATTAGCAGCAAAAAGGTTCGAAAGGCCGTCATTGTCTGTCAATTCAGCTCCGGCAAGTTGACAGCTCTCGTCAGATTCATAACCAGATTGACGTTTTTTGCGTTCAATTCGCATTTAGTGTTTATAGTAATTTTTAATTATGACTGCCATCCCCCGCGCTATCGGCCATCGGGTATATTTACATCTCTCCAGTTGACTACAAGAGCTTTTATTGCTTGGATAATGGGTATAGCAATAATTGTACATAGAAAGTATATTTTATTGGAACCTTTTCATGAGCAATGTGCTAGACTTATGCTAGCGCCGTCGGTGATGACACAGCAATGGTGGCGGCGTATATACAGATGCGGAAACCCGATAGTTTATTGTCGATCGTCGACAATTACTGTTGTCATTGCATAAATAATAAACCGGTAAACGATTAGATGTAATAATAACGAGAGCTCGCTGTTTCCCACACACACGTAACAAAATAATTTGCTTAATAGTAACGGCTCCGACATTATTGATCTGCATACCAGTCTAACCAGAAGCACAAAAGCATTAAGCTCGAAACATTTGCCGGTGAGCTCCATAATTGATATATTATTGTAGTTGTTATTCTATTTCATCCGATTTGTTTATGATCCGGTTCAGCATAGATGCAAACGTTCCGCCGTGGATACTAAATTAAATCCAACCATCACGAACAAGAGGAACGTGCGTAACGTGCAAAGCTCAATGATGCAGAAACGCGTTTTTCGCGTCCGCTCGGTTTTTGTCCCGAAATTCCATCTGACAGGTGGACGATAAGGGATATTTACTGGAGAGATTACTAATGAGAGCCGTCGACAAACCGTTATTCTGTAATACCTGCACAAGGAGTAATGTCAATGTTGCAGCGATGTTAAAGATGTTTGAGTTGTGCTTGACGAGGTGATATCGGGTCCAGTTTGCAGATTAAGCCAGCCGTAATTCAAGGGGAAGTCCTTATAGCTGCCAGTGCAGATAAGGAAGCGCTCTGCGGCTGCGGCACCGAGAACGAGAGGTTTGACTTGTTTGATACTCGATATTTCAGGACGGGCATTGATAAATTAATTAAACTTGATAGGTTTGGAGATACCTCTAGATGTACAGAGTTGCTAGTGTCGTAATTAAATTTTCGCATTTAGCGGTCATCGCTCTCACTGTACATTTCCTAAATGTAATTAAGTAAAAGTCGCAGGATGCAACCACCATTTAAGGGAAAAACAATCTACTTCAACAACAATCAGTGTTTTTCTACAAAGCGCTTTGTGTTCCAACAAAAACTGCAAATTGTGATTGTCTTAATGATTCTTGGCTATCATTACGTCTAATTAGATTTATCAGTTTTGGTTTTTTCGCTGGTGCATAGCCGGTGATTCTCTGTCTTTGTCCATGTATGGTAGATTGAAATGCCCATCATCATCTCGTCAGATTTTTATTGCGAAAATGCTCCATCAGCATCTGCAGAACCAACAACAAGTACTTCGTATACTTTTACTTTTGCCTTTGCTTCGACATCTGCGGCAGTAGTTTAACATCTCGAGTACCTCCCACTTCCTAACAGCATTATAATTTTTCCTGGGGGCCTCAGCCGGCCTAGAAAGCCCCCAGGCTGGAAAACGACAGCGAAACAGGTGCCTGTCGCTGCCATCAATCTCTCTAATTGTGCGGCGTTCTTCGAACTCACCGTCAACTGGACAACAAACAAAAGTCCTCGGAGAGACGGACGATAGCGGTCGCTAAAGCAGCAAGGCAGCAGCAGGAATAATCCCTGCTGCATAGCGTCGCGTTCGCGTATAAAATGCATGGATAAAAGGGAAATGTACGATGATTATAGCCGTTGTTGTTGTTGTTGCCGGTCGTTGTGGTGGAAGAGTGTACGGCGAGGAGGCCGCGAGAAGCGCAGCAGAAGCGAGAACCGATGCCGGAGCCATCAGATGGCGATGTTCTCGGAACGCGACCCATTACCATTCCTGCAAACGTTCAGCCTGCATGCAACCCTTTTTCTGCCACGGCCGAGGAGTCGTCTCTGACTGCCAGCCTTCAATTAGATTAGCGCATATTCACGATCCAACGCCGATTGCCCACACCTGTCAGCGTCTCCCTCGGGAGATGTTGCACGCGACTGTCTTTTCTCGGATTCCTCCGACAAAACCTCGAGAGGGCGTTATTCGAACAGCGCGCCCATAACCGCAGATATTCCACGAGATGTTCTCTCAACCAGAACGAAAGAAAGTGCAATGGAACGCTATTAATCATTGGTTGACAAGGCTGCGAAACAGTTACGCATGTCGAGTACGTTAACTTATTACAAAGCATTATGTATATGTTACATAAGCGCGCAGTATAAACACGTCCTTGACCTTGCCAGAGATGGGGGAAAGCGAAAACCCGGAAATGCAAGCTGTGAACATGTCACACTACTTAAATGATTTCAGTATAGTATCTAGGTATATGAGCACAAAACAATGCGTTCAATCGTTCTTGTGTATAAGTAATAAGTATATAGCTTTAATAATGACGCAATGATGACCGTTCATTGAACGTTTACGAACGTTAAAATTAGTTCAAATTATATAATTTGCGTAAGTGTTGAGAATCAATGACTTTGAAATGGTCGCGGAGAGCGATTACAAACACCTGTAGCCTTGAGCGTCGCGGCGCCCGATGACTTGTCAATGGCCTGCAAGCACTTGACCGGTATAATGGCAGTCAATGCACGCGTTATGCATATGTATGAGCACACGCGAGTTTTTGTTATGCTCCGGTATTTATATTATATGGATATAAGCGTGCACGCTAGCTAAATCAATTTTGAACAGTACAGGAGCTTCCGGGATTTGCGCAAAATGTCAGACGCGCGTGTTTCATAGTTCTCCCTTTTGCAGCATACCATCAGGCTCTCTCCCCCGGTGGGAGATTCAATGGGAGACTGCGATGCGTGAAAGAACACGTAACCTGCTGGCTATATGGTTTTATCACAGGATTACTCGTATTATCAAAGCTTAGGTATACACCATCCTCTAATAAATATCCGCACTTGGTGAGACTCGGTTTCAGTCGCCTTGGTGGGAGTTTTAATGAATTACTGCCATTTACATGCAATCTCGACACTATCCGAGATTTTATCGATATCAACTTCCATAATAGTTGGGCATTGGTATTAGGTAGCTAGCTATAGCCATAGCAATGCAGGTACCTATAATGAGCATTTTCACCAAGAACATGTTAGTAAACGCGAAAAACTTCAACAAGGTATCTGGTGAACGCAAAAAGGAATGCGCTGCAAACTTTGCGATTTATGAGAAAGTGTCTCCTTATCTTTTTCGGCAAGGCTTTTCAACTTCACTATCTATACTCTTTCCTACAATCTACAACAGTTGTTGCCAATTCCTTTAGCAATTAGTGAAACTCAACTTTCTGATGGTACGCAAAATTAGTGAAACAAAATCGCAGAAACATCAGTAGATGATATCAGTACATCAGTACAGTATTTTTTTTTTATTCGTTTATTTAACGTCGGCCTATTTCCGCAACGAGGCCTAACACCGATGCCGGTGAATGCTTTCCTCTACTATACCGGAAATTTTGCCGAACCCCTGTGTGTTCCAACACAGGGTAGGGATTCTCAACGACCACCAATATCGCATGAAGTCGGCACCATCGTTCGTATTTTACGTGCTATGCGACACACGGCGCGTCTTGCATTCAGCAAGCATTCCAACTAAACCAAGGAGCTTGTTTTCGAGGCCGAAAAGCCGTCCCCGGCGGAGATCGAACCCGCGACCTCTGGAGTGGTATAGTCGAACGCGCTAACTAACCACACCACAAGCTCCTCAAAACATCAGTGAATACTGAATAGTGCATAATAAATCAACATTGCATAATAAAATCATTAACAATGCATAAAACCCAAAACAAGACAAAATAAAGGTGGTGTCCTAAATCACCAACTCTTTAGGAGATGTACAAAAAATATGCTGCCTTACGTCCGCCAAACACCGAGCACAACCGGTTTTTTGTTTTCTACAGAAATAGCAAATGCACAAGACTTGTGGTTGGGAAGAACATGCTTGGTAACCTGCCAAGGAAAATAGCAAATTTTCTCAAGTTACCGAATCCTGAACTCTATACCGGACATTCCTTGCCACGTTCTTCAGCTACATTATTGGCAGATGCTGGAGAAGATCTTATAGCTTTAAAAAGACTAGGGGGTTGGAAATCGGGATCCGTGGCGGAGCAGGATATCGAAGATTCAGTGGCAAACAAAATTAAACGAGCCAGTAAAGTCTTCGGATTGAATCGAGAGGTGACGTTCACATCTACATCTACTACTTTTACCAGTACCGCTTGCGCCAACGAGTCTTTTGGCAATTTTTCCCACGTGGAACTCGGTGGTCAAGATGTCAACGGCGGTCGACAATTTCAGGCCACGACTGTCGATCATCCAAACAAACACGCCCGTATTTACATGGATATTTCCAATTGTATTATCAACAGTAATATCACAAGTGCTTAGATTTTCACGATAATTTTGGTCAGGCGATCGCGAGTGCTGATTGTAGCGATAAATGCCCGACTCCGTAGGAGGAGGGCATTTATCCAGGGACAATCAGCCCGAGGGAAACGCCTGGCCAAAATTATCTGGGAAAATCTCGAGCACGAGTGATATTTTGAAGATTATTACATAAAAGAAGTCCGAAGTGACAGCTGTCAGATTTTGTTGTTTACATGAATTTTATTCCGTTGCTATTGACAGTGAGATTTAGATAAGTGAATATTATCCTTGTAGGTCTAATAATCAAGGGCGTTGTATGTAATAATCAACAGTAATATCACAAGTGCTCAGATTTTCACGATAATTTTGGTCGGGCGATCGCGAGTGCTGATTGTAGCGATAAATGCCCGACTCCGTAGGAGGAGGGCATTTATCCAGGGACAATCAGCCCGAGGGAAACGCCTGGCCAAAATTATCTGGGAAAATCTCGAGCACAAGTGATATTTTAGTGATTATTGCAAAAAAGAAGTCCGAAGTGACAGCTGTCAGATTTTGTTGTTTACATCAATTTTATTCCGTTGCCATTGACAATGGGATTTAGATAAGTGAATATTATCCTTGTAGGTCTAATAATCAAGGGTGTTGTATGTAATAATCAATATTAATAATGGTTAATATGTGCTATTTTTTATTAGAACATAAATTGGACCTTCAGTTTGAAAATTGTTTTATCAGTTTATCAAGTTGAGTTCCTAACAACCAAAGATCCTAGAAACAATGAGTTATGTAAACCTGCTGTACAGTAGGTAGGTATAACAAAATGATTTGGTTCAGTTTTCATCTGTAAGCTTCTGTCATTCATCTTCTGGAATCAATTAGTGAAGGTTAGTAAGACGAAGATCTAACGAGCACATTGCTATTCATTTTTGACATTCTATTATGGCCTACGGGCCAAACAGAGGCCCAAGAGCCATAAAGAGACGGTTATGTCAGAATAATCAAGTCTATAATTGTCAAATTATGTATCGATCGTTCATAGAAATGATTAGAGTGAAGTGAGCACATAGCAATCAAATTACACACAAAATTGATAAAATAGTCATGAAAATATTGACATGTTATGGAAACAGGCAAATAAGTCACTTCGTGTGAAATCAGAGCACGGCGGCAACACAAAAACTTTTGTGCGTGTTCAAAAATAGCTTACAATAGAAAGCCCGCACCTGCAAGAGGGTGTGCATCAAGACATGTGCAAATAACAGTATGAAATGCTTCAAAGTGACTTCAGACTCAACAGATTCAAAATAGGTCGTTCAGCGTATACACAAAGTAATCAATAAAAATCGTAACAATCAGTACTTATAAAACTGAAATGTGGAAAGTGAACAAAACACACATGCACATGAGTGTCGCGCTCGAAAAGCGGACCTCGTCTGTCGAACATGCAGTGGTTCTTCGATTTCTAAACGCTGCACCCTCCCTGCAGAGCATCCAGCGAACACCGGCGGCAAAGTGATAAAATTCCCTTTACCTCTCGGCTAACAGGGTGTGATCAGTTTATTGTCATTATTGTTACCTTGATCGAAATTATTTGTTTGATACGTTCTGCGAACACACAAACGTCATCGAAGAAGTGCATTTTCAAGAGATGTCCCAATACCTCCCCTAAGTACTCCCAAACTCAACTTCTGAAAAACTGAAGTGATTTTGACTCCATGCAACTACCGGCGACAAAACTAGAAAAAGTGGAAAATTTTATCACGAGCAGCGAGCAGGAGTCGCTTTTTTCTGTGAAGCAGGACCTAGTGAAATTAATGTGCCACAATCTATAGGTGTAAACCGCAGGGTCTAAGAACAAGTGCGGAAGGTGTGTCACCGTTAAGCAACATTATATAGCAATAAGTCAACACACCGCAGAACTCAGTGCTTGACTTGGTGGTGTTGATGCTACACTTTTTCAGCTCGACTCAAAATGACTCCTCCTGCAGCAAAAGACACATCATGAAAATGATAGAAGACAGCAAATTACTGGGTATAATCTAATTTGGCAAATTTCATGTCGCAGGTAGGTACTGGATCGGCTTCACTTTCAAAACGAACACTTGGCATTTTCCTTATACGCCTGGGTGAGTACTGAGTATGCAACCAAATATACTTCAATTATTTTCAAAATAATTATTGCAATGTATTGACCTCTATGTACATCTCAAAGTAATTAGATGAAGGCTCGAAAAACAATACGTTCAGCAAAAATATGCGACCTCATGTGAGGCGAACACTTATCTTATCTTATCTTTAAGTGCGATCAGGAATGACAGGTTGAACAAATGATATGTAAACAATGACAATGTGGCAACGTTGCCCGATGTCAGCTGTGGTCTCGCTCCTATTTCATTGGTTGATGAATTGAGGCGCGTATTCAGTCGATTTAAACAGATGGACTTGGACGAGCCCAATTTCTAGTTCTTTTTCCTGGGCAGATTTTTTTTTCCACTCAACAGTATTGGATTTCATCCACATGAGCATCGATTCACGCTGATAGAATCGCATTCTGAGTTTTTGTATAAGACCCCATTCATATAAGCGGCTAAAAATGCATACTTTCAACACCAGACGACTGAAATCAAAAGGTTGACTTCCAACAGCTGCAACTTTTTTTCTTCTATAAGAAAATTATGCTCATGTTCTTGCTCAGTAATCAGTATACAAACCGCAAAACAATAAATCTGTAATTCACACGAAAAATTATTGATTCGTTTGAGAAACAGTATAACAGTGTGTGTAATAACGTATGGTCCGAAAGTTTTGGGAATTTTTTTAAAAGCTAATAACATTTTTTTGATAGTTTCAATTTCGTAACTTAATATTGCAAAAACTAGCGTCATCTTTAAAAATTTCAAATTCGTATTCACCATATTGAAGATGAGCCATTATCTTTGATGGCTCTCGGTTTTCTTCTGCCATGTTCGATCATTCTCTGGACAACAGCAGGATTGATTTCTCGGAACTCCTGCCTCCCAATGTACCGCAAGCTCGACCAATTTGAGATTTTTGGTAAGTATTGAGCAAGATAGTATACGACAAGGGATGGGAAGCTGCGAATGAAGACCAATTAAGGCGTCATATTTTTCAATAACATTAGAGAATTTCGCATTTGACAAATTGATACAGAAAGTCATGGAACATGGCAGAAGATAATTGAGATCCATCGAAGATAATGGTTCATTTTCAATATGTTGAATATGAATTTGTTATTGTTATATATGATGTCAATTTATGCAATATCAAGTACGAAAATAAAGACTATTCAGAAAAAGTTATTAGCTTAAAACTATTTCCCAAAACTTTCGGACCATACGTTAGGTACGGATCCTCATTAGTACTATGACTGTTTCCTTAGTTCAAGTTTGGGAAAATCAGGCCAAAGCCTGAAGACCCAAACTAATGAGGTTCCTGAACTGAGCTTTGGTCCGCCGCGAATTTGGTTGGGGACCTCTGCGGGGCTTTTCGAACTGTATGGAGACTGCAATGCCCCGTCAAGCGAGAGACGCGCGCGCGGTAAAACAGTCTTGGCAAACAGGAACCTCCCGTAAGCATGGCACCGTCCCATTAACGTTCTGTTGAACTTTTGATTTATCTCGATCGATTATGAGTCGATAATTATTGCGCGATTGCCCGTTCCATGTTCCATGAGCATCAACCTGCAGGGCACCACCCGGCATCGCATCGCATCGGCATACACACACAGAACTGGATGCGACGACGGACGCTAACGAATTAATTTTCCACTCGGGCAAACGTATTAATCGCAGTTTGATTCGTATTAGGTAAGCACTGCCTACCGACCAGCACTCTGCAGCAAACAACACAGCCTCAACAAACTGTGCCACTATCGCAACAACAACAGCAACAGCAGCAGCGAACCCCAGATACGAGCGAGGAGAGCGAGAGTGTTTAATTGGCTCGTCGCGCAAAGCCAGAGCATCATGAAACGAAATTATCTCATAAACAATGGGCGATAACGATCGCATCAACTTAAATAAATTAATGGGGACATGAACAGCTCTCGTCACACGTAAACAATTATCTCGACTTGGCGCACACGGCGATCAAAAATAAAACACGGTGAGTGTCTGGTGTGGAGTGTGTGTTTGCGTGTCAACTTCCATCGGGTGGCGTATAGGCGGAAAGTAGGAGTTTCTATCAGCTTTTTTTCACCATCATTATCATTTCCCGATGCCATTTTACATCTGGCCTGATTGCGTCAATGATATCACCACATAAGTAGATGTCGTGAAAAGTTTATGACCAGCAAAAATGAACTGATGAAAGCGAAAGCAATACAAGCACTGATGATGCTCCTCGAAGAAAAAGGCTTTATACTGGGATAATTACAGGCGCACCGATTGTCGGCGAAACATTTGACAAGCGAAAGTGAAAACTTTCGAGAATATGCGAGGAATTTCTAGTTTTCTTTGAGTGATTTGCAGTGTGGACATTGGACATTGTCTTCACTGGTTGGTGGGTCTTCGCCAAGGCTATTAGATTTTTGCGGCCACTAAGAAAATTATGCCGCAAGTCCGCGATGCCATGAAAAAATGGAATGTAAAAATAAAAGACCCAATGCACAAGAGGGAACATATTCTTCAGATGGACAATATATGGATATAGTAGGAAATAATTGATTGAGTTGAACTGTTTGGAGAGGAGATAATTTGGGCGTAAGTAGGTAGGTACACTGATGTGTTGTCTGCCAGTATGTATCTTCATAGCTTGCTTGCTGTTACAGTGGGTATGATATGTAGAGCTAGAGCTAGAATTACCTAGTACTCACTACTCCAGTGATGTGCATCAGAAGATGTAGCCTTTTGGGCGGTGGGCTTTTGCATCCGAGTAGTATCCTGCCGATCTTCGACATCATTCATTAGTAGCCGCCAAAAACCTAAGAACTTTGGCGGAGACCCACCAACCAGTAAAGACAATGTCCCTCATTGTCCACATTACAGAGCACTCCAAAGAAACTCACGATTCCTGGCGTATGATCAAAAATTTTCACTTTCGCGTACATGATACCCCGACACGGTGACAAGGTGTCACTATAAAAATTGCACGTGTAGACAACTGGCTGGCATCTCCTTGTCAACGTATAATTCGTACCAATACAGCACAATTTTTACATAGCTTGCTCTAATGCAGGAAGCCGTGAAATTGATTATAAATAGTTCTGGGTACATTTCTAATAATTCAGTTTGAAGTTGAAGTTGACATTATTTTGACAGTTAAAGAGATTTCATCTATGAGCTCTCGATTGAGAATCGAAGCAGGAAGATCCAACTCCGAGTGCTTCCGATCAGCTGATGGAGAACGCAGATCCGAGTGGATCGAGCCGCTTACTGACAAGTTAGTGATGAACGATTCCGAGACAATCGAACTAGTCAAGGAGACGGATTTGCAATAGCCGAACGCAGAAATAGATTCTAATATTTTGAACTCTAATAATTATTATGGTTGTCAAGTCGATTTATTTGCTACATGATAACCGCCACGCGATTTGGGGAATACTAACACTGAAAACTGAACACTATTTCCGACGGATAAAGGTGTGAGTCGAAGTGTGAGTGCAACGGGAAGTAAGAAATAAGTCGATATCTTCATCACCAGCGACGTGCTTCGCTTGTTCTGCGAGTTCTTTTTGATTTTTCTTCAACGTTAGTTGCTGCGCAAAGACCCAATTCCTATGACATGACTTTTCTCAACTTTTTGCTTGACACGTAACATATGCGAAGTAACGCACGGCAGTGGTAATAATACTTCCGTCAAAAAATGGTTCTTGAGTATTACTGGTTGCATACTGCCAGGGACAGATCGTCTATCTCCATTAATAATAATTGAGAACAGTACAGTAATTATTGCTTCCACGTCATGTCAGTGGTTTTCTGTAGATTACGGAAGTTCTGCCGCAGTCAATGGTACCCACACGACGCAGTTTTTACCGCGTCTCCATCCGTCTTCTTTGGCTAGAGATATAATTGCTTGATTTCGGACCATACGATTCCAAGATTTGTAGGATCACGCAGGGACACAAACTTATAATGAGTGGGCAGATGAGCGTTAGCGAGTACCGGAAGCTTGCGAGTCCTGTAAAGACGCACTTTCCTGGCGTAGTTATACTTCTTATGACGTTTTACCCGTCTTAACTGCCCAAAGAATCGAAACCGTACTCAAAATATTGAAAAGTCAATGGAATAAAATTGGCCAATGTCATGTAGACCAAAACCGAGTATTTCCAAGGTCAAGGCCTAATTGAATCCTGCGAAGAATTCAACGTACTATAGGCAGGAAAGGTTTCACTTTCCTTCTCAAAAGAGGCCTCTGAAATAGTATATTATACCTATGCCAAGAGACCAAAGTGAATTGTTAATCCCGTGCGGGTGGAGTTTGTTGTTGAAAGTTGATCTTGGGCCCAAAGGCCCTCGAGCAACAATCACCTTAGGGATTAAAAAAAACTTGGTCCCATGGCGTATGCATGGCTTTTCGCACCTATTTCAACTGAAAATACTTTTATTCCCAACCACTACAGTAACAGACTCATTAGTCTCATTACTGACTTTTAAAAAGTTTGAAAAAGACGCTTTGTTAATGTTTTTTTTTTCGTCTCCGAAATCACTTTCCGTCCCGGTTAGAGGGCGGAAAGTGCGTGGCCTATTTGATTGATTGACAATTGACAGATGGATGATAGGTGTAGGGAGGCTCGAATCGAAGAGTCAAACGCAGTTTTGTGATGTTAAGGGTGCCAGTTATTATTATGGTGTGGTGTTTATGATGTAATTGATGACTCTAGCTTTATTCACTATTCAAACCCCAAATCTTCATTCTAACCAGCTGAAGTGGTATAAAAGTGACATAAACAAGTATACCGGACCGGCCGCTGTGTTTAAATTTGGCTGAATCTGGTTTTGGGCTTCAAGGCCCCAGGAAAATGAGGATGAGCATGAAAAAAAAATTAATGAAAAATAAATAGGTACAATGAAGCCAAACAAATTTATATTTATTTGCTAGTCAAAGTGTTGAAAATGGTTGTGAATAAAATAGTATGCATACTCTCGGCGATAATTCCTTCATTCCTGCTTTGAGCATCGCTGCGAGCTAGCTCGCAGCTATCTTGCTCTCAGCAGTAATAAAGCACTTCCCGCCTCGGTATGTAATATACTATTACAAAAGAAAAACTTTGAACGATCTGTCATGTTTTCATGGAAGGGAGAGTCCTTGTCAACACGATCAATCTGCCGTACCTATATCTTCTATATCGATGTCATGATTCACCAGTATCATGGTTTCAACATTGAATAATAAGACCCGAGAAAAGACCACATGGTCAAAGGTCTCACGATCTTTGATTTCTTGAGGAAGTAAGCAAGCAAAAGAGTTTCAGTGCATTTTTGAGTACCTCTCGAGCTGCACCATTTCTGGAAATCATCATACTGCTTTCCGTACAGATTTCTGGACTTCAGTAAGCTCTCGTACGTGGCCTCTCTTGCCGCTTCTTCTATAGCAAGAGGAGCTGAACAAACAGCGTCAATTCAGATAATTCAACAGCAAATGCCAATTTGACAATGATAGTAATTATTCTCTAGAAAGCCATAGCAACGCAACACTCAGGCACACTTCATTTCCCGCAAAAAAGCGGGACTGAAATTCAATTTCACTCCCGCTAAAGTGGGAGTGGGAGTAAAATTGTTCTTTACAGTTCGATATTGCGAAAAGTATATATAGAGGCTATAACCAGCTAGTTTCTTTATTTGGTGATATAGTGACTATTAGGATAAATACGTAAACATTTCTCAAATTGCTCGTCACTAGAAGACGTAAATCCCTTCATGTCTTTTAGAAAAGGAGTTGCAACACTTTCGACCTATCAGGATTTAAGCTATAGTTTCTTTTTTGCATGCATTACGAGTACGACCTATTTGAGCTTCTTTCAATGGACACAAACACGGGGTTGGAAAGTCTGATGCATTGCAGCGACACGTCCAATCGCAAAAGGAGTTTATGGGCCAGCGAGCGAACCGGAAAACGCGATAACCGCAGGTTTATAAGTCGCACTGTCAATTAAGCTCCGATTGAATGGAAATTCGCGCGCGGCCGTTATGGACCGGGGAGCACCAACTTTGTACATAACCGCACACATTACGTAGACATACTATACATTGTGTAAAAGAGCCGGAACCTGTCAAATTTGGACCTCGCCACCGGCCGCAAAAAAGCGCATCTCAAACGAGATATTTCCGGGAAAGAACAGGGGTCACGCTCCGCAGAACCATCTTCGGGCTAATTACGGGCGGCATTCTTTTTTCGCCGACACCGGCGAATGAATAATTATCACTGTCGACGATTTTGATGCAACCGCCCGCCCATCCAGGGGACCGCACAGCTCGTTGAACTTTGCGTGTGCAAGCTCAATGGACTGTTGATGTTGTTGATGATGCTCACCAAACCAATGAGTTTTCGTGCAATGAAACGCCACCTTGTCGCATCACCCGAATCGCATAAGTGCTCATTATCGGAAGGAATGCACGAAAAAAAAAATGAAATTCCGGTGCGTTCGAGGCTTGCTATGTTAATCGGGATAATGTTAATGTTAAATATACTTCAGATATAACAAAGGAGAATACTTCAAAACCCAGTCGGTAGCACGGTGAGCTCGGCCCCGCTTTCAAAGGCGAAGGTCTCGGGTTCAAATCCGCACTGGGCCAGATGGACTTTTTTACGCATTTCTTGGTACTGGGGCTATCTACTATCGTGCGGTGATGCTCCGGGAAAAGGGATGAAACGAGAAAGCCATCGAAATGAAACCCGATTGAATGATCCCCACTGTTCCAGAAATGTCTTCATTGTTATCGTCAATACTGTTATCGTTACTGAAAAACCCCCACAGAAAAACCTGCTGATAACCTAGTAGTTGATGCAGGACAAAAAAAAACTTCAAGTTTTTTTAGTACCTTTCAACTCATTCAAGTTTTGCTGACCTGATGGTCAACTAGAAAAATCTTCAAAAATTGAAGGAAAAAAGCTTTCAGGTGTAAACAAGATACTTATCACAAAAATAAAAGATAGGTGCAGACCACGGTGGTAGATAACAGCCAGCTGGCCAGTTCTTCATGAGAGCTTATGGGGACTGAGAGAGACAGGGATGAAATTTGAGCCCATCGTGATACGGCCTTTTATAGATTGGGGCCCGCATGTTCTATCTCTTTCTGCGTTAGCAGACAGAAGACGACTCGACTCGTATACAGTATGACTAGTGGCTCGTTGCATCGCAAGTTCTTGCAACAATGCACATTGATTCGCAGTGTTTGTTACGGTTTTGTCTCTCTGTCAGTTTATCGTTATCGATGGCCGTAATAAGTCATGCTATTTGGTATTTGGTATAAAACGATGTACTGATTCAGACGTTTTTGGTTTCAGATCGAGTCGCTCTGGAAGAGGTGAGTAGTCCCGTGTTCGCATCCTCCACGCCATAAATCTAATCTGGGAAGTCGTAAAATCTCATTAGGACGTTAATGTGAGCACAAACAAACACCTACTTTCTTAGTGCGCGGCTCCACCACCAGAGCGCCACGGAAAAACGCGCGCCACAATCTCGAGACTTGTGGGCAGCACGTTGCAATTCTCTCTCATGATCTACTGCCGTAGAGCCAAACAACTAAAAAGCTCTTTTCGCGGGAATAAGGAGCTTTATCCGCTGCAGGTCTCCGCCATCCATTCAGATCCCGAACGATGATTCGACCGCGGAAATGTAATTACATAATTCAGCGCGCGCAAGTTTATTTCATATAATGTCTACCTACTTACCTCTATACACTCATACTGTGGTGTTATGGTATCGATCGTGCGGGTAAACGATTTCGGATATCGTTCATTACGATCATGCCTTTAGTGTAACAGTAATAAATATAAATTATTCAAACGGATAACGAACCATTAAATAATGCGCGTTTATATTGGACGAGGCTCTTACTGGCTGTTACCACTGGCGAGATCCACGCAGGAGGTCACGTTTAACGGCCGCATTTGCATAAACTATTCGGATGATACTCGTACTAATTAATGCTGCCAATTATGAATCGGAATGGTGTTTTCCGGCAAAGAAAGCAGACGTTTACTGGCATTCAAAAAAAAAAAAGGTCAATATACGTGAGGTGAACATTATTGACCGAAGTCAATCGATTCCGCTGAGACTCTGTAGAACACCGAACGCATCATGTCTAAACCTGCTTAAATTGGCTGAGAATTTACGACAGAACATGAAGGTAATTAGGTAGTCGTGACTTTATAGGTTAATAATGTCAATGCTGGTACTGTAATCGAAGAATAAGCTCCTCTAAGCAGCTGAGCACGGTTTCGTATACAAACATGAGTAGTGTAGGCTAAACTGCAATTAACATTTATAGGAAGACAGGATGAATAATAATTGGCTCTATTCCGGTAAATGCGCAATTTGTACTTGGCTCTTCTTGAGAAGGATGATGGAAAACGAGTGACGCAACCACGTTTCATGCGGTCATCAGGCCACGCTTGTAGGTAGACCCATTATATTCCTAGTACTCTACTGTCTAAGAAATTTTCAAGGATTTTGATATCAGAAATTCAGCGGAAGATCCCCTTAGCTCACCAGAATCACTTACGGGAGTCGACCAGAGGAACCGGTCATTGAGGTCGATCCCTGGAGATCGGTTCTATAGAGAACACAAAAACGTAGTATTTGTGAATATACAGGATGTCCCAAAACTCGCGCCCCAGGGAACACTGACATGTGCCGACAACAACAGGTTCTCAGAAAACGGAAGAAAAAAATTATTGCTGCTTGCATAAAGCAGTTATGAGTCTTTTGAATCCCGGAGGGTCAATTCGAAGTAAATTTGCAAAATTCAACCGGTTGCTAAGTTTCGAAAGTAATACCAGCTGCCTGTCATTTTGCAATAAATCTTGGTTCACTGTTAATAAAAGGAAACCTAGCAACTTAACATTAAGGTAACACACCTCAAAGGTGTAGGTCTCTGATTGGTTAGCTCAACTTTGTCTTTTCTCTTATACCATTTGAGGTAGATTTTTGTTCTTCGGTATCACACATCCGACTGCCGTCTAGTTTTGCTTCATTTTCTCTGGGGCGCAAGTTTTGAGACATCCTGTATGTGTCAACATGGGTCACGCTACAAAACATTGGTGTTTTCCAGTGTAAGACTTTACAGCTATGAAAATACCAAGCACTCTCCATGCACTGGCGTGATTCTTGACCCATTCCTCAAGCATGAGTCTCGTCGTATTATTTCTAGATTCTGTATGTTGAGTCCTCTACCACCCCTCATGACGTAGGTATGCTTTTGAGGCAACAGCGTACCGTTAACCATTTTTTTCTTGATACGGGAAATGCCGTAGATTAACTAATAATTATCATCGGATGTACCTGATACTCGCGTATGCCAAAGATAGCCAAATGCCTCGTCATCTAATTATTGTCTCGCGTTATTGGATAAGATTCTCGCTGTCCCCACTCACTATCTCGCTGGCCTATGGGCACTCTGCGCAGAAAAAGGGTGTAATCGATGAGCAACAAGCTACAAAGACTTCTTGACATAGGCATTACCGAGGCACAGACAACTACACTTGAGATTTTCAATAGACACAAACCGCTCACTTTTCCATTGATTAGGATGAGCCTGCCTCCTAACTCTTGGCACTCGATTTAACAATAATAATTATTGATCGTCGTGTTGGAAATAACCAAATGCCTCGTTATCTAGGTGACGCGTATGATTGAATCAACAAGATTCCTGCTGCCTCTACTCACTATCTCGTCACCTTGTCTTTCTTTTCATTCGTTCATCAAGCGTGGCCGTCGGCCTATTTCCGCAACGAGACCTAACAACGACGCCGGTAAATGCTTTCCTCTACTATACCGGAAATTTTGCCAAGCCCTTTTGTGTTCCAACACAGGGTAGGGATTTTCGCCGACCACCAACATCGCATGGAGTCGGCATCATCGTTCACATTTTACGTGCTATCCGACACACATCTATGTTTTGACATACCGGGGTTCTGTTCGGATGCATGTCGTCAAGATATCACAAGTTTCTCGTTGGGATCTTCCGCAGTTGTCAAATTCAACCAACACTATCCTACCCCGTTTTCTTCCAGACAAAGCAACTTCCATTTTTCAATGACAGGATAAGACAAAAACAAAAACTTATGTTACCATAATAATACGAAAAAATGTATAGTTTTTATTGCTGTGAATAATGAAAAACTTGTTGAAAAAGTCAAAGAAATTGTCAACAGTTAAAGAATGATAGGTAATATGATAATAAAAAACTGATTTGACCAACCGATCCGCAATGATCAAAATCGTTATACCATTGGAAGGAATTCCCTGAAAAAGTGCCAGGGAAAAAATATGGAGGTGATTCCACTTCCTGTGACACCCTGCATAATCTTCTGAGATTGTTTGTTCACTGTTACACGCCTTCTGGCACTCGCACAGCTCAGGTGAACAGGATTCTTGATAATTATGACTATGAGCGATTTCTATATCCTTGATGTGATATGACATGTAACTATTCACACTAATTTGTGATGTAAGTCTTCAGGTTTCACAGTTTCTAAGGCATTCACGCACTACATTTACTTCTTCAGAGGTTCTTGCAGAGTTTCCTTTTTTTCTTTGAACACTTCACGCTGAATGGTAACTCTCTATGATCTGGGATACCTAAATCGGATCGCGCGAGATTCACTGCCTCTCTACCGCGGTAAATGCAGATTCAGTAAAAGCATGCTCTTCTTGAGAATAACCGCCGCACCAGAAGATAATTCCACCTTGAAGTGCCTGGAAGCTTCAATAGTTGCACTTCCACGTATATAGTTTTTCGAAGCGAGCTCCCGGAGACGAAAGAGTCCGTTGCGATACATATCTGTCGGTTCGAAGCAGCACAACATATATTCCGCCACTGAGCCTTGCGCGGAAACGAACACAATGGCGGCAAAAGTGAGCGCATATTACTCTCGTCGTCGGTCAAGAGAAGGCAAAGCTTTTGCCTTAAGTGAAATGTATTTCCTTTCAATGCCACCTTCTGCATGCGGCCATTATTCCGCGTCGTCGAAGTACACCGGGGAGTTTTAAAAGAGCCTCGCGAGCACACACATCGTAAGCCTCAATGGGCACCCGCGGGTTATCAACCGACTTGGCCCATCGGGGGGACGCGGCTAATCACATCCATCATCTCGAACGCCGGCCTACAAACCAGAGCACAATAATTTGCAAAAGTCGCACACACAACCACTGCGTGCGGTTCTTCCACGCATGCAACAAGGCGCAATTAAGAGCATCTTCCCTGCGGGCTTGTTGTGTCGTCGCGCCGCTGGACGTGTGAACCTGGACAAGCAATTTTAATTAGACACTCGTATAAAGTCGTCACTGGTTGGCCGCTTAATGGTCGCAAAGTACAGTCCCATTTGCATAATCTACGGATCTAAACCCTTCATCTACACGTTTTTTATCTTATTTGAAGAGCGCTTGATTGCCGTACACACTAAGTTGCTCCGGCGGCACTCCAAATGCACCATTCTGCATCGGCGAGTGCTAGTAGAGCTGCTGCAGCCGTCAATGCCTTGACGTTTGAGAAGCGTTTCCGGAACCGGTTCGGTGTTTGCAAACAAGAATGTCAACAAAATCGAAAAACAAATTAAAACAAACGACCGATAGGAATTTTGCCGGCAATTAATAGATAACTGTGCTTCGGAGTTGACTCGTTTTCCAAATTACCATACTGATGAGCGCCACACGGAGCTCTCCCCCGATCCGAGACCGGGGCCAATTAAAGGGGTCGTTTGAACGGTCATTGCCGCAGAATCATGTCTTGCGTAATCGGCAAAAAACGGTTTATGGTCTAATCGAAAAATGGCGTCGACGGGGAATAATAAGTTAATTCTGGCTCGGCGGCTTCGGCGGCCGATACCTGTTATTTGAAGGCAATTACGACGTCCTTGGCCACCTGAAACTGAAAGTTGCGCTGGACGTCGTCGCCGCGGGTCAGCCGAGGTCCTGGGACACACCATTGTGGTAATGCCCTCATAATTGATATGGAACGTGCACCGGCAGACCACTCTTACTTTTACATACAATGTCATATAATGAGGTTGGAGCAAAACAGAAACCAAGATTATTCAAACGAGACACTGGGAAATCTGAATACGGTGATGCTCTTCGTGTCGCGCGGTTCGGCCGTATCGAACAACATGAAACAAGAAAAAGAACAGCCGATGAGGAAGTGGCCGGCCCTACTTCTTCTCCATGATTAACGACTTTGGGAGCAACCTTGTGAGGATTAAGCGATGCGCGGCCGGGATAAGGGATGAAAAAAAGTTTCCACTTTATGTTTGACTTGTTCGCTCTGGAAGGTCCTGGCGTGGCTTTTAATTAATTCCTACAGCCTCCAGGATCGGTTTCCGATAGCGGCGAAGCTTGAGTTTCCTTTGCTAAACACTTATAATTTGGCAGATCATTTTACGATTTCATCTACAATATCTCCCTTTACACAATCACAATATACATAGGTACTTACCTCTTCTTACCTCATTATCTGTTACATCCATTATAATACAACTTTATTGTGGTAATGGGCACATGTACAGGGTGTCCGGTGTTTAATCTTAGAAACTGGAACAGCGGATAGAGAATCTAAAAAGAAGGAGACTTCCATAAATAAGTTTTTCTCAGAAACGAATAATAAGAGAGATATAGCCCTTTCAAAGTTGAAATAGAAAAATCGTTGTTTTTTTGCATAACTTTTGAACCGTTCAACCGATTCTGTTCAAATTTGGATCAAAGTTTACTGAAACAAGTTTCTATTGAACAATGATGACGCATTTTCTCGAACATTATTAGGGGCGATGATAATAGGGAGTACCCGCCCCCTTTTTCCCCTTATTTTTGACTCCCCCGACTATTTTCAAGAGTCGTCATAATTTTTGGATTCTACGTTTAATTAAAGAAGAAAGTTACTTCTGCAAAATTTTGATTGGAGGTTTTTCGTTTTTGAGATAATATTTGGGCTGAAACTTTGGAAAACATCTCGAAAACACCTACCACTTTCAAAGGTCTAAGAATTAAAATCCAAAACAACTCATGATTTCTTAGCTGAAATAAGTTTACTAGAATTTTCCAATTGTTAAACCATGCACCATTTTTTCTGGGAAACGAGAAGTTTGCAAGGAAAAAAAATTGGGCTCATTGAAAGTAGAGATTTTGAGATCTTTTTCAAGGTTTCAAACCCAAATATCTTAAAAACAAAGCCTCAATCAAAGTTTTGCTAGAGAAACTGTTTTTTTCTAAGTTGAATGTAGAATCCAAAAATTGGAACGATTCCCGAAAATAGTCAGAAGAGTCAAAAATAGGGTAAAAGGGAGAAGGGTACCCCCATTATCTTCACCCTAATGATAATTGGGATAATGCGTCACTATTGTTCAATAAAGACTTGTTTAATAAGTCTTGATCCTTTGAACGGTGCAAAAGTTATGTGAAAAAAACATTTTTTGACTTCAACTTTGAACGGCTATCTCTTATTATTTATTTTTGAGAAAAGGTTTATGATGAAAGTCTCCTTCTTTTTCGATGTTCTATCCACTGCTTCGGTTTATGCTTCGAAGTACCTATTATTATTATTATTTCGTATGAAATCACTACATTGCACAATAAAGAAAGAAAAATGTATAAAAAGTGAAAATGAGTGATGGGTGAATTGGTGAAAAATCAAAGTTGAATGTCAAGATTTTCCAGCCATAGAACTGCCTCCGGTGTCAATGTACCTATACCCCGCACGTTTACTATGAAAAAGTAAACTGAAGTCCAGTGAATTTGGCAAAAAATTTTATGTGTTATAGATAGATCTTGACTCGAGAAATATATTCTCAAAAAATTGGACCCTTTCTATATGAACAGTTTTTTCCCTACACCCTTAATAAGGTCCAAATTAGGAACTGTCTTAAAATTCTTCAGATTCATGAAACTGATGGTTCAAATCAAGGTTGTGATCATGGGAAAAATTACTGAAAAAATCCAAGTTATGAATTGGGGTAGTTATTAAGGGGGTTTGAGGGTCGAAATCGACAAAATAAAATATGAAATTTCGGAACTTTTGATTCTTATAAAGGCTTAGCGCACATGAACGACATGATTGTAGGTACTAGCATAAATCCATAGTGCGGCTCGGTGCGTCCAACACCTCGACACCCAGATGGGTAAATGAGGTTACGATTATACATATAAAAGCTTAGCGAAAGAGTAAACGAGTAATAATGTTGAAAAATTTAAATCGATCAAGTGGACTGATTCTCAAGGGGACTGGGGGTCAAAATCAAGGGAACAGAGTAAAATTCCGAAACTTCCGATTCCCATAATAGGTGATATTACGAGCAATGGGTGAATAATTCTACAAAATCTAAACCAATGAGCTCGGGTATTGTTGAGGGGGTGGGGATCGAAATGAAGACAATAGTGAAATTCTGGACGTTTCAGTTCATCTAGAAATTGATGTGGGCGAATGACAGAATGATAATAAAACAAATCTGGATAAGAATTGAGTTCTATATTTCTCGATTCAGATTTGAAAAACTGAGCTTGCGACTACCAATATCGATCTATTTTTGGAGTCTTACTAAATCAACCAATGACCCAAAGCAGGGTTCATATTTATTCAAAGAAAAAGATAGTGGGAGTCCAGTCAATTTTTTTCTTGGCACTTGTGTTGCGATTCTCTAGAAAATAACATCCCAGAAAGGCTCTGTTACGTTGTTATTACCTAGACAACAGCCAATGGCCAGCAAGATTTTTTACATAACACAGCGTTTATGCAATGGTATGTTTTACAGAATCGCTCTATTAGCTAAATGACGGAGAACACACAGAACCGTGGAGAGGGAGAGCTTTTCGAAAACCTGTAATTAATAATGCTGTGCATAATATAAATTATTATCCGTGAGTTCTCAGAATCTTGATTTCAACGCCCCAGTCCCTATTGTGGTTGTGGGTAAGTATCATGGTGGGTGGTTATAAGGGGAACGGATGATCAAGAAATGAAGAACTCAATCCGCTACTCAGATTGGTTTTATTATATCATCAGTTTGTCATTCGCCTAGATATTCCTAGATAAACAGGAAGGTCCGAAATTCCATTGTTTTATTGATTTCGACTCCCCACCCCCTCAATAACACCTGAATTCATTATTGATCAAGATTTTGTTAGAATTATTTTTTCGTTTCTTGTAAGACCATATTGGGAATCGGAAGTTTTGGAATTTTACTCGGTTTTCTAGATTTTGACTTCCAGCTCTCTTAGAAACCATCCCAGTTTATTGACTGAGATTCTTCAAAATTACTCCTTCATTATTCCTTTGCTCGGCTTCTACCGTATGTTCGTTAAAATCATGAATTAGGGCAGGCTATGGAAGTAGAAACGTATGTCGTGAATTTATCAATAATCACTCAAATTTGATGTCAACATGATGAGCCGTCGTCATGGAATACATTTTGGACATACGTTTCGAAGTTCACAGCCTGCCCTAATTCATCATTTTAACGAACATACGGTATAAGAACCGAAAGTTCCAGAAATTTGCATTATTTCCTCGATTTCGTCCCTCAACCCTCTCGATGGCTGTTCCAATACACAACTTGGATTCTTTTTTTTTCATGATCACGAATTCGATTTGAATCAGTTGCATTGATTTCGCGAGAAAACGATACCCAAGCGCAAAAATGGAATCAATGAATGAATGAGGTGGGACAGAAAATGGAATGGAAATGCCTACTGTCCCATCTCCTGATGCACATCACTGAGTAGTGAGTACTATACATACTCTACTCAAGCAGCAAGCAGGTATAAAGAAGAAGATTAAAAGGACAAGTTTCACATTAAGAAAACCTTCCAACGCGGTGAACTCCTGCGCGTATCTCGCCTTGTGCATCGAGCTCCATAAATTATTGTTCATTCAAGTACTGCCGCGTTTGGTTATTAATCTCTTCAGTAAACACCACCAAACTAACAGCATTAGCGAAGAGCCACCAACCAATAATGTAGATGTTCATTGCCGGCCGCAATACATTGTCATTCCAACTCACGTTTCCTAATTTTTGCTACGTAATATCGAAAATTCTTATTTCAGCGTACATCACGTCGCGATGACGGTGACAACTGTCGCATCATACATTCACATCATCTAGCTGCCAAGACGTTAACATCAAGTTAACAGCGTACGATTTGTACCAACACAACACATTTTTCCATAGCTTACTCTAATGAAAAATCCGTGAAACTGATTTATACCTATCGGAAGACGGCAAATGTGGCATGTATATACTGTATAGACATTGTCCCGTGCCTGATGAGACTTAGCCAGCTGGGCGGTTGTAAGTTTGACCCACAAGTGCCGTGATTATTTTTTCGCTTTTTGATAAGTTATGCAGAATAGTGACTCAAGCATCACTTCAAGACTCATTCGCTTTCGAGTTTGTCAAGGCGGCACAACTCGGGTTCACTTCGGATCTACGACTATGGGAGCTCATCATAAACTCGTGCTAAAGGCGTCTCTATCCACACCACCGCCGCCGCCTCGGATTGAATTTAACGGCATATTATTGCCAATAATAATTTAATTTGGCTCGCAGATCGTTATTGATTGCTTATCCACGGATCGATGCGGCCCAGATCGCATTAAATCGCCACTCGTGAATTCGTTCCGGGCAACGCTGGTGTGCTGCGGGCGTCCCATCCGAAGCGTGGCTTATTATTCCACACGTCAATAATAATGACGAACGTTAACAAGTGAAGTCCGATACGGAATCCCATATACAACAACAACAACAACAGACACCAAGAACAACAAACGCGAAGACGCCAACAGCTAGCCAGTACGATGCGTTGTTGGACGATGGATGCTCCGGTTATTGTCCTTCCGAGTCCACTGCACCGGCCACTTCCACTTCGCCTCCGCAGTTTTAATTAGTCGGATTGTTCCTGCACGCCTGGCCGGACACGACAAAAATCCCATTCGTGTCTTACGTACTTACGGTTAAGAATACTTTACGCAATTCACAAAAATATGCATTTTTATATACTTTTGATACTGATAAGATTTAGGCATCGATATTCGTAGTGGAACTGCGGTGCGACCATCTGGGAATTTATTGTCCTGACATAAGCGAGCTTCGATTTTTTCTTCCGTTTTTTTGCTTCTATCAAACGGTTACAGCGGAAACAGGTTGAATGATGAAACGGTAACTGGACTTTAAATCGAAGTATCCGTTGGACAACCTGCAGTTTTCGGCAAATGGAGTTTCCAATACAGGAAAATAACACTGAGGTACTTGCGCATGGCCAGCTGATGCGACCACCTAGAGGTAGCGATAACCTGAGCTTGATAATTAGAAATGACTGTTCTGCTTCATCATGTGCGCCGTGGGCGAGGGCAGAGTCGCGTCTTTTTACGTTTCCTTTCCTTTTTGTTTCCTGGAGAATGCCATAAATGTTTTTCTTACATATGGTTGCACAACACGCGGGCATAATCATCGCATGCACGTATATGACAAAGTTGTAAAACTAGAATGTGTCGACTCTTATTCTAAGGTGATAATCTTACTTTTTCGCTTAATGGTATAGTCGTCGCAATGTCATTCTGGAACAGCACAATGACCTAATAAACGCGCACCGGGCGAAGAAAGCGAAATTCCTTGGGAGCGCGCTATTATTTTTTTCGTTTCGTCAAACTGGTGTAACGTGAGCGATGGCTCTATGATTAAAGCGTATTAAAAACCGGCACGACCAAGAACAAAAAACGAAGAAAAACTTGGCGTATCTGCAAGACGAATCTTGATTGAAAAGCTCTGTTTCCAGCACGGACTCGGGCTTGATGCCTGATGCGACGATGGTATGGCGATCGACATAGAGGAAAACCGGGAATCGATCGTTCTCTTTTGGATGAAAAATGAAAGGATCGTCGGGCGAAACGCGCAAGGATAAAGGCAAATGCACACGGGCCATACCAGCCAGTAGTGCATAGGTCATTTGTCGATACCGTTTAATCGAACGAGAACCTGTCAATGCCGGCACAGCACATTAACCACGGACTTCTGGGCTTAAAGACGCTACGCTGCCGATAACAGCATGGAACCGTTAAGCCATAGCCATTACCACACATAACGATACCGATCTGATGCACTCTGCCCAGAGGAGGACACTGCGAATAATGGAGCAACGATGGACATTGGCCGCGCAAAAACTGCATTACCACACCTGGGCTTAATGGGCACTGGGACTTGCACCAGTCAGAAGTGAAGGGAAACGCTGTGAGGTATCGAGGAACGCTTTCAAGAACACACAGTTCGCATTCTAGACATCAAATTTTTGACACAGCCCCTTACATGCCTCGAACAGGAAGCTTTTTACTAAGCACTTATGTGAAAATGTAACACTCAATCACGGTTGATTTAATCCTGTAATGTTTTCACACCTATACATTAAAACACAACAGCTCTAATCAATGGATTAAGAAGTCACTTGTTTTATATGGTCAAGTGATAGGTCGGCTACTCGTTGCTTTCGAACAAGTGGACGACAACTGTCAGTGCCAGAGAGAAATACTCGTTCACGACGTTCACGTAATAGTACTAGGGCCCTATTTTCGGAAAAAGTGTGATCCGTTTCTATGCGAAGTTGCTAGGCAACCAGGGCTGTGATTGACTGTCACCTAGGCAACATCACCTGATGATCTGTTCCCTGGTTCCGAAAATAGGGCCCCTGCTCAAATAGTAACAGTCTCCAAGCGATAATAACAAATAATGCAAAATCCTGACAGGTTGATTTAGCAACCTAAATGCGGAACAAAAATATCACTTGAACGTTTTTCTCATCGATATGTTAAAACTAATAGCCCATGACTATACAATGACGTCAACTAGCGTATAAACTGACTCGATTAGCCACGAGTAATATGTAAACTCATTGATAGTTTCAACCTGGTTTAAGCCTGATTGGACATCATGAATAGGTTATCCAAGACGTCGTCTTGTGTGAATGACTTTGAAATTATATGCTAAATTGTGAAGCACCCATGTCTTGTGAAATCTCTGCCTGGAGCACTACAAAACAGAAGTGTTCTTCCAAGAAGAGAACTATATACAGAAAAAATCACTACTACACCAAGAACTCGTTTGATGGTGACAAGAACCCACGCTAATTAGTTTGCACTGTACAATTATACTGTCACTGCCATCACACACATACACATGAAACCACATTAAGTTGTCATGCCAAATTACACATTTAATTTTGGAATTAAAAACTTGAAAACCTAATAATAAGGCATTAACATTAAGCTCACTGTTTTTAATGCCTCGAAGTGAGATGTTTTAATGTTTAATATTATCATATGATATATCTGCACTCCGCAGGAGTCACTTTAGATGCAATCTCGTATGAAGGATGTGCACAAAAATCACCAGAGCGGAGTAAGTTGGTGAATAATATAAAATATATTAGATTTTTTCAAATGCTGAGAATTTTTGTAAGTAGTTTTCATTTTAATGGCAAAATTTGTCGTAATTAAAATGTTGAGAATGATTTCAAACTTTGCAGACATAATTGCTGTAATAACTTTCAATTATACTTGCGTGTAACGACCAAGACTGCACTTCATTTCCCGATCTCCCACTAGTGAAAATGAGAGTATCGTGAACGTACTAAAACAAAAAATTCTAAATAACGCCAAATATATCCATACTTTGATGTCCCCAAGACGGAACTGCGTGACTCTTTAATCTTCAAAGATAACTGCCGAGCACTTGACAGTTTTAAGGAATCAATTGTCAGAAGAGGTGTAAGTTGCCGTGGGCAACGTCGGCTGTTACGTCAATTGGTGGCACTTCAAAACTGTCACTTTGCTGTCTTATGCAGTCCACTACAAGCAAACTTTTGCTCCTGTGAACCTTTGGGACCCCGTAGGCTCTTTATTGGGCCCCATGTTGATGACCAGCGTCGTCGCAGACTTTTCTCTAAATCATCCATAGCTTCCGCTCAAGGAAAAGCAACAGACTCTGTCACATCCGCACGGAGGGTAACATACAAGCCCGTCGACCAGCCAAGAAAAAATCACCTCGGGCTGGCTGTCCAGAGTCAACCACCACCTACCTTTTTTCCTCGCTTTTTTCCAAAGATTTTCTGCTTGGACTTCAGCTGGAGATCCGTATTTTTCATTCTAATAAGCTCGCCGTAGCTACCTTTGTCTTCGGGACGTGAACGTTGTCTTTTTTCTACCACATCAATGTAGTGCATTGCTGGGAGCGTAGTCTTTCAGTTGCGCACCTCTGGAGCTAGATCTACTACAAGCCTGCTAAAAACGCTAACCTTAACATGAAATAAGAGACACAAATGCAAAACCCTTTTCACATTATTTCTACTTGTCAAATTTCCATGCCAATAATGTAGGTATTGCAGGTATCCACTAGTGCCCACCTAGGCTACTAGACGTCAGAATATGCGTTCCTCTCAAAAAATTCCTCTGCGATCAAGTACCGAGCTCTCCGCCAGATGGCGTTTTTTAAATGTAAATCGCCTATAGCGCAGGCCCATTTTCAAATGACACGGTTCTAGTTTTTCGGCGATGATTTTTTCCAAGATAAAACTTGCACATTTTATAAAAAAAATGCAACTTTCTCCTCGACTTGCATTTTGGCCAGAAGATGCCGGACTAGACGAGCGTTCGGCTAGAGCATTGTAAAAATTGTGCCTGTGCTAGAAAAAGTGCAGCAACTTCGCTACGACCCGGCGATAAAGCTCTTGAAGTGTTGAAGGGCTCATCCGCCAATTGTACGGGTTTTGCCATATCTGGGGCAGTTTGAGCAACAGACCATTTCCACTGACGTCACACGGCTCCGTCTTGAACAGCTGATTTGGGGCAACGTCAGTCAGATCTGCGTTTTCTGTCACGGGGCACGTGGGCTACGTCAATCATGTGCGTCAGTCAGATTTATAGTATGTCAATCTGTCAGTCGGTGTCGGTGTATGAAAGTCACTCTGGTGTCACAAAGTTTTGACAAACTGGCACGTATAGTTGACATCATGTTTGACGTTGCCCCGAATCAGCCGTTCGACACCTGCGTGTGACGTCATGAGGAAATGGTCTACTGAGTCGAAGTTTCCGGGTTGGCATTTTATCCCCGAGTCTGAGGCCCTAGCAACAATCGCAAGAATCTTTGAAATAGAAAGCTTTGGAAAAGCAATGCTACAGATTGTGATTATACTGTATATCTACTTTGATTATCTACTGTGATTATCTTCCATATCTACCATGGCAGACCCTGTCCACTCCCTGGCAGGTAACAGCAAATCATCACATAGCAAACAAAACAAAATAAATGAACATGACTCCCCAACAAGAAGTGGATGGTAAAAGTCCCTGATACATAGGCAAAAACTAAACATTGTAAAACAGTCAATTTCAGGCTGGGTAAAAGAAGTTGATAGTACAGGAACGACTTTCACAGTATTCGAGAAAATATTAGTAGAATAGGTACATCAAGGCTCGATCAAACTTGCAAGCGCCATTTGCAAAACAACAATGAGTGATAAAACAAACAAAATGGAAATACTTATTTGAGAACCACAACAGAAGGAGGGAACGAAAAATTTACATGAAGAGTATAATAATATTTGCACATAAAAATGGAATGGTGAAATAGCGCAGGTAATGACGTACAGGTACAGGTCATCCTGGTTTGCCACAAGGCTCATCAAGTCAACAGCAGCTATGATGGTCGATCTTACGAATCTATGGTCATTCTAGACTTTTTTTATAGCTGTGCTCACGCCTCCTAAATAGCTGATTACAAGAATATACAGAATTAGTACTTTTTTTGTAAAAAGAAGTTGTAATGGATATTACTTTGGTGGAACTTCACCTGTTCAACGATGTAATGTCTCGGTTTTATGCGTTTGGCACTTCGGCGTTGATTAGTATGTAATTAAGTATGGGGTCGTGGTGATCTTTCGGGCATACAGCTTGCGCTGACTGTCAAATCGTTTTCGAAAAAATTGGGAAACACGCGAGTGCTCTTTATCCGCATAATACAGTTATATGTCGAACGACAAAGGAAATGTCATGTCAGAAGAGAAAAATAGAGGATTCCACACTGTATTGTGACAATGCGGCTGCGTCACGCAGAGTCGCTTCCGCCGTCACCTCACTAAATAAATTTTCTCGAAACTAAGCATATTATTTCGCCAACCGCGCGAAGAAGACACACCGCGCCCAAAGTAAGTTAATAACTTTATCACGGCGGAACAATTTTGCGGATTCCGTGGCGAAATGTTGATTCAAATTTTTTCCGTTTGGCGAGAAAACACTCTCAAGTGAAATTGATGTGTATACTGCCGGTATTTACATTGAAATAAAAAATTGTATAATAGCGTGCCCGCACGCCGCCGCCACGGCACGTATTCCAATTTACATTCGGCTAAAAACGCGAGTCTGTTATAATTAAATGATAACATAATAAAGGCTAATTCGCACCGGGGCCGGCACGCAGCACCGCGCCGCCGACCGACGATTACCTAGACACTCATGTCGGCTATAATTATGGAAAATGCACACGACGAGACCGCACCTCGGTTATATTCTGCCGGCGATGGCTCTTTACCGGTGTACATAAAAGCGCAAAAATCAGGCGGAACAGTAGAAAAACCAAGGCTGGATCACTTGGATCCTTCTTGGGCTCTCGGGGTATGTATACAGGGTGTCACAGTTCCAACCAAATAAGCGTTGGATGAAGATTCTCCTATAGTTCTCCTGATTAAAAAAAAAAACAACACAATGCAGGTAAACACAGAAACAGGTTGTCAAAGTTCATAAAAAAGATTTTTCTTTTGTAACTTAGAGACGAGGGAGGGCACTCAAATACATGATGATAAGTCTTCTTTCGACTGCGCTAACACAACTGGATTAGGAGGACCTCCTTAGGAGGATTAGGAATCTTTTCCCAGAGTTGATCACCCTGTACCTATGCGAATGGTGCACCACAGAGAAAAAAAGACGAGTAGCAGACACCTGATGGAGATCACTTTAATGGTGCGTTAATCGGACAATGCGGCCTCAAGTGCGCGAATTGTTCGGGATACTGCGAAACGTCACAATGTTTGCGTCTTCTGAGAAGACTTCATTTCACTCGGCCAAACCAACTGTGACATACTGCATCACTGAGAACGTCGCACCAGTTCCCTCTGTGCCATACGCTCACCTTCTTCGAACTGAACCTACCGTGGAGTTGCAGGAATATCCTCTGCTAGTGATTTCGCTCGAAATAATTCGCAAAATGAATGATAATTATGAGCTTCACACCCCCCGCACGATTGCGAACGGATGAGATGAGATATGACCCTCCCGCGAGGTCGCGCAACGAAGATGACCTCAAAGATCAACATGTGTATGTGTTACATAATTGCGAAAAAATATAGGACACGAAAAAGTGGACGGTACCGTTGGGCGAAGAACAAAAGAACATCGATAAATGCGATAAATGTTGAAAATGAGTACATGTTCTAGACCAAGTCGTGATGTCCAAAAACTGTTCACAAGAGTCCGTTCATGTGTAGATTGTAATCGATTATGGCGAGCGGTATAACTGAATGTAAGTAGGTATACGTACCTGTGCCAATGTTAAGTGGATGAGACATTGCTGTTGCAAATATTCTGATATGATTTTAAGACCCAGCGTATAGTCATGATGTACAGTGCGATCAGCAACAACAACAAAAACATGCAGGGTCGGCTTTGAGAATAAAATATTCATCGATTGGAGCAACTTCATTGGCTAAATCCTTCTTGTGTATGCGAAAACTGAATAATGATAGCCTGAAATGGATTCATAGGATACATTCCTGGTATCTTTATTTTGGAAATATGAAGTTCAAATTTGCAATAGGGACTACTTTAACTGTCATACCTATGGGCAATGCTACTGGATTTCCGAAATTTAAAAAAAAACACAGTTTTCCAAAAATCCGCTTTTTCAGTGGCCTCAGTACGGGGAGCACGCCGTCTGTTTTCGAATTTCGTATAAGAAGCTTGCGTAGGTATTATCTGTTGTATAAACTTATATTGTCATTCGTTCGTCTTTGCAATTGGAAACAATCGTGAAAAGTTGAAGGCCGCCGTATTGTTGAAATTTCAGCGACGAAGGGGGGAGATGCAGATATATTATGCTATAGACAAAGATAAGAAGGATACGACACTTTAGCAAAGCCTAGGGTTTTCGTATTTGTACGAAGCCAATGTTAGCTTGCGGGCTGTGCATAGGCACGGCTGTGGAAAGGATACGCAACGGGCTCGTCGATTTTTACGAAACATGAAAGTGGCGTCCTAGCAAAATTCGCATACGAACACGAATTTCGTAACCAATTGACGGCGTGCTTTCACCACAGAAGCCCCTTTGAGGGGTTTCTGATGCGACTGAAAAAGTTGTAGGGAATAAAAATAAACGTCAGTCCCGTGGTGTATACAAGACTTTTCGCAATACCGAAGTAACATTCCCATGTACTAGTAGATACCATTAATTCTAAAAGTTTGACGTTAGCGAGCGCTCCAACATAATGGCTTAGCGCCTTTATGTTTGAAACGCGACCCCAGGCTATGCGAAACTTTATTTTCATTAAAAATTAAGGGAGATTTCTGTGTAAGATTTTTCCAAATCGATATTGTGAAATCGAAAGTTATCATGAATTGAACACAAATAATGAAAGATTTCGCAGTCATTTTGAGTAATTAGACGAGGCAATACATTCTTACACTGTTAAATAGATGACCTTTTCTTGGTTGATTACACAAGGTATCACAACTCAGTCACATTGTTATCAATCGGCTGGAAAAGCTTGAAAATTCTGGGAAATAACTAGAAAATCTTTCATTGTTTGTGTTTAGTTCACGATAACTGTCGATTTCACGATATGGATTTGGGAAAATCTTACATAGAAATATTTCTTAATTTCTAATGAAATGAAAATAAAGTCTTGCATAACATGAGGTCGCGTTTCAAAAATAAAGGCAGTACAAGCCATCAAGTTGGAACGCACGCTCCCTTCAAACTACCAAATGCGCCAATGTTGTGGAATAGATCCTCCCCTAAACAGTTTAGAACGACCGTATTCTTTACGATGGAACACAGAGACTTGACGTCAATGTTATGTGGACAATGTTCCTTTATTTGAGGAAATATTGGTAATACGCTTCACTCTGCAGAGACCTGTCAGAGGCGTTCTTGCGAGATTCAAGCACTCCATTGATTCTCGTGCATGCAGGCACTCAATTACTTCTTTTCCCAAGGGAATAAAAATCTACTTTTCTTCCTGCTAAAGGGGGAGAAAGAGTGTACTTTTCGTCCCGGTATTGCGAAAAAGACTGAGTGCGATTTTGTTAAAACATTGGTTTTAATATGGTTTAATATTTAACATGGTCGGTTAACGGTCGAAATACCCTTAGTTTATTGTCAGATATTCTTCAGCTCACAAAAATTTGCAACGTTTCTTCACTTTAGAACACTAGGTACTTCTCATCCTCATGCTACCGTCCTACATCCAGTAGCATCTGTTTGGTTGAATTCATGTTGAAAATTGTGTTGTCATCACATCCTGACTCGAGTTTCACAAGGATTTTAAAGCAAAAGAGGTCTTTGGGTGGGTACTTCAATTGCGAGACAAACGTTCATAAACACACTTGTTGAACACGTTGACTAGTACTTATCATCTGCTGGTTCAATGATGAGTTTATACGCAAATGGATACGGCATAAATGAGAAAATGACACGTTCCAAGACTTGACGAAGTTTCACACCGTAGCTATGTTTTCCTGCTACATAGTGTCATGCAAATACCTATAGCCTAGCAGCTAAACTGATGCAAAAAAGTGAGAAGAAACGGTTCATGCCTATCAGATCAGGTGTCGGTGTCTCGGCGTCCGCAAAAGCCAGCGGTCGGATGCAAAGCACGTGTTTTGACAATTTGTCACGGAGACTTCAACTCTCGGTGAGGTTGGCGCTAATTAATTCCCAGGCTATTTTCAGAGGCACCACGCCAGTCAGACACACATGACGGGAGACCTGCAACTTGCACCATCAGTGGTGCTGTGTGTGAAAGCTCGCAGTGCTCGAAAGCAAGAACCGTCCGTAGGATGGTGCGAAAGTAAAGGAGCAAACCGGAAAGCGAGAGTTCTGGTCTGCCGCCCGAGAGTCCATCATCATTGCATCTCTTTGCCAAGTCAAACGCAATTTTTCCGGAAAAAAAAGCTTATCGTGCGCACAGAGGGGCGAGTCCGACACTATTTGTTACTGACTTAATTGGCACGACAGGTCGAACATGACTTAGAAATACACGCCTGCATGATGATCAGACAACCCGCGCGCAAGAATAAATTATATTGCACGTTTATCTTTATACGAAAGTATTAGGTATAAAATATGCGAAATGAGCACAAGAATACAAAATACAGATAAGCATAATAATCGCGGCTATTGGTCACATTGTAGGTACATATCAAAGTCGGTCGGTGGTCGGTTATAATATAAATACTGTAGGTATATAGGTACCTACGCGAAGCTGATTCTGCGCTGCCGGGACAGGAGGAGGATGTTGTGACTCGGCGGATGTGATGCCAAACTAACCGCGAAATTAGCAACACCATAGCGCAGCGGCGGCACTCCATTTGTCACGATCATTGTGGCCGTGCACCGGCCTTTCAGCACCACTCCATATCGTAGCTGAAATCTTTTTTGAAGTTCCGCTCGATTTCGCTTCTACCATTTTCTTTTCCATCACCATCGGCCATGGAAGTACGGTACCGCGAGAGATGCGGCGAAATCCATGAAAGCATTTCTTGGTTCAATACCATATTTCTTCAAAGACAAAACAGGTCTTCGAAGAAAAAACTATACGCAGCTTGAAAACTCAACGTTTCAACACGTTCTCTACAGTCCATGTCAATCACATTGTGAAAACGCGTGCTACGTTAAATCAGTAAATCCGAGCAATTATTTACAATCTTTTTTTTTCTTCACATTATAGGTATTCAACCAAGAACGAAGCTGGCAAAAATTATTGAGGTATGCATGCAACCTTCGCCCTCGTACACAGGGAGCGAAGACCTACCAACCGTTCCTCACACGAGCGCGCGATAATGACCAATGAAAATTTTAAATACACCGCATCGAAACGTGTGTTCTTCTATACTTCCTTGGTTCAATCCCTTGCAGACATCAAATTCTTTGCACACATTCCACACCCAGATGCCCGCAAAACAGCAACCAAAAATTGAGACATTCTGACGAGAAAATAACACAACTCGAGCCCTCGGACAGCTAAAGTACTACTCGCGAGTCGTCACTTTTCGTTCCTTGTCAAGTATAACACTTCATCTCGCCAAATTACCTTGTTTCGCTCGTATATTATCGAAAGCGCGAGCTACAGAAAAAACCCATTTACTTGTGCCCGTAAATTTGCTGCAATAATGAGCGCCGGACCGAAAAAACACTGGTTTTTGTTCTTCGGCACGTCAAGAGAATTTGATGAAGATTATTTCGCTTTGTCCATTAATTACGACAAACCGCGCGCGGAATTCCTCAGATGTTCGGCCAAAGAATAGTCATCAAGACGGCGCTTGCATGATTTACGTCCTATTTGCATATGCAAATCATACTTTACATAGATCACATTGATGGGATGGTTATAGGTGCTGGGTAATCCAGTTCGGAGGTCGTTAAGGTATAAATTATCACACTCGTGGAACCGCCCAGCGCCATCGATTCTTTTGCATCGACTTGTCGGCAAGCTACTTCTTCATAACGTTTTTCTCCTGCAGCAAAGTCAAGGACCTTGCAATTACTTATCGTGTATTTTTCATTCTTGCGCTGTGGCAAGGACGCACATGTTCCGAGCACGTTCTCAAGCCATAGTTCTTCCTGGATTTCTGTAATTATAATGGGTTAATTTATTTACGTGCGTTTCCATTAATTATTGAAATTATGGTTGTTGGCTCTCAAATAACGATCAGCTTCATCATCAGGCCCGGGGTTAGCAGTAAGCTCGAGCGTTATTGCAGCTTAACCAGGACTGGTTGCTCAACAAAACAGCGCAATGGGCTAAACACAGTTCTTGGCCAAGTGAAAGATAAGCTGAGTATGTACATTTAAATACAGTGTTCAACAAAATTAACGTCAACAAATTATTGGAATAACTTTTCACTGCTGTCTAAATCTAATTCCGTTTTCACTTTTCGATAAACCAATATTTCAGTTGTCTGCAATCTGAAATATCTATTTGTGTTGGACTGAAGAAGTTTCTACAGAGTGATGAATGACAAGGTGCCACACTCAAAACCAAAATATATAATTTTTTCAATTTATTCAAAATATATGATTCAATCACAAGTTTAACAGATAAATCAACCTATTGCTATTAATTTACGTTGAGTACTTTGATAATTGAAAAGGAAACGTTCACATACCATTTTTTACTATGCGTACTAATGAATTACACTTCAAATAAATTAGCACTTAGATATCACTCTACTCAACTTCGCTGATATACCCACTATCGTTTCGAGTTCAGCTTTGACCTGGTGCCATGCAGCTCGTATATATCTACCCGCGTCGTGTATTCGAGAGTATTCCAGCTTCTTTCGAAAAGACCTCGAGAAATAGTCGTCTACGCATGCACAAAACATCTTATAGGTTGCAGTGCAGAAATAATCCTCCAAGACCAAGTCTAGTCGCCTCCATTGTCCTCTCGGTATATTTCAGCATTGCCTGGCTCATCAGAAATCATCAATTTAGGCTTCACTTCAAGCCCCACCATTCAAGTCTGGTCTGGAAAACCCATCCGGTTTTACATTTTCAACCGCAAAATTCCCGGGAAATTAGGGAAAAAATTGTTGGAAAATGTTCAAGAACCAGTAACCTCTTGTTTAAAAAAAAGGTGAAAATCTATTCATAGGATAAAAACTTGTGAAAATAAAGTTTTTCCAGAGAGGAAAACCTCGAAAACCGTGGGTCTGATCTCAAAAAATTTCCGTGAATATGTGAATAATATAATTTTGAATTATTCGTGGGACTCACTGCATGTTGAAGTTTGCGCTGCAGGTTTTTCAAAATCACGGAATGTGCAAACTGCATATTGAAACAAATACCGGCGGAAAACTGGAACCGCGTCAATTTGAAAATGGGTCTGGCACGATGCTCAATTCAATCTACTCGTAATTATTCTAATTACATCTCATATCAGTTGGAGTTTGGGAAAAAAAACGATTCCTGCTCAGGAATGAATTTTTGAATGGAGTCCTGCATCAAAAGCGAGTCGTCCTAGATAAACCACGAGTCAGAGGCCCTCTCGGGTGGCAACGGCTAAAGAAAATTTTGAAAATTCATAACGCCCGACTGGAAAATGGTGGGAAACTGCAACTGCGGGATCAATTTGATTCTTTTGTTGTGTTGCTTCAAGCCGAATTTGGTTCCAATCCATCAAATATTTATATTGAATGATCAAATGGTAAAGTTTTGAGATTTGACATTTTTGATTATTTGACAGATAGGTAGGTAAATACTTTCAACTGTTCTGAATACAGTTGTTCAAGGGCTTTCAAATGACATATTGCAAGTCAAGTTCAGTGAGATATAGCTCCTAACACTTGCTGAAAGTGACACTTCTGTTTGACAGATGACAGCCAAAAACTAATGCAAGGGCTCATGCCAGGCTGAAACCATGTCTGCATAACAAATTTCAAGTAAATCGAATCATTGGCTCGGCAGTTATCATGAGAGATTACGGACACAGACACACACACACCCACCTACAGACAGACATTATTCTGGAAATGGTCTCAATCGGCTTAGGGGACCTCAAAATGAATATATCTCTTCTTTCTCTTCTTCTTTTTTCCCAAAGTTCTCTGAGTGTACAGTTCAACATTTTCGACCCCGTAATTCTCTTCAGTGTAGAGAATCCGGCATTATCCTTAGATAGTACCGAGGCAGAAAACTTTTGTCGGAAAAAAGTGCCTCCCAAATTCGCCCATTTTCTCTTCCCCAAATAAGACACCACCTATCACCTATTTTGTGATTAATCAAATTGAAAGGAATACAATTCTTTTTCTTCTGAAAACTAAATATCTTTTGAAAATTTTCAACCCTTTCCCCATTAAACTGGACTTTTAGAGAATATCAAGAGGGGAGCGGGTTTTTGGAAATTTTGAAAATATTTTTTCATGTAGAGAATTCAATTTCCTTCAATTTGATGTATCACAGGTCAGTAGGTCAAGTCATTTTGAATTTTGAGATTGTGGAAGGGGGAACGAAGGGGTGAGTTCGAGTGGCACTTTTTCCACAATTTTTTTTTCCTCGATCGCGTTGCAGGATGACGTTAACGGTATTGAAAAGAATCGGGAGGTCGAGAATATTAAACTAAATACTCCGAGAGTTTCAAGAAGAAAGATGACGGTCAAAAACTAAAAAAAATACTTTTTCCAGAATTCTTGCGAAGCTGCTGTATCTTTTTGAGGTTTTGAGCAACAGAAATCTACTGGAATAAGTATAATTGTCTGAATGGAATAATCGCTGCAAGAACCTTGTGGGACTTTCTTCCTGAGGATGTTATTGTAACATTTTGCGGGTATAAAAGGAGAGAGTGGTAGAGAGTGGAATTCAGAGTGAGAGTCTCGGAAGTATAGAGATCAGAAAAACTTCAAAGAAAACTTCTTAGGAACAGTATTAGTTCTACTAAGTCAACCGTAGTTCAGAGTGTAGGTCCATATCAAGGTTCTCTAATCAGCCCAAAAGGCCTGCCTATATGAGGCTTATAGCCTAGATAAGAAGATTCTTATAGAGATTTATACAAAACGGTAAATAGAGATTCCACTACAAGACTTGACAATTTAATTGCCGAAGAGTTACCTATTCAAATTGCAATTTCCATTTCCGTATCATCCCATCAAGTTTCAATCACTTGTCGTGTGAGTTCAACTCGGAACAAGAAGTCTGATGCGTCTCCTTCCCCATAAAAACGGTAATCAAAAAAACATGGTTTTGCGTGATTAATCTTAGAATATACGTCCGAGTATGCGAACACATAGGAAGCGTACTTGCAAAATTGCAAAATTCCAAAATTAATCCATCAAATCGCAGAAAGTGCAACGACCAAGCATTCCACGGCTTATGCATCTTTATATTGCTTTTTAATGTCTTCATCCGAGAGCATCAGCTCTCCCATAACCGTCCCCAGCATACAATGCATTTCTGCGTTGTATGAATTGACATTTGTTTGAAGTAGATGGTTATCGAAATGTACGAGATGCAACCGGGAATCGCACACATAATTCTTGAATCTGAACTGATGCCGTGCTATGCCTTGGAAAGCAGAAGCTCATTGATGGTATAAGTTATAAGCTAATAAGGAAGTTGATAATGCTCGAAAAGTGCACACGGCTTGGGAATCTAACCCCCGTACCAGTTTTCGCTCCGACAATTTACAAATAATTAGTAACATTTATGTCATAATTTAATGGAACCTGTTCTTGTGCCTACATACACGGCAGTAAAATCGCAAGCATCGACCCCCACCCGGCCTTAATGATCGTTGCGATATTGCCGTGCAGTCGCAATTAAAACTGATTACTGGAGACGTTAAAAACGCGACCGCGGCTTAAATGGCATTTTAATATGCAATACGATCATACGTTAATTGTTGCCTCAATTGTTGCATGATTTATGGCAGCGTGGTCCCGAGACCATATACGACCCATCATCATCATCATCATTATCATCATCATCATTGCGGTCCGAGCTTTAAACATTTATTATTACACAACTCTAAGCTGATATACACCTATATAACAATTTCTCGCGAGCCCAGACAGACGTTTTCTGCGCGGTGGTACATGCATGGTGCTGCGGTGGAGATTTTGCATTGTTTGTCGGCATGGCCGTTTTCCGCGCGACGATCATGCTTAGGTTGCAATTGCACCGTTTTATTGCAGGTGTGGGTGCACAACGGCCGTCAGAATGGGCACCCGTAAAACTTAACGAGAAAGTCAGCGCTGTACTCACAACAGCAGAAAGCTTTTGAAAATGGCGCGAATTGTTCGGGTACAATGGGGAATTCACTTCATTTAGATCTTTATGATAGCGAATAAGCGCAAGTTATTTCGAAGTTAACTGAGTATTGCGGCCGTGTAAGTATATGAATAAAAGTCCGCATATACCTATCTGAAACATTTTACATTTCACGGAAAAAATTGTTTGTAGGTATATTATTTTACAACTGATTTTTGTTCAATCATGAAATAAATAGCTCATGCGTGAGAGAGATAACCCAAATAAACGCGACTCTTAGAGCCAAGTGAACCCCAACCATTTTTGATAGGCAGAGCTCTCAGACCATACTATCTACAACATCGGACTACTATCAGACCAGAGCTCGACAGACACGTGCTCCTCCCCCTGTTGGAGGCTCATCAGTACAGAGATACCAGGTCAGACGGTCCGATGAAGTATAGCAGTCAGAGAACCTTTAAGTACACGACCGTTTGACCTGGATGCCTCTGCAGTGATGAACCTCTCAAGAGGGACAAACCACGTGTCTATATGGACGTGCTCTGATGTTTTACGAGGGAATTATGAACAAATCTTATGCGAATGAGATAAGCATATGAATAAATAAATAAAATAAAGTGAACAAATGAATCATAGAGTTATCACGTAGACTTCGACCAGGGTGAAAAGGGTGAAAATAAATTCACACCGCAGTGCTCCATATACCTACTTGTCTTCCGCTTCTATTTCATTCTTCTTATTGCATTCATTCTGAAGCGATTTCCATGGTACCAACTTGACCTCAAATTGAATGTCTGACACTGCTAGGAAACAATCAATCAATTTTGTAATCAGACCGTCTGCTTGTTATGTAAAGGATAAGAGTTGTACGTGGCGTACGGTTTTTTTGAATAAAAATCAAGTAGGACGTTGTCCAATTGGATTTCCTACGTGCGTGGTGCCGCTGGTCCAATTAGTCTCGCTGTAACGTTATACAATATATATTTGAAGAGGATGCAGAATCGTAATTGGAACGTATACCTGAAGGAACAATCGGAAACCGTAATTACGATACGTGATTTGCATCGCCGTTGGCCGATGGATACGCGTTCCATTAAGAGCACATCAGCGGCAATTTTTCAACACTATAATACGCACTCTTAAATATATCGCTCCATCTGATGGAAAATTTGACGGAGATGACATCTGCTGCCCGCCTACATCCATAACTCCATACGGCCTCTTGAGGCTGGAGAGCGCCGCCGCCTTTGATTTACTGTAGCATCGCCACTAGGAAGTTTACGGTCATGTTTACGGTTCTCTTACATATCTGTTAATTATTTCCAGCTGTCGTCGTATGTAATCCCTCCGTATGTACCAACCTACGTTTTATTTATCCGCGACACGACACGTATGACACAGAAATTGCCATCAATATTGCATTAAATATTAGACCGTGCGAGACCATAAAGTCCGAGCGTGGAAAATGGAACGCAACTCCTCCGTGTAGGTTATTCCTCCTGCGGGATGTCATAGAAACCAGTGGGAGAAAAATCTGGCGAAAATGACATTATGTCATTACGTATGGAAGTTCTCACTTGGCGAGAAGGGTAGGTATTGTTCATTGTTATTATGAAAATACCGTCACGTAAGAAACTATATAGCTTCATCCACTGACGTATAATACTAGACGGAGCTCTCTTATCCTCATTAGACACTGATGACTGACGCGCGAGAACCGCTAGGACCAGGAGAAAGTGGTGGGCGCGGGAGCTTGTTATCCGGACGACACATTAGCGTGCTCGGCAGCGTTTTCTTTATGTTATGGGGGCAAAACAAATAAAAGTCAGAAATAACCTGAAAATATGCTCCTGGTATGCCAAAGCTTTACACACCTAGCACTGCTGCACCATTATTACCTCAAGAAATGAGTGAAATATCGAACGAAACAGCAAATCAACTAACTAACAAAAAGCGTCAAAGAAATGGGCTCGCTGTGGTGTGACGATCCCACAACAAGGTGCTACAATACGAGGTGCGATCACTTGGAATTCAATAATTCCTACTCCCCACTCCTATTTTACTTCTTAATTTTCAATTAGACATGGAAAATATTTCCAAGAAATAGTACAGAATAAGGTATCTTGACGATTTGGAGTGAAAATCCACACAATGGGTGTCTGCACTCATTAAGTTGATTCATCTCAGTTGATATACTCTGCATATTGTTATTTTCCTGACGTCGGCAATACTGGATTCAGGTCTTGGCCGCATGCACATATGTAAACAACTCGGTCAAGTATTATACGTCAGCGGCTTCATCTCAGCTTCACAAGGTACTGATGCATCTGATGGCACTGGATGATGTATAGTTTCGTTGCAAAATTTCCCAAGCAATGATCGCAAGAGTGTATAGGAGTTTTATACTGTTTCGATCACAAGAAGCTGCTTTGGATCCTCCTATATAAGGCTCGAGTAGCGATTTTTGCGTTTCTATACGGTATGCTTCACCTACCTATCGAAATTTGTTGAAGACAAAAACTGAATTCATGTCAAAGGCCCTTACGATCGCTAAATGTATCAAGATTCCTTAGGGTATTTCAAAACCAACGTTGGCTGTCAACTTGACGCCTTGGGTTCCTGTTGAAAATCACAGGGTCAAGATTTCAAGGTTACGTCCTTCATGAAGTTGGATTTTTGTTCACTCACGACTCTATGCCCTAGAGCCGGGAAAGATTGAAAAAAGGCCAAGAAGGGGCGTAAGAAAGCCTCGGTGTTTCCGGCATGACCTCGGGTTTATATGGATTCTCCTATACATCCTGTAAGAACCGGCACGCACTCAAACCATTTCTACAAATCACTTTATTTTGATTATCTGACTGATCTAATTGATAGGGGTACTTCGAATTCAGAATTCGGAAAACACTCGATGACCAGTCGAGTTAGTGACAATCCGCAGCGACAGGCGACAGCACTCGGCGAGCTGCGGCCAACCTGGTTAAAATCGTGAAACATTATAATCTTGATTTTTTCAGCTATCGTTCTTTCTCTGATGGTGAAAGAAGAACTATGGAAAATGCTCAAAATTGGCTTTCACGAATATGACGTAATGAAGATTGAGCACTTTATAGAAAAGCAAAAATTGCTACGTGGTGATTCGGGTAAACCTATCTCTACAGCCGTTTCATGTTAGGAATAGGTTGACAGCGCCTTTGCAGGGTGAAGTCTGTCACCGTAACCCAGCCTGCTCTGTCGCAAATAACGCCTGAATTAACGAGTGACTTTTTCTTTAACTTATTTCTGGAGACACCCCGTGAATGATGATATTTGTGTTTTCCAGATCCTGACCGCCACGCGTAGCTGACACCGCCACCACGATGAGTTGGATGATGAAGAGGGTGTTGTTCGCGATGCTGCTGGCGACGGCGTACACCCGCGGCCAAGAGGATTCGGACGCGGAAATAATAGAGGCGCCCGACAAACTTCCGGCGCCACCTCCAAGTGCCCTGGACGACTGCGACCCTGAACTGATAGGGTTCGAACTGATAACGGGGTACGTCTTTTCCGCTCCCGGAAACGTGCTGGATTCCATTCCGGGGACGCTCATGTTGACCGACTGCCTGGAGACCTGCCAGGGAAACGACTCCTGCCAGTCGGTGAACTACGAAACGGGCCTGTGCGTCCTGTTCGGCTCAAATGCTGACGTCTTGCCAGGTGAGTGGATTTATACAAAAGCAAAACAGCAACTGCATAGTATAGCGAATTCACATGGAAGCGAAGCCCGCGATTGCAATTTGAAAATCCTATTCGAAAAACGCCCAATTGGAGCCAACTTCCCGTTGGCAAAAAATCAGTATTACCTAGTTAGCCGCATTCTAGTGGCAGTTTGGTCGACAATGACATCTGGTGCCATCGAACTTCGCGTCTATATCTATACTGTTAAGGGTGTGGACAGTCAAGTGCAATTAGCAAGGAATCAAAGAGGCGTTTCTTATAGCAGCCAGGATGTTTTAGAGTTGACATGGTGAACATGCTTGTTCCATCAAGCATCGCATCAGACCAAAAATTCAATTTTGCTCAACAAAAGCAACCGAGTGAATGAACAAGCACCCAGAAGATTGAAAGGACTCTCAATTAATAGAATCATCGCGAACTTTCACTCCGTAGTAGCAGCCGTAGTAGTAGTTAGTAAAAATAAAGTGTATAATATTGACATTAATTACAAGTTTTCACGTGTAGTATTCTCCAGTGGTCGATCACTTCATCCATTTGCAATGAACACATCATCAGCGAACATTAACTAGTATTAGTGATGCCGTCTAGACAAGACAAGACAAGAGTTGCCCTACTCTTGTCTTGTCTTGAAATATCAAGATTTTTTCAAAATTTCAAGACAAGACTCTAACTCTTGATGAAAATTTTTCAAGAGTCTAGATAGACTCTTGAAATTAAAATTGTATAAAACTCCCTCCTCTTCCTATAAAAATACGAAACAGGAATATAAACATCTTCAAGCAAGAAAAACAAAGAAACTGTGAGGAGCAAGGAGCACCCTTCGAATAGAGACTGCACTCCAATAAAATATTCTACTTGGGTATACTTGAGTTCAAATTTTGAAACAAAGACCCACTTTTATTCACAGTGAAATTTATCATTGCATTGGTGTGAGTGCTGAAAGAAAAGGTTGCCACCGCCACCCCTGATCTGTCAGTGGACGTATTTCTGCAATGGGGTCTTATATAAAATGACAAGATACGGTTTTATTGCCGTAGGTTTCATGCCTAATAGTATATTATTCAACAAGCGGGTAATGATTGCTTCTTACTCATGAGAATGCAGTTCACCGACACGAGCCTTGGCGAGTGTCGTAAAGCATCCGAATGAGTAATAGCCATTACCCGCGAGTAGAATACTATGCTTTATCCAGTCTTATTGAAAAATGCAGGCATGTATGCGCGTGATAATGCGTGCATTATTCAATAGGATTGGATAAATAAATATAGTCAACTACTGTTCAGTTAAAAAAGTATTCAAAAAATCTGGCACCGCGAAAGGAAATAGACATTCAGCTCACCGCAGTCCATCTGTTCAAATCGAGTGAGTCAGCAAGCCAAGAACAGTATCAGGTTGCCACATGAACATCGAGAAACAGTCAACGAAAAAGAGTCACAGTCGAAAAAAGTCAATCAATCAACTTCAATATTATTGCTGGTGTTTGAAACATTGCTGCTGCATGGAGAAATGAAAATAATCGGGTTTAAGCAGAACCCGGAGTTTCCAGATTTCGTGCTGCGGACGTGGTCCAATATTTTTGTCGAAAATATACCGATTGTTTGAAGACCTGTTTCAGGTTTCCACTTGTGTAAACCTGACGTGGGCAAGAAGACTCACTTTGTTCAAGTTGTAAAAAGAACACCAGCCTAATAGTTATTTTGCCTTGGTACCTACATTGAAATGATATCTGGCTGCAGCATGTTGTCTGAATCATTTTTCTTTTATTGACGAGAAACACTTTGTTTCGCAGCTATCGACCAAAAACCTTCTTAAAAGCCTTATTGAGCGACCTGATTTCTCTCAGATTTCTTGCGATCTAAGAAGGCGCAGCTATTTTTTGAAGAAGTAGAAATGAAGATGTTGAAACAGCCCTTGAAAAAACAAATCACTTGGAGAAAACTTTTGCATGAGAACCAGAAAAAACAGTAGAGACATACAGAGTCTGAAGAAAATGTCATGTGAATATACAGGGTGTTTGCAAACTTGAGATAGAAAATTGAGCCGCAATTGAAGAAGTGCCCCAAAAGTGTCGGAAAATGTTGAAAAAGAACTATGATCTTTATTTTTGGAAATATGGAGGGTCAAAAGGTGGTCCTTTGACCCCTTCTACTTTCGTTTTTTTCAAGATTTCAGGAAACTCTCACCATCAGACCAAAAAGCAAATCTTTTAACCTTTGAATGTGTCTTGTAGTTTTAGTTAGTGTACAGGGTGAGTCATGATTCGCAAAAATCCATTTTTCCTCGAAAATGGCCGTGAAAGGTTCTAGAGGTTATGAACAAATAGTTCTCCTATAAAAATTTCCTGCATACCTTCTTAAAGAAAACTGGATTTTCAGGATTTACGACTCACCCTGTGTAGTAAATAAAATTACAAAACACATTCAAAGGTTGGAAAACATTGCTTGCTGGTCTGTTGAGAACAGTTCATTAAAATCTTTCAAAATAACGAAAATAGAGAGGGTCGAAATACCACATTTTGACCTTCCATATTTTCAAAAATAAGAACTCTTTTTTTACATTTTTCTGATACTTTTCAAGCATTTCCGTAACTGCGGTTTGATTTTCTACACCAAAGTTTGCAAACACCCGGTATAATATACCTTTTACCATTATTGATGTTATTTTATGTTGTCAATAAATTCTGTTAGGAATCTCCAAGCAAATCACACATGAGGTAGACAATAAAAACCGTCAACAGAGAGAGAATACATCTGATTTTTTTTCTTTTTCTTTTCAAGACTCTAATCAAGACTCTTGATCTTGACAGCCCTACTCTTGTCTTGTCTAGAAATTTCAAGACAAGAGTTTCTAGAGGTCTTGTCTAAGTCTTGACGTCGTTTCAAGACAAGACTCTAGAAAGTCTAACTCTAGACGGCAACACTAACTAGTATTATTATTTACGTACGTATAAGATATAAAACCAGAAATATATGAACTGGAGATACCAAATCACGGTATGAGTTGAACGTTCTCATCAGAATTATGGTTTCTGATGGTAAAAGGGTGTTCGATAAAATTCCTATTAAATGACTGGGGATTTTGATACGTCAAAAGTGAGTAGATAGAATTTAAAAAGATTGAACGCTAGAAAAATTTGAAAATCCCCCAGTTTCAGAGAATCCCTCAGTTTCACTGATATTACACTGGCCACTTGTTTCAAGAGCAAGTCCAGGTACTTGATATGCTATTTTTTTGATTTTGAAATATATATATTTTCTGTAGAGAGTATGTGCGTTAGCTAATTCAAAAATTTAGAGAAGATGATTAACTAAAAATTGTGCATTACTTGAGGCGTTAGGTTATGAAATTCTCAAAACTCACTGATTATCAAGGGAGGGGGGGGGGTCTGTACAATGAATTTCAAAGATAAGATACTTGTATCTTCACTTACCGACCCAGAATTCGATCCACTAGGAAAAATAGCAACTTTGATGGACCAAAAATTTTGAAGGAGTTAACAGTTTTTCATCATTCAGTTCTGAAAATATCGATTCTTTGGAAACCAACGTGCATATTTCCGTTGATTTGTATCTAGTTTTCAAAATTTGATATACAATGACGTGATATTTTGATAAACGAACGACTTTGTATACAGGATTGGTCCATTTTTCAAGCAGATCGAATCTCATGCTACCTAAGTGTAGGTATTCATTGAAAAAAAGAGACAAAACCACTGTTTTTAAGTTGCGCATTTTCATGACAATCAATGACCCAAGAAGATATTTGACCTATCACTTTCACTTTTCGAGATATCGTGCAAAGACAGAATTTTGAATTTTTGTTGCAATTTTTTATTTCAAAAACGGTTGTGGGTGGCCTTTTCTAATCGAGTCATTGTCAGGAGCACTCTCAGGGGGGCTCAAAGCTGCCAAAATCTTCATTCTAGCTTTCAAATTGAGCGAGATACGACATTCAATTTTTTTCTATTCATGGACGCCATATTGGATTTTGACATTTTCGAATACAGTATTCTTTTCTGGTTACAACTATGTGTCGCATGTCACTGTTGAATGAATGTTCAACATTTACGGTTTTTTTTTTTTAATTTTCGGTGCTGATTTTGTTTCCAAAGCACTCTTTGAAAAATTGAAAAAAAAATTGGCCAAAAAATTTCATTCAACAGTGACATCTGACACATCTTTGTAGCCAGAAAAAAATACTGTATTCAAAAATGTCAAAATCAAATATGGCGCCCATGAGGGAAAAAAAAGTTGGATGTCGTATCTCCGTTGTTTTGGAAGCTAAAATAGAGATTTAGACAGCTTCGAATTTCTCTTGGAAAAGTGTTCTACAACAATGCCTTACTCAGAAAAAGCCACTTTCAACCGGTTTTTGAATAAAAAATAAGAACAAAAATCACGATATCTCGAAAACTAAAACTAATACATAGTAGTGAAGTATGTTTCCAACATTGATCTTGCTTTTTCTTCAAGTGGCTTTCAAATATATTAGGGATGAGGGTTTTTTTTTTAAATTCAAAAAAAAAATTATTCGTCAAATTGACAACCTTTTTTGATTCGACCATTTTGAATTTCTATACGACGTCTTGACAATGGTTCAATGCCGAAACGCGCGTCGACCAAATAAATAATATATAAAAACAAGTGTGGCAAGACTTAAAGAAAAAACCCTTTTCCTTAAAACTAATAGGTCGAATATCCTTCTGGATCGTTGATCGTCATGGAAATGCGCAACTTTTTTCTATAATTTAACCAACTTTATATCTTTAAAGATAAGCGAGAGTGTATACGTAAGAGTGTTTGCGAAAAAATTGTAGAAACGCGTGTCAAGTCATTTATTATTATTTAATTAACATAAAAGACATATCGGCGGTGGACTTGTGGTGAAAAAGAAGAGTACTTGATCTTATACAAGCGCATTACCTGAAACAACAAAACCAAATCTGGGGCACGTTTTCCAATAATGTATGGAAGCCAATTAATCACTGAATTTTTAGCTGATTTCGCGAAATCAGCAAGCACATCATCTAATGAGGCTAGGCCATCATCAGATGTGTGGGAAGTACCGTTTTCTCCGGAAACCCTCTTTACGCTAGACACACTATTATGCATAATAATCCAGTAGGTCATGAACATACTTCTTTTTGTTACAGTCCTGAATTAAGTATAGGTATTTGGAATATTCAGCATCAAGGACGTAACGACTCGAATTTTTAATCGATCCTGACATACTATACCTCCCAACATGTTTGAAATAACTTAGGTAATTATACATAGGTATCGTAGTAGCACAATATGAAACCTTATCCTTGATCAGATGATAAAATAATATCAGTACTTAGTGCATAAATAGAGAAATGAGAGAAGTCCAGTGTTACCACATCAGAGTATAATTTTCTAAGTGTCCATAGTTACAATCAAGTTCAGAATGCGTAAAAAGCCATCAGAAGCCTACGGCAGGAGGTAACCGCAATGGTCGATCGAGCGACGAACCCCTTTTACGTACATGGCAGCGTCCTTGGATCCTGCTGAAGGACGCGAATTATGAGGTCGCGTCGTCGCGCAAATTCACGGCTGAAATCACTGAGCTCCGGAGCTCACTCCTAAGTCGCGCTGAAGACTGAGGTCTAGACGTTTTTATGGCCCCGTCATGATCGTTGTCATGCGAGATGGTATCTATCTATCCTCTGATTACGCATGTTGGCGTATTCTAGCGTGGGAACAAATCGATTGACATTCAGCGTTTGTGAGTGTGTATAGATATCTGTATGTGAGAGCGTGTGTGTGCCGACGATACGTTTTGAGCAAAGCCTCACGGCAGCCAACAGCCCAGGAATCATGGGCACGCAATCCCAGGTCTTGATTAGCGGGAGTGCCGTTGTGGAGAGTCCTCTCCGCGAGTAATGCCGACTGTCCACCGCTTCATCGTAAAAACCTCCGTGACTTCACGTGCTGCTGCTGCGGGGACTTATCGCCCTCCCAGCCATGAAATGAACTAACGACCGACAAGTCAAACGGGCGGCGCACAATACTGGAAAAACGGCGGAGCAACGTGTTGAGACTGGGAAGGACGACTTTATTAAAATTTAATTCGTTTTCTAAAGAACCGAAACTGTGTAATGCATGCAGCTCCACCAAAGCACGTAGCGTTCCCAGGAAATATGCGAATCAATCCAATCCAAGTAGAGAATAGCAATGCCGCAGCAGACAACCGCGACGCGACCATTAATCAAGCAGTCATATAGAAATACATTGTCATATTATATACATGATTTTTTGTTGCATTTCTATTACGAGACGCGCTCGATGTTACAGATGGCGCAACCGAGCGTTGTTGAGATAATAATCTAAGAACTGCGGGTCCATTGTTTAAAATTTGGTTATTGCTACATTTACGTTAGCTATACATGACGTATCGAATATCTATTGGGGATTGACAGGTTAATTACGACCGACTCATTGAACTCAAAGAAAACAGAGGATGTTAAAGCCGTATAATTATTTTGTAAACCCAACAGGGAGCCAGGGTTTTGTTATTCATCGTGCATGAGGTAATATGCGTCTTTGTCTAAGATTATTCTCTTCGAGGAATGTCGTTCTTGTCAAATGTCAACAGCTGACAAGCAATATCGCGAAAGCTGATTTTGAACCGATGGAGATCTCTACCTACACAGCAAACACCCTGAAACGTCGCGATTCCTCGAACCAACTGAAACATTGATTCAATGTACGTATATATGGAATATCTGGGGCTAGGCATTCCGGCTTCGCCGGTGAGTGTTGCGACAGACTCTCGAAACACGGCGCCTCCGCCAATTGTGCAGGTGTGTCTTATTCGCACGTCGTGATCTCCAGCGAGTTTCTTAACATGCTATAGAATGATTTCTAAGTAATATCGTTGCCTGAATTTTATAGAGACGCAACCCCAACCGGTAACATTGATGACAAAACTTTGATAAGGCTAGAATGGTCTCAGATGAAGCAACAGAGGAGTTTCCAATTGACGCGTTGTCCTAAAGAACTTTTCCAGGGTTAAGGGCAAATTGACGAGAACAAAGCTTTTTCAGTATACTTTACATTCATATTAGTAACATGATTGTGCGTCACCTGGCTGGGAAGACCAAAAAGGTCCGGTTGTGCATCTTAATTAATATTCAATCAACTGTATACTCGTCTAGTAATACGTGCAATATTGGTGATTTTCAAGGCGGGTGAGCAATAATATGCAAGAGTAGCTGCAGATATCTAGAGTTTTTGGGTCATTTCATGTTGAGTATTTCTTGTCTCGGCTATCCGGAATAGGATGTTTTCACTGTATCAAAGATAAGATAAGTGAAAGATAAATAAGTTATTACTGCATACAAAATACTGATTGGTCAAATAAACTATGAAAAATAGGGATATTAGAAATTTTCCTCCAAATTCAAGAGAAAATATCTCGAAAAACAGAGGGGCGATCTCAAAACGGTCAACACCATCTGATAGAACATATCTTTGGCTACAAAGTACAAAGTGTCCCACAGCACCAGGGCATCATTCACATAGGGGACCATATACAGGGTGAGGAAGAGGGTGTGTCAAAGAACAGGTTAATTTTCAAACGCCCGTTACTTTGTTGAAAAAAATTTCAGATTTTTTCCAATGCTGTTTTTGAGAAGCCCATACATATCAATATCTCGAAACGGTTCACGATTTTTTTTAAATCGGTTTTTTGAAAGAGATAAGCTGAGTTTATGATGAGCGATTTTTTGCCGCGATTTGAGCTGAGCTGAGCGGAGCGGAGCGATTTTTTTGCCTAGGCCAATTACGATGCGGGAACGTGACATCATGAATGGACAGGATTGGTCCAGACAAAAAAAAATCGCTCAGATCAGCTCCGTTCCGCCGGGTATCGCTCATCATAAACTGAGCATTAAGCTTAGTTTATGATGAGCGATTTTTTGCCGCGATTTGAGCTGAGCTGAGCGGAGCGGAGCGATTTTTTTGCCTAGGCCAATTACGATGCGGGGAAATGACATCATGAATGGACAGGATTGGTCCAGACAAAAAAAAATCGCTCAGCTCAGCTCCGCTCCGCCGGGTATCGCTCATCATAAACTGACCATTAGGTATAACTTTTTTTTGGAAATATGCGTTTTTTATGTCATTCTGTAGTCCACATTATTGACTCAAATTTTGCTGAAGCGTATAATTTCATCACAGAAACCGTCCCATGAAAAAAGTTGTAGTCACTGACCCCTAGGGGGACTACTCCCTGTCAGTGACTGGTACCCCCTTAAGGTCGGGTCGAAATAGGACATGGTGGGTTTATACAGAGAACATTTATCCGAACGTTCTCCCAGACCAAAAACAGTGGCTGAAGTTCGCAAAGTCATACCTGTGTTATGGGCAGAAATACCTCAAGAGGACATCGACAATAACCTAATCTCAAGTATGCCACGGCGATGCCAGGCAGTTGTTCGCCAACATGGAGGGCCCACGCGATATCAAGTATAGTAGGTTCACTTGTACCGTGATTCTAGTAGGCTGGGCAAATTTCACAGTTTGGCATTGTAGACTTCACGTCCAACTGCCTAGTGTGCGCCTGAGCGTCTGGCTTCGAAAGATAGGTTATGTTGGTGTGATGGTGTGTTGACTATTGCTGTCAAAAATTCAAAAAATTTACCGAAATTAACTTTGCAAATTGCAAATATGGAGTGGATGTAGTTCACATTTCACAAGTTCCGCAAATTTCTTGTTCCAGTACGATGTCCTGAGCAGTGAAATCAAGTATTAACGCCGATGAATCCCATCCCCACAAAAATTAGGAGGGTTCAGCTTCCCATCGTTTCCAGCCTTCCAGAGTGTGGGTACTTCTTTTAAAAACCAGGAATAGTTAACAATGCTTCTATATTATGTGGTTTTTGGAAATAGATTCACGTCTTCTCCGCAAAGCTGAACGTTATGGGGTACATGCCCAGCACCTATTCCGCCCATTTTTTCTCCCAGAAGCGAGTTCTTGATGGCACTCTCGAGGACTTTAAAATGGGCACTGAACGTTATTGTTCAAAACACAAGCTGAGGCGCAAACACAGTTTTCACAGTAATGGGCATAATTTCACCACAATTCTCGTGAAACTCGTGATTTTCGAGGAACGTTATTTGACACTCGATTCGACAAACGGTAAAGTTGTTGATCTTGTCGTCAAGCTTGAACTTTCAAATATCAATGCAACCAACTGCCAAGTTCTAGGGAGTTTTCAAATATCAGATTTAAAAACTTAGAAACAAAATCTCACAGTCAACTAGAATCACGGTACAAGTGAACCTACTATAATAATTTATTGGTTGTGTTTTATTTTTTTCTATAAAAACTTTTTGTCTGCTTTTCTCCAATATTGTGTCTGAAAATGTCAAAATTCTTCCCTCGCCCTCAATTAGTGTTGCAAAAAGCGTCGTTACTTTGCTGAAATGTTCGTTGCTCCAATGCAATGTAGAAAAATTTCTTGTCTCTGTGTTATTCGTCCTCGAGTTAGCAATTTCTTACTCTCCAAGTGAAATAGCCCCTAAAAAATGACGTATAGGGGGAAGGGGGCTTATATCGTTGTCAGTCAATTTGCGGTAATCATGACGTCATTAATTCCAATCAAGTTATGACTGACATATAATGTCATGTTAACGTCGTCAACTGTTTGTGTGTTTGTGTCATGAATTTCGTTTGTATCCATCAGAAATGTCTTCAGATGGTTTTACTAAAACTCAACCGAATGGAATGCTTCACTAAATTTAATGAAAACTACGACGATTTCAACTCGGCCGAATTTAAAGGCGTCAAAGCTGCAGAGTAATTGGAGAATGTAGGCAGGCAAGCTGACATTCGAAGCCATCACGACCCTCCAAGATCACGACGGCCGGCCCGGCCGCCGTATGGCTACTCGGCTGCCGGGTGGAAACTCATGACGTCACATGCTGTTTTTGCCGGGAAACATTTCGTTAAAATTTGTATCCCCCATCAAGATTATTGTGAGGGATTTTTTTGCAAAACTGAATCCACTAGTAGGATACAGACCCCAAGTACTTTTCATCTCTCGATAATTGAAATATTGTGAAAACACTCTATTGCTCTACAACTGGGCTGAGGTACCTTAGCGAAGTTAAGAGTCCTCTGTACGCTCAGAGTGGCTCCAACTAAAATGCCTCTAAATCGAAGCCGGTGATTTTCTTTGAACTGGCATTTGGAGATTTCACTTCATACATCTATTTTAACATGTCAACGGAAAAAAATCCGAGAAAAACCGATCACAGCCGAAGATAGTCAAATCTTACGCGCGCCACCCTAGGGCCTTCATTTGACTTGGAACAAGAATCCTTTTTTCAGGGTGGACTCTCAACAGTATTCTGCACAATCGTACCGGGTGGTTTTTCAGTAAAAAAATTTCAGCTGAAGATATGAAACTCTAAATTTTTGAGTATTTTTTTGATAATTTTCACAGCCAAATATCTTTGGCTCCAGATATTTTATAAAAAAACCACCTGGTACGATGGTGCAGAATACTGTAGAGAGTCCTCCTTGGAAAAAAGAATTTTCTTTCAAGTCAAATAAAGGCCCTAGGATGGCGCTCGTGTAATTTCACTATCTTCGGCTGTGATCGGTTCTCCTCGGATTTTTTTCCTCTCACATGTTTTTATGGAGATATGAAGTGTAATCACCAAATACCAGTTGAAAAAAAATCACCGCCTTCGATTTAGAGGCCTTTTAGTCGGAGCTGCTTCGAGCGTACAGAGGACTCTTAAAGCCGCCGTCTTGTCGGTGTCAATATCGTTTCACACTTTTCCGCTTTACGTGACTACACGGCAGTACCTCACGCCAAGTTACTTGTGAGCGTATGAAAATTTTCACATGGTCAGAGTCAGATTTGAACTCACGACCCTTGAAATTGAAGAAGTCCCCTGCGCCATCAGCCAGGTTGAGTACAGTCTTTCTCTCGCACTTTTCTCTTAATTATATGCGTGATTAACTGTTCATCGTGTTAAAATAAAATGCTCTGAAAAACTAGTGTTGGTAATGAGCTTGGACCCTTCCAATTAAGATCGACCTAATTTGAGCGGCGTTATTCGATTATGCGCCTCCTATGAAGCGTAAAGCAGACCGCCTTCGTTAAGAGCATTATGGGTCGTATCTTTACACTGTTTGGTGTCTGATGCCGCAAAACCGGATATACTCACGCTTTGAATTAAACATAAAAAAATAACAGTAATGGAAGCACTCACGGTGATTTTGCACGATAAGAGCGATTTTTTAGACGAGGTACCCAGAGATATGTGAGCAACACAATAAAATCGCGCGCGCATAAAAATGCTATACACTTACACTTTACCTTGGCGATGAGCATACAATGTGCAGGCATGCCAACACCCGTTAGTGCCATGTTCAGCGAAGCGTTGAATGAAAAGCCTCCGGATTGTTATGAATGAATTGCACGAAATTAATTTAGGCCCGCAGATACTATGAGCTATACAGTTCCAGAACTGCACTATAAGATGTTGTAATAGGTAATGCATAGAACTTATTACAGCCCCATCAATCAAGCTTACATGAGCTGCGGAAAACACGCGTACTAACGCGAATTCTGGCCTGAACATGACGAAATATATCATCCCAATTCTCGAAGTGATGGCAGCACGTCAGGGCTCATGTGAGCTTGAGGGCACTGTTTAAATGAAAAAGTTGGCATTCCCATGGATTTCGCCAATTGATGGAATCGAAGATTTGATGCGGATAGCATGCGCTTAGAGTTCGTTCGTTCATGTCTAAAAGTAATTAAACATTTCCTCTGCAATCTGCAAGAGAGCCCTGCGCGAAGATGCGCCGGAGTAGTTGTGTAATTTTAACGGGGGATAATTATTAATTACCGCGATCCGCGAGGTAAATTGCAACTCGTTGTTGCGTTGCAATGTGCAATTAAATTTCGTACACTATTCTTTCTGTATACCTTCTCGTGATGCCAATGGCGTAGCCGAAGAATCTGCTCCGGAAGAAGTGGATTTTGTACCAAGCACGGTATGTTATTAGCGCGACTTTTTCATCTCAATCATATGCTACTAATAAGTCTGAAAAAGTACTTGTAACGTTACGCTTCAGCAGTTTATATGAGACGCGCGCGTTTACAGTTGATGGTAATTTTTAACGTTTAGTGGTGATGATAATATCGATGTCCCGCAAGACAGATTAGCAGGCCAGTATATACGTGTCTGGGCATTGGGAGAATAAAATTAAAGTTCGCATTAGTATTCGTTACTGATTATAGGAATCGCTGTGAAATCTGGGTCGATGATTTTAAAACTCTGCATAAAGGGACGACCACGAGTGAAGTGGAACAAGCCTTTTATCTTTTTTCTCTAATGCAGCGAGCCAAGATGATTATACGAGTGTCGGACTGAACCATCCGGCAACCCAGGGAAAAAGTTCCATCTGTTTGAAATGAAGAGAATCTTGACTGGTGTGTAATTTGTAATATCTATTTGTAATTTCAAGGTGATTTTAAACGAAGATTCAAATGTTTTGCTTCAGAACTAGGAGATTTCTATGATTGTTCATTATAATCTTCAGAGCTCTCAATAGTACCTTTCATTATCCAGCGCGCCATCAGCGCGCATACTCGTCTTCTGAAGTAATGGCGTCAAATACAAAATTTGCGAACAAATGCTAGAAAATGGCGTGAAAAACCGCCATAGAGTTGAAAAATACGCGCCGCAGCGAACAGGGTAATAGGCTAGAGGTTAATACACACTAGTGATTACTCATTTTTTATCAAAAAGTCCGCATTGTTCATTAAATTATAAATAACTGCGTTTTACATTGGTCGGATGTGTGTACGCAACCCATAATGCAACCCCCAACAACTCTATTTTCAGTTTGACTAGCGAAAGTTCGCAACACTCGCTACATCAGTGTACTGCGGAATGTATTTTACTTCCAGGGACCTTTTCCCACACGATTCAAGAATAGCGGCCCTGTGCTCTTCAAAGTATAAAAATCAGTTTTTTCGAAACTAAATCAGCGGTGTTATCCTTCCAAAAATCATGGAAAAACAAGTGAAAGGGGCCGTTAAACATTGTGCTCATGGGAATGGGCACAGTGATAGTCGGTATAATGACAAAAATATGTATTTCTTTATCCGATTCCCAAAAACGTGCTTAAAATAGCGTAAAAACTTGGTACTGGAGAAATTTGAAAAACACGCAGAGTCTTGCGAGGAATGTGACAATGTGCACGGTGGGTGAAGCTGTGTAACCGGAAAAATTTCACTCCGAAACGGGTCACCAAGGATAGATTCGATACATTCATACACAATACATTCCGGAGTACACTGATGTAGCGAATGTTGCCTAAAATCGTGGTTTTTGGGCAACTTTCGCTACAGAAGTGTAGTACCTACGGATTATATAAAACTCCCAGGGACTTTTCTCACACGATTCAAGAATAGCGGCCCACTTGTTCACAAACGTACGACACTCGGAGCGAACTCCAAAATGGCGAATAAATAGTTGATGTTGACAGCAGACAGCAGCGGAAAGTCACGGCCGTTGCTTGTCAAACTGAAAATAGAGTTGGTGGGGGTTGCATTATGGGTTGCGTACGCACATCCGATCAATGTAAAACGCAGTTATTTATAATTTAATGAACAATGCGGACTTTTTGATGAAAAATAAGTAATCACTAGTGTGTATTAACCTCTAGCCTACTACCCTGTTCGCTGCGGCGCGTATTTTTCAACTTTGTGGCGGTTTTTCTTGCGATTTTGTAGCATTTGTTCGCAAATTTTGTATTTGACGCCAAAATTTGGCGCAAGCGTTGGGTATACACTATAATGAAAGTTACTATTAAAAGTCAGAATCAAGATTCCGTTGGCAATAAGCCACTAGGTACCACTTTATCATGGGTAGTGACAGTTCATATTGACACAATCAAATAAAATCTTTGAAAATGATGAATATGATATTTCCCCCCTATTCTGTACGTAGATTGGATTATTTTCTAGAAAAAAAATCGTGCCAACAAAGAAGTTGCCATGGCCAGAGCCGTCCCAGTGGTTGTCATTACAGCATCTAGTTTTGCGATTGCTAACAGTTTTTGAACGGAATCGGGTTGGTTGCTGATTGTTTCACTCTCAGGCTGCTACAACATCGAGCTACCAGACTAGAGATCTACAGATATGTGTTTCGCCTCTATTGAGAGCTCACCAGCGCAAATGCATCCAGCTCAGGCTACCCGATGAAACTTAAGTCCAAGACTACTGAAGTACACTCTTAGGAGCACTTTTGTGTGCTCACAAAATGTGAGCTCCCAGTGCGGCGCCATCTATCTATCAAGACGTTCCATGATGCAAACACCCGCGCATCAGACAGGCAAGGAATATAATGGAATTCCAAGTAGAGTCAAGCCGTCGCAAGTGGCATCGTTGCTAGTTTCCCTCGTATACCCGAGGCAAGAAGGGCCTGCGACGACGTCTTGGCTTTACGTATAGAATTTCATTATATCCTTTGCTTGTCTGATGCTCGACTGATAACATAGCGGAATGCCTTGTATAGATGCCGCCACATTGGGAATTCATATTTTGTGAGTTTCACTTGACTGTACTTTGAGAACTCGAGTTCTTGCTTCGTCAGGCTGCCTGACCTGTAGTGCTTCGCATGAGAACGAGAATTCTCGCTCTCGCTCTCGCTCTCGGGTCCGAGAGCGAGACGAGAGCGCATGTTCACGAACGAGAGCGAGAGCGAGAGCACACCCCACGAGAGCGAGAGTTTTTGCCGAGAACTCTCGAAAAACTCTCGCTCTCGGTTTTTTTTTTCAACGGCCTAGCAGTGTTCATTTTGAAGAAAAATTGAATAAAATAACCTCATAGCGTGATGTGGTGAACGGAATTATACAAGGTGTAGTATGAAATAGATGAGGTATGTACCTATGTATTAAATAATTAATCATAAAGTACAATGGCGGAATTATCGGTGTTCCATGTGTGCGGCCGCACACGGGCGCTAATTTACCTAGGGCGCCAAATCCTACACAATTGAAATAATAGTAATAATAACAAAACAGTTTTTTCCGTTCCATCTCGTTCATAATTTTGATTTTGGTTTGATTTTTTGACATAATTATGATCCGGATACGCCGCGCCGCGGAGAGAATAGCCGGTAGACGGAGAGAGCTCCGCGCCCTTTTACCTACTATTTCCGCCCCATTCTTTCAGGCAGGTACATAGTATTGTGTTAAGATTTTTGCCCATCGTACGCCCCTGTAATAAAAATGTCGCCTCACAAATCAACAAGAAAAAAAACAACATATTGAATTGCAGTTTTATTTTTTATCTTTACCGAACACCGTAGACCCAAAACATTCAAATTATGGGAACGAGCTCCATTCATGGCTTCACGTACCACTACACTATCATCATTTATATATTTAGTTTATTTCCTGATTCTAATAGGGGTGCCAAATTTTGCTCGCACACGGACGTAGTTACGCCACTGATAAAGTAACAATAACGCGTTCGGTGAGTTCCCGAGGATGTATGAATTGTAAATGCCTTTTCAAGACCGTGGTATTGTGTTGCGTCGTTTTGATTTTTTTTTTCGATACTTTTATTGTCTCGACACAAAATGCACTGCGCGCAAGATTCCTCCGATTGAATGTCGAAGAATTTGCAAAATTTGTTTTTTCTTCTGACGTCATCTACAGCTTCTACATGCTCCACTTTTTTTGTGTTTGCGATGATTCAGCTATCGTCGAACTTGTGTCCTCTTCAGATGACGAGCCCAGAGCTATCGATGACCGCCTCCGTTTCATTTTGTTAAACTCAAAGAAAACTCCAAAAACAACAACCTTTATTGCGTATCAACAAACTAAATCAAGTTGTACCTCGGAAGTCTTGGCCAGTGCAGTGGTAGAATCCATATCTACGGGTATCCTTATCTCATGCCCAACCACCCACCGTGCGCTTGCGCACGAGCTATTCTACCCGAGTAGCGAGAGCGAGAGTTTTGAGAGCGAGAACGAGAGTAAGATAACTCTCGCTCTCGCTCTCGGACCCGAGAGCGAGAGCGAGAACGAGAGCCCCTAAAAAAAACGAGAGCGAGAACGAGAGTTACCCAACTCTCGCTCTCGTCTCGCTCTCGCGAAGCACTACTGACCTGGACGCCTTCGCACTGATGAGCCTCCGATAGGGGCAAGCACGTGTCAAATGGGCTCTGGTTTGGTGGTTCGATATTGTACAAGGGGTCTGTGCATCTATCGTTCTACTTAAATCCGGACGAACCTTCTGAGGCATGATTGAAAAAAGCTGTAGATGTATATCAAATTTGGTTTTATGAAGATGACGAAGATGCTAGCGATGCAACTTTACTGATGGCCTACTGTATACAACAACATGACACAATACATGATCTGTTGTATGGTTGTATAAAGCGTTTCTCTGAGATTTTTTTTTGAGAACAAACAAACATGATTCTACAACTTTATATCAGGGCAGGGCTTTGAAAAGCCGGTGTCTTCCGAAGCGCGCGCGGATGAACTACCGCGACCTAGGTTAACACTGATCTCCATTCATGTGGTCATCCGCCTCCAGGTCAAGAAGACAGCATGAGGAATCTTCCGCCGCAGGTATGCGCCGCAATATTAATGTTGATAATTATTTACGTTGCCACCTTCAAAAAAGCCCATCCTACAGCCAGCACGCAATCTCACAGGTGTGCATCTTCGATATATTTCCCGGACGATCAATACCCGTTCATTTCGTTATGTCGGCTTTACAATTTAAAATACACATCATTTACGGATTTAATCAGCGCGTAATGGCAGGATGCGAATTACTCCCGCAATGTTCAGCATGTACGGGCAATTTACTGCTGCATACGCTTGATTTTTACCTTTCCGGAATACATATCCTCTTTGTATATATAGGTATACATAGATAATATGTACAACAACCGATGGTATATCCATTCAGTGCAGACACACTGACCCATTACCACACAAATCTTGAAAGTGCATGGCGATTAATCACACGGTAATCATGAGTAATTTGCATCCGCAGAAACTTGTCTCGCCGAATCGGAGAGCATAGTGCAAAAAGTCTTCTTCGCGCGTCTAGGAAACAACCAATCCATTAACGCGTCCGAGTGCAACTCTTAAACCATGAATTATTGCGAGCAGTATAAACTTGCCCATGTCCATATGCAAATCCTTTCTGTTCTTCCACCTCGGCAACAAACCGCACATAACGGAACTTGGTGGATAATTTAGCCCCTCGACCAAGACAAAACAATAAATTATACTTACATAGATACACCGGAAAGCGACCGCAGTAATGGTAAAACATTGTGTTGTAGACAGCAGTCTTTGACAGCGAACACGAAAAATCAATAAATAAATCCAAATTAATGACTCGTGTCTGACCGCAATATATAACGTCATTTTCTTAAGATCTCCACAGTTCTTTAACTGTTACGACCAACAAAAAAAAATTGTTCTTATTTTCAAGTAACTGTTCATATCGAGGTATAATCCGTCAAACCAATTCGGCTTGATGGTGCCATCATTTTTCAGCGACTTTGTTAAGGACTGTCCATACTCAGCAAATGATAATTAACACGACTCACAGTGTGTCTAATGACAAGCAGCTCCAATCTTTTCACCGGATATTTTTCGTTTTTTCTCATAATTAGTAATAACACGCTCGGTTTCGTTTCCTTTCCTTCCTTGTTTTGAAACATTTCCTGCGAACCTGAAAAGCGCTTCGTTTACACAGCGCGACGCGATAATTGCATATTTTAAATGAAATTCTAAAAGGGCAAGTGGCGTGAAAAAAACGTTCCATAAAAACGACAAAATACACCGAAATTAAATCACTCGATCCAACGCGAGGTGGCGCGGCGTCCCGTGGCGGAAGCAACACAAATCACTCCAAAAAGTAAATGGCACCAACCTTGTACGTTGTTGTGGAAACTCCTTTGTGGTTTTTCAAGAATACAGGCAAAAACCATCGAAACACGTACAAAGCAGCACGTATCAGGTACAGTTGCAGAGCGCAGAGCATGTCTTACGATTTGTTTGACAACAAAATTCACTGAACGGTTCGAGCGCTTTGAATCGCAGAAAGCTCTTCTCTCCGGTATACAGCAGCGAAAAAGTCATCGTCAATTTATAAAGCGGCACGTTTCTGGTCCTATATACTTTTTAATTATCGGCCTTCAGGAGCGCCACGCTGCCGGGAGTAGCACAGCAGCATGCTTGCACAAGAAATTCCGCGAAACGAGCAAATATCATTTCGCTCGCAGGATCCGGTGGAGCGGAAAGCTCCGAACGAACGCGGAGTCAATCAGGACATATTTACACATCTTGTAAAAACAATACTCTCAATATTTGTGATACAAAGTGGCAAATTTTCTGAACAAATAAAACGCTTTCCGCCGTTAGACCCGAGCGTATGTGTTGGTGCGGGTGATGTATGTGTATACAAATGTATGTTTGGTGTGTGTATATGCCTTTGATGAGCATTTGCTTGCTTCGGGAGCTTTTCGTTCATTATGGAATTTTCGTCATTAATAATAAAAAGGGTTCGGGGCGAGTGACCGTGCTGATGGAGAACCTCCACAACAAACCTCTGCTTTCAAACGGCGCGGGATTGTTCTTTGCCTTTGTGGGCCTTCCATATGTGTACTCAAAGAGAAATTAGGGCAGTGATATGAACAGATGGGAAAAAAACCAAGCCGAGCTTTACCCCCGAAATTAGGTATACAAAGGGAAAGATTCGCGGCTTTGAAACAGAATTTTTTTCCTGGCATTACATTTGTTTGGTATTTTGAATACCTGATGCCTGACTTAATTGTCTGATGAGGAGCAAACCAACAGTAAGTACTGGGGTATACACCAGGGCGCCGCACCAGTAGGATGAGGGTGAGGGTTGAGGGTGTTTAATATTATATGCATCTTGGTATATACAGTTTCATTTATTTAGAATCCACGTGAACAAGATACCTAGAGTCTAATGAATTTGGCCAATCTCAATTTCAGATTCGATTTATTTACCTGTACTTGGCAAGGTCAATTTGACAGTGTAGGGTGTAGGTATATCGAAATTATACAATATAAAATGATAAAAATATATATACAAATGACATAGGTACGTGAGGAACAATAGTTTTTTTTGAGATTGATTTTTAGGAAATATGGGTACATTTCAACGTTTCCAGCAAGACCAAAAAACTGTTTTGATGCCAATGCTCTTTTGTTCTATTCCTCAACTCCAAACCGTCCAGTACATTTGTGGCGACTTTGGATATGTTCTGGAAAATTCCATTTTGAACAGAACCTCGCACGTTAAGAGGCGAGTTATAATTTTTTTTTTTTTGGCTTTAGGAGAGATAATATTTTTTCAATAATACATTTTTGCTTCATACGAGCCACTTTTCAGATTATTATTAGTGGCGATTTTCATATGCTTAGGTAGTGCAGAACATTCCATTTCTACATTTTCGTATATGAAAATTATTGGATACTTGAGGCTCACGATCTTGTCAAAATGAAAATCAGGTCTCGTACATAGTTTTCATGTGTAAGAAGCTTTGAAGAAGTGAACTAAGTGAGGATTTCTATTTCGAAAGCCTTGAACTAGGTTGAATGTTAAAATTGAAAAAGTCTTAATTTTTTTTCGGGGATGTTTTTTCTTCAACGCAATAAGATCAATGTTTTTCAAATTGTAATCAGAATACTTTGATTGACATTAGAAGATGGAGTTTAGTCGGAAACGATACCAAAATTGTCAATTCCGTCCGAAATTACCAAAAGAAAATTTGTGCCGCGGCTAGAACTATCCCCTCCCATTCCCTCTCCTTCTGTGATATTGACATTTGTTGCGGTGAAGTTTTACTGTGAAGATCTATTGCATTGATGAACGTCACTTTTGAATCAAGTCAATAACCCGCTTGAAAGGTAGGTACCTACCGCTTGGTAGGTATACTGAAAGGTAGGTAGGTTGCTGAAAGGTATTGCAATTCTGACAGCTGCATGGCGGTTCCATCGTGGGTCCACCTTGTATACAGGGTGTTTCAGGGATGATAGCAAAGAATTTGACTGCGTATAGATCTCGTCAAAATATGACGAAAACCTATATACCATTTTGCAAAGCTCGGCCTAATGACGAAGATACAACCCTCCGATGTTCACTTTTTTCGGATTTCAAAAATTTCTAACTCAGGAACGTTTCGTCAAATTCAGCATAAGCTGGTTTGTCATAATTATCTATCAACCTGCCAAATTTGGAAAGAATCCAATTAGTGGCGAAGAAGTTATGAGGGGTCACCTTAAGTCAACTTTTCTTCGGGTGCTTCTAAATAATTGACCCTTTCAACTCCTACACCACTGGTTGGATTCTTTCCAAATTTGGCAGGTTGATAGATAATTATGACAAACCAGCTTTTGCTAAATTAAAGCTGAATTTGTTGGAACGTTCCTGAGTTTCAAATTTTTGAAATCCGAAAAAAGTGAACTTTGGAGGGTTGTATCTTCATCATTAGGCCAAACTCTGCAAAATGGTATATATGGTTCTCGTTATATTTTGACGAGATCTGCCCGCGGTTAAATTTTTTGCTATCAAGTTTCATGTTGAAAAATGGTCGTTAACCGCAGCACTAATACTTAAGTACTTATAAGATGGGTTGAGATATTTTTTTTACACTTTCTGATGTACAAACTGGACTGCATAATAAAGCAGAGGGAAAGGCAACACAGCAAAAGCTCTGCAGAAGGTGGAAGCGCATTTGCAGTGACATAGCCAAGGGAGGGGTTCAGGAATTTCGGACCCCTCCCTTTATACAACAATACAACAAAAACTTTGGTTTTTGTGACAGTCATTGTTTCCCCCTGGTTCTTCAATTAGTATTGAAACCCGTTGGTAGTCAAAACGTGAACGCAAGACTTAATCGAAATCGGGCCCTTAGCGAGCGCCTGCGTCAACCAGAATATCCTATATATCTGTGAAGTGTACCTACATTTGAAAAAGGCACCAGCGAAGAGCTCCACGTGAAGTTATAGTTTCTTTGGCGAGCAAAGGGTTTACCTAGTTTTGAAAACATAGTATTGCGGGTTCGTCGTTTATCCACTGTCGGAGTCTCCGGGCTTCTTCGTATATTCCACTATCGTCCTTCTCAGACTTCGACCATGGATGATTTCGATGGATTGGTTTTCATAACCTTTGACCAAAACGATATGCTTTCTACCTCTTCCACTCTATAGCTATAGGTACCCCACAGAAAACGGCGATATTGAATTGAAATAAATATTGTGCATTTATATGGTGCGTGCCCGAAGGTGAAGGTATTGAAACAATAAAATTATTGAACACGCAACTGGTCGAGTCAACACCATGCACGGTGCGCGATCTATCATGTCGCGCCGTGATGCTCAAATGCGTTCAGTTTAACTATAGGTATATTATTTAATCAGCGGCAATCATCTAGGCTAGACGTTCACTGGACGCGCCCTATCGCGCCATCAACATCTATAAACAACGTGTAAATTCTAAAAGGGAATGCCGTTGATGCCATGTCAGACTTCAACTTTTCCGAGCAGAATTCCTCCTCTGCATCGAGCAGTATTTATGGACGCAAGTAAAAGTTGGCCGCGCATAAAGACGCAATAATTGACGGATCACGGTGGCAAAGCTTCAACTCACAACATCTCGATCCCTGTATCCATCATGAATATTGTACAAGCCATCTGCGGGGATAAATCACTTTCGCGCATTCCATTTCGATGCGTTATTGGACAAGAGAATTTGCGATTGGGCTCGCCGTTCGATGTTGATTCGAAGTCTCCTCCGCAAGACGACTGTATACCCATAATCCATCCACAACTGCGTTTTAACCGCCGCGGTTGGACCTTGAAGTTGTTTTATCACACGTCAAATCAATCGTCGCACTTGGATATCCCTTTGCTCAATTTCCCTGATGTGTTCACAGTAGCTGTGAAATCACCTTCTGGCCATGCCGCTTTTATACATTCAAGTCGTCTATTTGAGAATATTCCAGCTAATTTCGGGAAAATCTCGTAGGTTTCAGTCGCTTCCATCGTTTTTCCAGTATATTCCGGCATTGCTTGGCAGACCGTTCGCGAGAGCTTCAGAAAATTCTAATGGCTTCTCGAATAATCTGGCAAGCTCTCAAAGCCAGCTCCTCCACCAATTGTGCAGATGTGTCTTGTTCACGCATCGTGATCACCAGCGAATTTCGTAACAGTATTTTCATTCTGACCTTGTAGGTTATGCTAAGACCCATGTTAGTGTCGAATAACAAAAATAGAGGCTATTCTACAAACTTTACAGAACTCAACACGAATGAGCCAAAACAAACCATCAACTATAAACTGCAAAGGGTCAGAATAAGGCATGGCACACGATCATCTACTGAAATTTCATAAACATGGACCTGTACTTAAAGTGGACTGCCATTTGAGTTACCAGGCCGTTTGCCGAACATTAAATGATGCCCATACGGGCGATGTCATGGTAGCTATAAAATGAGACAAGTTAGCTGGAGATCATAGTATGACTCGTCACTACATTCACCCGAAATATTTTCTAAAATTTACAGGAAAAAGTTACAGCCAACTGGATTCAAAAAACGTTCGGAATGGACTATAATACCTAGCTATATGTATAATCTGGATCGTGTAGAATCATCAACCCTTTCAGATAGGCATATATTATGGAACATCTGAACTCAAACCAAATGGATTAGGCTTCTTACTGAAGCGCGCATACACTAATAATGTGTACTTAGTACTTCCGCTTCGGCCGGAAGTGATGTTAATTCCATTCATTCTGATCACGCGCACGTTTAAGTTTGCAATAAAAATATCACAGGAATGTACTTATTATCTTAGCTCTCATTGCTCTCAATGAAAAGCCGCGTAATAGCTGACTAGAAGAGGCTTCTGGAATTGCTTTCCATTCATGCCCGGAGAATAATAAATTCATAATTAACCAGACGGTTGTGTGTTTAAAAAATAACGAATCACATTATTGCTCTCAATTACACTGGGGAAGCTTCGCCTGGAAGTAAGTATCTACGAGAATGTTATACCTATTCATGCTGTCAAATCAATTATGACACAGGTTTACTAGCTCTTGTATTATGTCTCATGTAATTAGGTGGAGCTCGAAACGTGGAAAAATGGAAATAGATCTTTATATATACGCGCCTCGATCCGGAAAGCACTGGCGCTTTTGCTACTATGCGAGCAGCGGTTGATGGCTAATATGGAGAATGGAGAACGAGCAGCAACCAAACAAAACGTCTAAATTTTTAAATGAAGTAATTGCATGAATTCGGTTCACAAAGTTTTGTATGCAACTGAGTTGAAAAACAGAACTCCTTCATGCACCGTTCTATCTCTAATTTCTATACATATTATGATAAGTATACCTATACATTTCCCTATAGCAAATTGCTAACGAGCACACAAAAAGATGGCTTCTCTGTATATAGACGATTTCGATATTTCAACCAGAGATAAATTAGAGCAGATAAAGAAACAAGAGGATTTTGACTAACAATCACATAAGTGATCAAATTAGCTATTCCAACAATAACGGCACATGCTGTATTCATTCCAAAGTACACAATAACACAATCAACTCGTAATAACTCCGACATTGTTCGATATGGATTAAAATATACGAGCAATTATATACCGGGGGCGCGAGCATCGTCCGTGCGACTTTTATTTTGGCTGGTGGCATTCGAATTCATCATCATCATGTTTAATTCATATTGCGTTTTTTGTTTTCGGTGCGAAAATGATATCCCGACAATTATGGTATGAGCAGTATAATTAAAAAGTTGTTTAATGCTAGGAATTATGCATATTATACACGAGATTCAACGGCTGTCATCCCCTTTCAAGATTTGAAACACTTCCGGCGGCGTAATTAATTACCGAAACTTTTTAAGGCTGTTAGTTTGGCTTAAAGTTGGCGCCTCGAAACAAAATACTAACTTTTGTCTCTTCGTGATAGTGCTTGCTGTGCAAGTTCAACTGGATGGTGGTGAAATCCCAGAGCGTTTCAATTTACTTGATCCTTTCCATTAAGCATTTCTCACAATTAGTTGAATTTCAGCATTTTTATAAGCTTAATGTACTCTTGAACAGTTGAGCCTCGAGTGCTGATGTATTTTAATTTTTAATTCTCCACACCCCGTTTGACCTGGATTGCCAGGAATTTCTCAATGACACTCTATGTTTCCCGATGAAGAAGTATGCTCCAGCATGAATTTTTTTTCACTATTAGTAGGGCTTTACAGCACAAGAAAGCTTCCTAGTTTTTGACTCCAGCCCTGTAGCATAGATTTTTAAATCATCACCGCTGAGAGTTACGCGCGCACTGGTAAACTTACAATCATAAAAGCCATTTTGCTGTTCGATATTATTTCCCGGTCTGATGTGCGTGACAATTGGCCTAATTGCTTCCATTAGCCGTCGCTTTGTCTCAGCAGCAAGAAGCAAAATTAAATTAACATTTTTTCTCATCAGACCTATGACTTGCGCAAATTTTCGCGCGCCGTTATTCACACAGCTTCCGTAACGGTGTTTCGTATTATATTATTATCATTTGTGACTTGAATGATGCACAGAGGGCACACACACACATCAGGGGTGATTAGTTGTCTACCCGGCATTCATCTTGATTGGGCTTGACGCTCAACCGCAAGTGAACAAGTGTACAAAACCAATGCGGAAACAATCCCGGCCGCAAATTGGGGCCTATATAGTTGTAGTCAGTTCATAGTTTTACTCCGTTGCGTAACAGTAACGGTGGCAATATAATGTAAAGCCGTAATCGAAAGCTCGTTATCTGAATTTCTCATCATGCGGCATTCTCCAATCAAATCTGCATACCTATGTGGAGAGGAGAACGAAATCAGCCCCCCAATTCGCCTGTCGCTTGGTTCCCAGTGCTTTATATGTAAAGTGAATAATGTACATCATCAATGTTTTTCTTCAATCTGACTGTTTCTGCAGGATCTGATAATCAGTTTCCATCAGGGCAGGATGTGTAAATTTTTGCGTTCAAATAGAATTAACGCCGTAGCTTTGGCAGTCGCGTTGAGACATCAGAGAGCATCAGAACAGAGGCCGAATTGTCGGAGAGGATGCGCCAAACGGGACGCCTAGCACAGGATGTGGATGTGCTGATGCAAATGGGTCGAATGGGACCCTCGAGGCACTCTAATATCGACATCATAACATGCAGATTTGGTCGCACACTCATCCACCCAACAGCCAGAGCATACGTTAGGCATATCCCTGTAGACGCGCAAGGCTTTAATTTGCAGGTTTCCATCAAACGATCGCCCGTGGCCCTGCGCACCATAATTAAACTATTCCCTGTCACTTATCGAAATACACAGCGTTCATCACAATATGCAAAACAATGCTACTTCCACAGGCACACACACACATAATCCAGGATTACGTATACGCCATATTTCCACGGGGCTGCTGCCGCCCAAAGGCGGGATATATTAATTTGATTCAAAGCGGTACTGTTATCGGCAAAATACTTCACTAGAAAATGAGCTAAAAACCGCACTTGATGATGAAATTATGCCACTTTCAACAGGAAGATCAAGCCCGTTCATATTTATTTCGAATAGTTATCCGGAGTCTCTGCTAGTGTTCTGGAATGCTCCACAATGATCTGGAATGTTACGGGATGTTTCCGAACGTTCCAGATTCCAGACTATTCCCAAACATTCTAGAACATACCGGAACAGGGTCTATGACACTTAAGAGACACATTGTAAAATTGTTCACAACCACGAAACAAACTGTGTTGCCTTCTACTCACGATGATTAATCCCAACCGTGGGAGAAATTACGATCACACTTATGGTTTCTTGGCAGTTGAATTGTTTACAACGTACTGCTCTTCTTTGCGATACCCATCTCTGGCGTACGCACAACATTGCGCAACATTGTTTTCCCGTACCTTCTCTAATTTTACACTGAAGTGATGTAAGCAACCAACAATACAACAACATCTAGAAACAAACTGTTCTTCTTGAACGTGTTGTTCCTTCTCTATTTTTTTTTGCAAAAATTTCTGGATAATCCGCAAATTTTATTTTATATTATCATTGCACATGCCATTCTGAGAGATTTGCCTATTTTTTTCGTTTCGATTTGCGTGTGTCCCTTAAGTGTCATGGACCCCCGGAACATTCTGTAATGTTTTGGAATAATCTCAAATATTCTCGAGTGCTCTGTACTGTACCTTTACCAATAGGTGGCCCCACACCAAAAAAAGCTTTGAATAGTCCTAATGTTCCAGAACCTTCTACAACTTCAGAGAGTGTTCTCGAATGTTCCACAATGATCTGGAATGTTCCGGGATGTTTCCGAGCGTTCCAGACTATTCCTAATCATTCTAGAACGAACCGGAATATTCTAGGATGTTGTGAAACTATCTTGAGCGTTCCACGATTGATTGGAATGTTCCGGAATATTTCCGAACGTTTTAGGCTATCCCTGAACATTCCAAAACATTCTGAAAAGTTGTGGAATAATTACGAATGCTCCACAATGATCTGGAATGTTCTGGGATGTTTCTGAACGTTCCAGATTATTCCTGATCATTCTAAAACATACCGGTACTGGTTGTGGAATGATCTCGAATGTTCCACAGTGGATTGGAATGTTCCGAGATGTTTCCGAACGTTCCCGACTTTTTCCGAATATTCCCGACCATTCCAGAACATACCGGAACATTCTGGATGTTGTAGAATGATCTCGAATGTCCCACAATGATCTAGGATGTTCCGGGATGTTTCTGAACGTTCCTGACAATTCCTGACCATCCCAGAACATACCGGAACATTCTGACATGTTATGGAATGATCTCGAATGTTTCACAATGATCTGGGATGTTCCGAGATTCCCCGGACATTCCATAACATACCGGAACATTCTGGAATGTTGTGGAATGATCTCGAGTTTTCTAGAATGTTCTTGACGATTCTAGATATTTCTAGAGGGCGAAAAACTTCCAGCCCTTATATCTTCAAAAGCACGGCCTTCAGGTGAAAACTGAAACCTTCTTCATCGATGGGGGATAAAGGGCTACCACATCATATAACTCCCTTGATCGTCAAGAGACTTGTTTTTGAGTTTTAGCGGCTCAAAGATTTGGCACTTACTTTTACTGCCTTCCAAAAGAAAATATCTGAAGGCCGTTGGCCGATTTTGATGCAATTTTCATAGGATTTGTATTTTAACGATAGAAACAAATGATCACCATTTCAAAAACGTAGAGGCTGGAGTTTCTTTGTTTGTTACTTGATGATAGCACAGCATCGGTGTTGGGATGGTTGAGGAGGTGGAATGAGGAGAGGAATGATCATCGCAGAAATGGCTCTGGTCGCCCTCGGGTGACCACCCGTCGTGAAGTTCAGCGTGTTAGAATGTAGCATCTGTGGAATGCCTTTGATAGATGGCGCCGCTTGGAGGACTCACATATTACGAGTCCTCTTGGGTGTATATTACCATGAGTTCTCTGACTGCCATAGCATCGGATGGTTGAGCTTGATGCCTGCGCACCGATGAGCCCCCAATAGGGGCGAAGAGAGCGAAACACGTGTCTGTGCAGTTTCGGTTCAGCCGTCTGATGTTGTGGTAGTCGGGGAGCTTTGTTTCATCTTAGAATGTCGTCTATAAGAGGTCGACACAGCACAACCCGAAAAATTTGGAACAACTGAACTGGAGCCCTTGGACGCCCGATCTTGACCAGCACTCTTTATCGAGGAATTCTGTCTTTTGGACTTCGTTCGTGCCGCCTTCTTTTGACCTTGCCGCTTACTCCTGAGCGCCGCGTGCTTGAAGGCTGGAATGGTATAATTATCGAAGAAACTAAGTCCAAGAATGGCATCATGTGGTCTGTGATGTAGTGTTTGGTGATGCATCAAGATTTTGTTTGTAAGCCCACGTCGGCCGCAAGAGGGTGAGGTGTTTCTATGATGAACGGCGGAGTGCCTATTTTTTTGTTGAACGTCATACGGCCAGCACCCTTGGCTTGATGGTTTGGGGAGCGATATGTCATGGAAGCAGGTCACCTTTGGTATTAATCAAGGGCACATTGACAGCTGCCTCCTACGTCGCCAATGTTCTAGAGCTCATTCTTCCCCCATAATTCCAGGACCTTGAAGCCCCCAATTTTCCAACAAGACAACGCACGGCCTCATACGGCAAGGGCTTTAATAATAGAGTTCTTTGAGAATGCTGACGTTGACCGGCTCTCATGGCCTGCTTGTTCTCCAGACTTATCACCCATAGAACATGTATGGGACACTGTGGGGAGAAGGATAGGGTAATTGCCTCATCTCCCGCGTAACTTGAGGAAACTTCGATTAGGGGTTCAATAGGCATGGGATAACCTACCGCAACAGGAAACTGATCATCTAATTGCCTCGTAGAGTAATTGAATGTTTAGAAAATCTCGGAGGCGCTACCCATTAATAATTTTTGTGAAAAAAAATCGAGTTACCGTTTTCAAATTCGGATCATTTGTTCATACAGTTGAACTACATTATTCTGTGAAAATTTGATCAAAATCGGCCAACGGCCTCGAGGTGTTGCACTTTTTTTTGAAAGGCAGTATATATTGGATCAGTAACTTTCATTTTAATATACCTGTCTCAAACTACTGGTCATCAGACAGGATCAATTGGCATGGACTTGTAATGCCATGCATTTACTTATGCTCAATTTCTTCATCTTTGTATACCTGAATCGACTTCTACACCAATTTTAACGTTGGCACTGGGGTATTTACACTTTGCATACACGCACGTCCTCATCGGCAGGCATGAGCTGAAACTGAAAAGAGCCAATACTCGCCAACAGCCACACCACTGGAAGTAAAAACGCGGAAATGCAAGTTGCCCGGAACGCCCTGCAATTTCGTGCAAGAGCGCGGTATTCGCCGTCGAGTTGAGTTACACACACATACCTACCTACACATCTAAAGAGGCAAAGCGGCACGAAATGAGCACCTATAATGATGGACCTCTGGAAGAAAACACGGCTCAAACTACTGCCCCGCGAAAATATTTATTAGTGCGAATGCCGTGCGGAATATGTAAGTGTATCACGTTTCATGGCTGACGGTGGTTAAAAGTGAGTGTATATGGGTGGAAGAAGTGGAAATTCTTCCGCCGACGTCGAGTAAAAGTGTAAAATGCAAAGCTCGACGGGCGTTGGGTTATCCGTTGTCCGTGGTCGGTTCGCCGGTCCGGCGCATTTGTAACTCACCGCTCCGTGAAAGCACGGAATCATTACCAGACCATTCCACCTTTTACGGAAACATTTATCTAATCCGGGGATAAATAGCGAGAGTGGCTCGACAAACGGGCCGCGGACTGCCCGAAGTCGGGTCCCCGAGGCTGATAGTCAGATACGCTGGAGTTCTGGAGTTGAACACTCACCTGAAAAAAAAAACAGCGTCAGTTACTTCCTGTTGGATCTGTCCATTAGATAAAATCAATGGATACTTATTTGAGCTTCATGGGAACAATTACTATTATGATTCAAATTTACATTTTTACACCCTAATACATTGCTTGCTAATGCTACAACAAGATCTTCGTTGCCTTCATATCAAGAATACTAGCAGCTTTTTCTCAATCGTTGCAGCGCCGTAATGTCCTCGTTAGTTCTTCCTCGGAAACAATCCTCGTATTATTTTTGATACACCGCACCGGCCAATTATGCATTTTGATGTGTCGATAAAGCCTTCTACGGCAAACATTTCGGTTCGTTAGTCTCGTGTGTGTGCGAAACTCTAATTCATTATTTCTCTGTATGATGCTTTCATGAGATTTTTTCCCCAATGGGCGGCGCGCTATTTTTAGACTTGGTCTTTTGTTGCAACAACCCATGGGCTCCACAATATGGCCGTTGCTATTGCTAATTTATTCATTGCACGTTATCCATTACTAACACAATCTCGAATAATGACGATAATGCGGCATAGAGAGCAGAGGCAATTAACCTGCCGCGCGATCGACTTCTGTGTGGACTTACATTGAGATTATATGAGGAGAGGTTCGAAAAAAATGTTTATCGCTTCCAGAAACTCGTAACGTGTCACATAGAAATAATGCTGTTGATATAAGATCAATTATTTACCGTGTGAACAGGTGATATTAAAATTTTCATTTCCTCTATTGCAGGTGCCCTGACAAAATCGCAGTTTCCCGTCTTCACCATCTACGCCCAGAAGAACTGTCTGGGAGTGAAACCTTGTGAACGAGCGTGGTGCATCGACAGAGTCCAAAATTATAAGCTCGCAGGATATTTGAGGAGCAAACAGACGGCTTCGTCCAGGCAAGAGTGCCTCGAAATGTGCCTCGGAGAAACGGAGTTTACGTGCAGGTGAGTGATCAAAAGCACCTAACTAGGTTATCATGCGGCATGCCTATTTAATGCACATGAATTTAATTTCCGAAGACGTTTGATTTTCTCAACATGAATGTATGACAGCATACTCTGTGCGTTCGTTGTACACGGTGCAATCTGCATATTTCATATAAGTCATTATCGTCAACTTCTCGGAGCCAAAAACAGTTCGTAATTAGTTGAGTTGCCATGACGCCGGGTATAAATCATTCACGATTTTATGCCCAAGTTTTCAACCGGCAGATAGTCGTAATACCGTGTATTAAACTTGAATGCCGTGTCACCACTGGCGTAGGTAATGAGATCAACTATGAAGCTACTGTTCAGACAGACTAGGTGGGCTTTTGAAAACGTAGTAGGCAACGTTTCCCACCAGTTGCAATGGTCTGAATTCGTCCTAGAGCTCAGATGTTTATGTACCTACAAAATTTTTGTTCAATTATTTGTTATTTATTATATTTCAAATTTTTTTGGGTTGGAAGAAAATGAACCCCTTATAATTATTGTTGAGTGGAAGTTGAATTATTATTTAGTCTAAATTTGGCTGTTTTCCATCATTATGATAGCGATGTCCCTCATAAACGATTTGGCAACATTGACTTAATTTTTGTTGACTGTATTGTTTTAAGCGCTTCACCGTAAGTCAAAAAGGCTCTGGACATGACGTTATTTGTGCAACCTTTGGGTAGATTTATCTTCAATATATGACTGTTTGTCAAGTTAGTTAAAAAAAATCAGTTCCATCAAGGAGGTACAGCTTTTCAAGTTTCACTTTTTGCTGGCTTTTAATAAATAATGTGAGTATTGAGTGAACCTAGGTATTTGGCTGCACTTTTGACAGACATTTGTCTTGAATTAATAGCAAGGGGCTGAGAGGGATCATGAATTTTTTTTTTCCGAGACATAGGTATTTAAACTTCAAAGGTATATAGTCAAAAAATCAACTAAGGATTCTACGGTTGCTTTTTCCGTTATCAATTCTGGAACAGCCTGTATACAACACAAGTAGTAGGTACGAGTGATTTGCATTAAATTATCAATAATTTGAACAAGGATCTGTTCCTACCGAAGTCGCATATATCATTACCAATTTGTATAGCAAAACCATAATCAAACGAGTAACAGGATGCAAATAATGTGAGCGTTGAAACTCGAGGGTTATTATTAAAGCTACGTATATATAATATACCAGAATAACTGGATGATACGCTACTGGCCTACTTCAAGAGCAATCAAGATCACAACTACTTACTATTTGTCGCTAGTGCAAGAAGAGCACTGACTATGAAACAAAAACAAGTCATGTCTTTGGTATTTGCACGTAAACTGCTGACGCTAATTCACCGCGGAAGAATTCAAAACTGACATGCAGCCATATACGAGAAAACCTTCAGCATCGGGGTTAGATACACTATAGAGCGCAATGTTCTCATATTGTAAAAAGTCTCCGGATATTTGAAGCGCGGCGCTCCGGTTGCCCCCGGGCATGTTTTATCACAGACGCGGATCTAAAAAAGTTTTCCCTGCTAGTAACTTGAGCGAGGTTCCAATGACCAACACAGGCTATAGGTTAGGTAGATATAATAATAGGTGTATAGGAACAAAACAAGAATGTTATACACAACTTGTTGGAAATTTAGCTAAAGTCAGCATTGCAGGGGCAAGTCACCATTAGGCCGCGCGGAAAAATTCTTCATCGAATAAGGAAAGCAGCGTTTGCAAGATGCGAGCCTGAACTGTACAGTACTCAGAAGACATGGGACTGTATTTCATGCTAATTGCCAGGAGGACGTTATTAAAAGTGGCGATTCTGTGCCGCCACCATGTATGGTATGGCGAGCGCCGTGTTCCAGCCGTGTCCCGCCATGTAGAAGAAGTGTCCACATGCAAATTTGCCCACCGCGGACTTGTTAAATATCCCCTTATTTATGGGTACAAGACGGCCGTGCTTGTAATAATCCAACACGTTCTCCCGCCGACCTGCCACATAGGAACTTCCTAGTAGTACGCCGCTGTTCGATATATTTCTTCAGCTGTTTCCTCTAATGGTAAAAAAAAAAACAGGTTCCTTGAATTTGGATACTAGAGCCAACAACAAAAAAATTTCATCCGTTTGCAGATAGGAGCCGGCATTTTGACGGTCCATTCAGAAACAACCGTGTTTCGAACACACGCGTTTTATGCATGTTTTTCCGAGGCGAGGGGTTGATTTCTCCGGAATTCAGTGTACATTTCGGAATTCCCGGAATTCTCTCGGAAATCACCGGAAATCCCGGAAACTTTTCGGAAATCACCGAAAATCCCGGAACTCTTTTGGAAATCACCGGAATTCCCAGAAGTCTTTCGGAAATCATTGGAATTCCCGGAAATCTTTCGGAAGTCATCGGAAGTCATCGGAATTCCCGGATTTTTTTCGGAAATCACCGGAGTTCCCGGAATTCTTTCGGAAATCACCGGAGTTCCCGGAATTCTTTCGGAAATCACCGGAATTCCCGGAGGTCACCGGAAATCCTTGGAACTCCTAAAGTCAGAATTCTTATGTACACTTTTTTCTCGGGAGATCAACCCCTCGTGTTTTCCAAAATTACGTGTAAAAGACAGGCCACTTTAGGTTCCTCTGGTCCTACTGTATGGAAATTCAAATACTGCTGTGTTGTCTTATAAGTCCTATGATTAGGATGAACATCCCTTATTACGAAGAAGCTGCCCCAAATATCAACACAGAGTGTCTCAACAAAAAGTCCCCACCCGGATTTTGTTGTGTACATAGAAAACAATTCAACGGAAGATGCCGAAACAGGTCGATTTTCATTTCTAAACGACCTGGGGATCTAGAAGTTGTCCTAGAAACAAAAGTCCACCCGTCTCGGTCTCTCGGTGTTCCCCCAATGCCATTTCCATCTGAGAAATCCAAGTGGAGCCTTTTATAACAGCCTGTGTGATAAAGTATTGTATACAGGGTGTCAATTCAAAACTTACAATAATTGTCTGTAGGTTAGTCGATTTTCATATCTGCTTTTGTATTCAGACTTACAGGCAATAGTTGTAAGTTATGAAATTGACACCCTGTAGATGTTTTGTATTGTATAGATTGATTGCCAGCTTGAAATAGCAAATAAGAATACGCTATCATGCAAACTAGCGAAAATAAGAGATGTTTACTGTCTGAGCTGGTAAGCTGTGCCAATATACTTCAGTCTTTCAGTGAAAAGGACTAAGTCGCCTCTATCGGAGTCATCGGAGAACGCACCTTTATGACCACGCCAATTTTCCTTCCTCACTTTATTGAAAACTCTATTCAATGTCTTTAAAATAAGAGTATTACTTACCTCAGCTCCTGTTGTACCTAATTGAAAATTTCAAAAGAGTAATTGCATCCCCTATCTCAGCTTAGTTACAACCATGGGATGAAAAACGATTACTTAAGTTTGGTGTTAGTGGTTTCTCCCAATCTGAAACGTTTACTGAAGGAATCATCTGATTTTGTCAAACGCAATGTTGACGAACAAAAGAAAAATCTGATTTTGTAAAATTCGTGGGTTGATAGATTATGTCCAACTGTTGTGAAGAGAATTGAAAGACATTCAAAATAATGTGCATTTCGACCCATATCATATTCCCATTTGAAAGTTTTGAAAGGGTAGTCACCTTGCCTATAGAAGGGTGGTACGGAAAGATTGAAACTAAGTTAATTAAATTTCCCCCCGGAAAGAAAAGACGTCGGTACTCGATACAAGAGCGGAAAAAGTAAAATTGCTTGCTAATTAGGTACACGCCACAATGTCAATATCTGAATAAGGAACAACTTTATTGTATTTAACACTAGAGATGGCTTAGAGCGGTATGTTCGACCTTTTGCCTGTTAATATGCCTATGATACAGTCGCAGACATTTCGCACTTGTGTAGGCAATTCAAAAGCTAATTGGAGAGCAAATTATTCGCCATGGAATTGAATTATAATATGCCTATTCAACTAAATGGCAGTGGCACCATACACAGAGCCCTTGAAGTTTGCGCTTCGATCCCCAGCATCGGAAAATCGAACACTGTCCATCATCATAAATAATTACGCATCCCAGGGCCGCGAAGGTATAAAATTCCTGCGGGCCGCTTTTTACGACCCTCCTGTGTTTCGAAGTTTCCACTCTCGTTCGGAAACGCTCTAATCTCTCTCCTGAATAAATAAAACGTATTGCTCGTTGCACGAGCCGACTGTATCGTTGATGATGTCGAAGTTATTTTTACTACCTCGCCCCGATGAAGATGTCCATAACAATAAACATGCTTGTCGCTTTTAATTACATCTAGTGACTATCGCCACGCGGGCATTCCAGTTCAGACCAACGTCTCGTAACGGAAACAGTGAAAAACCTCATTGTGTAAGGTACTACAGGGTGATTAATCTACCGTTAAAAGGATACAAATTCGGTTTTTACAGCGCGTCATTAACAGCAGCGCGCCCGAGCGCCGCTTTATCGTCTCAAAGACCACGCGTAAAAACAAATAATATACTTAGGTCCATTTATAAACCTCTACATTATGATAATCATAACAGCAGAGTCGCAAGTAAGAACTAAAAACTGGATAACAGGATGATGTTCTCTTTGCCGAGTGTGTCGGAACTTTGTGCACGATTTATAATGTTAAAAATACATACACAGGAGTTAGCGAAGTTAAACAAACTACAACAGCCTTATCCGAGTTTTGCATCAATATTGATATTAATGTGTGTGCACGTTAGGCTGCTACTGCAGAGGAATTTTTAATTGAAAGGCGGCGCTGGTGAGCTGCTGGCTCGAAGTAATTGCTTAGTCCTGTGGTGTTCTTTTTTTCAGAGACTTTCAGGAGAAGAGGGGCAATTCGAGAAAAGCCCTGCTCGCTCTTCTGCATACACGGGAAATTGAATAGTGGCGGGATGTTTACATCGGAATTTAGATTAAAAATTATTAATTAAACTTGGGGAGTTTCTTGGGGAGACGAGTTTCGCTCAATTAATAATCAATCGAGTACCTAATCAATGGAATAATAATTATCGGTAAACGCGTTTCTTTTTGTTCAAAGATTCAAACCGAGTTTCTGCAGCGAAGCTGAGAAAATATTCAAATATTATACACGCCAGTAATGGGGGCAATACCCATGATTGTATCCTCTGCTTGATGGGCGGCCAGTATTAATTATACTTGAGAGCCTGTTCGGAAATTGGAAGACTTCTCCCATGTAATCTACCGGCTTTCCTCTTCCGGACCAAATCTGAAAGCTCTAGCTTTCAAAGCTGCGTTTTCAGGGAAAATAACATCTTCCAGAGCCTGACTCCAATACCGGCTTTCGGAGCAGCCTCCAGTGCTGGTTTTCGAAGCCGGCTTTCAATACTGGTTTTCGACAAAGCCAGATTTTTTTAACGTTTATTTAACGTCGGTCTATTTCCGCAACGAGGCCTTACACCGACGCCGGTGTATGCTTTGCATTTAGCAAGCATTCCAACTAAATCAAGGAGCTTGATTCCGAGACAAAAATCCGACTGCCCGCAGCGGAAATCGAATCCACGATCTCTGGCGTGGTAGACGACCACCACATCACAAGCTCCTCAACTAGGTTTTATTCCAAATTTCCAGAAATGAAAAATTATCACTTGATAGATTACGGATGAGAATTGGTTTGATCTGCCTAATTTAAGGCGGTACTCCTCAATCCTCAAGGGTTCAACTTGTATGTGTTACTCTGCATAAAAAAAACTCAACCATTATCTTGACGCCTAGGGCTTGACATGATTATATTCCTCAAAATCCAGCCGCAATCGTGGCAAAGTTGACCGATAGGACGCAACGGAGGCGAAAAAAGTGGAGTGCTTCTTGAAAAATCTTCATTATTGAGTGAGGCGTCTAGGGTTATTTTTTTGGTACTGAATTCTAGACATGCCGCAGAAGTAGTATTAAGTATACCTAACGTATATTGTGGAGTGCGGTCACATGTTGGAGCATGTGGTTGTGCTTCTAATGGCATCCATAAAATATTTTACAGTCGAAAACTTCGGAAAATGGAAGCTGCCAAGAAATTTCATAACGTTCAAGAAAATGCTTGCAATTTTATATAACAGGGTACACGACTACACGCGCGTGCAGCACAATGAATCTGTGCAAAATACGAATAGTGCAATATAAATAAAGCTTAATTTGAGATAAATATTTATTAAAAATACCTACATGTAAAATAACCCGTAGTGAGCTTTCAGCCTTTCTCAACTTTGGAACCACTGGTTGGATTCTGGAGAAATTCGAGCAAATGATCATTCAAAACAAATTTCTAGCAAGTAACTGCCAAATACCCCAACCCGCGCCGGTTTATGGAATACTTATTGATGGAAAATCATAAGCTGTATCTCCGCTATCAAGCGTTTATGAGGTATGTTTTTATAGTCAAGTCAGCTTCATTTTCGATCGTCTATTCACCCTTAAAATTAAAAGGGTTAATTGAAGTCGGGACACTGATAATGATTATTTTTCCAACAAAAGCATATTATTAGAGTCGTTATTTTTCGTATTGTTGCCGATGACCGCTAAGCGGGTCGGAAGCATCCGCTCCCTCAGTGGTGGCGTCCCGAATTACAGTGTCAGTTAATTGCAATTAATCCGGTGGGGGTTGGGAGGGTGGCGGCGGTTTGGGTTTGGCACAAGACGGTTATCGGCCAACATCGACCGAACACACTATTAAATTACATCGACGAAAAGGTCGACGGTCAACTTCGCAGTGCAAGGCAAGCCACTGTGATAATTACCAAAGTTTGGTCGTACCAAGCTCCGTTCTTGGTATACGATGCCCGGCCACCACCTCTGTACCTCTCCGCCCGATTTCATGTGAAGTCACCCCCTTGCCTCTTGATGCCAGCACCAGCATATCCGTGCGCGCCCGTCATCCCAGTTTTATCTCACATATTAAGTTAGCATACGGACTGGGATCGAAATTTAGTATCCCCCAAGTTTCGCATATCGCATCCCCCGTAGACACCTCATTTTCACATTGCCAACAAATTACCAAGTCGGCGGAGGCGGCTTTGTGGTTAGATTAACTCGCAGGAGCGGCTAAATCAACGTTTCGATAATACTGTTTCGATTATGCCACATATAGTGGCGCGAGGTGAAATGGAGCACCCCACCAAATAGATATTGTCCTCCCGTATAATACTACGGTTCATAATCCGTCAGAATCGTCTTTGCCCAGTTTCACGAGTTGCAAAATTGACCACCAGGCAGTGCGATCCAAGGCTTGCTCCAAAGTGTACCTACTCGATAGAGGAGTGTGAGACCACCGATTGCTTCAACCACCAAATGAGAGACATAGAGCCTAACTTTTTATTACCTCAACATCCAGAGAGATCCGATGTTCTACAACATAAGAATGTCACCGTGGTGTCACTTTTTTCTAGCAAACTCATTCTGGCCTGCTAAACATAGCTCCCCAATTGGATCACTTCTAGGTTCAAAAGGATCCACTCAGATCATCGTGTCATCGATGAAATCGACAGTGCCTAAAAATACGGACCGACTTCTTTGTCATCGATACAATTCGAAAGGAACAAAATCGGATGAAACTTACAACTAAAACAAAAATTACTGAGTTGTTTTATATGAATACTTTATCATCTTCTGTCAGTAATTTCAACCTTGCGAAATGGGATTACACCAGCAGTTAATCACATGATCGGCAAAATTGCGAACAATGAAAAGGGAGAGTCTGGATATTAATTGTCTGGTTGTTGCTGTAGGTAATAAATTCATTTAGATGGGGACAAAATTCTTTCGGAAGGCAAAGGTGTAAAAATTCGTCGACTTGAAAATCGATGCAGCCGCTTGCATGATCCAATTATCGTTACTGCCATCAAAAGAGGTCAACGGCCAACATTCGAATCGACACCGGTAGTTGCAGCCAGCGTCCTCGCTCTTCTCTTTCGGGACGATTTTCGCTCGCTTACGCTTGGCGCGCACATTTTTAATTTTCTACTCAATTAATTTTGGAGCAGTGTACTTTTTCGGGTGGGATGTGATCGAATTACAAGACGTTCTTTCTCATAGAGTTTTATGGTAGGTTAGCGGACACGGACTTCAGTTTTTTGCGCCGAGTTGGATAAAACCTGGAACAAGAAGAGTGTTACGAACGTGTGCAGAAACGACAGGAATGAATAGACGATGACAACTCAAATGCATGAACGTATTCAGAAGAAAGTATCATAATATTATGATCTTGAACGCGATTCTGACAACGTCTACCGAATCAGGCATGTATCTAAAAATGCCCTCGAAATACCCCAAACCAAGACTTGAACAAAATTCGAAATGCTTTGACTGTCATGACGGGTCCATTGCAGAAAGGCGCTTTGTAAATTGCTATTGGCAGTATTGGCACACCTATTACGTCTACCTGGGAGTACATGGGAAAAGGACGGAGGCGGCGCGGGTGCCTGCGACGCCGTCCGAATAAATTCGCCATTAATCAAAGGATAGATCCGAAATGGCCATAACTCACGGACCGGCGTTCGCACACAAACGTGGCCTAATGGTCGAGAAGCCTAAATGCAAAAGTAACGAAGTATAACTTTGCAGAAGTGGGAGGAAAGGGATTAGTCCCGTGCATTAGCATGTGATATTGCCCGTACATTATCTTGTCTTGACCATTATTGGTAATTTACATTTTACATGTCTCAGTTGCAGTTGAAATAATCACCGCCATTACACCCGGAGCTCTGTGGGAAGAGAAAAACATGGAAGTTTTTCTTGTGATGCACGCCATGGTCATCCCGAATGGACAAATTAGCGATGAATTATGCCAAAAGTACTTTACGGTGAAGCTTCCGAGGCTTGGCTCTGCGCGAACTCAACCATGAAATATTTCCTATGCTGTCTGGGCCGGGAGTACCTGAGCAATGAGAAAATTTGATTTGACACTAAACGCCGCTCGTGCTTGAGCTGCATTCTAGGTTGCGACAGAAGACCATAATCTAGCGATTCTGAATTACAATCAAGATTTAAAAGGGTACATTTCAAGCCTGTAATCAAAAGCATCAAAGTGTTAAAGGTGACTTCCACTATACGTACTGGGTATACTTTGTCGTCTCAAAGCCGTTCCCATTGCTGCAGCTACCACCTACTTATCTACTTGAATTAATTAGGTTTTTCTATATAGGTGTATTATATATACATGCAGTACCTATAATCTTTCATCGTCGCCATGTCTCTTGCATTTTTCACCAGCATCCACCAACGCCTGACCGCGACCTCATCCTGCTCTCGATCATGGGAATTACTCAACAGGTGATAATGCCTAATTTATATGCATCGGGTGTGTTTACGTCGCTAATGCGAAAAGTGTCGACCGCAAATATCTCCTCTGGGTTTTGATTTATATCGTCAGATCAACGCGGCCAGTACTTTGGAAGGGAGAACGGGACGCAGAGTCCCTGTTCCATTATAATTTTATTGAGGTGGCACATTTAGCGTCCGGTGTGTTGATAAGTCACTCAGTTGCAAACACGGCCCCGTAATTGGTCCATAAATCAAGCGATCCGCATTAAGCGCCTCCATACCCCTTTCCTCTCCAGTCCTCGAGAGCTGCCGCCGCATTGTCATCTCTATCGTGATTAATAATTGGCAATATCGCTTAATTGCGTCGAGGTGTTTATTCCCACGACGTGTTTATCAGTGCAGCTTCACATGTTCTCGAATACCACAAGAGAAGTGATTATTATTATGGAAGAGGAGAAGGAATGGGGAAGGAAATAAGAAAGGGACAGGGTTTGTGTAGAGACGCCGGTGTCTCCAATTACGTCCCGGGGCCACAGTCGCCGCGGCGTGATGAATGCGTGAATGTCGGGGGACGTCGTTAGGGAAATGTGCAATTGTAATTGTTGGTATCTTGCGAACATTAGCGATAATCGCTGGCAATTTGTGTAAATCTGTCGACGCACACGTATATATGTAACGATCTGATGCAAGTAAAAGTGTGCCGAGCGCGGTTTTTGCAATTCCATGCTCGTTTTCCTGCCAGCAGGAGCTGCGTTTTCCAAAGATTGATTTTATTGGAGGCAAATCGCAGCGAAATGGCAGTACAAGCTCGAATGGTGTAGTTGAAAGCTGCAACTAATTGTACGGCGGCGAACAAGCGACCAACCGTGATGATAATTTCATTCTCTCTCAATGAAACTGTATCACGGTTACACCGAATGCATTAACCATTTTCTAGTGCTTGGGGGATTGCGATGCATCAAGGTGCAAAGTTTTTTTTTTATCAAACTGGAATGTTCTGCAGTGTGAACAATCTTTACATAATAAAAACCATGACTTTCAATCATACTTGTTGAGGTGTATGTCAGTTGAAATGGTTCCAAAATAAGTATATTCAAAGTACCTAGTTAACTGCTTCAGTTAATGTCAATCTCTGCATGCGCCATCAAGTAAAGAGTTACCTAGTGCAGTGTCGTATAAGCCACCCTTCACATCTTCATGGTGAGCGATTAGCTCCGCAGTGCTCCAAGGTCTCTGTCGTACGGCAAATGCATTTCCGTCATTTCTGAGCGCCCTCAAACATCTCTCCGTGGGATCGTATCGACAAAGTCGATCACGATGTGAAATTTATCGTTCAACTCTCTCCGTCATCACAAGGACGCAAAAATGTTCTAAAAGCCTCATAAGCGTTCTCTCCTGGCGTCTTATTAAATCCTTTTATCGGGATCTGATTGAAGGGAGCCAGATAGATTGTGTAGATCCAATCCTGATAAATGGGGAAGTCCGCGAGTCCTTCACCTTTCGCCTATCTTGGCTCGGATGCAGAGGAGAGAACGTCTCGGGGCATCTCTGAAATCGCCACGGGCATAACTCATCTCCATACAATGGCCCTGCCGCCGCACGTCCTTAATGCTCTCCCTGTAGCCGTGTGCATGTCATATTAAATAGCGTTCTGTGCACTAATTACTAATTACCTCCCATCAAAATGTTAATCTACTGCATTGTTGAGGTGCACTTAGCCGCCGTGATGAATGCCCCGTCTACTCCTGAAACCGCGCTTTCGATTTACCATCACCGGACTAATTGGAATATGCCCATCGGGATGGACACCGCCTCCACAATTCATCGCGCAATTTTTCGCATCAGCTCCACGACTTCTGTGATCTGTTTCCTTACACCTTCAATTCAAAACTTGTGTTCTTTATTGAAGTCAACAAATTGGCTAATGAATAATGAACAAAGCAGAAGCAAAATGTAATCTATACTGATGAGATTAGGGTTCGAGCACAACGCATCTTGGTCGATACTGCTTTACCAGAAATGCGACGACTACTCGTCGACTCTAAACTATAACGAGAAGCGATTTTACAAACTCAAAATCGGTTCCAGATTACTTTACGTGATGTAATTCAGCGCAATGATCAGGTAATTATCTGGTACTTACAAAGTTGTCGACGAAACGACCGAGGTTTCATTACCAGTGTAGCCAGGTGATGAAAAATCCGTGTGTATACCTCTCTATCTACATAAGTAGCTATACAGTTGCATCTTGTACACCAACAAATCGACTAGTGTTAATTGAAACCACATGCCATGATGATCAGTTCTACTGCTTGCCCGTATAGAACTTTGAATTGTGCAGCGGCACGTATATGAGATTCTGTGCAATTATGGGGCATTAAGTGGTTTCCGCGAAAAGTTAAACGGTACCTGTCGAGAGAAAGGTATTGGTAAGCAAAAACGAGTCTTGCAAAATATGGCCGGGACGGCCGTTGGGTCGGTCGATTCGGAAAGCCTTTGGGTTCCCCGAACGCATAATATTTTTTGCAATAATTTCTTGCATATTATAATTCAACCTAATCGCCAATTAAATACAAGCGTCTGCTTGAATTATTGTGCTATATATATTTAAACTGCATATTTCTGACATCATATGGAATCAAAATTCCTTGAAAACGAAGGTGTGGAAGATATAGAACTGTCACATAGACTAGAGATATAAGAACCTAGAAAAAGCAGACAAAAATTGCATGAAAGTTGTAATGGGTTGGGAAACAGTGGAGTTCATCACAGTAATGGGAGCACTGACGAGCTGGTGCAGCACGCTGCAGGGAATCTGCCTTCCGGACCCAGGCTCATTCTGACGCTAACTATGACGGCCATCAAAACATGATAAAAGAAGAACCCTGAAGTGGCATGCATGCAGACATATGGGTATTATACAATAAGAAGGCTGCATACACGCAAGACAAAGCTGTAATTGCCAGAACTTGCAGGAACATTGATGTTGTTGATGTCGTTTGCAATTACTCAAGGTTTTAAACTCAGAAAACCTCTGGGAATTGAACATTGCAAGTTTAATTATCACATGCAAAAGGTAGGAACTGAGAGTGGCCTTGTATGTCGATACACAGCAGAGCTTAGATAACGTATGTAACAAAAGTTTCTGGAAAAATTTAGAGGACCTCTTATCTTTTGCAGGAATAATATAATTTCAAAAATAGTTTCAACAACTCAATCTTACATCTATAGTTATTCAAAAAGATGAGTCATGGAATTGATAAAAGTCCATTGTCTTCGATGGCCCGCAGTTTCGTCTTAACTTGTCGCATGAGACTTTGGACGGAAGCAACATCGATTTCATTAATCTTTTGGTAGATCCTACGACGCAACTTGGCTTTTGGCTTGAATTTTACTTCATTTGGACAGTTGTCTACATTCTTGGTATAAAACCCATCGTTCCTCTTCATATGTTCCCAAGGGTAAAATATTTTTCTTCGTCCATAACAATTACCCTTTTTTCGGTGGAGTGCAGGCCCCTTAGTGCATGACAGCAGATGGGTATTCTCTGCAGTTGAGCTGCCGCGTAGTTTGGGCATTTACGTCTTTTACGATAAGTAAGCCTTCACTATACGCAATTCCCGATGCACAGTCATGTGAGAAACGTGAAAGCGCAGTCCTAATCTTCAAATTGACTTCCCCACCTGGTATGCTGCTCTTCTTACCAGCCTGGCGATATTGTCTACAGTCAAATCTTTCGGCCGTCCACTGTTTGGCAAGTTAAGACATGGGATTCTTTCCTCGCACGTACTTATCGTACGATAAATCGTTGTTTTGGAGATATTTTGGTCCCTTAATAACTTAATAAGGTAACTATTCCACATTTAGGTAGTCGTCCAACTAGCTTATAGATGCTTTTCCGCATCTCAAGCTTGTGAGACATTTTTCAGAACTTTCTTGCAAAACTTGAACTGTCAATTGAAAACACAATATCCAGAGATTGTTTGTGCCAAACGGCGAATTGATACTTCATTGTTTAGTCATAGCTCCTCGGCTCCGAAATGTTTCCGGAAACTTTTGTTACATACGTTATGCTTTGTCACTCCACAGTGTGCAACGTTTCACTCTATGCGATGACTCCACCGGGTCTACAATGGCCTGTTATCAATTTTACCACTCTCTCTGTGTCCTTCAGTCAGTCCAGATCACAAATCCAAGAACATAGTGAGCTAACCGTAAGAACAAGAGCCCACAAGAGAAGTTTCAAGTCCCATGCGGATCACTTTCTCAATACGAATTGACATACACGAAAACAGTGTTAGCCGTAAATTTATGTTCGACTCTATCCAGCCTTCTAAATACTGTAACCAAATCGTACATCAAACCAGCTTCTCTTTGTCTCTCTGAGTGACTAAGAAGACAATCTCGGCTTAGTCAGTCTCTATAGACAACAAACCTTATAAGCCAAAAGAACTGGCCGAATCCAAAACCGTGTGACGTTTTTTTTGTAGAACCAAGACCAGTTTATTATATCCCAGACTTTATGCAGCAGGGATCCATCCTCGGATCCATCCCACAGAACTATACGGGTGCAGGAAACAAATGAGAAGCATTTGGAGAAAAAAGAAAATACATCAGAATCGCAGAATCAAGGCGATATAATGGATTGATGATTAGAGCAAGGCAGGAATAGTGGATGGACTATTATACTCATATAATACTGGATGGACTTTGGAAGACCGCAAGAGGCCATGAATGGATTCTAGTTTCTTCCTTGAAAAATGAAGTCTTGTTCAATAACCCGGCGTGTTGTATAGTACGAAAAATAACTATAGTTTCTTGAGACAAGGACGCCGTCTCGGAACAATTAAGGCAACGGTAGACATGAGCTGAACTGAGCCCCTGGGGGTTGGTCTCTGATTCACAGCCAAAGTCTGGCGCAAGGCACAAAGCACTGTGGACGAGCCCCCAAGTCAGACACTCCTTGGTTCCAAGTTCCACTCAATCGGCAAAGCGGTAAAACTTTCTGCAAATGTCCACAACAAGAACCAAGCTCAGGTCGGCGGAGGGTCTCCAATGGATTTCCGTAACCTTCACAAGTAACAGTTTTGTACCATGCCCGACGCATCAACAAACATAATCTCTTGACAAGTGGAACAACGTGTTCCTAGTCCTTTCCCATTTGGTCCGAGCAAGATTCAGCTTGTCATTTCCAAAAAGCCCCGATCTAGCTAGATTGACCAAGGTAGGGGTGACACGGTTGGCTGCAGGTCAGCGTGTGGTAAACGCATGACGAGCATGCAGATCGAAGAACAATTGATTATAAATTCCCAATCGGCTGCGAAAACTGGAAGCGAATGTGTGGTGAAAGCACTGAAAGCCGGGTCTGGTCGGTCCTTTCGACTGGGTTCATTGGCGAGCCCCGCCGCATTCCATATCGCACAATCAATCCAATTTAAAGTGGCATTTCAATACTCCACAACGGCTTATATTCCAGGCTCGCACAATGGCCGGCGAACACAACATTCTAACGCGCGTTCCACCATAAGCTGACAATATTAAGATTTACGTATCAGATAATTCCGGAGAGAGGCCGCTGCGGCAGCGTCCGGGATGTGCGGTCGCACAAACGCCGGCGACATAAACGCTATCTATCGCTGCTCGCATTACATATTTGTGAACTCGCACAGGGCAGTAAAGCGCTCATGTCGCTATCTATATAAACTAGCAGAGGCGAGCTTTTGCCTGGATAATTATTATGGTCGGACCGCGACGACGACGACGGCTGACTCGCGGACGAAGAGGAGCCTTCCCTCCTTGCAGTGGCGTATCTGGGGTAAATTGCGCCTAGGGCAAAACATGAAAAGTGCGCCCCTGAATTAGAAATCTTGAAAAATGCGCCGCAGGCGTTTTTCTCAAAATTCAGGTGGGCCAACGACAAATTGGGCCCCCGTATTAGGCTATATCTGGATCGGGTGAAAAAGTTGATCCTCTGTTTGAAAGTATTGGTTTGGTTTTTGCCTCTGTCTTTAATAGTGATGTAAAAGTAGCTATAGCAAATTTGACAAATTTTTAAAAAGTTACACAAACGAAAACGGATAACACATAATGAGACTATTTCTTCGATTCAGCTTCTTGAGTTTTCTGTAGCTCTTCCTGCTTTGGCTTCTGTTTCTGTTCCTCTTTCTGATTTGGCCTCGTTTCCTCGCCGTCCGTTAGTGGGTTTTTTCGAATACGATGAAAGTTGTTGTAAAGCATTGTATAGACCAAAGTTGTTGATCCCAATAGTTCTGCCGCATTTAATATGACACCCATCTTATTTGCTTGGTTTTGGAACGAGCACCGGAGAGACGTACAGTTTTTGTGAATTCAGAAGTTAATCTGCCAGTTCCACCAGTTTTTCACAAGAACTGGAGAAGAACTTCTCTGTTAATATTTCACTTGTCAATCATTGCTTACACGAATTGTGCCCAACAGTTCAAAAATCTACATTATTTCTTTTTTCATTTTTTTTTATATTTCCATCTTTTTCTCTCATTTGCGCCCTGAGGATCAAAGTGCGCCCATGGCACGTGCCCCACTTGCCCCCCCATAGATACGCCTCTGCCTCCTTGGTGTGCGAGCTTCGAAACGAAAGGGAAAGGGCCGCGGGATCCGCCATTCCAATCACGTCTCGCCTTGCACGGCAAGAATTATGCGGCCGATAATGGCGAAAAAGCCCGTCGTTTCGAGTGGTTAAATGCGTTATGTAGTGCTCGCCTTCTTCGTAGCCTTATATCCCCAACATGGAGCACACAGGCCGCAAATGGGAGAGACAATGAGACACACACGCGGGGACGTATTTATGGGCCGCAGGGGCAACACTTCTCGCAAAGCGCCGGTTTTCCATGTCCTTACGCCGTGATTAACAAGTGTAAACGTGAATAGTAATAAGCCACTTGTCCTACGAATAAAACGCTCGGCCTGAGTAACGACGAATCCAGCTTGCGGTCACCAACCAACCAACGCAACCATGTGATTTAATCAAAGAAACGACGGGCACTGCGGGCGTAATTTCGATGTAAAAACACAGAACGGGGGTTTCGCACTCTCTGGGATTCTGGAAAAACGCGGACGCGAGTTATGGTCTATTTAGCCTGGGAATAATGGCAGGCATTAAGGAAAGTGCCCGTACATGTCCACATATGTAAAGCACGAACCGAGATGGATGGCCTGTCATTCCAACCAAACAACTTTAACTGTTTACCACCATGATTTACCGTCTATTAACTCTTAGACTCGATTTAGTCATACAATTCCGCTATCGGTATGTCAAATGTTAAGTGCAGCTTTACAAGGGAGCAAACATACACCCATTATTCCTCTGCCGTTGTCTTGCTTTGGACTGCGTCATCCAAGGAACGCGTTTCTGGTGCTTGACAAACTTGTCCAATTACACAATAAAACTCGCGGGCAATTACAGACCGATTTGCCTGGAGCAGATTGACTGCCTCTTCGGAAACCCTCAATTTAATCCTCTCCTGGATATAAGTAGCTACCGATATGTTTGCGAATTCCATCTTTTCTTTTACATTGACCACAATTACCCTCACGTTCCTTTGCAGTACACTAGTCCGTGGAAGACTAATGACAGAGGGCTGCTGGTGAAGTAGGTAGCAAAAAGTAGATACCTAGTAGTCTTCCTCTGATATGAGTATGGCTTGATGAAAATCATGATGTTCCATGCTGATACAATGAAGAGTCATGTCGTTCCCTTACAATGTCTCTCTTTACGACCGCGACTGGGCAACAGTTTTATTAGTTGCACACGTCACGCGTCCGTACATCATCAGAGTGCTGCACAATGCATACTAAATCCAACCATTTTTTCATTCCTTGTGGCCTTGACTGCTTTCCTCTCCTGTGCCATTAATCAGCGCTATGACCTTTAATCAAAAATTCACGCCTCTATGCGACACAATATTTCAGATGCTTTATTCAAATTAGCAAGTTGGTAACATCCTAATGCGGAATGCTAATGATGGGTCCACAACGAGGCCCTATAGACATTAGGCAGAAGGCAGGTGTGAGCATCGCTTATTAAATAAGTGATTGCATAATCAGTTTCCGTGTGAGTGTACTTACAGGATATGACAAGAGGGTTCCCATAGCGGCTAACAGTATAGCTGGAGATTAAATGGATTTCACATAATTAATCTTTAGAACATCCATACAACGAGGAGTATATAATTATTATTATCATAATTGTTATTATTGAGATTCGTCACGGATCCTCGTAGAATCTTGCGTGTGATCGACGCAGCAGCCACGGGTGACAGATCTGGAGTGCCGGTGGAACAGTACCTGCCACATATGATGAGCCTGTCAAAAATGGTTATTGTGGAGGCTTTACTTGCGATGTGCGCACAATGCCATCGGTTATGTAATATGATGGTAGCAAACGGCATTTAGTAATGGGACAGCCCATCATTCCACAAACACCGCACCGTGGAGAATCCGACGGTGGTACAACGAACCTTGTCCCAACAATGGTAGGTAGGTACTGGAAGCGGCCTAATGCATGGCGCTTTTCTTCACAAAACTGAATGACTAGACACTAATAATCGTGAAAAGCGGGATGCCTTTATTTATTGTACGAATTATTAGCGGCCGTAAAGTGTTTATTATTGTCTCAATGCTTATTATACCTTTGGGTTTAATTCTTTGATGTGAGTATATAGGTATCTACTTATTGAAGTTATTCGTTTAATTATTGTTAAAAGCGCATTTCGAAGAAGTAGATTCAACTGAAGACGAATCGGGTACCTCGCTAGTGTGCCAGTGACAAGACGAGCGAGACCAGTCATGTCTTGCCGTGTCAAACACTAATTCGTGATAAAATCGTGAATCGAGCGTAACTACACGTTGCTATAAGCTCTGGATTTTTATAGTTTGCTTTGATGTCTAATCTCCACGGTATAATGGAGTGTATGTGATAAAAGGACCCACCACGTAGACACCTACGAAGCATTGATAGATCTGCGAAATGACTGAATAGGATACCATTGCAAAAATACCGAAGTATCACATTTTAATTATTATTATTGTAACGAATAGGTAGGTACCCGAAGTCACTTTTCCATATTTAGTAATATTATGATATCCTTGCCCTAGATTTTGACGTCGGGTGCATAAGATTATTGGGAACGGAGATTTGGGTGAGATGGAAAAATAGTCCCCATTATTTTTTGATGGTGTTGGGAGCTGGTTGAAAAGGGAGCTCTTGGTGGGATCAACGGTGATTGCGGCGGCGGCGTCCGATATTCTCCTTTGTCGAGAACGTGACTCGCAGTTAGAAGCTGCTTGTGTGGCTCGTCATCTTCGGGACGGTGACACTAAACACACACGCTTTGCATCTCAACAATACAACCACCCTGGTCGGTTCCGAGCCAGCAATCTGCCCGCCACGGCTGATTACCCTCACATTCTCTTGTTATTTACACGTGAATATCGACAGCCACCACCTGGAATGACGCGCAATTTGCGAGCATCCTCGTCAATGTATCACTAAACCTTGCAAGCCGTAGTGTCATGATGCCTAATAATTGGATTATTTTTTAGAATCATCATCGACTTTCAACAAAAAGGAAGTTTTACACTGAATTTTTGTTACAGATCCGCCAATTACAACAACTCGACGGGAGACTGCGAGCTGTCCGGCATGGACCGTCTTACTCTAGCCGGAAGTAATGCTTTTCAAGCAGCCGACGGCTTCGACTACATAGAAAACAACTGCGTAGAAGAACCGACGAAGCTGTGCGAATTCAAAAAGCTCAACGGGAGGATCCTGAAAACCGTAGATTCGGTGTATCAAGACGTCGGATCCGTGGACGAGTGCCGTGAACTGTGCCTCAACTCGCCATACCGCTGCCATTCGTACGACTACGGCGATACGGGCGAGATGGTGTGCCGCCTCAGTCACCACTCCCGTGCCACTCTTGCTGACATCCAGGTTCGTTACAAATTTCATTAACGCGCCCCACACTGTTATGACAATAAAGCGCACAGGTGATGGGCGGAAAACTGTTGAGTGGAGTAATAACGTCACGTAACTGTCGACGGAAACCTCGAGTAGGAAGCGAATTCCTGCGCTCTCTTCCTCCTCAAGGAACATTAGCGGTCTCGACTTTTCTCCAGTTTTCGTGGTTTTCCATCAGACTGTCGCGACAAATTAGCTTTCGCCTTCCTTCACCGCAATTTTTTCTCATACGCACCGCCTTTTGCAGGATCCGTACTTGGAAGTCCCGGAAGCAGCCACGTATGAACTCAGCTCGTGTTACAACGTTAGCATCGACTGCCGGTCCGGAGACATGGTGGCGCGCATTCAGACCAGCAAGATATTTGACGGTAAAATCTATGCCAAAGGAAGTCCCAACTCGTGCGTCAGGGACGTCAACAATAGTCTCGAATTTGAGCTCAGCATGGCGTACGACAACTTGGAATGCAACGTCCGCAAGAACGGACTTGGAAGGTATTCACGTCAAGAACGTTTCTTTTTTGGATGTTTCTAACCGATTTTTTTTTTCCATTAGGTACATCAACGACGTTGTTATTCAGCACCACGACAAAATAGTCACAAGTTCGGATCTGGGACTGGCAGTCACGTGTCAATACGACTTGACCAACAAGAGCGTAACAAATGAAGTGGACCTCGGAGTGCACGGAGACATCCAACCCGCCCTCTCGGAAGAAGTCACCGTGGATTCTCCCAATGTCGCAATGAAGATCACCGACAGGAGCGGCGGGGACGTCATGCCATCTGCCGAAGTCGGCGATCCGTTGGCGCTGCGTTTCGAAATCATGGACAAGAACAGTCCTTATGAAATCTTTGTCCGTGAGCTGGTGGCGATGGACGGCGTAGACTCCAGCGAAATTGTTCTTATCGATTCGGATGGCTGTCCGACAGACCATTTTATCATGGGACCCATTTACAAATCCGCCGACTCGGGCAAGGTACGTTTCACGACAATTTTCTTGTACAGTCAAGACACCGTTCCCACAGAGCATGTTGCAACTGTGCCGGTACAAATTGCTGAAATATTAGCAACGGCCAATTAGAGATTGAGATAATCTCGAGATCTATTTGAATATAGCATTGTGGTCATCAAGTGGAGGTTATTTTGAGTGCAATTCTAATGCGCTTATTTCATGACGATGTGAAGCAAACAAATTAGCAATGCTCATACTGGACTGTCATTGTTGTCGATAACAGCATCAGAGAAGATTCCCATGAGGTATGATTAGGTAATGAAACAAGATAAGTCGTGCTAATAAAATTAATTTGATGCTGTTCCCCCACAAACATATCATTATCAAAGACTAAATGGCAGGTATAACTCGATGTTGGTAAACTCAGCTTTTTATGACCGCTTATTAATTTCTAAAGAACACGAGTACCTACACCGCAGTACCTTTGCGTGAGTTCACTTTACCTTTCAAATCAATTTATATAAATAGCGCTTCTATTGCAAAGCAACGAACTCGCTAAATATCTGGGCAACAAGTGGTAGATCTACCTTCATAAACTTGAATATGTAACAAACAGAAATAAGTTGAATCGTTGACGTAAAATACAAAGAATTAATAAGAAACCCATAATGAATCTCTTATCGCATTTGGAAACCTAAATACCAGAACACTTTATGTTCCAAATGCAGCAATTGATGATTTACTGTAATTAACATGCAAAAACGGGGTTCCGCCTACAGAAGGTGAAGAAATCGACCACAAGCACTTTCATTACCAGCACATATACATACCAGAGCAAGGAGTTTAAGTGCTGCATTTGATTTGCAGAAAAAAGTTAAAGGCATGTTAATTTTGTTTTCATCCAGTTCAATTACGTTCCCGTTACGTTAGTTTAGAAAAAAATCTCGAATAACATTTGAATTATTATATTAGTTCATCGAGTTCTAATAGTGTCCGTTGTATTATTACAGATTCTGCTCTCCCACTTCGACGCATTCAAGTTCCCATCATCGGAAGTGGTGCAATTCCGCGCGCTGGTGACGCCTTGCATGCCCACCTGCGAGCCCGTCCAGTGCGACCAGGAGGAATCAACGGGAGATCTGCGTTCCGTCGTGTCGTACGGCAAACGCAGGAGACGTCGTGCGGCGTCGTCGTCGTCGGTGCCCCAGGACGACATGCTCCTGGTCCAGACCATCCAGATCACGGACAAGTTTGGCTTCGAGCGCGACATGAACAAATCATCGTCGACGAGTAGTGAGGCCGTTTTCATTCCCACGGAAACTGGACTGTGCATTAACATGGCCGGTCTGATAGTGGCCGCCACCGTCTTCCTCTCCGCCCAGCTGGTCATCATCGCGGCCTGGACTTTCATCTGGCAGAGGAGACGGATCAACTCCAAACTGAACCCTGACGGGATGTCAGTCAGCGTCAGCCTTCCTTCGGTCCGTTCCGACAGCCTGTGCAAACTGTACGACGCCGGTTACACCCACTCCCGTCGCTTCTAGAATGGATGAAACCGCGTGTTGTGATAATCTCTTAGATATTTTTTTAAATAATCAGCAAATGAAATCTCTACAAATGTACAGCGCCGTATACGGACACTGAATCTCGCGCGAAAACATACCTGTATATGCGTTTCTGAAAGAATGAAAAAAGGAAAAGCTTGCTTGGGGTGATGCTGATAGCACCTGACGACCGGCATACTGCTGCCATCATTAGCCCTCAATTTTAGACGTAGAATTACAACTCACATAATATACACAAAGTCACTTTGCATATATCGCAATGCCAAGGTCGCCATCCTGCATCATCATCATCACACATGTACACTCTTATGTCCTTCATTAATTATACTCGACGATATTATACGCCCCCTTTATCTTTATAATGTGTACTCCATGACACCGCAATGTATTATTGTAATACTCGTTTATAGTTAATTAAAACAATTTAGGTAAGCTTCAGAGGTAACGTAAGGTACGTTTTTCTCCATAAACTGCTGCTGCTTGTGGTTCAGGTTAGCATAACTTCACTCAAAAGCGAAAACGTGATTTTACGTTACTAATAAATGCGCAGGCGACCGGGCTAATGGACACTAGGACGATCTAGCGCGAACGACTTATACTATTATGATATTATTATTAATTATTATAAGATTTAATTTTTATATTACCTACGCAATATCGGTGCGAATGGGCTGCGTGAATGTTATTTAAAATTGCTTGTCCTAATGTCCTGAATGCCACGGTGGCTGGTCTCGCTCCAGGTGATACTCTTAAGGGCGACGTCAGCCATCCTTACTGCCGCCTTTTAACAAAATACCATAACTTTTCATTAATTTTAGGCAATTTTTACTGTAACTCCATCATATGATACAACTATTTATAAGTTAATAATGTAATGCTCTGAGTGTATCAGTCTCAAATTTTTTAAATATATGAATTGAAGATACGACTTAACATTTTCTCAAATCAATGATCCCGATGCCCCAGTGTCAAACTTCTTGTTTAGTTCAGACCATTCATGGTTTAGACCCGAAACGTTCAACTTTGAAACTTTCGGCCTCCTAAAGGCGTCCACATGATTTGCTTGAAATCTGCTCGAGTATGAAATTAAGAACGTATGAGCTTCCTTACCGACTCAATTGGAATTTCGAAGTAGCAACAACAACTAGCCGTTTTCAAGCTCCCCATCGAACCTCGAGTACTTAACATCAGAAGTTTGTTTTGTGCAGTTTGCGAATTAGTACACGAGGTTGAGCTCAAAATACACAGAATCCGAACGCGTCTGATGGTTTCTTAGAACAAGTTATTTGATTAATGACTCATCTCGTCGTTATCCTGGAATTTGGTTCCATACGATTTTTGTCGGGTTTCCAAAACCGTTCCGGAAGCGGGTTTCTCGGTTATTTTCCCCTTTTATTTTAGATAGGCAAGTGCTTTTATGGGACGAGGGAGACAGTCGCGCGCGAGATATTTCAAACCACTCCGCCCCCGTGTCACTAACATATGATGATGCGCATTTGGGAAGGAGATATAACGCATGCTTTTTACCGTTACGACCGCTCAAAACAACATTGTTGCAATTCCAAGAGGCGAAATATGAGAAGAGACATGGCATCCCGAGATTTCGTCGCGTCGTCACACACCGGAAATGTCAAGGGTACATACATTACAACACCCTGCCACTTCCTCTCTCTGATGCCTTCACCAGGACCGACCCTTCCGCTTCTGCACCCTTTACACACATCCACGGTTTGATTAAAACCACAAAGGGGATTTTTGACTTTTCATATTTTCACATTATGGCCGTTATGATAAACTGAATAACTTTTCAGCTGCGCTTGGCTCACAGGAAGCAGCAAACATAATCTCAGTACTGCCATTGTATTGTGTAGTATACGAGGTGATTCAGGGATATTATGTCAAATGAAAACTTCAGATTCATGAGCCAAAAGCTGCATTCCTTTCATAAAAAAAAACTCAGACACTCTCACCCTCAGACATTTTCAATATTCAATTTGGACCCATGATGAGTCGTTGAAGGTTGAAGTGCTCATGCTCAACGCTCCTGAAAAGTCGCCCAAGACAAAAGCCTTACTTCGTTCCCGAATACTCTTCAGGAAAGTATTTTGGTGCTACCACAAATTCTTGCCAAATCCCAGCTTATTCCTAGCAAAAATATTTATGCTCTGTAACTTTCTTAGGTGATAGTTTTACTATAAACCAAATTTCGTTGGAATCCTTCTAATATACACAATTACACACCCAAATGATCTGGGGATCACCTTGAAATTTTATCTCGGATGAAATGACGATTGCTCGAGAAAACATATCTCGAATTTGGAAATTTTTGTGGTGTTCGACAGAGCAGTCTGTTAACTACAAGTTATCATCTTGAATCATGGAATTGTTGACCTTGTATATAATATACAAGGCGACAATGGAAAAAGCGCAAAAATGAGACCTGACTTCAGAAAAGTCCAGTTTTGAGAGAAAAAGTCGCAGAATTGTTTAGGTAATATTTTTAACGGTTTTGATCGTATTTGGTTTTTCCGAAGAGTTCTTGATTTTTTTGTAATTTATGCTGAGAGTTAAGCTGTAGAAGAGCATCCATGATGGACCAATTTGGTTACTATGGCAATCGTTATGCATCGTATACTTGCCACTGGTGCATTTTGAACCACCCTGGCCTATTCAACATGTAATGGAATGTCGCAGCATGCTTGATTTGTCATACTCCCAAAAAAGGAGCAGGTCCCTTGCCACTTCTGAGGGCCGATGGGATCAAGTTGTTTCATGATACATTTGATAGAGCTATTGTGTACCTTCCTGTCCAATTCCAAAGGTAGCAAGACTGCTGAGAGAGTCTGCACAAAAAAATTCCATGATCATAAAAAAAAACAATAACAATCGAAAAAACAAAGTACCTACGAATCAAAGTCCAAAACCGTTTCAGCATATTGATTTCCAAAAATGTTACCTATAAAATTCTGCGACTTGTATTTTTTTCAAAATGGGACCTTGCTGAAGTCAGGTCATTGTTGCGCTCCCTCCATTGTCACCCTGTACATCGTACATAGGGTCAATAATCGGATGATCTAAGGTGGTAACCTGTAGTAAAAGGATTACTCTATCGACGGCCGTTTCACACATTAAAGCAGTCCACAGACCAAAAATCACAAATATTTCATGTGGCAAATACAAACAGTTCTTCCAGATGGCGCCGGTGTAGCTGGAAAAGTTAAAAAATGATCTTGCTTAAAATATTGCTGGAAAAATTTTCTGGTTGAACAATGACATAACAATAATAATACTATAGTACTCACATCCGTCACCAGCGGTCCAGCGGAGACTTTGCATCGTGCAGAAGGTCTATACCAAGCGAATGATGGTTCTTTTGCGTAAGATCTCTCTTTTTTTCATGTATTACGTCAATTGTGATTAATATAAGTATAACAAGAGATTGAGCTAATCAAATATGTAGTTGATTTCTGATAAACGGAGTCCAGAGCCCCGTTTTTGTTGCAAAGATGTTAAAATCTTCTTCAGAACTGACACAAGAGTCTCCTAAACCCACAGAGTAGCTGAACCAGTGGTCGCTACAACCACCATTGAACCAGCGAGCAAGCTTTGAACAATAAGGTTGAGCAAAAAAAATCGCGGTGAGGCACACCCGATCCGTGATAAATAATTTTGAAAGTCAGGAAGCAAAAGCAGTGAGTCTATAAGTGGTTCCATCCTAATTACTCGTCAGTACGTAACAATCACTCAAATTGAATCAGTTTTCCTTGTAAGAATTTCCGATGTAGATAGCATTATAACGCCTGAAGCTCATTTATATGTCGATCATCGAAGTTGTTAAATGGATTTAAAACTAGTGAAGCGTTCAGGATTAATTGTTGATTATTAGCTAGCAGCGGTACAACGGCTAACGGCACCCCGACGTGCAGATCCTTACTGGTAATTTGGGGTTTGATTTATGCAATGTTGATTGATTTATGCAAATGTGCGAGCAACTGGACCATGAGTTGACCATTTCTGCGTTGTATGTGGTATGCACATTTGTGTAAATCTTAATTACCGACATACGTAATAGATTGTGCATCTATATGCATGGGCGTGTTATCTGCTGATGCCCCAGGACTCCTGTTGGATCGTAAATGATTACCCCAACACGAGCCTATTTCGTGATTGAAATCGCCAGTAAATCGATGTGGTTGTGCATAAACCTGCCAGAAGATTTGTTGGTGCTCGTCACACAGGAAAAGTAGATGGGAGTCGATAATCTGGGATAATTTCTTTTTGGTAGATGGTATAGTGAAACACCGATGGGATTTTAAGACCACGAACCACCAGCAACACTGCGGCGAAATCAGAAAATCGTCCTTGTACATAAGATTGTTCGGTGTTCAATCTCGAAACATTTTGCCAGTCGATAGAGCATCAAGAATAAGTAGACTTTCTGTAGAACACTTTGTTCAAATACGTACAATAACTGATATACAAGCCCTTCACCGTGGGTTCCACAAAACAGATAATACGAGATTAGTTGATTTGCGATTTTTGTTTGTCAATTTGTAGCTGATTGATCAATGGAAATGCTGGTTTATCTCTCAATAATGGAAAGATGATGTGTCTAGTACAGATTTCAGGCATTTTTTGTAAGTAATCACCTAGCATTCAGCAGAAAAAAAGTTCAGTTAATCTGCAATCAGCCTTGATCGCTGATCATCTTTTTTGTGGAACTGACTGTCAAAGTTGAGAATGAAATATCGTTTTTCGCATAATTCTCGTTCGTTTGAACAACTTGCCGCAAGTTTTGCAGACCTGATTGTCAAATCAATCCCAAGTAAAGCCAGTGAAGGATTTGGACACACTGGTCCAGTAACATGGATATTCGAGGGCTCGTCGATCGTCCCTGTCGTGCACCCTAATAGGTTACATTCACAAGAAAAAAGATCTAAGTCTAAGCACCTTTGCCTTTTTGCAAAATAATCAGTGGCGTAGACATTAGGGAGGATAACAAGGACGAGCCCCCAATATTCACGCCACTGGACCAATGTACCAAAATCCTTCGATGACAGTTTTTGGGGATTCACTTGATAACCACGTTTGCAAAATTTGGGACAAATTGATTCAACTATTGAGAGCTGTATCTCAGTAACTTTTCATTTTTGAACAAAGTGCTCTGACAAAAGCTCACTAATTTCTCAATGTTCTATCGACTAGCAAAATGCTTGCGAATAAACACTGGACACCTGTATAAGATGATATAATGATGTGATGGTAATCATTTGATCTGACGATCCCCGGTAGGTACCTACAGGTTAACCACCACATTGTTAGATTAAATGAATGAAAATTGTGCAGATCTAAATCTTAGGAATTTAAAGCTCTCAAGATTGTGCATCAAGGTCATCCAGGCTCATCATTTAGACGATTTCGTTAACAGCTTATGCCGTAATCTACAATACGGTTTAATTATTGTGTTGTAAACATAAACAGTAAATGTATTTAAAAAGGCCCATTAATTGCACCACACCATAAAGGCAACACTCAATTAATAAATTGTAATAAAAAAGATAATCTCTGATTCCGAATACATTTAATCCGTTATTATCTTACACAAGCCACAATTATGGTCGGAAACGGTATATTTTAAAAGGCAGTAAAAGGCTCTTAAAAACGTCATGTTTTCCACTTCACATTTTGAGTCATGACCAAGGTTTTTTATTCAACCTAGCCTAGTTTAATCCATAGGGGGTTGGTTACAGCGAGGGTTACAGCGTGCCTTGAGTCGAAAATCGTAGCTATAGCACATCATAATAGTATGGTAAACGTTTGGTTTAAAGTATAGCATGACACTGTCTACGGCTGCAAAAAGTCGGTGCCGGTACATTAAGATTGTATATAAGCAAGTGGCGGAGCCTTGTTGAATTTTGCTGTGTGCTCCATAGCATTTTCAAATTTTTTTGTGAAGTTTTGTTTCATTTGATGTTTCATTTTGCGGTGAAAAGTCGTGTTCTCGGTAGTAACATTCCTTCCGACGACGTAAGTAGCCAACGATCCTATGTATTCATGTATCCTACAATAATTCTTCCAACCACCTGCGGATTGATAATTTTATGAAGGCAAACTCGGCAAATGATAAGGGTCAAGAAGGCATGCACGTTTCCAATAAGACTTGCTGGTTACTGGCATCACAAGCATATAAACTGTTTTCAAGCAAACAAGTGGTGCAGGGACATTAGTGGTAACCTTATGTTAGTTGTCTGCCTTATTTCTCGATCTTGTCCTCTTGGAGCGTCTGAATTTGCACAAGCACGCCCAACACGCCAAGTAAGAACTAAACTTTCCAGGAGTGAATTCATTTACCTATGTCTCGAACATACAAATCGGTGCAAGCATTCGACAATTCAACAAGGATTTTCAATTTATGCCATGGAAGCAAACGCTACGGGATTTCAGGAACAAATCCCCCGGCAAGTATAGGCTCGAAAAGCGGTAAATCCAGGGACGGCTCGGGCGACAATTATTTACAATTATGCTTATGAGCGTATAAACGAAGCGTTCATTCGCCGGCCAGGAGTTAATGAAGATTACAGCGGTGCCATAAATTAACCAGCTGACACCTGTTGTGCCTCACGTTTGCATTGTTCGCCGTTACTCACGCACACATCACACACATACACATAACATCCTCGTGGTCTCCTCTTCTTCCTCGCTTCCTCCTCCTGCCGTATCCTGCTCTTCCTATTCGCAGTGTTAACATTTCCTTATCGAGTAAATATACGCAACAGAATAACCTGCTATTATTCTAATCAAGGCCTGAAGTGCACCTTCAGGTGATACCAATACCATAGTGTATCCCTACTTCACTTTCTTCGCGTGCATGCATTTCCACGGTCGGCGTAGGTAGGTAGGTATATCTCCACATTTACCGATATATCGCTAGGAAGATGTGTATTTATGTATGTGTGGTGCTCGTGGATCCATGAATAATTCATCCGGGTATTTGTTACAGATATATCACCCATAGAGTCTCGCGGGCGCTTATCTGCGGCCGTTGCTGTACCTACCTCTAGAGCTGCAGCTTTGCTTTCTACGTAGGCACTGTTTTACCACTGCCGTTTACCTTGTTCGGCACCTCTACCTATCCGTATCGCGGAATAATATGCTGAATTATGGCTCGTTATTGTTATTAATTTTGCTCCGGGTCGGTGTTTTCTAATTACGAGTATTGTTGCGTTGTTGTGTACTTAGCTAAACATCAATTGGCGTGATTTATCTCTGCGCGCAGGAGATTTATCACTAACCCGAGTATTGTGCCTGGTACACCAACCGGTATAATAAGTGGTAGCAGAAGCGGCTTTCTGGCATTTTTATCCAATATTTTTTTCTTTGTACATGCGTGTGAGAATCTATGGTACACGACTGGAAGGTACTGATTGTGTGCTCTTGTAGAGGCTTAAAGAACACACTCCACTGAATTTGTATAAGTACCGGAGATGCTTTTTGCTCTTGAAGTCTCGAGATCGAGAGCTTTGCCTCAATCCAGTTGGAGTTATTCCAAATTGTTTCAGTGGTTTTTCAGAATCTTAATAACTACATTAAATTTTAACTGCAAATTCCTAATAACGCAATGAATAGATCAACTAATACATATTTATGAACCTAAGTAATACCTCAGAGGAAGTTATTAAATTCTCGATATATTACGGTGATGCTGCGAAAGAACTTTATGCCGCGACATTAAATAAGTAATCCGTGATTTTGCTGATATTTTACAGTCCATTTGAATTAAAACTGACCTTTTTCCTGTGTAAGTGTAAATCATCGAAAGAACAGCTCCAGTTGGTTCATATCTGTTCTAAAATCTAAATGCTAGGCAAGAAATCGTTTTCAATATAAGTATTATACGACCATTGAGCAATTAATCAAACCCGACATCTGTGGGAAGTATGTAACGTTCATTGGCCTGGTCTGATTGTTTTGAAGGAACCTTAACCTGGCCTAATGTATCTAGCTAGTTCCATTATTAGCAGACTTGATACCCGGGAGAACTACAGAAGACAATAATAGGTTCCTTCCGCTCGCGAAATTTGAATCAACCGTCAATAATGCATTATTTCAACGTGGAATTGCCATACTAACTGCTAGTTCCACCAAAAATTTTATAAGCAGATCTATGATAAGCACTTATGCCCGTATTCATAGTCGCTGTCAAGTGCACCTTGTTCATTGTTCAAGTATCACTTTTAATCAAGCTGTAACTCAAGTACGATTTCTGTTTCATGAACATAACTTCGGCTTTCCTCGAGGAACACTATTTCACGGGAATAGCCAAAAAAATGTCAATGAAAGAGAAATTGTACTTGAGTTACAGCTTGATAAAAAGTGATACTTGAGCAAGGTGCACTTGACAACGACTATGAACACGGGCATTAGGCAGGTGACTTTTAACTGAGTTATAGAGAGTTGTATCAAAATTTTTCGAGCAAATTGCCGTGACACAGCCAATAGCAAGGCCAGCTGCTTAGCAACTGACCACCGGAGAACCCAAATTTGTGACCTTGTGTGACCTCCGGAACCATAGTAAAAAGATGAATAAGTTGAAAATTCGTGAAAAACGACCGTTTTTCTTGAATAACTCGTAAACGGTAATTCTACGAACAAAATGTTCAACAGTCAAATTAAATATCGGCGTTGAGTTTCAAACAAAATGATGCCAAAGTCATTTCTATGCAATAAACGGTTACCGAAATACAGCTTTCGGAAGTCTACCCTGAAAATCGATCGAAGCTGTCGGATGAATTCTGGCCGTCAAACTGCAGGTTCACAACGCTCTTCAATTTTTCCATAAGACATTTTGATTGTAGAATCACCGTTCACGCCTTAAACCCAGAAATTCGGCGATATACCGCTAAAATGCAATTGTTGTCATTGTCGCTATGTCAAAAAGAGCAATTTCAGCGATATATCGCCCGTGCCGGCTAAGCTTTATTCAAGCAAACCGATCAATTTTCACGAATTTATGAATTCTCCATTTTTTTACCATGGTTCCGGGGGTCACACAAAGTCACAAATTTGGAGTCTTATAAGAACTCGACTCCCAAGTGAACTAATATCAGAAAAAAAATTCTACGGGGCCTTTACCCGTATGTATGTTTACCCGCACCTCGCATGTTCCTGCTATTGGCCTATACCCTGAGTAAGAACTCGGTGTCGTAGTCGGTATTAGGCCTCGTTGCGAAAATAGACTGACGTGAAATAAATTTAAAAAAACTCGATTATGAAATCGGTTGCTTGTATTCGTAAGACCACAGACGATATGCGTAAAATGACTTTTTAGACTTTTTTGACGTCTAAGGGCTGGATTTCAAGTTAGCGGCGTACCTAACTTACTACACACATTTACTGCATCGAGAAGCCAATCATCGCGTCGGATTGTGTTATGTTGCCATAGTGACCGGACTTACGCTACATTTGCGCGGGCGGATCTCCATTTTGAAATCTAGCCCTAAGTGGTTGGTGGAATATTTTGTCGACTAGTTGGGTGCCAGAGTCATTCATTAGCCTTCATGTTGGAGGTAGAGATTCCAGATATTTGCGCTACACAAGTCCACAGCTTGAGAACAACCTTCTTGGTAAAATTGAATACCAAGACCTAAAACTCTCGGACTTTCCGCATGCAGCAGCCCTGTAAGCTTATATATTTGAAGAAAAAAAAAAGTCGATTGATTAAGTGCGCGTACGGGTATGGTTTCGCGAAAACACTTGATAGCATTTCGTAATCGATGCTCGTGATTATCATCGCATTATGGCTTCGCTGTTCGCTACCAAACCGGGTATGAACTGGGTGCAACTTTTCTTTTTCATTCGGCGCGGTCCAATTTACATATCACCCAACTGCACACTGCGGGAGTCCATTAAGCGTTTATCAATTTTACAGTTAATTGGAAGTCGATATATGGACCGGATCATAATTTTCTTGGTCTTTTTTTTTTCGACGTAGGCATTTCAACGGTGAGCCGATTACCATCGAGGTGATTGTTCTTCGAAATAATGCGATCTTCTTCATGACGCATCAGACAACTCTTGAGTTATTATACCGGTTGTCTGCAAACTTGAATCGTTGGTTTTAACATGAGTAGAGGTAACTCACTCGATTATCCAAAGCATGAAATGAGCCCGAAACTTCAAATCTTCCGAAAACTGTCATGAGTATTGTTGTTTAAACGTTGTTCCGATTCCCCACGACGATTCCAAAAAAATTCAACAACAACGTGGCACCATATTCTGTCGCGTACTTGAGGCCCTAATATTATTTATTATTTATTTATTCATTTACTCATTTATTCATTTATTTATTATTTGAAGCACATTCAACAGGAGCAAAGTCCTATTTATAGAATGTGTGAAATCCTGAAGTTGGAAAAAAAAAGAACAAACTGGCCTCAATGAAGTGTCAGTCGTCATGCTGACACCTGTATATCTCCTTGATAGCTGAAACAGTATGAAGGATGTCACAGCGAGTTTCGACGTCACGGTAGGAGTGAATCATCCGATGGAGAGGGAAGTAGGTGAGTCCACGAGTTCTTGCGTAGGGCAGATGGAGCAGCTGTGTGCTGCGGGAGTTCGGTCTGGGTATCCGAAAGCCTATGAGATATAGCAACTCCGGACAGTCAACCTCACCCTTGATTATCTTGTACAGAAAGATCACACAATTCATGTCACGTCTGGTTTGAATATCGTGGAAAAGAGACGTCCGACACCTGCAATACTGGGCGCCGCCGTTTTGAGGGTTATTTTGGCCGTTACCCCGACCGCTACAAACGGTAGCATGAACCCGGCCAGCTAAAGAAGTCACATCACATCAGAGCACAGCACAGATCATGGATAATTATCATCCGACGGCACTTGCAGAGTCGCAGAGATATCGCATGGCTCCATAATCTAGTAGGCCAGGCGGTAGGTCATTCTGGATAGAAAAAATTCCGACCAAAGCTTTTATGGTGTCAAACTCTTCGTAAAGTCAGTAGGTATCTACCACTGAGTTTCCGCCCAAAAACGAGTTGTGCTGATTCCTCCACATCTGCCCAAAGGTGAAGGATGTCTTGAAGGTGCAAAAAGACCTGTTAAACCCCCGTACTTTTTCATTTTATTTGCCTCAATGGAAACTTACAACTCTAACGCAAACATTGGAAGCATTTGTCATAATCTCTGTGCCACTCTTACTGTTGAAAAAAAAGGATTTCTTTGTGCGGGTCAGATAAATCACATTTAATTGTTTTTCCACACAAGAAAACGATGGAACAACCTGTATTTTGGATGTTTTCCAATAACTTGTACTCATTTAACCCATTTATGGCGTTAAAATTTCAATAACAGCATTTTTGAAGATGTTGCCCGCTAAGAAGTGAATAATTTTCACCCACCTGTTCAGCAGCAGTTTTTTCAATTTTACCAAACACCGTTCTCAAAAATTTTACAGGAAATGACAATCTGAAACTGTTTTCTAATGATATTATATCTGGCTTAACCGCGGCACGCTTTTTGAAAGTGTAGGAAACTAATTTTTTTCCGAGCGGTTATATTTTACCCGCGTGCGGCCATGCCTACATGACATAGACCGGACTGATTACACAAGCTTGGAAATGTACTCTCTTTCAGCTTTAAAACACGACCATTAATGATTAAATAATATATAATTTCTTCATAAATCAATGTACAAACTCTTAATAATAGTGGTGGCGTTTTAAAGCTGGAAAAGAGTACATTTCCAAGCTCGTGTAATCAGTCCGGTCTATGTCAAGTAGGCACGGCCGCACGCGGGTGAAACAGGATCTCTCGAAAAGAAATCAGTTTCTTAGACTTTCAAGTGCGTGCCGCGGTTAAGCCAGGCACGACATCGTTGGAGAAGAGTTTGAGCTTCTCATTCCTTGTAAAATTTTTGTAAACGGTGTTTAGTAAAATTGAAAAAATTGCAGCTGAACACTGCAGTGGCGGCTCGTCAGGTGACGCAGGTGAAGTGTTGCTTCACCAAAAATTTCCAACTGCCTTTTTTTCAATTAAAAATTATCCCGATTTCTAAATTTGTTTCGATATCTGAAAAAAATACATTTATCCTCTTGTCCCCTACTTTGGGGCATTAGAAACCTACGCCACTGGGAGTTTCCTATTCCCCGTGATGTTCAGCGTCCCTGCCTACTAGTGCCAATGCCGCGCACGTGAAGCATTTCCGAGCGTCGCAATATTGTTTCATGTAAACAAGTCGGTTGCCATGACAACGCGCCCGCATCTGATGTTTTTTGTTCAAGTCGGCCGGCCAACTTGACGCCGAGAGACGCCGGCTACGCAACATATCCCGGTGCGTCTCGAGTTTGAGTTTGAACAGTTTGAGTTTTTTCCTCGGTTTTTTCCGAGATGTTTCCTTTTTACGATGTGGTCTGTGTCCTCCTGCAAAATGCATTTTCGAGGTGGGCCAATTCAGATAAAAAAGACTTTCTCGGCAGTGAAAAACCTATGCCTATACTGAGTGTGGCGAAAGCTACGAAAGTGCGAGATAAAGTGTACAATCGGGGTTTTCGGAAAGCTTGGTATGCAGAATTTGACTGGTTGTGTGGCAGTTTCTATTTGAACAAACTTTTTTGTGTGCCATGTCTTCTCATCAGTGCAAAATCGAATGTATGGAATAAGACTGGATTCGACGATTGGGGAAACGTGTCCCGTGCTCTTCATAAACACGAAGGATCGTCTGAGCACATGCGGTGCGCGTTGGGACTTGTAAGACTCAAGAAAAACTTGAATACCATCGAAGATGCCCTCAGAAAAAATTCCAGATTATACATCCAACGGTTCAACGAAAATGTGCAGCTTAACAGAAGTTTCATGCAGTTGCCTATTCGAGCTGTTCTTTATCTGGGTAAGCAAGAATTATCATTCAGGGGCCATAACGAAGAAGTATCATCCGACAACCGCGGGAACTTCAAGGAGCTGTTGAAAAGCTACATATCCCTATCGCCGATTGACATCCAAGAGCATTACAAGAAAATTTCATCCGTGTTTGCCGGAAATTCAAAAACGATACAGAATGAAATCATTGAGTGCATTTCCCAATATATCACAGAATACGTCGAAAACGAAATGAAAGAATGCAATTTTTTTTCTGTTCAAGTCGATGATTCCACAGATATTGTTCAAACATCTCAATGTAGCATTATCGTCAGGTATGTCAATTGCTATGGAAAATTGGTTGAAAGATTCTTGGGATTCCATGATGTAAGTTCCAATCGGGATGCCGAAACTTTGTTCAATCTCGTGACCGGGTGCCTCGAAAAGTACAACTTTAACACGTTGAGTGCCATGTGACCTGCGGCGTCTCACGCCGGCGCGTTTCCGCTGGTGCCGCGCTACATTTTTTTTAAAGGGTCGTTAGGAGGTGCAAGCTCTTTCCCACCATTCCATGCAGTAATTAATTTTTTGAAGTACACCATACCGTTTTATTTGTGTTAATGGCTCCAGAAATCGAAAAAAAAGCCGTGACCCTCCTGGCATGTCACGTGGCACTGGGGGAATGCAATTTCTTTTTTGTTGGAAATATCACGTTTTATGCATGGGTAAGTCTTCCACGATAATCCTGAGTGAGAATATGGACCTCATGTTATCGGCAAAAGTGTAACTCGGAGGCTACGAAATTTCGAAATTTCACTTTCAATAAATCTTTTTGGTGACGAACAGTTACCCTGCATTCATTCAGTAGTTTTACTATTACTGAACTATATCTTACATTTTTGATATCAGTTTGTATTTATTTCTTTGCCTATACAGGGTGAGCCATTGATATAGGAGACCTCGACTGCACCTACGCCGTTCGATACTAAAGTGAACTAGAGGCCATTATAAATGATAGGTCGAAATGCATTTTTCAAATTTTTTTGCCTTATACAGGGTGCCCCGTTTTTACAGAGCAGCCTATAACTTGATTTTTTCAAGTAGCACCACTTGTATGCAGGTGTCTCAGAGAAGTAGAATCCCCTCCATAATTTTTCTCTGGCACTTTTTTTGACTGATGACACCTTTTTTTGACATTTTTTTGACAACGTTTATTTCAATCGCCGCAATTGAATTGAATATTTTTCTCCACAAGGTTAATTCTTTTGTTTCTGTCATTATCCTGTGTTTGTTGAATTTGATATTCGCAGCAGATCTCAATGAGAAATTTGTGATATCTCAACGACATGCATCCGAACAAAAGCCCGTATATCAAACCTCAAAGCGTTGTAAGCAAAATCTGCTTGTCATAGGGAAGTGTAAATTTTTCCTTGACATTTTTTCAGAAAATTCCGTCAAATTGTGTATCTATTTTGACCATTGTGGACCTGATGGTGATCTTAGTTCTTCCTTATTATATTTTTTACGGATGTCAATTTTTTAGACATTCTTGATACACTTTGCAGTACTGATTCCGTTGAGAGTTTCTCAGCTGATGCAAAATATTATTGTCTAAAACTTTTATTCGAAGGGACATTTCGGTGCACCCAAGCGACCTACGTCATCGCACGCAATCTTACGTCATTCCACGTTACATTTCCACTGGGGAGATTGCGTGCACACGTCCGTACGACGTATCGAAACTTTCAACGTGAAAATAGACGAGTTTGTTATTTGGAATTCCTTAGTTACAGGGGAATTTTCACGTTCTACGTCGCGTTACGTCGTACGTTGCGTGAAATCGCAAACTCCCTATTAGGATATCCTACGTATAATCCTACCGCCGTTCGTTGCAATCTCGTGTGATCGTAAGCCAATAACCCCAGGAGATATCGAACGTTATCTCTCGTGATCCCACGCTCGACAACTTATCACGCTAGATACCCGACGCGATATCACGCCATATCACACAAGACCTTATACCTCGCTTCACACGATCTTACGCTATATTTCGACGCAATTCCCCGCCATCGTCCCAAGTGATCGCACGCCTGTATCGCAAGCCTTTTCACGCCATCCAAAGCGAATGATACGTACGTCATCTTATGTATTCTCACGTCATGATAACACACGATCGTACGTCATTCCACGCAAACTCACTTTATGAAAACGCCAACTAACGCCACTATCATACGCAATCTCAAGCTAATGTGCCACGCTATCTCACGCCATTTTCATAAGCAATCTTGCACGCTTATACCACGTTATCTCACGCCATCTCACGCGATATTACCCATCTACTCAAGTGATCCTCCGTCAATATTCCATGCGATCTCGCTCTATTTCATATCATCAGTCCCAAGCGATGATATGCAATCCCACGCTTCTTTTCCCATGGTTCCACGGCATTATCATTATCCCACCCCACGGGTTGTCTACCATTTCGCCTACCCTATGCGATCCCACGCCTATATTCCACACGATTTTATGGCATGAACCCACGCAATCTTATATTATTCCACGTTACCGCACTTGATCAAATGCTGATCGTAAGGAATTATCTCACGTGATCCCACACTATCACGCAAACCCACCCTATGCTCCCACACGTAATCATGCTATCATCCCACGCGATGACAAGTCAATTTACGTTATCCCACGTGATCATATGCTATGCTATGACTGCTACGTGATAATCACGATATTAAACGTGATCACGCAATCCCTCACTATCTGATGCAATCCCATCCTATCACCTCAAACAATTCTATGCCATATCTCGCGCATTCCTACTGAATCCTGAAAATTTTATTGGCAGTCGACGAAACTATGGTGCCTTCCATGGCCGACTTGAATTTCGGCAATTTACATCCACTAAAAGACACAACTATAATCAATTTCAAGACTCACTTTATTGGAGCAAGCTGTGGAAAATATTTAGTGTTGACACGAATGGTACGGTGCTAACTAGATTTTAACGTCTTAATAGATGTGCCAAGTATAATGTGACAGTTGTCATCGGGGTTGTCATGGTCATGCACGCGATGCACCCCCAGTGGCAATTTCTGAGGCTAATCAGCGAAAGTAGGGAAACGTGAGCCCCTCAACAGTGGAAGTCGCTGTGGTCGACAAGAGACATCGTCTGTACCATGGTTGGTGGTTCCTCACTGACCCTACTGGTGAGCAGTGGTCACTGAAGAAAAATATGTCAAGCGACCAAGCGCGGCAGTACTAAAAGAAATGGAATGAAAATCACTGAGTAGTGAGGACTTCTTACTCTAGCTTTCACCTATTGAAAAAGCAAACATGGACGAAGAAGAAGATGCATAGATATAGGAAATGGACAAGTGGCCAACACATTGCACTTACTCATGCGCGTCTTGTCTCGCGCAATCCAACCCCATAGATTATTGTCCATCTAAGGAAGTTAGAACAGCTTCACAGAAGCCACTGGACAGTGGACATTTTACTGTGTTCCATATAGTACTACGGCGCTTGGCCGCTTGGCCATCATTCTCTTCAGTGACCACCGCTCACCTAGCACCGTCAGCGAGGAGCCGCCAATCTTGGGGGATCACGTTTCCCTACTTTCGTGGCGTACTCTTGGAGATTTCCACTAGCGGATGCATCGCGCGTCGAGATGACGGTGACAACTGTCACATTATAGTATGTATAATCATTATACGTACAGGGTGATTCATAAGTGTCGGACCACCTTGAAGGTGCGTGATATGGAAGTGTAGAAGAGTGCTGGAAAGTTGTTGAAACATTTCTGTTTTTTAATTTTGAAGTTATGGAGGCACAATAGTTGGTCCTTCGATCGCTTTTATTTTCGTTGTTTCAAAAGATTTTAGTGAACTGGTCATGGAAAAAGAATGAGTACAAAAAATCAACCTCTGAATCTGCAAAGAATTTTTGTTTTCTATACAGGGTGGATCATGAATCCTGAAATTTATTTTTTCGTAAAAGTACTTGCAAACAGCCACATTGGTCCCATAACCTAAGTAGAGCACAATAAAACTATAAAACACAATTCATTTCAATAGAATTCTGTTGCTTCTTCTTTTTTAGGAAAACACAATTTTTGTAGTTTATGATCCACCCTGGTAAAGAAAACAGAAATTCAATATAGATTCAGAGGTTGATTTTTTGTGCTCATTATTTTTCCATGAACAGTTTACTAAAATCTTTTGAAACAACTGAAATAGAAGCAATCGAAGGACCAACTTTTGTTTCTCTATAACTTCAGAATTATTTAGAAGACAGAATTGTTTTAACATCACCCTCTATACACATTCTATTTTCAGTATAATGACTTTTTGGAGCAAAAATGAAGAGACAAGCTGGGGGGCTACGGCTGATGGCACCTGCAAAGTTTTGGAGCGAAACTATAAGCGGCCATCGGCCGTATTTTCCCAGCGCTGCTCCAGCTTGTAACTTTATTTTTGCTCCAAAAAGTCATTATACTGAAAATGGAAAGTATATAAGATATAGCACATTTATCAAGGCGTCAGAATCAAGTTAGCATCGTAGCATTTGTGTCAACTCAGCACATTTTTTCCATAGCTTGCTCTAATGAAGGAAGCCGTGAAACTGATTACGTCACTAGATTTCGCCTACCAAAATGGTCTTTGCATGCATTTTATTTTACGACGATTCTGTAAAAAGCATAGGATTTTTGTTTGTCACCACCATTTTGTTGTGGATAGGTGATGCCAATAAAATTAAAAAATTTTGACTTGTTTCTTGAGCTGAATTTTTCAAAAATTAACACTTCAAGGGATTGAAGGATTTTGATCATTGTCATTGGCAATTTTTTGACAGGTGACAACTCTGATGACAAGTTTCAAATTGTTTGACTTTTTTCACGCCAATGACAACAATTCGTATTTTCTCAGGTTAATATATACTTTTTTGCTTCTGTTATTCATCTCTTGTTGTCGTGGTTAGGTATGCAGGTGAAAGAGTGCATTGTTAGGAAGACATGTTAACACTGACAGATCCGCAATAGCGCAACTTCAGTCAAAATGTTCACAGTTCTCTCCTTGGAGAACGTTCAGAAATTAGTAGGTCGCGGAACAGTGGCACATTTCTTTATTGAAAAATTTAAATAAATTAGTGAACAGCACTGTATGTTCCGCGCTAATCTCCCATTGGGAAAATTTTTTGTCTGCTCATGTAGTGTAAACTAGACGTACTCAGACTCTGCCCGTTCGTGTTTATGCATCCGAAGTGACATTTTCACTGACAGTTACCCTGTGCGTTTATACAAAGTTCTGAGCCTACTCCGAAAGCAATTTTCGGGAAGAATCGATGACACTTCTGAATTATTATAAGAATATAAGGGTAATGATAGTAACACAAAGTATGTTATCAAACGGAGAAAAATACGTAGTTTTCATTGCCCGGAATAAAAAAAAATGCAAAAAAAAAATGGAAAATGTGTCACCTCAACTGCACATTTGATATGTCGGGATCGGGGATTTTACCCTTTTTCAAAATAATATCATTCGATTTCGTTTCCACGGTTCTTTAGTAGATAGGTACATCTTTCAGCAATCTCCCCTGTTGGTAATTTTTTTAACCCAATTACATTCTTTACAGGGTGTAATGTGAAGCATTGCAAAATTGTGCTTAGCTCAACAGATCCCCGTTTTAGTGGGAAAAATATTTCATGGTTTTTTTTTGTAAAAGTTGCAATTCAGTAATTATTTTGGTCGTCGCGTCGATAAAATCTAATTATTGTTGATAAGAGCCTGTAATTTTGCATGCTTCTTGCATGAACAGTTGATAACATCCGCGCCCTCTGGAACCCAATTTTACTTTCTTGGTTGTCATTCTCGAATGAAAAAGAAAATCTTGTGAATGCGCATGAAAATTGTTTTTGGAGTTTGACGAATACATCCATTCTTCAGTCTCCCAGAAGATTTATTTAGACCATTTCATGTCTGTCTCTTTGTCTGTGTTTCTATCTCTGTGTAATCGTTGATGAAACTCCCAAACGGTAGACCCGATTCAGCTGAAATTTGATATGCGCGAATGGTCAAGGTGTCCAATGAGCTTCTCAGATTTTGGCTGGAATCCGCCTCCAGAAAGCACTACATTTGCACCGTATCAATATCAGAATTTTTGATGTACGGATCTGAGATCAAATTTTTAGATTCGTTGTTAGACCAAACACACATTTTAAAATTTTGGTCTGCATATGTCTCAAAAATGAAAATATAGGTTCCATTTCTTATTTTTCAAAAATCTCTGCTTTCTCTCAAGCCCTGATGGGTGAACCATTACAGATACGAACAAGTAGTGATCACTTCTAAAGTCAGCCTTCACGGACTTTTTTGCAAAAAATTGTATAACAATACCTACATACTGCCTTTTTTTACTCGCCCGTTTCTGTAATGGTTCAACACGAACTTGGAAAATAAACACAGATTTTTGGAAAACAAGAAATTGAAGCTATAATTGTGAGACATCTTCAAATCAAAATGTTAGAATGTGTTTCTCAACTAACGGAGGATCAGCAAAGATATCTACATTGAGGTTCATATGTCAAAAATTCCAAAATTGAGACGGTGCAAGTGCGCCCTCTGGAGGCGAATTTCAACTGAAATCTGTTTCAAGTTCATTGGACGCCTAAACCATGCGCACACACCAAATTGAGGCTCACTTGGATCAACCGTTTGGAAGTTATCATTGCAAATTACACAGAGAGAGGAATACAGACAGACAGACAGACAGACTTCAATGTGAAAATTGGAATCGGTTGTGTCAGTTTTATATCATTTTGAGAAAAGGGTAAAATTTTCGATACCGACATTTCAAATATTGAGCAGTTCATATTATAAAATTAGAGGACTATGAAAATATTGACACTGACAGATGCGCAATAATCAAGATTGTTACACCCCTTGAGGGAATTTTTTGAAAAAATGCAATAGGAAAAAATATAGCCAATTCCATTTGTATTACTACAACAAAAAGGTAATGACAGGAACAAAAATTGTATGCTACCACAGGGATAAAAATACGCAGTCTTCATTGCTGCGAATTGAAAAAAAAAAGTTTTAAAAAATGTCAAAAACTCGTCATTTGTCAAAAAATTGAAGGAGCAAAAAGAAATTATTGACACTGACAGCTCCGCAATAGCCAAAATCGTTATACCCTTTCAAAGAATTTTCTGAAAAAGTGCCAGGGAAAAGAAATATATAGGTGTTTCCACTTCTCTGTTACACCCTGTAGGAATGCGAAGACTGGGAATGTGTAATGCATGAATAAATTATGGAGTTTCTAGAAGCTCATGCAAGCATCAATACCAATATCAAGCTTTTTTTTAATTTTATATCACCAGTTGAAATTTTGCGGCAGTGTCCCGCCAGGCGTGTCACGTGGCGCACTGGGACAAGAAAATTTTTGTGTCCCGCCGCGTCTCACATGGCACTACAGGAAACATCTCGATTTTTTAGTCTGGCGCTTAACGTGTTAAATCAAAACTTGTTGGACAATGTTTCGATGGGGCGAGCGTCATGTCAGGACAATTGAATGGTCTTCAGGCAAAAATCAAACAAGTAGCACCACAAGCAGTCTTTGTCCATTGTTTGGCTCATCGTCTCAATCTAGTTCTGCAGCAAAGTTGTAACAGCATTTCGAAGTGCCGCATATTTTTTGCAACCTTGAGTGGCTTACCTTCATTTTTTCACCATTCTGCCAAACGAACTCACGTGGCTGATACAGTAATTGGAAGACGAATACCTACAGCTGTTGTTACACGATGGGCATCAAACTCGAAAATTCTGAACCTTGTGAACAAGGAATGGGATTCCTTGAAGCAAGTTTTCACAGAAATTATGGACGATTCAACTTCCGATCAAACTTCCGTCAGACAAAGTCATGGTTTCTTGAATCAATTCAATGATTTTGAATTTGCGTTTCTGGTTGCTGTTTTCAACGACATTTTTGGACTCACGGATTTGCTGTTCAATATTCTACAAAAGAAATCTCTTGACATCAATTTTTGCATGTCGCAAATCAAAAACACGCAAACCCTTTTGAACAACCGAAGAACTGAAGAAAATTTCACAGCAATTTTCAATTCGGCTTCTTCAAGAACAACAGTACCAACTGAGGACCGAGAAGGAAGGAGAAGAGTTAAACTCACACATGAACAAGTGTTTGACAAATTCAAAATTTTGTATTACGAAATCCTTGACACACTTTCGCTGCAAATTACCACCCGTTTTAAAGATATGGAAAAACTTCAATTCATCACTTTGATAGATACTTCGAAGTTCCCTGAGTATTCAGAACATTTTCCTACAGAAGCGGTGACCAGTTTAAAAACGTGCTACCCAAAGGAGTTTACTGATTTCCAGAGACTGAGAAATGAATTACAACTAATTTATTGTGATGAGCAGTACAAAAATATCGACTCAACAAAATTTTTGGAAATTTTGTTCGAAAACAGAAACATCTTTAAAGAATCATATAAACTGTTGTGTTTGATAATTACCATTCCGTCCACCAGTGTGTCAGTCGAAAGAAGTTTTTCTTGCTTGAAACGGATCAAAACCTATTTGCGAAATACAATGACAGAAGAGAGACTTTCCAGTTTAGCAACAATTTCCATTGAAAAAGAACTACTCAACGAGCTGATCAGTACACAGCCATTTTTCGAAGACATCATTAATAAGTTTGCCAGTTTAAAGAACAGAAGAATTGATCTTGTATTTAAGGTATAAAGTATTTAGACTCAAGCAGAACAACGACAATGTAAGTTTTATTTGTAATACATTCTATAAATTTTTTCTAAAATTCTTTTTGCGTGTCTTAATTCCGAGCTTGTTGTAGATACCAAAAAAAACTCAAAGTTTTTACAAGGTAACATTTCAAATTATTGGAAAATATTATCTTGAAAGTTTTTTTTTCCTTCTTTGTTTTTTCTTTAATTTTCGACCTTTCATTTTTTAGATAATAATTCAATTGATGTCATTTTCTATGTTAATAGCAATGATTAAAAATGTGTATTATTATCAACATTATTATTATTATTCTCGAAAAATTTTCGCCTGCGGCGCTGCTCGCTTCGCTCGCGAGCCCGTTTTTTACTTCAATTCCTGACTAAGCTGCTTCACCTAGTACTCACACCACGAGCCGCCACTGCTGAACAAGCGGGTGAAAATTATTCACTTTTTTGCTGGCAACATCTTCAAAAATGCTGTTATTGAAACTTCAATGCCATAAATGGGTTCAATGGATACGAGTTATTAGAAAACATATAAAATACATGTTGCTCCATCGTTTTCTTGTGTGGAAAAACGATTAAATGTAATTTATCTGACCCGCACGAAGAAATCTTTTTTTTCAACAGTAAGACTGGCACAGAGATGATGACAGATGCTTCCAATGTTTGCGTAAGAGTTGTACGTTTGCATTTAGGCGAATATAACGAAAAAGTACGAAGGTTTAACAGGTCTTTTTGCACTTTCGAGGCATCCTTTACCTTCGCGCAGATGTGGAGGAATCAGCACAACTCGTTTTTGGGCGGAAACTCAGTGATAGATAACTACTGACCTTACGAAGAGTTTGACACCATAAAAGCTTTGGTCGGAGTTTTTTCCACATTGTAGTGATTTTACCGACATACCGCCTGGCCTATAGGCGCACAACTCTGTTTACAACGTCAAGCCGAAACTCGGAGCCTAGTGGCTCTCCAAAACCATCCGACTCTACGACCCACTTTAATGATAATTTGCGGTTTTAAGACCAACACAGGCAATTAAATAAGAATAATTGAAAAAATGGATATATATTGTGAAATTACGATAGGTTTGGTAAGTTGTACGGCTGTAAAAACACTCCGCGGTAGCTATATTATTCGGTGTTTTGAGACCCACTGGAAATTAACCATCAACATGATGGCGGTAGTTTCTAGCTCTTTTTATTGCGCGGCGATCCTAGTTCACCATGATTTGAGGAATCATTTGTCACCAATCACTTCACTCTAGCTTAGCTTCAAGTTGTATACGGAATACCATAAACAAGCCCATTAGGTATAATCCGTCATTACTAGGAAATTGCGCTATAGAGAATTCCGACATTGAAGACGTTGTGTACGTACACCTACCTGATGAAAAGTAGGTACCTAGATGTTTCCAGTAATTATCAGTTTTAAAAAGCAGGCTCTTACTATTAATTAAGCTTGGAGGCGGTGAATAAAAATATCCCGGAAAGTTCAACTAGTACCAACATCAGCTAAATCAATTAACCCAGTTTTTTCACCTTTAAAAGTGAAAGCAATAGAATTATTATTGAATGATAATAAGTGTCCCATAGTCAAATATTTTTAGGCAGATACCGCTTTTCGCTTTATATAGCAATATAAAAACTTACCCTTAATCGTTGATCCACGACTGTCCACACTCGAGTGGCGTAGTCATTGGAAGCACCCAGGATCAGGGCCCCGGTGGAATCAAAATCGACGGCCATGACTCCAGCATTGCTTCCTACCAAAATCCCCTTATTCTCGCAAGTTCCTAAAACCGTGAGACAGGTTTTACGCGGAGTACAATGGTTGATGATGAAAAATGGCGAGGACTGGCACTGGCATCCCTGACAGTGGCCTCGTTGACACCTATAGCTTAATTCGGAGACCAAGCTGACCATGCATAAGACCTAAACAAATCGTGACCAAGCACTAGTTGTATAAAATCCGGATATGGTCCAAATAGTAGGTTGCTACTTGGTCTCGGAACTATCTTTGATGATAGAGTAACAAGGCCAATGATTCTGAAGCCATTTTTCTGTAATTTTATCAACATGGCCCACACCAGATACCGAATGAACCTAAACACAAAATGAAAAAAAGCATGCAGATGACAATTTTTTATTATTTATGAAAACAAACACCCAAACAAACAGATTGAATATCCAGTGCAAGTGACGAACGCTCACATACACCAAATGTGACCAGCAATATTTGAACTGACCTTTCGAAATGTCCCACAGCTTAACTTTTCTATCAGCGCCGCCAGTGGCGACAAGGCGGTCTACTGGACTCCATTTCACGGCATTGACTTCGCCGTCATGGGCATCCTAACAATAGCAGAGACTTAAAAAAAAATCTACAAAATAATCCGTATTTAATTAACAGCAACGGAACATAGTCAAGCGAACACATGAACTTTGGAGTTTCAATAACTATAAGTTGTATACATTCACCAAGTAGGTATATGGCTTTTCACATCGCAAAAATTACCTGAGGGTTGAAATTTTGTACACCCATAATTTCAATAGTGAATATAGAAATGAAAAGTAATTATTTGAGTCTAGGCTACGGATTCTATGATGATCAAAGTGAAGGAGTGGAATAGTATAGTTTTTGTAAAATGAGCAAGAAATGACACTCCAGTTCTTCACTGGCATGATTTGCAACATCCACCTTCGAAAATTGCACTATCCCTCACTGAACTTCCACATTCTCTCACTGAACTATCACATTCTCTCACTGAACTATCACATTCTCTCACTGAACTATCACATTCTCTCACTAAAATTTAAAAGCAGGAAGTTGAGCAATATAGGTTTGACGGCAAAACAGTTAGTTTTTAACTCATTAGCGTAGTTTCAGGATAAGCATAGTGTATAACTCTCATGGAATGCCCATTTCTCATTCTCATTGTATAATATACTATTATCTACAAGCGCGAAATAATACCCGTCACTTTTAACACGTCGTTGATGATCCTGCGCGTTCCTGTCGTATTTTCAATAAATTCTGACATTTACTAAACATTTCAAAGACAATTTTAGATAAAATCTTGTAGGATACACGCTTTAAAAGTGTCTTATTTTGTGAGCGGGGACGCTTGACATCTCCAGATCTCAGATCCTCGGAATTATTAGCCGTGGGGTCTTTTTCAGTGATGATAAAAATGGAAAACAATTATTACTGTTGAAACATAAACAAGTTAGTACATTTAGTACGTTTTGCGTACAAATCTGCCTTGCTCTACTTCCCTGCTTTCACTGACAGTTCTGCGCAGGAATATATCCTCTCACAGGACTGTCAGGGCAAAAATGAAGAGCGTCAGGAACGCACAAGATTGCCTTATCAATGACGAACATGCAATAGGTACATTTCACAGAAGTAGTAAAGAAACTCGTTTCTCGGCAAAGAGTTCATTTCCCACGTTCATTACTTTTTCATCTGCAGAGTAAAAAATGCCTGGTAAAAAGAAAAAAGTTGTACGTCTTTTCCTGAGAATATCAGGACTTCAACTTCGCTATCGATGGAATATAATTTTTCAACTATTCTATTCGCTAATAATTTACCAAGTATATCATATAAATCTTTTAAATCCAGAGGTAGGGCTTTCTAAAGCAAAAATAGAATGACAAGCTGCAGCTATGGTTGATGGCCTCTACAACACCACCCAGACGGCAGCGGTCATCAGCCGTTCTACGTGAACGGGAAAAACGGGATGTATATAACAATATGTAACTAACTGACAAATTAGAAATTACCTTATCACAAATGCCTGAAGGCCTCTTGTGGTTGTACAATGTACGGCTGCGGCCAAAATAAAGTACACGACAATGTCAACAAGTTGGCTTGCTGTCATGCGACGTTCAGGCCAGAATCCTGAAAAATCTGTCAACTGTCGTCCACTTTAGAAAGTCCGCAACGGTACATATACGGGGTGTTTATAAGAATCTGTGATCGCGGCAGGCATGGGTCAGGCCGAAAAACGCAGTAACAGGCGCAATTGTAGTGATCGAAAGCGGATTTCAAAGGCGATGCGATCACAGACGTTTATAAACACCCGGTATAAACATCTAAGTTTTAATCAAAGAAAACTTCTGTCTTCTCCACCATGTTTATATTGTATCTGACTATCAAACAACACCACTACGAGAATGAGGTTGAATCATTCCTTAATAAATATATTTAAGTTATACATGAATAATTTGAATATCACATAAAGACCAAAACTGCAGTGAACAGCAGTTGGGAAAGGACCGAATATCTGCACAGCAATTATTATTATTATTAAAATTAAAATATATAATTTTCAACAGAAGGAAAAAAAATTGTCCATATAAAATACTTGTCCATGCCCCTCACCCAAATTCGGATAATAGGTAAAGTACGTTCAACCTAAAGTGCAATTCGAGTTGGGAAAGTCTTGCCCCGCGACACCTATATGGGAATGAGAAATTCGGGAAATCATGGCTAACTCAAATCACACTCAGGTGGAACATACTAACTATACAGTTTTCACATTCCATTAGGTAACTATAAAAAGAGTGAGTGTAAAAAATTTCAGCCTTCTGACAAAGATGATGAAATCCCGACTAAATTGACTGGACTAAACCAAGGCTTACAAATTTGGCGCTCGCTTTCGTGGGAATTGTGGAGGGATGCATGGGTCCCACGCCTTCTTGGATGTCTTCCGGAGAGAGCCCCCGTGCATCTTTGCATGCTTCTTCAATTTCCTTCTGCATTCTGGCGAAACGTTTTCTGCGAAACAAAGAGAAAAAAGTATAAGTCTGAGGGCAAATGAACAGTCAGTGGCAGTCACCAAAACCAGAACAAAAAAAAAGTGACATACCTGAAGAGGCCAAACGTGCTCAGCACTGTGCCTAAGTGTTTGGTGCCATCACTGGAAATTAATTGTAAAAAGCTACTGTGTCTACTGAGAAGCACAAAAACAAAACCAAATTACATTGAGGTAGGTGAGTGCAGGACTACCAATAATACTGGTGGATAGAGAGAAAAAATGAAATCGAATAGAAGAAGCAGAAATTACTCAAGTCAAAACTGTTCAAAGTCACCAATATTTCACTATTCTTTTTTATTCTTAACACAACTTGGTTATCTTGAAAACAGCTCATATTCTTGAATTTATTTCAATCAGTAGATGACATTTTTATAGCTTTTTTCATTACAGAACAGAAGAAAGCGAAGACACCCAGCTTTTTGATCATGTTATTCCATTCAGCGTTATCAAAAGTAATTTGGAAATATCAGATCATTGGCAACTTAAAAAAGGACTGTGGGTAAAATTTTGTGTCAATTTTAAATTTTATATAGCTGCGGGATGGCTTAAGTTGATTTTTAGTCAAAATCGCATCGAAAAATTCCAAGCCGTTACGAAGTTATCATAAATTTTGTGGGCTGATTATGACGTCATACTGCGCACCGGAAAGGACAGGTCGGCAGGCCAAGGCACTACGCCAACAATTACTAGACCTTTATAAAAATGAAACAAGTTTACCAAACGGTAGACGCAGATCATTTGACTTTAATTTCAAAGTACGGTGAACCAAATTTCAGTAGACATTTTCAAAAACATAATTAAAGTGCGACTCTATCTGTCAATGAAATAAAACGGCAACATGGCGAAATCGCGAAGTCGCACTTTAAATAGGTTTTTAAAAAGTCTACTGAAATTTGGTTCACCGTACTTTGAAATTAAAGTCAAATGACCTGCGTCTACCGCGTTTGGTAAACTTGTTTCATTTTATAAAGGTCTAGTAATTGTTGGCGTGGTGCCTTGGCCTGCCGACCTGTCCTTTCCGGTGCGCAGTATGACCAGTATGACGTCATAATCAGCCCACAAAATTTACGATAACTTCGTAACGGCTTGGAATTTTTCGATGCGATTTTGACCAAAAGTCAACTAAAGCCATCCCGCAGCTATATAAATCTTAAATTTTACACAAAATTTTACCCACAGTCCCCCTTAAAGTGTCATATCGTCTTTTGCGTTTTCAAGTGATGGGCAACTTCAATCAATTTTTAGCCGAAGTTATGTTTTACAATCCGTAAACGGCAGATTATAGCGAAATTAAAATTACTTCCCTACATTAATTCATGATTGTATAAAAGAATCAAGAATATAAATAACACATCTAACATCCAGTTCCACCAGCGAATTTAGTTATTTTTAGCTAATTGAGACATTTTCTCTGATGGATTCTAGGTCAGTGCTGGTTGATTGACCACGGAAAATGCATACAAGCTGTTGTGGTCCAAACATTTTTCCATAATCTTTCGTGAAACTTGTGTTTTCTGTGGTCACCAAGCCAATATTCACCAGTGAAAATATCTTAAATTAGTTAACAATAATCAAATTCGCTGGTGGAACTGGCTATAGCTCTGAGGCTGAAGATTTCGATATCTTTTCAAAATTGGCTTGATAAATATATTTCACTTTATAAATAAAGTCTAGGTAGGCACAATGCCACCAAGCTCACATGAGCCGCGAAAAATATGCGAACTAACGCGAATTCTGGCCGATTTGACGATATATCACCCAAATTGTCAAAGCGATGGCAGCACGTCAGGGCTCACATGTATGCTTGGTGGCACAGAACCGTGACCTTCGTGAAGTAACAATAAATGGTAGTAGTGTAGATTTCATTGTATGATTTGTCTTAGTATCGAGTAAAAAACCCTCGTGCAATACGCTTTTTCGTTTGGACAGATGCGCTTGTGTTGAGGCGTCAGATTTTTGGAAACTTTCGTACACCTGTCAGTTTGGATGGCAACGCTGCATGCCCGCAACAAGACCTCAAAACAATAATTCTGAACTTGTGTCTCTATTTTTTGGCTTTTGAAAAATATGTCATATTTGTAAATCTGAGGTTTTCAATGATAGATAGATAGAGTGATTCATACTTGGCGGCTTTCCGGTGAAAATTTAGGCCTAGAAGAAACCAAATCACGCCGTTGGATTGGCTCTTATTATCAATTTCAAGCTTGAAAAAAAACTACAGCCGCCTGTGATATTTTTTCTTCAAGTTGGACAATCTGATAAGTTGATGTATTGAAAAGGTCAAATGATTTTGATCAAATTTCGGCACGTTATTTCAAGAATAAAAAGTGTTGGAAGGTGCAGCAGTATGAATATACAGCTGTAAAAATGACCGAGGAGGACCCATTTCTAGCGTCAAAGTGTGATTTCGTGGCAAGTGATCTCGTGACCTGAGCTCGTCTTGCCCTTTAGGAACTAGGTACGTAAATTCACTCTCGGTTCCAGGATCATGATCTGTACTCCTGGCCAAAAGAAAGCGGCTCAGGTCAGTGAGAAAACCGGCGACGCAATCCCCGAAATGACAATTTGACAACACAGCGTAGTTCAGATGAAGGTTTTATGTCAAAGGGACACACATTTCAACGAACCTCCCTTGTATCAAGATGACATTCTAGGTACATTAAAAATCAGGGACACCAACAAAATTCGAATTTTTCATGGCAAGCTGTGGTTTTTTGAGTCATGGAATGGATTATATGTCAAACAATGTCCATATTCTAAAGTTTACTGACAATCACGTCATTTAAGCTGCTCAATAATGAAAGTGTTACAAAGCAAAAATTCACCCAATTTTCCACAAACGATTCTGATTCTGTTTCAAGTACTGAATTGCCCAATCTTTTGGTCATCTTTTTTGTCAATATAAGACCCATGGAGCTTTTCATAAAATTTCTACAGGGTGATGAACGGACCAGTAAAAAACTGATAAAAGTTCAACATACTCCAGTTTTCGGAATTTTTTTTTTTTCTGGGAGTATGTATCAACATCAAATTTATAAAGATTGATGTGTTCCCTCGGAGCGGTTTTTAATTTTTCTGGATTCCAGTTAAAACAGCCAAAGTGTGATTTTTTATTGTGACTGTATTTTATTCTTGTAGCAACGCAAAAACATTAGAGCTTTTCACATCAAGATGACGTCACTTGATAGGCTTGTTCACTGAATAATTCTGAGCAATTTGACTTGCAACACGTTACTATTGTCTATTGTGGGGGCAAATCAAAGCCTAGTTGGTAGCGTACTTTTTGGTACTGCTAAAGGTACTGCTCTAATTCGCGCTTTTAGCATTGAAAAAAGGTTTTTTATTCAGTCAACAACATGAGACTACGTCATTAAAATTAGATTGACCACATTTTTCCCATTTCGGATTTTTTTGCTTCAACTTTCAAGACATATGCATGTTTGGTATCATTTCTTGAAATGTTGGCCCGCTAAATGTAATTCTGTCGATAAAATCAGTCCATCTGTCTGTCTGTCTGTAATCTTTATTGACAACTTTTGAACGGTTCATCCAATTAAACTGAAATTTGGTATGTATGCATTACGTCTGGACCTTTTTGATAAGCTACTAGCTTTTCGACCAAAATCGATTTAACAGTGAACGCCACCTTGTATCAATTGTCAAAATATTGAGAATATGCATTCAAATTCACTAAAACGAATGACTGAGACAACGAAAACATTAATTGGTAGTTGTGCCTTATCTCTTCATTGTTGCCTTCCACAATGCTGGCGTTAAATGAAAACCAATCAGCAATAGCGACAAAAATGACAAACCAAGGCTACGGGTTTCGCCAAATCGCCGACGTCCTGCAGACAACACGGATGACGATATATCGAGCCTTTCGTCGACTGCAGGCTGGCAATTTCAACTACGGACGAAGAGGAAGAAGTGAGCGCAAGACTGCGGCAGCTCAATATCGATTTTTTAACAGAATAATCAGGCGAAACCACACGTCCACCGCCAGGCAGGTCAACGACATTCTACGGAGTTTGACCGGAGTCCACATTTCCAACCAGACAGTTAGAAGCTTTCATGAAGCTGGACTTCTAGCGAGAAGAAGAGCCGCAATGCGTCTTTAAGAGATTTCACTGTGGAGGCCTAGATGGCGGCAGAGCATAATTTGTGCAAAATCGGATGTATCTTAATGAATTTCACATTTTCTGCAAATTTCACTCAAATCGGACTACTTTCAGAGAAATTCAGAATGGCGGATCAAAGATGGCGGCCAAGTTACAAAAACCATTGTTGAACTTCACATGGCGGACACGTACGCATTCGATTGGTGTTTGCACCACATCGACGCAAGGATGTGAATACAAGATGGCGGCACAACAAGAATTGTCAAAAACTGGATGTATCTTGATGTGGTTCACATTGCCTGCAAATTTCATTCTAATCGGATCACTTTTAGAGAAATTCAAAATGGCGGATTAAAGATGACGGCAAAGTAACAAAAAACCAAAAATCAACTTGGCACCCTGGACATATGTACTATTGATCAGCGTTTACACCAGATCGATATTTTTTTTTTCCTGAGGAGTTATCTTGGGTACAGACAGACAGACAGAGTGAAGCTGCTAAAAGCGCTTTTTCCCCATTTTTTAGGAAAGTGCGTTGAAAATAACCTTTTTTCATTGCTAAAACCCCGAATAGAGCAGTACCAAAAAGTACACACGCTGCCAATTGGTACCAACTCCAATAGACAATAGCAATGTGTTGAAAGTCAAATAGCTCAGAATTGTTCAGTGAACAAGCCTACCAGTGACGCCATCTTGATGTGAAAATTTCTAAGGTTTTCGCCCAGGTTTTTGCTTGCTACAGGAATATTATACAGTATTCACAATAAAAAATCACATTTTGGCTGTTTTGACTGGAATCCCGGAAATTCAAAAACCGTTTCGAGGAAGCACATCATACTTCATAAATTTCGTGATTATACTCCAAAAAAAAGTTCTACGAAAACGGGGGTATGTTGAACTTTCATCAATTTTGCACTGGTCTGTTCATCACCCTGTAGAAATTTTATGAAAGGCTCTACCGGTTTGATAATGACAAGAAAGATGGCCAAAAGATCGGGCAATCCAGAACTTGAAACAGAATCAGAATCGTTTTAGGCAATCAAAAGTTACAGCGGTTCAAATTTGGTTGAATTTTTGCTTTGCAACACTTTCATTGTTCAGCAGTTTATGTTCACGTTTCAGGCAATGAGATGTAAAGGCTCAATTCATGGGGATCAGACCACCATATGTGAGGATCGCCATGATAACGGTGCATATCAAGCTCTATCAACCAATCAGAGCGCGGTATTTGACAAATAGTGCGTCTTAATTTTGCGCCTCCAACATAAAATTGAGCAATAAATTGAGTTTACCATCGTTTTATCTCTCATGACTTATGACTTATTATAAAACATCAATGTTTGCAATCCTTTGGTGCCTTGTTAAAAAGCAAAAAAAAACAAATAACTATTATCAGCTTCTCATTCCATGAGTAGGTACTGACTCAAGTCAAGCCAAGCTGGTTTTATGTTAAAATATTCTACTCCTTAAAATTAATTAGGTAAACTGCTGAGTCATTAATATTCATATTTTTCTAAGCCATCGTTTGTGGCGCCCTTTTCGATCAATTAAGCAAGTGATTTTTAAATTAAACAGTAACAATAAAAAATATGGAATATTTTAGACAGAATTTCCTGTACCTACTAAAATAAATGTGAGAAATTATATACTTATTGAAAGATGTTCTAGATTTTATTATTCCTGTTTGAATATTCATTTTCTTTTAAAAGCAATGTCAGTTTGATAGTTTTCAAGGCAACAGTTAGTGTTAACACTGCTTAAGTTATTGAGATTAAGATATTAGGAGATAATTTGTATTTACCTATACAACAGTTTAGACTTGTCACAAAAGCAAACCACTAACAATAAACACTGCTTCAAAATTATTCCCAATCACACTTTTGCGTTGTAAGTATTCTAATAATTGAAACAAGAATAATTTTCAAGCACTGTGCACAGAACAGCCACTAATACATTTAACCGCCCAAATTCCAGTAAAATACTACAGAAATAGGTGACGATTACATAAATAAAACTCAATGATCAATCATGAACAAAAACAAACACACAAAAGCTGAAACCTAATTTGTTAGTACTGGCTGCAATGAGAGTTATTAATAAATCCGTCACCAATGGATCATGACTGATTGACTACTTACTTCAAGAAGTTGTCATTCTCTTCATTCATTTTATCTGCATCCTTGGCTTTGATATTAATCAGCCTTTCAACCAACTGCCGGTTTTCATCCTAAAATGTGATTCATTTGAGTACAATTATATGCTGCCGCACACCAAGCTGGAACAAAGCCAGATCGTGGGTGGGCTGGGCATACACATACTTGTGCTTTTCTCAGCTTTTCCTCTAAAGAAGAGAAGGCCAGCTGCAAGGCATGGTGCTCGTCCCGTAAGGCATCATTGAGTGTCTTCAACTCATTGTTGTTTCGCTGATATGAAGAAACTTCGGCCTGAAGGCTGTGGATTTTAGATGTACATTCTCCTAGGCTGAAATGCACGTTATTAAAAGAGAGCTTCGACTCTAAAAAATAAGGCTCAGTAAAACTGCTTACCTGATATCTCTAGTCGTCAATTGCCTATCCTTTTCTTGTACTAAAGCATTTAAATCTATGATTTGCTGGGAGTTTTCGCCTTTCCTACGGTGCAGCTCGGTCAGCTCTTCTTGTTGGGCCAGCAACTTTTGCTCTAACGTTTGAATCTTTTCAGCCAGTCGGGTTTCGTTGGCACTACTTCCGCCAGAGCTCTCTTGCAGTCTCAATTTCTCATTTTGTATGGACAGCTGAAGGTTCTCGTACTTCAGCGAGTTCACATTATCGAAAACTTTGTTGTCTGAAAGGACCAAAACAAAAAGTTGAGGTTATGTCTGGCGTGGAAACAAGAAAGTTGCATGGTAAAACTCACGTTGTGCTATGAGATCTTGGAAAGTATAAGTTTGGACCCGGTTGCGTTCTTGAAGCTGTAAGAGGATGTTCTCTCGCCAATTAACTTCTGAAGATGCCATTCTAATGGTCTATGCAAAAATCCAATCTGTTTACTAACATTAGTCCAACTTGCATTGGTGTCAGAACACAACATGCAGACCGACCTTGTGGATGTATCGCGCAGTTGACGTGCAACTATAAATTAAAACTGATAATTTACGGTGATCTCGTGCAATAATTATTATTGTTATCCCGCACACGGATTTTTGGAAAGTTATGACTTATGACAGTCATCAGTCAAACGAACGACACTGGGTGACAACTGACAGTGACAGACAGCATAAACAGCTGATTTCTGACGTTTTTCGATTGACCATTAACGTTTGCAAACTTTATGATTATTCGATTGCAAATGTGTAATTTGCAACGAAGTTTTATGTAATCATTTATAAAACATGAGGTATACGGACTGGGTAAAGCACAACAATAACAGTTTATTCATCATGCATGCATACAACAGAAGTATGTGATGTGACAGAACCACGTGCGTATGGAGTGGTAAACAGGGCCGGCATGGGCATGTATACAGTGTAAAGTATCGGCTTTGAAAATTTTGCAAATTATCAGAATCGCTCTTACCAACAAGTAACCGTGGGTTCCACAAAACAGATAATACGAGATTAGTTGATTTGCAATTTTTGTTTGTCAATTTGTAGCTGACTGATCAATGGAAACGCTGGTTTATCCCTCAATAATGGAAAGATGATGAGTCTAGTACAGATTTCAGGCATTTTTTGTGAGTTATCACCTAGCATACAGCGAAAAAAAGTTTAGGTTATCTGCAACCAGCCTTGATCGCTGATCATCTTTTTTGTGGAACTGACGGTAAGTGTCGTTAAAGCCGTCGGCCGATACCGACAAGTGTCGGTAGGCAAGTACAGAATAGGGCATTTTCCTGGCCATACTGCACATTTGCGAGGTGCAAGTAATGGCGGGATATTGAAAACAATCGGACAAACTAATGCATTTACGCAGATTTGTCATAAACAAAATTTCTGAACAGATGAAATATTATAGCATTTTTGTCTCAAAAATAGACTAGCCTTGGAAATCTACCGCGTTATATTACACAACAGGTGGATTAGAGTAGGATTCAAAGGCTTTTGTCCGGTTTTTTCAAAAAGCCCGCCTAAAATTTGGCGCATGTCCCTGAAATGATTGCTCAGGACAAACCCCTATTGCGCTCCCACTATAATGGTGGCCTTACATTGAGCATCAAATGCTGCAGCTTTCTTTGCAGCAGAGTTCTGATTGGAACTGACGCCTGTTAATGCTGTCAGTGACCAACATTTGACCAATGAGAGCTCGGCAGCAAAAAAAGCTGCCGCATTTGATGCTCAATGTAAGGCCACCATAATGGTTGCTCTACATTGAGCATTAAAAGCTGCAGCTTTTCTAGCTGCTGAGTTCTGATTGGACCTGACGCCTGTCATTGCTGTCAGTTACTACGTTTCCATGGAGAATTGAAATCGATTTGAAAACGGTATCGGGATCAATCGGGATTGAATACGGAAGTGTTTACATGAGTGGTTCGAACTCGGTATTCAAATCGATTTGAATTCTGTTTACATATTTGTCATGTGAGTCTAGCCCTAATCTAAAACTATCCCAACCTAACGTATCAAAGAAAGTGAAAGTACTCTACAAACTGCAAGTGTGCAGAAGGCAGAAGTGCAGACAACAGGTGCAAGTATGAATGCGACCCTTGATGCGACCAGAACAGCCGCGGTTTTACTCATTGCTATGTATCAGTTTCTGTTTGTTGATGTTTCGATCCAATCCGATTGGGTTTCCATGAGTATTATTTCGATCCGATCCCGATACGATCCCAGAATTTTCCGAACCGACCTTGAGACTCAAATCGATTTGAATACGATGTTGCAAGCGTTTACATGCAGTTTTCAATCCCGATACCGTTTTCAAATCGATTTCAATTCTCCATGGAAACGTAGTAAATGAGAGCTCGGCAGCTGAAGAAGCTGCAGCTTTTGATGCTCAATGTAAGACCACCATAATGACATGACCACCATACAATCGATTCGGTAGAGGCAAGCCCCTATAATGCAATTTTTGTTTTTGGAATATCTCTTCTGGTTATCGCGTTATGGACAAAAGTATGTTGAAAAGTGTTCAATGTTGTATGGTTTTACGGTACACGGTCTTTTGTCGGGCACTGGGCCGTTCGGCTTTCTTGTTTAGTTCCCCCAATGGCTTGCAATCGCCGTTCTTCGTCGTTTTTCTGTATTCTGTAATGAAATAGTATAATATGGTATATAATTCAATAAGCGGGTATTGATTGCTTCTTACTCATGAGGATGCAGTTTTCCGAGACGAGCCTTGACGACACACGAAAATAGAGGGGAGCGAAGTCCTTGATCCCCCATCCCCATATTTCCAAAATTAAACGTCACAATTTTTTTTTTAATATTCTTCTCGTATTCTTGAGTGGATTCTATATGTCACCATCGCTCTGGACTCGGACTGCGATACTTTTTAGACACCTGTATAGGTATCCATTGGTTACAAAGATTTTTTTCAATTTTTTTCCCAAAGAGTTGATAGTTAACCAGCAGGGAAACTTCAGTGAAGTTTTCATGTCTGGCTTTTTCAAATAGTGATGCCACTCTAACAGTTTTTTGAGTTTTCAATCCAACAGTGCTGTTTTTAGTATATTTGTGACGTCACAAAAATACTTTTCAAACACCTATTACGGCCGCAACTTTGGGAATTAGGGAAAAATACAAAATACGGGTGCATTATTTTTAACCATACTATCGATTAAGCCAATAAAAAAAATTGGGCAAGTAACCCATTCTCGCCCATCCGTCTAAATCATTATCTATTAACTCCTTCTCCATTGTGATATTGTTATTTACGATATTTTTCATTTTTTGGCTGCACGCACAGCTGCATATGATCTCAAATATTGATAAGTGATGGCTAAGCCGTACGACACCCTGGGCTTATTTTAGGCAAAGCTTAAGCATCCATAAGCCACGCAGTTTGTTGACGGTGCAGTGTACTTAAAAATTAAGAACCAGTAAAGCTTTACTTTAAGGTTAAATGTTGGCGGTGCAGTTGGGCCTAAGAAGCCCGGGCTTGCGGCGCAAAATTTTCAAGGGGCGCAAAATTCTGGGAAAGGAAGTTTTTTTTCGAGGAAATATTGAAATCACGGGTCAGTCGAGATAAAATAAATACAAAACAAATGCTAGTTACTATAATTCCTATTATTGAAAAATTCACATCTAAGAGACAGTTTCAACAATGTGGGTACCTACCCCATTTTGTCTCATCATTATCAAAATTAAATTAAAAAAAAAACAAACGAAGAAGAAATTGCCATGATAAACACTAGAAGAGTTTCGGTAAAACAAAACAAAAATCAATGAGGGGGGGGGGGGAAGAGAGGGCGCAATTTTTTTAGGCTTGGGGCGCCTAATTGGTTTTATAGGCTACTGCCCCCACTGTCATCATTTTAAAATTTCACATAATATCATCCACTTTGTGATACATATGACACTGGAGGGAAATCAATTCTCTCTCTGAAAAAATCTTCTTTGACATTTTCAACTCCACCATTTTTTTTCTAAAATTCTCTGAGTCTCCAATTTATTATTTTCGAACTCTCAATTTTCTTCAATATAGTCAACGGGATCCTGCATAGCATCGGAGAAAGAAAATTTCAAGTGGAAAAAGTGATGTAGGTACCTACCAAAATTCACCGCTTCGCGTTCCCCTCACACCTCAATTCCAAAATTCAAAATTGCACCATCAAGCACCTAAAAAATATTAAAAAAAATTTAAATTATTTTTCAAATAAGTTGGAAATCTGGAGAGCTCTGGGAAAGAACCGAATGGGCCACGTTGTCAATGTATGTTTTAGACGAGGTTTTAGATGTTCCGTTCAATACAAAAATCCATCTTTTTTTGCTCGATGAAATCTTCACTAGGAATCGAGACGGGAGTTATCACGGGTGGATAGTTTTCAATTATTGATCACCCGGCGAGTCACCCGATATATAACTGAATGAAGATCGTGAACGAGACTTAGGTAGGTAACAAGGTACATATATAATATATCTATGATTTATGTAGTACCTATACCGATTGTAGTACTTACCTACCTCATAAGGGTACATCGAGGGGTACATTAAACTTATAGGTAGACGTACACTAAGGTATCTTCTTACTTAGAATCTAGATGTATTTGAATTTAAATATGATATGAGATATAAGGTAGGTAGGTGGTAGGTACACGAGTTTCGAAAGAGATACAGTAACTAGTATATGCAACCAGAAATAAAATCTCCACCTCACATGCTTTATTATTGAAACATTTTTGAACCTAGTAGAATATGAAGTGAAATCGAGTCTTAACCACGCTCGATTTCTACACCTAATTGGAATATACGCTCGAATATACGTGCACCTACCTACCTTCTCATCATAAACTTATTGAATACTAGCAGGTGGTTCATTTACATCAACTTGCATACAAAAATAATGATTTTCCTTATCATTATAATAATAAAAGTCTAGTCAGCTTTTCCGTATTAGGTATAAAACAATATGCTCCTGTTTTTTCTTCAGTATTAGCTTTGTTACTCTGCAGAAATGTTGGCGACGTCTAAAGCAACTGCTGTGCTTTTTGTTTTAGCCTTTTTTATTAAACTAGTCCTTTCGTGTAAGTATACCACATAAGTACTAAATATAGGTACTACATCGCTAATCTACAATAAGCGATGTTAAGCTTTTTTCATTTTTGGTACTAATAAGTGACACTAACTTTTATTATTAATGTTATTATTATTATTATTGTTTCTGTATGATTTTTTAATTTTCTTACATATGTGATTTATTTGCAGATGAGACACTTGAACTTGAAATACGACCGTTCGATGTCGATATCGAGTCCGACACAGGAAATCGAATCGTCGGTGGTATTAGAGCCAACATCGAGGACTTCCCTTATCAAGTCTCGATTAGCTACAGAGGACGACATCTTTGTGGTGGTTCCATTATATCCACCAGTCATATTCTAACTGCCGCACACTGTGTTGTAGGGTTCGTTTCTCAAAAATCTAGTGAATCAAAATAAGTGTCAACTGATAAAATTTTTAGGAGACGAGCAAAATCTTTCGCCATTTTGGCAGGAACCACTTCCCTCAAATCTTCTGAAAAGAGCAACAACAGCTTCAGCAGTCCAGTCTCCAGAATCTTCAGACATGGTCGCTTCAGCAGTCGCACATTCAACAACGACATTGCCATAATGGAACTCGCCAAACCTTTACCTATCGGAGGTACCATACAAATAGTCAAATTGCCTGACGAACGAAGCAAACTTGATACCAGTGCCGTGGGGGTGGCCAGCGGTTGGGGCAGCATGTACTTCAGAGGACCACGCGTAAATAATTTGCGAGAAGTTGAATTACCGATTCTCAGCAGTCGCAGATGCGCCAGATTCCTCAACTTTGTGGTGACCAGTAACATGTTCTGTGCCGGATATTCAAGAGGAGGAAGCGATACCTGCCAGGTAAGTCGCTTTTGTTTTATCGCGCATCACCATAATTTTTCATAATACAATATTTCAATTACAGGGTGATTCTGGCGGACCGTTCGTCGTAGATGGCGTTCAGATCGGAATCACGTCATGGGGAGATGGCTGCGCGAGGAAATTTACTCCGGGAGTTTACACAAAAGTTTCTAACTATATTAGCTTTATTGAAAAAGTCATCGATCATGAGAAAGAAGAGGAAAAAGAAGTATATGAAGAGAAAGATGGGAAGAGCACTGCTGAAGAATTAGCTGACTTAGCCGACGTTGAGGTCGGCACTGATACATCATTTGAATTTTTACGCTTTTAGTTGATGGTGATAATAATACAAGTGTCCCAAATATCAAGGGTGATTCATAATTCGCGGACACGGAGTCCGCGACAGAAAAATTTTGAATAAAATTTAGTTCCTATTTTTAGAGATAAATTAGCAGGTTTGAGTTAGACTGAAAAGCTTCTTTTGAACCATTGTTTTTTTTTTAATTTGATGTATGTATAGGAAAGATAAGTGCAACTCGGTAAGTGATGACTTGAAATTAAAGTAAAAAATCGTCCCTGATAGTCCCACAGACTGTTAAATCGATGCAAAGCTGGAAATAATACCATTCGCTCGCATATAAATTCTTTCTGCGGATATTTTTGAAGAAAGCCAGATTTTTATGCAGGATTGCTGATAGATTTATGACGGTGGTATCCTACGCTTTATTTTATACCTACGCTATAAGTACTTACGTACAGTAACAAAAATATACATTCAAAGGTTTTAAAAAAAATATTTTAGTCTGACTCAAGATAAACTATGTCTTAATTATTTGACTGATCAAGATATGGGAGTTCAAAAGCTGACACTATGGCGCCCTTTCTTTGTGTATTTTAAATACCTATCAATATGATTTTTGTGGAATGGTGTTGCGACAGAATTTTGTGGAAAACAATAAAACATTTAGGGGATGTATCCAATTTCAAGTCCTCTACCTACAGGGTGAGTCAGAAACTACAAAATGTTGCTTTCCTAATAAACAAGAACGTTCTGTAAAAATGAATTGTGTTTTCTTATGCCCTTCATGGGTTCATCACCCGTCACCACTGGTCTGTTTGCAGGTAATTACTTTTCTGGAAATTTGATTCTCAACATTCAAGTACCTGTGGCGGCTCTCATATGGGCATGTGGCGGAGGAACTGTTGTCTCCTTGGTAGCTTAGTGGTAGAGCACCCATCCGGCAAATGGAAGACGCGGGTTCGATTCCCGCTCAGGGCAGACACTTTTTCTCCGTCACATTGCGCCATATACCTCTACCTACAAAACTTTACAAGAGCTGTTCTCAAAATTGTGCATTCCGAGTCTAGAGCGCGCGCGGTATATGGGATTCACTCAAGAACAAAAAAAAAGTGATGAAAAAGGTTATTTTTCCAGATTTGGAGAATCAAAAGATATGGGAGTTTGCCCCCCTCTATTTTTGTTAGTCGAAGGTAAAAAAGTATTGTTACGAGCGGCGATCCCGTACATATTAGTAAACACCGAGGTAAACACTCGATCTTTCTGGATTTTCCATCCATTAGATCGCAGTGTAGGAGTGTGGAATGTTCTGGTGCATTCCAGAGCGCGCGTTTACGTGGAACCGAAGGGGAGACTTCAATGCTCGATCGAGAAAAATCTGTCCATTTTGGCGGAGGAGCCGTTCCAGAACCCGGCAGAATTATACGGGTAACGTGTGTGATTATTCAGGAATGGTCTAGAAACCGCATATGCCGGGCCACTATGGAATTTGCTGGAAGTAGACAGAAAGTTCGGGAACACTATTCGGAGGCCTTATATAAGGCATCAGCCGGCAGCTCAGGGCAGTATTGAATTAGAAGAGACAGCGAGCGGATAAGCGAGTTGTAATCACAGAGATAATTCAAGTAGATAATTGTTGGCGTTTATTGATTGTAGTACGCAGAAATAAACGGTGTGTGTTTTAAATCGACCGTCTCAATTATATTCGAACCCGTACGCGAAATATCGTAACAGTATACCTACTTAGCCAACTGTTCATGATAGACTAACCAGTAAAAATGATCAACCACCGGGTGTGTAGTGAGCTTCGATTTAATATACAGGACGCCGGTGACTCATATGGGTCTCAAAAAATCAGTGTTTTCTTCAAAAACACCACCAAATTTTATTTTTTATTGAAACGAAATAAGTTATAGAAGCGAGGTCATCCCAAGCAGCAATTTAGGGCCAATAAATTACCAAGCTAAAGTCAAATTGACTTGAAGAAGGCGAAATATGCATGAATTTGACATAAACTTTTCCTTATATGACAAATGCTCCACAAAGTCATTATTTAAATAAAAAATTACCAAGATTCAACCTTGCGGAAACCCAAAATTTACCATCGACTTCAAAAAGTTTTTGGAAGTTGAAAATCACCTAGATTCTACCTAAAAAATGCCTTCAAATTCTTTAAAATTTATAAGGCGTTATCTAGGGCAAAAATTAGTTCATTTTCGCTCGACTTTCGCCGTAAAAGTCCATTTTACCTCTGAGGTTGATTTAAGCTATCAACGGTAGTCGCAATTACTTCGAAATTACCCTAATTTTAACTTCAAAGTCTGGTTACGAATAACTTCTTTATACTAGTCCAAATTTGGTAATTTTCAACTTTACACAATGCCTTACAGGTCATGGTGAATAACAAGGGTTATTTTAGTAAAAAAGCGGACCTATTCAATTTGAACATTTGCCTTTGAAGTCAGAATTACTATAAAAATTGACTTAATAAGGAACACTGGTCAAAAGGAGGGCGAAAGTACCATTATAGTGAACTTTAAAGGATATCCGTCTTATGTGGCTTTCGAGGTCAGAAAATGAGCTGGCTCTTTGTTGTTTGGGGTTTTTCATGCAGATCATCTCTTGTCAGTGTTACCAGTACCTGCTGTGCTGTGCTGTGAAATAGTGCAAAGCAGAAAATGTCCTCCAAGTAAGAAGTTTAAGCTGTATAGGCACACCGCAGGTTACTATCGCCTATTAAAAAAAAGTGTCACCGGCGCGGCTCAAAATCCAACTCCACTTTCGTCAGAAATGGCGGACATCGACATACCAGCATCGCTCTCCGACTCCGATTTATTGAGCGCGTAATTTAAAATTGTAGTCTTCATAGTTGAAATTTGGTCCAAATCGATAATTTAGGGAAAGTTGACTCTGAAGTCGATAACAACAAAAAACCATGAGTAGACTATGAGGTAAAATTCACCTAATTAGGTCAATTTTGACTTCAAAGTTCGAATTTCAAGTAATTTTGGCCTGTTCGAAGAGAAATTTTCCCTATAAGTAAAAAACAATAGTGAATTTGCCCTGAAAGTCAAATTTCGAAATATCACCAGACACGCCATCTTACTCCAGCAGGTTCCACGTCCGCCATTACGATAAAAGCTGTTCTCTAATTTTTGTATTCCCTTAATTACTTGTTTTTTTGCCAGGCACCAGGCAAAAAAAATGTAATTAAGAAACACTGTTCAATAGACCTATTTCTTATGGGGAACAGAGACGTTCAGACAAGGATGAACAATTTTAAGCCACACCCCTGGCCAATTAGAGGCCTTAAATTATTAGGCGCGAAATTCGAGGAAGGCGATACTGTCACAATGAATTAGAATTGTCACTGTCACTTATGACTGCAACCTGTGTCGTGTCGCTACACTGATCGAATAATTCGAAAAATGCTCGTATATTGTGTGAAAAGTTGTCCGCACTAGTCCAAGGGAATATTTCCCTCAAATGTTTCGTTCTACGGTTTTCCTGCCGACGAAAATAAGCGAAATAAATGGATGGCCGCCACTGGAAGACACCGGCACCAGGAAGAATTTGAAGGCGAACGAAACTATTTCAGCTGTTTTACAAGTTGCACAAAGCCAAAAGCGGGGTCACCCAAATTACCGTTCAAAGTGCTGGGAATGCTATCTCACCTTCCTATTTGGCGATTACCCACTACAACTTCACAATAAAACCTCAATATTTTGCTTCAGTTTTGGTGTGCTCACGGCACTTCAGAGTGGAAGATTTCTATTCATCCAGTGATAGGTACAAAGATGACGCTGAAAACAAATGCTGTTCCGGACATTTTCTTGAGAAGCTTGTTTCTTTTTCTGGCTCCTGTAGCACTCCGCTTTTACCTCCAGGTTATTCACAAGTACGTTCTCAAAATATCCTTTCACACTATACTTCATCCCCTTATCACGCTGGTTCCCCTTCATTTGATGCTTACACTACACTTTTGCAAAGAAGTAAAGCGTTGTCGAGTCTGTAGGTTGCAGGTTGCAGCGTGGCAAGACTTTTGGTTCTGTTCTACTGATGACAAATTGTAACATATCGTTGTCGGGGGTAATGACAAGGAGAAAGTCAGTGGCACTGACAGAGTTGCTACGGGAGATTGTGAGGCAAATCTAGCCAATGAGCGGCGATAGGAGGCAAAAGGGGCGTGAAAAAGAAATAGGTCCATTGAGGAGCTTAATATTAACATTTTAGTGCTCTAAACTGTGATTGACCAAAAAAAATTTAAGTTGTTATTTCCGCAAGTTCTGCAAAGAATCGATTTTTCCAAAGCGCATTGCAATATTTGGAGGTGCAAGAGGCACATTTGTCAAAAATATTTCTTTCGTGTGAATATTATGACCAGGGAGGAGTCTCTAAGTCCGCCAAATGTTTCGTGCTATAGGTAGCAGGTAGGTATATTTTGCTATGAATGACGGAGGTCCGCCATGAAACTCAATCACTATGGTAACACCAACAACACTATTGTGCACTAATGTCTTTTAAAGTCGTATGACCAACTATAAGTCAGGAAAACCCAAAATAATACCATAGTGGATAATAATACCTGTTCAAGTCTTGTAAGACACAGGTCACAAATTAGTAAAAATAGGTCTTAAATTACTTATTGTTACCAAGAATGTAACTTATTTTAGGTTCAGCCGACTAACAGGGTAGGTATCTGACCTATAAGTCAAATCGACCTATGTGCCCAATTTTCGACGTTTAAATTACCCACTTATTTTTCCCCACTTACCTGAATTCGACGTCGATTAAACGTAAATCCGACCTATTGAAAATTGGTCGCTGACCAATAGTGAGGTAGATTTTAACCTAATTTGGCCTTAATTTTTTGCTTGGGATAGATCTTGTTAAAAAATATCTCGCAGGGATCAATGGAATATTTTACAGGATTACAGGCATTATTAGAGGAAGCTCGATTTTTGTGAAGTACGACTTATTATCCTGCTGTGTATCGTAAGCAAAAACTCAGTCCGCATCCACTGGTTGAAATTTTTAAAACAAGCTGGGCCTAACTTTCAACATAACTTTTGATATTAATGAATGTTAAATTTTGTTGAACGGCAAAAAAAAATTCGAATCACGACAACCAGTCAAGGGTAAAAGTTGGTCAAGGTTGTAGTATACCCAGGTCACGGCCCCATTTCTGTAGTGTAACTCCGTTTCGATGTTGGCAGTGATCGTCGTTGTCCCTTTCCTTCCCAACGTAGTTTACCTTTTACCTACGTTGTGTTGTTGAGTTCTTACTCGAGATGACAATGTGTCGTTGGACGTTGGGGATGAGGTTTGATTCTTGAATGAAACGCGAATGAAATGCAAGCAAAATGAATGTTTATTGGAGATCAATTTGCAAAGTTTTAAATGTTTGTTTTATTTGTTTCTTTTCTCAAAACACCTCACAATAAGAAATTGACAGTGATGAAATGACACAACATGATAAAGAACAGAACACATAACAAGGAAAATCATTACAAATTATTTAGACAATGCAGGAATTTACAACAATAAAATGAACACAAAATCAGATTAACAGAACAAAACAAGAAATCATGAAATATGTCAAACTGTCAATTTAATCGCAAAAGGAAAAGTGACGTATTTGCTGACAGGCACACATGGGAAGAGCACGTCAAAGAAACCACTGCGTACAGCCTGGTTGATTGCTGAAAAATCTCTTCCCAAATGATCTGAACACAAGTCAAGTGTGCCAATACTCGCCGTAATATCAGGCCGCAAGACCACAGTTCTGTACACCGACAGTCCGACACTGCTTGTCGGTATCGGTAGCTAGAAATAAGTAACGATGTTATTTGTTTCTCATCCTAGCTACCTCGGAACCCCGTTATTGGATACCAATAGGGAAACGAGCTTTCTGAGGCTCATTATCGATTTGAAGAACATACCGGGTGATCATTTGAAAACTATCCACCTGGAATAACTCCCGATTCCTAGTGAAAATGTCTTCGAGCAAAAACAGGTCGATTTTTATATCGAGGGGGACATCAAAAACATACATTAGCGATTTTCTATCTTAAGCCCCCTCGCCCCCACCTACCCCAACTTTGAAATTTCAAATGACACTATCTATATTGCGGTACATTGAATCCAACAGAATTGAATTTTCTTTCTGAAATATATTTTCCAAATTTTCAACCCCACCTCTCTTCCCCCCTAAATTCTTTGAGTGTCCAATTAAATATTCTGAACTTCTCAATTCTCTCCAATGCAGTCAACGTCATTCTGCACAGCATCGAAAGAGAAAATTTTCTATGGAAAAAGTGCCACTCAAATTCACCCCTTTGCTCCCCTCCCCTGACCTTAAAAATCTAAAATGACAATACCCACTTTGTGATATATCAAATTGAAGGGATTTGAATTCTCTCCCTGAACACAATTTTTTCGAAAGTTTTAAAACCCCCGTTTTTCTACTAAAATACTCCAAATGTCCAGTTAAATGGGGGAGGAGTTGAACATTTCAAAAAAATTGTCTTCAGAAAGAGAATTCAATTTTCTCCAATTTGATGTATCACAAAGTGGGTGGTATTTTGGTCAATTTTATAGTTGAGGTGGGGGAGAGCAATGGGGTCAATTTAGGTGGCACTTTTTCCACCGAAAATTCTCTTTGAAGCTATTCAGGATGATGCTGACTAAACTGAAGAGAATTGAGGGGTCCAGAATATTAAAAGGGACACTCAGATAATTTTTAGGGAGAAGGGGGTAAAGTTAAAAAATTTTAAAATATCTCTTTCAAAAAGAAAATTTGATTTTCTTCAATTTGATGTATCGCAAGGTAGGTAGTGCTATTTGGAATTTTATTTTTGGGATAGGTGGGGGCGAGGGGGCTGAGGATAAAAATTTGCCAATGTATGTTTTAGATGTGTCACTCGATATAAAAATCGACCTGTTTTTGCTCGAAGAAATATTGACTAGGAATCGGGATTTATTGCAGGTGGATAGTTTTCAAATGATCACCCGGTATAGTAGTAAGAGTTCAAAAAGAGTTCAAGAGTTCAAATTCAAAGTTCAAGAGTTATAGATAGATGGATACTCGGAATACTCGGATGGATAGATGAGACTTACTAGTTCAAAATGTGGGATGTATAAGAAGTGAATAAGGCATGGACTATTTACTAAGTTTTAAAACGTCACAGGACTTTTTGGAAACTTCTTTTTGTGCAGTGAGGAGTAGGGGCAGCTTCAACAACAACCCTGATGCGCAATAATTACTAGCGTCCATTAGAGTCTGCAGTCTGCTAATTCATCACTGAATCTCCACCTCCAATGGGAACTGCCTGGATGATATGAAAGAAGCAGCACTGTGCTGAATGCCGCCTGAAAATAAAGTCAATTTATTATTATCAGTGTTTATGTAGAGAACGTAGTTCTAGGTATCTTGCGGAGTCTATGCTTGTGAGAACATTTTAAGTGGTGTTCACTGAAGAGAATGATGACCAAGCTGTCAAGCGCGGCAATACCAAAGAGAATGGAATGAAAATGCCCATACTGTCGAGTGGCCCCTGTAAGGTTGAGAAAACCTACTTAGACGGACAATATGTAATAAAGTTGGAATGCATGAGGTGCCGCTGAGTGCACTGCGTTGGAAACTTGTTAATTCCCAGACCTTTCTTCTCAAAACTTCAATATATTGTAGAATAAAAGTGTTGGTCTTTAGAAATTTATCCGCCATCGCTCACCAGTGGGTGTGAAATTCTAAAAATCATGGATAAAAGGTAGTCTTCTCACAAAACGTTAAAAGGAATTTCTTACTGCAGTTTCGGGAGCGTAAGGGATAAATTATATGTCAAATATTCACTCCTCTACTTCTTCACCAGAATATTTCACAAGCTTTCACTATTTTACCTCCAACGACGGGAGACAAAAGGCTCCCGAAACTGCAGTAATAAATGTTTATAAACATTTTGTGGGAAGACTCTGCCTTTTATTTATCATTTTCAAAAGTGTATATTTCATCCTACCGACTCTTTCACGAATCTCACCAGCCCAGAGGGAAAAAAGGCCTTGGCCCATCCACCCCTGAATCCAAAATCTCGTTGTTTGTATAGACGCACCAGGTGGGATTTCAAACTTTTTTTTTCGTTATCTCTATCTGTAAGAGACAAAGAATTAAAGAAACTGTTTAGAATAGAATGAAATTTTTCTTCCAACTATTGCGAATGTGTTAAAAATTTCATTTGCTATACAGGAAGAATCCTAAATAGTGAAAATCCAGAAAAAGCAGGAGACTACGACATTTTCATTGATGAATCTGTAGCCCATCTTAATTTAGAAGAGCTGACGAAATAGATAAAGAACATGTAAAATTGAAAGCCATATTGCTTTAGACAAAAATCCTGGAGTCAGACCCCATAAGTGTCGGGTGAATGCTTGAAAAGAATGATAGCTAAATGTATGGCAGAGGTATCAGGTATATGGATGTAATAGGAGTACCTATGTTGTAAAAAACAACTATGGTGAAGGACTAAAAGCAAAAAAGTCTACAGCATTTGTGAACGTAAATATATGTATTAAAATAATGAAAAATCAGCAATTACAAAAAGACATCGAATGAGTAGGTATCTGCATGTACTATTACCACGTAGATAACTTGAAATTGAAAGAAGTTGACCTCCGGTTGCACCAAGCCTTCATAATATATTATCGATTTACTAACTAAACCATGGGCATTTCACTGTTATTGTTGTTCGGGGTCACCATTTATGGCGCGATGTGACGGAGAAAAAGTGTCTGCCCTGAGCAGGATTCGAGCTGTTGTTTGACCAACAGCACTGCGAGTTTATATTTAATTTGATGATCAAATTTATGAGCTTGGTGAATCCAGGGGGAGGGGGGGGTGTCCACCCGTGTAGGTATGACTTTTTTCAGCAGCTTCAGGTCTGTCCTCTGGGACCAAGAGGTGACTACCTTACTCCGGAAATGGCTTAGCTCCTTGTTTCCCTCAAAACCTGGAGGCTAGCAGGCATCCATTGCAAAAAGTGTCTCTCCTCAGGGGCTGAAAAATAAACATGAGTAGATAAATCCAAAGCCTTTCAATTATTTGATTTGAGCAGTAATTATATTAAACTGGTCCAATAATTCGACCCATCACCATTTCGTGACCGCGACTTTGTCATATCCGCGACTAATCTTATCCACCAAGTAGCCTAGGTCTTCTTGCAGGTCAGCTTTTGAAAACAACAAAATTATGTAGGTACCCGAGTAGGTACCTATAAGAGACATTGACGATGTCCACAATTAGGTATTTGCCTGTCACCCTACCTGATGACCATCTTAGCCTGAAGGGACCATCTTCTGTCCTGGTCCTGGATGCAAGAGCAAGTAGGTACGATGTGGCGACGACTTGCTCACCCTTTGAGCGAGCCTGATATGATTATCAAAGGGTTTTTGACAAGGATATCAACCAGTTCTGGAAGAAACCCAGCCTCAAGTCCCAAGACAGGAAACATATCCTTCCCCGAAATGACTATTGTGTCTCTCCGGAGCCACTAAAAAATACACCTTTAAGTCATCTACCTACAATAATTTAAATTAAATCCAATTTTACTCCAAACTCTATTTGTTTTACCTACCTTTATGTTTATAAACTGGCATTATTATATGGCACAACGCACAACCATTAACTATTATGTGACCGACACATGGACAACAAATCAAACAATAATAAAGCAACAAACGCGACAGTGCGACGTTGCCTAGCGCTTTTGGAGGGTGGGAGGGGTGCTTGTAGGAAGAGGATTGCATTTTTTCAAGTTTTTGACATTTCCGTCAAACTAGATGGCCATGTTGCCATGTTGCCATGTTTATTCAACCTGTCGCTCTTGTGGCCTGTCGCCATAGACACCTGTCGCGCTTGAAATTGTCGCGCTAACTGCCCGTAATCCTATCTATTATTTCAATGTCAACATTGTCAACTGTCACAGTGACAGCGACAGCGATTCGACAGAACTTGTTAACCTCACTTGCATGTGGAGAAATGCAAGCGTTAAAAAACCGATTTTCTTTTCGAAGCTTGGCCAAGCTTTCCCACCGGAGTGCTGCATCATGTGCTTGTTCGTCACGTTCGCTCAGCAAATATGAAATTAACGTCCCTATCGTTCCTAAAGAAGTAAGGTTACTACTACCAATCTCATCTCAAAGTCGTTATTCCCTGTCTTCCATGCCATCACCTGAAGTAGTGGATAGTGCAACGTTCGAGAGAGCCTGCGAAGAAACCCTCGAATCCTTGACTGACTACTTCGAGGAATTAGTGGAAGAATCTGATATCTTGCTTTCCGCTGATGTTTCGTATAGCGTAAACTTATATTGGGGAATGATCCCATGTTTCTTACTAAATAATATTTGTTGCAGACTGGTGTTTTGACGATAAACTTGGGAAAGGAGCATGGAACTTACGTGATAAACAGGCAATCTCCCAACAAGCAGATATGGTTGAGTTCTCCGATTTCAGGGCCAAAGCGGTATGATTTTATTCCTTCACAAAATTGTTGGGTGTATAAACATACAGGTGAAACCCTGCATTGTCTTTTACAATATGAAATCTCAAAGATCGTGAAAGGTAAAATCAGAGTAGACTTCTCTGCCTGCTCATTTGCAAAGTTATGAAAGCAAAGATAACATGTAGATAGTTTTATTTGCTTATTGTACATTTATTATTTAACATTTAATTACATTCAGTAATATGTACAATAAACACTGATTTACAATGTCATGTGTCCTCTAATTTATATAATACATTATTATTATACGTTATAATTACATTATGTACAGGTGAAATAAATTACAATCTGTTTTATGCTATCAGTATTTATTCCTTAACATTGGATAATATCACATGTTTGGTCACACTTGTTTGTTCTCTTCTACTTCTTCTGTATGATTTTTTCTACAACCAAATTTTACATGCCCCCTTGTGATTTCATTGTTTTAGTCTTAGTGTTAAACCACAGGGTGGTGGTGAGCTTTATTTTATTATTAAAATTAAATTAAAACTTGATGAATATTATGAGAAACACTTAAAGCTTTACTTTACGGCTTAATTTCGAAGCGCTTGTGTTTTCCCGCCAAGTAGAAGGACAGTCGTCAATGTTTTCTCACAGGTATAAATGATTTTTTTTTCATCTCTAATTCTAGTTCTAATTATTATAGCTATGCTAGAAGGAACACTGATATAACATTTTTTGTTGTTGTTGTTGTATTTCTCAAAGACCACTGTCCTGGATATGTAGTAGTGTAACATTATAAGTACTGTACGTCGAATTACCCTGTCAGCATTCTTTCTATATTTGTTGTTTTTTACTAAAAGTTGCTTCTTCTGCACAAAGGAGTCATCACAGCCCTCTTGGACAATAAAATCAAAAAAAGTATCTTACAAAACTACACAATGTGTTAGTTTTCATTTCAGACCTGTACAATCGTTATTCTTTTAAATTGAATACCTGATTTTTTTTAGAAAATGGAAAGGTAGCGCGTTGTAATCATTCGAGTGACATTTAATTGGGGGACAATAAAAACCCTTAGTCCTTAGTAGAGTCCTTTGAGTTTATATCCAATGGGATTGATTCTGTCAATCAAAATTATTTCAAATAAGTTTGCAGGAACATAAGTTATTTCTTATGGGGCTGTTTTGGTTTCTACTCGGGTTTCTATGATGATGATGATGATGATGATGATGATGATTGATGATGTATAAACTTTGTTTACAAATATGAAAAGTGGATTAGTAGAAATCATTTTGGTACCCTCATTTTGAAAAGAGAAAATCCACATTCGGCATGCGACTTCCTCGAAGAAAAATATTTGGGCAATGCTATTCCCTAATGTTTTCCAAATTTCCTAAAAAAAATTTGTTTGGATAAGTTTTGAAAATTTCAAAACTAAATAGCATTGTCCATACATATTTCTTTTCAAGGAAATCGCATACCAAATTTGAATTTTCTATTTCCAAAATAAAGGTATAGACCAGTAGCAGGAGGATTAAAGGTTGCAAAAGGTCTCATAGAATTTTTTATATTATAATTATGTAGGTACAGTAGGGTAATTAAAAAATGTCGGACCGCCTTGAAGGTGTGCTAAATAGAGATGTAGTAGGATGCTAAATAATTGTTGGAAAAATCCCATGTTTTTCTAATTTTGAAGTTATGAAGAGACAAATTAAGGTTGGCATTTCGAGCCCTTCTGTTTTGCTGCTCATGGTAAACTAATGAGTACAAAATATCAAGCACCGAATATGTATTGAATTTCTGTTCTCTATAGAGCGGGTGAGTCATAAACTACAACAATTTAGTTTTCATAAAAAACCAGAAGCGAAAGAATAGGGTCCTTGCATGATTTTTTTTATTGCCTCCAATGATGCTTTGGTAGCCAAATAACACCACGGACTGAACGGTTTTTCGAAAATCGTTATATATTATTTTATTTTGTAAATTTAAAACACAAAAACTGTTAGGCATGCAACTTCCATGCACCAATGTGTCAGCTACGGGATGACGTCATCGTGCCCCGGGCTGAAGCTACTTGATTCTACACTAACAGATTGCGACTACCAATTTTAAATGTTTATTGGCATATCTCACTGTCACCGTCTCAGACGTCTGTGGGGCTGACGCTCAATTCAGGTTGAAAAGTACGCAGCACAAGCTTGGGGATGGCCCTGACACGTGAGCAAGGGCGACTGCGCTGTTCGCGGCTCCAAAATTGAAATAGGTCTGTAAAATAATAAAGATTTGAATTTTCGCGGGGTTTCAGGGCGCAGGGCTGCAATCTTGCAAAGAAAAAACTTGCAAGCGAAAAATAGAACTCTCGGGTTGACGTCATCGTGGTCATACAAGGTCATTATAAAAGCGACCGCGTTTTTGGCCCGAAAAAAAAAACCGAAACTTAGATCTTCATATTTAAAGGATGGACCAATTTTTTTGATTTTTTTTGGGCGGAAATTATTGTTGATAACGTTTTGAACGATTTTATGAAGTAATTGTCTCAATATAAAATTCATGCAAAGACCCTATTGTATGAAAATGAATTGTTTTTTATTGTGCTCTATCTACATATAGATTGTGAGACTATAATGTAACCGTTTGCAGTTACTTCAAGGAAAAATGTTATTTTTAGAATTCAGGATCCACAACTCACCCTGTACAGAAAACAGGAATTCAATACAAATTGAGTGATTGTTTTTTTTTGTTTTTGTACTAATTATTTTGCCATGAACAGTTCACTACAATCTTTTGAAATAACAAAAATACAAGCGATCGAAGGACCAACCTTTGTCCCTCCATTACTTCAAAACTACAAAACGTACAGTTTTTCCAACATTTTCTCAGCACTTCACTACACCTCCATATAACACAACTTCAAGGTGGTCCGACACTTTTGAATCACCCTGTCTGTATAAGTACATGTAGGGATCCTAATTAAGAATCCAAGTTTGTGACCTTGGCTAAACATGGTAAAAAATTGAGAAATCTTGCGCTTCGGTCTTTCTCTCCTGGAAAGATGGGAGAACGGAAAGAGGTACATGAAAATTAGTGACAAAGTTGTCGAGAATTAATGATCTACAGAAAAGTCCCTGAAGCAATATGTCAACTATGTCTTCTTCAACTCGACTACAGCAACGCTCAGCGCTGCCAAAAGTTGGATGGGAGACCGCCGCGGCGCGCCGGTGGGTAGTTGCCGCTGCCGGGTCTTATCTGACTCTCAGTTGGCTGAAACTCCTCCTCGGGTGGTCATGGGCAAGTACATCACGCCTGCAACCGGCAGTACGACAACGTGTAGGGGAAAGCCGACGGTGCACTCGGAGAGACGGAGGAAGTCGGAGACGTACCATCGCAGGGTGTGGATGTGTCGGACATGTACACCTGCGTCGGGGGTTGAAGACAGCGTCCAGGTACAGTGCTTGGATGGACCTACCATCAAACATCCAGACACCACATTGTGGCTCGGTGAGTCCGGCTGGTCTGGTAAGGGGTACCATGGGCCCAATAGTAAGACCTACGTGCCAGGTGGAGCAATGTTTCATATCAACTCCCCCCAATAAATCCAGAATCCAGAAAGAAGACCCCAAGGGTATATCTCCAACCTAGTGAAATGGCAAAAACCCTCGGCGTTACATTACTACTTGGATGCTTTAAGAACCCAAGTAATATCCGAAAACCGTTAGCGACAAAGTTGTCAAGAATTATAAATATTTTAGAAAAAAATACTGGTCATTTATAGAGGTGTTTTTAATTATTGTTTTTGTTTTTGTCAAGGATAACGGTTTTTGTTTTTGTCAAGGATAACGGGGCTTTGACGATCCAGGTTGGTCAGCTTTTTGGCAAGAGGTTCAATACTGTCCGTGCACTGCAAAGAAAAAGAAAACATAAACAAAATCTGCTACTGGTCATAGCGGCTAAAACTGAAGAAGTTAGACATATGCCTACCGAGACTTTTTTTAGACCATTGAAATCTCTACAACTTTGTCACTGACAATTTTCATGTATCTCTTTCTGTTCTTCCATCTTTCCAGAAGAAAAACCGCGGCGCAAGATTTTCCATCTTCATTTTTTCCCATGGTTCTGGAGGTCACAAATTTGAATTCTTCATTAGAATCCCCAAATGTACTTATACAAAAAAAAAAATAATTCTATGGGACTTTTTACAAGCATTATGCCTCTTATTGCTACTGGCCTACTACAAAAAGTGATTTATACCAATCCACTTTTTAGTGGCGTCAGACACAGAAACCTCTTATGGAAGTGCCGAAGGATTTTGACTGTAGGAAATGTCTCCAACAAAAATGTCATGCAAAAATCGATACCTACACTTTTTTATTGGTTTCTCATGTTACTTACATTACCTAGTGCTCACGAAAGTGTAGATAAAGCTTTTTCAATGGCAAGTAAAAATGTAAAACCTTAGCTTAACGAAACTATGCTGTTGGAAGCCTGATTAAACCTGGGGAAGTAACAAAACATCGTTTTGTGAGGTGACAGTTCTCTATATTCTCAGGTTTTTGCGTGTTTTTATAGCTCTGTTAAAATGATACGATTTTGTTTGATGATTACAGTTGATTCAGCACGGACGGATTCACTCCTGTATTAATGCTTTCATCAGCTTTACCACGTTTACTACCTATTTATACTAGGAGTTATGCAGGAACACAACCCCATAAACAACCAGAGTCCAATTGTAACTGTCCTCTCTAGTTCCTCAACACATCACTTACACATCGCATTTGTATACGACGCGCAAGATTTATTTTTGCAAATTGCTTTTGCTGGAAGCAAAACAGATAAAATCGAGGAGTCGCTGAGGAGCCTCTGCCTTTGTTTCTATTCGTGCAATTCTCCGTTGCAGACGATAAATTTCGGTAATGGTCCGCAATTTGTTCACATCCTCGTCTCCACAACACTCTTTTCATCCTCGTCTTCGTTTTCCTCGCGCGTCCATGGCAAGCGCCTGTTGGACCGCGAGGTCTGGCACTAGATCCACGTACGCCTCTGCCGCACCAAATTCTTGTCGTTGTCGTTGCCGTTGCTGTTGCCGTTGTTCTGCAACTGTTTTTGTCAAGAAACAGATCGCATTTCGGCGCCCTTCCATTTCTTCGTGTCGCCGCCACCTCTCGGGTATCCACCCAGCTCGTCCGGAAGGTTTGAGTAGCAAGTGTTTGTCGAAGAAGTCGGACTCGGCCGTGTCATGAAGTTCATCCGAACCGTTCCTGCAAAAGAGTGCAACATTTATTATAGAGACCAAAAATTGAGGAGTTGCAATAACAGCTACAACAACGTTTGGTGAGAGCTAGGGCAGTCCTCTGCTGGTTCATGGTTTATCCAGTTTCAGAATAATTCAAGTGCTTGGATTAGGGTAAAAACACTGAAACAATTCCAAATATCAAAACTATAGATGAAAAAGCCACAGAGGCAGCGTATTTGCTAACAGACGAAACAAAAAACATAATCAGTTCGCCCATTTATCATCTGGCAAATACCTCTTAACGGATTCAAACGCAATCAACAAAAAGCTTTCGAACTACTTAGCTTGATCTTATTATCAGAACACACAAAATGGAATGAAATTTAGGAAACTGACACGGCATAAAATATACGGACTGCCAAATTCCGACTGTAGTCTAGCTGTATTTTTGTGGCTTCCCACGCCCTCATTTTTCTTTTTCAGTTCAGTATAGGTATTCGTGATGTCTGCAATTTGCGTGACTCAAATTATTTATCCTTGTCCATAATGAACCTAGTGTAACAAAACTGCTGGAGGAAATAATTTTTAGGTCTATTCAGGGCAAATCCCAAGTCTTTTAGATAAGCGTCAACGGTGAACCGTCTCGCACTCGTTAGAAAGTCCTGGAGTGCTCTCTCTGATGGTGACAAGACAACACAATACGAGGAATTTGTATTATTTTGTTGCAGGATTTCCGCAGGGACGTTCAATGGAAATGGCAGGAGCAGGACTTGAGGCGTTCCGTGATATTCTTTCGGAATGAGCGTCCCATGTTGTTGGAATTATTTCAGATTTAATAAATGAAAACAAGCGGCAGAGTGGGCGACACAGAGGGAGGAAATTGAGTGGGATGGCATATGGACTCTCGTTTCCACTAATCAGAAACTATCATTTATTTACTTGGAGGATTTAAAGTAATTTTATAGTAGGAAATAATAATAAACCTACTGGCGCGTTGGCGTGATATTGTTTGAAGGAAATGTACTGACTGCGGGTGAGAGATCCATAAATTGAAGTGTTGCCACAAAACCACCGCCGTCGCCGTTTCTAGGTCCATCTCGGTAATTTATTAGCGAATACGTACGTGATGCACTCTAGCTGTCTTGCTGATTTGTTATCCTTCGAAATTTTTGTGGAGCAGGGGTAGAGCAAATACGTTTGTGAAAGATTCGAATTTTGGTCGCCAATCAAGCCGTGAAACAGACCAATAATAGAGTGTTTGTACATGGTAGTTAAAGAGTCCAATTCGAGAATCAACTGAATAGCTGCTCAACTCATATGGCACAGATCAATAGAATAATATTATTATGTAAGTGACAGAGGGATCAAATCTACATCGGGATTGCGGGTGTGGAGAAAATCGGAACTTCCAGATTCAAGTTTTGAACTCACGAGCAGACTGAGTGAGGAGCTTTCGGGAGGTTCGGGATTCCGACTGCCAATATCATGGCTGGCACCAGTCAAATTGATCTTGTCCAAATATTTCTTTCAGTCCTTTTTTTAGTAATAATCTCCACGATTCTAGCTAGGATTGTCGACGCATGCGAGATTGCTAAAACGGGAACGGGAACGGGTTACTAATCAGTAGAGACCGGCTTCTAAGCAAAATGCCTTTTTTTTTTGTTTTAGGCATTTGCATGAGACCTTGAAATAAATGTTAATGTTGACAAACATTGCTTTCGACGTACCCCTTTGTTTTTGCTTAAATGCCTAAAACTGGCAAAAATCGGATTTACTCTGTCCTAAAAAGAATTTTTTAACGGCCTAAAATAGGCCTTTTCAATTTTTTGTCAGAAATAATCCACAATGTTGAGAAAAATATCCATTGTTTGACTTGTTCCGTTCAAACTGTGTGGGTAAATTGATTTCAACACTAATAATTATTTATTTGCCCCAATTTACTCACAAATGGATTCGGTCTATATTGCCTATTTTAGGTTGTCACGGCCTATTTTCAGGCTGTTACGTATTATAGAGCTCTCGATATAGCTTTTATTCATCTAAACAATGTAAACACAACATCTCAATGTCCACTTTTCAACGGCCTGAAATCTAATATTTACGCAGGGACTGGATTCTAGACAAAATGGCTTCCGGTTTTTGTTAAAAATGATACCTTTTTTAACCCCCGTCTAATTTGCCTGAAATTAGCAAAACTTTGTTGAAATCTAGACCACAGTTCAACAAAATAAGTCTTTATTGAACAGTGAAAATGCAATCTTTCAAACATTTTTAGGGGCGAAGATGATAGGGGATGATAGGGATGATAGGGTACCTTCCCCCTTTCCCTCCTATTTTTCACATCCATGAATATTTTTGAAATATTTTTGGTTTCAATTTTCGAATTCTACGTTCCATTAAGAGAAAAAAGTTATTCTTGCAAAATTTTGATTAGGGGCTTCGTTTTTGAGATATTTGGATTTTAAACTTGGGGAAACACCTCAAAAATGCCACTTCCAAAGGTCTAAAAGTTGAAATCCAAAAACACTCATGATTCATCAGCTAAAATAGGTTTTTTTAAGTTGATAAATCAACATTTTTTTACAAGAAATGAGAAGTTCTCAGGGAATTTTTTTTTGAGCTTTTGATATGTTTTTCAAAGTTTCAAACCCAAATATCTCGAAAACAAAGCCTCTAATCAAAATTTCGCATGAGCATCTTTGTTTTCTAGATTGAACGGAAAATTCAAAATTTGAAACCATTTTTAAAAATATCTAGGGGGTAAAATATAGGGGGAAAAGGGGGGGGGGGTACCCTCTATTATCTTCGCCCCTAAGAATGTTTATTAGATCGCATTATTATTGTTCAATAGAGACATATTTTGTTGAACTTTGGTCCAAATTTGAACAGAATCGGTTGAACGGTTGAAAAGTTAGGCAGAAAAAACGGTTCTTTAATTCTAACTTTGAAGGGCTATATTATTCATTTTTGAGAAAAAGTTTATGATGAAAGTCCCATTCTTTCTCGATGCTCTATCCGCTGTTTCAGTTTCCAAGATCAAACACCGGACAACCTGTTTGATGCTGGGTGTGTATTATAGTTTTGTCGCTTTCAAGGGGATGTGCGGGTGGTTTTGGAGATGATTATTTGATTTACAGAATGAAAAGTTAACTTGAACGTTTTAACGATAACTGCCGTTACAGTTCAAATCAATTAACTAGTTAACGAATAACCGATTAACGGAGTTAACTTTTTTGTTAACGATTTAACGTTTAACAAAGTTAACTTTTCCGTTGACGGTGACCACCTTTGGCTAACACTTCACTGGTGTCAATAAACATCTAACCCTGGGTTGCACCAATAACGCTCAATTAATATAATACGAGATTAGTGAAAGGCCATAGCAGGATAAGGGGCCGAAAAATGCCCCCGCTCGGATTTTACTGAAATTCACACCACACGTCTTACTTAGTACTAGAATACATCATACCAAATATTAGCCCGATAGCTCCACCAGGAGGACCCCCTCCCGGGAGTATGCAAAAATTCGAAAAAAATTATTTTCTCAAAAATTAGGGAGAGGAAAAATTTGAAAAAAACGTACAGTATACATATGGATAGTGGGCTTCTAAAACACATGTAAACATCAAGATTGCTAGTCAAAAAATATATAAATATCAATTTTTTAGTTTTTTTAATTTTTTTTCTCCATGAAGGAATTTTTTGACCAAGTTTGTACATACCCTCCAACATTACTACCTATCTGATGTATATAAGAAAAAAATTACAAGTTGCAAGTCTATGCGGAAGACAGTCAAATTTTGAAAAAACTCATTTTTTCCGCGTTAATTTAGGTGACGAAAATTGATAAATGTGAGGATGAGTTGATGGCGCTAAAATGATCATATTGCCTTCATATTATCTTATGCAAAAGTGAAATATGCCATCAATGTCAAACAGTAATCAAAAGTGCTCAAAACCGTAAAAAAGCGAGAAAATTAAAAATATTTATTTTTATGAAAAAAAAAGAAGATACATGCAGGAAGGAATAACTGTATATTAATGCATACTGATAATAAGGAGACATCATACAAAACACAAACAAACCACGTTTCGATCAGAAAAAAAGAGATTTTCACAAAATAGAGAAAAAAATTTGAGAGAAAACACAGGTGAGGAAAATTGATAAATGTGAGGATGAGTTGAAGGCACTTGAACTATTATCTTCATATTATGATCTCATGAAGAGTGAAATGTGCCATCAATGCCAAATAGTATTCAGAAACGTTTAAAACCGCAGAAAAAATGAACGAAATAAATATTTTATCCAATCCTATTAAATAATGCACGCCTTATCACGCGCATATATGCCTGCATTTTTCAATAAGACTGGATAAAGCATAGTATTCTACTCGCGGGTAATGGCTATTACTTATTCGGATGCTTTACGACACTCGCCAAGGCTCGTGTCGGCAAACTGCATCCTCATGAGTAAGAAGCAATCATTACCCACTTGTTGAATAATATACCATTATTTTCAGGGAAAAAAAAATGCAGGAAAGAATGATTAAAGGCTTCATTTAAAACCTACTCGATCAAAGTGAGAAAAACCTCCGGTGTTTTTACTATCAGCACAGCTAAGCTGTCAGTGTCTCGAAATATTACAGGTTTTTTTCTCGATTTTGCCAAAGCATAATGCCAGCATGCATTTCTTTCACTTTGATTGAGTAGTTTTCAGATCAAGCTATCTCTTTCTCATAAAAAAAAACTATAAGGTCAAGTCAGGTAACTGGGACCATGGGGTAAGTGGGGACCACCCCATTCAATTTTAAACTATGAGACTTCAGGCAGTTATTTGTTGCTCTGGTGTGAGATGGGTTGCCAAACTTCATAAAACAATGGATGCGAGAGCAGTTGGCAGCCCTGTGGCAATATGACAGTACAAAATCTGACAGTGTGCGGCGCAGGTCTCTACAACGCATGTACCCGCCAACAGCAAAAATCCGTACAATTCAGAAAAGTTGAGTTAATTTAAACCTAATGTATTTTGGAATAAGTGAATAGGCTATAATTGATATCATGCACGACAAACTTCATAAATTACTTCCGTGGTTGAAATAATCGGTGGGGTCCCAGTTGTAAATAAAATTTTTAACATTGGAGTAACTGGGACACCAGTTGTCGGCTAAATGGGACCGGTGGTCCCAGATGCCTCCAGACGGCCCATATCAAGGGCAATAAAAAATAAAACTCCTCTAGAGTAAATTTTCTTTGCAGAAATGGCTAGAGAATATGCCAGAAAGGTACATGAGAAAATTTGAATGCGGCTCTAGCAACGAAGTTTGGAGCAAGAAAACCAAAATTACAGTCTTCGACTACGTCATTGTAGATTTCCAAGGCGACCTTCATCCAGGTCGAGTGATCGCCATAAATAATCCCGAGACATACCTTGAAAAAAAAACTTTGGGCGTTTATTTTTGAAAATATGGAGGATCAAAAAGTGGTGCTTCGACCCCCTTTATTTTCGTTATTTTAAAAGATTTCAGTAAACTCTTCTCAACAGACCGAAAAGCAATGTTTTTGAACCTTTGAAGTTTGGAGGTGTTTTGTAATTTCATTCACTCTACAGGGTGAATCGTAAATCCTGAAAATCAGTTTACTTCACAAATGCATGCAGAAAATTTCATATGGGAACTATTTGTGTTATCTGTTGCTCTACATCAGTATTAAGGCCTCTAGAATTTTTCACGAGCATTTTCGAGGAAAAAATAGATTTTCAGGATTCATGACTCACCCTGTTTGTAGATACACTAAACAAAATTACAAAACACATTCAAAGGTTCGAAAAATTTGGTTCTTGGTCTGATGAAAAACATTTGACTTGATTCTTGCAAAACAACGATAATAGAAGGGATCGAAGGACCACCTTTTGACTCTCCATATTTGCAATCATTTCATGAATGACTGATTATTATAAATTTTTTTCAACATTTTTCTGGCACTTTTGAGGCATTATCCTACTTGCTGTTCAATTTAGTGTGCAAACGCCCTATATTTGTTCAGTTTGAACGTTTATTGTAATTACACAAAATGTCATGTTTTTTACATCTTTAATAAAATGTACTTGCAACTACGATATTTTCTCAACCAATAGAGATAGACTAATAACTTTTATTACACTATTCTATGATCGAATGTACATGGTCCCAGTTCCCTTATGGGATTTATAACAGAAAGCAATGAGAAGTTAGAGGGAGCGGTTCCAGTTTCCTCAGAATTCTAGGGTAACTGGAACCGGGCACAATTTTTTTCAATTTTCATTTCATCCAAAGTGTCGCTGCAACAACAAGTGTGTAACTTTCAGGATATATTAGGCGATAATCAAAGATAAAGTCCACTAAAAATAGTTGCTCCGACTAAACATATAAAAACATGACAAGCATTCAAAGTTTGGCACATGTAAAACTAGGTCCCAGTTACCTGACTTGACCTTATACCGTTTACTTTTTATTTTCAGTAACATGACTTTTTGGGGCAAAAATCAAGCTTTCAAATCGATGTTTTCAATAAAGAGGAAATGTTTCAATTGCAATACATTTTTCTGCAAAGACGTGATCTAGAATAATGTTACGTATTTCGCGTACGGGTTCGAATATAATTGAGACGATCGTTTTAAAACACACACTGTTTATTACTGCGTACTACAATCAATACACGCCAACAGTTATCTACTTGGAAATATATCGCAGGTACTTCGCTTTTATCCGCTCGCTACCACTTCGCATTCCAATCCAATACTGCCATATTGCATTTGGAATTGATGGCACATTTCACTCTTCATGGGATCATAATCATGAAGGTAATAGTTCAAGTGCCTTCAACCTTCAACTCATCCTCACATTTATCAATTTTCCTCACCTGTGTTTTCTCTCAATATTTTTTCTCTATTTTGTGGAAATTTCTTCTTTTCTGATTAAAACGTGATTTGTTTGTGTTTTGTATGATGTTTCCTTATTATCAGTATGCATTATTAAACAGTTATTCCTTCATGCATGTATCTTTTTTTTCATAAAAATAAATATTTTTAATTTTCTCGCTTTTTACGGTTTTGAGCACTTTTCATTGCTGTTTGACATTGATGGCACATTTCACTTTTGCCTCGTCTTTTGCATAAGATAATATGAAGGCAATATGATCATTTTAGCGCCATCAACTCATCCTCACATTTATCAATTTTCGTCACCTAAATTAACGCGGAAAAAATGAGTGTTTTCAAAATTTGACTGTCTTCCGCATGGACTTGCAATTTGTCATTTTTTCCCTATATACATCAGATAAGTAGTAATGTTGGAGGGTATGTACAAACTTGGTCAAAAAATTCCTTCATGGAGAAAAAAAATTAAAAAAACTAAAAAATTGATATTCATATATTTTTTGACTAGCAATCTTGATGTTTAGATGTGTTTTAGAAGCCCACTATCCATATGTATACTGTACGTTTTTTTCAAATTTTTCCTTTTCCTAATTTTTGAGAAAATAATTTTTTTCGAATTTTTGCATACTCCCGGGAGGGGGTCCTCCTGGTGGAGCTATCGGGCTAATATTTGGTATGATGTATTCTAGTACTAAGTAAGACGTGTGGTGTGAATTTCAGTTGAATCCGAGCGGGGGCATTTTTCGGCCCCCTATCCTGCTATGGCCTTTCTTTTGGTCAGTAGGTACTCGTTGTGAATAATAGAAAGTCTGCTTTTACAAAAGAGAATGATCAAGTGAATTATAAGCTGATAGTGCGGAGGTTAACAGGATCAACCTTGCTTTTCATTCTGCTGGGATGAAACTTTCCATGTGATGAGTACATATCCTCAGGTCACTTTTAAGAAGTGGTGCTCAGTTGGGACCCGTGACAGGGCCATGGTACAAGAGATTACCCTACCCGACAGGGGCGATTTCTTGAAATTCCTTAAAAATGAAGTTTGCAGTGGCGGGGCTTTCAATATTTTGGTCAGAAATGATTCCTTGCCTTATATGGATGTACTTTGTGATAATTTCAAGCCCCACCGTACTGAAAATGTCGCGGGTTGTCTATTAATCAGGCGTAATTTGCAGAATTCAATGAACAGCTTACTAGTACGGACGTTGGATGAACCAAGAACCCATTTCATTCCAATGCAAAACGCTTTTGCATGTGAGTAGTAGGTACCTATAGGTAACTTTTAAGAAATGGTGCCCCGATGAGACCCGCAGCTGGCGTGCTTCATAGGAGGTCGAAGGTCCAAGAAATTACCATTTTTGAAATCGTTGCTTTTCGTATACTTTTTAAATTTGGCTACATAATTTCAAGGTCGAGGAATACAATGCAGTAAGTTTTAAGGAAGTGCCATGCACCAGTGGCGTGCCAGACGGCTGCAAAGAGGCCGAGGTGCGATTTTTCTCAAAGTCTTCTGGTAAACCGTGACCAACAATTTTTTGACATGTTTGGTATCATTTCTGAATAAATCGCACATTCTGATTCCAAAAATAAGTACGAAATTTTCTTGAAGACGTGTTTAAATAGGTTTTATCAGGAGAAACATGATTTTTTTTATCCTCAAAATTAATGTTTTGTAATTCTAGTTCCATCATATTGTCCAATGTATTTATAACTATGATTTTACCTTGGACAGTTGGTTTGGGCTATTTCACACACAAATATCATTTGCAGAAGTTTTTTCCCATTTTTGCAAAGTCACGGAGTGATTTTGTTTCTTGAGATGTATCATGTCAAACCTTGATTTGACGAACCGTGCTATTTCACAAGAAAAATTAGCCTGGGACCAGAATGTAGCTTTGATTTGGCACTTTATCCATTTCAAGGCATTGAAATAGTTTCCTCTATCAAACAAAATAGAAAAAACTGAAATCGGAGCCGTATTTTAGTCATGACCTAATTTTTCTTTTGATATTGCGAGCTTCTGAGATGGAATTTCTTCATGATGCACGTTTTGAAACAAAACAACCGTGTGACTCTGTAACAGCGATAGAAACTTCTAGTGCTATAAATTCTTCTACAGAGCAGTTCAGTTGTACAATCTGTGTCAAAATTGTGATCGTGGGTATTCTAAACCTCGATCAAAATGGAGCTACAAAACGACGAATTCATTGGTCGAAACTTGCGTTTTTCACGGAATTTATCTCGCATCGCCGGAAGAAAAATTATGTCGTAACTAAAATACGGCTCTGATTTTAGTTTTCTTTGTTTTGTTCGATAGAGAAAACTATTCTTATGCAATGGAACGAATAAAATTCCAAATCAAAGTTACACTGTCGCCCTAGCATAATTATTTGCACGTTTCATCAATCAAACTTTGAAATGTTACATCGCAAGAAACGAAATTACTCCGTGACTTTGTAAAACAGGAAAAAAAAACAGAAAATGATATTTGTGTGTGAAATAGCCCAAACCACCTGTCCAAGTAAAAAATCATAGATGAAAATTCATTGGACAATGATGGAATTTGAATAACAAAACATCATTTTTGATGGTAAAACAAATCATGTTTTCCCTGATGAAACCGGTCTAAACACGTCTCTATCAAATTTGTATACTCATTTTTGGAATCAGAATATGCGATTTGCTCGAAAAGATACCAAACATGTCAAAAAAAGTGTTAATCACGGTTTACCATGACTTTGTGAAAAATCGCACCTCGACTCCTTCGCAGCCGTCTGTTACGCCACTGGTGCAATACACTTTCTGGGAAATTATTGCATTGTGCTCCTTGACCTCGAAAATAGATAGTCCAATGAAAAAAATGATAAAAAAAGCGACGATTTTAAAAATGGTAATTTCTTGGACCTTCGACCTCCTACGAAGCACGCCAGTCGCGGGTCCCATCAGAGCATCACTTCCAAAAAGTTACCTGTAGGTACCTACTACTCACGTGCAAAAGCGTTATGCATCGGAATGAAATGCAAGGTTGGTTCCCTTAACGTAAGCTGTGACTTGAAATTGTCACAGACTATATTCAGACAATACAAGGCATCATTTCTGACTAAAATAGTGAAAGCCCCGCCACTGCAAATTGAATTTTAAGAAATTTCAAGAAATCTCCCGTGCCTGGTAGGGCAACCTCTTGTACCGTGGCCCTGTCACGGGTCCCAACCGGGCACCACTTCTCAAAAGTGACCTGATGGTATGTACTCATCACATGCAAAGTTTTATCCCAGCAGAATGAAAAGCAAGGTTCGACCTGAAATCGACCTTTAACGTCCGCACTATGAAGATTAAATGAATTTTTCATAGTCAACCAACTGGGATTGGCCAGATTGAAAACCGTTTCATATCTTATTGTAATAGCGTTAATAATTGCGTATTATTTTTCTAGTGCAACCCAGGGTTAGCGTGCTTATAATGACAGTGAGACACATTTTCGAGGCAACCGGCACCTTTTCCAGCAAAGCTGATGCATTAAATACCATGAACTTAGGGTGTAGTAAAAAACAACCACCTAGTAGCTCGTAAACAAGGGATAATCGGGATATAAGATCACTTCGAGTTTATTTTTAGTATAGGTACTTTTGGCTGACTAAAGACGCCGTCCCTTTGTCGTCAAAATGATGTGTTCTGGCGCTTCTAAAGGGCGCGAGTTTTTATTGCATTATTGACATTTAATTATTTTTCATCACGTTCCATATTTCGAGCCAGTCGTCCACCTGATGGTGAACCAGAATAAAAAACCATCAGCAGGGTGAAGCACTAATTGAATTTCAAATAACCAGCGAGGTTTTAATTAAATAACATGTGCAGGAAAAAGCACAAAAACTATCTACAACCCTATACAATGTGTGAGACTATACCCATGGCGAAAAACTTACTTCTGCTAACAAACGGGGTGATACAATAAGGCTCAAAATGCAAGCTGAATCAACATCCAAACTGGTTGCTTACCCGAAGAAAATCAAATTGTAGCTATAGAGGCAGGTGCTTATACAAAATCGTTCCATTTATAACTCGAGTTATAATTTTTTGATTTTCCTTGGGTTTTAGTATTTAATACACAAAAAAAAACTGCACTTAGCCTGATGTGATACATACAAATTTTACTGTCTCGATCTAACGTCCTAATATTTCTCTGTGATGTCCATCTAGTTTTAGTCCATACACTTTTCCTCAGAAATTTCCCACCTAGAAGTTTAGAGTTTGTGAACAATTAAAAAAATCAAAAAGCATGCGACATAAAAACATAAAAAGTAGGTACTTGTGCCTGTGCAAATGTGCACGATTGCTTCTATTCACATAAGTCAAAAGCTTATTATTACACACAAAAAAATAGCAATTCAATAATAAAAACTGTGGAATTTGAACATAAATCTTGCGTGCTGTAAAAGTAGGTTATATATTCTAACTTTCCAGGATAAGTTCCAAAACCTTCCTTGCCTATTATGTCTAACTATTATACAGCTCAAAAGCGATAATATGCACTAATGTAGTTACACAAAATAATTTCAGGGACAGACTATTATTTTTAGAAGGTAAAATAGGTAAATCACTAGCTCTTGCACATCCTGCAACTATAGGATCTACTATCTACTGATACAAAATTTACTTGTTGAGTACATTAAAGAAGAAGTGAACTTGAACATTTCACGTACCATTTCTGATGATGCGATTGTGGTCTGGAGATCCCGAACAGGATCGGCGCCTGCTGGTCAAAACTTCTCTTCTCGTCAGAGCTCCAGGACTCATATGAACGAACGGTAGACATGAAAAGAATTGTTTGAAACCCCGCCGGAATCTGAAACAAAGTTTTAGTAAATCTGGCCATGTTCCAAATTTATCATAGGATTTGGGTGACTATAATACTTCTATTAATCCATCAGATGCCAAATAAATTTCTCAATGAAAATTTCAAAATTTTCCAAAAATTTAGAAATTTTAAAAAATTAAATAGCATTGCTCAGTTTCCTTCAAGGCAGCCGCACGCTAAATTTGAACCTCCCATTTTCAAAATAAAGGTGATGCCAAAAGTGATTTCCACTGATCCACGGTTTCAGTGGCATGCATTAGCCTTGAGAGTCGCGCACCACCTTAAGGGGTTTCTGACAGAAACTCTCAAGGCGCGACTCTCAAAGACTTCACCTGTACTCCTATCCTATTGGCGAGTTTCAAGATCGAATACGCCATCTGACGGCCAACGTGTAAACGACGTTTGTGCACGGATCAACCGCAGATTTGTGTGGGCTCTTATGAGCGTTGCGGTGTTTGGTGACTTCAATTGATTCCATCTGACTTAACGCGGCGTTGATTTTTTCCAACAAAGTACGTGAGCCACGCACGTTTCATTATCTTGAATATACTAGATGTCGTCGGTTGCAAAAGCATTGCATTTTTAAATAAGAGTGGCACGTGTACGACGACTGGCAAGCAAAAGTGGCATCAGAATGGGAGGTGGTAAGATTTGTGATTTTGTCATAGTGACAAAAAGTGGCGGAGAATTTGTTGCGTTTCCGAGTGCGAGTCGCGCTGTGGAAACCGGAAAAAAGAAGAGTTACATTTTCACCGTTTCCCGTCGAAAGCGAAAGATGCAAGTTGGGTAGTCAAGATGACAAACAAACTTGGCACTGTGAAAAATACGACTACGAGAAAAGCCTGGGAAGTGTCGCTGAAAATAGGAGCTTTAAATGGCTGCATCGAAGAAGCACAGCTGCGATATATTTGCATGTCCCGGACTGGCCTGCTTTGCAAGTGCATTTAAACGTTCCAATTTCACAGGAACTCTCGCAGGAACTGCTACTACTATTTCTTTTAATTACAATCTCAGTTGCCTCGTGAGGAGATTCATACAATGCGCTTGTTTGTAAACACAATCCAAATATGTCTATGTTTGAACTGAAGCTTGATTCGGTTCGCTTTCGACCACACAACACAAGAAATTGTGACTTCAGAATTTCCTCTCCCATCAGTATCCCATCACGATAGATCGAGAATCCGTTGAGGCTTGAGGCCATCCAGTGATTGAAAACCTTCATAACACTCAATTCGCTTCTGTAATTTTCGAGTTCCACCGCAATAGGTACTAATTAACCACGTTTCACGTCTGGAGGACATTAAAAACCGCTTACTACTGATAAGATTTTTGAACGCGCGGGCAACAATCCGTGCCCTATCCGACATGTTTGTTTACATGCGAAGCGCATCAGCAGCGCCACCATCGGTAATGTTACTCGCCAATAGGTATATACGTTTAAACTTATAACCAATTCTGATACAGATAAAATCAAAATTTAGTTTGTAAACTAAACCAGGTTCATTGTTGAGGGAATAACAATATAATCTTGGCGATCATCAGGTGCAATACTAGCTCAATTCGATTTAATTGAAGCTGGTGAAATAAATCAATTTCCCGTTGGTCTCCAGCTTCACGGCGACTTATAGTGTTCCATAAACGCGTTACGTCGACAAATTGTCCGTTGATTGAACATAGCAGGATGCGACTGGAAATGACGTGGCTAAAATTAACCAACCACGCTTTTATATCAGCCTCCTTGCTGTGTTCCCACCGGGCTGGGATAACGGTATACCTGGATAAGACGCTTTTCCCAAAACGGAAGTTGACACAAGAAGTGATTTAATTAAATCGTCGATTGAATCGCCCTTCAATGGTTATGTATTGCAATAGCCGGTCAGTCGTGGCCTCGGCCTCGGTCCTAGCTTATCCTTATTATCAAAATGTGTTATAGTTAAGTAGGTACCTACTGGTACCTAAACAATCTTAGTCTCTGGATGAACAAGATATAAGTAAAGTAGCTAGGTACTTTTTGTGGACTACGTTATCATCACAGGAGACATCAAAATCAAGCAAAGAGCTTGTAATCCGGAACTGGAAAGATCGCAAACACGACTCATTGCGGCTGGCCCTTCAATTCAATCAAACACGAAGAGAGTGGGTGCTGGAGACCATTAGGTTTTAAAAAAAGTTAAATTGAAAAGCTGCGAAGGAGATTTAGTGGAGAATGTCTCCTCGCTCAATGGGAAGTTATTTGGGAAGGGTGAAGTCGGAAGTGATCGACACTGGGAATGAAAGCAGAGAGCGAGATTTAGATCAATTTGTAATTTATTTTCTTTTTCCATGTAACAGCCATGTTCCACCACTATCGGACAAAAACTGATTTTCGATAATGCGTCATTGGTGAAACGGACGACGAGTGTAGTGCCAAGTGGATGTTTCTGTATGTGGAGTGTGAATGAAAATTATCGCTAAAAGCACCAGTGCAAACATCCTAACAAAAGAAAGGCGAATAGGAGGAGATGATTTCACGAGATAGTTCTTCGATTGCTATTGGATTGCTGTTTGTTCGCTCATTGCCGTGTAACACGTCCTCAAGTTTCCATTAGCTCTTTCTAAAGTCAAACAACTTCAACAGTTTGTGTTCGAGAAGAACAAGTTCGTATTAGTTGTTTAAAGACAACCCAGCCGCTGAATGACTATTTGCTTTCTGAAATCCTAATCCGGGCACAAGAAACGAGAGTTTAGGTAGGTACCTACCTACCTACCCAGGCACTTTTATGAACTATTTTGATTGCTTAGAGCAAACCATGCATATTATGATTATGGAACATAAAGCAATACCATGATTTTGTTTAAAGCAACTCTTATAGGCTTTGTGTACCTAACTAAAGCTGGTGTTTAACCTTCATTGTAGGATTAAAGTGCAATGTATTAGGCTTAAAGGGTTAAGGGCTGAGCTAAACCCTACATAGGCATAGGCATCTACCCTACATGTCCGACTAAATTGCGTTATTATGTAATAAGTTGAGATTTACTTACCTGGCGTTCATCCAGCAGTAAATAATGGGGTTGTACATGGAATTGCTCATGGCTAGCCAATAAATGGCGAGGTAGGTTTCCTGGATGTACGGAGAGTTGGTTATTTCCGGGAAGTAAGATGTCACTATAAAGTAGAGGTGATACGGAAGCCAGCAGACCGCGAATATTATTACCACCACCATCATCATTTTCACCACCTGGAAAATGACACAGATTTCAAGTTTATTGGAAACACGCGCACATTTTCAGCGCGTTTTCTCAACTGCGGGAAAGACGCTACTGTCCGGCACTTTGTCCGTCCGTCTGCCTGTTTGTCCGTGTCCGTCAACCCTTCACGAAGATCTATTTTCCCGTCTAATGCTCATATAGGGGGTGTCCTATCTAAAACATAGGTACCTGGACGATTTTCTCAAAAATATCAAGGTTACAAAATTTTTATATTCAATAGGAGAGCAAGCCTGGACCTGAAGTTTTTCTTTTAGGAGCTGGACTGCTGACTTTGTATACCTAGGTACTTGTCGATTTTTGTACTTTAGAGCACCGGTCGATTGCTACTGACTGTGCTCACGCCTTCGTACGAAATAGCCTTTTGCTTGAACTCTTGAACAGAAATGATTCTATCACACAACCAAGACTCTTCAACAGGAGAAGTTGTGGGCAAATATGAGTCCATAGAATGGATATTATGCTGCGAAGACGGTGCCGTCAAAGGCTTCGGCTCCAAATTTTTGGAGAAAAAGATAGTGGACATGTTCTCGCCCGAATACTCAATTTGAGACTTTGGAAAGGTTTGAACGATACAAACGGTAGGTTTTCTGTACGATAATTTTTGAGCCTCTCCTTAGTTTCTCTGTGAAGCGATATCTTTTCTCTTTTTTGCTTTGACGGCAAAACCTCTGTATCGGAAATTAAGGTAGGGATGAATGGAATTTGAGATAGAAGACAAAGACCTATGCAAGCAGTTACATACGTCTTAAAATCTCCGGAAGACTAATAATTAACAATTTTAGTTATTAAAATGACTCAGAAAAATTAAACATTAAGTACACTACACTTCTCCAAAAAAAAAATTAAAAAAATCAAACGATGGACCAGATCCTAGAGACTCAATAAACAACAGCAAAGGGATCCATGAGAGAACTTTTATCACACGCAAAAGATGGCAGGAGCTGAATTCTTAGACTCTCAGGTCCAGGGCAGCTGAGGAAAGTAACGTTCATCCTACCGAAATTTCGGAGTTGGACCCGAAATGTGGTTTTAGATCTTTCACGTGCCACTCCACATAACCAGAACTGGCAACATCATCGAAATAGTAACACAAGTTTAATCCTCTCGACGCACGGTGCAAAGGACATATTTCGGCATCAATTTCTCTGATAACTGATTTACTGCATCGGAAAGGACCTTTATTCCTTCGCCAAACCTTGTCGTCTACCTAAAAAGAAAGATGTTGTTTTCGCAAGTTATGTTTTCGAGTTTTTCCGGTATGCGGCATGGAACTTGCTTTGAACCTTCTCAAGTATTTCTGATAGTCCCTGGTTGATTTCCGTGACATTATGGCTCTCTATCACCAGGCGGCAGCTCAATCCGTTCTGTGCTTATAATCTCACCGTAGTAGGCTCCACGGTAATAGGGATGTGCCTGCCAAAGTTTAGAAAGTTTGGTGAAAATTTCCCGACCTCATGCTTTGCGGAGTTGATAGCCTGCGCGATTTTTGCCACTTGCTCACCTATCCCGGTACTTATGTTGAACCTGAATCAAATAGCACCGGATAGCAGTGTCCACCGTTTTATTATTACTCTTGACAAAGTAACAATGAGCAGAATAAACCGCCGTGAACCAGATTTGCCTGATGTAAGGGGTGGCGGCTAAGTTTTTGAAAACGCGACCAGCGAACTGCTGGCCATTGCCTACCAAAATGAATTGAGGTACATCGAAGTTCAAAAATACATTATTCCCAAGATGATTCACGATACTCTGAGCGGTAGCTTTGGGAAATCACCGTGTATTTTGAGAACCAGTCACCGACAACAAGGAGGTGAGTGTGTCCATCCACAGATCTTGGATAGGAACCGATCAGATCCACGGCAATTGCCGAGGGTACTGAATGTTATTTCCACGTAGACTGGAAAGTTTTTGAGCCTCACTTACAAACTTCACAGGCCTGGACGTATTCCAAAATATCCAATCTCATTGTTGGCCAGTAATGTTTTTCTTGTACCCTAAATGTGCACAAACTGGTGCATCATGACATGATTTAATGATTTCGGTGCACGGATCTTTGTACCTACATCAAGGTTTTCCACTCTTTTGAACCAGATTCCAAAGGCACATTGGACGGGACATACCTATTTGTAGATGGTCTGGCTTTCCACTGAGGAAAAAATTCAGGTTGTTCTAGAATTCTGGCATGCAAGAAATGGTGCCAGTTATCTCCGTTGTCCCGAATGCCCTCGACCACAGCCAAGCCGGCAATTTCTCTAGGAATGCGTGATAACGCATCCGGAACAACGTTGGCGCTACCCTTACGATGGATTGAATCAAAAAAATGTTAACGTAGACGTACTGCCCAGCGAGCTAGTATCTCGGTGGGATTTGAGATACTATTGAGCCATAAAAGACTGTAGTGGTTTACAACAGCTGTACACTTTCTCTCCGTTGACACAGGGTGAAAATGGTTCTGTACAAAAGATATAATAAAAGACAATAACTCCTTTTCGGTAACAGAGTAGTTTCTCTCAGATTTAGAAAGACTGCGTCTGGCATAGGCAATCACTCGCTCTTGGTCGTCTATTACCTGTGTCAAAACCTCACCTAAACCTGTATTCTAGACGTCATCCTCAGTTTAAACTAAGAAACGTTTAAAGAAGTCAGGAGAACACCGATTGGGGCAAAAAGTGGAGACTCTTCAATTTTCAACTGTTCGAAAGCTATGCCTTTCCAAAGTCGCTTTGTCCTTGAAGTGAACACGACACATGTAGTTGCATAACAACCATCATTACAAATGCTTCTCTTGATTAATATTGATGATATGTGGTTGGTGGTTGACAACTGAACGTTATTCAAAGTAACTATGGGTATCAGATGAAACTGGAATCAACATGCCAATTGGGTGCCAAACGTTGATAGGCTTTCATCCGCATATTAACGTTTTAATTTTGGATCAATTGAATGAAAGATATTGTCAAAAATTTGTTTTTTTTTAGCACCATTGTTTCAATATGGATGCCGGAAGGGCAAAAATACGAAATGAAGAAGTAGAAATTCGGAAAGGTACAAAATAATCCGGATAACTGTAAAAAAATTGCTATAATGTAGCCTATTATGAGAAGGCAATTTTGAGAGTTTCACATAATTATGCTTTTTCAAAAGAAAGGTATGAAATGACGAGATAATTCATTGCTCTACAAAATGACGTGTGAAGTGTTAAGATCCGATGAAAAACAAATGCGATAGACAGATGCCAATGTTCCACCATAACTTTTCATGATCCCTTGATGGTTCAAAAAGTGATTTGAAAAAGTTTCATATTTTTCTTCGCGAAGCTGCACATAGCAGAGCTTTTTTAACCCTATCTTATATAATTATGTACTCCGGAACTACTATGTGTAGATGTGTACTATCACATCTAGGTACACATATTTCTAACGAGCGTTCAAGAAATCTACGTCAAGTTGCCTGTAGTTCCTGAAGATCTAGTGAGAGAACATAATTAGCGACCATATGCCGACCGTTTACTATGGCGGCACATACAATTGAATGTTCTGTGCTTAGAGAAAGTGCAATGTTTTTCTTTCGAAACATCAACTGTGAAAAAGTCGAGCTGATACGTATACAGGGTGTCCGTTTTTCGAGGCTAAGCATGGGTATCTCGCTTATCTTGAGAGATACAAAGTCGGTTAAATTAGGAAAAAGTTGCGCATTTTCATGACGATCAATGATCTGAAAAGAAATTTGACGTATCGATTTTCGTTTTTGAGATATCGTGAAAAAACAGGAATTTGAATTTTTGTTTCAATTTTTTATTCACAAAACGGTTGAAGGTGGCCTTTTCTAATCTAGACATTGTCAGGGCACTTTTTCAAGGGGAATCCAAAGCTGCCGAAATCTTTATTTTAGCTTTCAAAGCAACCGAGATACGACATTCAACTTTTTTCTCTAATTAAAGGGCGCCATATTGGATTTTGATATTTTTGAATACGGTATTCTTTTCTGGTTAAAACGATGTGCCACATGTCATTGTTGAATAAATGTTTGACATTTACATATTTTTTTATTGTCGGTGCTGATTTTGTTTCCAAAGCACTCTTTGAAAAATGAAAAAATTTTATTTGCTCTAAAGCATGAATTCAACAGTGGCATGTGACACATCGTTGTAACCAGAACATAAAATTGTATTAAAAAATGACAAAATCCAATATGGCGCCCATAAGAGAAAAAAAAGTTGAATGTCATATCTCGGTTGTTTTGAAAGCTAGAATAAAGATTTTGGCAACATTGAATTTCCCTTGGAAAAGTACCTCCATAATGTCTTAATTAGAAAAGGCGACCTTCAACCGTTTTTCAAATGAAAAATAAAAACAAAAATTACAAATTTCTTTTTTTTCTCGATATCTCGAAAACTAAAACGGACAAGTCAAATATCTTCTTGGATCATTGATCGTCATGAAAATTCGCAACTTTTTTCTAATTTAACCGACTCTGTATCTCTAAAGATAAGCGAGATACCCATGCTTAGCCTCGAAAAACGGACACCCCCTGTATGTTTGAGCTGGGACACCTGTACGTCATATGTACTCACGAAAATGTTAAGTGTACATTCTGTAGCACCTAAAGTGAACGTCGTAATTTTTTTTCTTCTTATTATTCCAACCAGATATCTCAACCAATTCACTGCTGAGTAATTTAACTTGTTTGCATGCATGCTTTGTCGAAGAAATTCTTTATTTCTGCAATATAACAGGCCTCAATTCATCCATAATGGAACGACATTGCCCCTGTCATGCCCGAAGGAAATTTTTATATAATATCAACTTCCTCCTTCTCACAAATTGATTTCGATGAACGCACCCCACGCGTGTTTAAATGGCAATCGAAGTTCAATTTTCAGCTAACATATTTTCGTACCACGAGCTATAACATCTGCCAAATCTCGAAGAATATCAATTTTGTTTCGCACATAAGCTTTGACGAACTGCCAAAGGTCGAGGTGAGGCACATCGCCGAGGTTGGCCCATTATTTAAAATTACGCGCTTCACCTGACAAAAGCCTCTGGTATTATGCCCGACAATGAGTTCCAGCTGAATTTTTCAGCATCAAACTTCCACTGGGTAGTGGGTCTTTGTTGTAGTATCGCGCCGCACCTCTCTTCCTCTCTATAGTCTGGGGAATATTGAGAATGTTGGATGGTGCCGGAAAAAGCGTCTGCAGTGCGAAATTCTTTGGGCGTAAAGCCCCTGCTCTGTTGTCGGAAAATGTGTCGTGTGCGAGGCTGCTCGCTTTCCTTTTGCACACGGCGTTTGGCACTGGGGAGATTCTAAGCTATTCTGTCACTTCCCATTTAAAAAATAAAACAAGTCCGGGCTGTAGCACTTCCCTATGAACTGATATGTTGACACAGTTCTAGCTGGTAAATGGGTTTATGCTCACGCTGAAAGCTATTTAAACAAATAGAACGAAGTTGCAAGCAGAGGTGTGTAAAATGGAATTTGTAAATTTTGATAACAATGAAGTTGAGTGACAGTCTGAAACAATTTAAGCGAATAAAATTTCCTTCAAACGGGAAGTTGCAAAGAAAAAAGCGGTCGGTATTCTCGCACGAAAATAAATCATGGGTGCCATTACTCGGGGGTATAAGTGCGGCTATATGGGAAAACCTCCAATATGCCAGGCACAAAGGACATGATAAGTTGCGTTTTAACATAAACGATGCGTCTGGTAAGTGATTGTGATGTATTTGTCATGTCACATTTTCGAAACGGTTAAAAAAAATAGCAGCGCGCCCTACGCCGGCGGATATCGCATAGGTAGCTCGTTCGAACTTACCCTCCTTTTGCTTTTAATATTTTCCATTTGTCGTTGCGTGCACTCGCCTATGCTCTGGGATCCCCAGAGTTCTATCCCAATTCTGGCATACGTGTATGTCATCGATCCTATTGGCACCACGTAAGTTACGAAGAGGAATGCGACGTTATATCTGAAACATATTATTAAAAGCGTTACCCCCGATAAATCACACATTGACAGCCATAAGCTGTCGCCATTTATTGCGAAAATCGTGTTTTTTCGCCCTTCACTTTCTCCACAATTTTATCCAGAATCTCTCATAACCACAGAACGCGATTGGCGTCGTAAATCCACTGCTTGGATAATTGTGCAGATGAGTAACTCCGGGAAATATAGACCAAAGTTTTCAGCGCATTTTCGTGGGAAATCCACTAATAGCCGCGCTTTGAAGTCTTGTAGCTGAACTTCTCCTGAAGAAAAGATCGTAGCGGTAGCGGGTTTTTTGCAAATAGTTGCTGATTTTCTGCGGATGGGAATATGTAAGTAGAGGAAAAATTTGGTTTGGTCGTGTGACTGCTAGAAAAAGTGAAGTGGATATTCAACGCTGCGGTGTGAAATTCACATCGAAGACTTTTGCAAACCGTTACAGATATACACGCATACAACCAGTAAATGGAATGTGTAGGAAGGAACAGGGAAAATTTTTGTGAAAGGAACATTTTGATTGCTTTATTCCCAAGGATAATATCATTATTTTTGTGAGATTAAGCTATACGGACAATACGGACATGGAGCCCCGACCGGCCGGTAAGTTTGTGGACAATGACGCTTCGCCGTAGGGTAAAACACCCAGTACTCAGCCGCTCTATCTATTGCACTCAAGGAGTGTCCCTAATTTTTTTCCAGTTGAATATTCAAAATGTCTTCCAATATCAACAATAAGCTGTGCTCAAATTTGGTCTTTTTTCTATTATTCTGGGGTGCTGGGGAACTTACCAGCGATGGAACAAAAATCGTCAAGTGAAGAAATATACTTCATCATAGGTAAACCAATTTCCATTCAACTTGAAATTTGTTGTTGTGACAGGTTAGATATATTCACCCATCTGGGCTGATTTTGATTAATTACAAAAAATACACCACAACGTTACACAGGGTGCGGACGGCAGGCTGATGACAAACGCACCAAATTTCAAAATTACTGAAGCATTCAAATCTTAGAAGCTTTAGATCTACGAGATATGCTTGTCATTACGATGAAAATGAAGCCATGATCGCGTCATTGAGAGCAGATTTGTGCTGTACAACCATATATTTGTAAAGATTTCCAGTTGTGCCCGCTCTAATATAATTTCGAAACGTATTTGGTGATGAGCATCGCAGGGGCAGGGGTCACAGATCAAAATTGGGTAGAGCAATTTCGAGCCATCAATAACATAAAGAAGCACGCTTAAAATGGCTTCCATAAGGTCTCGGCTTCTTTTTGTCATTGCTGGCCCGGAGTTTCTTTGCCTAATAGGGTGTTTATCCGTGTCGGAGTCAACGTCAACCGGACTAACCTGCTAACCTCACTAAATACTATCATTTTTACGTGTTTTGTTCACATACTGGTTTATTCGACGTTTACGAGATCGAGATTGTGATTTCTAATCATTTCTAATAATGCCTTACACCTGGGTCGCTATTCTTGAATCGTGTGAGAAAAGTCCCTGGGAGCTTTATATAATCCGTACTACACTTCTGTAGCGAAAGTTGCCTAAAAACCACGATTTTAGGCAACATTCGCTACATCAGTGTATTGCGGAATGTATTTTACTCTTAGACTTTTCTCACACGATTCAAGAATAACGGCCCTGTTATGTGCCCCAATGCAATTCGCTAACAAACGTCAAAACATAACTCTCGATCCTTGCGCTGCCTGCCGGTGATCATGTGAACGCATTTCATGCAATCATCCTATTCAGAACTGAATCTAGCGGTATCCAGCCCCTGCGATTCTTCACACCAAATATATTTCGAAATTCTCGTTGGCGCTCAAGGAGTAGTGCCGCACTCCTGAAAAACTTTGCAAAGATTCTTGCAGAGCACGAATCCGCCCTTGACGCGACCACAGCCCCATTTTCACATCAATGATAAACATATTTTCATGAATCCAGAGCATTCGAGATTTGGATGCAACAATAATTTTGAAAATCGGTACATTCACGCAAAAGTAATAGGGATTTAAAAACCGCCAGTCTGACGCGCCGCACCCTGTATTTATGTGCGAATAGTGAAACGCAAAACTTTAGGTACTCAAAGTTCACTGGCAATTATAATTTAGCTCCAAGCGGCTTGACACAGCAAAAAAAGAACAGGAAAAGGGAGGAGGGAGTGAACGGAATTTTATGGCGACTCACGAAAAATTATTAAATGGTCGAGTTGATGTTGCTCCAGAGAAGTTGATCGTTAAAATGACGATCTTGTAAAAGCTTGAAATAGAATGGAAGTTTGAAATCGTTCTGTAACTTTTGCACAGGCGACTGGTAAAGTAAAATGAAATCAATTAAATAATGAGTGAAAGACTTACGTCACTTTTTTTTCGGCAAAGCATTTTCGTTCAGTCTTGCATCAGGCTGGGATTGAAAGGGTGATCGATTCTTAGCATTCATCAAATATGTAGATTGTAGAGATTATAACTTATGTACAATTGCGAGTAAAACATTTTGGGTAATTATTTTATTTTAATTTCAAAAAGCGTGCTGGATTCATGATTAGCGATTTCTTTCGACGTGGAGTTTTTCCCCTGTACCAATTAGTTACGTGCAAAAATGAATTACTGCAAAAATTGCCATGATTGCTGACTTTATGTACAGGCTGTCTCCAATAAAGTATAGCATTCCGTCAGTAGTAGGTATACCGTATAATATCATGGCATATGAAGCCCACAAAAAAATTAAAACCACTTTTTACAGGTCTCAGAATCCACTAGTTCAAGGAAAAAGGTTTTGCCTTAGTTACGTCTTTTGACTTCTCAGAAACAGAAGCGCTCTCAAGAGAGTACAACCCGAGGTACAACCTCTCTGAACCTTTGAAAACGGCAAGAGATCTGCCGAAACGCCAGGAAGATGAGATAGGACTTAAGGCTAAGTGTTATTTTTCTATAGTATCAATTTAAGTCTAGCTTTTGCACTCCACATTGCACTCGGTGGAATTTTTTTGTATCAAGTCAGGCAACTTTTGTATAAGAAACGTGTTGACCCTCTTACAGTTATTAGTAGAGTTAGTAGTGAATCTAGAATAATTTTTCTTAACTACAAAATACGCTCATTATGTTAGCACAGGTTTTGTTTGTCTCAGGAATTGCCCCCGGAAGTGATCAATTAGCTCGCAGCGCAGAGAAAGTGAAGTTATAATAAATCCCAGCCCCAACCCAGCATTCTGCCAACCCCTCTCAGTACAGCTATACTTACATGTATTCCATCATGGATTCATTGGTGGCTCCATCTGGCCATTCCATGTAACAAATCACTCTTTCTTCGCCGTCCTTGTAGGGCAGCCTGTACGTTTTGAAGAACACCAGAGACGGACTGCCTATCAAGATGCCCAACAGCCATGTAATCACCGCCAGGATTACCGTCACCGTGCGTCCCATCCTGGGCCGTAATGGTGTCATTATGGCCATGTATCTGCAATAAAAAGTGAATTCGCGCTGATAGAACTGTCGTAAAAGATTTTATTGTGTAATTAAAAAGGGAAGCCCGCAAATGAAAAGGCTTATATCCTTGCTTGGTCCGATGGGCCAAATTAACACTTTGTAAAATACAGGACTTTCTTATTTTAAATTCACTTCGAGCGGAAAATTGCGGCATCGTGATTGTATTTTGTTGAAAAAAGTTTTCGCATTAGAAACATTGGACATTTTTCTCATTTCAGCTGGCGAGGTTTCGCATTGTTGCCGGATGTAGATGTTAATGGAAAAGTGTTCCAGGAAGAGGAAATGTCGTTTCCATGAAATTGAATATTTACCTGTCTATTGAGATGGACATCAAGGAAAAAACTGAAGCGCACACCGACAAGACGGCAATGAACTGCGTGATTTTGCAGTAAAGCTCGCCGAATGGCCAGTGGGAGTTTAGCATGTAGACGAAGTTGAACGTAACGTTCAAAGTCGACACCATCGTGTCGGCCACTGATAAATTTACTGAAAATAAACAACTCGTTATTTCTGAAAAATTACTACGAGGAACTAAGTTCTATAAGTTTAGTATGATAGGTATAGTAAGTATTTACAGTCTCAAGCCCTCCCCCCTCCGTTTTTCCATTGTGTTTTTCAGTAAGTTTCTTTACAGGTTCCAGTCTGATTTTATTTTATTTTCTTTATTTGTACTCCCTACATGAATAGAATAGAATAAGTCAATAAGTTTATTGTCTACAGTGAAATTTACAATCCTATACCACAAACCTCCCTACATGTTGTTGGAGGAAGTTATCCCACAAAGAAGCACCCCAATCCAGTTCAGTGCTAAACCACTCGGCCACCACCAGACCTTTCTGTCGCTTAAATAGAAGATTGTATCATCCGGAGACTTCGACGAAACGTTCGGAACGATCTTCGCGACGCACCTCCACCATTCTACATAGACCATTTCAGAACCACTGCCTCGTCTTTGTTTCCGAACAAATTACATACCGGGTGATCATTTGAAAACTATCCACTTGCAATAGCTCCCGATTCCTAGTCAATATTTCTTCGAGCAAAAACAGGTCGATTTTTATATCGAGACTAAAACATAAATTGGCAAATTTCTATCCTCAGCCCCCTCGCCACCACCCATCCCAAAAATAAAATTTCAAATGACAAACCTACCTTGCGATACATCAAATTGAAGAAAATTGAATTCCCTTTTTGAAAAAGATATTTTTAAAAAATTTCACTTTGCCCCCTTCTCCCTAAAAATTCTCTGAGTGTCCCTGTCAATATTCTGAACCCCTCAATTCTCTTCAGTTTAGTCAGCATCATCCTGAATAGCTTCAAAGAAGAGAATTTTCGGTGGAAAAAGTGCCACTCAAATTGACCTAATTGCTCTCCCCCACCTCAACTTCAAAATTTAACAGAATACCACTCACTTTGTGATACATCAAATTGAAGGAAATTGAATTTTCTTCCTAAAAACAATTTTTTTTCAACTCACAACCCGTCCCCCATTTAACTGGACATTTGGAGTATTTTACTAGGAAAACAGGAGTTTTAAAAATTTCAAAAAAATAGTGTTCAGGGAGAGAATTGAATTCCCTTCAATTTGATGTACTTATCACAAAGTAGGTATTGTCATTTTAGATTTTTAAGGTCAGGAGGGGGGAGCGGAGGGGTGAATTTGGGTGGCACTTTTTCCATAGAAAATTTTCTCTTTCGATGTTGTGCAGGATGACGTTGACTGCATTGAAAAGAATTGAGAGGTCAAGAATATTTAATTGGACACTCAGAGAATTGGGGGGTGGGGGGAAGAGGGGTGGGGTTGAAAATTTTAGAAATATTTTTTTCAGGAAGAGAATTTGATTCTGTTGAATTTAATGCATCGCAAAATAGGTAGTGTCGTTTGAAATTTCAAAGTTGGGGTAGGTGGGGGCGAGGGGGCTTAAGATAGAAAATCGCTAATGTATGTTTTAGATGTCCCCCTCGATATAAAAATCGACCTGTTTTTGCTTGAAGGCATTTTCACTAGGAATCGGGAGTTATTGCAGGTGGATAGTTTCCAAATGATCACCCGGTATATACCGGAACCATCGTTCGAGACTCCCGCAACTCATAACAATATTGTATGTCTGCACGAAAGTTGGATCACATGACTTCAAGAACAACGTTCGAGATCTTTCAAAATAGCTTTTGTCCACTTCATCGATTTTTGTAGTCAAAAAGGATACAGGTAAGTATATCGGTTGAAAAAATCGCTCTGGTCCAGGAAAATAGCACTGCATTTACTCAAAAGTTGGGTCGAATGGCACCTAGATATTATTTTTGATAAACATTACAGCCAAGAAATGGATTCAACTATTTCTGGTCCGAGCGTACAGACTCAATAGCATACGGCAACTCCTAAGAAATCACCTCTCTGCTCCATCATTTTCTGAGAGCGAAAAGGATATAAGACTTAGCAAGCATAGCTCAAGCATAGAGCAAGATCGAGCTCTTGAGGCTCAATCAACCCAATGTTATTTTGTTATTTATGAAAATGATGGAAATGAGAGGACCTAGCACAGATCCCTGCGGGAACCCCGACAGAACTTCCGAGCTATCGGAACTGTTCGATGACGTTGTGCTGATGAGTTCCCAACTGAGGCACAACACGTGTCTGCGGAGCTCTGATCTGGTGACTTGACATTGTGGAAGACTAAGCTTGTTGTACAGTATTATGTACAAAACTCCGATTTGTTGTTGGCTTTGGAAACGAAACATTTATGTGTTGACGCTGCTAGATTGGCTAAGCGGCCAAATTTTTGGACTTCAACGCCACCCCTGATTACGAATTTTGTGCATCACTTGGTAGACATTCGACTCAGCAAAGTCATGGGTGTCATTTAAAGTATAACAGCTTTCACATGCCAATTTTTCTGCTGGACTTGCGGAACTGGTTTTTTTTAGAAACAAATTTACTGGGAGTTTGAGTACCGAGTTTATTGTTGTAAGCAGAGTCTTGGTGCCATTTGAAATCTTCTTTTTATTTTGGAAACTGATACTCAAATCCTTTTCGTTGCGGAAATCGATATAGCGGACAGAATATGAATTCTTGTGAGTTTTTGCAGATTGTTGAGCAAAGTCTTGGTGTTTTTTTAACTAACTTTCAGAGCGTTTGCACGCGCTGTTGATGCGTCCATAAAATAGTGGGAGGTGTGCGAATCACCCGGCGCTGCTTCCGGAGTACTGAGGCCGAGCTAAGGAGGTACAGCCAGTGACTACACAGATATCCTCCCACCGCCCCCCCCCCAAATCTATCATCATTTATTTAGCAATGTCTTACGACGAGTTCTGGCAATTTCCAGGCTTGTGACTTTCTGGGTGACAACCTAATATGCCTGGGCTATGGTTAAATCTTTCCCTTCATAAGCATACATAATGTAAGTACCTACCTACCTTTCAAACTGACATACTTTGGTATGAGTGTACCAATAGATTAAAATTATTCCTGATTCCTACTACTTTCATTGATTGATTCCAATCCACTATTACATTCAAAATTGATGCACTATTTCATTAGGGTAGTTACAGGTATTACGTGGTGACTTTGGAATACTTTCAACGATTTCGGTTAAAAACGAAAATCTCGCATACTAATTTGTCTGTGATATGACTCATGACTGATCTGAGTGATTTGAGATTAAAATTTTTTTCAAGAGGGCAAGCGTAAAAGGACTTTTTGCCTTTTTACACTTTATGTTTGTGCAGAGTGGAAAGTGGAACAGACTCAAATAAAAGAGTTTAAAAATGTAACAGGAGGCGCTCATACAAAAGCGCATTATTATATCAGGAGAGGGTAATGCAACGTAGCTTTGGCTTATATCCAGAGCTTAAAACTTTGTACGAGTACAACTATGAATTTTATAAAAGCATGACGTCCTCGTAGATACCCACTAAAAGTATTACTCACGTGTATACCTATTCCAAACACGCAATATAAAATTCATAGAACACGTCAAAAGCTTGCACTCCCGGTGCATCAGGTAGGTACAGGTACAGGGTACCTATACACAGGTAGGTACGAGCAAAGCTTCTGGAATTTATACAGAGTGTTTCAGAAATAAGTACTTAAGAACTTATATATAAGAACGATAAGAAGATAAGAACGCAGTGCAGGAGGTTCCCCCTGAGAAAGTTACGGCCCCTCAAGGTTTCAAATAAGAACCCGGAGCTCCACTTCGCCGAGCAGGTTAGCGCATCCCATACTCAACTAGTGGCCCTCAAAAAGTTACAACCCCTCAAAGGTCAATTTTGTATGAAGTTTTTTCAATACTCAACTTTTTTACCGCTCAACCGATCAGCTTCAAATTTGGTATACGATAGCACATGATGTAAAGCACCTTAGGGGGGCGGGGGCATCTCTTGCGATTCGTTCCTATCGCAAACTTCATATTTTCTGAATACCAGTAGGACATTTAGGTGAGTACTTATTTCTGAAACACCTTATATCTACTCGCAATGGGGAAACTGTAGAGCTTCCGTGTCCTCCACGGAACCAGGGCCCACAACTTACGGGGAACCCGCATGAAAAGCCCTTTCTTTATTTCATGCAGGGCTGGGCGGTATTTCAAATACAAGTATTTGAAATACGTATTTGAAATACAAGTATTTGAAATACGTATTTGAAATACATTTGAGTATTTTGTATTTAAATACATTTGATTGAGAAGTATTTGTATTTTGTATTTTGAAATAGTTCAGGCAGCTAGTATTTCGTATTTTGTATTTTAAATACATTTTTCGGAAAAGTATTCCGATTTTCAAAATACAAAATACAAATACATTTGTTTCCTATCTTGTTTCCTATGCTCTTTAGTCTGTTTCGGCCGAAATTGTTTAGATAATACTGTATTCACCCCATTGACATTTCTTGCTTTTGCACACTATCTGGGATCGATAATGAGTTCGATTGCATCTTTTACGTTTTACTGGTGAGTGTATCCTACTGTCAGTCACGGGAGATTCCATGTCGGATGTCGGACAATATTTTTGAAAAGCTGGTTATGTCCTCAAAGGAAATCAACATTTGTTATTTTGAAGAATTGATGAATGAAGTAAGGAATAGGTTTCAATATGAAGTTTTCTTTACTTTATGTTTATTTTATTTGTCTTTTCATAGTTCATGATAATTTACCTACTCATTGTTGCGACTGAATCATGCAGTGAAGTGTTCCCATTGAAATACTTCCATTTCACGGTTTTTTCCAGTAAAATGGTTGAAATACGCCATAGGAATGTATTTTGTATTTTGTATTTGGAATACTAAAGGTTGTATTTTGTATTTTGGAATTTCTTGGTTTTCCAAAATACGTATTTTGTATTTTGTATTCCAAAGACATTTCAAGAAGTAGTCTGTATTTTGTATTTCGACTATCTTGGATCGTGTATTTTGTATTTTGTATTTAAATACATTTTTCGAAGTATTTTGCCCAGCCCTGATTTCATGCAACATAATATGTTCTCAACACCTTCTTACAGAGCCCACAAGTGGCAACTGGAATAAAATAGTTTTTTTCAACTGATCAAAACAAACCGGGCCTTTCTCGCAGAAATAAAAAATTTCTCCTGCGGCTCTGAACATGAACAAGCAGTCTATCTCCCTAAAACATACCGATCAGAGCCCCAAAGTCTCTAAGTTACGCCACTGTATCTACTTGCGACTGCTTCAAAATTGAAATATCATCGTATTCCATGAATTAGCGCAAACATCATGTTAGTTCAACTTCGTAAAATTTCCGGTTGAAGTTGGCATGCCGATAAAATTGTTTGCAAGCGTCAGAGACACGGTCGGATGTGCAGTTAGTAGGTTAGACCCTAAAGTTTGCACGCGTGTAAAATGATTCTCGACATGAATGACGCCAAATATGTAAATCGGGGTTAGTTCAGGCGATTTTTCGGGAACAATTTACGCTTCCGCTTTCTCGAGGGTGAATTGGAGGTGGAATTTCGAAGTTTTGAATATGTAATTAGGTTTCTCTGCGGTGACTTTTTCTCATACGCATTAAATTGTATATTTTATTCACGATCACCATAGTAAACTCATTTTTCACTAAAGAATGCAACCGACCAAACAATGAGCGGGTAAATCACTGAACCAATTTTAGGTAGAATTGAATAGTCGATCTGGAAGTTCTAACAAACAGTCGATATTCAAATTTCAACTTTTGACCGCCTTTAATCCTGTAAACTACATTCCATCAATTTTACATGATTACAGGAATGTGATTGTCTGATTGAAACAGTATGCAGAACCACGATGGTAAGCTTCATTACGTGCGGGGCCCTAATACCTTGGCTATGCATCTTTGGCTCCTGTCTGTAATACGACGCTTCTCACCTTGACATGTGATATACTCTAATCGATCGTGGTGCAATGGTACCTCTAGGGAACAATAAGCACTCTTAATGGGTGGCACAAAATATTGATATCCTTGGCTTTATTTTATTTCCTGTATATGGCTCATAATTTTTACTCACATAAAAAGTAATTTGTTACTGTCCTCATTCGCTTGTGGGCCAGCACTATCCAAATGACGATTAAGTTCCCTCCTGTGGCTACAATTACCATTCCGGCGTAGAGGATGCTCCACAGGAATTGTCGCCATACAGGCAAGATGAACTGGTTGCCATCTGAAAAAAATAGGTACTTTTATATGTTTTATATCTACAGTCTACACTCTGTCACCTATATTATCATGAATAAGACGAATCAGAGTTCTCTAAACATTCTCAATGAGAATTGAAGGATTGTGAACTTAGACTGCAGACAAAATTCTGCAGCAACGAAAAGTGTTTTCGAGGGTGTTTTTCACAAATGACTTTCAAATGAAATCAATATGAATGATAATTATGATCTCATGGGCAGGCATTATTTCAATGTATGATCAAGATAACTCACTCCTCTTCAAAATCATTCACCACTATTTTTCAATGCGTTCTCCAATTTCTTTTCAATGCTTAAAGTGCTGAAAAGCATCATGTCACAGCTACGTCCATAGCTGGTAGTGTTAGTTTATGTAAATTCTAATGATGTCAGTTTCAAAGTAATGACCATATCGCTGTAAATGACCGAACAAATCTTTATTTTAATATTTAACTCAATCACCGACAACTTTATCGATTAATTTCAACTTTATTATGGGTCGCCTCGCCTATCAGGCCCTCAGGCCCAGATCTTAGTCTCATTCATTATCCTAATAAAATGCATAGGACAAACTAAATTGAGAAAATATGACGATATGACGGTTTATTATATTAAGTTTCTGATGGTATAGCTACTGAACTCTATAATATACCTTGCTCTGTATAGTTGTCCTCACTGGAGAAGTTGTAACTTCTCGATCCATTGTAATCCATGGAAACGTTCTCGAGGAACGAGTTGATGGTGGTGTACAGCAGTCCTTGTGTAAAATTCATGTTTCTTATAGCCAAGGGTCGTCGCTTGTATTATTGGATGTTGCTGGGATGGTTATCCTTTGCGGCTACGTAATGCGCGAATTCCACAATAGAATTTTCATCTTGTGGTGAAATTGAAAATGATGCATTTTTCCGGGAAGTGGTCATGTGCCTGAAACCAATTTCAATCTTATCAGTATTCTCATTTCGATAATTTCTCTACTACTTAAGGTAGTTGTGTTTATACATGCATACGCATGTCGCAAACCATACATTATACAGGATGTTCATTCTCATATTTTCCAGCCCAGATTTACCGCCGCCAAAGTTTTTCCTGGGAAAGCACCGGAGCAGGTCAATTTTTAATTACACTGGGGACATTTTGAAAACAGGCCGTATTCAAAGTCACTTTTTGACTTTGTATGTGTTGAAACTTGTTGAAAACTTCCAAAATTGGATCACCAAACACGTAAGAAACTAGATCTGTTGATCTATTAAACACGTTGTTGGTAACGTGTTAAAACTATTTAATTAATTTCAACACGGTTCCATATTCTGACCCTTTTGGAACGATATAAGTAAGGGTTAAAAATGTTACTTTCACCAGGCTCGTTGTGAAACATATTAAGTAGAGGGTACTTTTCCTCCCGTTAAAGCGACTTATTCCAGTAGTCGCCAGGAATAAAATTTTTAGACCACGCCAGCGCTATAAAGGCACTTTCTATTGGGGTGCGTACGATTCAATTCGCGAGCTTTTCAAACATAAGCTTGTTTATAGCTATTGCTTTTATACGGCGTACTTAAATCAAATCAATCGTCTATGCATGTGCGTTCCCTGGGCCTATATACACCCTGGAATTTGACTTTGAAATGTACGGCGCTGCCGCCATATTTGTCCGCTCCGGAGGAATGTGGTGGCGTGGAAAGAAAGATCGAATTGAGGGGATCCCCCGAATAATGCCCAGGCCAGAAATAAAGTCTCCTTCTAACAATGGGATTGCTCTGGCTTGCCTCAGATAAATTGTTACGAAACAGCCAACGCCGGTAAAAGTAAGATTCGTATATGTCAGTTCCAATGGTAATTGATGGCATCACACCAGCTCTGTACATTAAGGATCGTCTATAGTCCTGGAACGTAATTATCGGACATCTGTATCTGACAAGTTGATCAGTGCGATAAGTAGGTATATGTATATAGGTATCTACCTGTTCAATTTTAATGAAATTGTGTCAGGCATTAGGTTCATTAGGACAAACTTATATGCTAAGTACTTATTACCAATCTTTTTAATAGAAGATCGTTCAAAACCACGTTGTACAGGATGCAAAAAAGGAAAATGTACCTTTTTTTAAGAAAAGGAGAAGTGCAACACATCAACTGCTGAGGTTATTAGTGTTTTGTGCACTTCCCTTGACGTTGTTGCTAATTCAGTACGAAAACTAATCTATTCGAGAACTGAAAATTGAAACAAAAAGTATATAGAAGATCGCTATTCAAAGGGTTGGACGATACACATGCTCCACGCCAACGGGTCTCTGAGGGCGGCTTTGAGGTAGACATACATTACAAGACCATACAGTAAGAAAGGGACAACATATAAGGTAAGACACATAGGATCCCGAATCTAATAATTAGCAACAACGCTTTGGGCAGTAACTGTCGATGAAGGCGTATTCCTATTATTTCTTGGCGTATTTTAGGGATGATGAAATTTCACATGAAAGTGATATTCTTAACATCTTGGCTTTCGAGATGTCATAAAGTAAACAAGCTGTATTAGGTGATTTATATATATTTATTGTAAACAATAACGTCCTACCATTATAATAAATGGTCTGTAAATACAAGGAATACCAACCAATAAAGAACATTACAAACTTGAAAAGTAAATTAATATTGTGTGTTTATGTAGATATTGTATAAAAATATTTAGTAGATGTAAAACTGAATTCCAGTAGGTAGGTAGGTACAGAATTTTTTATCTAGTATAGTTAGTGTATAAGTGATGTTTCAAAATTAAAACGGAATATTTCAATAGTACTGTATTTTGAAGAATCTGGATAAAAATAGCCAAAGAAGCCGCTGATTTACGATACGAATTTGAAATCATTTTTGCTTTGCGTACATATACGTACTGTGTATGCGTCAGTAGAGTACTACAGTAGTTGGTGACCATGTACTTGCGTAGTCATTGCTACGATATCCACTGGAGACTTCAACTTTACGATAAGCCACAAACCTGCACAATTGGTGAAGGAGCCATATTAGGCCAGTCAAATAAGGAAAGCTGGAGGGAAAAAACTGTTGGAGTTTTGGAAATTTGACAGTAATGTCCGGTAAGGTGTACTGTTAAACATACTAAAAGTCCCCAACTCTACCTATTGAGCTCGAGCCGCCATCTTGGAAAAATGGTCCTTCGATCCAGTTTTCTGTTTATATTCCGCTAATCATCAGAGATATTCAATTCAGTTTAATAAAAAATCAAGGCTATAAAAATGTCTACCAAAATTGTTTCATACCGATTTTTTTCTCGAATCTGTTGAAATTAATTAAATTAAATTAACAAGAAAAAATCACAAAATAAGCGATTTTTGCCTATGGCTGGAGATATTGTCTTCAAAATTTGTGAAGATGTTGGCAGTCTACACCAAAGCTGAACGTGACAGTTGAGATAGAAAAAAAAAATGCGAAAATATTTTTTTAATATTTTTTTAAATTAAGCGAAAATTTGGTTTTCGAGTTTCACATTTCCAACACGGCGGAGTAAAGGTTTCAATCGAACATCAATCAGTTTTGATATTTGCATATTGTAAGACAAGATTTCATAAGTATTGTGCCTTCACGAGCTTCTGGAATGCTCGATATGAATTAAACTGAAAGAATAATAGCTAAGTCCAAAAAGTGTTGTCGATTGGTTCTGGAGGAAACATTTCGAAACAAAAGACATCAGCAAAGGATATACAGGAGGTCCAAAGGTTATTCAACTGTATATGAGCCCCATATTGATGTGCCTTATCCAAAATAGTACAAAAGAATTAATCAAAATGATAAAATCCACCCTGTATAACCAAAAGTAACGATACAAAATGGAAGTGGTAGATCATACCTGGTGCCAAAAATACAGCTTTTACATTGCTGAAAAAAAGAACAAAATTATTTGATTTATTTGAAAGTTATTAGTCCTCAAACTTGACTTCACAAATTTGAGCCAGTCAAATAGGAAAAAGTAGAGAGAAGTAACGGTCGGAGTTTCAGAAATTTGACAGGAATGTTCGCTAAGGTATACTTATAAACATACTACAAGTCTCCGCCTCTACTTATTGCGCTTGAGCCGCCATCTTGGAAAAATGGTCCTTCGATCAAGTTAATTACCATTTTTCCAAGATGGCGGCTCAAGCACAACAGGTAGAGGCGAGGACTTTCAGTGTGTTTATTAGTATACCTTAGCGAACATCCCTGTCAAATTCTTGAAACCCCGACAGTTACTTCTCTCTACTTTTCCTCATTTGACTGGCTGAAATTTGTAAAGTCAAGTTTGAGGACTAATAACTTTCAAATAAATCAATCAATTTTGTTTTTTTTTCCAGAAATGTGAAGGCTGTATTTTTGGCACCAGGTATGATCTACTACTTCCATTTTGTATCGTTACTTTTTGTTATACAGGGTGGATTTTAACATTTTGATTGATTCTTTTATACTATTTTGAACAAGGCACATCAATATGGGGCTTATATACAGTTGAATAACCTTTGGACCTCCTCTATATCCTTTGCTGATGTCTTTTGTTTTAAAATGTTACCTTCAGAACCAATCGACAACACTTTTTGGACTTAGCTATTATTCTTTGGGCCGTATTCATACCTCGCTTTTAAGCTAAAAGCGCTATTAGAGCGATGCGCATTTAGGGGCATTTCTCATATTTCAGTGTTCAAATATACATTATTGCGATTGGGAGCGATTGTATGTACTTAATTGCAATTAATTTGCGAGTTAATTTGTATTTTTGAACACTGAAATATGAGAAATGCCCCTAAATGCGCATCGCTCTAATAGCGCTTTTAGCTTAAAAGCGAGGTATGAATACGGCCCTTTCAGTTTAATTCATATCGAGCATTCCAGAAGCTCGTGAAGGCACAATACTGATGAAATCTTGTCTTGCAATATGTAAATATCAAAACTGATTGATGTTCGATTGGAACCTTTACTCCGCCGTGTTGGAAATGTCAAACTCAAAAACCAAATTTTTGCTTAATTTAAAAAAAAATGAAAAAATATTTTCGCAATTTTTTTTCTATCTCAACTGTCACGTTTAGCTTTGATGTAGACTGCCAACATCTTAACAAATTTTGAAGACAATGTCTCTAGCCATAGGTAAAAAATCGCTTATTTTTTGATTTTTTTTTTGTTAATTCAATTTTATTAATTTCAACAGATACAAGAAAAAATCGGTATGGAACAATTTTTGTAGACAATTTTATATCCTTGATTTTTTATCAAACTTAATAGAATATCTCTGATGATTAGCGGAATATGAGCAGAAAACTGGATCGAAGGACCATTTTTCCAAGATGGCGGCTCGAGCTCAATAGGTAGAGTTGGGGACTTTTAGTATGTTCAACAGTACACCTTATCGGACATTACTGTCAAATTTCGAAAACTCCAACAGTTTTTTCCCTCAAACGGAAAAATTTGTTCTAATTTGACTGGCCTATATCGCAAGTATGGTGAAATATGAATTTTTTTATCCTCTATCGCTGCTCTATCCTGTAGAATAAATTTTGTCGGTATGTTTTGAATTGAAGAAGCAGAATAAAGTTGACCAAGAGTATGTGATCGCACATTTTAAGGTCTCAGTTCTCAGAGATCCTCAACGCGAGCTTGTTACAATATTAATTTAGGTACCTAGAAGTACCTACTATTTTTACTAATTTTCACAATTATTCGCAGTATAGGTCCTTTAAACTCGTGATCGTTTTATTGCCTTCGAGTGACGAGCCGAGCGCGGTAAACAAAACGATTGGCTTTAAAATGTATGACTGTTTGTTGGTTGTCGCTGTTGGCCCTACAGCGAAAGGAAACGGTTCCAATATAATTGAGGACGTGAAAGAATATGTCGATTAAACTGGAATCAGTCTGCCACTGTGATGTCAGTAGCGAAGCTCCTGAGCAATAACGATTGGTTAAATCCCAGTTGCAGCTACACCGCATCAGAAACTGCATCGCAACGGAATAATCTGAATTAATCCTCTTGGCAAAGTCCTAAAAACCAGGAGGAATAATTAAATTGAAGAAAAAAAGAGTAAAGCAACAAGCTATAACCGCGCGAGTTTTTTTAAATAATGAATTCTGATTCGATTCAAGCTGAATGTGCTTAAAATTCATAAATTGATGAGAGAAATGCGGCAAAGCGATTTTCAAAGTTGGCGCGGAATATTCAAGAGGAAATACTTTTTAATAAAAGAATTGTTAGCGCCAAATTAGAATATCAGAAGTTGAAAGTTCAAAAACTGAATTGACAATCGTTCTGATGGTCAGTTATATGCTTCTTCACTGTTCAGTGATACAAGTGCATGCGAGAGACAGTTTAAAGATAGGGGAATAGGGCAGTGGCATAGCTCTACAATAGGCACTCTGCGGATTAGCTTCAGCGCCAAAAGTTGCGTTTTTTTTTTGTACTTTCTCTGCAAGAAGTTATCAATTTCCATAACAACAATACCATTCAAATAATCATACCACCTGCAAATATCAGTTTCAAAAATTCATAAACTTCAATATTGACAATTTTCCTTGGACATATGTTCGCGACTGCCGCATGAGGGTGCTGGAACGGGCGGGATATTCAAAATTTGCAGAGCGCCTATAGTCTCGACAATAGTCCAATCCTCTTAGTATTATGCTACATAATTTTGGCATGATGAAAAAGCATATCTATCAGATGGCTCATTTCAAGTCATGAAGGTACTTCGAAATTCATCCAGGAGGCTTCCTAAAATCCAAGATGGCACGACAAGTCTTGATTTTTCTGTAGCTGTGGCGTTATAGGAGAGAGAATTGTGCAGGATTCAACTTATTGTCAAAAGAACCATTCAATTCAAATATTTTAAGATCAATTTCAATTATGTGTGTCAACAAACCACAACGGAGGAACCAAATTAGACCTCCATGTTTTCACAGGAGAATCGATGACCTTGCTTACCTAAAAATGCACGTAATATTCCGGATGATCATTTGAAAACTATCTAAGGCTGAAAATTTAATAAATATTTTTTTCAGAAATAGACATTATTTCTCTTTAATTTGATGTATCGCAAGGTAGGTAGTGTCAGTTGAAATTTCAAGATTGGAGTGAGTGGGGGCGAGGGAGCTGAAGATAGAAATCTACCAATATATGTTTCAGATGTGCCCCTCAATATGAAAATCGACTTGTTTTTGCTCTAAAAAATATTAACTGGGAATCAAGAGCTATTGCAGGTGGATAGTTTTCACATGATCACTCGGTATGTACAGGGTGGTCCAACGAAAACGAAACAGACAGATTCTCGGGCACTTGATCTCATTTGTTTTGATACTGTAACATGTTTACTAGAAGAACATGAGCGGCATGAGCCCCGTCATAGTATCGGCAACTTCGAGCCAGCCTCCTGGAAGGGGCTGTAACCCTCCAAAAACACTGAAATTAGCATTATCTTGGGAAATTTGCATCGAATCAAAAAAAATAATAACACCGCTGTAAAGACAATTGAACCAGCTTCAAAATGATGTACCACTCAAGCCCAATTGTCAGTTGAAATTTCCACTGAATCTTAGCGGCCAATAGTAGTTTTTATCAGGTCTAGAGCGCATGCTCACGTTCCTTGCCGGTCGGCGAAAATTCGACCTTCGCATGCTTGCCAGACTCTCGCAGCACTGTTATCATTCTCTCCACTCTATACCTCTGGTGCTAGCCAACCCGAACTGTCAAATCTTGCGCATGCCCACTGAACACAAAATTATCATGAAAACACCTATTTATTAATCGACTTCAAGTTACTGATTAGGTGCGCTTCGATTGCAACTGTCACACCGGAAGAGAATGGCCCTTAGAAGTCAACTTTGAAGTCGATTTTGTAATCAGCCACTTTTCTTTCTGAACTTAGGTATTGGTAGTCATGAGATTATTGTAAGACTCTCAAGGTGTTCAACAAAGTGTGTACCTTACTCCGAGATTAGCAAAAAACTACATATTTACAGAAAACCGCATACAAAACAGCCACAGCTGTAGTGCCCTTATTTATAAACCAATTTCAATCACTGTTCATCCAGAAAAATAATATGCAATCGGCCTGATTCTATAAGGGAACGGTTATAGTAATCACCGTGCTAACTATCAAATTGCTATGGCGACAGCCAATAGGGATGTCCGTTGCCCAAGCAATTTCACGTAAGCACGGTGATTACCATAACCATTCCCTTATAGAATCAGGCCAAATATCCGATAAAAATTCTGAAAAAAAAGTGTTCATAACTTATTTGGTTATTTGGGAATCAAAAGTTGTCATCATATATTGAAATCGGTTCACAAAATAAATAACGACACTCGACACTACAGCTGAGCTCTGTGGCTGTGGTTGTTTTCCATGCAGGTCTCTGTATACAGATCGCTGGCAACGTCTCGGCGGAAGAAAGAACTACGGAATAAAAATCGAAACCGAGACAGTCTTCAACCGTATTTTCCCGTATTTCTCTACACAGCTAGCATGGCCCCTACTTCTAGATACGGCACTGACCAATGCCTTTATCAGAGCCTTTATCGCTTCTCTTTCAGCAACTCAATCAGTTACGAAATGGTGATCATGACCGTAAACTTGTATATCGCTTCCGTTCAGCTCAATACAACATTGTACAACTACCTACTCGAAAAGACCAGCTCCCAAACAGGGGAGGAAAAAATAAAGTTTATCTTTAGATTCGGCTGTAAATACAGCTCATTCATTGACACTCTGCGACCGCGTATAAAGCCGTCGCGTCGCACGTGTATGGCGATGACGACAAACTTGCTTTATGGAAGTGACGTCTTATAAAGAGCGTCTTGTAAAATACAAACTGTTTTGCTTGGGGGTAAAGGGCAAGGGCACCCTTTACCACCCTCTCCGACAATCCATCACACTCAGGATGACTGACGCCCACTCTTATTGCCTGCCTGCTGCTTGGTTTTCACTCTTGTAATCCGATGCTTCTGGAGAAACTTTCGCTAGATTACCAACTTGCTTTTTTTGTATTTGATAATATAAATAGTGCCATTTTGTTTTTTTTACACAAGGTGGTGGAAGCAAAGAACGCCTCTAAATTCCAAAGAGTTTTACAGTAATTGCGTAATGCGGAATTTTGATTATTATTCTATAACTTGGATAAACTAACGTCGGCTGTGATTATTGCAGGACGTGTGCGTGTCTTCCGCATGAAAAGATGAAAGTTCATTCATGACGCCGAGTGATCATCCTATTTAACTGTCTACCCTCCGTAAAATTAGAACGATTATTTGGGCGGTGGAAAGATCCCAGTGGGACGAAATGTCCTTTTCATTGTCCTGTGAATGTGATCGGGCTGGTCTCTAATGCGTCCAGCGGAATCGAGCGTAAAAGATATTAACTCCGGGAGGATAATGCTAGTGCTTCAAGTACCTACTACCACAGGACTTGTGTGATTTGCTGAATTGAATATCGACGAACACTGCGCAATATTATCTCCACCTTAGTTGTCATCGCTGTATCATATTATGTTCCGATATTTGCAAGAAGTTCTCTGCGGGTAATTCCAGAGACTCGATACTACACCACTCGTTCCTTGCTCGATTATTATTTTGGGGCTAATGAAGTTTACCCTAACCGATATTCGCGTGACAAGGTTTTCATTTAATTACTCCAAATTTAGGGCTGAGGTGCGCTAGCGTCTTTGAGCTTCAACTATAGATGTGGTGAGTATAATTCAAATTGAAGATGAGCGAGAGTATTATTGTTACGAATTTGCGTTGGCTACTTTGATAATTGAGAGACAAACATTCAAACACAAATCAGTATTTATTACTACGTATACATACTAGTAACTTACAAGTCACGTAAATTATTATTGTCACATGTCCTGCGTCCCATGTGCGATACGGTCCCGGGTTCGAGACCCACAAATTCCGAACTTTTTTCTAAAGATTTTTTTTCTTCAAATTTTGAAAGCAATCTAAACTTGAAATGCCTTTTTCACTGGATTCTTGACTTTTTCAATAATTCAGTGTAGCATTCGCTTGTTCGAATGCTTTTCCGAAGTGAACGCTTCACTGAATTATCGGAAAAAAGTTAATAATTCAGGAAGAAATCAGTATTTTGAATTTAGTTTGCTTTCAAAACATAAAGGAGATATTTTTTGGAAAAGATTGGATTTGGTGGGTCTCGAGCCCGGGCCCGATTGGGACATTAGTCCGGACTCCGGATGCTAGTTGCCTAAAATGGAATGAACCTTGCATTTTTTGATGAGAAGATGCTACTTGATGGAAATGTTCTTTGCATCATACTCCTTTCGATCCAGAAAGGTAGCCATCAGCGCCATCCATGCCGGTAGCGTATACAGGGTGAAACAGAAGAAAAAAAGTTGGAAAATTATATTTAATTAACCAAAGCATGTGGAGGCTTGTAATTCACCACTACATTAACTGTTTTATGCTTATGGAGTCACAGCAAACCGTTCTTGATTACCTTGAACCGTCTTTGAATTGTAGGGGAAAAACAGAAAAAAAAAACAAAAACACTCTTTTTTCCATGAATAAGAGACTCTTACAGATATTGACACAATACTTGGTATTTCTCCAAAAAATAATGTTAGAAATGATATGAGCTGGGTAGCCAATTCCTAAGCCAACAATTTTTTTTTTACTCTTGAGCACCATCTTGATTCTGCCCTGTGAGGCATCGTTGAAAAAGTGATTGGTTATCATAATAATGGTAATATGTAATCATTGCATCGTAAAAACAACCTCCTCATCATAATTCAGTGACCTATACGGCGGGAAAGAATTGCCATTCACGTATTTTCTGGCTCTTCAAAGCTTTAGTGCCCATGATGGCATTTGCAACATCTGGAATGGTGAAATATGTTACGTATTGTAAACCTTGATGTACCGAGCGTTCATAAATTAAATGGGTCAAGGATGCCTATGAGTTTGAAAACATCTGTCGGAACTAGCATCGTTCATTTGATGTCTGTAATTTTTTGGTTATCGTAATTTGTCAAACCAGTCGCAGTTTCCGTTTTCGGAACATTTTAAATGTGGTTTTCACGGCAGGGCACAAAACCTACATGATCGAGGAGTATTTTCGAACTTGAAGTATTCTCGTGCACTTACGGCAGATCAGAGATCAATAATATGGGACGTAACTTGTCAAAGTTTGACAAATTAATTACAAATGGATTACGCTAGTTTCGACAGACGTTTTTGAATCCACAGGCACCCTTGACCCATTTAATTTATGAACTCTCGGTACTTTGAGGTAGCCTACCAAGTTTTGCAATCATCAATTGGAAGGTTTGTTCTTAAAAGCTGTTTGAACTATGTAGTTTAATTTTTTTGAAGAATATGCAAAATATTGGATCTTTCACCCTTATTTGATCCCTCGTTGAGAAAAGCCTGAAACCGAAAGTCTCCAAAATTTCCATGCTAATGGTTCACTGAGAACTGCTTTTCAATGTGTAGTTGTCAAAATCTGCATAGTTGCGTTCAGATTCCAGACAGAGAGCGACAAAGAAGGTCATGCAATGAAAAAAGACACAACTTTCAATGCAACGGAGAAATCCCGGAAATGTCCTTTTTAGATAGGCTTCCCGCAATACACAGGTTCTATAAGACTCTCAAGCGTGGGTGAAAGGCTTGAAACATTACTAACTAAAAGTTCTAAAAGTGTACCAAATTGCACATTTATGTTATAAAAAGCAAGGTCTCCAGGCAGCTTTCAGTCTAGCTCTAGACTAGTTTTTTCTCGACTGTAATTTATGTCTTTCAAGTCAAAAAATACGTGAATGACAATTCTTTCTCGCTGAAGAGGTCACTCAATTATGATGAGGAGGTTGTTTTTGCGATGCAATGATTCCATGTTACCAATATTATAATAAAATAACCAATCACTTTTCCAACGATGCCTCACAGGGCAGATTCAAGATGGTGCTCAAGAGGAAAAAAAGTTGACAATCGTATCTCTGGAAATAGTTGGCTTAGAAATTGGCTATCCAGCTCATATCATTTCTAACATTACTTTTCGTAGAAATACCAAGTATTGTGTCAATATCTCAAAGAATTACGTATTTATGGAAAAAAGAGTGTTCTTGTTTTTTTTTTCTGGTTTTCTCCTACATTGCAAAGACGGTTCAAGGTAATCAAGAACAGTTTGCTGTGACTTCATAAGCATGAAATAGTTAATGTATGTGGTGAGTAACACGTCTCCACATGTCTCGGTTAATTAAATATAATTTTTCAACTTTTTTTTTCTGTATCACCCTGTATACGCCGCCGGCATGGATGGCGCTGATGGCTACCTTTCGGGATCGGAAGAGTACCATGCAAAGAACATTTCCACCTAGTGACATCTTCTCATCAGAAAACGCAAGGTACTTTTAACTAGCATCCGGACTACATGGCTCTCTGGACCTCGCGCCCATCCTAGCTGCTGCGAACTGACCGCACGCACTTTTTCAATCGAGCTACCAGGGTAATCATATTTCATCGCTAAATAGCTCGTGGATTCCGATAAGAGTGTTATCGCAGTGAACACGCATTTGAGTGCTCTCCTAATAATACGCGAAAACCACGTGTTTACAGTAGTGTTTTCATCCTGTTTTCTCGACCAACCTGCCATTCTTTGCATCCAGGACCCGTCTTGGACCAAACCATCTATGGAAACATCCTCCTAATGCAGGTTTATTGTCAACAGAAACAGGTCAGTGGTATCTATCCTAAGTTATATCTCGGAAAAAACATCACTTTTTGCTGGATGCCAGGTGCGCCCGGCAGTGGCGTACCAATTGTTTACAATTGAATCCACTACGCTCCCGAACTGAATAAAATGGCTTCTGACTACAGAAGCTCATCCACACACACAAACAGTACACAAAACAACACCCCTTCTTATGTTAACGCTGCCAAGACTCCCCCTTCAATAGTCTACCCAAAAAAATAACAAGCAATTATTATGAACATCAACGAAGAATTAACAAGAATCGATTATGTGAAATCTGTAGGTAAAATTGTGGGTCCTAAAAACATCATGTTTGCCTCTCGGATTTCAAACGATCGCATGTGCATTTATTTGTCATCCCCACAGATGGTTAATAATCTAACAAGTAAGTACAAGTCTATTACTATAAAAGGTGTCGACATAGGAATCCGAAAACTGATTACTCCCTCCAAAAGAATAATAATATCAAACGTTTGCCCATCAATTCCGAATGAAATCATTGAACAAGAGATTAAGAATACTAGACTGAAACTGGTTTCACCAATATCTTTTCTCAGAGCAGGTTATGGTTATGAGGATGAAGAGTACACTCACGTCTTGAGTTTTAGAAGGCACGTTTATGCCTCCCCCGATGAGAATATTGAATTAACTCCATCTTTGGTCATTAACTATGAAAATACCAATTATCGCATCTTCCTAACATATGACGATCTTACATGTTTTATCTGCGGTCAGCAGGGGCATATCTCTAGCTCTTGTCGGACCCAACAACAACAGCAACAACCCTCAGTATCGCAGACCTTGGAAAATCTTGAAGTCAACTTACAAAAAGGTTCAGGAAAACGCCCCCCTCCATCAGAGAGTTTAGACTCACCGGCAATAGACGAACAGATGGATAAATCACAAGGCCCTTTCGATGAAATTGAAGCATCTCAGGAATCTCTATCTGCCCCCTTTGTTAAGCCTAGAAATCTACCCAAAAAACAGAAAATCTCGAAACCTGACACCGAGCTCACGAAAAACAAAATTTCTAGCTCCTCGGAATCTCTCAGCATGGACGCAGATTTCGAAATCATCCAAACTCTTATTGATAAAAACCCCAAAGCATTTCCCCTGACCTTTGACGTTTTCAAGGGTTTCCTTGAGAATTGTAAAGGAAACAATAACCCACTACTCGAAGCTAAACGGTGCACAAATGATGTTGATTCGCTGATAAATATGATGTTTGAAATATACCCCAATCTAGAAAACAGATCTATGAAAGGAAAGTTCACCCGCATCCAGAAAAAAATCAAAAATCTCATGAAAGGCGAGGAAAACACAATGAATCATCCACGAACACAAAGTAATACTTCTCTTGACTCACGAGAAGAAAATCTATCACAATCTGATCTCGATTTATTCTAATATTTATTCAACATGTTTATTTTACAGTGGAATCTGAATGGGTATTATACCCATTTACCGAAACTAAAACTACTAATCGCTGATGATAACCCCCCCATAATTTGCTTACAGGAAACTCACTTAAAAAGTGATCCCAGCCTCAAGGGTTATAAATGTTTCTCTAAACATCGTCTTGACAGAGAAAGATCAAGTGGTGGAGTCTTCTCTTTTGTAAGTTCGAATTACACCACGCATGAACTTGATCTGAACACCAACTTGGAAGCTGTCGCTTTCTCCATCCAACTCAAAATTAAAATCTTCATCTGCAACATTCATATTCCTCCCAACAGAGAAATCATCCAACAAGAACTATCAGACCTCCTTGACCAAATACCGACTCCACGCATAATACTAGGTGATTTCAATTCCCATAACATAATATTTGGCTCACAATACACAAATCAAAGAGGTCAAAAAATTGAACAATTGATCGACTCCTCTAACCTTACACTTTTGAACACCGGATCTCCAACCAGACTGAATACCTTCACTGGAAACCACAGCGCTCTTGACTTGACAGCATGCAGCCCCACACTCACTCCCTACTTAACATGGGAAACTTATTCTTATCTGTATGGTAGTGATCACTACCCTATTAAAATGAAGAACCATCTAATCAATGTTGGAAACACCTCGAACAACTCTCCTGAATGGAATCTTAAAAGCGCCAACTGGCTCCAATATTCTGACGAAATTGATAGTAAACTTGAGTCCAAATCCTTCAGCGGAAAAGACATCAATAAGTCCGTCCAAGAATTTACTAACATCATGCTGTCTGCTGCCCACAATCATATATGTAAATCTTCTATTCCAAAGAATCGTAAACCAGTACCGTGGTGGAACAAACAAGTTGCAGAAGCAATTAAAAACAGCAAAAATGCATTTAACAGATTTAAAAGAACTAATTCCCCGGAAAATCTATTGATCTTCAAAAAACTTAGAGCACGAGCAAGGTATGTAGTTAAAAAAAGCAGGAAAGAATCTTGGGAAAACTATGTTTCGACTTTCAATCCCTCGACTCCAGCGTCAGAGGTGTGGAATAAAGTAAGACAACTCAAGTCTATAACTCGCCCCAAAATTGCAACCATTAAAAATAACAACCAAATATACGACACCGACAACGACATAGCTGAAATCATGGCCGAACACTTTTGTGCAAATTCCAGTGATTCAAACTTTGAGCAAGACTTCCTGCAGTACAAAAGAAACAGGGAATCTCAAGGGGTAGATGAACACCTTACAAGCAACTTACATCCCTTAAATTTGTCACTTACTTCGGCAGATCTTGAAGAAGCATTAAAATCATCCAAAGACACTTGCCCCGGCCCTGACGACATCCCCTACGCCTTTCTCAAAAACTTGTCATGTAGTGCTAAGCTGAAACTACTGGACATTTACAACGAAATCTGGCAAACCCAAAAATTTCCGAACTCTTGGTCTCATTCTACAATCCTGCCCATCCTAAAACCTAATAAACCAACCGATGAAAAAAATTCATACCGTCCAATATCGCTAACTTGCACAATGTGCAAAGTTTTAGAGAGAATAATCAACAATCGCCTGAACTGGCACCTGGAAAAATCAAATTTACTCCATCCCGGGCAAAATGGTTTTAGAAAGCATCGTTCAACTATTGACAACATTGTGCAACTTGAGTCGGAAATACGTGAAGCCTTCGCTGTGAAACAAAGTCTGCTGGCAATCTTTTTCGACGTAGAGAAGGCCTACGATATGACTTGGACTCGACCAATCATAGACAAATTGATTGAGTGGGGAATTAAGGGAAACATTCTTGCCTTTATCCAAAACTTTATGAAAAACAGGACATTTAAGGTAAACGTTAATAGTACATTCTCACAAACAAAAGGTCTAGAAAACGGTGTTCCCCAAGGATCTGTAATAAGTGTGACTCTCTTTTTGATAGCGGTCAACGAGATACTTAAAAAGATCAAATCTCCCGTCCGCTGCGGCCTGTTTGCAGATGACCTAATCATATATCTTCGGGGGAAGGATCCTGAATCCACGCAAAGAATCTTACAGTCCACCTTACATACCATCGAAAATTGGAGCAAAACATCAGGCTTCAAATTCTCTGTTCAAAAAACACACTGCATCAACTTTAGCAAGTCCAAGCAGTTAAGATCACCACTTCTTCGCCTCCACGGCAAAAGCCTGAAATCCTCTAACTCAGCAAAGTTCTTGGGTGTCATTTTTGACCATAAATTGTCCTAGAAAAACCACATAAGTCAAGTAAAAAAATCTTGCATCCAAGGTTTGAACCTCATGAAGGTCTTATCCAACCATTCCTGGGGAGCAGACTCTAGGACCCTATTGATGATATATCAAAGTCTGATAAGGTCCAAGCTGGACTATGGTGCCATTGCATATATGACCACTAGAAAATCATATCTCAAATCCATCAAAACTATACAATCAATGGCTATAAAAATTGCGATTGGGGCCTTCTGCACAACACCGGTGGAAAGTCTACTCGCACTAGTCAATGAGCCTTCTCTTGAACTACGCACTAAGCGTATGACCCTGAACTACGCAATAAACATTTCAGCCAACCCAAAAAGCCCAAACTATGACTTGGTATTTTCAGACAGGCACAAAGATCTTTACAACTCTAACAGGAACATAATCCCACCCCTGCACGAAAGACTCAATCGCATCCAACTAGAAATTGACTTCAAAATCCCTGAAACCTCGCCTTGGCAAAACTCCTCGCACCCACCTTGGAAACTACCTGTAGTACAAACAATTCTTGACCTCGCGAAAAACAAAAAATCGGAAATGAACCACACTCTGATCAGGGCAAACTTTCTGGAAATCATCTCCTTTTTTCCAAACCACAAGTTAATCTACACAGATGGATCTAAAATTGACAATCAGGTGGCATCAGCCATAATTACTCCATCTTCCAAAGAAGCTTACCACCTCCAAAACCACAATTCCATCTTCACAGCAGAACTTTATGCTATCTCACAGGCACTTGTCTATATAAAAACCATCCCGGAACAAAGGTATATAATTTGCTCAGATTCATTGAGCTCACTACACGCCTTAAAGCAATTATATCCCCGCAACCCCCTTATACAAAATATCAAAGATCAGCTCTTTGACGTAGCTGATAGGGTAAAATTTCTGTACACTCCAGCGCACGTCGGAATTGAGGGAAATGAGGAAGTGGACGATCTGGCAAAAAGCGCGACGACCTCCATCATTTTCCCATCTTGCCAAGTTAATCCTCCAGATGATATCAAGACCTACATAAAAAACAAAATAGTCACACTTTGGCAACAAACTTGGAACCTAAAAGATACCCACCTCAAAGAGATTAAACCATCCGTCTCTACTACTCTTAAATACCCAGAAAAAAGAAAAGACCAAATAAAACTTTCTAGGCTCAGGCTCGGACACACCAGACTGACACACTCCTTCCTATTGTCCAGACAAGACCGTGTGCAGTGCAGTGCAAAATCTGCAACGTCATACTAACCATCGAGTATATCCTCTATGTCTGCCCAAAATACAACATCCAAAGAACCATGCACAACATAACCGAAAGTGAAATCAACTTGATAGACCCAGACAAATACAACTCTGTACTAAACTTTTTGAAAGGTATTGATATATACGATTCCATATAAGCCCTAAATAAAAAACAAACAATGTGAGCTGCTAATAACCTATTACGGTTGATGCAGCAAGATAAACCCTAAGGAAAAAAAAATAAATAAATAGCTCGTCATAAAGGACACAAACAATTTCTTTCTTTCTTTAAAGAGCCAATGGCCCTGGCTACCAGCCGGGAAAGGTTTATTCTGGTCATCAGGAGGTGTAGGGGGATGTTGAAATTAACATTGTAGCTTTGTTGGAATGATATAAAAATCCGTCGCTAGCTCCTAGACTATAGAGTCCAGATGTGTTCAATGGCGCGTCATGGTCTACAGTCAGTTTCGTAACAGTATTATTTATAAACTGTCAATGTTTTCGACAAGATTTTTGTATCCTTATAGTTCCCATTTGTATGCTTCTGGCCCGGTCCATCTCAATAACATATTTTTCTATGGAGAGAACAATGTATTCCTTATAATTTCAGTACGTTTTGATTCTTTTTCCAGCCAGAGTTTCTCATCACTAATGCCGCAGCCATCTACACACGCGACATGTAAGAAAATATTCCTAGAAAAACACCAGATTAATCTATTTGAAAGGTTCGTTGACAATCGGTCTCAGAATTTACGATGGAACGAAGTCACGCAAGCGATAACCGATTAACAAGGGCGATAAATAAAAAAAAATCAGTTCGAAATCCACCTGCTGGCGATGTTATCGCCAAATTTATAGGACCCCGGCCTTCTTTAAACTATTATCTTTTGTATCCTGCGGTAAACTGACTTTTCATTCATGCGGCCTCAGGGACTCGGGGAGAATAAGGTACAGTGAGCCGTTATTTTGATTTATGTCCGTCGGTTTCAGAGAGATGCGAGAATCTAACAAGCCCCACGCTCCAGTTTCAAATTAAATTCTGGCGATGGCAATGAATGTAGCACTAATTAAGCCGCCAAAAACCTTGTTATAATAAGCCGCCAAACAAAGGCACCAAGACTCCACGCGCGAATTTCGACAAAAAACCAAAAGCTCTGTATGTGATAGGGGGAGGGGGTAGGAGCCCTGTATAATTCGCCGCGCGGCTCGCATAATGGGAATTTCTCCGGCAAGAAAGAGCAAAAACCAAAGAATTCCTCCATAGACCCGGCAGTTTTATACGCGAATTTATTACATCTTGCTCGACTAGGCAATTTGCGGGAGCCATGCACCGTCTTGCTATAGTGGGAATCATATTCGCTCCACTTCGTAGTGTTTTAATTAAATTAGTGGGCGGATGACGTGGGCACCACTGCGAGTTTTGCATTAAGAAAAAGTCCGCCTTGTAAGTGGAAAAGTGTCGCTTTTACCTTTACTGGAAATTCCTGCGAGGTATACGAATGATTTCGTTAAAACTTCTCTGCTTCAAAACAATAATCCTTTGGTACGGTTTCGCGTGCGTTTCCTTCACACAAATGGGCAAAATTAGGCTGTGGCATAATTTGCTGTTGAATTAACGAATGTATAATGTGACTTCTATTCCCTTTCTACGCCGCAAATAGCTTATTTACGCTTAGCTTGACCGTAAACAGAAATTGTGACATCACGTGCTTCAGGACCCTATGGAAACGGAATGGCTGAGAGTTTGCACGTTGTGTATCTATATACGCACCATCGTCGTCCTCATTTATTCATACATTTTTGAGAGACAAATTCAATTCTAGGGCGGTTTCGAGTTGTACCGAGTGTACCTATACTGAAACTGAACTTGACGTAAAACGAACTCGAAACGTATAATCCACAGTTGCAAAATTACCTCTATAGGTTCCTATACCCAATCCCATAAATTGATACAGTTCATTGGCCGCGTCCTGGAATTATGCTGTGAATTTCTTAGTTGATACTTCCCGCACTGTATAGGCAAACAAATCCTGATGGATAAAGGATTGCAGTCTATCAGTCGGAGATTTATTGTGCATCAGATCAACTTGCGCTTGCTCTCGCTTTTTAATTAAGCTTGCAGACGGCCTTAGGCAAACTCATTTTCAGTCCTGTTGCTACCATTTAGTGTAAAGCTGTGAACTCTTGAGAGTAAGCTGGGGAACTTTTTTTTGTCAATATTGTAAATGCATTCTTGGGTCATATACATATTCACTTCAAGAATTTCATAATACTTCACATTCAATTTCTCCAGCGCTCTTATAGCTGCACTTTGTCTGTTCATCCGTCCGTCCGTCCGTCCGTCCGTCCGTCCGTCCGTCCGTCCGTCCGTCAGTAACGCGAACTTTTCCTAAGGGAGTATAATACATACCGGGTGGGCCATAAAAAACCGTGCTCTGAATTTTTCCTTTTAAAATTTTTATTCCGCCACCGATTTTATAGAGCTTTTCAGCATTGGATAGCCAATTGAATAGGCTATCCTTTCTGTTTTTCAAAATGGCAACATATCAAAATTAAAGATGGCAGAAACAATTGAAAATAGGTCTTCTTTTGTTTTCGTTGCTTTTTATTGAAAGTTACCAGAAAATCAAAACCATAATGTATTATGAAGGAATAGACCTTCCTTGTCAATTCAAGACCACAACCAATAAAATCGGGTCATCTGCTGATGAGCTATTGCGAGTTGAAGCGAAGCCTACTTTCCGTTTTTTTCATTTTCGCATAATTGACCCAAATTTAGGTATCTTGCCCGCCAATCCACCATATGCTCATTTCTCAACCGATTCAGTCAAATTTGATATCAATGGCTAGCCAACTGGACAGGCTACCTTTTTTATATGACAAAATGACAGATCTGTCAAAATCCAACATGGCGGAAGCAATTGAAAATAGAATTTCTTTTGTCCTCATTGCTTTTTAATAAAAATGAGCAGAAAGTCAAAGCCAATAATTACTATGAGGGAATAGACGTTCCTCCACAATTCAAGACAGCAACCAATTAAATTGGTTATTCTGATGAGGAGCTACGTCCAGTTGAAGCGAAGCGTACTTTCCGTTTTTCTATTCCAACAAGGACGAATAAGGCCCATTTTCGATAGTTTCCGTCATCTTGAATTTTGACATGTTGGCCACTTTCTTATATGGAAACGGCAGCGTGTTCAATTGGCTAGCCATTGATACCAAATTTGAAAAAATCGATTGGAAAATAAGGATAAGGCGGGCAGGATTCCTAAATTCGGGTCATTCATGCGGGAATAACGAACCGGTAGGTGGGCTTCGCTTCAACTCGCCGTAGCTCCTCAGCAGATGACCCGATTTGATTGGTTGCGGTCTTGGATTGTCAAGAAGGGTCTATTCCTTTAGATTAATTATTGGTTTTGACTTTTCGCTAATTTTTATCAAAAAGCAACAAGGACAAAAGAAATTCTATTTTCAATTGCTTCCGCCATCTTTGATTTTGATATGTACGTCATTTTCTCATATGGAAAAGATAGCCTGTCCAATTGGCTAGCCATTGATACCAAATTTGAGAGAATCGGTTGAGAAATGAGAAAAATGAGCAAATGGCGGATTGGCGGGCAGGATATCTGAATTTGGAGCAATTATGCGGAAATGAAAAAAACGGAAAGTATAGCTTCGCTTCAACTCGCAATAGCTCCTCAGTAGATGATCCGATTTTACTGGTTGTGGTCTTGAATTGACAAGAAAGGTCTATTCCTTCATAATACATTATTGGTTTTGATTTTCTAGTAACTTTCAATAAAAAGCAACAAGAACAAAAGAAGGCCTATTTTCAATTGTTTCTGCCATCTTGACTTTTGGTATGTCGGCCATTTTGAAATACGGAAATGATAGCCTATTCAACTGGCTAGCCAATGCTGAAAAGTTCGATGAAATCGGTGGCGAAATAAAAATTTCAGAAGGAAAAATTCCAAGCACGGTTTTTTGTGGTCCACCCAGAGTAGGGCAATCTAAAAGTGTCGGATCCAAAGAATTCACGGGATGATATGTATAATCTCTCATGAAGCTCACACAATCTATTCAAACATATCTTCGACTTTTATTTTTGAAGTTTTGAAGGGTGATTCTTCGAACGCTTCTGTTTCCGTTTTTCTGGAAGATTTTGGCGCACTGTTGGTGCAAGAATTATGGATGAAAAACATCAGCTACTGGGTTCACTCTACAGAGTGATAATTCCTCAAAAAAAGTCCTTCCAAGAAGATTACTTGAAAAAAAAAGTGATTTTCTACTCCACATCGGTTGAGGGGCCAACCGAATGGTTCAGAGGCACTTTTAATGAAAAATATGCAGGTCACATTTGAACTGTAGTGAGACACCCGAAATAGTATTTTTCGATACAAGAGCGCGTTTTCAGGCCCGAAGCCTTGTTTGCCATCATGAGGCGTAGCCGAATACTGCAAAAGAGGCTGAGGGCCTAAAAAAGCTCAGCGCTCGTGTGTCGAACAACATTTTTCTTAATCGTTGCTGAAATTGAGAGAATACTCGAATTTCTTGTAAATTTTGACACTACTTTGACAAATGTCAAGCTAGATACATAAACTGCAAAACTTATATTCTTGTTTATGTATTACTTTGCGCGTTATGTATCTATGAAACGATTACGAAAAGTTGTTTTTAATCTCCGTCATCCGTCAATCTCTTGAAAATCATCAGATTTTCAAATAGCTTGCACCAACATCAAGATCAATCTTCCTACTTTCACCGTCTGCAAGTGTTTGTTGGCTTGTGACAATACAGGGTGGTAAAGGATACCTTGCAATTTTGTACTTTTTTGAAATGGTGAAGAAACTTTTGTGGCCCAACTGGCCACCCTATGATTTTGAATTTGCCTGTATGAGATAGCCAATAGTATGAGGAACTCATATTTTCTTAGTTTGATGTTCTACGTTGCTTAGTTTCGAAAATATGTTTTTATCTTGTTTAGTCACTTTATCACGTTGATTTATACGAACAATTTTTTTTACCATATTATTTGAAGTATGAGCAATGAAAATGGACGGGGCAAAATATTTCAAGAGAGAGTTGAACTTGGTCTGGACTGCACTACTTTTTGGTATAGGCTAAACATGCCTTTGAACAGGTCAATAATATTTAGTTGCCACAGAGATTTCTCTCTACTTCGCGGTAGGAGCATCAATAAGTTCTTGTCTTGTAGTGAGTTGTAGTGGTAGTGCTGACAGTCTTCTTTGGAGAGCATCCCATATGTGCTCAATTGGATTGATATCGGGCTATAAGTTGAGCCATATCATTGAGCCGTGTGAATAAAAAATAGCTTTTGCTTTTCACTAGACTTAGCTAGGAGTTTCTAAGGAGAATTTGCTCAGCAACTCCTAAAAAAATCGGAGTGAAAGCAAAAGCTACTTTTTTTTCACACGGCCCATTGTGTTGATTCATGTATTCACGAAAAATTCATTCCTAATATTGCAATGTTAGTCATTAATATTGTTATTGTTACAATTTGTACGATAGACATTTTCGAAGTCATTTGTGTCAAGTCATTTTTGATTGCATTATACTTGATTAAATATTTGAAGCCACCTGTGAGAATCAGAAGCAATAATACAGCGCGAAAAATCACCTCAAGGGAAAAAATCGTATTTCTGTAACTATGCAACCTGGAACATCAAGCTAAGAAACAATGAGTTCCTCATACTATTGGTTATCAAATACAGCAAAATCACATAAGCCAACCGCACTTGCAGATGGTGAAAGTAGAAGAATTAATCTTGAAATTGGTGTGAGTTATTTCAAAGTCCGATGATTTTCAAGAGATTGACAGAGACTGAAATCAAAACCCGAACAATTTTTTTGGTGTCCCACTTCAAATTGTGACCACTTATAATTCTGCCTCCAACAGTTCAATTGGTTTTTTTGGAGTAATGAAACTAGAAGGGTGTGAGGGACTTCCCTTTGACCCTCCATATCTTCAAAAATACAACTCAATGATTTTTCTGAAGTCTGTATACCATTACTATACCATATTTTGTTACACAACTAACTGCTGGCATAATTTAGACATTTGAAACGATGTTAATAGATATTCTTGAAATTGAAAATAGAATAGGTAAAATCACGACGGCAATCAGTCAGTGATGGCGTGGTGACTGGTGAGCACCCATACAAGTGTCGCGTGGAAAAATTGAGTCTTGAATGGAGATGCTGTTTTCCTCAACAATTGTGTCCGACATCTGTGCTGGTTCCTTCCGTTGCTTTCCTTACCTGAATTAATTCACCTTGTCTATTATAAGGTGCGCTATGCCTTCGCCCACGACTCTTCTCTCGCGGTCGATTTGCAATAATTCTCTCCAATGTGATGATTTTTCATTGAACCTAACTTCAAAGAGTAATCGAGCTCCCAAATTTCCTTGCCAAATGTAAGAAATTAAGAACAATGAGAAATTGACCAGAGTCCGCGGATGGCAAAATAGGAAAAAACAAATTTGGACAAGCTTCCGGATACCTTGATGGAGCAAAAGCCTCTCCAGCTGTATTTCCGAGTGCGTGCGATGCGCGGAAAGAAGTAGCCAGGAGATAAAAGTTTAAAACAATGTTTCTCCTCCGCAGAAGCATAATGGAAACAGCCTTGTGGGATAACGACGATGTATTCCTGGCGGACGACTCGAACGTGAATCCCATCGTGTTGGACGCAAAAATTTAAGAAATTTCTCAAGGAACCGCCAAACAAATTTCCGTCCTTCTTTTGTGTTCTCCTCCAGGACTGGCCGGCTCGTTAGCTCTGGGGTAGGTACAACAGAGGACCATGGAACTCAAACAAAGAGTAATTGGTTTCCAAATTGGGTGAAGTTTAAAGAGCATGATGCAATCTTTGCATCCTTTTTTTGCAGTGTTTTTAAATCTTGCGTTTGTTATTCAATCCATAACATCCACTTTTAGATGGTTAGCTTTGGAGTAACGTCACGTCTCAGATTCTTTTACAGAAGTTGTTTCCTATAATGGAAGATTTTATGGTTGTTTTTACTGGAGAAGTCCAGGCGGATGTAATGCTAATAATAAATGTGGCTCTCGTATATAAAAACTTTCATGTGTATCGTTTCAGCCACTGGACTTTTGCTGTCAATTAGGCTCGTAAAGTTGGGAAGTGCGAAGCCTAAACTCCGCAGAAAACCAGAATTATTTCTTTCATTATCCTATGATAAATCTAATAATCTGGATGCTTTGATTTCGTACCACTGACAAGCAAGATTACTGTAGTTTCTGGCGAACAAGTTGAACATTTTATATTTAATCTCGACCAGAAAGCACACAATGTTGCAAAAATGAGTCGTGTACGCCCATAAACTTTATGATACGTTCTAGAATAAAATCCTTGAAAATTCGCGTGAAGGTCCCACGTCTGCATTTTTCCACGCACACACCCCGCTTGAATAAAATGTGTGTCAGGTATATTAATTCCAGTTATAATTGCAGAAGAGATTGCTTTTCATCATCAGTGGTTCACGACTTTGTCACATAATCCGCGCGCTTTACACATCAGGAATTTCCTCACTTCCCCTCGAGGGATTTCACGAGGGCGGAACAAGTAAATGTTATTAAAACGCTGCTTTCCCTCAAAAGCGCATGATTCAAATTTCCCACTGTGTACAAACAAATTGATGATGCAGCCTTTCTTCTTCTATACAACTTTGATGTGTTTACGATATAATACGATAGGCACAGTACGATGCTAGGTAAATGGATGAACTTTCTCGAGACTTTCACATTTCAAAGGGAACTTTTCAAAACCCCAGTCGAACATTTCGCTGATTAAAGCCTTTGTAGTTTGCCACGAAGTTTACTACCTCTCAAGCGTAAAGTTCCTGTAATAATAATTATTTTAATAGATTTATGTCGAGGGTGAAAACTGTTCACGCTAGATCATATTACGTAGTATGTGCCTCGCCTGTGATTTACAATGAGTTTAGTGGATTCAAACTTATTTCACCTTGATCTAAAAGGTTGCGGGTTTGGACTTCTTACAACCATTACAAATTAATCAGCACTATACAACGACATACCGTCTTAATTAAGAATTCAGGTGGAAGGTTCGTGCGAAGGGTTTTATGTCGGATTTATTGTGGGTACACCCAATTTTCTTACATGCTCCGCTGCTTATGTCCGGAATACCGAATTATAAGATTTAACCTTTGCCACTCACTAGGTTCGGACAATCAATCATTCACAGATGTCAACCCTTGAAAATAAACAATGCATTCCAAAAAGTTTTATCATTAGATACTCACTCACTCTAAATTCTATCCATCAATAAAAAGAGTGTATCTAACCGTGATGGGCCACCAAAGTGAAAATAAGCATGCGTCAATTCTCAGGACAGCTCGAATGATAGTAACGACCGACAGGGAAAAAGTTGAAACTTGAAACACCTTTGGTTTAAAAAGCGATTTTGAAACTTGAATGATTGAGCGAATAGGACGATAGCGCGGCATCGCTTTCCAAGAAAAAGCAAAGAAGAGGTAGAATGCTAGGGCGAAACACCTAATAAGACACGACGTCAGTGGCAAAAATAGGAATAAGGAGCTGGAAGGCCTGTAGGTGTGGTTTTCCTCGATCACAATAAGGGAATAAGCTTATCATTTGAGAATTATACATATGTTTCGTTATCCTTATTTTGATCTGGAATCTGATCGATTTTTCTTGGATGGAAAATCTTTGATCTTCGCTAGAGACTCTGGTCAAGCTTTCCAAGTCATGAAGACCATGAAGACTTCCTTAGAATAAGTGTCAAATTTTCACTAGTAGGTAAATCGTGGTTTGAATTCCACTATAAACTTGAGTCTCCCATGTGATATGAACGGATATGAATATAGCCAAGGGCCTACATGATGGCCTGTACCTACAGCTAATGATTATTTATATTTTGGACTTTCCATATGTTCTAAACGGTTAAACATAGGTATACCGCAATCGTTTTCCCGCTAATTAAATTTAGTTGGGCTGGAAACCCTGAATATTGCAATTAGGATGATTAGTCAATAATAAAAATTTTAGCAAGTATACGTACATCTACATGTGCCGTCTAATCAGGAGGGCTCTAAACAAGTGGATATGCTTCATGAGCTTCAGGCACAGTAGTGCATGTTCTTTCTGTTGGATCAGCGTAGTGATCAGAACATCATCCAATGTAGTTTGGTGCCCCAATTCGTACCAAAAATTCATGTTTCTAGAAAATTTTCCCAGAATTATTCTTGGTTAGTGAGAACTGAAAATTGAAATAATTACTTTTCAATATAGGTAGTTTGATTTGTTTTAAATGAAATTTTTGAAAATTTTCCTAACATTTTCAGTTGTAAATTTTTTTCTTTGAATCAGCTGAAATGTGTCAAACAATTATTGAGCAATCGCATTTTGTAGCACTTTTCATATAGGTAGTCTCCAAATATGACATCAGATTTTGGATGAATTCCATACCGGATGACTTTTTCGACAGAAACTCGAAGAACAAAGTTTCAAGTATGGTCCCGTATTCTTTTCATTATTGAATAAAGAACTCTGAAGACCCTTGATGATGAAATTCACCTGCAAAATTTGAATCGATTCTATTGAATTATTCGTGAAAAATGTTCAATCAAAATTCCCAGTTAAACACCACTATATCATCGGAAACAGAGAACATCAGGGAAATTTCGAATGCAGTTTCTGATTCGCCTCGAAAAAGGACATCCACTCTTGAACTGAGAAGACGGAGAATCGTAGAATCTACCTCAAACAAATTATGATGAATCGTCATACGAGACCAAATCATTCTGCATGCAACTTTTATCGCAATCGGTACATTTAAGGGTAAATTCAATATGACAGGGCAAGATGGCGGCGGATCGCAAAATCAAACATGAAAACCAGCATATAAATTGTTTTCAAATTTAATCCAAATCGGTTGTTATGTTTGGAGAAAGTTCAATATGGCGAGCCAAGATGGCGTCACAATTGAGAAAATAAAAATGCACATTGTCCATACTTTTCCGAGCATGAGCCATCTATCAAAACAAAGTTACAGATCTTTAACTTTATTTATCAAGCAGGAGTTCAACTGCAAAAGTTTGTACATAGACAGGTAAGCAAACAGACAGACAAACCGGCCATCATATAACACTTACTTTAAAAGTGTGCTGAAAAGTCCAGTAGCTCTGCTATGAATCCGACAAGCTCTCATCAAGCGGCTCCTTCGCCAAATGAACGGACTTGTGGCTTATTCCCATATTGAAGTCCCCAGATAATATCGTAACAATATTGAAAACCGGTCTGGCAAAAGTAATCAATGTATTGTAAAGGCTAAAGCCGATTTTATGAATCCAGCCACTGTCATGAGCCCCCCCGCCATCTTGGCTGTCACATTAAAATATCTTATAGTAAATATTGTTACGTATTTCGCGTACGGGTTCGGATATAATTGAGACGATCGTTTTCAAACACACACTGTTTATTACTGCGTACTACAATAAATACACGCCAGCAATAATTATCTACTTGGAAATTCGCAGGTACCTACTTCTAGCTTCTACCCGCTCGTTACCCGTTCGCATTCCCATTCATAACTGGTCGTGAGACGACAATTGATGCCTTGTATAGGTCCGACCAATTCATCTCGAATGTTCCATGCATTCTTCAGCAGTTTCCATAGTGATCCGGCATATGGATTCTAGACCACTCCTGAATAATCACACACCTTCCGCGTGTTTCCCGTGTGCTCCGGAAGCCTGCACCTCCGCCAAAATGGACAGATGTGCCTTTATCAAGCGTTGAAGGTTCCCAATGCCAAGCCATCGCGTATACTTCTGGAAACGTCCAGCACCATGAATTTCCGACCATAGAGGTACTGGTGAAAGTGATCGACAGCTTTCACTATGGCCAGTAGCTCCCTACGCGTCACGCAGTAGTTTTTTTCAGGCTTGGACAACACCTTGCTGTAATACTCCACTACTCGCTCTTGACCCTGCTGGTGTCGTGACAGCACTGCTCCAATTCCGCTGCTGCTGGCATCAGCTGGAATGGCGCACGGTCTTCAGTCAGTTTGTGTAAGGGCTTAGCAATGTCAGCAAACTTCTCCACAAATCGTCTGTAGTATGTGCATAAGCCCAAGAAACTTCTGACTTGATGCTGATTTTTTGATCGTGGCCATTCTCGGACAGCATCCAATTTCGCTGAATCGGTTTCAATTCTTTTTGACGACACTACGTGCCCCAAAAATTTGACTTGCTTCTGGAAAAGCACGCATTTCTTTGGGTTGAGCTTGAAGTGTACACCGCAAAGACGTCGAAATACCTCCCGGAGGTTCTTCAGGTGCTCCTCGAATGTTCGACCGATGACCATTACGTCGTCGAGGTAGACTAGGCAAGTTTGTTGTGTAAGACCTCGCAAGACGCACTCCATTAGACATTCAAACATGGCCGGTGCGTTGCATAGTCCAAACGGCATCACAGTAAACTGATAAAGGCCGCTCGCGGCGGAAAACGCCGTCTTCTCTTTGTCATTGTTGTGGAGTCCCACTTGCCAGTAAGCACTCTTTAGGTCAAGCGTCGAAAACCATCTCGATCAACTTTCGTTATTCGAATTGATTTTGGGAAATTCTTAATGACTGACTATAAATAATCAGTGAAAGCTATGAGTACACAACCACTGAGTATGCACCAAATTTTTATTTAATATACTCACGTGAATTTCAAAACATCATTTTTCTTCAAAAACGCCAGTAAAAATTCTTCTGTGGTGACAAAAAGAGTCATATCTTGTTTCAAGTTATTTAAGAGAATGCGATACTTTCGAGGCTGCCTCCAGATTATTCCATCTTGGCTATTATAAGTGAAACATTATTGTAGTATTTATGGTGAAGCTTAAATGCTTTTTAAAATCCCATTGCTTCTACACAGTGGACGAATTTACCAACTTTTGGAAGTCGACCTAGCCCAGGTGTTTTAATCTGTAGTGTTGAGATCATGTGTGTTTTTATCTTTATAATGTTCCATTTATATTTATATTTTATGTTTTTGAATGCTACCAGGAGAGAGTGGAAGATCGGCCAGAGCTGAACTCTCTCCTTAACTTGATTTGTATTGTCACTGCATTTCAGTTTAAATAAATATCTATCTATCTATCTATCTATCTATCTAAATATCTATCTATCTATCTATCTATCTATCTATCTATGGGTATACACAATGCGATGGATGAAAGTTTCCAATTTGAGCAAGATTGAGAAATGGAATATTCAGTCGACTTAGCTATTATCACTCCGATTGATGTTTATAATTTGAAGCCAGCTTCAAATAGACAATTTTGTCGAACACAATTTTATTTCATCAGCCTTATTCCGAAGTTTGAACACTTAACATCCATGGAAATTGATGAAATCATGGTTGTATGAGTTGAACTTCAACTTCAACTTGAAGCCTTCATCTACATAAAGAGTGATCGAATAAATTTCACCTCAAAGTAGGCCTCGGTTTCCGTGCTGGCTACGTTTTTCGGCCATATTTCAGGAATCATAGGCGTCTTGAGGAGAAATTTATTGATTCGATCATTCGTTAGTTTATTCGAATTTCAAGGTGTCTCATCGTAACGACTTGGAATCACCCGTTTAATTTGTGCACGTGCCATCATTAAAGTACATTCATTAGGTAAAATTTATGCTCCTAAAACAAATTAACTGCATACTGTGGAAAACTCAACTTAAGTTTTATTTAAGTATATTCACTTCTAAATTGAAGTGACGTTCTTTCCAAATCCAACTCAATCAAAGTGGAAGAAAGGAAGTGAGTTTTCTTATGCATCAGCTGTGCGAAAATAATCAGAAAGAAAAAAGCCCCATTCCGTTGAATAAACTCTCTTTAAAATAAACACGTTGTTGCATCAGGGGGTCCAGGAATTTTTTTTCACATCTGCGTACACATTTTCTTTTAATTAAGTTCTAATTAAATTGTTTTTACGAAAAACGGAAACTTTTCAACACTGGCGTTTGGCGCTTTCAAGCTCAATGAAAAAACAACATTTCCACCACGTCGCAGTCCGGGGGACATAGAGTCAAAAAAAGGCTTTGCCGTGTGCAGTTTCGCGAGAACATGAAATATACGAGTACCTAAAGTGGTCAACAAAATAAGTGTCTATGTCGATATTTTTATTGGTTTTCAAAACTCGACAGTTTTGTATTCCTTTGGGCGATTTTGGATCTGTTTAGACTGGCTGATACCCTCATTCTTCAGCTATCGGACTCAAGCACAATAAAGTATGTGAAAAAACAAACAAGTTTTCTACAGGTTGTCTGATAAAACAGTTCACAACTTTTGATGGTTTAGTCCTTCTCCATTTGGCCAAGAATTTTTTTGTGGATACCAACACCAAGAATATGGAGAATGACGTTTTTCCTCGAAACGGTTTTCGATTGATCCCCCTATTTTCATTTGATAAAATTCACGCTATTTTTTCCTTGAATGTACACTTTTTGAGGATTGACTTCTCAATGATATTCGGCCTGATTCGTATTATAAGGGAATGGTTATGGTTATCACCGTACTTACGATGAAATTGCTAGGGCAACGGGCCTTCTTATTGGGTATCGCCATAGCAGTTTGATGGTGAGCACGGTGATAATCATAACCATTCCCTTATAAGAATCAGGCCGATTATCGAGGTGAACTGGACAATAGTTGATAGTTTCACTTGATTATCGCCCACATACCCAATTCAACCAATCAGAACAACTGAATGAGACCCACGTGACTCGGTTCAAGCTATCGATTAATGCACACTAAGAAGTGATCGATTGATGCACACTAGGAAATAGCACCGGATTAAAATATTTTTGGGCCCACGAATAATATGTACTTGAAAGTCTTGAAACGACTGTATTTATACTTGTTTGGACTGAAATTTTAGTACTGGTGCGTTTAAAGGGTCTTCCACTTACTAAAATACAATTTTACAACCTATTATAGACTTCGTTTCAGCATTGTTTCCAGCAACGAGGCCCCTTCCTCAATCCGCGACTGTGCACTCTCCTTTCATGCGCTGTCAACAGCTGTTAGTGACATTTAGTTTTCAGCTCTACCAGTCTACCGCCCATGTGAAACTATTGTGTTGTGAGCTACCACTCATGGCAAGATAATTTTTATTCAGCCAAGCAGAATTAGCTTGATATAGTATAGTAGTAAGCTTCACAAATGTATTCACTAATTAGAAAAAAGAAAAAACAAACATTTTTATCCTTCTTTTGAAATTGATTTTTCTTTCCAACAAGGCATATGCTTTGAAATTGACAGTTCAATACAATGATACATTGGACCTACTATTTCTACTAGTAGTCTATTTGGGCGATAATCTGCTAAATTCAACTCGTGCTTTGTGTTTTATTCGAGTTAAATGTTTTAAATTCTTCAAACAAACTATCAATCACTCGAAAAGTGGACCCGATATTATCGTGGACAAAATCCCTCGACTTTGTCGCGGGATTTTAGTCAGATAATATCGAGTCTACTTTTTCCTCGTGATTGATAGTTGTTTTCGGGTTAAAACGATTCAACTGAAAAAACACTAAGCACTTGTTATATAACTGTTGAAAAATGTCCCCTGAAAAACATTTTCACTACTCACCCCTGAAATGGTTATCCCCAGGCAGTGCCTCGAATCCCTGCAGGCCGAGTATCGATGATATTAGTATGATAGAGAATAAACTGATAAGCATGGTACGGCACATCAGATTAACCAAAGTATAACCATGTCAGTCCCGTTTTGATAGTTCTTGTTGAGGGTTGTTTTCAAAAAAACCAAAAATTGAAAAGTCGAGAGCAAAAAGATTTAGAGGCAAAATTCTTATTTCGCATTCAATCGCATAGAGTGACGCATTTTTCAACATAGTGAGGGTGTCCCTCATGGACCGTTTTACGCATTATGGGAATATTCGTGCAGTCAGTCATTGGTTGGTACAGTAGAGATCGACGTAGTGTTGTCATGGTTCAGGCTCGAGTTGGCGGGAGTTGGAGATTTGACAGATTGATATAGGAATTCAGTTGCCAAGTTGACAACGCACGTGCTTGAAAATGTCAAACAATTGCCAATTTCCCCAAAAAATTGATTTACCCACAAACAACAAGTAACTGATACGTTAACTGTCATCTACCCGGTATGTAATTATTCACTTCCCGTGCATATATAATACGCTTAATTAGTGTGACGTCAAAACGTGGGTTTTGTATGAGAACAACGAGCACCTAAGTTGGCAACACTTCTTGTCAAAGTGACAGCCAATTAAATATTTGCGGATTAATAGATACAACGACCTTCCTGTAGGGTGTTTCGTAACCAAAAAGGCCTTCGAGGGTGGGATAATGCTGGTTAAATACATTTTACATTTTGTTTGACAGCTGCAGTGGAGGATGTGGGAAGGGGAGAGGGTGGGAATCAGGAGTGACAGTAAGTGCTGCCCACCTAGCAGAGATTGTTTTCATACAAAACCCAACTTTTCACGTCATCACTAATTGAGCGTATACGCGAAGAAAGTGACAGGTGCGCCCAGCTTTCTTTGACTGCTATCGTTGACACTTGGGCTTGACGCCGCTGTCAAAACGAAAATAAAAACGGCTGGGATTTGCATCTCACCGTAAAAAACATATTATTTGAAAGCACTGGGCCTATTGAAAGACCAAAGACACCTTTACCTGGCGATTTTCTTTGGATTCTTCCAGGAAAATTTCAGGCGGGCCCAAAGTGCAGTTCCCAAATAGGACGGATGCCTGGCAAATTCAGTATTGTTGATATTCTCTTTTATATTTATGCTGTTTCGCAGCATGGAATAAGCCAATCCATTGAAATAGAGTATCGTGACATTTTCACTCATGCATGTCTGCGTCTTTACGGCTGGCCAAATATTTGAAAATTCTGCAGGCACTCTCGTGCCAGCCGCGATTTTTTTATTGGAAAAGAGTTTTCTACCTTTTTGCCGCTGCCTCTCGTAGTTTGGGCGAAGTTGATTGCATTTCGATTCCCAAATAGGACATACCTACTTATCAATTATTATGAATTGACACAACAATGCCTAAATGTCAATTTTCAAAGCCAAGCAAAGCAAAGCAAACCCAACTTCCGTCGATGCCGACTCCGTAGCAAGTTTTGTTCGAGAATTATTATTTTATTCAACCAATTATCATTAGTTTATTGTATTTTGTGAGTAAAATTGTATACATACCTCCACAGTAAATGCGTTATTCCAGCTGCGGGTATAGCTGATGATGGGACGCTCCGCCGCGCTCCGCGTCCCGTCAGCTATCATTGCCCTTAGCAGTAATAACGCATTTCCCGTGTCGGTATCATGTAATATAACATAACATAACATAACATAACATTTATTGCATTTGAAGAAAATTACATTCTTATTGCAAGGATAACAATTTTTGCACATTTGACAATTTCACATAAAATAAATAAATAAGGGTTTCTATACCTACATAACAATATAATAACATTCAGTAGTAAGAAATAAACAATACATTCTAACATTGACCCAATTGCAAAAAAGTGACCGTTCTGGAGGAAATAAACAGAAATAAAAATTGCAATGTACGATAATTAAACAAATGAGGAGAAGTTCTCAAAAAAATCCATGATAGGTGGATCTTCACCATTCGTTCAGCAAGAATGAGCGTAGTTTCAGTGCTATTACCTGATTCTACGAGGATATCCAGGTGAAAATTTGTGTTTACCTTAAAAGTGTCTTGTTAAAATCGAGCGGCAAAATCGCAGATTGTGTGAAAAAAGGCGATTTGCTTTGGAAAATGTATGGTTACGTGAGTGTTAATCACCTATCTCTCTATCTATGGTCTTGTGGGAACATGATTATGCCATAAGCAGGCATATATAAGTGGAACGTAGAAGCACAGACTATAGCATGGAAAGAAATCACGTGAAAAGTGAAGATGGTAGGCAGTTCGAGCAATGTGACCAAAGACGACCCCCTGGGCCGCTATTCTTGAATCGTGTGAGAAAAGCCCCTGAGAGTAAAATACATTCCGCAGTACACTGATCACTGATGTAGCGAATGTTGCCTAAAATCGTGGTTTTCAGGCAACTTTCACTACAGAAGTGTAGTACGGATTATATAAAACTCCCAGGGACTTTTCTCACACGATTCAAGAATAGCGGCCCAGATCATTTGTACAATCATTTTCTGTCCATGCATGTCAACTTGACGCAATTTACCGGCCGATGATTGACTGCACCAATATTCCCAGAATGCATCTCATTGTGTTCGACTTTATTGAAACGGTTCATAGCAACCCTCAGGCTAGGTTGCTGGCGAGTACATAAAAGCTAGGTGGTAAAATCTTTGCGCGACATGAAATAAAGTAAATAAACGGCACAATTTATACAGTCACAAAGATATGGAAAAAAATTACGTGAGCTATGCAAAAATTCACTTCGGAAAGGAAAGACGAAACAGGAAAATAAACGGCGCGCCATGTCTACAACTAAAAAAGGAGGCAGTATTAGCATTATAGCCAATAAACGCCGTGTATAGCTGAAAAAGGAGCAAGTATTAGATTATAGCCAATAAATCCGCAATTTTATTTGGTTCCCGTAAAAAAAACTTGTACCTACGATTTAATTTTCGAAATCATCATAAAAGATACTCAAATATTTGCAGCAAACACTCAACAACTCTGTCTTTTTACGTTTCTTAATTAAAGGTTCACCAAGCTGTGGTTGTGTAATTGCAATCTCAACTCGCGAGATTAAAAAACGTGCCTGCAGCACTGTGACTTTATGCTCTACGAAAAAAGCCACTACCACTTTGTTAAGGATTACCATCAGACCATCACGAATTACAAAGCTAGAAGTCGAATGCTCAACATCAAGCACGTGGGATATTACCTATTGTACTATTTTTACGTTACTACTTTTTGAGAAAAGCGAGCGTCTCCGAGTAGTGAGTATAAATTGCGCTTTTTCATATACAATGCATAAAGAATACCTACCTGTGCAATCTGGAATTGCATTTTTCAAATGCAGATATTTACTGGGAAACACGTTTGCTCAGGAAAAATCACAGCAGTTTTCAATTTTCATCAAGAATCAAGAGCGCATGCAAGTTGTATTTTAGTGTCGCCATATAAAAGCCGTTCTCCTTTAGCTAGTGCTGCAATTCAAAGACATCCGGTTTGAATGCAGGAGTTATTCCGGATCACAAGAGCGTGTGTGTGAAACAGAACGTTTTTGAATCCTAACCCAAAAACATCAAGACGGAAGCTCATTATTTTGCCATTCAAATCGGTCTAGTACCTACTGCTATACTCCGATTCCTTATCATTCAAATCCAGAGCACCATAGCTTCAATAGTTTAAAAGCTTTTTACCATTAATGGTATTTTTGGACGGTAAATAGCTGTCAGTTGCGTCGCAGCGACATAACATATAATATATTATTATGCAGCTTGAATGTGGGTGGATCGAAGAAAGCTGCATTATTACAGAGCAGGACGCAATGCATCCGCACTTTCCTTTGATAAATTTTATTTGACCGCGTGTGCTGAAAGAGGCCACTCTTATTTCCCCTTCAACTAGCTACATTGTCTGTCCATGCCGGCCATCGGGGGGATGAAATTTCATTACCATTCGCTTATTAAATGGGGTTGGGGGGCTTGATTGCACGTCAACCGCTGATTGACACGTGTTCTCGTCCACGTACTTTGACGGCCCTGTATCTGTGTGATGGGTAATAGTGTGAGAGGTAGGCGCGACCGTTTCCGACTGTAGTATGCGTCTCGTGAGGTCAATGTTTACCTTCCATTTTCCGAACATAAAAGCTTCGTTTGCTTGCTGGAAACTCGACATCTTCGAGTATTTGAGAATGCAGGAAGCCTGCACATCTTGCGAATGGCCAGCCACTCGCAAACTTTTGAAATAGCCCTAGCCGCGATCTATAGTTTATGAGGCACCGCCCCATCCCCCCTCCTGCTGCGAAAGTTACACGATGAAGCTCCAGTCACCTTGAAGATCCACCTGGTACCTACTAGCAGCTTTGCAATAAACCCGACCAATTCGCGAATGCTAACTGTGCGGGTTTGTGGTTTATCGCCGAGTCGGAATCTGGAAAAAATATCGATATAAGAGTACACAAATTATTTTTGGGAGTATTGTTGCGAAACTCGCGGGAGATCAAGAGTCAAGACGCCCGGATAAGATACATCTCCATATCTCCACAATTGGCGGAGGAGCAGTGCACCGAGAGCTTTCCGGAATATACGCGAACCTGATGGATTCTTCTATAAAGCTCTTGCGGGAATGAACTGGCGATCAATGCTGGAATATGCCAGAAAATGCCTGGAATATTCGCGAATATACAGGGTGGTGAAAATTTCGATGCTCACCATTGGTATCTTGGAAACGGTAAGAGATACGAGGTCGGTTGAATTAGAAAAAAGTTGCGCATTTTTGTGGCGATTGAGAATCTGAAAAGAAACTTTGAATATTTTAATTGGTTTACGATTTATCACGAAAAAACTGAAATATTTGATTTCAGAAATTATTTTTCATCTTCCCAATCATTCAAGCTATTTCAATCAAACTTGGTAGTTTTATGTCTTTGATCACTCCGAGTCGATCAACATTGACAGAAATTTTCGAGGCCTTCTAGATGTCAAATTATGATAGTCAACTTTTATTTTTCTTATGGCCGCCATATTGGATTTTTGCACTAATAGATAGAGAAAAAAATTAGCTTTTCGAATTAGTAACCAACATGTTCTTTTTATGACATTTTAAGCGTCAAATTTTGAAATTTTCGTAAATTATTGACAAAATCGGGAATTCTTTGAAAAACAATTGAAATATTATCAATAGCAACAACAAAAAAAGACAGATTGTGTTCAATTGACGTATCTAAGGGCTCGATACCAAGTTGCAGGCGCAAAGTTTGGGAAGGCGTAACCCGCCAAATACAGCGTGGTCTGATTGGTTGGTATCCGCCGTTGTTATGGTAACGGCACTGACGGCGGTCTCAGCCCCAACTTGGTATCAAGTCGTAACTTCCTAATCGTGTTTTGTGCTGGTTTGTACCGAGAGTTCATAAATTAAATGAGTCAAAGGTGCCCTCAAGGGTGTCTGTGAACTCAAAAACGTCTGTCGAAACTAGGGTAATCCTAACTCCTTTTCTAATAAATTTGTCAAACTTCAACAAGAACGATGCTAGTTCCGACAGACGTTTTTGAACTCACAGACACCCTTGACCCATTCAATTTATGAACTACCGGTACAAACAAGCACAAAACACGATTAAGACGTTAGATACGTCAATTGCACACCATCTGTCACTTTTTTGTTGTTGCTATTGATAATATTCCAATTGTTTTTTGAGGCATTCCTGATTTTGTCAATAATTTACAAAAATTTCAAAATTTGACGCTAAAAATGTCATAAAAGAAACATGTTGGTTACTAATTCAAAAACCTAATTTTTTTCTCTATCTATTAGTGCAAAAATCCAATATGGTGGTCATAAGAAAACAAAAGTTGACTATCATAATTTGACATCTAGAAGGCCTGGAAAATTTCTGTCAACGTTGATCGACTCGGAGTGATCAAAAACATGAAACTATGAAGTTTGATTGAAATAGCTTGAATGGTTGGAGAGATAAAAAATAATTTCTGAAATCAAAATTTTCAGTTTTTTCGTGATAAATCGTGAACCAATAAAAATATTCGAAGTTTCTTCTCAGATTCTCAATCGCCACAAAAATGCGCAACTTTTTTCTAATTCAACCGACCTCGTATCTCTTACCGTTTCTAAGATACCAATGGTGAGCATCGAAATTTTCACCACCCTGTATACACAGGACTCACAGAAGTATACATATAAGGTGCGGCTAGGGACCGACAGCCAGATTTGAATTCGCACTTCGCAGCGACGGTAGTAGTATGCGTACACAGTGATTAATAGTGTGTGTTTGAACGTTTGTCTTCCAGTGACCAGTTATCAAAGTACCCAACGCTAATTTGTAACTATTAGTTGTACAGGGGTTCACGATAAAATTCACCCCCCTCCAGTAAATTCCTTTTGAGATATTTCAAAGAACTAAACACTTTTTCTTCACGATTTTTTCCAGGGACCTTCAATCGATCCTCTAAAAGTTTCTAGTTGGTACCGTATACAGGGTGTGATATGTAATTTTTTTATTTTAAATACAACACCCTATATTTTCTTCCGTTATTTGGTGGAGCCTTTTTTTCTGATTACAAATATATATGACACTTATGATTATTTTGACAAGTGAGTTGTCGGAAAAATAATAAAATAGGTAGTCAAATAATTTTATTTCGTGGCAAGACGGCTTTGGTTTCTACAGTTCACTTGAAAAAAAGTTATTCTCGCAGCATTTTGTCCGCGGAATTCAACTCTGCATGGATAAATGGTCTAATTCGTTCCTTATACAGGGTGTCGCGTAATTTTTAATTTTTAATTCGTTTGACTTCCTATTTTGTTATTTTTTTTGACAGCTTCCTTGTCAAAATAAATCATAAATGTTTTATATCTTTGTAATCAGGGAGATAGGCTTCATCAAATGACGTAATAAAATATAGGGTGTTGCATTTGACATGAAATAAGTTACTGTCACGCCCTGTATACGGTACCGATTGGAAACTTCTAGACCATCGGTTCAAGATCCCTGGGAAAAATCGTTGAGAAAAAATTTCTAGTTTTTCAAAATATCTCAAAAATATCTCCTAGAGGGGGGGTGAATTTTATCGTGAACACCCTGTACCTACTTATAGTGAGAAATACAATAAAATTAAATTATATAGATAGATAGATAGATAGAATCATTTATCTGTTCAAGATGAAGACAGGCTTACATCATAAGATGCCTTTGTGGAGGCGTTGAACGTGTCAGTAAAGATGATGAAATAAATAAATTAACAAATATAGGCAACATCACAAACAGAACATATTAAAATCGTTAGCAGAAAAAAAATCGTCGGCATCATAATAGGCATTTGCAACTAGCGTTCTATATATACATGCAATTTCTAAAACTATTGTCATATCTCAGGCGGAGGCGGTAGATTATCATCAAACCAGTTGAGAGATGGATGGAAAGTTTCAATATGAACTCGATTTAACTTAGAGAATGCTTAATGGACCTCATTAATGAAGATTAAGCAATTGCTTTTGCTTGATTTTCGGTTTTTAAAAAATTCTCAAAAAATCAGAAACGTTATTCCTTGATTCAGATTTTATTGAACATTTGAGTGACTGACCGTCGGTTCCACAAAAAATATGATCAGCGATCAAGGCTGATTTCAGATTAACTGAACTTTTTTCTGCTGAATGCTAGGTGTTTACTCACAAAAAATGCCTGAAATCTGTACTAGACCCATTATATTTCCATTATTGAGGGATAAACCAGCATTTCCATTGATCAGTCAGCTACAAATTGACAAACAAAAATCGCAAATCAACTAATCTCGTATTATCTGTTTTGTGGAACCCACGGTGATTGAAATAATAAAAATGGTTCAAAGTCTCATTTCCAAATGTTTCTCCGTTTTTGGCTGCTAGATTTTAAGCAAAAGCAATTGCTTGATCTTTATTCATCATAAGGCCCAATATCTAGCGCAAGTGTTTAATTTTTCAGCCACCCGGTATGTTATTTCATTTGAATTGTATCATACAAGGTGTTCATTCAAAAAGTTTCCACCCCTGATTTCTCGTCGACAATCTAAACAAAAACAAAAATCGACCTGCTTCAGCGTTCACCTGTAAAAACTTTGTCGGCGAGAAATCAGGGGTAGGAACTATTCAAATGAACATCCTGTGTATTTTTCCTTCCTAAAAAAACTTTGAAAAATTTGGTTGATTGCTTCCTGATAATTAATCTTCTAGCACATAAGCATCGGAAATTAGAGGTTTCAAAATTATAACCCTATAACTATCTAGAAATGGTCCTTTTATTCATTTTACCAGATATGTAAGGTACTATAATTGTCACCCTCAAATACCTGAACATTGTTGCTGAATATTCGCGAGAACTGTAATAGGATTTATTTTATTGTAAATAGATCATTGAGGAAACTTGGAATTGCGTCGAAGCTCTTTGGTGGAATTCGCTATAGGTATTATTGTACTACCGCAAACTCCACTTTCATCAGAAGGTCAATAAATAAGTATACATAAAAAAACAACGTAAGCTTGAAAGGAATGTATACCGTCATATCTGTGGGAGCCCTATAGTAACACAAGAGATTTTTTACGCGTTTCTGAGGTGACTGCTCACTTCATGCAGGGACCTTATACCATCATAGAAACTGCATTAATCCTTGGAAAACAGCATGTTAGGGTGGTAGATTCGAATATGCAAATTATTAAACCGAAGCACTGATTGAGAGATAAACTGCACCACTAAACCAACTTGTACGTGTTTGAAATCCTGCACGATTGAATATACAGAAACGGCGAATAATATATCTAAAAGTCGGCGACAACCGTCACATACTGTCGCGGTCTGGCGCACTCAATTTATTCTTCCAAACTCTCAAAATCAGAACGGCGCTGCTGTGGATGCATAAACACGTTGAGACAGGTCCCACTCTACAGGGTAAAGTAAGGAAGTATGTTCGTGATCTACGAGGGTAGCGGCTGAAGTTCTCGGCCTGGCACAGATTCTTGTATTCCAGCGGTACAAAATTTTGTTCATGTCCTTGTGAGCTTTTTATGAATTTCCGCTTCTCCACTCAAATAGTTTTGAATTGGGACCATCTGGTCAGTGGAATATTTCAAATGTCGCAAATTGAGTAACAGCGCTGTGATAAAATCATTCACGAAGAGAGGGATTATTTCGCAACAAAATCAAGCAAATGTTGTATAGCTTGTACAGGGTGTTTTGGTGACCTTGCATGATACTTCGGAAGGTGATTCCTCTCAAGAAAATAAGTCGAAAAGTGAGAGTAACATTTTCCCCTGGAATGCTTTCTAAGGGAGTTACAGCCTCTCAAAGGTACGAAGTTAAACAAAGTTTTTAATTACTTGCTGAAAAACCGTCGAAGGTAGAAACTTCAAATTTGATATAGAGAAGTTTTTCAACAGTGCAAATAATGTACATGCAAAGTTCTAAACAAATCTAACCAGTGGCAGAGAAATTAGAGAGGATTGGGATAATGTTAAAAATTATTTATGACACGTCCGTGTTTTTCCACTTTTACTCCAGAACGATGCATCCTACGGAAAAAATGCAAGAGGAATAAAAGGTTAAGATTGAACGAATCTATCGAAAACATCAAATTTAAAGATGTTGCCTTTGACAGTTCTAGAGCAAATAATTGAAAACTTTGTTGCATTTCGTATCTTTGAGGAGCTTGAACTCCCTCAGCTTACAGTCCAGGAAGAAAGAGGGAAAAAACACTTTACTTTTCGACTTATTTTTTTGAGAGTATTTGACCTCCCGAAGTATTATTATGCAAAGTCACTGAAACACCCTGTATAGCGAAAGTTCCTTCTCCTAGTCCGTTGTAAAGAAATTGGATAAGGAAAGGAATAGAAATGGGAGTCTATCCAAAACGCTGCAGAGGACAAGAGAGATGATGGCAACAATCTTTTGGGACTGTGAGGGAGTCCTTATAGACTTATTGTGAGGCATTTTTTTTCCAATTTTCGAAGGAAAATATGAAAGAAAGGACGCGAGAATCTTCCGAAAGCTGCGTTTGGTCAGAAGTCACTGCATGATTATGCTCCGGTTCATACCGCCCGGCTCTTGGCTTTCAACAGAGTATACAGACTAACCCATCCTTATTCCTTCGTATAGTAGACATGCGGCTGGGCATAACCTCTAGCGATTTTTTTTTGTTTGAAAATCTGAAAAAAGACTTCAACAGGCAACGATTTCTTAATTATTATTTTGATAAGCTGGAAGCAACAGTATTGGCCCAATTTGAGGTAAAATCAAAACATAATTTTTCAAGAGGACTGAATCAAGAAAATTTATAATATGTATAACTAATAATTTTATCAAAGTTGTGAACTACGATAATTATAGAGAAAAAATTCGATGTTTTCTTATGTTGCTTCTTCTATGGTCAGGTTAGAGCTAACTTTTGGGCGCTTCTCTCGTACGTTATATGATATGTTTCGTATGTTCGTATGACATAAAAGCACACATCGTATGAATTTGATGTTTATTGAATATCTCAATATCAACCGATATCTTGGAATGGTTTTTCAAATTTCCGCCTGTTTCCTTCATTGGTGATTTTGATTTTTTTTTTGTATTGGTCACTTTATTCTTCCTTAACCGATTACAAAAATTTTGAGCTCATGTTGAAATAGAATCTTCACGTAAAAAGACCCAAAAGTCAGAAATAATTTCGATGTTGACCGTTTGGGCTCTACATACGTCCTTAAGCAACAACAAAAATTATGAAACATTCAGTCTATAAATTCGATGGCGACTGAATTGGATAATTGGGTTACAGAAACGTTAGACAAACGATATTTTCTTTGAGAAATTAATTTTTTTTTTAATAACAAAGCTGTTCAGGACCTAGTAGTTATTCTGTAAAATAGTTTGAGTTCCATGATAGATTCCGATAAGTTTTCTTTCGAATTAACTCAAGCCAAAAGTTGACAACAAAAATCATTGACAATTTTTTCCAACATAAATTTTTTTGTTTAATGTGAACCGCAAATTTGAATCTTTTCTTGAGATTCTTGGCGAAACATCTAGAATTATGCTCAATATGCCAACCTTCCTTTACCCTACACACCTATTGCCTTCATTTTCGGTGGCGGCGGACGGAAGCGGAATATAAATAAAATATTACGACACGACGATACACCTGGATAAAGCCGTCCCCTTCGGGACCTCAGGTCTCCCGATGCCTCCTGGAGTAGTATACCCGAATTTCCCGACATTATCATCTGAAAAGGGATCTACCAATAATCGCATAATTTCGTAGACTATAGACCCGCGGTCCCCACCGGTTTTCTCTCCCTCGCAGACGGGATGGATTTGTGCATTTTAGATGAAATGGGGATGAGATACGCACAGGGCCGAAAATTATGGGATGGACGAGAATAAGAAAACGTCATAAATCTGCGAGGAAGGATCGACCGGCAAAAGTTTTGCAGTACGTAGGTATATATTTTTTCGGACGAGGGCTTTGATAAAAAGATGTACAAACAAAAGGGCGGATCGATGTTGGCGCGCATAACAGTCCATTAAAGCGCTTTGTGTTTCTGTAATGGATGGATCGTGGTAATATCTCAAAATATCTTGGGAGTTGAGCGATGTGTTATGGCACCTATATACGCGTGCCGTCCGGAATATGGCAGAGTGGGGGTCATGATGGACTGTTAACACCTCCCAAATTCTGATGTTAACGTTTTATTAAGAAGTTAGAAAGCATCATGACAGAAATAACAAAATATATATATAATACATAATACGTTATGATTAAAATGAATAGATTTCTGTTGCATACCGAAAGATCATTCATAACAATGTGGGATGAACACTTTCACACTTTAGGTTCCCTTTTTTGTATCGGCCGGCAATACGACGCCACAGTATAAGCAGATTTTGATTCCAGCTTTGCAGCGGAACATTTTCTAACGAATACAGGGGTTCCAAACTTGCCGTAAAAAAATCCAGGGTCGCTTTTCACTCGCCAATATTTTAAGTGTCCAAGAACCAACGTAACTTTCTACTTGTAGATAAAATTTTGTATGATGAAGGAGTAGGTACTTGTTGGGAGTTTTGTATTTTGTTATTATTAAGCTTGGCTTGAGTATACATGTGTACACCTACCATCGTTGCTCTTGGCGACGGTGTTGCTTCACGTGAAATTTTGTTAATTCCCTCGCATGCCTGATGCCTTGAAATATAGCATCTGCGGAATGCCTTTGATAGATGGTGCCGCTTGGAAGACTCACATATTAGGAGTCCTCTTGGGTGTATATTACCATGAGTTCTCTGACTGCCACAGCATCGAATGGTTGAGCTGAACGCCTGCACACTGTTGAGCCCCCAGTAGGGGCCAAACACGTGTCCGTGCAGTTTCGGTTCGGCCGTCCGATGTTGTGGTAGTCGGAGAGCTTTGTTTCATAGAAATGCGAGGTGCCCGCTATATGGCCCTAAGAGGCGCAATATTTATCTTTATTTGCGTGTTTGTTGTTTTTCAACATTGCTCTACTCGGCTTGAGTATACAAGTGTACACCTACCATAGATGCTCTTGGCGACGGTGTTGCTTTACGTGGAATAGGACTGTGTATCTTACGTGTTAACTAGGCCCATGCGCGTACAATTAGGCGCTTGATATGAGACTTCCAGACAAATAGCGTCTGTTAACACGTAACATGATCAAAAAAACTATCAATAATCGTTTGTGCAAGTGAAATTTTCAACTATTGATGCTCACTGTTTGTGAGTTGTGAGTCTGATGTTATTTGAATCTTTGAAAAATTGAAAACAATCATTTTGAAGGTTGCTACGGCTGAAATTTCATTTGGGGTTTGTTCACTTCTGGGTGACCTTCGTTGTCCTCAGCGATTAAAATTTACGTTCAAACAGCTGATTGAACAATACCTGGGAGCGATGACCACGCATCTTATTCGTCTTCGACGCTGGCCCTTTAGGCGGAACGAAGAGAACCGTATGCGGCAAGAAATAGGTGCGAGTGTGCTATCATGCCTTCTCCTACAATAGTCGGTAGGTACCAACTTCCGCATCTCTTCGTTTGAGCGGCGATGGACTTCCCCTCTCGTAATTACCACGTGTAATTGGAAAATATCGGTGATCCAGAGTCATCCAGGGTTGATCGGGGTTTTCATCCCCCTGAAACGGTTGGTCGTATCATTTTCTCTCGTTTACTGTGTGTTGCCTCGTATATTTTTGTTGTTTAGTCCGTCCATTTTTGGATAATTCTAAAGGTGGGCATTGTCTTTGATTTGAAATGGACGTTGGAGAGGGGAATTTGATAAGAGAAACATTATTATTTCTGTCGAGTAATCAAGTGGTGTGTGCTGGAAATTTTGGAAAAGCGCTAATCGCGGATTTAATCACTTTCCGATTAAAAGATCATCGCAGATCTCGATACCTGTCGGCAAAAACATCGTAAGCAACACAAATACATTTTTTCAGGAAACCACTTTTTCTATCTATCATAGTTGGATCTGTCCAACGGTGATGAATTTTTGAATTAGGCTTTTTGGTCCAGATATATGACTCAATATGATTCAGTTTACATGAAGCTTGATCCTGTGATGATGTTATGTTACTTACGATAGTTTGTTGGGGCCGATTGTAACTTCACTTCAATTTTTTTATATCGTAAGTGACACGCTTACGATGTTCTTCCCGAACCTTATTGAGTTCACTTGCGGGAACCATTTCAATTATGAACAGTCTATTATGATACTATATTATTATACGAGATTCATAAGACATAGTATTGTCACACGACTGATTTTGGATGATGAGAAATAGGATGGTAGGACACCTTCTGAGATACGAAGAACTAGTTCGTCATAATACTCGAGGCGGAGATTGGAATAAAGAGTCGCAGAGGTAGACACAGGTTAGATTACTTTACATACTTTTCAGAATAACTATAAGAGAGCCACGTTCTTAAGTTCTACGCTATCCTCAGGATTTAAATGAACCATTCTGCACTTACGATAAACCATAAAATATTGCAGGTGACACAAAGTTATCGTAACCAGCATTCACTTACGATAGTCTTGCGGGACTTGCACAGTACTTACGATAAATTCCACAAAGTGCGTTCATTTTGCGACCCAGGATGAGGGTTACGATATTTCGAAGTAGCTGTAAATCACCTAAATTGCTCTAAATCGCGACAATTTTGTTACAGGATAATAGTTGATAACCATATCAGTAAGAAACTAACAGAATTCGAATTTTGAACAAAGTGTGGCTTACGATGTTTTGGCCGACAGGTATCGATTTGTTTATTATTCTTTGAGGCCACACAATAACCGTCGTAAGTTTGGTTTTGATGATTTCTCTGAATAGCCTCTCATGATTATTTTCTTCAGGGCCTCCATTTCTTCATCCGTCCAGTTATCCATTTCGGATGCTTTGAATGTTTTTCTTTGTCCGTCCCAACATCTTCTTCATCGGATAAATTGGGGTGCTTCTTCACTGGTGTGGATTCCTCAGCTGCTCCGTAAATCTATCAATAGCTGCCTCTGGGACTTCACCGCCACTTTTTGTGCTTTCATCAAACCTCGTGCTGTCTGGAGAGAAGTGCCAAGTCTTGTGTTTCTGGTACAGCCTCACCCAGTGTCTGTCTGTCCAGTCTGGAAGAACCCTCGATGGGAACCCGAGGCGAAAGTTAGGTGGTAGAATAAGTTGACGGTTGATGTCCAGATTATGGAAATTGCCAAAATACAGCACGTCGCAAACTTATAATTATTGTGAATTTCATAGCCTTCAGCTCTAAAAGCATTCAGCCTTCTCGATTTTATTATTATTTTTCTCCAGTAATTAAAATACCAAATTCTTTATCATTCATTATCTCCATTTGTTAGTTTTTTTCTCTTTATTTTGTCAAATAAGCTTACGTCCAGGAAAAGCAACGCACACAAGTTCTCAGGCAGAGAGTGATTCACTACCTGTGGATTTTTGTGGAGATTGCGTGTGCCTGGTTAGATCGTGCGGGACAGGACCGGATTAAGGGTGAATAAGGCCCATTGTTAGCCGCCCCCCATTTCTCTGTGCACGGATAGTTGGGTAGGTAGGCTAGGCTAGAATACCATCCTTTTCCTTGCTGCGTTCTGGCCGCTCGCGTTGATCCATCAGATCCCTCTCTTTTGTTTCTTATTTGTTTTACTTGGTTGTTTCTTTTCTTTTGGACGACCGCTCAACACTATTGCTATTTTTCCTTGAACTTAACTAACTTTCATATTTCTCAATCTATCTAATTGTTACTTTCTCACTATTTAAAACTTGTCATTTCTATTTCATTAATTTGGCTTCAAATAAACTTCAGTACCACTCTACTAATTTCATTTATTTTTTTTATTTGCGTTCTATTCTGGATCCATGATATGCCAGCAACCGGACCTCACGAACCCCTAAAGAATCTCAACCGGGTTACGCAATCCGGGGCGTAACAAGGTGGAATAGGAAGGCACGCTCCCGGTTCTTACAAGAAAAAATGGAAATAAACACTGCGCCATGACAAGTGTAGAAGCGAGAGTCGATACGATGAAGAAAAAAGTTTTGTTTCATTCCGTTTCCGCGAACACGTGGCGTGGAAGTTCTGGTCAGGGTCCTCTCCGAGTCTTCTCTAACTGGAACCCTATAGGGCCAAAGGTAGGCAAGCCGCGAGAGCCACTCTCACACGTTACATTTTAGGCAATCCTTGCTACATCAATGTACTGCGGATTGCATAAAACTATCCGGCCCAAAAGTCAGGTAGGAGAACGGCAGAAGCCTTGTTCGGGGTTACCAAGTGAACAAGAAATATAAATTCCAATTATTTCGATATAGTAATTTCCACATTTTGAACTTTTATTCAGTATGGTGTCAGATTTCCTAACTAGAAAAGCGCAAGGAAACACCTTACAAAACAAATTGATTTTATGGTGACTATTTGAGGTGACAGTAATTGTGATATAGATCATTATTGGTGACGGCGGCCATGCCAAATCTGACAACATCGCGATTAACAGACTGTGGATCATTTGCGAAGTAAGCAACGAACTTCCAATATTTTCATTATTTTGTTGAAAAGAACTATACAAAGTAGAAATTTGGCTTGCGACTGGTTTTTCTTCACATTTTTAGTAATTTCTTTGTATCTATCTGGACACTTAGTTGTGAAATAGCCTGGTATTCCATAGAAAAGTCGATATTTGTCTGGATGTTTCAAATTTGACACTAGATAGCGACAGTTGCGTTCATGTTGCATCTGCGCCGTCGGGTCAGGAGAACGTATTATTCTGTCAATTCCCTAGAAAAGCAATTTCCTCGCATGCCTGATGCCTTGAAATATAGCATCTGCGGAATGCCTTTGATAGATGGCGCCGCTTGGAGAACTCACATATTAGGAGTCCTCTTGGGTGTATATTACCATGAGTTCTCGTTCTCTGACTGCCACAGCATCGGATGGTTGAGCTCAACGCCTGCGCACTGATGAGCCTCCAGTAGAGGCGCAATATTCATTTATATTCGCGTGTTTGTTGTCTTTGTCATTATTTATTGGTGATTGTTTGTTTGAAATGTCTATAGGGGACGCGAAAAAAAAAGTTAGAAGTGCTACCAAAAGGCAACATCCACAAAATCTACAAGGTGTTTCAGCGATGGTAGCAAGAAATTCAACTGTGGGTAGATCTTGTCAAAATATGGCGAAAATTCATATACCATTTTGCAAAGTTCGGCCTAATGAAGAAGATACAGCCCTTCAAATTTAAATTTTTCGGATTTCAAAAATTGCAATTCAGGAATATGAAGGGTAAAGTGTAAGACCAGGAATTCGGCTAAACAAAAATATGTAATTATTCTTGAATTTCTCACTACATTTCCATCTGTGCAGTATTATTCCCAATCCCAACCAGTCACAATTTTCTCTTATGCACAATTTCTTAGATTATTTTTTCATTTTTATATTATTCATTTCATGATTTGATGAGAATATAGTTCAACAAGAAGTAAAGTCTGAGAAGAAAAGAAGGCATCACTTCAATATTTGATGTTTTAATTGTTTAATGCTCACCTTGTTTTATGCTGCTGTGTACGTTGTATGGGTTGATGTGTGGTGCTTGCAGACGTTGGGTTTCTTTGTGTTGTTTTTCAGTTAGGCCTGAGTTACAGATCTGAAACAACAATATATAGGTATTGATGACTTATGTTTTCTTGCATCTCAACTACTATTGTAGATACAAAAAACCTAACGACAATGAATGACATTTCAAATGTATGTCCTGTGAATAAAGCTTTGATGAAATCCCAGATGCTGGAGGACGATCTCTTCAGCTTGCTGCGCGCACCCTGAATTTTCCAGCCTGATGCGAACCAACAGCGTCTCCGCATTTTAAAATGTCATTCAAAATGATTCCACGAAGTGGAAAATATGTGTATTGACTGCAGGTCAACTTCGACATGAAAACAATTAGTGTCCCATTACAGATAGATGCAGTTTTGATTGATGTGCTTGTTGTTTTTATTTATTATAGACTATACTCGTGTTTTCATAAAGATTGATGATTTCTTGTGGTACTTTTGGGACAATCTGTTCACAGGTAACAGTGAACAGTTCACTCATCTGCATTCCGAACATGCGCTTATGAGACTCACCCCCGTGAAAACTTTGCTACTTGTTTTTATTGATGAGAATGTCACATCCATCATCTTTAGAATAATGGGGTGTTCCACGGATTTTGGGAAAAAATGAATTCAAATACTAGAGCCTTTGTAGAGCTCACTTGTTTTTTATTTGATTTTTTGCGTTTATTTAGGCCCCGAAAAAAAATAAAGAAAATTTCGCGTGACGTCACGCGCTTACTGGTACCAGAGTGCGTAACATCAGATGGCGCCAAATGACGCGGTACAATTTCTTGCTAGATATCGTAGGGAATCGGGAACGCGGTGAACTCCGAACATCCCAGCGTGTCAGCCTGTCCACCTGAGAAACAGCTGGTTCCAAGAAAAAGATGGAGTGTTACCGCAAGCAAGCATCAGCAGCATTCAGCAACACCAGCCACGCTGGAGCTGAAGTTAGCCCGTCACAGAAATGGTGATAATAAAAATAAAATTTGTAAAAATAAGGGAAGTTCTGTGTCAATTTTGGAGTGTTTTGTGTTGGAATGTGAGTGCAATTTTCTGATTACAATCACGTTAAAACTACTTGAAAAGCATTCGAATATTCTCAATACCCCCCTATCGTGTACCCCTGGAGCAGGATGTGGAGTTAGAAAGGCTGAAGTGTTTGCATAAATCAAAAACAAATTCATTTCATCAGAGAGTTTACCGCTAAGGGCCGTTTTGCAGCGGCCTGGCCGACTTTGTGTTCTGAAAATAAGTGAGTAATGTATTGAAAGATATAACTACCTACCTATTATTTATTTACACCGGATAAAGTTCTTTTGAGCCAATATCAACGTGATTTGATCCAAGAAAACCGATTTATCAAGACACAAACCCTGCTGGGATGCCCACAGAAAAATTCAGGAATGCTACCAGAAGCTCTCTCACTGATCTGCGGCGCTAACCTAGCTTGGTGGCCGTCATGGTTGCCTTCCTCAAAGCCACCCAAAGGACGTTTTTTCAAAATTGTTCTCGCTAGTGCAGTCGTTTCTAATTCAGACAACAAATGTCATGTGATTTGAAGTTTTGAATTGCACGTCAAAATTGACAAAACGTGATTCAGATTTGAAGACGCTAAAATGTCGGCTAAGTGGGTCACGATAGGTTTACGCGCGAGGTTCACCGAGTGACGTCAAGAATTTATAAGAAATATTTTTTTTTTGTACAAAATTAGAGGAGAAAATAACGTGCGTATTACATGCAATGGCTAATTAGATCAGAAACAATCGGAATACTCAATAAAAATCACTACATTTTTTTTCAATATAACACCCCATTATCAAGTATATGGTGATGAATTTTTGGAGTCGGTTCCAAATCTATTATTTGGGAAAATTAACTTAATTCGTGAATTACTCAGACGTACTGTCACAATATATTTGGATGGTCATACAAGAGACAAAGCAGATTTCACGATTAGGTCACCGGTTAGTGAATACGGTACAAAAAGAAACTGTCACAGAAAATTTCAAAACATTTGTTTTGAAAAGTTTGGTCAAACTCCATTATTATTCAATGTAGATACGTCCCGCTAGTTTTCGATGATCTGATGAATAATGAATTCTTGTGTTGTTACAAAATTGATACACTTTCAATTCAATTCGACAGCTGCGCCGTTTTCATCATTCCCATGGACCCAGCAAAAACGTATGCAAACTACACTACTGGAGAAATGCTCTTGATGAGAAAAAATCACTCAAAGGCCGAGGATTAGTGAGAAAGCGAATGTAAATGAAACCACTTTGAATTCCAAAACCCCTCACTAAATGTTGGATAATACGAAGAGCGAAAAGAAGAAAAAGATTCGCAATGTTCTTTTTATTGAATAACCAAAGACACCGCAATTTAATTTCTGAACCAGAGGGATGAAACTGTGACGAGGGAATATACTCCGACTGATTGAACTTGAAAACTTCCGCTTTTGCACGAAGTCTCTTTTATTCCTGCCGAAAACGTTCTGAAAGAGTTGACCGAATCCTTGATTTGAATTAAAATTGCATCAATCAATCCCTCCAGAGTTCCAGTCGATCTAACGGTAAATCGAGTTTAATTCCATCAGATTTTCGAACCAAGAGAGACGCTTTTAAAATATTGAAACTCGTCATTACTGCTGTCATGATTTGGCTTCAGTCTAGATTGTGAATTATTCGGAAATACCGGTTTTTCCAATTAGGTTGCAAAAAGCGCTTCCTGCATCGTCTCCTCCATTTCCCGTTTGATAAACTTTGCGCAAGCCCCAAATGCTTGTGTGTCGTGTGTGTTTTTGCATTGTTTTGTCATTACATTGCCCCATCTGCCATGGGCTCCAACTATTCATAAACTATGCAAAATACTCATTAGGACTTCCACAAGGATATACCGCATACGAGCCTACATGGAAGAATGCAGTACCTGTGAATTTATCGTCGCAGACCGCAAAGTGGCGGCTTCATTATTATCATTTCGAATTTATTGCAGTCGTTGCGGAGTTATGCCCACACAAATGGTGGGGGATTTTGGTATTTTTGCGTTTGTTTGCGTTATGCGGAATTGTGCAGATTTAATCTGGCAGCGGCCAATTAGAGAATTTTGCGGGAAGGGAACGATTCCCCTTTTCTGCTGTCGCTGTCATGCAAAGCACGAATAATATATTTGCACGCATTTTTTTTCTTCCATGTCCGATGTCGCATCATAAACACAATGTGTGGCAGTTGTTGGCAGTCGAGCGTCTTTCGGGCAGCGATAAAAATTTTGACCTCATACCGGAATCTATTTCACAAGCTCCAAGAGGATTTGTCTGTTCGGGGTGGAGATATTGGAAAGCGTTATTGTGCGAGTGGAAAACGGCACAGGCACGCACAAAGAAACACATCAGTCTTTATCTGTCGATTAGTTGTGAATTCGTGAGAAAAATAATAAAGTTGTGATGACGTGAGGCACTTGTAAAACATCAAATCTGAAATTTCGGTGACGATGGCTTGGAAATCCCATGTTAATTTAAAAGAATCGAATAGCTAAACCAAACTGGTCGATTTTCTATTGTCTCGAATTCACAATACATTCATTGGGGAACGAGTTGCGAAGCAAAAAAAAAACAGCGTTACAAAGTGAAATTTTTCTTTATTTTGATCGTGCGCCAAGGCAATAGTGTGCATAATTAATTTTAGTCGCTTGCATTGTCTTTATAATACTTGCAACAAACTTGAGCCCCTTGCGCGCGTCTAACCTCCCAGCTCTTTACAAAAATTTCACGGCATTCAGTCTGTGAATACTCTCGGAAGTATTTAAAGCCCTCCAACTTTTAAAACACAAAGAATGTTTGCTGTGGTGTTTTTTTTATGGCAATGTAGGTCGGCTGTAATAATAGCTCTCCTACATAATTAATCGGAAGTATCGCGATGACGTTTATAAATAAGCCCTCGAAGGCAAAAACGTTACAAGTGAGTACGTAATTATATACAGTCCTTGACCTTGGTGCAGTTACACGCTCTCAATCAGCTTGGCTAATTACTCTTCCCCTCATAACGGCACACAATGGGCTGATGAAGGAGCCTGCGACTCCCTGAAACCTTCACGTCACCAAAAGGTCTCCGGCGTGTAGTAGTCTCCAAGTGAGCTTTGCGCGGTGTCGTATGAGGGCGACAATAATTGAGACTCCAATCACAAGTTGAGGCAATCCATTATCCTTCACTTATAACTTGGTGCCACCAGCGCGACATCTCGGGATCCTTCACGTCAGACGTAATAATTAATTTAGGAATGCTCGGGAAACTTACCTCATTGTTTCCCTCCCAAAATCCCGCGCGTTTGTCAGTTAAATCAGATTTGAGTCTTTTTTCATGCAATTAACAATTGAAGAATTCCAAATCGGCATTTTATACGACAAGATGATCCAGAAGCTGGTAGAATCTGAACGCGTCGCCAACAACAAACAAAGGAAGGAAGCAGATGATTTGCTGAGCGGACGTCTGGGGAACCGTATATTCACTCAACGGAGTAAGTACTTGCCAATGGTAAACGAGTAAATGACACTAATTGTTGTTGACGCCATTCCAAAACTTAATGCTCTAAAAGGGTTTGCACTTTGATCTCGACCATTTTTCTTGGGAATATACTTTTACAATGTAAGTATAGAGTTTTCACAGAAAAATACGATAGGGATTCCAGCATTTCCAGCTGAACGCATCAGGGACTGCCATATTGGAAATTTTATTCCACTAGTCAATATCCACAGGTTACTAAAATAGCAATGTAAAGCACATGGTTAGAGCCGTGTTGTTTGGCTGGAAAGTATAGGTGATCTCTAGAGTGCAATTTCTCCGGATGTATTGTTTCGTTTCCTATTATTGTAGAAAGGTCGACTTGCGAAGTAAGACGGAAGGGACAATAGGGATGAGATCACTTTATAATTAAAAATCCTGGACCATATATCTTGTGAAGAGAAGGAAACTTGCATTGTCTTGTATACCTTGTATACCTAACGGACAAAAGCAGTAAAGCATCATGGAGTAACAAAAAGTGAATACTATAGAGGTTGTTTCAGAAGTAATTACCTAGATATATCCTCGGATTCAGCATTCAAAAAAAAGAAAAAAAAAACTTCAAGATTGAATTGCAAGAGTTGTCCCTCAAGAAAGTTACCACCGCTCAAAGTTCTTTTTTTCAAAACAAATTTTTCACCGTTCAACGGATCAGCTTCAAGTTTGGTATACGGTATCACACAATGCATCATAGGAATAAAGTGACAGCCGCGATATTTTCATGATGTCAATCCACTGGCGTAGATAAAATCGAAATTCAAGAAACCGCAACTTTCTTTGAATGACACCTAAAAGTTCAATTTTCATGCCATTGAATAGCTCTCATGAAATTCGTGGCTGTCACTTCATCGCTATGTATTATGTGATATGACGGCCCCGTGGCGCAGGCGGTCGAGTGGCTGCCTGCAACGCAGAAGTTCCGGGTTCGATTCCCAGTGAAAAGTCTGGGTGTTGTGTTGTCCGAAATTAGCACTTTTCTGAATTTGTAAACCTGATAAATAAACTGGCAAACTTCTGTGGCGAGAAAAAGCCGATGAGATAAAAAAAAAAGATATCGTATACCAAATTTGAAGTTGATTGGTTGAACGGTGGAAAAGTTGGGTTGAAACAAACTTTTGAGGGGGTCGTAACTTTCTCGATTCCTCTTGCAATGCACAAATTTCATATTTTTGAAAGCTGAATCCAAATATATATAGCTAGGTACTTACTTCTGAAACACCCTGGATGTAAGGTCACTCCCAGAAAGATGGAGGTGGCTGCAGGACACCTCATAGCACTTTGTGGATTGGACAGGAATACATATTAATAAATTCCAATACGCCCAATTGGGTGATTATGGAAGTGATCAATAAAATAGCTTTTTTAGTAACTGAGAAGCTGCAGGGCGCCTAAAGGTAGTTCCTGTAAGGAATGTAATAGATCACACGGTGCTTTGGTGACCCGGCATAAAACTCTAGGGAGTGATTCCTTAAGAAAAAGTCGAAAAATAAGAATAACATTTTTTCTCAAGTACTGCCCAGCTGAGTTACAGTACAGATCCTCAAAGTTACAAAATTGAACAATGTTTCTTTTTATTTGCTCAAAAGCTATTGAGAATGGGACCCTCAAATGTGGCTTGTTGATTCTGGTGGCTCCTGGTGGCCAGGAAAGTTTCTCCACAATGCAAATGTACAGGCAAAATTTCATACAAATGTGACACGTAGCAGCGGAGTTTAAGAGAACTAGATGGGGTTGAATAGGTTGAACTGTCAGGAAAAATTCATCTTAAATCTATAGCCCAGTCAATCTAGACTTTATATCATAAATACCGGGAACAAATTCGCCCAAAGCTGATTTTTGGTACAGTGAGTCCTTAGACCATGAGAACTCACTAGTCAACTTTCTCGGACTTTCTCGCGTGTGCTTCATGGTCCTCCAGGCAGTGACGGATTAACCAATAGGCTAAGTAGGCTGCAGCCTAGGGCGCCTCGATAAAAGGGGGCGCCGACCGAGGCGAAACTGGGAAAAAAACATGAATTCACGAAAAATGTTGTAGTTTCATCTTCCATATTGTTGCAATATATTTAGGCTAGCTAGAAAAGTCGGAAAGGTACTTTCCGGGCATCCACTCCCAAGTAAAGCAATGCTATAGGAAAAAAATTACTCAAAATGCTGGCAACTAATGAATTATGAATGAAATAATTGGATCTCATTATAGAGTGACTACCTACGCACCTTTGCTTATAAAAAACTGGGAACTGTACTCGACAGTGAACCGTTGAAACCTCACGACGCCAGCGTAAGACACCGGGAAAAAGGTTGTATTTTCGTTTATAGCTCAAGCCACAAAGCGAATCAATGTCACCCACCATCTTTGAAATAACATTAAATAACTTTTTTTAAGGAGACAGACCTCTACCAATATATAAAAATAAAAATCACCTCCCAAAGGCTAAAAGAGGGCCTAGTCACTAGTGCTTAACACTTTTGTGGTATTCCCCCTTTGTTTTGTCTGTACGTTGGTACCTGAAGTAGGTACGGTCGTTGACGTTCGTAGCGCTTGCGGATGAAAGAGGGAGATAGCGCTGCGCTAGGCGAGCTGGCCGAGCGGCAGCCGCGGGCAGACAGAGAAGAGGGTCAGCTGTTGTGACGAAGGCGTGAACGTTTCGGTGCATCGAGAGTGCGTGGTCTTCACAATTTAAGGTCGGTCTTTCTTTGATTATTGTATCGTAATGTTGGCTTCCACCCACTCACCAAACCACGCATTTTGATACCTATTTTGTCCGCGAAATGATTGTAAATAACACGACATTCTTTGTTCTCTTTGTTTTCAACGGGCTTGCATAACCCGCAGTTTTTCCCCCTTTGAAATCAAGGTGTTTCGCACTGCTTTGAATTTTTTGTAATTTATTTATTTATTTATTTATTTATTCAATTGTCTTATTTTACGAGGCGGCATTCAGCTATAAGCTGCTCTACCATGCAACCTCGGGGACAGCTCAAAATATCCATGGATGAAGTAGGATTTGAACCCACACCTGGCAGCGCGAATGGTTTGGCTTGCCATCACCTGTACCACTCGGCTACCACCGCTCCACTCGGCTACCACCGCTCCGATGGGAGATTATCTACTCCCAAATGATCTCAATATTGATAGCAAAGGCCGTAAACCTAGTGGGCGTGCTTTTTGCGCACTCATGACGTGACCTCAAGGCCGCGCTATCACGCGTACTTCGAGGTTTCATTAATTTTTTTTTCGACAAGTTACGTCACAAACAGTAAAATGACAAAAAGAAACTCTGCTACGCCAAAATCAGCCGCTAAGTGGAGAGCAGTACTTTTCATGATTCATTCACATTTCATTGTTAATTGTCGGGTTATACATGAAAGTAAAGGAAGGAACGAGAGACTTGCACGCTTCTCCGTGTCCTGGAGGGGGTCCCACCTGCTCGTATGAATCTGCCTTGTTGAGTCTACTAACCTTTTCTTATTTGGGGGGGAAATTATGTAACACGACGAAGAGAGGGCCACAGGTTGGCTCGAGTCGATCTTCTTGTATTTACTGTTATTTACTGTATGTGATTACTGTTTACTAACCATTGTTCTGTTTTGAATGTAAGTATGTATCTGTGGGGTTTGTGATGGGTAACTTCTGGGGAATTTCAGGCAAATGCGTTCTAGATACTTCTTTCTTTCGATTGCTTACTAAAAGTATGACCAACTCCAGCTTCTCGACTTCTTTATCTTTCACCTGTCTCTTATTTGTTCACGTACCTTTTTATCTCTCATTTGTTTCTTGTTCATTTACCAAAACAATTACTGATCATTTGTTCCTTTCTGATTTATCCACTTGTTTACTTATCATTTGTCTCTTACTGATTTATGTACTTATTTACCGATCGTTTCTTCATTATTCATTTATCCATCAATTTTGACTCCTTTTGTTTGTAAAAAAAATGAAAAACTAAATTGCTAAGCGTAAACTTTTCTTCAAAGCGTAAGCGAGCGAGTTTCCTTTTGTTGTTACGTTAATAACTTGTGAACGAAACAAATTTTCAAAGAGGTTCAAGCACCGATTCACGCTGACTTGATCAATGCATTACTGGAGTGACTTCTCTGTAATTTCATCATGACTCATTCACACTTGACTTTTATTCAGATCATTTAGGAAGGGATTTTTCAGCAACGCATGGGTTTCTTTGTCGTGTTCTTATCATGTGTGCCTGTCAGCGACTACGTCACTTTTCCTCTGCGATTAAATTGACAGTTCGACATGTTTCATGATTTCTTGTTTTGTTTTGTTAATCTACTGATTTTGTGTTCATTTCATTGTTGTAAATTCCTGCATTGTCTAAATAATTTGTAATGCTTTGTCTTGTTTAATTTGTGTTCTTTATTCATGTTTGTCATTTTATCACTGTCAGTAGGTGTTTTGAGAAAAGAAACAAATTCATCTAAAACTTTGCAATTGATTTTCAATAAACATTCACTTTGCTTGCATTTCATTCGCGTTTCATTCAAGAATCAAACCTCATCCCCAACGACACATTCTCATCTCGAGTAAGAACACAACAACACAACGTAGGTAAAAGGTAAACAACGTTGGAAAGGGAAGAGACAACGACGATCGCACTGCCAACATCGAAAAGAGGGTTACACTACAGAATGGTGCCGTGACCAGGATACACTACAGAAGTGGTGCCGTGACCAGGATGATGTCGAGAGCTGGATACATTACATTTCACATAGGTACCTACTTATAGTGTGCTACTCTATGACTGTATTAGTTTTTATCAGTACAAACTATACAGCCTACACAACTATACTATCTAAACAGCCTATACATTTTTTTATTCAACTTTGAAAATAAAATAAAAATCAAGGGTGGATTTTTTCCATTAATTGTTGTAGTTCCAAAAATGGAGGAGATGGGGGCGCCGAATTGAATCAGCCTAGGGCGCCACTTCTTTCTAATCCGTCACTGCCTCCAGGTCTTCGGATGTTTTGAGTCGCTGTAAATTGCAGTATTCGCCTGGAATACGCACCATGGTCGCAAAAATAATCCGATTAAGTCGTAATTCTACGCATCATATCCCGTAGATACCATTTTAGCACAAAAAGTGTCGATCATTGTTGAAGGGGAGTCGTGGGGGGACGAAGCTCGGCTAGGTGGTTTTTTTTGTCTTCCTGGTCATATTATACTTGGCCATAGAGAGCCGATCTCGACAAGTTTGGTATCTTTTCCGAATAAATTCAACCTCCTGAACTCGAATCCGATGTGTATATCTGGATAAAAACAAGTTCGAACAAGTTAACTTGAAAAAACTTGTTTTTTTGTTTGACAGTTTTGACAAATAATTTTCAGCTGTTTATGTTGTTTATCTTTGAAAATGTTATGGTCGTATTTTTGTTTGCACATTGAAATAGATTCTTCCAAGTTGGAACTTTTATGCCTCCTGCACTTTTTTCGTAGTGTTACGTATGTCGCGTTTAGGTTTGTTTATAATAATTGAGATGATCGTTTTAAAACACACACCATTTATAACTGCATACTACAATAAATACATGCCAACAAGTATTTACTTGAGAATATAGCTGATTACTACTCGCTTCTATCCGCTCGCTACCGCTTTGAATTTAATACTACTGCGTAGGCCAATCCGTGATGGTTATACCTCCGACTAGTGTTCTCAAATCTTCCATCGGTCCTCCAGCGAATCCCACAATGACCCGGGATACGGTTTCGCGGCGACTCCAGAAAATTCCTACACCTTTCGCGTGCAATTCCAACGTGCTGTGAAGCCGGCACTTCCGCCAAATGAACATATGTGTCGGCCGTTGAAGTCACCAGTTCAGTTCCACGAGCCAAAGCCTACCCGTATGTTCTGAAATGCACTAGATCTCTGCACTTGTACACTGCGATCTGATGGAAATAGTCTAGAAAGACCGGGTGTTCTCCAGAATGTACGCAAGAGTCGCCTCTCGTAACAGTAGGATCGTTGATAAGTAAGAGTAAACGTGGAAAAGCCACGGTTATGTCAAATAATTTTGGTCTGGCAGTTCAACTCAGTCCAACCCCCTCCAGCACCGCTGCCACTAGTCAAATTTCTTTAAAAAAATTTGGATGTATATTTGGACTCTGGAGTAAGGTTACTTCCCTGTACCAAATTTTGAGTGCCCACCTCTGGTATCTCTTGGGCTATCAATTGAAAGCTCTGTTTTACTTTGTATTTTGACTATTGAGGGTCTGTACCTAACTCTCTCAAAAAGCACTTCAAGAAAACTATTTATGTTTTTGCTACTACTTCTCAACTTTTTTTTTAAAGGAATCATCTCCCAAAGTTTTGTGCAAGGTCACAGAAACATCCTGTATAGGTATTATGAGAATCAGAAGTGGGAGAAATAAGCAAATAAGTTATTATACATATGAAAAAATAAGATGTTTATTACACGAGCCCTTGCTTATAATGGCATTTCGCTCACGGTGTAATATACGACCTTTTATCTTAGAGAACGGCTTAAGCTTGATGGGAAAAACTGTAATTGTAGAGATAGTCTGTCAAATAAATCAAGCACCAGTATATTTGGATGGATTATTATGAAAGGCGTGTATAATCGATAGTTCAGTTCAGTCACTGAAAACGAATGTATAATAGTCATTATAGAATATCAAGATAAAATATTTTAGACTGTGAATAAATGTAGATTTTAGTGAAAGTATACGTTATGTAGTGATGAATAATATGTGGTTGAATATTTTTATTTTGAATGTTCGAATTATCAAAGAACCAAATGGAAGGAAAATCCTTAGCAATACAATGATTATTATCATTCTTCCAAGTGCTCCACTTTATTGTGAATTTAGACATTCACCTCATTCGAAGAAGATTATGTTGTTATTCTCATTGAGCGGATAATCCAGTTAGTAGAGGACTTTCATCCTTATTTTCTTGCATCTTGAGTGCGTTTGAAGCTCCCGGATCCTTTCGAACCGTATATACAAGGAAAATCCTGCCCTTTCATTTCCTCCTCATGTTTATATGGTTAGGTAGGTATCTGCAGATCGTAAATTTTGATTTGAGTTTCTCGCGACTTGGTGAATGTGCTTATACATATACACACAGTTATGCAATTGCCATTGAGTACATTAGTCTCCACGGGTACCCATGTACATGTACAAGAATACATATCTACCTATACCATACCTATAAATACTTAATACTTGAATGTTGCTGTAGGAATTTGCTGCCAACTCTGTATATTGAAGCTATTATGTCAAATATGAGACTATGCCTATGCTTCCACATTATCTTGAAGGAAACGTTGGTTAGTGTGCAATAAGGCGTAATATTTTCAGGACTGTGTATATCCTGTAAAGCGTAAGTTTTCTCCTATTACAGCAAAATTGTTGCGGAATTCTTCCGGGAATGTGGTGAGCTGTGAAGTGCTCCAAAAAGGATATGTGCTTTGGCCCGCTGTGAGCTGTTGGTTTTCCAGTATATAAAAATCGACAATGTTGGCTTGGAAAGCCCCGAGTGTAATGTATAGTGAAGAATTTTCATCAGTAGTAGGCCATATTCGGCCGTTTTCCGCACTAGAATGCCGATTTTAATAATAAATGCGATGTGTACTTTGCGTGTGTTAACGAGAGAAGCCAAGATGTTTAATTTTGTCTGCTCGGTTGAGGTCGTATATTATTACCTACATCATGTTATACTGAAATGAAATTACACTTCGTTTTTCGCCAACCCTTCAAACTGACGATGTCACCCTCTTATATTAAAAGCTTATTATGAAAACCGCTAGTCGATTTGCCTCTTTGTATAGGACTAATACAGAGGATTCGCGAAAACAACTAAACTGCTCAACAAAGTAAGTTATACACGTAAAGTTTGACGAGCGAAATGGCTTTTTCCGCTGAAACCGATTTTGATTTTACATACATATTTGAAATATTTGATAGCTCAGTAATTACTCGGCCATTGGTCTAGACATATTTTTTATTCCTATGCTGTAGGCACCCTGAATTTTTTTCGAGGATCAGTTGAACCGAGAGTTGAGCTTTCATGCTTTCATGTTTTCACTTTCAGTGTTTTATACTTATCACCCTGAAGAAACTTAACATGAAGATGATGGTATTCAAAAATATGGGCTATCGAACGTTTCATTTAATCGGTCTCGCAGAAAGTAACCTTATTCCGAAATTAATGGGGTCAAATTTTGACGCGTGACACTTATTTTGGTGAGCAGCTTAATATAACCACAAGCTGACGGGGAAAATCAGCATTGTCGCTGATGGAAAATCATACAGCTTTAAAGTTGCCAGGAGGACGAAGCTAAATTAGCCAGTGAAACGCCTCGCTGTCTGGCAACACTGTGGCGATCAAAGCGTAAAACATCCGGGGGTGCGGCTTTTCCATTGTTCTTATTAGATGTTACACGATACGGACACTATTAGTATTATTAAATATTAGCGTGCGTTATTGAGGGGTTTCCATTAGGTGCATTTCGGTGCGAACACAACCAGGGAGTTTATCCAATTTCCGTGATTCTGACAGTTCCCCAGCATTCCAGGAATTGCCACTACAACCCCAATTGTACGTTCGACCTCCCTCGACAGGTCCTCCAATATATTTCTGCCCCATTTACATGAGTGCGACATTGCGACAAGGTAATTTTCTCTTTAGACCAGGTGTGAGTGAGAACGACGTTTTCCCACTATAGATGCGTGAAATCCCTACAATCTATATCCTCCTGTGCAGAAATAATAGCCATTCATATAATAGTGTAACGAGCGGCAATTCTCGTGCATTCTAGAGCACATGTGATTTTTCTAGACTGTTCACAGTGTACAAGTGCGAAGCTCTAGTGCATTCCAGAGCATACTGACGAAGCCTGTAGCATAGTGTATGTTTTCTGATGTGCAATGAATATATTTATTTATTTATTTATTTATTCATACACGAAGGTTTCGACCGTTGAAATTCACGTAGCGCCTTCAACAGCCGAGTAGGAAACATCAGCCTAAATGGCGGAGATGCCGCCGTTCCGGAACACGCGGGAGGCACGCGAAAGGTGTAAGATTTTTCGGGAGCATTTGGAAACCGTATGCCGAGTCATTATGGAATTTGTTGGAGGACCGGTGGAAACTTCAAGAACACTAGTCAGAGGTATATATAAGCACCATAGATCGCCCACAGACCTGTATGCAATTCAAAGCGATAGCGAGCAAATTAAAGCGAGTAGTATCAGCGATATTCCCAAGCGTAAATAATTGTTGGCGTGTATTTATTGTGGTGCGAAGTAATTAACATTGTGTGTTTTAAAACGGTCGTCTCAATTATCAACGAACCTATACGCGAAATCCGTAACAATAGACATTTTCGCCTCATATAATAAGACTTCAGGAAAGAATATAAATTTGAACGGCAAACAATTTCGGATAAGCAAGTTGGTCCAAGGGCATGGGGTCAAGAAAAACTCTGCCGTATGCAGCTTTGTGAAGATATATGGAGCTATATCTCAATAGACTCTGGACCTTTTACAATCATGAAAAATTATAGTGGAACATTGTAGGTATCTGCTGCAGGCAAATATAGTAGAGGCGTATAAATGGTAATAGCGAAACGTCTGTAGCTCGTTTTTTTCTTAACGTATCTGAACAATTGATGTGTCATTTAATAGAAAATTGAATTCTTTTGCCATATTGGAAAAATTACACCCAAAAGGCTCCCCAAAACTTCCTAATCAACTTTTGGCATTGAATCGGCATGTTCACTTGATTTCAGCTCAGTCTGATATGATAACCATAGTAACTTTGAATAACACTTGGGGCTCGATACCAAGTTGCAGGCGCAAAGTTTAGGACGACGTAACTTGCCAAATACAGCGGTCTGATTGGTTGGTATCCGCCGTTGCTATGGTAACCGCACTTACGGCGGTCTCAGCCCAAACTAGGTATCGAGGGCAATCGTATGGCAACGCTGATCGAGGGGTTAGTTGTTAACAACAGCTGCGTTCCTCTTGTCATCCTTTCAAACGTCTCTCAACATCTTTATTATCACTCTACTACCGATTCCTTTTGCCAACAATCCCGGATATTTTTACTTGAACTGATATAGTGGTGTCTCACTCGCTCCTTAGCAATTTATCTCTTTTTCTCTCTCTGAGATAAGGTGAAGTGAGATTGTGGCAAAATGAAAGCACATAATTGTGACGTCAAATTAGCCACGTCACGACTGCACCAGTAGCTGGCTTGGTTTGGAAGCAGGGTCGGAAGTTCCGCGAGATGTTAAGAAATTAGAGATAAGAAAATTCACATTCACTCAAAACAACTGAAGTGCAAAATTAGTCTTTCATTGTTCTTTTCTCAAAACATCTAACATGTGACTGACAGAATGAACAAAATAAATAAGATGCACAAAATGAACAAAAACAATGAACAATTGAAAGCAACACAACAAAATATGTCAAACTGTCAAGTTAAAGGGAAAGGAGAGTGACGGATTTGGAAAAGAGCATTTAGTGGAAGAACCCAGGTCGAAGAAACCACTCAGTTAAGCCCAAAGAAGAGAATTCTCATTATGTGACAAATGGAAGACCAAGCTCTAGGAGTTGTGATCTACCGTACGGACCTACCTAACTTGCACGTTCGTAGTCCTACGTATGGGAACACACACAGTATATCTGAAAATGATATTTTCCGAGATTATACATTCTCAAGCTGCAGTCCCCTCATTTCATTTAAAATTCAAGACTCCGAGAAAAAGAAAGTCTGTTCTTCTTTTTAGTCAGATTATTATTATGTATATTAAGTCGGAGCTTGCGCCACTATACGTGATGATTCCGCAACGAATAACCAACTTTCTTGAATACAATGCGTCCTCCAGATTGAGTTGTGAAGTTACCAACAGCGAATATTCTGTGTGAAAATGTGCAGCTTTCTTTTTCTTTTACTTATTATCACTCTAAAAACTTCGCATTGAGAGAGACATTTTTATCCAAATGATACTTTTATTCACACTCAATGAATAGGTAGGTAATACAAGTACATAATCAAATATGCCCTTTTGATTGATTGGGATCCCGTCACACGACTTGATAACTGCGAGTCTACAACCTCAGCCTGGAACCAACCACAAAATTTGTATAGGTCGCCAAGAATCAAGCAAGTAAGTGCTTTGCATAATCTTGATTTATAGCGGCAGTATCAAATTTGCAAATTTGTAAATCGATTTTAAAGTTTGATCTGGTTTGATATAAATCTTATACCGACATTATTGAAAGCGACGAGTCGACGACGGAATGAATTGTACGTCACCAGAAATTCCAGAGACTGCAAAACAGCGACGGCGCCAGGAGGTGGCTAGGGTGGGCACGTGTCTCCCCTAAAATCATAGGTGCCCACCCGCATGGCCACCCGATTTCTTAGAAAATGTTTCGGAAAATCTCAAAATAAAATAAACCACACTATACCTAAATTGCATGAATAAGTAGATACTAATGAAAACAACCTGAAATACGAATGTACCCCGTTGTTTTGGTTTTTGTTCCTGAAAAAAAAATTGTTTTGAGGATGAGAGAGTGAACATATAACTAGATGAGTGCCCACCTCCCTGAATAGTGTGCCTTTTTGTGCCCACCTGTTCAAGAAATGCTGGCGCCGCCACTGCTGCAAAAGAGGCGTCATTAAACCTGCCTCATATCATATCCATCCTACTGCTGCCGTGTATAATGGCTGTTACTCATCATACTCATCAAGAGAATAATTTCCGATGGTTGCCGCGCTCGTGTCGATAAACTCAAGTTCTTCATTAGACGCTCATTGAATAATTTGCTATTATTGTACTTGAAAGTTCGCGTACAGTGTATAAGCTTCAACGTAATGTATATGGCGCTCTTTTTAATCCACCGTTAGCTATCTAATATGTGTGAGGTGCGCAAAGATAACTAGTTCTTTAATTTATTGAACTCATACTTAACAGGGTGTAGGCATTATGAAAATGGTCCTGTGTGTAACCAAGTGTGTGACTGTAACGTGATTATGGTGACTCTAAACTTTTTGCAAGATCAATATTGACTACACAAAATGAAGCTCCACAACCCAGTTAGATAGTTGGATCACTAACTTATTGCTCAAGGGCTACACTGTTCAAGGTGTACTTTGAGGTTTCGGTCCGCAGAATGTTTGCGGAATGCTATTTGTTTAAGGTTCCAAGTTTGACACGTTTAGGGCTCGAAATGCCTGGTCAAACACTTTCGATTTCGCCCCCAGGGGATTTATTAAAACTTTATTTATAGACCCTGATTATGATCCAGGCACGAGCCGGATTCCACCTTTATTGTCGCCCCAGGTGTACGCACCTTATACCAAGAACATCCCGCGGAGGATGGAATACAACACCGATGGGACGCAATCTGATGAAAATAATCAATTTGAAGAAATAAAGAGAAAATGTATGTCTGTTATGTGTTATGGTCCGGCTTAAATTGAGTTTCTATCAAAATATTTGCGCAGGAGCCCTCCGCGCGATTTTAATATGTCGACAAACACACTTAGGCGAGATAAGTCTCGGCACACACAGCTCCACCCTCATGAATTTCCTTTGCATCATCGATAATCCTTAAGATCAATATTGTAATTTGTAAGTTCACAGTTCAAGTTCAGGTGAAGCTTGTTAGCGAATCCCTTAGTTCCAAATCACTATATCCGTTGCGGAGCGAATTAGCAATTTTCTTCCTCCATACATTTATTTGAAACGAATGCCTAAAGTTTCTCTCAAAAGTCCTGGCCAAAATTGGGAGATATATTAATCAAAATTACTATACGACGGCGCCCTCGGTTGAATATAACGATTTGAAATAATAAATGAGCTACAACTTTAGCCATCACGCGCTTCATTTCATAATGAGTGATTAATAAACCATCAAGCCGGCCTTTTTGCAGGTGCGAGCTTTAGGCAATATACTAAATGCATTTCAAAAGATGTGTTCACAAATGAACGTTCTTGTTGAGCTCAATTTCAGTGTTTTAACCTGATTCAAATGAAAATGGCAATACCTTAGCGAACAATAACAAAGCACTCCCGGAAATCTGACTAGAGCACTATTTTACTTACCGAGGTTTGGTTTTTCTTTCCTAATTGAGTTTAAAATTTCAAGTATTCTATTCATCCAGTGATTCAGTCTAAAAAACTAATCCATTTATCGTTTATGGATATTCACCAAAGTATTATATTTAAGTAAGTCCGTTTGGAGTTGCCTCCGTCTCCCATCGGTCGCGTCCCCGGGTGACGAATAGGGGGATGCCCTCGCCGCTAGGCGGCGGGCAAGGGGCAATTGATATACTTTTCGCGGACCAAAACCAGGCATCATGGTCCCCCGACCATTACGGGGTTGAGCGATGGGTTGACCACCCATCCCTATAAAAACTACAAGCTACGAAACCTAAACAAGGCTCGGAATCTGGACGGATAAAAGGTAACAAAACTCGGCAAATGGAGAAGGAAAAAGATCTGATATTTGGAACGTGGAATATACGCTGACTGTTGAAACCAGGAGCATTAAAAATGATGATAGAAGAGATCAACAGATACAAACTGGCAATGGTAGATCTTCAAGAAATAAGATGGCCGGAGGGAGGGGTGCAGGGGTGTTAGAAACAGCCAAAGGAACGGTATATTATACAGCCGCAGTCAGAGGAATATTTGGAGTGGGATTTATAGTGTTGCCACAGGCTGAGCATATAGTTGTTGATTTCAAACAGCAAAGCGAAAGAATATGTGTATTGAAGATAAAGGGAAAAATGAAGAATATTCCGCTGATCAACGTACACGCTCCGAACGAAAACAAAGATAAGAAGAAAAAGAGAACTTCTATTCTGAATTGGAAGAAATTTATGACGGTTCACCAAAGTATATGACATAAAAATAATATTGGGAGACTTGAATGCGAAGATAGGAAAGGAACATCAATTTTAGAAAGTAGTGGGAACGGATAGTCTTCACGAGGAGTCGAGTGACAATGACTGCGTTTCTATCGCAGCTTTGGATCCGATCGAAACTCTATCCGATCGGGTCGATCCGCTTGAAAGTGCCGATATAAACTGTCGGGATTGAGATTTCAATCGGGTCGAGCAGTTCAAGTCGATCTGCTGCTTTGGCCGGCTTGACTTGAGTCGAGAGGATCGAGGCTTGCATCCGATCGTATTTTGCCCGATGCAAACGGGATTGGATCGAAGTGACAGATGACCGACTTGTAAACAAAGCGTAATTTTCACGGAATCAAGGGATGCCTTCCAGTAATTGTAAATAAAATACACCAAGAAAATCCAAAATTAATATCTTTTTGGTTTGGCGCAGTTTGACGCGTATTAAACCATGTTGTTGTCTCTCATGAATTCTAACCTAGTTCTAAAAGTAGTGAAATTGGATTAAGTGAAGCGGATCGAACGTGCGACGATAAAAACGCGCTTGACTGAAGCCACTCTGGATCCGATCGAAACTCGAGCGGATCGAAAACTGCGATAGAAACGCAATCAATGGCTTGAGAGTCATTGACTTAGCAGTGGCGCGAGATATGCTGGTTGAGTCTGTGATGTTCCCCCACAAGCAAATACATAAAGGCACTTGGGTATCGCCCGATGGAAACACAGTCAATCAAATAGACCACATTCTTGTAGACATAAAAGGCATGGCACTAATATACTTGACGTTAGAACTATGAGAGAAGCATCCATGAATACCGACCACTTCCGGGTTGAAGCGAGACTTCAAGTGAAACTGAGCACAAGACTGAAAGAAAAAAAGAAACGTACGAGCAGATGGAACGTCAAAGCCCTAAAAAATAATTTGATATGTACAAGAAAAGTGGCAAAAAGCGATAGATCGAGGACTAGTCGGGAAAGAGAGAGAAGATAGAAATACGAATCAATTGTGGAAAGAAATGGAGAGTTTGCTGAACAGCACTGCAAAGCAAATCTTGGGGATTGAAAAGCAAGAAAAGGAGAAGGACTGGTTCGATCAAGAATGCAAAGATAAAGTATAGGAGAGAAATTCAAGGTAAGAAGAAAATGGCTCCAGGAAGCGAATGAGGATAGACTGATGGAATGAAAACGATTAAGAAAAGAGACGGATGAATTATTGAAACAAAAAAAAAACGAAGAGAACAAAACTTAATAAAGATGTGGTGAAAATAATACGGAGGAGCCATCACCTGGCATGGGAGAAGTAGAAACCGTGATCAGAAAGCGGAAAAACCATTATAAAGCAGCGGAAAGTCATGGAATAAACGCAGAATCACTAAAGGCTGGCGGGTCATATTTATGAGAAAACATCCACGCCCTGATCCTCTCCCTGAGAGGAGGAGATACCGGGAGACTGGAAAACAGTACCTTATCTTTTCTCAAAAAAGGGAGAAAAGATTAATGTGCCAATTATAGGAGCATAACATTGTTGAGTGTGGTGCGTACAAGATATTGGCGCTGTAGTAATATACAACAGACTAATTGGAACAGTGGAAAAAGAAGTGGGCGAAGACCAGGGTGGATTTAGGCCCAACCGCTCGACAGTAGACCAAATATTCACAGTGCGACAAATTATGGAAAAGTGCAAGGAATATAATACAGGACTGAAAATGATATCCATAGACTACATAGAAGCATACAAGAGGATAAAGAAGGAGAAGATTGAGAAAAGTTTGAATGAATTGAACCTTTTTAAAAAAGCTTGTTAGAATGATATGGTATTATTGACATTGACAGGAACGGAAAGCAGGATACAAATTGGAACGGATCTGTTGAAAAGTTCCAACATCGAGAGCGGACTTCGACAGGGCGACCCACTATCAACTGTACCTACTCTTCATCTGCGTCTTATAGAAACTGTAGTGCGAGGATCAGGACTCATACAGCAAGGGACAATACTTCATAAATCCGTACAGATTCTTGCCCATGCTGACGACCTGGTGCTGATAAGAAGAGACAGGAAAAAGTTTAGAAGAGAAAGTTTTGAAGCGCTAGATCGAGAAGCAAATAAAGTGGGACCGGAGGTGAATGATACTTGAAAATGAAGCTTCAGAAGTACAAGGACGGGACAGAAAACAACATAAGGATAAGAAGATATACAGTATACATTTGAGAAAACCAAGCAGTTTTTACATTTGGGAGCACTAGTCATGGACGATAATGACATCTTAGCAGAAACAACACGACGTTTGATGCAAGCAAATGAAGCTTATTTCAGTGCACTATACCCGTACTGAAATCGAAAACGCTTAGTAAAACTACCAAGATAAAAGTTTACAAAACCATATAAGACCAGTAATACTCTACACGGCAGAGACATGGACTCTAACAAAGAAAGATATCGGCAGACTGATGCTCGTATTTGAGAGAAAAGTGCAAAGCAAAATTTTTGGCGCGCATTTAAAGAGGATAACGGGACATACAGAATCCGATACAATCAAGAACTAGCCCGCAAGTATATAATGAAGATGACATAACGGCATTGACAAGAAGAGCAATTTTGACATGGGCGGGTCACGTAGTGAGAATGGGCCAAAATAGAGCAACGAGGAAGTCTTAGATGAAAGCATTGAAAGAGCCCGAGCGAGATGAAGACCTAAAATGAGGTGGCTTGATACGGTGGGAGAGATAGCTGAAAGAATAGAAATGCCGAATTGGAAAACAACAGATGCAGACAGAGACGTCTGGAGGAAGCGAGTAAAGGAAGCCGAATAGCCCTTGATGGACTGTGAAGGCCGAGGTGAAGGCTATATGATGAATGAATAGATGAATTATACTCAAGTAATATTTAATTTGGTAGAAATTGCCAATTTGAAATATTTTTTTGCTTTGAGTGTTCTATAGTTCGGAACTTCTATATTTTGTTATAGTTCCATTACCATATCATATTGATAAATGAACAAAAATCATTATAAATTACATAAATGGGAATAAATTAAATAGTAAACATGTCGTCTAAGTCTTTCCCCGTGGGAAGGGTGCCTGTTATGGCAGCACCATTTCCACGTTGCACTGCCAAACTGACGTGCTGAAGCAGATAGGTTGTTGCCCTCTTCTCGCCAGTTTGGTCAGTGATTCGCCGTCCCACTTCTTTTATAGCGAAAAGCCTTCTTTACCCCATACACCACTGGACTCTACAGCAATTGGTATGAAAATAAAACGATCCTGTAGAAAAGAATAGTATTTCTTTTTTCTTTCTTCGCCGCACTCTGCTGCGTAACCAACATGAACCGCAGTTCTTGGAAGGTAAGACGAAGCAAATGTGTCGTTACGCGTAAAGTCCCAGACCAGCGGTCTTCCACGTTTCCAAGGGATCAGGGTCATCCCGTCTGGTCTCTTTCCATCCATACTTGAGCATCCAACGGGTTCAAGAATGGACGGTATGTTCGCTGATCTCAAGGCTTTTTTTTTTTTAAAGATATTGACTTTTTGTGCCTATCCTCTAATGTCCTGTAATACTCGCAATAGGACAGAGCGTTCATGATTTTTTTTCTGTAAATTCGCGGTACTTACGGGCTCTAGGTACTCGCCGACGAAAAGCAGATACACAAGGGCTTTTTTAGCCCGCGCAAGCTCTCGATAATTGTTATTGTTCTTTCACTGGTCGATGCGGCCTTATGGTAAAACTTCTAGCACATATACGCACCTCGACAGTGTTTTTATTATTTTGTGAAAACTAAAACTACAACTACAACACTTACTACAGATAAATGCCATTTTTTCAATATTTTAGCATGTTGGAGCATCAAGATGATCACCAAAAATATAAGTTTCGTTCGATTGCAGTTAAATTTTTCTTAGCTGGGCGTGACTGTGCATTTTTGCAAATATTTTAGTCATCAACTCATATTTGAATTTTCATTCTAGATTTGACTGCTAGCCAATACAGGGTGTTTCAGGGATGATAGCAAAAAATTCAACTGTGAGTAGATCTCGTCAAAATATGACGAAAACCTATATACCATTTTGCAAAGTTTGGCCTAATGACGAAGATACAGCCCTCCAAAGTTCACTTTTTTCGGATTTCAAAAATCTGTAACTCAGGAACGTTTCGACAAATTTAGCGTTAATTTAGCAAAAACTGGTTTGTCATGATGATCTATCAACCTGCCAAATTTGGAAAGAATCCAACCAGTGGTGTAGGAGTTATGAGGGTCAATAATTTAGAAGCATCCGGAAAAAAGTTGACTCAAGGTGACCCCTCATAACTTCTACGCAACTGATTGGATTCTTTCCAAATTTGACAGGTTGATAGATAATTATGACAAACCAGCTTATGCTGAATTAAAGCCAAATTTGTCGAAACGTTCTTGGGTTTCAAATTTTTGAAATCCGAAAAAAGTGAACTTTGGAGGGCTGTATCTTCGTCATTACACCGAACTTTGCAAAATGGTATATAGATTTTTGTCATATTTTGACAAGATCTACCGACAATTAAATTTTTTGCTATCATCCCTGAAACACCCTGTATAATGAGCAATCAAACTTCCGAATATGTTTTCAAAACATTGGAGAAGGCAATGGAATATGCTTTTTTCGGAAGATATCGAGGCAGACATTTTAACCTTACCACCTGAGGTCGACGAGCTGACGGATGAGAAGGCGTGTGAAGATGGCGAGTTTGTTTCATCGATCGTCAAAGATATCCCAGGCTGTACCGAAGTCGGCATCCTTGACGATATCAATGAGGAAGGCGCCACGTCCACGTACCCACTGGAAGATGACAATGACGACGATAAAGACGACTTACCATTCGCGTCGTTGACTGCCAGAATCAAAGGTCCTTCGACAAGCCGCCGGTTACTTTCGCAGAAAAATAGGGCAGTCAAGACGACAGTTACTACAAAATGGAAGCATGTTTTGCCGGAATACCAAAGCGACCCGTTATAAGACGGACCCGATAGGAAACTTGCGTCACTGAAGGCGACTCTGGGAGAGGCAACGCCTGTAAATATTTTTGATGACGAAGAGTAAGGGTAAAAAAGTGGTACTGTAGCCTAGTCACCCGCGTCGTTGATATGGCTGTTGGCAATGCGTTCCTTTTATACCGAAACCTTCATGGTGAAAGTCAATTTCCACATTCCACAAAGAATTCCAGAAGGTCTATTGCACTGCAGTAGGTACCTAATTATTGGACACGCCAAACAAATCAAACAAGCGAATATGACTCATGGGCATGAGGCTCAGTAGCGCACTTCCTTTTTGGAGGATTAGTGAACGCAAGATGTTAAGTGATTAGGGTTCTACCGTCTTGAGCAAAAAATTCAATATGGCGGCCAAGATATCGACAGAATCATGAAATTCGGATTGAAAATCACAATGATCGTACTAGACAAGGGTAAGTTCCAAGTTTCATGAAAATCGTTCCACTAACAAGAGATTTCAATATGGCGGCAGAATTATGAAACTCAGCTTGAAAATAGAAATGATCATACGAGACAAGCGTAACTCTCAAGTTTCATGAAAGTCCTTCCACTTATAAGAGATTTCAATATGGCGGCCAAGATGGTGGGGCAATCATGAAATTTGGCTTGAAAATAAGAATGATCGTACTAGACAAGGGTAAGTTTCAAGTTTCATGACAATCGTTTCACTAATGAGAAATTTCAATATGGCAGCCAAGATGGCGGCCGAATTATGAAAGCCAACCTGCCTATTTGGTCCTTGAGGACCTGAGCTATCCACCGGATAAAGTTCAATCTTCAAGGGCTGTAGCTTCATTTCCCGAGGAGAAGTTCAACTTCATCGAAGTGCACAGGAGATCTCTGTTTTTTGAGAATAATGATAACGATGCGTATTGATAACAAAAATAGTGCCCATTGGCCACCCTTGGGGACATCAGCTATTAATCGGAAAAAAATTCCAAGACTCTTGTTTCAATTCTCGAGAAGGAGTACAGCGTCTTAATTTCTGCACGGACTCGGACAGACAGACAGACAAACCGGCCACATAAGCGTCATTTTGTTACTTATATAAAAAAATGTTCTCCAACTGATTTCGACCTCCTGAACACGAATATCGGGTTCACTTTTGAATTGGAACATTTCTTTTTTATCGAAAAACCGAAAAAATGGTAGCCTGTCACATGATTTTTAGTGATACCTACCTACTTTTTTTTTGTTATTGAACAAACATGTTTCGTAATTTAAGTGCCATTATCCTTCAGGTACCTAGTATTGGCTATTTCAAAATGTTCAAATACTATTTCGGCACGTCTGATTTTAAATTTGTAAGGTCGTGTAATATGCGCCGAGCCGTGGCTTTGCGGTCGTTTTCAAAAATTGATAACAATTGACCCGACGGTCGGATCGAAGTGGGGTTTTTGTCAAAAGAAAGTTCAAATTGTTCTCTAAATATAATGCCGTACATGCAGTGATGTATTTCATTAAGAAATTGTAGCTGCCTGCATATCGCAACTTTCTACATCTTATCGCGAATGCCAGCACTTGATCGGCGAAGCCGCCCTACACCAAAATGTTATTTTTGTAATTGTTCATGATTACTTCGGCAAAATTTTTCTTGATTCGCGTACCAAGGCCATGAGCTACCCATTCGAGTTGAAATATTTTCTGTATTGAATTTTGTTTTGTTCGGAGGAAAGGATATCAAGCACCAGCAAGCAACGAATAAATCATTTGCGGTCGAGCCGTAGTTTCGGAGTCATTTTCAAAAATTAATAACTATTGGCCTGCACCTCGCACCGATGTGAAATGTTCATTAAAATGAAGTTCAAATCATCCTCTAAATGTAACTCCGCATATGTGTTATGGTAAAATGATAAGATAGGGTACTTCCTCGCATGTGATAACTTTCGAGATCAGGCCGGCTTCTGAAATGCAGCATTCAACGGCGATGCCGCGTCACACTAAATTGTTATTATTGTCATTGTTTATTATTATTTCGTCGAGATTTTTCTTGGTTCGGGATACAAGGTCATGAGCTACCCAATGGATTAAAATTTTTTCGCAAAAACCTTTTCGTCTAGGACTAGATGCTGTGACGGACGGACGGACGGACGGACGGACGGACAAAGCGAGGACAAAAGCGCCTTCCCGTTTGGAGAAGTGCGCTAAAAAGGCAGACCGTATAGCTTTCCTTCAACTTCTAGATCGAAGGTGTCTGATGAAATAAGGTAGGTACAATGAAAGAGGTTATGTAATCGAGAAACGTGACAAGCAACGCCGCTGTCAATACCAAAATTGCTCAGGTAAACCCCTAACATTTTGCAGCAAGTGCAATGTTACTCTGTACACGATCCTTTTTCCCGAATACCATCAAGAACAGTAAAGTGAAACAGTTCATTATAGTGCAGTAAAGATAGTCAAAAAAGACCCCAAACCTTGAAAAAATTAATTCATGAAATTTTATAGCAGATATCGATTCAGAATTTCATTCTTCACCACATACTCAAAATCCCCAAAAATCCCAGTTGAGCATTCTTCTTGCGGCGCTGTCAAAGTAGGTATATCATGTTTGCTGCAACTAGTCCGAAAATGGTATTCTTGTTTTTGTCACACTAGAGCTACATTGTTGGCTTAGAACTATTGGTATATACTGCAGAGCATGACCAGACCTTCGTTTAAACCTCTAACTCGTATTTCCCCCCCCAAAAAAAAAACACGGAAGTCGTTTTAATTTCCAATTAACAGTGTTGATTAAGTATAATCCGAGGGTTAGTAACCAAGTTTATTACAATCTGTTTGATTTGTGATAGAGACATGAAATTTGGTATGAGTGGTCTTCATGGTCTTTTTTCCAAATGTAAACATGACGCTTCGCCATATTTTGAGTAGGGGGGCCTAAAGACCCCCTTGAAAATTTGAAGTCTCAGGACTCTCAGGAATAACTCTCACAAACCACCGGTAAATATCGTCACACATTTCAAAAAGTAATCATTTGACTCTACACCAAACCTTGACAAGAGACACAATAGTTGTCGCCATGTACGCATTGTTCTTCGTGTTGAAAAAAAATTCTTTGGAGTGTCAAAAAAAAAACAGTTTCCAATGATTTTTCAATCTAAGAAACGGTAAGTTAATCTGCTGTGTATCATTATTCACTAATTTGTATTTGCCGAAGCTATTCATAGAGTCTGTTTTTTGATATTGTCATTCTAGGGATGACAGCTCCCGAAGAAATGAGCCAATTCAAGTGTGAAGTTCAACAGCGTTTTTTGATTGTTCCAAATCAATATGATCGACAATTTATGAATGGATGGATAGCTGGAACTGTTTTGTGACCTAATTTTATATGACTACACGTGGAACCAAGCGCAAAAGCATAGGAGAATTTTTTTTTTGCGTCGCTCACCATTATAAAATTTGTGCCCCTAGGGTGTGTTGAAAATATTTCTATACCGTGTATTCACTCGAACTGAGTGCTTTGAAGTATTCCACGCCTCAATCCTTATTCTTTGTGCCTTCTACTTGACAACTGCAGATCGTATTGACGTTTGTCTATACTCTTTAGTCTGTATTCGCTGTTGTTTCGCCAAAGTAGCATGAAATTTGGTGCAATTCTAACAATGATAGGTGGCGGTAAAAAAAAAAATCGGGGTTTTTGCGCACCACTCCTCATCTAGTTATACTCAATAAAATTATAAAACAGTTGAAGCTATCCACCCAATAATAAATTGTCATTCATATCAATTGGTAACATCGAAAAAAACGCTGCTGAACTGAGAACTTGAATTGGCTAGTTTCATCTGGAATTGAAGCTTCTAGATGTCAATATGAAGAAATGGACTTCATCAATGGCTTCGGCAGATACGAATTAGTGGATAATGATATGCGGAAGATAAATTTATTCATCTATTACATGAAAAAATTATAAAAACCTGTTTTTTTTTTGACATTCCAAAGAATTTTTTTTTCATTATGAAGAACAGTGCGCACATGATGAAAACTGGTGTGTCTCTTGTAGAGATTTAACGTGGAGTCAAATGATTACTTTTTGAGATGCGTGACAATTATTTTAATGGTGGTTTGCATGAGTTTCTGCAACTTCAATTTTCAAGGGGGTCCCTAAGCCCCCCCAACCAAAATGTGGCGAGACACAATATCTACATTTGAAAAAGGGGCCATGAAGACCACTTATACCAAATTCCATGCCTTCATCACAAAAATAACAGATTTTATTAAATTTGGTCACTAATCCCCGAACTACACTCGATTACCACTGGTAATTGCAGAATAAAGCGAGTACGTCTCTTCTTTTGCGGGAAATAGGAGTTCAGCGGTTCAGATGACGTTCTGGTCATGCCCTGGAGTATATACCAACAGCTCTGAACTAACAATATAGCTCTAATGTGACAAAAGCGAGAATACAATTTTCGGACTTGTTGCAGCAAACATGATATACTTTGACAGCGCCGCAAGAAAAATGCTCACATGGGATTTTCGGGGATTTTGAGTACATGGTAGAGGATGAAATTCTGAATCGATTAGAGCTTAATTTTTTCAACCTCAAAACCTATCTTTACTGCACTATTACTACTATTGTTCATTTTTGAAGTGTTCAATTTTGTTTGTTTCTATTATATTTATTATTATATTTCATTATTGATATTATAAAGAGAGTTGTATCATTTTTTGTAATTTTTCCTGTGAAATATATGCGATTTTTCAAAAGATTTCATTTTATTTTTATTTACCACAATAATACTCATATCCGCCCAGCGTCCTATTTATAGGACAGCACTTTTTGGAAAAACTAGAGTGTTTTTTTCAATTTGGTCAACGCCTCCAGTTTTAGCATGTCCTAAATAGCAATATATCCAATTTTTGCAAAGATTCTAAAGAAAAAAACTATTTGGGCGTCAATGGGTTAATTTCACTTATCCAAAATATCAGTCAGAAATCTCACTCGCAAAGGAATACCACGATTCTGCATCCTGCAACTCATCGTGCAGAAAGCAGCTGACCTCTTTCTCATTTCTTTGTTTGCAATCACAACGACTCTACCACAACTCGCCACAACACAAGCAAATGGCGTGTAGTAAAAACCCTTGGCAAACCGCGTTCAAGAGTTTCAAAATTGTCTAATAAAAAAAAAATGAAAAATTAAAGCGATATAGGCGAAAGGACTCCGCACGATTCTTATGAAAAATGGCTCCCGGTTAAATTCTCTGAATTTTTGATATGTTGTAGCTCATGAGATACTTATCAAATACCGTGAATCCCAAACTCAAATAATGGACAGTTTTTTACTCACAGGGGGTTGAAGTTGGAGGTTTTGACGGCTTCAAAATGATATTATGACGTTGATAAAAGCTTTTTATTTGGTTTCTCTTCAAGTTGTGTTTGATGCTAAATGTATTTATTTGACAAAAAAATATCAACCCCCTCCTCCACCCCCAACCTTTATCTACCATCATAAAATCCGAGATTACTCCCAAAAACCATGCGGATGGCTTCTGTCATTTAAATTATGAATTTTGACATAAAACTTATTTCCCACCCCTAATGTTGGGGTGCCGATTTTCCAATTTTCCTCAGTTAATTTGGCTGAATTTTTGGTATTGTGTACTTCTAATTCTGCTGAACAAAAAGTTCCTATGTCAAAACTTATTCCTATGGACAGTTTTTGTTCTACAGGGGACTGAAGTTGAAGATTTGAGAGCATAAATATTGAACTTCAGTCCCCTGCAGAACAAAAACTGTTCATAGGAATAAGTTTTGGTATGAGAACTTTTTGTTCAGCAGATCTAGAAGTACACAATACCAAAAATTCAGCCAAATTTACCGAGGAAAATTGGAAAATTGGCACCCCAACATTAGGGGTGGAAAATAATTTTTATGTCAAAATTCATGATTTAAATCACAGAAGCCATCCGCATGGCTTTTGGGAGTAATCTCGAATTTTATGATGGTAGATAGGGGTTGGGGGTGGAGGAGGGGGTTGATATTTTTGTGTCAAATAAATACATTTAGCATGAAACACAACTTGAAGAGAAACCAAATTAAAAGCTTTTATTAACGTCATAATATCATTTTGAAGCCGTCAAAACCTCCAACTTCAACCCCCTGTGGATAAAAAACTGTCCATTATTTGAGTTTGGGGTTCAAGGTATTCGATTAGTATCTCATGAGCTACAACATATCAAAAATTCAGAGAATTTAACCGGGAGCCATTTTCCATAAGAATCGTGCGGGGTCCTTTGAAAAATCCAGATATTTCAGTATTCCAGGTCACGACGGCGATCTGATTACTGGTCCAAAACATCCTTGTGATCTAAAAAGTCTGGAAATCATCGAAGAAATCATTTACACAATAGTAAATTTTATGTTTCAAAAAAATGTATCCAATAATAATAATAATAATAAATGATATTTATTGAACTGTTATGTTCAAAGGGCTATCGACCGAGGTCCTTCTGTCCTTAAGCTACAATTTTTTTATTTTTTCTTCAAGATTTACCTAGAAAAGTGATTCACAACAAATCATATTTAATGTAGAGCTAATTTTTGTGTGGATTTTTCAATTGTTTTATGGAAGTTGCTCTTCTTTCATGTCTTCGAGGATTGCCCTGATGGTCAGGATTGGCAGCTTCCTTTTGGGGGGAGATGGAACCCTTCCCCTACACATTGCATCCAACCATTCCATGTGTTCCCCATTGGCGAATTTTGTAGCTTTAGAGTATTAGTAGTAGTAGTAGTAGAAAATTAAGAAATATATAAAAATTAAAAACTACAAGAAATGCCCCTTGAGGCCCTACGGCTGAGGGCCTACCGGGAGATGCCCGGCTGCCCGGCGGGCCAGCTCGCGCCTGCGTAAAAGTATTTATGATCATTGAGAGTATAATCGAAAACCGTTGGGATAAAGATACGGGGGTAAAGACGGAAAGGATTTTATGACGCTGATAACGTAATGACGACGGAAAATTTCTTGTCCGATGTCGCACACTCATTAGTAGGTAGGTAACTACGCTGTAAGCCCACCAAATTCAGCTCATAGACGTGATTTAATTATTAATTGTGCATGCACAGACAACCCCTGCCTCTCTCCAAAATCACGAGTAATTTTAACTTTTGCAAAGTCGCCTCTTTGAATATTCCAAAAGATCCCTGCTCGACTAATTAGTTATCAGCCTTTTGGAGCGAAATGTGCGCGCGCGATTTTAGTGCCTGAGAAAAGTTTCAAAAGCTGCGAGGTGTTGTCCCGCGCTTGAGAGCAATTATTTACACAGACTTAATGCCAAGCATTATTTTCTACAACATGTGCTCCTTCAAGCTACTCCGAAAAGTGAATTTTAACTGACAATTTACTAGCACTTTGCATGCAATTACGTCATGCCAGCGTATACTTGAAATCAAGCTCTGTTTGTTATGCACAAAGTTCGCTATATGAATGGGGATGCAACGGCCTAAAAATATCATTTGTATGCATTTTGTATACCATCGTAATTCCACTGCCAGGACAGGGCTGATGCAGCTTATGCGCCCGATGTATATTTGAATAATTTAACAAGTTTATCTGGGCAGGTAGTTAGCATATTTCAATCTCTTTTTAGAAGAAAACCGCCTGATAATCCCCTTATCGAAACTTTCAAAGTGGTATTAATCTGGGGGATGATTCACATCCAGTTTTTTTTTGTAATCATCACTTTCAAGTCAATTTGCGCTCTCAGAAGATTTAGGCTTGCCGACAAACCCGCAATGTAAAGTTCATTCACCACTCATCTTTCAACCGTTCAACCCGTCACGGCATAAACCTGGGCCTGTATTGCCACCGTCGTGCAGCATTGTAATAAATCTTAAATTACAAGGGAAACCCCCATGAAAGCCGAGAGACCCAACTTTTTCCAACTTTGGCCGAACAAAAACGATTACGAGGCAAAATTTCTCTATTAAATACCGGACCGCGGTATAAATCTCGCCACTGTATCTTCCCATAATCCCTGCGTCGGGCTTCCATAAACCTCGCCAAGGAGATTCCGCATCCCTTAAAACCGGACATAGACAACATACGGACGACGTGATGGGAATCCCGCATTAGTCTTTATTCAGCCATACGTCAAGGATTTGCAATCGATAATACCTCTGCTGACCGCTGATGTACTAAGCTCATAAATACTGCTAAAACTGAGCCCGGAGGGAAGAAAGAACTGGCGGTGGAAAGATGTCAGATTTATACCTACCGACTGTAACAACGACGATCAAAGGTTTACGACGTATAAACTCGCAGTTATGGCCTCTGTGCTATCGCTAGTTTGACTCTTGTTCTTGTTTGTTCGGTTTAGCATCCAGAGAGCATTTAACTGTATCTGAGAGGCGGAGGATTGTGGAAATCTACGTTGCCCCACACTACTGATTGACAGCTTAGGTTTGATAACATTCAACATTTATTGCCCAATAAAAAATACTTCAAAAGTTTCCAAATCAAGGAAGATGATTAATAAAGTTTAAAAGTTTGCTCTGGCAGCAATGTTACCCATCTACCCCTACCCATGGCTATATTGTTGGAAAGAATGCAAAATCGGAGCCTTATTGCATTCCTATGCGTAGTTTGTCAAGAAATACTCATATTTTACCTACAACGTGCAAGGAATGACACCCATTTTTTTTACACTAGCATGACATTTGTGACAGGAGCCGTAGCAAACCTACTGTACCTATTCTAAACACAATCATATTTGTTACGATTCTGCCTTGGGTACTTTTTTGATTGAGATCAACAAAGGTTCGAGAATCAAATTAATATTAATCACGATGTACTACTAATTTACAAATCACATAAACTGTCGCACTTTAATATCGTATTCCGCCGTCTTCACACTGTGTCGCTCTAAATTCAACTTTGCTCTCTGATGCTGAGCCGCTCCTCCATACAAAAATCGCTTCTGCATTTCAGAATATACAGGACTTTCTTCGGAAAAGCCCCTAAGGTTGTCTTGATTCCGGCATATTTCATTATTTTGTATTTGAGAGAACTTTAGGGAAGTCAATTGGTAGGTTAAGGTATTGTAAATAAGTATCCCTTATTTTAGAAACATCGGTTTTGACTTACGACTTTTTGTGTAGAAGTTTGATGACAAGGTGGTTAGACCGGCGGACATCAAAGCGACGCATAGTGAGTTTGTTTGGAAAATGTGCTAAAAAAGTAGGTACATCGCTGGAAGAATAATGACTCTAATGTTGAAGAAGTTTTGGTTGACTCTAAATTATTCATCATTATTGCCAACGACTATTTCTAAGACCCGGACAAGCAGTAATTGTATGATATGCTGTTGAATTTTTAAAAGTACAGTACAAATCCATTACTCAATCTGTGTTAAATAGTTTCCGAGATACAGTTGAGTTTTTAGCAGAATAACGGTTCAAGTGCAAATCTAATCATTTCAATTTTCAACTGATACCTACGAGTAGGCACCTACGTATACGCAATAAAAAAAATCCATGTAAAGTACCCAATCGTTTTTTTTCTTTTGTTCTGAAGTCAATTAACAGAAAGGGAATTGTTCGCAAGTGTCTGCCACATATACTTGTGACTGCTTAGTTCTATTATGACGACTAGTCAAGAAATAATCCTCAAGTATATGGCAAGGGCCCCATGTCCTCATTTTGTCTCTACAGCCTGTTCGGGTCTGGTTATAGGGTGATTGCATGAAATTCGTTCACCTGATCACCGGCAGGCAGCGCAAGGATAGAGAGTTATGTTTTGACGTTTGTTAGGGAATTGCATTGGGGCCATAGACAAACATTGGGACACACAACAGGTGTAAGGCATTGCTGGAATGATAGAAATCACAATCTCGATCTCGTAAACGCCGAACAAACCAGCATGTGAAAAAAACACGTAAAAATGACAGTATTCAGTGAGGTTATTCCGGTTGACGTTGACTCCGCATGGATGAAACTGACAGATGACAATGACACTATTGACATTTTGCCATAAACTCCCTCTACATGCAATCACCCTATTACAAACTTTGAGGGATGATCCCCCATCGAAAATAAAGCCGAAAGAACAAACCAGGCCATCTCCCCACCTTGCAGTGTGTCTAACAGGAAGCCTCGCTCAAAAAAAAGTCTTCGCAGCAATAAATCATTTTGGTACATTATTACAAAAAGTACACATAAAACACGTACACACATCATACAATAAGAAGTATCGTTATTGTTTTATTAGCTTGGAAACTGTTTGAAACTTGCTTGGCAAAAAATTAATAATGATGGTACCTACTCTAAAACTTCAATGAAGTGATATCGAAATATACTACCTTCCAAAAAAAGTGCAACACCTCGATGCCGTTGGCTGATTTTGATCAAATTTTCACAAAACAAGTATTTCATCTACACTAACAAATGATTAACATTCTGGATATCTAGGCGCTGTAGTTGTTTTGTTTTTCCCCTTGGTAACCGTAAAACACAAGAAATTGTTTTTCGTTTTTCCTGGTTGTTACAAACCACATTTTTTGCAATAAGTTCCAATAGTGAACCCCAAGAGTCCTGAAATGCCAAGAGCCCGTCAACCCCGGCAGTACCATCATTTAACTGAGTTCCAGAAGGGACAGATTATTGGCTTAAAAAATGAGGGGATTTCGTATCGAAGAATTGCGAGACTTGTTGGTTGCAATGCTTCGACTGTGATGAGATGGTGGCGGAGATGGAACGAGGAGGCCAATTATCGGCGACGGAATGGATCTGGTCGTCGTAGAGCCTCCACGGTACGTCAAGATCAACGTCTTCGAGTAGCGGCTGTAAGAGACCGATTTACGACAACCCGAGCAGTCGGAAACGAGTGGGTTGCAGCTATAGGACGCCCAATCTCAATGAGCATGGTCTATAGAAGAATTAGGTCTTTTGGGCTAAGTTCTTATCGTCCGCTGTTAACCCTTCCCCTCACTCCTGTTCACCGGGCCAGAAGATTGGAGTGGTGCAATGAGCGCAGAAACTGGGTCCAAGAATGGCATCGGGTGGTCTTCAGTGACGAGTCCCGCTTTTGTCTTTGGGCTCATGACGGCCGGGGGAGGGTGAGGCGCTTTCGTGGGGAACGGCATAGTCCCGAATTTTTTGCCGAGCGACACACTGCCCGTACCTGTTCATTGAGGGCACTATGACAGCTGCATCTTACATCGCGAGTGTGCTGGAACCCGTTTGCCTTCCATACCTTCAGGGGCTCAACAACCCTATTTTCCAGCAAGACAATGCACGTCCTCATACGGCAAGAGCTTCAATGCAGTTCCTGGAAGATGCACACGTTGACGTGCTTCCATGGCCTGCTTGCTCTCCTGATTTGTCGCCCATCGAACACGTGTGGGATATGATGGGAAGAAAGGCGGGACAATTACGCCATCCTCCCAACAACTTGGAAGATCTCCGTATGGCCTTGCAAGAGGCATGGGATGGCTTGTCACAAGCGGCAATCGACCACTTGATTGAAAGCATGCCTCGTAGGGTTAATGAGTGTCGGGCAAATCGTGGAGGAGCGACACATTATTAATTTTTTCTGAAGTTCCTTGTATTACGATTTCCAGAATCTAATCGTTTGTTTCTATTGTTAAAACACATGTTTTGCGAAAATTTGAATAAAATTGATCCACGGCTTCATGGTGTTGCACTTTTTTTGGAAGGCAGTATATACAGGGTGATTCACCACCAAATGGACATAGCCTAAGGGCAGGTCCAGTTTTACCAGGCGAACCAGGATCTGGCTTTGAAATTTTTTTAACACTGTTTGTTTCGAAGTTACAGGGTGATTCATGTATTTTGTCGAATTTTTTGACAAGCCGTATCTTCAGAACGACCGAATAGATTGGATTGAAATTTTGTGGGTTGATTCTTCTATTGATATCTGACACATCGCCCTATCAAACAGTTTGAAGTTTCCAGGGCCGGCCTTGTAAAAAAAACTTCAAAGCTTTTTTCAAAAAAATACATTCTGTATGCACATTTTCCAAATTTCATTTTCAAATTCGGAAACTACATCAAACATACTGATAATAACGCGAAAAAAATTGCTTGGCACCATTGAGCTGTCAAGAAAATTTTGACAATCGTAATGATTTTTGAAGTTAAGATTTTTTCTAAATTAATATTTTTAAATATTTGCAAAGGATCTATTATGGCCCGGAATTTCAGCCGTTTCGTCAGAAAAATGAAAATGACATTTTCCTCGTTTTCTCAGAAATAACAAAAAATTTCATCAGAATTTTCAAAAAAAATTTGATAAGTTCCTCAATTTCAGCTCAAATTGGGATAGAAGTGAAGCTGAGGGACGTGACAATAATTTTTTGAAAATTCGGCTGAAACTTTTTGTTACTACTGAGAAAACGAGAAAAATGTCATTTTTACTTTTATGACGAAACGGCTGAAATTTGGGGCCATAATAAATCATGTGTGAATATTTGAAAATATTAATTTACAAAAAATCCTAACCTCAAAAATCATTAGGATCATCAATTTTCTTTTGACAGCTTGATGGTGCCAAGCAATTTTTTTTGCGATATTGATAGCATGTTTCATGTAGTTTTTGAATATGAAAATGAATTTTGAATAATATGCATACAGAGTGTCTTTTTTCAAAAAAGCTTTGAAATTTTTTTTTCAAGGCCGGCCCTGGAAATTTTCAACTCTTTGATGAAGTGATGTGTCAGATATCAATAGAAGAATGAACCCATGAAATTTCAAACCAATCTGTTGGGTTGTTCTAAAGTTATGGCTTGTCAAAAAATTCTACGAAATACATGAATCACCCTGTAGCTTCGAGACGAACAGCGTTAGAAAAATTTCAAAACCAGATCCAGGTTCGCCTGGAAAAACTGGACCTATCCTTAAGCTATGTCCATTTGGTGGTGAATCACTCTGTATTTGCCAAATGTGACCTGAGATGAAATAAGTAGTCATTAATGCAAAAAAAGGCAATGAAATAAAAAGAGAAACTGTATGTGACACGTAAGACTACCTCTCATCTGCGATTTGCGGTAAAAATAGGAGATTATTCAACTAGTTTAAAAGTTTGAAAGGCACGAGCAGAGCAAATGTTTGGAACATGACCTTTTCGATGTAGAAATTAGGGGTGAATAGTTTCATCTCCATCATACCTATTTTACGTTAATTGATGTACCGTTGTACCGTTGAGGGCAGTCTAAAGCCCATAACTCGGCTAGCCTGAACGGGTGCTTGTTTTTTTTTTGTAAAAAGCAAATATCTGATTATTTCTGTGAAAGCTCAGCTTTATACGAAAAATGCCCACCTCGGTAGTAATATAGAGCATTTTGCATAGTATGTATGATTGGCATGCGCGCACCACTTCTTTACAGTTGTTGGTTGCATCAGAAAAAAAATCATATCTAAAAACTATAAGTTCTAAATCAAAATTTATTCTTTTAAACAATTCTGCAATACTTTGGCTCCAATCGCTTCGCTGGTTGTATATAGAAAACTGTGAAAATAAAAATTTTCCTCGCTGATTGAAAATCATGCTGCATTCATAGCCGATGAAAATATTTATAAGCCTTATAGATAAATAATGAACCATTGTTTCTCAATCGCTGTCACACTGTAACAAAGGTTGGGATCCATGCGTTTTCTCTATTTTAAATGAGTTTCACGAAATGTGCATTCTTTTTTGTTGTTAAAGGTTGTTTATATTTGACCGATCATCTTTAAACGTCGTCGGTATCAACCTGCAATAGTTGAGATTCGATTAGCGAAAGAATGAACTGGATATATTGAACCGTTCAAAAGATACGGAAGATTTAGGTGAATTGTGTTGAGAAACGAGGAACGAGGAGAAAGAAATAAAAAAAAAAATAATCACGAAAAAAAAAGCGGCCACAAATAGCTTCCGCCACTACGTCTGGCGAGGTTTGAAAACTTATGGTCCTGAAATGCTCCCTTGAAAAGATACAGGGTGTTGAAGTTGACTTTTTTAAATGGTTTTTTCATCGTAACTTTTGAACCGTTTGACCGATTTCAATCAAATTTGAATCAAAGTTTAGTCAAATAAGTCTCCATCGAATAATGATACCACAATTCATGAAAAATTTCTGAGGGCGTAGATAATAGGGAACTGTTTCCTATTTTTGCCCCTATTTTTATCTTCCATAATTATTTTTTCAGATTGTGGATATTCTCGGATTGAACGTTCAATTTAGAAGAAAAAGTTACGGTTGCAAAATTTTGCTTGAAAACTTCGTTTTCGAGATATTCAGGTTTGAAACTTTAGAAAACATCTCAAAATCGCCACTTTTCAGGGCCCAAATTTTGTTTTTCTGAAAAGTTCTATGTTTTTTAGCAGAAATGGTAGTTTATCAACTTGAAACACCTAGAAAACTTATTTTAGTTGAGGAATCGTGAGTTTTCTTGAATTTTAGTTTTTAAGGCCTTGAAAGAGGTGTTTTCGAGATGTTTTCCAAAGTTTCAAACGCAAATATCTCAAAAATGAAGCCTCTAATCAAAATTTTGCAAGAGTAACTTTTTCTTCTAAATTGAACGTAAAATTCGAAAACATTAACAATTTTGAAAAATAACTAGGGTAGATAAAAATAGGGGCCAAAATAGAGGACAGTCTCCTATTATCTACGCCCCCAGAAATTTTTGATAAATTGTGGTATTATAATTCGATGAAGACTCAGTTGACTAAGCTTTGGTTCAAATTTGATTGAAATCGGTTCAACGGTTCAAAAGTTACGGTGAAAAAACGGTTTAAAAAAGTTGACTTCAAGTATCTTTTTAAGAAAGCATTTCAGGACCATGAGTTTTTTGTTCTTTCGGTTTTATTTTTGATCGGGAATCATCCTTCAAAGTTTGTAATAACCAGACCCAAACACCCTGTATATCTACCTGTCTGTGTGTCATGTGTCTCTCTGTTCGTCATATAGGATCTAGACCTAGACGGAAATAATTTTCAAAAATGGTCAACTTTGATGTGTAGGTCATAGTCTCAGGACCCGAAGCAAGGAAAATGCTGCCTGAATAACGATAAACAACAACAAAAATTTATTGTAGGGCGCGGTCTTGCAGGAGTCTTTTGCGGAACTTCAAAGCTACTCACGCATTTAAAGACATTATATCGAAAGGAGTTTAGCATGAGTAGTGTTTTAGTTTCCCAGTCTACCTACACAGCTGGGAGATTCTAGGTAGGCATTTTACTCGTACGATTTCAATATCAAATGGGTGAATTCTGGACATTCCAAGCCGTTTCAATAGATACTTATCCCAATGGCTCAATATCGCCGAATAATAATTGCAGTATGACGAATAATTACGCTCAATAGTAATTCTGGCTACTTGGAGTTATTTTTATCTATTCCTTTCGCACAGTAACTTCTTTCCTTAGTTCTAAACTGATGTCTTGAATTTCTTAGAGGATGGATACATCCTTGTTATGCCTTCATACCGCTAAATTCACTCCTGCGTCGACTCAGCAGGTGAATAATGAAGCACCCATGTTTCACCTTCCGTTATAATTCGATGCAAAATGTTATCTTTCTAGTCTCCTTTTTATCGCACTTCTCCAGACGGGAAGGAGCTTATACAAAGCGGTGCATGAAAAACAGCCAAAGCTGTAAGTTCGGTATTTTATTTGTCATTCGATTTTCAAACAATCATAATTGTAATAAAGTTTATTGATGTTAATATACATTAAAATGTTCACATGCCTAAGTCAAACAAGGAAAAAATCGATATTGCGAAATAGTGTTTTATGTTACTAGCGCCGAAAACCGGGCATAGCATAACGAACGTGAATGCAGCTCGAGGCCCTAGGCCGAGAGCTGCATGTAAGAGAGTTATGCTATGCCGTTTTCAGCGCGAGTAGCATACATCGTTTTTCGTGCTGCTTTTAATAAAATTACAAATAAATAAAATCATATCGCAATAATCATTTCAAGTTGGTACTTCTGCCATTCATCACCAAGGCACGAGGCATATACCTACTAGATGCAGATTTTTGTGTGTCAAATGTCGATTTGAAAAATTGCGTCCTATGTTTGAATTTTCTTGCTTAAAACCGCCCTTCCCCTCCTCAATTAGAAGGACTATCTCCCAAAAATCCCGAAATCACTGAGCTCTAGTGTCTTGTGTGACGACGAAACACAGGAAATGGCATAAATTAATCACTTCTAAACCTTCGCGCTACAAAACGTCAAAAATCATTCTGCAATTGTACCAACAGATATTAGAAAAATGACCCTAAATCGTCAATTTTTAAAGTAATTATTGATAATTTTAACTGATTTGAACCGAAAATTTCAAGCTATAACATTGGAAACGTGATCTCTCTTGAATTGTGAATGATTTTGCGAGGTTAGTTTTTTTTTACGTGTACTTTTCACTTTGCCGCTCTAGATCTTTTTCTGAATATTACAGTGCAGGACACCGAGCGTATATTGTCATTTTCGGTTATGGCAGCACGAAAAACAATTAAAATTACATAGATTTGTGTACATTTTATAAATAAGTAGGATATCCATTTTACACGTTACAAAAGCTGAAATATGACTATTAGAATATTCATCCACAATACAGAGTGGTCCATCCTAGCGTAATTATCCCACAGCTGTCTTACTGTTTAAGAATAAAACAAGCGAATATGCCTCATGGGCATAAGGCTCAGTAGCGCACTTCCTTTTTGAAGGATTAGTGAACGCAAGATGTTGATTAGGATTCTACCGTTATTTGGGCAGAAATTTCAATCTGGCGGCCAAAATAGTGTCGGAATCATGAAATTTGGCTTAAAAATCAAAATGATCGTACTAATGATGGGTAATAAGAGATTTCAATATGGCGGCCAAAATGGCGGCAGAATGTTGGAATTCGGCTGGAGAATAAGAATGATCATACAAAACAAAGGTAAGTCCCAAGCTCCATGAAAATCGTTAAGTGATAAGAAATTTCAATATGGCGGCCAAGATGGCGGCATGGAATCATTTGTCTAAAATCGGATGTATTTTGATAAAGTTCACATCGCCTGTGAATTTCACTCAAATCGGACCACTTTCAGAGAAATTCAAAATGGCGGACCAAAGATGGCGGCCAAATGACAAAAATCATTAGTCAAATTTATATAGTGGACACGTACGCATTTGATTGGCATTGGCACCACACTGATATCTCTTTTAGTTGAGGCATAATTCTCTTAATTCTAACACTTTGAAACATCTTCAATATGGAAAAAACAAGATAACGGCGGGGCATCAATTGTAAAAAATTGTATGTATCCTGATGAAGTTCACATAGCCTGCAAATTTCATTCGAATCGGACCACCTTCAGAGAAATTTAAAATGGCGGATCAAAGATGGCGGCCAAGTGAGAAAAATTATTGGTCAACTTTATATAGTGGTCACGTACGCATTCGATTGGCGTTTGCACCACATCGATATCTTTTTTCGTTAAGGCATGATTCTCCTAGTTCTATCACTTTGAAACATCATGCTCAATATGGAGAATATAAGATGGCGGCGGGGCATCAATTATCAAAAATTGGATAGATCTTGATGTGGTTCACATTGTCTGAAAATTTCATTTCAATCGGATCCCTTTTAGAGAAATTCAAAATGGCGGATCAAAGATGGCGGCAAAATAACAAAAAACCAAAAGTCAACTTGACATCCTGGACATATGTACTATTGATCAGCGTTAACATCACATCGATATCATTCTTCCCTGGGGAGTTATCCCGAGTACAGACGGACGGACGGACAAACGGACGGACGGACGGACGGACGGACAAACGGACGGACGGACGGACAAAGTGAAGCTAAAAGCGCCTTTTTCCCATTTTTTGGGAAAGTGCGCTAAAAAGATGTAAGAGAAAAATTGTATGGTTTGATGAGACCTATGACCAGAAATTATTCTCAGCTATATAGGTATATAGGTTGTCTGTCCCATTTTGACGGGAAGAGCGAAACATCAATTTTTTAAAGGAACACCTATTTTTCACTGCATTTTCATGTTCACTTTTCACGCTGTCTCATGCCTGCATTTTTGTTTTTCAATTATGTGGCAGTGCTTTCAACTAAAAATTAAAAAAATTGCATTTTCAGAGTTTACTTGAAAATACTGTTACATATTTCGCGTACGGGCTCGATTATAATTGAGACGATTGTTTTAAAACACACTGTTTATTACTGCGTACTACAATAAATACACGCCGCCAACAATTATTTACTGTGGAATATCGCTGTGATTATACTACTCGCTCTTGTTCCGCTCGCTACCACTTCGCATTCGAATTCATAACTGCTCGTGAGGCAACGATTGATACCATATATAGGTCCGACCAATCCATCTCGAATGTTCCATGCAATCTTCAACAGTTTCCATAGTGATCTAGCACACGATTTTCTAGGCCACTCTCGAATAATCACACACCTTCCGCGTGCTTCTCGTGTGCTCCGGAATGTCTGCACCTCCGCCAAAATAGACAGATGTGCCTTGATCAAGCGTTGAAGGTTCCCAATGCCAAGCCATCGCGTATACTTTTGGAAATGTCCAGAGCACCGCACTTGTATCTACACATCTACATGATGGATGGAAGAATTCAGAAACATCGCGTGTTTACCCGAATGCACGGGATCGCCAGTGTTTCGAAAGAAAAACTGAAGAAAACGGGTATCTGAAATTGTATTGTCTAGTCGAAAGGCTATTTTTGTTCTTTATTGTTGACAATAAAAACTCCACATTTTCGTGGAAAAAAGTTACAAAAAATAGCTATGGAACTGGCCAATTCAATGTTAGACTTTTTTTTTCTTTTTGCATTCGGAGCATTGGTAGCAGCGAAACCGCACAAGAGAATTTCCATCTCTATCTTTTCCTCACTCATGGTGAATCGCATCAGGGTATCTCCTTCACTGTGGATTGCCAACCTTGAGGACGGAGTTTAATTGGTGAAATCAGTCGCTGCGAAATCAAGTGCTACGGGCTTATTCCTTGACGAAAATTCATCATTCAGGTGTCTTTGGACAGCTACATAGATGTACTTTGGCTTGAGCCCATTGGCATTTCCAAAATCCAGAAATTTTGAAATAAAAAAAATATATTTTGAAATTAGAAAAAAATAATTCTGGCTTTTGGAAATGCCAATGAGCTCAAACCAAAGTACTGTTACGATATCTCACGTACGGGTTCGAATATAATTGAGACGATCGATTTAAAACACACATTGTTTATTGCTGCGTACTACCACAATAAATACACGCCAACAATTATCTACTTGGAATTATATCGCAGGTACTTCGCTTGTTTCGCACTTGTTACCACTTCGCATTCCAATTCAATACTGCCGCGAGCTGCCGGCTGGTGCCTTATACAGGGTGATTCACCACCAAATGGACATAGTCTAAGGGTAGGTCCAGTTTTACCAGGCGAACCAGGATCTGGCTTTGAAATTTTTCTAACACTGTTTGTTTCGAAGTTACAGGGTGATTCATGTATTTTGTCGAATTTTTTGACAAGCCGTATTTTCAGAACGACCTATTGGATTGGATTGAAATTTTGTGGGTTGATTCTTCCATTGATATCTGACACATCGCCCTATCAAACAGTTTGAAGTTTCCAGGGCCGGCCTTGTAAAAAAAACTCCAAAGCTTTTTTCTTAAAAAGACATTCCGTATGCATATTTTTCGAATTTCATTTTCAAAATCCGAAACTACATCAAACATGCTAATAATATCGCAAAAAAAATTGCTTGGCACTATTGAGTTGTCAAGAAAATTTTGACAATCGCAAGATTTTTGAGGTTAGAATTTTTTCTAAATTAATATTTTCAAATATTTGCAAATGATCTATTATGGCCCTGAATTTCAGCCGTTTTGTCAGACACATGAAAATGACATTTTTCTCGTTTTCTCAGAAGTAACAAAAAATTTCATCAGAATTTTCAGAAATTTTTTAATACGTTCCTCAATTTTAGCTCAATTTGGGATAGAAGTGAAGCCGAGGGACGTTACAATATTTTTTTTTAAATTCGGCTGAAACTTTTTGTTACTACTGAGAAAACGAGAAAAATGTCATTTTTATTTTTATGACGAAATGGCTGAAATTTGGGGCCATAATGAATCATTTGTAAATATTTGAAAATATCAATTTACAAAAAATCCTAACCTCAAAAATCATCAGGATTGTCAATTTTCTTTTGACAGCTTAATGGTGCCAAGCAATTTTTTTTGCGATATTTATAGCATGTTTCATGTTGTTGCTGAATATGAAAATGAATTTTGAATAATATGCATACAGTGTCTTTTTTGAAAAAAAAAACTTTCAATTTTTTTTTTTCAAGGCCGGCCCTGGAAATTTTGAACTCTTTGATAGGGCGATGTGTCAGATATCAATAGAAGAATAAACCCACAAAATTTCAAACCAATCTGTTGGGTTGTTCAAAAGTTATGGCCTGTCAAAAAATTCTACAAAATACATGAATCACCCTGTAGCTTCGAAACGAACAGCGTTAGAAAAATTTCAAAGCCAGGTCCAGGTTTGCCTAGAAAAACTGGACCTGCCCTTGAGCTATGTCCATTTGGTGGTGAATCACCCTGTATAAGGCCTCCGAATAGTGTTCCCGAACTTTCTGTCTACTTCCAGCAAATTCCATAGTGGCCTGGCATATGCGGTTCCTAGACCATTCCCGAATAATCACACACGTTACCCGTATAATTCTGCCGGGGTCTGGAACGGCGCCTCCGCCAAAATGGACAGATCTTTCTCGATTGAGCATTGAAGTCTCCCCATTCGGTTCACGTAAACGCGCGCTCCGGAATGCACCAGAACATTCCACACTTCTACACTGCGATCTAATGGCTGGAAGAATCCAGAAAGATCGAGTGTTCACCAATATGTATGGGATCGCCGCTCGTAACAGTACATTCCTGTAGTTTCCCATAGAGACCTGAATGATGAAGTTCTGCACTTGATTTCACAACGGCTGATTTCACGCTGGAGGTTCAAATACCCTAGAAAGCCTTGTTGCCCAACTGTTACAGTGTTACATGAAATGCTTCTTGCATCGTTATGGTGGCTTTACATTGAGCATCAAATGCTGCAGCTTTTTTAGCTGCCGAGCTCTCATTGGTCACATGTTGGTCATTGACAGAAATGACAGGCGTCAGGTTCAATCAGAGCTCAGCAGCTAAAAAAGCTGCAGCTTTTGATGCTCAATGTAGGGCTACCATTAAGAGAGCGATTTATGAAATATGGTCCTAGTCTATTGGGTAGCACTGCCATACCTCACATAACTGAAAAACAAAACTACAGGCATGAGACAGATCAAAATGCTGAACATGAGAATGCAAAAAATTAACCACGAGAAGAACAATAGAACACTAGTCCGGTTGTTATCATTGACGCCAAATGTTTTTGTCGACAGCTCCCGAATACTGACTTATGTCGAGTCGGGTCTGACTGAAGGTTGGGGCCCTTAATCTTTATAGCTTCATTGCATTTCCCCGATACACTAACTCCAAATTGTTACCTATATAACTTTCGGGATAGCACCTACCATACCTACTATATACCTACCAGCTACACTTACTATACTTACTAGTATTGACATTATACCTTTTACCGACACTTATCGCACAAGACAGGTGCGAGTGGTCCTTTTTGCGAGTCCTTCGCACAGTTAGCACGTTATACCTGCTAGAAATTCAGGACGTGTATCCTGCTAGTTTTCTTTAATTCAATTACGCCGCCGACCCCCTTAGTAACCGTCAAGTGGTCTTTTGCCAAAACACGCACATTTTCCCTAATTTTGCACCATCATCTCCCCCGGTGGCCGCATCTCATAAACTTAAATTATTATGTCCGTGGATGTCTGTCTAATCCTTTTCCAGGGCGGTAGGTAGAGGTCGAACGGGCCAGATTAAAATATTTATGGGTCGGATGGCTGGCTGGCGCAACGCATACATAATCGTTCTGAATATTCCTGGGTGAGAACATCCTTCCTGGAGATGGTCGAATTCCATTACTACGGCTTTATTCTTGGCGCGTCGGAATTCCAGAGGCGAGACCTTATTCGGTCGACAATGGGAACGTGTGTTTTTTTCATCGGCAGGTATCTAATAAAGCTCCGGTGCAACAGATAAGCAATTTTAATTAAAAGGCCACCGCGGATTCGGAGAGGGCCAATAGTGTCCGATGAGTGTAATACTAGTGTTGCCATCAGAAAGCTACAGGATAATTAAACGAATTGGTTTGATGCGACTGATGGTTTGAGGATTTTTTTGGTCGGTTTTCCAATGCTGTGTAAAGGTACTTCCCAATAAATTGGGGGTGTATCTATGTACGTATACCAACTTTAATTAAACCTCGTAATCATCGTCATCAAGGTCCGTACTGCATTCCTACTTTTTATACAACAATTATGTTGTATTTAACGTGCAATTCGCACGACTGATGGGACTTTATTTGACTTTGAGATGTATTGTATTATTGGTTATTGGTATTACTATCCTATAGCAAGACTGGTCGACTCCTCGTCCTCATTCCTCGGACAGGTTGAACTTTCAAAACACATTTCTTCCGCTAGGTCAAATGTAAAGAAATAATGGAGAAACTTGTGTGTCGCAAAAAAGTCAACCAGATTAAAATTGTTGCGCGTCCATGTCCCCGAACGGCAGTGCCATTCCCTGGATAATCACAGTTTCCACTCCACCACGAAAATTTCAATCTGGTTTCGATAACATACAACAACATACAACGCGGCAAACCGAAAATCCCATCAACTTTCAAAATTTCAGGCGATCAACCCTCCATATAAAATGCCTGAAAATTCCCAATCGCTGATGTAATATACCCAGTTAGGTATATCTTGTAGGCATTTGATGGGTCTAAATTTTCTAGAGTACAAAGTTTTGGCACTTCTCGCGCATAAGTTTCCCAGGTGAGATACAATCTCGTGTGCCGTCTTATCTATTTCGAAAGTCAATTTAATTTAGGGTTGCTGTCTGGGGTCATATAGAAAATTAATAAATTTCAAAGGCGAGGCGCTTTGATGGCCCCTCACGGTGCACTGAAACGAATTGAAATATAATCATCCCCCGATCGAGTCTCAGGTGAAAAATTCTGCAATATTTAGGGATGCGGCTGCCGGCATAAAAACGCCATCAAATCTTAAGCCCTCCGGGGAATTACCGAAAAATTGCGCGGTCCAATTGGAACGGAAATTTTTTTCCGATTGTTAGAAACGGATCAACTTTTTACATACCAGCAGCGTGTAGTGCGGACGCAAGCCTCCCTCCGCGATAAACTTTTTATCGAACCCCATTTTTCTTTTGATTCACTCACGTGTCAGTTGTTGTGGATGTCGAGAAACGTAACATCAATCTAGTATACTTAGGCACAAGCGATTGATATTTTACTGACAGTTAAGAAAATTGCAGGTTTATCATTCGAATTATTTGGTTTTCCACTTGAGAAGTATAAGCCGGCACGCAAGTGTCAGCTTAGAGTTCGAGTCCACAGGTCACCAAACGTGGTGCAAGCGACTAAGCGATTTGTTTAGAGGTGGAAGGGTGAAAGGTAAGAAAAGTGGAGAGCTGTGTGCTTGGAACTTGAGCTTCCACTCAAACAAGCTGGTCTTCAATTATAATTAACCATGGAGCAGTGGCGCCAAGTCTTTCAGACTCCAGTCTCGCAAAAAGTTTTGTCAAAAAATTGAGGTGGAGCTAGAGAGATTGTGGATTCCTGCCTTTTTGTACCGTCAGGAGCAAAATACTGCATACCTATACATCAAAAGTAGGGTCGTGTAATATGCGCTGAGCCGTGGCTTTGCGGTCGTTTTCAAAAATTGATAACAATTGACCCGACGGTCGGATCGAAGTGGGGTTTTTGTCAAAAGAAAGTTCAAATTGTTCTCTAAATATAATGCCGTACATGCAGTGATGTATTTCATTAAGAAATTGTAGTTGCCTGCATATCGCAACTTTCTACATCTTACCGCGAATGCCAGCACTTGATCGGCGAAGCCGCCCTACACCAAAATGTTATTTTTGTAATTGTTCATGATTATTTCGGCAAAATTTTTCTTGATTCGCGTACCAAGGCCATGAGCTACCCATTCGAGTCGAAATATTTTCTGTATTGAATTTCGTTTTGTTCGGAGGAAAGGATATCAAGCACCAGCAAGCAACGAATAAATCATTTGCGGCCGAGCCGTAGTTTCGGAGTCATTTTCAAAAATTAATAACAATTGGCCTGCACCTCGCACCGATGTGAAATTTTCATTAAAATAAAGTTCAAATCATCCTCTAAATATAACTCCACATATGAATTATGGTAAAAAGATAAGATAGGGTACTTCCTCGCATGTGATAACTTTCGAGATCAGGCCGGCTTCTGAAATGCAGCATTCAACGGCGATGCCGCGTCACACTAAATTGTTATTATTGTCATTGTTTATTATTATTTCGTCGAGATTTTTCTTGGTTCGGGATACAAGGTCATGAGCTACCCAATGGAGTGAAAATTTTTCGCAAAAACCTTTTCGTCTAGGACTAGATGCTGTGACGGACGGACGGACAAAGCGAAAACAAAAGCGCCTTCCCGTTTGGAGAAGTGCGCTAAAAACGACAAGATCTTGCTTCGTTGCAGTTACGGCCTGATAAAATGAACAGCTTGGTTCCTGACTACACGGCAAATGTACTGCGTAAGGGCTTTTTCATGGCTTTGTCACATTTTTTTGAGTTAAAATTTTGAATACAGTGCTCCTGGCAGTACCCTCATACCTCATATTATTCAGTAGGTACGCTATCAAATAGGATTTGCAATCCCGGAATCTCGATCCCGAAAATACCGGGATCCCGCAAAATTTTTGGTTATGAAAATTCCAGCATTATAATTTCTCAATCCCAATGCGAAGATTTTATTTTCAAGAAGAAGAGGGATTGTTGTTCTGAGCCAATAGAAGGGTCCGAATCCTGATATGAACAAGGATTTATTTAGTTTCAATAAGGCGATTGCATGTAGATTCTAGGGGGCGTTTATGGCGCCGCACATAGGGGTATTCGACTCAAAAAGATGATCAAAAGTCTAAAATCGAAAATCCGTATTTGCTTGAAAACAACGGTTGAATATCTTACTTCAATGCATTTTACATCCCTTATCAGCTTTTTTTGCTAACAAATCCTCCAGAGTGCCATGGCAAAAAATATCAATTGTACAAAAACAACTATAATCGTTTTGCTTATCGTCGTAGTATCAAGATTCAGCCCTTTGTCTTTTAGTTCGTGAATAAATGTCAAGAGTTTTACCCCAAACTTTTGAAATGCATCAAACTGCAGAAGGTATGTAGAACCCATAGTGACGTTTATATTTTCATTTTGTTGGCAACTGTCCTAGATTTCGAATTTCGATCACAGCAATTTTTGCTCCTATTTTTTTCCCCCTATATCGCCACTTACACTGGCAAATATAGTATCCTTCCAAGTTCGTCCAAGGTGTTATTTCAGTTTTATTTTAAAGAATGGTCTTTAGTAATGCTTGTAGAAGAAACAAAAGTTGCGAAAAGTTGCGAAATTTCTTCATATTCATTTTTATATCTTCGTGTTAGCTGAAAATAGGATTTTTTCCTTAAGTTGTTTTTCTTCCATTTTTCGACAGAAAATGTCACGAATTTCAAGATTTTCGCAAGACGAGCCCTTTTTATGCTTGTTCAAGAGTGTACAATGAAATCGGTCGACAAGAAATTGCAATACATAGAAGAGCGTCTATTCGCCATGATAAAATGTGAACTTTTACCGTCATTTGGGCAGAAAATTCAATGTGGCGGCCAAAATAGCGGCAGAATCATGAAATTTGGCTTGAAAATCAGAATGATCGTACTAGACAAGGGTAAGTTTCAAGTTTCATGAAAATCGTCCCACTAATAAAAAATTTCAACATGGCGGCAGAGCATCATTAGTCCAAAATTGGATGTATCTTGATCAAGTTCATATTTCCTGCAAATGTCACTCAAATGAACCACTTTCAGAGAAATTCAAAATGGTGGATCAAAGATGGCGGCTAAGTGACAAAAATCATTGGTCAACTTTAAATATGGTGGACATGCCGTACGCATTTGATTGGCATTTGCACCACATCGATATGTCTTTTCGTTGAAACATAATTCTCCTAGTTTTATCACATAAAACATGTTCAATATGGAGAATATAAGATGGCATCAGAGCATCAGTTGTCGAAAAGTGGATGTATCCTGATGTGGCTTACATTGCCTGCAAATTTCATTCCAATCAGATCACTTTTAGAGAAACTCAAAATGGCGGATCAAAGATGGCGGCGAAGTAACAAAAAACCGAAAGTCAACTTGACATCCTGGACATATGTACCTACCATTGATCAGAGTTTACACGACATGGATATCTCTTTTTCCTGAGTTATCCCGAGTACGGACGGACGGACGGGCGGACGGACAAAGTGAAGCTAAAAGCGTCTTTCCCCCATTTTTTGAGGAAGTGCGCTTAAAAGATGAACTGTGAAATGGTGTAGATGTTAAACTAACCTTACCTTCTAATGCAAAGGCTGAGAAAATATTTCTTCCAATTATTTGATAACTCATAGATTTCTACCTATTTGACAAGACGGCTTTCGGTTTATTTCCTTTGAAAATAGGCAGGTAAATGAAAAATCAGTTTTAATAATTATTTCCATCGATTTAGAAACGAAAATAATTTTGATCACCTTTTGGAGTCCAATACCCCTATGTGCGCCGTTTGCCACTTGGGGACTTTAGTCTTCAAGTCACTTAGTCGTGGAAATTGAATCGTTCGCGCCCTCTTTTATTCATCACCCAAATAAAAGCCTCAGCTTTTACGATTGTACCTACATAATTATACTTAATCATTAATTTTTCTTGTCCATTTTTGCCACGATTCACGTGTGGAGGGCTTCTATTCATTCCAAATTTTCGAAACAAATTTCAATTTTCCTGAAAGAGTTCACACTAATCCAGCAGTTACTCAAGAACAAATAAAACCGGTTTCTTAGTTCAGCAATGATGATGTGTGTGTGTGTGAAGATAAGAAGTGAACAAAATCGATCACTTAATAATTAGAATCCCAGTGCTTCTAATCAGCAACTTTTCCATTTGCGCCTTGCGTCTGCGAGTTTTGTTTCCGGAATTCTCCTAATTATGCTAAAGCTTCAAGATAAACAAATCCCACCCTTATACCCGGTGCCGATGATAATTTGTCAAGGCTCCGCGTTGTTTTTTATAATTCCTAATTAAAAATCGCGCATGGTGGCCATTATGATGGTAATTAATAATGACGCACCCTCTCTTCTTCTTTGCCAAAGCACACGATTTTCTTATGGGGTGAGGTGAATTTTCCATGGGCCGTCAATTCTTTTCGTGCTAAAAATAGTGCCGTGTGGTGAAGGACGAGATGATAAGAGAAAGCAAGGCAGAAAACTCATTACCCGTGGAAGCTCTAGAAAAATATTGAAAACACGCATCATTGAGCCACACCACAAAGATTGGGTTAATTATACTGTCTGGATGGCAATTCATCAGCTGCGCTAGTCGAGCTAAACTGGCGGACCCAGAGTAGAACTGCCCTTGTGGAACGGGCTAATTACTGCTTTTCAGGTCGCACTAATGCGATTAATCGATTCATTATTATATTCGTGTATACTACCTGCATTGAGGTAGGTAGTCAATAAATAATTTTGAGGGCTCTTTAGGGAGAATTGTGATGCCGGTGTAACGTAAGGCTGATTAATGTTTTCTGCAGTGCAGATGGAAAAATAGGGATTCATACCGGAGCTCAGTGTTGTTTATGAACTAGAGACGAGGTGTGATACTAAACTCGAGCTAATTTTTTATTCCAAAATTGTGGCATTAAAAACGGTCTTGTACGAAAAAATATGACAGTCCTTTACCTATACAATGTTTTGTAAAAAAAATCCAAACCCGTGCGGGTGCTGCCACACAAGCTGAATAATAACACCAATCATCCCATTACACTCGCATCAAGCAGGTCATATCGTACAAATAAAGCAATCATCTCTAGCGAAATTGATTTAATTGAGTCAATTTCGAACCACTTGTTCATGCTCTTCGTATTATCAAAAATTTCTCCATGAGTAAAAATCTCGAATTCAGTCGTGAACAGGAAATGAATGTACTCACTTAAGTATGACAAGATTGTGCCTACATTCAAATTAGTTTTCCAAAACGAGGCTGTTAAATTAAAAGATGACGACGCAAATTTGCGTTTATTTATCATTTGCGCTGCCTCATTTCGGTTGAGTGTAAAACTTGAGAAAAAACAGCAGATAAAACAGCAAATTAGCGTTCCGCCCCAATAACATAATAAGGCATAATAAAAATGGATCGTATAAATCCCTCTTAACCAAGACGCTGTTTTATGTTTGAAGGGATGCTCTCCGAAAAAATTATACGTGAGATGTTTCCAAACCCCTCTTTATTTCTTTACGCGCGCATTTCTTATTAGATTGGTACCTATACATCGCGAAGGAATTTGGCTTTTTTATTTTAATCAAATTTGCGGTCTCATGAAGTTTTCTTCTTCAATTATTGAATGTTTCCCTCGATGCTTTCCCAGTGGCAAGCCGAGTTTTTGACTGAGGACAGTATTTGAAGGGGGGCTAAAAACTGCGGATCAAGCGAGCAAAATTAAACGGACATTTTTGGCAATTGGATCTTTGAGAGCTGAGCCTAGCCTGGGTAAATTTCAAGGAAAAAACATGGCCAAATATTTTACAGGAACGTGGTTTTGTTATAGGTAGCTCCGTACCCTCTTGAATTTTGGTGGAAATTGGTGGAGCTTTTGAGAACTTCGCACGGTTGCGTGGTATCGCTTCGACCCACTAGAAGAGAACTCCGAGGAGAAATCAGTAACTTTTTTATGTGCTTGGTACTTGTCCGAGTTGTTCCGAGTACAATGGAAAAGTACTCAAGTACTGAATATAAGTACTCTCGTATAAAAGTACTTAAGTACCAAGTACAAGTATAAAGCCGCTGTACTCAAGTACCCATAGAGACAAAGTACCATGAGTACATGTTATACAGTATGTTCATTAAAAAATTCAATAATGGGAGGCCGTGGACCGATGACAAGCTGGCCGTTTTCGGATCGAATGGCCTGCGTCACAGCCTCCCTTTATTGAAGTTTTTAATGAACATACGGTAGTTACGAAATTTTGGGAGTAACGTTGGAGAAATGGGGCTAATTATCTAAGAATTGAGAGGTGAATTTTGAAGCACTAGTGCAAAATCCATACTAGCCGGCTTATTGCCCTTATCCAATACCTATTGATATTTCGCTTCATGTTACCAATAAAATACCGGGTGATCATTTCTGAAAACTACCAACCTGCAATAACTCCCAGTTCCTAGTGAAGATGTTTTCATGCAAAAATAGGTCGATTTTTATATCAAGGGGGACATCTAAGACATATATTGGCGAATTCCTACCTTCAGTCCCCTCGCCCCCACCCACCCCAACTTCAAAATTCCAAATAACACCACCTACTTTGCGATACATCAAATGAAAGGCAACTGATTTCTCCTCGGATTTCTCTTTCGGAAAAAATATTTTTTAAATTTTGTGTGAAAAAGTGCTATTTACTCAAATTCACCCCTTCGCTTCCCCCACCCCAGCTTCAAAATCTAAAATAAGACTACCTACTTTGTGATATATCAAACTGATGAGAATTTGATTCTCTTCCTGAACCAAATATTGTGAAAATTTTGAAAAACCCCCCTTCCCCTCCTCAAATATTCCGAGGACAAATATGTCCAAATTAATAGGGGAGGGATTGAGAATTGAAAAAAAAGTTTTTAGATGAAGAATTTAAATCTCTTCAATCTGATGTATCACAAAGTAGGTGGTGTCATTTTAGATTTTGGAGTTAGGGTGGGGGAGAGCAAAGGGGCTAATTTGAGTAGCACTTTTTTACATCTAGAACTCTTTTCTTTGATGCTATCTAGGATAACGGCTGACTAAATTGGAGAGTATTGAAGGGTCCTGGCCGACCGACGGACGATAGCTCAGCGGTTGGAGCCTTGGACTGCAAACCTAATTCGTGGTTCGAATCCACGCGGCAGCAGTGAAGAAAAATTTACTGCTTTCGTTGACCTTTCCAGCAAGCGACCAACCCAGTCGCTATAAATAATTGGCTACTAGCGTTCTGTGCGAACAAGGGGTAATAGGGCGGTTGTCTAAGGCGTAATGCTTACCTCATCACCTCAGGCCTCCTAGGGGTCCGCGACAACCGGGTAGTGGAAACAAAGAACGAAAGCTCTAACCTTTCGCTGTGTGGGCCAAGTCCTTCAATGGGATGTGGAGCCGCAGTATTATTGAAGGGCCCAGAATATGAAATGGGACACACACAGAGAATTTTGAGAAATAGGGGGGTAGGGTTGAAGATTTGAAAAATATTTTTCCAGAAAGAGAATTATTTTATTATTTCAATTTGATGTATTGCAGGGTAGGTGGTGTCATCTGAAATTTTCAAGTTGGGGTAGGTGGGGGCAAGAGGGGTTAAGATAAAAATTCACCAATGTATATTTTAGATGTTTCCCTTGATATGAAAATCGACCTGTTTTTGTTCGAAGGAATATTCGCTAGAAATCGGGAGTTATTGCAGGTGGATAGTTTTCAAATGATCACCTGGTATAAAGATTGATAACAAGGCTAGGCTAGTACCTTGTTTTGCTTTGCAGTAGCTTTGAATTCGAATTTTCGAATTCTCTTTTGGAGGAATTTGGCAATTTTGGTAGGTGATACTTAATTTATTCCCAATTTAAATTTTGTCTGTGGTGAGAAGAGCGTGCAGCGTGGCACGTGGCCATGCTTTGACAAGTCTGAGCTTGCATAAAAATGTACTCATTGCGTAAGACAATTTATTCAAGATTCGAGTACAGAGAAAGGTACTCGAGTACACGTGAAAGTACTCGAGTACATTTTTGCGATCTAAAATGTATCAAGTAGGTACAAGTATAAGTGCGTACTTTCAAAGTCAAGTACTTGGGACTGAGTACCGAGTACACTAGAAGTACTTGGAGTACAGTGTTTAAGTACTTGTACCCGAGTACCGCATAGCTCTGGTACTTGTCACCCAATTTTTGTGTAGATTTTCCAAACTCCTTGGAAGTTTTTCTGGTGGGAGCATTTTGCATCCTCGGAGTTCCTCTCTGGGTCTGCATGCCATTGCTTGTGATCATTTTGCTAGATGAGAGAAAACTTGTATTTCTTGTAAATTTGGACATCATTTTCGACTGAAATATCAAAGGTGAAACATTAAACTTCAAAATCTATAGGTATAGTATACGGAGCGATCAAATACTAGATTGCTCAAGTTGGCGTACGATGCTCACCTTTTCCCAAAACACGCGTTCATGATTCGCTCGTTCGGGAAAAAAGTGAGCATCGTACGCCAACTTCAGCAATTTAGTATTTGATTGCTCATTATCACTGTTTACGCTATGTAGCTATTTAATGACCATAATGAAACAATTACGAAATAAAAACCGTTCCGAGGTTTCATGTACGCCTATATTTTTTTTGTAAAAACAAACATGTATAGTTACCCATTTAGGCACAGCAAGTTTAGATTGGAAAATGATATTGACATATTCTTGGTATTTATCTTCTGTCAAACCCACTCGTATCGTATAGAATATAATATTTCGTAATCGCATTAAGTTTTACGGCGTATGGAAGTCGTCGCGGAAACTCCATCATTTTTACGATCCGTCTCTTGTGCATAAAAACTGAAGGCGCAAACAGTAAAGTTCTACCTACCTCTCCGAATTCGAGAAAGCATTTGCAAAATTTTATCAGAAAAATCGATATTCTCGGTGTGTCCATTAAAATTTTATAGAGTCGTTAAGCTCCGGCGGCCCGAAAATTAAACGAGCCCTTTTTAGAGGACAACGAAATAAAAGCAGGTTTTGTATTTTAGTGAATTTATAAGCCATAAAGGGGATACAACTTAGTTTCATTATATTGTATTAAAACATTTTATTAATAAGGAAATTCGTACTTTAATGCGGAGAAGTAATGGGATTTTTCGTCAGGAAAAATGTATGAACATGCTTTACTAGGGGGCTTTATTATGGAGCTCGCTATCGAATTTTTCATAGCAAAGCATGAATAAAAATTCGTTTATGACACAAAGCTCTCGGTTGCATCGTCATTTTATGCGAATGACAGAAAAATAGACTATTTAGATGCCCACTAACTCAGGTTATTACAAGATGATAGGATTTGGGTTTTAAAGCGTCACAGAATAATGGAATTGGTTACTCCATTACGCACCAGTCTTTGTAGATTCCGTTCTGCTAAAGGGAGCATAATGCCGAGCCAAGTGCATCTATGCAAATTTCTCTACAGGAACACGTGAAGTGGGCAGTAAGGGCTAGACTTTGCGACGACAAATTGCACTGTGTTATAAATTATTAAGGTGAATTTGTTTATGGTAAAGCGCTAATTGTCTTAGTATGGACGTAATGAACGTATGAATCTCACAATAATTTGCCAATAGGAAATAAACTTGACCCTGGACCACAAATGGAAGGGACCATCAAGAAATGAAATTTTCATGGTGTTCGAGAGAATAACCTCTTGACTATACAAGGTACTGTAATGGTACGCCCCCCTCCCCCCAGTGACATTTTCATGTGTTTGGCCTCTGATCGTCGAAATCCTACGTTGTCCGTTTTTGTTCGCGTCTTTAACCCTTTGATCCGCTTTTGTTCATGAGGTGAACGACCCGAGGGGGAAGAAGGTGGACTACAATGAAACACGCTCATTGCACAGAAATTACATTTACTCAAAACAAATGAAGTGCAAAATTAGTCTTTTGGTTCTTTTCTCAAAACACCTAACATGTGACTGACAGCATGAACAAAATAAACAAAAACAATGAAACAATTGAAAACAGCACAACAAAATATGTCAAACTGTCAAGTCAAAGAAAATGGAGAGTGACGGATTCGGAAAAGAGCACTCATGTGGAAGAACCCAGTCAAAGAAACCACTGAGTTAGGCTCAAAGAAAAGGGTTCTCAAACATGTTGTGACAAAATGTAAAACTCACTGAGACTTTGTTCTCCCTACCGCAACGCAGCAAATAACGCAAAGTAACGCAACACAACGCAAAGTAACGCAAAGCAACGCAAAGCAACGCAACGCAACGCAAAGGAACGCATAATACGCAAAACAAAAGGTCGCCACACTCACACAAACACACAAAAAAACAACAACTGAAGACATGTTAGTAGACAGGACATAATAAACAAAACACTACAATATAACTACAAAATGATACTAAATGGCAGGGCGGTGGGCGTATCCCGTGTCCGAGGACACTGAAAGAGAACCTAACCCACAAAAGCTGACATTTGCCTCGTTACGCGAGTCGCAAGCGACTAAGTTGCAACCAATCAAACGTATCCGCTATTGCTGTCCCAGTCCATTCCCCGACAGGTGACATAAAATCATCTCATAACAAACAAAGCAAAATCAATTAACATGACACCCCAACAAAAAGTACCGTACAACCTGCTTGGACGGTAGAACCCAATGACACATGTGCAAAACAAAACATCGAAAACAGTCAAGTTAGGTTGAGCGGAAGCGGGTGATGACACGAAATACGACTTTCACGGTATTCAAGAAAATATTAGTAAAATAGGTACATCAAGGCCCGATCATACTCGCAAGCGCCATTTGCAAAATCTCAGGGGGTAATTCGAAGTAAACAAACAAAAAGGGTAAATATTTGAGAACCGGAACAGACGGAGGATTCTGAATATTGACACAAAGATTATGACACATCAAAGGTACAGCACTGACATAAGCAAAAAAAGAGTTGACTACAAAACCGTACATAAAAATGAGAACATAAAAATGTCGTAGATAATGACGTTCAGCTAAAATTTGACACAAAATTACAGTCAAGTGCACACATGAAAAACAAATTACATACAAAAATTACTGATCTGACCATAGAATTATGACATAAAATTCAAACAGACAAATTTAATGCAATAAACACCTCACATTGAATTATTCCAGTCAAAAGCGGCATGCGTGCTTTAAAATTATCTGAGCGTATGTTTTTTTTTCAATGAAAAGGACGTACTTTTAATTTAATTCGGCAGTGACTAATCAATCGAAACCAAGTAGTATTCAAATAGAAAACGACAAACGAATACACAAGTAATTTAAAAAAAATACAACAAAAATTAATATTTACCTACAAAACACACGCACAACACAGCCTCTTCGAAAAACTACCCGCATCTTTCTGCCCCCGTGCTGGTCTAGTTCCTCTCTTCCGTGCCTGCAGACGGCGAAGGCCCTCGTTTAAAGTAATAAAATCTCGTCGCTCGACCCATTTACAGTCTTAGGACGGGCGACACTATGGTCGAAAGTCCCAAATGTGACCGTATCAAAACTGCCCGACCATGGGTTAACACAAGTTCGCATTTTTGTGCCTGTTTCGTTAGAAGGGGAATTTTTTACAACTAAATATTTCTAGCTATGCAGTGCGCTGATTTAATATACATTTTTATATGGTAAAATAAGGTGAAATCCCACAGTACCAAGATATCTTAGATACCTGATTATTGATCTTATTTACTCGCATAATAATGAAATATAATATTACGATACACACTATACAGGGTGAATATGAATGGATTGCAAAAATGACCTGACTTTAGTAACTACCGTTTCGAGAAAACAAGTAGCAGAATTTTCTGGAATCAATTTTCTTAAATCGTACATCAATAGTCCAAAGCAGTTTTGGACTTTTGTACTTTTGATCATATTTTGTTTTTTGGACGAGACCTCGGACGAGATCAAGTTTCCAAAATTAAATCTCGTCTCGTGCCACCACTACTTAACAACTCTTTGAAAGAACAAAATATGCGATGGCACTAGGTAAAATTGATGTATTCTTTCCGAAAATGCTACTAATTCATTTTGCGAATTTAGTTTTCTCAAAACGAGTCATGACATTTTTGTACTTCTTTCATTTTCACCATGTATATTGTACATAAGATTAACAATTATTAAGCGATTCAAGATGGCATCTTGTAGTCAGAAGATTACTCAATCAAGCATAACAAATATTTGGGAAATCGAACAGGATTTTCTCGAGACTTAACGCCTTTTATCTTCAAATAAGGTTTTTCCGTCGAATAACTGCTATCCGCCTGATAACTTGATAGGTGCTTGAACCACCAAATATAAACCTTTCACTGGACCTCGTATGAATGACAAGTTGATTTTTATGTATATAGTTCGAAACTGAAAGATCCTCAAAGATTTTAACTTGGTAAGTTTGTAATTCTGGTAGCTCTATACCTATAGGACATTCATATAGTATATTGCATATACCGAGGTGGAAAGCGTCTCATTACAGCCAATGGATTCAAAATAATATATTACCGAGGCGCGCCGAGGTAAGATAGAATCCCGTAGGCTGTAATGACGCTTTACTACGTGGTATGCATAGCACTTTATGCACAATGATCCAGTTTAAATGCAAAGAATTGGATTTATTTGAATTTTTCGCGTGAAACGGTTTTATCAGGTAGGCATAGGCAACCTTTTCAAACAACGCATTCATCAACACTCCGCGCTCTGCGACAGCTGTTGAGATCAGATCACCTCTCTTCATACGTCACTTTGAGCCCGTGGTCCGGAAGTGACATCATTTTCCAACCTGTAAGGAATCATTCACTCTCCAACTTTCTAAAAGTTAGGAATGTATCGATTGCTAACACATTGTGAATAAACAAACTTACCAATGCACTCGGAAGTTATTAAGTAGTATTAGTCTTCTTATCTATTTTCGTTTTGTTTTGACAGCGCTTGTCATCATATTTGCGGAATAATGGGGCCTTGCACTGCCACTTTTACACACCGAGGGCGCCACAACCGTTGGGGGCAAATTCGACAATTTTGACGGCGTTGACGCTTCAGCGACCGACGTCCGTCATTTTTTGTCTTGATTTGAAATTTGGATAACCTCTGTTTCTTGCTTGACGTCTCCAGTCACTGTCAGTTACTGGTCAAACTACTCAAACTCCCCTGTTTTTCGTTACGGCCGCTTCATCGAAGAGGCGCCCCCTACAGTAGTGGCGACCTCACGTTGAGTTTTTCAATTGCAAGGCCCCATTGCTAGTGTTATCATCAAATAAAAAAATGACGGGACCTCATTACCTACACTCTATGTAGTGCAGTAAAGATAGTCAAAAAACACCCCAAACCTTGAAAAAATTAATTCATGGAATTTTATTGCAGATATCGATTCAGAATTTCATTCTCTACCACATACTCAAAATCCCCGAAAATCCCAGTTGAGCATCAATCCTAATTTTTCGTGCCTTCTACTTGACAACTGCAGATCGTATTGACGTTTGTCTATACTCTTTAGTCTGTATTTGCTGTTGTTTCGCCAAAGTAGCATGAAATTTGGTGCAATTCTAACAGTCATAGGTGACGGTTAAAATTTTTTTTTTCGGGGCTTTCGCGCATCACTCCTTATCTAGTTATACTCAATAAAATTATAAAACAGTTGAAGCTATCCACCCAATAATAAATTGTCCTTCATATCGATTGGTAACATTGGAAAAAACGCTGTTGAACTGAGCACTTGAATTGGCTGGTTTTATCTGGAATTGTTGCTTCTAGATGTCAATATGAAGGAATGGACTTCATCAATGAGTTTGGCAGATACGAATTAGTGGATAATGATATGCGGAAGATGAACTTATTCCTCTATTACATGAAAAAATTATAAAAAACCCGATTTTTTTTCAATTCCGAAGAATTTTTTTTTATTATGAAGAACAGTGCGTACACGGTGACAACAGATGTGTCTCTTGTTGAGATTTAACGTAGAGTCGAATGATTACTTTTTTGAGATGTGTGACAATTATTTCAATGGTGGTTTGCGTGAGTTTCTGCAACTTCACTTTTCAAGGGGGTTCCTAAGCCCCCTCAACCAAGATATAGCGAGACGTCATGTCTACATTTGAAAAGGGGACCATGAAGACCACTCATACCAAATTTCATGCCATTATCACAAAAAGAACAGATTTTATAAAATTTGGTCACTAATCCCTGAATTACACTTGATTACCACTGGTAATTGCAGATTAAAGCGAGTTACATGTTTTCTTTGGCGGGAAATAGGATTTCAGCAGTTCAGATGACGTTCTGGTCATGCCCTGGAGTATATACCAACAGCTCTGAGCTAACAATGTAGCTCTAATGTGACAAAAGCGAGGATACAATAGTCAGTAGTAATACAATGAGTGGTACGATTATTGTCGATAATTTTTTAGTAATATTATGAGTTATAATCCCAAAGCTGAAAATACAACGAGCCCATAGGGCGAGTTGTATTTTCTTGCATTGGGATTATAACGAAATGATATTATTAAAAAATTATCTGACGATTAAGCGTACAACGCATTGTATTTGATAAGACTATATAATGAATTGACAGAGCGCTACCCAAGATTCTGGGTTCTACCAGTGTTGTTCAAATGGTTGAAATTTTACAAAGAACTTTGTGGTATACACTGATTAATCAGGGTAATCTTATTCTTTACTCAAAATGGTTTTTAATATTCACTTCATCATCATAATAAACTGCGTTCTTATTAGCGCAATAGCGCTTTTTCCTTAATGTTGGCAACGGAAGATCTCGAGATGCTGCGTCGGTGAAAGTCAAAAGTTGGAAACGTCATTGTTTGACGTTCGAGTTTGTAGGTTAGTTGCAGTTGGAAATCGGAAGATGAAAAACGCTTTCAAACAAAAAGTGCTATGAAAAAGTGCAGTAGACCTATTCAGAAACAGAAGTGGCTTTCATGCCATATATCCAGCTACACTGGAATTTCTCACCAAATTCAGGGTGCTACTGCGAAATGGACAAATCAGAGGATATTATACCAGAGAATGGACAAGAGGGCGACAGGTTATACAATGTTATGATTGATTTTATTGAAATACTTGAAGGTTTTTTCTTCTTCAGCATAAAGGGAACCTTAGACTGATCTTGGAAAGTGCAGAAGCTTCAAGAAATTCTCTAAATGAAGCAATGGAGATGGAACGTTTCGATCGATTGACACTTTGTAGCATACAATTTTTCTCAATACAAATTATTTGTAAAAGGCAATTGAGTAAAATGCGTTATATTTGTACTGAATTTGTTTAAATAATTTAATGAAACAATACGGAAGTAAGACAAAGTTGAAAGTCGAGGAACATACTTAAAAAAAACATGATTATTGCATGAACGGTAAGTTAGTGACACGAAGTTGAGATTCAAGACACATACTCCAGTAAAGCATGCATGGATAGATAAAAAAACTATTGCCTACACTTTATGTTATCACAATTCACTCAAATATTGTAACAGGCTGGGGAGAGTCTTCACATGCAAAGTTGTATCTTGATTCAATGTTTTTAATGAAACCGAAGGACATTTTTCTTTGATGTAGCAGAAGCGTCTGCTTGTAATTTGAAAGCCCTTGTATAAGCCATTTTTGGTGAAGGCCGTGAGTAGATAAAATTGAGATTCCTCTTGGAAAATTGAACAGCGTGTGTCCTGTTCCCAGTTCAACAAAACTTGGGCTTCTTTTTTTCTTCTCCTATAAATCAAAAAGCACAAAATTTAACAACTAACGGTGTGGAATGAAAATTTACCAGGAAAGTGGGAATACTTATACCTTTAAATGGTAGAAAATGCTCTATAATGCATGGAAAACGTTCTTGCAATGTTCAGTTTCATATAATTATTTTGATTGTGACAACTGACAGCACTGACATTGCGTAAATGCGCTCTGAATGACAGCCACTGCCCTGGTCTGGGAGAGGGGGAAGGACCACGGTACCACAGCGATAATATTTACGTCAAGGAGGACGCCTGTATTGCCGGGGTGGTGAGCGTAGAGACGTGCTGATTGGCTGCCTATGCGCATTTCAAGAGTTTTGATTGGTTCTTGTTCAATGTATTATATAGTCAGTAGTAATACAATGAGTGGTACGATTATTGTCGATAATTTTTTAGTAATATTATGAGTTATAATCCCAAAGCTGAAAATACAACGAGCCCATAGGGCGAGTTGTATTTTCTTGCATTGGGATTATAACGAAATGATATTATTAAAAAATTATCTGACGATTAAGCGTACAACGCATTGTATTTGATAAGACTATATAATGAATTGACAGAGCGCTACCCAAGATTCTGGGTTCTACCAGTGTTGTTCAAATGGTTGAAATTTCACAAAGAACTTTGTGGTATACACTGATTAATCAGGGTAATCTTATTCTTCACTCAAAATGGTTTTTAATATTCACTTCATCATCATAATAAACTGCGTTCTTATTAGCGCAATAGTGCTTTTTTCTTAACGTTGGCAACGGAAGATCTGGAGATGCTGCGTCGGTAAAAGTCAAAAGTTGGAAACGTCATTGTTTGACGTTCGAGTTTGTAGGTTAGTTGCAGTTGGAAATCGGAAGATGAAAAACGCTTTCAAACAAAAAGTGCTATGAAAAAGTGCAGTAGACCTATTCAGAATCAGAAGTGGCTTTCATGCCATATATCCAGCTACACTGAAATTTCTCACCAAATTCAGGGTGCTACTGCGAAATGGACAAATCAGAGGATATTATACCAGAGAATGGACAAGAGGGCGACAGGTTATACAATGTTATGATTGATTTTATTGAAATACTTGAAGGTTTTTTCTTCTTCAGCATAAAGGGAACCTTAGACTGATCTTGGAAAGTGCAGAAGCTTCAAGAAATTCTCTAAATGAAGCAATGGAGATGGAACGTTTCGATCGATTGACACTTTGTAGCATACAATTTTTCTCAATACAAATTATTTGTAAAAGGCAATTGAGTAAAATGCGTTATATTTGTACTGAATTTGTTTAAATAATTTAATGGAACAATACGGAAGTAAGACAAAGTTGAGAGTCGAGGAACATACTTAAAAAAACATGATTATTGCATGAACGGTAAGTTAGTGACACGAAGTTGAGATTCAAGACACATACTCCAGTAAAGCATGCATGGATAGATAAAAAACTATTGCCTACACTTTATGTTATCACAATTCACTCAAATATTGTAACAGGCTGGGGAGAGTCTTCACATGCAAAGTTGTATCTTGATTCAATGTATTTAATGAAACCGAAGGACATTTTTCTTTGATGTAGCAGAAGCGTCTGCTTGTAATTTGAAAGCCGTTGTATAAGCCATTTTTGGTGAGGGCCGTGAGTAGATAAAATTGAGATTCCTCTTGGAAAATTAAACAGCGTATGTCCTGTTCCCAGTTCAACAAAACTTGGGCTTCTTTTTTTCTTCTCCTATAAATCAAAAAGCACAAAATTTAACAACTAACGGTGTGGAATGAAAATTTACTAGGAAAGTGGGAATACTTATACCTTTAAATGGTAGAAAATGCTCTATAATGCATGGAAAACGTTCTTGCAATGTTCAGTTTCATATATTTTGATTGTGACAACCAGTGACAACTGACAGCACTGACATTGCGTAAATGCGCTCTGAATGACAGCCACTGCCCTGGTCTGGGAGAGGGGGAAGGACCACGGTACCACAGCGATAATATTTACGTCAAGGAGGACGCCTGTATTGCCGGGGTGGTAAGCGTAGAGACGTGCTGATTGGCTGCCTATGCGCATTTCAAGAGTTTTGATTGGTTCTTGTTCAATGTATTATATAGTCGGACTTATTGCAGCAAACATGATACACTTTGACAGTGCCGCAAGAAAAATGCTCAAATGGGATTTTCGGGGATTTTGAGTACATAGTAGAGGATGAAATTCTGAATCATTAACAGTTTTAAAATTTCATGAATTAATTTTTTCAACCCCAAAACCTATCTTTACTGCACTAATGGCCCGTATTCATAGTCGGATCTTATATACAGGGTGGCCCATTGAAAACGAAACAGACGGGATTGTGACCAGCAGAAATTTTTTTTCAAAAAATGCAAAAACAGGTCAATTTTATTATTGAGGGGGACATCTTTTACGAGCAATCTCACTCCCGTCTTGTTTCATCCCTTCGCGCTGTAATGACAACCCCTGAAATGTTGATATGGATGATAGGGCAAGTGGCACCTCATTTGAAAGGTCTTGCTTTCCTGAATCTAGTGCAATATTTTTTTTTGAAGTTTTATTAATCATTTAACAAAAAATTAAAGCTTCAGACATGCGAAATAGACCGAAGAAGTGTGACGTCACAACATGGCAACATGGCCGGCGGTTGACATTTTCTGGAGGCCAACGTCAAACGTGACATGACCGTGGGATGCACGGCACGTGGCATGCACTTGACGTTTCTCTGTTTGTGTTTGTCATGTGTTTGTCAAATTTTTGCGAAGGTACATAACGGAAATGGATATAACAAAAAAGATTCATATTTTGGGCTATATCAGGTGGAGGAAATCAAACTATATTGCTATAAACTAAAAACTGCTAACTATAAACTGCGATCCATTGCTCTTTGCCTCTGAGCATCTCATGAACGAGATTGTCGACGGCGATTCTCCTGCCCAGTTTTTCTTCGAGGTCTTCTCGCTGCCTTGATGGACCGTTACAATGAAAACGAGCGTGTTCCGCGTTGTCCTGACGCTGAGGCTTTTGTAGCTCCCCAGTATTTCTTTCATCCAACATTGAACCAAGGCGTTCCACTGCCGTTGCCACTGCTCGACGAACTGCTCTCTGGCCTTGTTTCTGCTTTCTGGTTTGCTGGTGGGCACTCCTAGGCTTGTTTTCTCTAATCGCAAGCATCAGGGCGAAGGGTGGGATACCCGAGAGCGCTCGTGCTGCATCATGTGGAACCGTTCTGTAGGCACTGGTGATTCTGAGTGCAGCTTTGCGCAGCTCTCTGTCAATGAGTTTGTCTATGGTTGGGCTATGTCTGGCCTTTTTGCAACCAAGTCCGCCTGTATGACGCTTGGCTGTCTCTTAGGCTGGCAATTTCAGCAATGCTCACTGCCATTTTGCACTGACTTTTGTTGTGAACCTCCAGAAAATGTCATGCCAAACACAACCAAACATAGAAACGTTACGTTCATGATCCGTGCGTTCATGTGACGTTGGCCTCCAGAAAATGTCAACCGCCGGCTATGTTGCCATGTTGTGACGTCATCACTTCTCCGGTCTATAAGTTCGATATTTCGAGACATTTAGGAATGAAAAATTGAAAAACGCTTGGACAGGTTAATTTCAATTTCAAGGCGGCTACTTTTATTGCCATTTGTTGATATTGTCACTTCAACCCTTGAGGTAAAGGGCGAACCACCCTTGGAATTTTGAAATGGGAAGATGGGTCTGATAAAAAGATCAGTTTCATCAAATCAGATGTTCAAATAGTTCACCACCAGCAGAATTGCTTCAATTCCTTATTGCATTCAAAACTGTAAGGGTGGTTCACCCTCCACTTAAGGGGTTGCACTGTGAATGTTTATGAATAGCAATAAAAGTAGCCCCCTTGAAATTAAAATTGACCTGTCCAAGCGTTTTTCAATTTTCCATTCCTGAATGTCTTCAAATGTCGGATCTATTTCGCTTGTTTGAATCTACGATTTTTGTTGTTGATTAATTGATAAAACTTCAAAAAAATTATTGCACTGGATTCAGGGAAGCAAGACCTTTCAAATGAGGTGTCACTTGCCATATCATCCCTATTAACATTTCAGGAGTTGTCATCACAGCGCGAAGGGATGAAACAATACGGAAGTGAGATTGGTCATAAAAGATGTCCCCTTCGATGATGAAATTGACCTGTTTTTGCATTTTTTGAAGAAAAAATTTCTGCTGGCCACAATCTCGTCTGTTTTGTTTTCAATGGGCCACCCTGTATAAGGTGGTCTTAAGACCATGTTTATTTAGACACAGGCTTGAACCAAGATGGTTTTATACATACAGTTATCATCTTGTGAACATTTTATAACATAATAAAATATCCCTACATCTTCTCAAGGTTGTGTTCGGGAGAAATCACCGTATCAAAATAGAATAAGGTCGTCTTAAGACATGAGATCTGACTATGAATACGGGCCTATGAGGTACATGTAACATTATTCACCGTGTACTTCTGCACACAAATGTTTGCTTGGTGTAAAGTTTCAGCCCGCGGTGATAGACATGGAATAAATCACTGTCTCATCGTATGACATGCACATCCAAGTTCACACCTTTGGTCATCATCACCGTCAACGTCAAACATGGCTGCATCAAGTGCAAAATTTGCATCATGCCTGAATGAGCTCGCTTCCGTCTTAGCTGGTAAATCTCCTGTCGGCTGATTTATAATTGCCAAGGACTTCCAGCAGACATGACTCCCTGCACGGACAGGTTTAATTAAAACCGCCACCCAACGGCCGTTTTACCATGTGTAGGTAGGTACCTGATAAGCTTCCGTATCTGACCGTGACAGTCCTCAAGCTGCGGTTTAATAGATTTTATCTGGAACACACTTTCACAACTTCCGACGTTGATTCGCTAATATCCGCACTTAACTGTGAAGAGAATAGTCTAGTGTAACATGGTCGTCACGGTTGATTTATCTGGGGAATCCAAAGCTCATCTCATCACAATAGATAAAAAAAGTCTAATGGCTTAGACTGACAGAGAAACCTAGACTAAAATTATCGTGCCCAATATCGAGCTAGCATTACCTTCGATACCTAATTTTTGAAACAAAAATTCTGCCGATTTAGGTTTGTCTGTCACGTAGACGTCGTCGGTTGGTCTTTCTTCAATTTTTCCAATGATAACAAAGGCAGAATCACACCAGCTGCTTTTATTAGTTGAGATGATGAAGACATAGAATGTATTACCTAAGGACCTTCTGGTGAATGAAATTGAATCAGAATCTAATCAGCACGTTCCAGGCTGGATAAGTATGCCTACGCATCAAATTTCAAATTAATCGGATCAATGCGTTAGGCAGTTATCGTGAAAGATCACACATATTGTAACAGGGCGTCATAGGCCTGAAGATTTATTGAATGCTTAGCTGCGCTTCAGATGTTTGAGAGTAGGGGATGATACGACGAACGGGGCACAAGAAACTCGGTCCAGACAAATCTCGAGAGGCGTCGAGAGGCGTCCTCTAGCATTCGAATAATGGAACAGGTGTCATGCAGAGCTCAAAAGATCTTGAAAAGAAGAGAGTTGTTGAAATTTTTATTCATGCATTACAACTATTATTTACTGTTGTGCTGTGTGAGCAGTATTCATCCTTCCAGAAAGAGAAAGGCGAGTACCAATTTGATTAGACGCAACTTCTAACTAAAGTTGTTCAGGTGCACATTTACCCGAAATAACTGCCAAACACAATTTACACCATAATTATTCGGAGTTATTAGTATTATTTGATGGTAAGAATAACAATCCTACGCAGCGACGGCGCCAGGGGGTGGCCATGGTGGGCACGTGCCTCCCCTAAAATTCTAGGTGCCCACCCGCGTGCCCACCCGATTTCTCAGAAAATGTCTCGGAAAAGTTTTTTTTTTAAATAAAACTTTTTTGCGCTTGACTTTTTTCACGTAAAACAAAGTTGTTTGGAGGATGGGAGGTTATACATATAACTAAATAGATCAGACTAGTATCGTTACCAGATTTTTCCCTGCACGATTACAATACTGTCTCTTTTATTTTGGCAAGAGCTGCGAAATTGAAACGGCAGGTTGGCAGGTAGGTGAACCTGCCCGTAACTTTTGTCTGGTGAAAGGCATTTGAATTGAACAAAAAACAAGCTTAAAGAGATCCGCTGGGGCTATATACCTGTTCTTCAACTTTCAACCTGAAGTTACAAAATTTATGTGGATAAAGCACGATGTTCCTATACTCCAATTACTTTCCATAGAATGAGATTACCGGCTTGTGAGTTTCAGAAACTAGGTACACCTACATCTTTTGATATAATCCCATCCTAAACCCCAGATTTAAAAGCATTCTTTAAAATTTTAATAAAGTCACGACGACAAGAGCGATGTTTTACGTGGCACTAGTAAGCCATGCACGTTGCAGTAACTATCCCTTTATATAGCTAGGTAGCTTATTTCGGTTTACAACTCTAGGAAAATTTAATCACACTCTACATCGCACATGTGGGTAATTTTGGTGTTCATGGCTGCTGTAAAATTAGGTATATTTCACAAGATTTGTAGGGCAAGCCGCAAAAGAAGATGTCCACTGTCCATGCATAACTTGACGCAGAACGAAGTACTTACAGCGTTTTTTATTAGTGACACGGTACCTTTGCTGTCTTTTTCAAAGAAAAATTGATAAGACCACATAATGGGCTATCTGGCGGCCGCAAGATCAATTATTATTGATTAAAATCAAGCAGGTAATCAATTACCCTATACAGCAAAGATTTGGCACTGGACCGGTATACAGGGTGATCCATAAGTGACCTTACATACGCTAATGGGAGATGGAGGACTTCGAGGCGAGTCAGGATCCACAGAAGAAATTTTGTTTTCTTCATTGTTTAGGAAGATACAGGGTGTTTTGTGTGTTTCGTATGAAACTTTGATAAGCGATATTTCTAAAACGGCTGGAGATATTTTCTTGAAATTTATAGCCATACATTATAGCCGAAGCTATACTGGGTAAGTCAAAATCCAGGGCCGGGATAGAAAAAATGTGCCCTTTTGTTATTTGATCAAAAAGTACATTTTGTGACCGCTTTTCTAAAAAACTGCTATCGGATTCGAGAAGCTAAGGAAAAATTCTTCAAGAATCACTCTTCAATTTAGATGGCACACTGAACCGTTTCGACATAAAAATTAAAGGTAAAATTTATGGGTATAAGTTTCCATTTTCGACCGGACATAATCGACTCATTTTTTGATTGAATTTATTCAAATTCATTTTTCAGCCTGTCTTTGTGAAATAGGAGGGCTTGGTAGGATAAAAAATTCCATAGCCGAAGATTTTTTTGTGTTTTTCTCGATTTTGTCATGAAAAAAAAAGGTCGGCCCGGGAATTTTTTTTTCAACCAAGCCCTTCTATTCAACAGAGACAAGCCAAAAAATGAATTTCATTAAATTCAATCAAACAATGAGTCGATTATGTCTGGTCGAAAATGGAAACTCACCCACAAATTTTACTTTCAATTTTATTGTCGAAACGGTTTAGGTGTACCATCTAAATTGAAGAGTGATTCATGAAGAATTTTTTCTTAGCTTTTTGAATCCGATAGCAGTTTTTCAGAAAAGCGGTCAGAAAATGTATTTTTGATGAAACAAAAAAAGTAGCATATTTTTTCTAGCTCGGTCCTAAATTTTGACTGACCCGGTGGCTTCGGGTGAGTTCTAACAGAGAAATATTACTAGTAAATTTCAACAAAATATCTCCAGCTGTTTTAGAGATATCGCTTATCAATGTTTCATACGAAACACACAAAACACCCTATATCTTTGTAACCACTGGAGAAAACAAAATTTCTTCTGTGGATCCTGACTCGCCTCGAAATCCCCTATCTCCCATTAATCTATGTAAGGTCACTCATGAATCACCCTGTATATAGCGTGCCACACGAAGTAATCGACATAGTTTTAGGGTCGATGCACTGTTTTGGAGTAAATCAGAATCTGCATGCACATGAAATACTATCCTTGTGGTGCCCTGTCCGTTTATGGGAAAAGTACAGAATCATACTCAGCATTAGTTTTGTTCTCCTGTTGAAAAAGTTATATTCATTTCCCCAATACATTTGAGAATGTCGAGTGCAGGTTCTGACCGACCTCAAGAAAGTCCATTCTACCCTTAAGCTGTGTTAGTAACTTTGTGATTGTGGGACACTTGTGTATACTCGTAAACTCAACACCAATACAATAATCAATTGTTCACATTGTTCTCATAGCTTAATACACAGTCTATAGTCACTAAACAGCACATTCTTGGAGCTTTCGAAACAATGTCCTATAAAAACAGCTTTTTTGTGGTATATTGACACGCGTGCAGCTTTTGGATGGATGGTGTGCTTTCGTTGTCGTCGTCACAAAAAATTACGGATGCGGAAAGGGGGGCACGAGAAAGAGCGATATTGAATTTGGCGGTATCGGAATTACAGGAGGGGGACTTTTTTATTAAAATTTAATATCGGCTCGAAGAAAGGCAATAAATCTGGTCCGTATCGGCAATTAATTTGTCCGCAGTTTTATTTTGGGTTTTATCTCTCGTTAAAACAACAACAGTAAAAGCGCCGTTTACCTCGGCCCGTTGCTGATACGCCCGGAAAACTGTGGGGTGCGAGTGAAATATGCTGGCGCTGGAGCTCTGATTTTAATTCCGGTGATCGTGACTAAAATAGAGCGATTCGAGTGCAAGCAGAATTAAAAATGATGGGTGGAGAAAAGAACGAAATGAGCAAACTATCAAAAAGCTCATTTCAATTAGGCTACGTCGTAGGCATGCGTTTTTTTTTCAATTTTGCCTAAACACTAGGTAGGTACCTACGTATTAAAATTTTAAATTTCTGGGTAAAATTTCAAACGAGGACATCATGAACATTTCAAAACTATTCCATTCCTTTGAAGCTGACAAACAAAGAATTTGTTTCTTTGTTCGGACATGTCCATACACAGAAAATGTGGATGCAATTGCAAAATAAAAAAATGCCCTGGAAGCTCATTGGTAGGGGAGACCAGGGCTAGTTTGGACACGGAGAGAAGACAGTGCTATTTGCCTTCAGGAACAGAATAATCACTACCAGTGCAAGACTGAATAGAATATTTTCTCACGTGAACTTTGATCTCGCTAAGTCTGGTAGACCTGCCAAGTTTATTGTTGGCACCATTGATGTCCATATGATTGACGACACTTGAGGGTACCTATAGTGTTTGGCCAGTGCCATTTTTGTTTTATTTTGAATTATTGGTTGTGAGGATTTCTTCAAATTTAAAAAAAAAACCGCTGCCTCATGTTCAAACTTATCTAAATTCTTCAATAGTGCGGAGTATAGTTTGCTTTAAAAAAACTTGAGAAATACGCAGTTAGGGAAGCTGTTTTAAATCGAGTATCCTGAAAATTGAAAGGAAGGGGGGTCTGGTCAAAGATTGATGTTAGGGCTGCTACTTCACATATTTCATACCAACGACTTACCATCGGTTTTGACCGTATGCGCATGATACGTCGATCACTGTGAGCACCAGGGAGGACGATGGTTTGTTATACCAGCCACCCATTCGTTCCAAATCTCCACCGTCCGCTGACCGACATTCACAACAAATCCGTACTTCCACATGATGTCCAAACCAAGTATGCTGTCGTATTAATGTCCGTGACAAAAACGTTTTCTCTCAGCAGAAACCACCCAACGCGTAGGGTAACGATTGTCCAGCCAGCGTACGCCCCTTAACGCTAGCTGAAATCAGTTTTCCTGATTGCGTCGGTCTTGAACAGTAGTATCTCGTTCTGGTCTGTAACGTTCTGTTGAGCTGGATCATTCCCTGCAGTGGTGTCAAAAATGCCCGACCCTTCCACAGTTGAAGCAGCATGGTCTTCCTCCAGTTTATACTTCATCTTGAGGTTTAAACCGGGACACAGCGCTGCGAAGTTCTCCAAACATTTCCTTTTGCCTATTTTTCGGGAGTATGGGAAGTTCCTGTTACCTCGAAGTTCATGCACCTTCCTAAAACGATGAGTGCAAGAAGCATTTTTCACTGCTTCTGCTTCACTGCCGATCACTCCTGGATGAGTGAGTCGCTCATGTTGACTGAACCACTGCACATGACCAGCTGTTGCAGATCCGTATCTTTTGATCCGCTGGTGGAAATCTCTTGCGAGAGCGACCAAAAGATCCGCTGGATGAGCTAGGTTGGCCAACTTTAGGACGTCAGCTTCGAGTTACAGCAGTTTTTCAGCATGCGTTGTTTCTGTGGAAGATCTTCGAATTTTTCCTCCAAGCACTATTTCTGTTCAGATTTTTTCAATATCTCTTTTTTTTCTAGACGCTCCCTTTGCTCTTGCTGCATCATCACCTCGATCACTACCATAATTCAAGCTAAAGCGTCTTCTACTTCTGCCTTTGCTATGCTTCTCGTCTCCGCTTACTAACGAATTGTGAAACTACTCAAATACTCTGTAGCCAGCCGCACTCCAAATTTCTTCCAGTTATCTTGCTTCTGACACTAATGTTACTGCGTACTTTTAATCATCAAAGGCAAAACCCCCAAAAAGGAACAATTTTTATCATTGCATTTCATACTAATTCACAAGTCACATCCTCGGCTTCATACCCTGGACGCACTAGAAGGCTCAATGATCATAACGGATCGTCGTTTAACTTCCCTTGCTGCCTTGGCGACAGGAAGGGAAAAAACAATGACTTTTTTTTTTAATGATCATCGAGCTTTCTATATAGTGTGTCCAGGGTATTGTTATTATTCTAAACTCAATGTGTCACACTCAAAAACTTTGCCCATGTTCTAAAAAGCATAACTTTTTTTGGCCAAGGCCGATTTTATTTTGGTTTGCACTGTCAGTTAGCCTTATCTTTTGGCAATCCATCCTACAGATATGAAGCTCAAGAGTAATATGTGAAGCGTTACAAAAATCCGATGCATTTAATTAAGCCCCGTTTGAGGAAAGATTTTTTTCATGATTAAACACCAAATGCAGGAAGATAGACCTTATTACCTTCGACTGACTTTCGATTTTTTTTGCCTATCGACTGTTTTATTAACAGGGTAATCCAAAAGCATCAACGTTTTGGTATTCCAGTTGTATGCACGATGTAGGGTATTTTCTCGGTTCAGTCAAATTTTCCATGATTGAAATTGTGCCATAATATTGAAATAACGTGTATACACTCCGCGCATGCTATGTAAGAACCTAATTTACCGGTCGAGAGTGGAGCGCAGCATCACAGAAGAAAAATTCTGATGGTGTTTAAGGGCTTACTCCACGTTCGATCGCACGCGGTACTTCCGAAGAACGGTTCAGGGTATGTTTTGCTGGGAGGAATTTAGTAATTTCAATGTTTTTTCAAAACATTGAAAAAATTCTGTTTGAACTTGGTGTTGGAAATAGCTTACTCTTTGGAATGCTCCTCTTCAAGAAGATACACCATCTAAATTTTGACTCCACAAACGAATTTAGAGGATACAAAGGACCCCGCACATTCCTTATGGGATTTGGCTCCCCGGGGGATTTGCTTCAAACTTTGATATATTGTAGCCCTTGTTGGGGTGATAAAACTTTATTATTGCGCAAATCCTCTGAACTCAACGGTTCACCCTCTAGAGGGGGTGGAATGCCGGTAGTCACAGAACTAATTTATTGCAATTATGGGCTTCAACGAGCAAAAGGTGGATCTATTTTGACGTCACAAGGTGGTTCTAGGGTTAAACTTGCCATAACTTTGAACTGGTTAGAATATTTCATAAGCCCCTATTTTTAGAACCACCCCTAGCATTTCGAAAAATGACTGAAAATTCAAAGTTGAATAACGACCAAAATTAAAGGGGAATTTTTTTGAATTTCTGACACGGTATGTTCAAAGTGTTGCTGTTGCTGATCAAGTATTTCTTGCGTATCAACCCATAAAATCTGGCGTTCACCCTCCAATAAATCATGAACTTCTGCTCTGCGCTACTGGAAATAAATTGTTTGTCGTTAAGTTAAAATGAATTTCTACTATTTCAGCACCATATCAGGGTACATGATACAATTCATCCCTTATGTCTACTCACCCTCACCCTCATAACACCTATACCCTAGTTGTTTTTCCAGAAATGATTAGTTCAACTCATTCAACTAGAAAATGTGCAACGAGCGCTTCCACTGCCAATTTGGGAGAAACTATTAGGGTATAGGGGCTATAGGGGTAAGAGGTAGACATAAAAGATCAATATGGACCAACTTTTCTCAACACATAACATGTTACAGTCGTAGAAACTTATTTCAACTTATCAAGAAACAATTAATGTTTGATAGGGCAGAGCAAAAACTGATAATTCAGTGGAGGGTGAACGTCAGATTTTAGGAGTTGGTTCGTAAGAAATAATGGATCAGCATCACTTTGAACATACCGTGTCAGAAGTTCAAAAAAATTGTCCGTTTATTTTGGTCGTTATTCAACTTTGAATTTTAAGTCATTTTTCGAAATGCTAGGGGTGGTTCTAAAAATAGAGGTCTATGAGGTATTTTGACTAGCTCAAAGTTATGGCAAGTATAACCCTAGAACCACCTCGTGGCGTCAAAATAAATCCACTTTTTGCTCATTGAAGCCCATAATTGCAATTAATTAGTTCTGCGACTACCGGCATTTCATCCCCTCTAGGGGGTGAACCGTTGAGTTTGGAGGATTTGCGCAATGATAAAGTTTGATCACCTCAAGATGGGCTACAACATATCAAAGTTTGAGCTAAATCCCCCGGGGATCCAAATCCCATAAGGAATGTGTGGAGTCCTTTCTGGGAATCAACGTGTTGCACATCTCCTTATTAGTTCTTTGTGGGTGAAAATTAAATAAGACCAATTTCTGTGGTCTGCCAAAAAACTGATTTTTTTTTCATAATGAAAAATTACCGGGACAAGGCGATAAACATCGTCAATGATTACGATATATTCATAAGTCTCGTTTTTGATTGATGAAACGAACTGAAAAGCGGTTTGGTGGGAGTCCTAGCACCCCCAACTTTCAGGAGCCCCCCGAACCCCCTTCCGGTGAAAGTTCGGCGTGGCTCCACCTCTTATCTGAAAGAGGTGCTCATTCAGAGTATGTGCCAAATTTCATCATGCTTTCATCACCATTTGCAAGGTTCATTCACCTAGTGCCCCCACTACAGGGTTTAATTCGAAAGCATGCAATTACAGCTTGCTTTTTTCATATCACCAACAATTCGTGATCAACTGATCAATTACAAACAAGAAATATTGTGAACTGTTCAGAATGAATGGTTCGTTTGAAAGCAAAATAAAATTCAATGATATTTCCATCACTATTAGAGCTTTTAGGTCAATTTTGATGCAACTCTGTATTTTGAACACTTGGTTTCAGTCAATTGTGACCCCAAGGTTTTCTTACTTCAAGTTTTGGCTTCAACATGAGCTTGATATTTTGAAAATTGGTTGACGGGAGAAAAAGGTGGTACTGGAATATTAAAATGTTGATATTTCTCGATCAACCTGTTAATTAAACAGATAGGCAAAAAAAAACGTTTCACATACCACCCTGATGGACTTTATTCAAAGACATTCGTATTTGTAGGATGGTTTGCCGAAAGATAAGGCTAAAAGACAGACAGCGCAAACCAAAATAAAATCGGCAGTTGCCAAAAAAAGGAATGTTGTTTTGGAAAAGGGCAAAGTTTTTGAGTGTGATACATTGAGTGTTGCGCAGTTTATTTAATTCTGCTGATGTGCCCATTTTCACTGGGAATTTAAATCTAACTCTCCCTAGCACGTTATACGTATACTCACGTGCTGTAGTCGAGAATATTCCAGGCGTCTCCCGAAAAGGGTTCGGAGGTTCTAGTCGCTTCCATTGTCGTTCCGGTATATTCCAGCATTGGCCGACAGTTCATTCGCGTGGGTTCTGGGGAAGTCTATCGGCTTTGCAAATATCAAAGCAAACTCTCGATGCACGGCAGCTCCGCTAATTATTGTGCTGGTGTCTTTTTTCACGCGTCGTGATCGTCAGCGAGTTTCGAAGCAATAGATTCTCTAGTTGACATTCTGGTACTCACAGCTCATATAACGTTTTTTTTTATTGTGGTAGTAGCCTAGTAGCGATGGTAATATACCTACCTCTAAAAAAGCTCTATAACTCTCAAGATGAGTTCTGAAGTTAGGACCGGGGGTGAAAGTAACATTGCCTAAAGGAAATGAGAAGATATTTGATCTGATGTACCTATACGACGACGTGATGAAATGCTGTGAATATCTATCACATCCCCAGTTATCCATGCAGAAGTGGGTACTCATACCTGAATATGTAATTATATGGTATTGGTATATCTTAATCGTATAGATTTATTATTATGTATTATAATTATCTCCTACATCTTTGAATCAAAGAACTATTCGACAGAACAAGAAATTATAGTTTAACTTGCAATCCGGTGCTGGATGAATAATTTTTGCAAACTTATGGGATAAAATGTCAAAAATCAACCAGAATCTACCCAGCTTAATTGTCGCTTGCAGATAATAATCCAATTAGCTGACCCTGAAATTGTCATTCATTCAGTCATCTAAATACGTAGTATATTGCGTTAAAATGAAGCAGCGCGACTGATGCCGGACTAAAAGTGATAAAAAAAAATAACGAACGATAGCCCGGATAAAAACGTGTCGCACTACATAAAATTTTAATCATTTCTGAAATTAAACCGCCCCCTGCCTGCCGCGAAAAAATGATTGACCTAACAAGATTAGATCCGCGCTCCCTTGATGTCCTGATGAGACTGAAAGTCAAATATTAGAAGTCGAGCGTTTGGGCGATGAAAAACTGCAAATTCCCCAGCGGATTCCAGCTTAACGGGCCCCGGGCCTCTCTTGGTGCATTTTCAACTTAGGTACTTTATTGAACCCAATAAACCCGAGCTTATAGGCACTTTATGGAATTCACCACGATCCCATCGAATTGCAATGAAAAAAAAAGTATAAGTAGATAACAACATCCGGAGAGCAGTAAATCACCCTTTTTCGAAATTATGACCCAATGTGCATAAAAGCCTGTCCCGTGACGTCGTCCTGCACGGATGTAAATTCTTTTAACGGCACATTGACATATCGTTTTCACGGTTTTTTTGCCAGGACACATCTGCGCCCACACAACACAACCGCCGTATTTCCAAGCGCAGAGTATACAACCGAGGCATCATCAGCTTTATAAAATCCCACACCAGAGACATAGAGAGACGTATACAGTTTCTGAATTGCGCTTCCATGCATGTCCACTGGGGATGGTTTCATCCAAAAATACATTTGTCACTGTTGTTGCAATTGGGACTCGGTCTGCCGATGAAGGCTGAATGGAAATCAATCGAAAGGAAGCAAGCACAAATATACACGTAAGTGGGTGTAATGATGAGTGGAAAGTAAAGTTTCGCACAGCTCGCGCGGAATGGAAATGACGTCGCAAAATGTTCAGGCTTGCAGATATTCCAGCCGCAACACTTTGAGTTTTATCAACACAATTTATGGAAATCGAAACCGCAGGCTATTTGTAGATTATAAGATAAAGCTCAGAGAGAGCGGCGGCGGGTCTGGTCCGGGTCCCTTTTATCAGAAATAACCAACTGAATGGAACTGGAGGACCGGAGGAGTATTATTGTTGTGAGCTTAATTGAAAAAGGAATACCGTCGCGAGCAGGCATACAATTATCCCCAATTCAAACGTCACGCACTCACGCAGGCATATAGGTAATGCGTGCACACCTGAACCTGTGGCTCTCCAGTATTCGTGAGGAGAGCGAATAGTTATTGGGAAAGTTCGAAGTTCGAGAAGTGAATCCCTATCACCGACCCAGCGAGTTGGGTTTTTTTTTATTGATCTTTGAATTAGTCGTCGGATTCGAATTTCAACATGAAAGGTGTTGAATCAGGGCGCCGTCGTTTCGTGAAAGTGGAAAGTCTGGTTCACAAAGTGTTTCGTGTTGGTTACCATTGTTTCAACAATAGGTTACCAAGGCTATGCTATGCTATACAACCTTACTATTTTACAAAAATGTTATGAACGCTTGTAAAATAGTGGGGTTGTATTTAGCTTTATAAAACAGGCCCCGAGTAGGTATCATGTTGCAAGACTTTCAGATATAACGAGCGTTCAATGAAATTTCACAGCAACTCGCTTATGATTCCTGACAATCTGGTTGGCCCGGAAGCATGGGCTGGCGAGCTGCCATAGCTTATAAATGACGCGAATTCTATGATCAAACGCTCTATATTAGCTGGAGACTCCGACGCCAGACTAGACCACACATCTGGATTATTGGCGGAGGAGCCGTATATCGAGAACTTTGCGGTAATTCTCCAAGACACCAGCCTTTTTAATGCGTTCGTAATTTGGACTAGCAACCAAGAGTGTGATAAGTAAGTAAGTAAGTGAGTTAGTAAGTAAGTAATTTTATTGCTTTTAAAAATTACGTTTTTATAGCAAGAGGAACTCAACATTAAATAAACGTACTATTTGAATTTAAAAGTGTGATATGCCAAAATAGAGGATGTGGGGTCCAATAGTGCGGCGGTTAATGACCATTTTTCAGAGAAACCTTGCATTTTGTGATATAAGCATGAAACTTGGCATATACGCTCTACAGATTGTCCTTTACCTTGCGGTAGGCTGTGGCCTGGTCATTCGCAAGAAAACGAGGCTGATTTTGGCCAGGCCATAGCCTACCGCAAGTAAAAAAGTTTTTGATCATACGGTATATCCTCCCATTTTCCCTCTTTTTGTAAATATTGACATTTGTTGCAAGGAAGTTTTACTGTGAAGGTCTACCGCATTGATAGACGTCACTTTTGAATCAACCCGATAATCAGCTTCAAGTTTTGCCCCTGAAAGGTAGGCAGCTGGCAATTTTGACAGCTGCACGGCGGTTCCATCGTGGGTTCACCTCGTGTATAGTAGAGGATATAGTCTGCAGAGCGTATATGCCAAGTTTGTTGCTTTCATCACAAAATGCACGGTGGTTCTCACTAACCGCCGCACTACAATACACCTCGAAGATCATATCTTAGTGATTTTAACAGTGTTAAATGACGAGTGAAACAACCGAGGAAACAACTCTAGAAGGGAGCTGATACCTGCCTCCCTGGAAAATCCCGCCCCGCTGTTATCAGGTGGCAACCGGTGAGATTTTCAGGGAGGCGAGCATCAATTACCTGCTAGAAATACGGCTCCTGAAGCCCTATTTTCATAATCTAGAAACAACTCCTCATGTGATGTTGCCTATAGGTGCCAGCCAATCACAGCCCTGATTGCCAAGCCACTTCGCATGTGAACGGGGTCACATGGGTCCCCAAAATAGTTTCCCATGCTAGAAATAAGGCCTCTGTAGTACACCGATATAGTGGAAGTCGCCTGAACCGTGCGGAATAGTGGGCATTTTATGTATTTAATTCGCTATGTAAGTTTCGCAATTTTTTTTATCAAGAAACGCTAAAGCGAGGCTGCACACCAGCAGCGTTACAGAAGAACATTCGATGGCGAAGAACAGCAATCTTCTATGTCACCGTTTGCAGAAATTCAGCAAGCTCCTATGTCAAAAAGAAAAAAGGTTACTTTTCGGGAGGAACAAAATTGTACTTTAAACATGATGTACTATATTTTCCTCGATATTTTCTTTCATTTTAGGTTGAAATAATATCACTATTATTTGAGGTGACATAATGGGATATGAAATTTGATATTATTCACTAGATTTGGCTATAAAACATGACAGACGGTTTTGTCAGCAATATATTGATAATTTTTGCAGAATAGAAGCTTTATTTTGTGCCACAATCATACATCTTTGACATAGAAGGTTATCATCTTCCGCCTTGTCATCGTATTTTCTGCAAAAACCTTCTTTGTCTGACATAGAAGGTTGATATTTTGCACTTGACATACATAATAAGTCTTAATTGGAATCAGAGGTTCTGTCAGTCGATCAAAGGCTAGAGTGTTGATTGTTTCAAGTCATTATTTTTAACTCTGCTGAAATTGACATAGGAGGTTGTTGATTTACCGTTAAAGGTGACATATAGAAGGTTGCTGTTCTTCGCCATAAAATTATTGGGGTTTACGAAGCCCCATCAGCCAAGGACAGCCAAGGACCAAGGTGCGAGGAAGCCGAGAAAACAAAGCTGTTTGAACCTCCAAACCCACTAGTTTACACTGGGCACGTGGCTGTATATGTTACTCGTACTTACTACTTACGTGATAATTAAGCAAATGCATTTAAAAGTACCCACTCCGTATTACTTACGCTAGTTCAGTGGTGTGTGGATATTTGATGTAGGTAAATATGGCTTTTCCCAGAAGATTAGGCAAGCTTTAAACGTTTCTAACATTTTACGACCCTACTCCACCTTTCAGCTTGAAATTACCCGCCAGTTGAATATTTTACAGCTCATCCTCTAATGCAGCATTAATATACATTAATCATAATGGAAATTATATACAATTTATTATTAATATCTGATTAGTTCATCTTTGCGATACCTAGTGGATGATGTTAAGTAATAAAGGCTCATTCTTTATGCAATAAGGTGTGCAACATCTTTCTATAATTGGCTCACATCGTGATTTCAGGAGTATTCAAAAATAACATAGCCAAGTATTTCGAATAGGTGAAGTTTGACCTGCTACAACGCGGAAGCGGGTCAGAATTTGGATGGGCGGACACTATTCAATACTCATCAAGCGGAAAAATTCTCTAAGGATGGCCTCAGGAAAGGCTCTAAGTAGTATGTCTGCAACCGGCAGTACGGCACAAACGAAAGCAAAAATAGCCGACGTAATATAACCGACATAACAAAGTCGAAAAAATCATAGTGGAAATAACATACCCGTGGAATAAACATAAGCTGCATTCCTTCCGCCATCGATCTCAGATATTTGTCACTAACATATTTTGGAAGCATACAATATTGGCAACTAGGTATACATTATTCAAACCGAGATTCAAACTATTTCATCAAAATGACGATTGTTCCGACTGTTATTTCTGACTGTTTTTTACTGATTATGTTCTTATACTGTGATTTCATTGGATCTTTTTTTGTATGTTTCCTGTGACTATGTTGTGCCGTATGCCGACCAATATGTTATTTTTGGCAAGCAATCTTAAGCAACTAAAGCTGCAGGTTATCAATTTTTTGGGTAATAATAATCCATGACACAACTACGACGATGTCCACAAGCAATTTTGTATTTTTTTTTATCAGGTGTTTTGATGCTCACTTTGTCATTAACAAAGACCGTTTTGGAAGTGGCATTCTTCAGTATTTCGACAGATTTCAGATCTCTTACGTCACATTTCGGCACTCTCATGTCACTTTTTAGCACTGTTATGCTTTTAAGGTCATTTTTTGGCACTGTTATGTCAACGCAAATGTCAGGTCAACGTCAATTATTGTGGCCGCAGTCCTCGCCGCAGTCGAGAAATACAAATTGTGAACGCAAAAGAGCAGAAAAGGAAGACAAAAGGACATAGCTTCAAGAATTTCTCTTTGAAGGTTCCCCACAAATTGAAGTCCATTTTGCATCGCATCAAGTAGTTACGTCAAAATAGAAGGTGACGTCTCCTCTGGACGGATCAAGAGCGCTCGTTGCCATGACGATGTTTTTGCCCAGGGGCTTAAAAGAGTCACTTTAGGCCCTGTTTTGAGGTCGCAAAATAACGCATTTAATATGGGTAGAGCAAAAACTACTAATTTGTTACTCGTGCATGCACGCTTTTTGAAGACTCCTTATTCACTTGGCTCCGAGCGTGGACGCTTTTTATGGAATAAATAATTATAAAGTCACTTATCTACTCAAGTGAATACCAAATACCTATCTTATAGTTCTAGTTCCACTATATTAGCAGTAGGAATGGCACTACATTCCGTTGTTGTGTTTTTTGTGATTTAAAACAACCTTGTGTCTCACGACCAGCTAAAGCGACAATCTTTTGTTTCAAAACGCAATGAGGCGCGGTCGCTTTTCAAGCTTTGATTTTTCGTTTTCCAGAGTTCCAGATACTTTCCTTCTCTCTCAGACATCCCTTCTTGTCTCGTATTTATTAGCTGTATAATTTCGAGCTAAAGAATTCCAATTTCTTACCAATACACACAGGCCGGCGAGAAAGACCAAGCCAGTGATAAATCCGACTCGAGGGCGTAATAAATGAGATACAGGCGAGGCAAAGTTGTACAGATTGCAGCGGCAAGAAAAAGCACCGCGAGAAAAGATCTGTGTTCTTACGAAGCTCGGTATATAGGTCCTCATGATGCTTGCATCCGTCTCGCATCGGAACTGAAGATGAAATTTTTGTTAAAAGTTTGTTTCTGTTCGCCGGAAAATGCGCCACTTTCTTGATTTTCGCGCGTCGCGGAAGAGCTGAGCAAAACGTGTTCATGGCTCTTCTGGGAATTCCGAGTGTCAGCTGTGAGTTTATGAGTTAATGTGAAAAACAAAGGCCCGAATGAAAAATGGACCCTTCCGACAAGCCGGTCAGAGTACACGGCCTATAGTGTTTTCAGTGTTTCATAGGGCATGCCGGGTGATTAATAGTCAGGAACGCCCACGTATTCGGAATAAGCCCAAATAATATATGTTCCAAACAATGTTCTGTACCTGCACCTATTTCGATGAAAATTTGTGGATATAACAATTATACGTACAAAAGATTCACTTGTGCCTGAAATAGTGCGAGCTCCAATATCAACATTACCTAGTTATAAGGGGCAATTTATCATGAGGGCAGAAATGGTAATTGAATAAAACTGAAGGTTTCATGTATTTAGTTCAAATTTCAAAGTTTCACCGCATTTAAATAAATGCGTGTGTTTTGATATTGTAAAAGAGGAAGGCGTAGCCTATAGTGCACCCTTGAGTGTACCGCTCCAGTTCGGTGATAACTCGATCATAACTACATCAATGCTCAGCGCAGCCAAAAGTCGGATGGGAGACCGCCGGCAGGTAGTACCAGAAGGCGAGCCACTGGCGGTTTCATTTGATCTATGTCGGCTGAAACATCTTCTTAGGTGGTCCTGGGAAGACCTCCCGAATATAATATGTCTGCAATCGGCAGCATGATAATGTGTAAAGGAAAATCGAAAGCGCAGTCAGAGAGGCTGATGCAGTCAGGAACGTATCGGCACAGGGCGTGGATGTGTCGGACATCAAAATCTGCGTTTGGGTGTCGGAGGCGGAGTTTAGGTCAAACCGCGAGCTTGTCGGCCCCAGTTTGGATGAACCGACCATCAAACATTTGTCAGGCACCACTTTGTGGCTCCGTGGGGCATAATAAACTTAGTGTTTCAGTGCAGGAGCAACCCAACCCATAAAAATAATGAATATTTATATTGTAAAATCTAGTTCTGGATTCTGCATTTCAATAGGGGCGAGTTGTACTTCCATATTGTCAAGGTTAAGGCCAGGCCACCCTTAGCCCTACTCTTGAATTGGAGTTACTCTTTACTATTGTCCAGCACAGCTTGAACCGAAAGAGGTAAATATAGGAACTCGAGCACTGTACTACATTACGTTTATTCAATTATTAATAAACGTTGCACACATCACACTCGACACCTCACCCTAGCATCACAGATATAAACATAGTTCTACTCACAACAATTGATTAACTTGGAACTGAGGGCACAACCTCAGTCCCTTGAATCAACAACCTGCATTCAACCAGCAGTACTAATGACTATACCATCGAATCAATGGATAATAGTAATCCAATGCCCCCGTGTGCCAGTATATGTAAGTCTTTTAATTCGAATCGTCCAAATCGGTCAGTGATGCAAGTGGGAGGTACCTACCTACACGTGTTCCTCGTGTAAATACCTTTGTTTGCATTTTATTCCATCGCGGAAATGACCTAGCGTCTGTCAATGATTTGGACGATTCGGCAACTTACATAATTGGGCTACACGTGCCTTTTTCGTTATATTCAAGGGATGAACTTTCACCTAGAGCCGCTATGTCATTATTATGACAATATGGCACGGAAACCTCGCTTTTAAAATTACACCATGCATCTCCCCAGACAAGCCGAACTCACCGAGTTCCAATTAGATGTTTGGATGTGTAAGGACCGCTTAGCGCACGGTACATCGGTGTTTCACCCAACCCCAACGCAGGTGCAGGTATTATTATACCCGGTGCCTGCGCTGGTTCGTTCTTGACTGGTATATCCTCTACAAATTGTCGTACTGTCAGTTACAGGCGTAATACTCGGAGGCTTGCCTGAGACCATCCGAAAGGTATTTTTATCAGCTTGTTCAGAGTTAGGTGAGGACCAACCCATCCAAATGCTGACTTCGATTTGTGTTGCTGATGCAGAACGCAGTCGAGTTTTATGTGAACTGAACGATATACCACGCGGTATGTGGCCCCCATCGTCAAATAGTTATTTGACTCTTCATATTGACGTCATTTTCACCGACATATTTGTCAGCTGAGGCACACTCGAGCGGGTAGAGTAACGTGACTTCTCCCCAAAGTGCTTATTTCAATTTTTTAGCGCATTTTTGTAAGAAAATGACGCTTATATGGCCAGTTTGTCCGTCTGTCCGTGTAGAAATTGAGAAGTTGTACTCCTCCTCAGGGAATAGAGCTAGAGCCTTGGAATTTTTCCAATGGATAGCTGATGTCCCCAAAGGTGGCCAATGGGCATTATTTTCTTGATCCATACATAGTTACCATTATTATTATCAAAAAACAAAGATTTCTTGTGCACTTCTAAGAAGTTGAAGTCCTCCTCGGGGAATGAAGATAGAGCCTTGAAACTTTTTCCGATGGATAGCTAATGTCCCCAAGGAAGGACAATGGGCATAATTTTTCTGATCCATACATAGTTACTATTATTATTATCAAAAAACAAAAATTTCTTGTACACTTCTAAGAAGTTGAATTCCGGCTCGAGGAATGAAGCTAGAGACCTGGAACTTTTTTCGATGGATAGCTTAGGGCCTCAAGGGTGGCCAGTGAGCGGATTTGACTTTATGATTCCGCCGTCATCTTGGCCGCGATATTGCAATTTCTTATTAGTGGAACGATGTTTATGAAACTTGGAACCCACCCTTGTCAGGTTTGATAATTCTTATTTTCAAGCTGAATTTTATGATTCCGCGGCCATCTTAGCCGCCATATTGGAATATCTTATTAGTGGAATGATTGTCATAAAACTTGAAACTTACTCTTGACCCGCATGAACATTCTTATTTTCAAACTAAATTCCATGCTTCCACCGCCATTTTGGCTGCCATAATGAAATTTCTTAAGAGTGAAACGATTTTCATGGAACCTGAAACTTACCCTTGTCACGTATGATCATTCTTATTTTTGAGCTAAATTTCATGATCCCGCCACCATCTTGGCTGCCATATTGAAATATCTTATTAGTGGAACGATTCTTATGAAACTTGGAACTTACCCATGTCAGGTATGATAATTCTTATTTTCGAGCTGAATTTCATGATCCCGTCGCCATCTTCAATCAATCAATCAACAACAATTTTATTTATGATGGGAATTACATATTCCATGGCACATGGTCAAGATCGTCTTGGCCACCATATTGAAATCTCTTAATTGTGGAACGATTGTCATGAAATTTGGAACTTGCTCTTGTTTCGCATGAGCATTCTTATCTTCAAGCTAAATGCCATGCTTCCGCCGCCATTTTGGCTGCCATATTGAAATTTCTTAATAGTGAAACGATTTTCATCGAACTTGAAACTCACCTTTGTCGTATATGATCATTTATTTCATGATCCCGCCGCCATCTTGGCCGCCATATTGAAATCTGTTATTAGTGGAACGATTGTCATGGAACTTGGAACCTGCTCTTGTCTCGTATGGACATTTAATTTTCAAGCTCGACATCATTCCTATCAATGACCGACTCAGTGACAGACCTGGCACTAAGAAAATGCGCCATTGAGACTCACGCACGTGAGGGCATATCCACTTGTTTTGGAATATGCAAATATTTCCAGCTAATCAAAGACTGGTGCTCAGAAAATAAGCAGAATCTTCAAAAAGGTGAAAAAGGTTGCACGGAGATCCCCGTTGAGACTTCCCGCGGCAAACTGCATCATGGATCGAGAAATATGAGAGCTACACCAGCAGGACGTGTATTGTACAATGTATAGGTATCATGCAGTGTGAATGCCGAAGCAATAAGAGCTTTGCTTTTATTGAGCAATGCTGGGACCTAATTTTCTCGTGACAATATTTTTCTTGCAACATCACGGCAATATTACAATCCTAAAGCTCAGTTAGTTGCTTTCATTACAAGAGCTTTAATAACAAGTTTTCTCATCGAGCAAACTTGCAGATACAATATTTCCTCGTTTATACTATGTACACTGGGTGATATTATTACAACTGTTGTTGAAAGATGAGAGCTTGTCGTATATTCCAAATGTTGTAAAACAACCGTGCCGTATACAATTCGCAAATTATTCCCCATAGAATCGTGCCTAATTCGTTTACGAAAATATTAATTTGCACAAGGAAACCTTTGAGGGATGATAATTAATAACTCTCGATGTGGGGAATAAGAAGCGGAACCCCGGCCAAAGGGGTACTTTCTTTCAAGTTTGGTTCAAGTCGCGTAGCATGCATTAGATGTTCTGTCACATTAAAGCTTTTTGTAAGAAGAACGATTATTCTTTGTGGGACAGGTACCCGGCATAGAAGTGCCTATTCACCTAAGTAATCCCTGAATTAAATCAATGGCTTTCGAAATATTTCAAAGACGCGCCTCTGATGAGCAAGAGAGAATTTTCCAAGGGTGCTTTCACATCAAACTACATAAATTGATTAATAATAATTTGCGCTAGATCTGAGAACGGTCGGCGAGCAATTAAATTTCGCAAAGGAATTATTGCATTTAGAGTTCCGCTCCCTTCTCTCTGCCTCATAAGTACGCCGAGAATGATTATTTCAGCTTTTTCGTTGTGAGTATAATCTAAATGGCTGTAACATTTTCGTGAAATATGACATGGGAAGGCAATTAGTCAAAACATTCGCTTTCAAGCGTAGCAGATCAAAGTAGGCTCAGAAACACCAAAATAAAATTCATCACCTGTATATAAAATTCAAAACAATTATTATTATACGCTACATTTTATGGTGCTCAAAAGCTCAAAGAGTTTTTTTGAAAACAATATTGTAGGTATAAGTTATCCAGATCACATGTCCAGAGCACGAATTTCATCTTCTTCCCATAAATAACTCTATGAAACAATGTATTAGCCATCAGGGAGGATCGTGGGTGACAGTAGGGTTGTCCTAAAGCCTTGTAAAGCTTGTAGTGATATAGGTGTTTTTGCTAAAGAGGCCATAAAGTTAACGACAAAAATCCTGCCAGGATTGAGATGAATTAGGGGCGACGTATAGTGACCGAAAAATCGCCTGTACGTTGCAAAGGTAGGAAGAAGGACCCGAGCCCTCGATGATGACACGTGCGACGCTCTGTGAATTTTGAACGAATATAATGAAACCATGGATGATTCGATTTAGAGGTGAATTTGACGCGTCGGTCGGTCGCAATGAATTTAAAAGTAATACTAATAATTTGTACAATGAAAGTGCTGTTGTTTTTCGCGTGTTTTGTTTTACGTTCAAGTATTTATAGAGAAGTTTTGTTTCACTTACGATTTTTTCCACACAGCTGATCCCTGCGTATAGTGTAAGTATACCCTTTAGACACTATATTTGATTAGTGGATGTCGACAAGACCCCTGAAACAAAATTATGATCATTAGACTTTGCTGGAAAAGCAACAAGTAGCTCAAGAAATATCATGCAACGCTTGTCCAAATGTTAAGGTATAATTGTTCTCATTCCTATAGCTGTTCTGGTATAAAGTACATGAAAATCATCTAAACATCGAAAAGCTTACCTTCAAGCTCAGTAGGCGACTATTATACATTATCATTTGTCTTATAATGTAAGTGTACTCTAGACTCTTGACCGAAGTTCTATCTTTTTGTCTCCTATCAAGTCACTTTATCAATTTGGTGTCTTATAATTCGCAACAGCTCCTGGTTCCATGCACAATCTCTGTCAGCAGAAAAATACTCACCCTCTTACATATGAGTATTAACAGTGCTGAAAAGCGCTTTGTTTTTGGCGAAATGTTTGTTAAGAGTCATCATCCTAGAAAAAAACGAGCCACCACTGCCCATGCTTATGAACATGGAGACTCCAGTAGCAGATAGTGAGACAAACCTGGTCCAATAAAATCCTGGGATGCGTTACTTCGACTTATGTAAAACTCCTCACTACATCTTCATTAGCATTCAGCCATGTAGCAAATGGTGGAATAAAGAAAGCGAAAGCGATGGAAGCCAATATGATGAAGTTTAAACAATGTGTTCGTCATAGAGCTACAGCCAGTACTACGATGGCTATTTTAACTGATATACTCATCGAGTGAAGTTGCCGAATCAGGATGGACAAAGCCCTTGGACAATCTACAAAAAACAGTTTGGCGCTGCTGCCAAGGGCAATGGATGGAGTGACGATGATGTGAAGCCACATCATTCATTTCTGATTCCTGGAGACCCATAATTGGAACTGCTGCAGACGATGCCGGAGAACAAGCAGAAAGGTTTCGCGAAGCTAACATGGGTGCTGGAGCTTAGATATGTGGGAAATCACTTGTGGCAGATTAACCAGACTCACTGAAGACAGGAATGCAGGGGAGCGGAGGAAGCCTGTAAAGCGTGAAGCAATTCAAAGCTAACGTCCTGAGGGAGGGTGGCACACCTAGCCTCACCAGCAAACCCGCAGCGGATTTATTATTTGGTCGATATCGCAAGAGACACTTACAACAGCGGACTGAGAAGCTCAGTTCCGCACTGATCCAAACGATCTGCACTGAGGCCGTCAAGATGCTTCGCGCAGTCATCGCCTCGAGGAAAAAAACTTTCTGGTACCTATCTGGAATATCATGGGCAAGGTAAATACTCACTTATTCCCGAAGAGCAGATAAGGATGGTGGCAAGTACTGCTGGAAAATGAACCAGTAGGTCAGGGCAATCTCTGTTGAGATTTCACAGGATTGGACTATAGCTGTGGTGAAAAAGGCAGAAAGATCTTGATATTGGCTTGCTGACAAAAAAAAATGGCTCGGGAAAACAGATAAAAATTGGTAGAAATCTTAGGAGAAGGCCATGAGTTCACGACTTTCTGGGCCCCACGGATCCACTGAGAATGAAGAACAGGTTGTTGAAGAGACTATGGGAGAACTCTGATGGGAATTAGGAAATTTGGCATTGGTTCATCCCAACAAACGAGTGAAGGAGGTCCTCCTACGAGCTCTCGAGCAGTGAACGATTGCGCTATCAGAGGTCACTCTAGAGTAACTAAGATGCTGGCGAAGGCACGTTCTAATGAGTAAACCGCCGGAATGACGTGTTGTCGTATGTAATACACCGATAGGTGAGGTGTGTTACCGCTACATCGAAGATTTTCACGAGGGGATCCAAGTAAAAATCGAGATGTTAGCGATAATAGAGCGAACCTAAAGGTGTATTCGTTGAGACAATTACCCGAACAACACTGAAAATTTTCTTGAAAAAGTGAAAACTGAATGTTTAAGGTTGGTCATTCTTGAGGGGTGTTTTTCACCAATGACTTCGGTGATAATACACTTATACGGCCTACTATTTTACGGAATGAGGTGAATTGTCGCTGGAAGCCTTGTGTTGACAGTGCGAGGTCTGTGCGCTGAGCTGGAGACGTATAACGTACCGTACAAGCAAACATCTGAATTGTCATGGACTACTTCAGCAAGTAGCTGGAAGCATTGGACATGCCTAACCAGAAGCTTCCAACCAACATCAGTCGATTTGGAGTTCCACTGGAGCTAACTTCGACCAAGGCAGGAATTACGGATGTGTTCTTAGACATCTGTCATGGCTCGGAATACAGAAGACCAGAACGACGTCCCTTTACCAATGTTCTAACGGAATGGTGGAGCGGTTCAGCGTAATAATGGAGCATCACCTGTCAAAGGTCGTCGACAAACATCAGCGAGACTGGCATCGTCACTTTAAGCTGTTCCTAATGGTTCATCGGACTGCCATCTACGATACAACAGGAGAATCTCTGGCACGTGATGATGATTTATCTGTGACTTGCAGTTTGGCAAACCGGGAAATGACCCAAAAAAAAACTGCCCCGGAGTACGTCGATGACCAAAGGCAATGTACACGAGAGGACGATGAAGAATAGGTATAATTGCGATAGACCGGATGTGTATCTGTGATACAACTTGAATGGCAATTCTGGAGGATTTTAGGCAGATGACCTTGATATAATGTCTGTACAGTCCACAACGCGAAGGGGACAAATATCTCCGAAGATAAATCTATCTTGAGAAGGACCATGAATAATTGAGATAGTGTAGGTATGAGATATAAGTATGTCTACGTGATATTTTTTTGAATAGTCCAATAGTCCAAGAAAAATATATATTTTAGTGGGTTTTCCACTCAGCGCCGGCGCTAAGTTATCTCACAAAATTAACCAAATACCTGGAGTGAAATTATATTTTCTTTTGATTTACAAATTTCTCCAGGCGTCAGCCTCACCGGTGACACGGCCCTTAAATTTTTAATGGATATAATTAGATATCGCCGCGTGAAAAGAATAAAAAGAAATTTTAATCGAGTCGAAATGTTCACTCGGTCTTTTTGGAGCTCCGTGTAATTGATTTCATTAAATCTTTTATCTCAGGATAATAACTGCCGCGTAATTAATTCCAACTTCCGTGCGCACACTAATCTCTATTTCTTTGTGTTGAAACTCGAAAGCATTATACCGAAACGGTGAAAAGCAGAATGAGAGGGCAAAAACATGCACGCGGACATTATTGGATGTGTTTTGCAGGATATATATGGGAAACGGCGTTGTGGAATGGGAAGGGGTGCGAAATGGAAGTCATAAAAATGAAATAAACACGTGTCACGTCAAACATTCTCCAAATTGCTTCTTTTTGCCGGTTGCGGAAATCATATGGATTTTGCATAATGTAGATCGCAGAGCGTATGCATATGCCGCCCCTTGTGTTCTTGAGAAAAAATCGAATCGAATATTTGGTACAAATATTTTTTTACTACAAGTGTGTGTTTAAACTTTTCAAATTTCCACCCGGCAGTGTTACACGTCATAGCGAGGCGGAAGCCTAAGCTCAAATTTAAAATGACTTTCTCATGCATAAAGTAGGCACGTATACTTTTCCTTTGAGAAATCAGGTGTGGATTCGTTGAGGGAGTCTGCAAATTCTGTCGCTTTGGATCTGCTGTTTTATAGACTATGGCAGATTTTTAACTTTCCGGCATAGTTGGGGAAGCAGTAAGTCTCAATAGTTGCAATGGAAGCGCTTTGATCGTATCAAAGGGAGATAGGGAGATTCTGTGGCTTAGTCGCCCCGCATTGAATATAGGTATAAGATGGTTTAATATTCCATTCTCCGTAATCTTGAGAATAATATGCCACAAACGGCATAGTATAGATTTTAGCAGTATGCCGGCTTAATGCCCGAAACGCTTTTGTGTTGTTTATACGACAGGGTGGCAGAGCATAAATCCAACGCATTCCACATGGTGTACTTATTCTCGGTCAGGATAGAGCCATGTGGAACGGCAGATAAGTGACTGTCGCAGTATGACGCAACCCACGCCATTTCAGTATTTATTTCAGTTTCATGCCTGCTTCAAACGGCAGTGTGCATGAAGCTCAGAAGACCGCTGGCCTAGTGCAAGAAAGATGCGAAAATTGTACCTCTAGTTGCACGAGGGATTCAGCCCGAAAGCTCTAAGGGCTTGAGCTATATTTCATTACTCATATAAAATCTATAGCTTAGCCCAGTCAAAGCTTGTCAGGGTGGTAGTGGTATAATAGAATAGAAAGCTTTGAAAAATCATGACAGAAATTGATGAAGAAAAGCGAGTGAAGACACGAGCCGCCTAGGTTTTAAGCTAGGTTCGAAGCTAATAACAGTTGGTGCGTTAGTTGCCTCTTTTTTGTTAAAATCCACTACATACCCATAAATATTAGAAAGGTACATCTTTCATCTGTTTCGATTATTATGTATGAACAATTTCACGGCTTTCTTAGAACAAACTATGGAAGAAGTGTGTTGTGTTGGCACGAATAGTACGATGCTAAATAGATTGTGACGCCTTGATAAAAATGTACCGAGTATAATGTGACAGCTGTCACCTTCTTTTCGACGCGATGCACCCACTAGTAGAAATTTCCAAGGCTGTGCAGCGAAATTAAGAAAATGTGAGGCCCACTGCAGTGGAAGTAAGGTTGAGCAAGGGACATGTTCTCCACCATGGCTGCCAGCTTCTCGCTGCCGCTGTCAGGTGAGCGAAGGTCACAGAAGGAAATGGTCAAGCGGGCCAATACTATGTGAAATGCTGAAAACGCCCACTGTCCAGTGGTTCCTGTGAGGTTAAAAAAACTTCCTTGTATGGAAAATAATTCATGTAGTGCGGGCGCTAAAAGCCAAAATCGGGATGAACCTTGCAAATAGTGATGAAAGCATGAAATTTGATACACGTACTCAGAATGAGCCCCTCTTTCAGATAAGAGGTGGAGTCACGCCGAATTTTCACCGGAAGGGGGCTCGGGGGGCTCCTGAAAGTTGAAGGTGCTAGAACTCCCACTGAACGGCTTATCAGTTTGTTTTAATAATAATTAAAAAGGAAACTTATGAACTTATAAGGTGAACATTGACGGCGTTTATCGCCTTGTTCCGGAAATTTTCTATTATGAAAAATAATAAGTTCTTCGGCAGATCACAAAAATTGATTTTATTTCATTTTCACCTACAAAGAATCAATAATGAGATGTGCAACACGTTGATTCCCACAAACTCTTATCCTCTGAATTCGTTCATGGAGTCAAAATTTTGATGGTGTATCTTCTTGAAGAGGGGCATTCCAAAGAGTGAGCTATTTCCAACACTAAGTTCAAACAGAATTTTTTCAATGTTCTGAATCGAAATTACTGAATTCCTCCCAGCAAAACATACCCTGAACCGTTCTTTGGAAGTACCGCGTGCGATTGAACGTGGAGTAAGTCGTGAAACACCATCAGAATTTTTCTTCTGTGATGCTGCGCTTCACTCTCGACTGGGGCAAGTAGGTTCCTACATAGCATGCGCGGAGTGTATACACGTTATTTCAATATTATGACATAATTTCAATCATGAAAAATTTGACTGAACCGAGAAAATACCCTGCATCGTGTATACACTTCGTTCAATTCTGCATAAATCCTCCAATTTTCGAAGTTAAGTTGTTATTTCTCCAATAGTTCGAGGTGTTTTCATCTAAAGGTGCATGGTATAGTGTTCTGGTCAGTAGTAGACGACGCGCCGCGCCGGCTCAAGTTCAAATCAATTTTTTAAACTTGAGAAACAAAACGATACATCGAGTGGATGGTTTTCATTAAGAATACACTTCAATTTGATGGTTCCTGGAAATTTTCCGGAAAATAACATCTCACACAGTGAAAGTGAAAAAACAGTTCGTCAAAACTGTCAGAGAAAAAACAAGTTTCCTCAAGTTAACTTGTTCAAACTTGTTTTCATCCGAATCCACACATCGGATACGAGTTCAGGAGATTGAATTTAGTCGGAAAAGATACCAAACTTGTCGTGATCGGTTCTACATGGCCAGAAAAACAAAATGGACCACCTAGCAGAGCCTTGCCCCCCCCCCCACTACTCCCCTTCAACAATGATGGACACTTTCTGTGCCCAAATGGTATCAACGGGATATGATACGTCGAACTATAATGTATTTGCATCCAATGGGTCGACGGGTTCCATCCCCTCCATTTTTAGCTGCAATTTTTTACCCCCCTCCAATAACTCAAAACCCCTGGGTGCGATTGTTGGCGATTTTGGATATGTTATAGAGCACTCAATTCTCAACAAAATATCAAATTTTCAGGACGTCCATATTTTTTCCGAGGTTGAAATCTATCTTTCTTGTACTAGCACTGGAATCTTGTCCGTTGCCTGTATGTATCTTCCTCTTGAAACATGCTTATTGTTTCTGTAGGTATATAAGCTTGAGCAGAAAGTACTCACTATACTCAGTTATTTACATTCCAATCTTTTCAGCAGTGTCGTGCTAGGTCACTTGGTCATCATTTTCTTCAGTGACCACCGCTTATCTGGCAGCGACAGCAAGAAGCCGCCAACTATGGTAGAGATGCAGAGATTTCCACTGCAGGGGGCTCACGTTTGCCTACTTTCGCTGCGCAGCCTCGGAAATTTCTACTTGCGGGTACATCGCGTCGAGATGACAGTGACTGCTGTCACATTATACATGGTGTCAAGCACATCTGTCAAGATGTGATCATCTAGTTATCATCGTACCATTCGTGCCAACACAACACATTTTTCCGATAGCTTGTTCCAATGATAAAAGCCATGAAATTTATTATAGGCTATACTTAGAGATTCAACCAAAAATCTCATACCATTCTACAAACCAAATGAAGTCATCAAGACGCCCATCATAAGCGACACTTTTATTGCCTTAATCACAATCATTCATCTCCATTATTTCACTTCTTGGCAAGTTCAAGTGCTACGGTTTCAAAACCTGAACGAGTCGTATTAATCTACCACTGAATATAAATTGAACGAATTTAATGCAGATTATGTAATTTTAATTATTCTTCGCAACAAAATTATCAGTACTGCAAAGAACAAATTTTCGGGGTTTACGTTAGATGAAAGACAATGGAGGATTCACGACAACCAAGGAATAAAAGCCGTCGCCTAAATATACAAAACCGGGCCGTAGCGTACTGCATAGCATATAGTCTGAAATAACCATTGCAGGGAGGTTTTGAGTTACTGTGAGACAAAAGCTCAGCCTCCTGCTAAATGTGTTATTACACAAAGCGTTTCTTGAAGCGGCGTCCTCACAATTGCCACACAGAAAGCCTCTATGGTGTGCTCTTGCGGTACTGAAAAAAAGCGCGGCGGTGAAAATCATACATGTGTGGTGTGCTGTATTAATAATTGTTCTCGCATCTCACAGAAAAGTCCTACACCTCTACAAGTGAGAATCAGATCTTGAGACTCTAATAAAAGGAACATCGGAAAGTACATCACATCAAGGCGATTTCTCGTCTACCTCTCCTATCCACTTAAATGCCACTTTTATTGCGAGATGATGATTATCAGAAGAGTGGCTCTTTCTTCAGAACAGTTCCGTCGAACCGTCGAAGCATTAAAAACAAACGTCCGGATGCAGCAGCTACTGGATGGTGGCATTGTGCATCGACTTTTGCTTCGTTGGCTGAGAGGTATAGTGGCACTTCTGGCGATGGTCATCTGGGAATAATTGTTCGACAAAAGTTCCTAATTCCAGCAGGTTATGTCCGCCGGCCATCCACTTTATCTCTTTCCGCAAGCTTAATGAAATAATATACTCGCCGCACAGGCTATCCAACTCTCTCCCTTTTCCTTTTAATCGACCTAATTAAAAGTTCAACTTCCAGAATTGCGCTTGTTTTAAATTCGCAGTACTTAGTCGCCAAGCGAGATTAGCAATTAACAGCTTCGCTCCTGCTGGAAGCATCCATTTTTTCTTCTCGACGGTCTCAAGACTCTCAAGAGATGCTAAGTATCTGGCAATTGAGCCGCATCTTTGTAAACTTTTGTTGTGAAATCAAGTCAGTTTTGTGTTGTGTAATAGCTGCCTGTGAAGGGTTGCGTATTGTAGGCGATTTACATTTCAAAAACGCCACCTGGTGTAGAGCTCGGTACTTGATCGTGGAGAAATTTTTTGAGAGGAACACATACTCCGACGTCTAGTAGCCTAGGTGGGCACTAGTAGATACCTGCAATACTCACATCATTGACATGGAAATTTGACATGTAGAAATAATGTGAAAAGAGGTTTGCATTTGTGTCTCTTATTTAATGTTATGGTTAGCGTATTTAGCAGGCTTATAGTAGATCTAGCTTCAGAGGTGCGCAGCTGAAAGACTACGCCCCCAGCAATGCACTTCATCGCGTTTGCGGTGAAAAAGGCAACGTTTGCGTCCCGAACACGAAGGTAGCTACGGCGAGCTTATTAGAATAAAAAATGCGGAGCTCAGGCTGAAGTCCAAGCAGAAAATCTTTAAAAAAAAACGAGAAAAAAAGATAGGTGGTAGTTGACCCTGCATGGCCAGCCCGAGGTGACTTTTTCTTGGCTGGCAGGCTGGCCTGTTGTGTTTCTCTCCGTGCGGATGTGACAGTCTGTTGCTCTTCCTTGGGCGGAAGCTATGGATAATTTAGAGAACGGTCTGCGACGACGCTGGTCATCAACATGGGGCCCAATAAACAGCCTACGGGGTCCCAAGAGTTCAAGCAGGAACAAAAGTTTGCTTGTAGTGGACTGCACAAGACAGCAAAGTGACAGCTTTGACGTGCCACCAATTGACGCAACAGCCGACGCGACGTTGCCCGCGGCAACTTGGACTTCCTCTAATAATCAATTCCCTAAAACTTCTTCCACGAAGAGGCCATTTTCCCCAATAAGGTCAATCGCCTATAGTGTATGGACACGCCGATGACAAAATTCAGGCAGAACGGGCGCCGTGCGAATTCGGATGGGTGACTACACAACAAGTCAACATGTCGCGGTGGTGATGGAACCTATTTGAAGACGCATGTCGACGCAAACCCCTCCTCGACTAGACTCTCTGGAGTAAGACTACTCGTGATTCGGTATTCATTAACTTTAAATAGGAACCCTATTCGATATGAACAGGCACAAAGGAGTAAGCCATGGGCCTAAATGACCTGTAGAGCTAGAAGATGATACACGTGCTTGTACGAATTAGTGAAAAATGTAACGAATAAAAATAGATTAGTATTGAAGTGCGAAAGAATACAAATCATCTACATCTACTCTTTCCCGAGAAATAAAATATAGTTCTTGTGCAAAGTGAACATGAAAAAGGAGTTTTGAAGTCGTCGTGTAAACAGGAAGCTTTTCAGTCCTAATGTCGTGAAAGATGTGTCAGCGCTTGATTTGTTGCTGGTTGCTGGTAACTTTTTCATCAATCAATCGCAAATCAAAAGAAACATTATTTCTCTCAAGAAAACTGGCGACGAAGACAAATCTACGCAGAAAGTGCACTGTCGTCAATGTATGTGAATCAACTTTTTTTTAATCCTTAGAAACGTTAATATTTCCTGAGTTAGTCTTGATTGATTGGGAAACATATTAATAACTATGATCGAAATTATGATATTATTAATAATCAATTTTGCTTCCCAAGCAACTTTTAATGAAGGCGAAAGCGAAACGTCGTCGCATGCACGCATGGCATGATGCTTTTCCCTGGGTGATTTTTCATTAGTTTAGAAACCCAAATACCTAGCGCTCAGAATAAATACTGAGCTCCAGCTCACACAAGTGTAGAATGCTCAGGAGATTTTGTTACGATTTCTGATGTGGATGAAAGCTTGTCGAATAGGTTCGAATGTTCCATAGTGTGCTGAAACTTCTCAGCTCTAAAAAAAAAGCGACAAGTAAAAAAACTGATAGTGATACGACCAGTTACGAGCAGTTAAATACCACTCGTAATTGAAAAATCTATGGCATCATCATAAATATTCATGAACCTCTGGACATTTTCTGTTTTTGTGTTCCCGGACATACCCAACGTAACTTTAGTTGGAATAACATGTAGGTATACGTAAGGTGCACACGCGACGACTCCTGAGGAAAAGGCGGACGTTTTAAAAGCCGAAACTAAATCACGGCTTGCACGCAAAGCTCGCGGTAAGTTTTATTGAGGTTTACGTGTCGACTACCCCTTATATACCAGAAAAGTAAACTCCCGAAATCACGTCGTGATTAATTTCATTGCCGCTGCGTTTTGATTATCACGAGGAGACCGAGGCGGAACTGGAAAAATTGGAATTTCCGCAGAAAATGACGTCAAACCAACATTGAGGAAATTTGATTGATTGGTTCAATTTGACACCCCCTCATCTGCCTGAAAAAATACACACGCCGACGCTGCTGCTGAGACTGCAATTAAAAATTGGATTTCGAACACTTACTCGTCTGTTTAAACGGACACCGTTCTGGACCTCATTCGACAATAATAGTAATTGCAAGAACTGTTCAAGACTATGCACGACCGGAGAAATCCAATATTGCAGCAGTTTTGCGGGCGGTGACTAATTAAATTCACGACTTCCACGCTGTCCTTTAGCCGGAACACTCCGGCTAAGTTAGCCGGAAGCGTACAAGCCATATCCTACAATCTCTATCACATCATGCGGTGGATTTCTACGAACTTCACTTTTACATTAATTTTCGGGTTCAGTCGAAGTTCTATAATTCAAAGATTTGCATCTGTGTAGAAAGTCTAGCACAACTCCATCAGCATATAGAGACCAGGGCACAACGGAAGAGGCTCCATAACTTTGAGAGCAGTTAAAAAAAAAACTCTTTTTTCAAAAGAATTGCGGGGGGGCAGAACAATGCATCAGCCAGTGCTTTTGATACCTAACGGCAGCATTATCATCGACGTTTGATTTATATGGCATCTTGCTAGAGAATTGACGGGTCAATGGATCGGTTCAAGTTGATTTTCTAAAGATTGTCAATATATTTACTTATTAGTACACCCGCGGTGAGGGTAATGGTGGAGGTCATGGATTGCGGAGGAATTTGGGCGAGACTTGAGTGGCTCCATAGCAATAATCAATCGTGTGGGCTCTTCAACGGTAATCGGGAATAATTGATTGCTTATTAATTATATGCAAACTAAACTGCTCAACAATGAAAGTGTTACAAAGCAAAAATTCACCCAATTTTGAACCGCTGTTACTTTTGATTGGCACAAACGATTCCAATTCTGTTTCAAGTACTGAAGAGCCCAATCTTTTGGCCATCTTTCTTGTTAATATGAAATCCATAGAGCCCCTTTTAAAACTTCTACAGGGTGATGAACAGAGCAGTGCAAAATTGATGAAAGTTCAACATACCCCCGTTTTCGTTAAAAAAATTTTTCGGGAGTATCAACATCAAATTTATGAAGAATGATGTGTTCCCTCGAAACAGTTTTTGAATTTTCGAGATTCCAGTCGAAACAGCCAAAATATGATTTTTTATTGTGAATACTGTATGTTATTCCTGTAGCAACGCAAAAACATTAGAACTTTTCATATCAAGATGACGCCACTTGGTAGGCTTGTTCACTAAACAATTCTGAGCAATTTGACTTGCAACGCGGTCCTATTGTCTAGTGTAGAGGTGAAGAAAAGCTCAATTGGCAGCGTACTTTTTGGTACTACTCCTAAAATTTGGGTTTTTAGCATTAAAAAAAGGTTGATATTCACTCTTTTTAATCAACATGGGACTACGTCATTAGAATTGGATTAACCACATTTCCGCCATTTTGGATTTTTTTGCCTTTACTTCAAATTTCAAAACATAGGCATGTTTGGCATCATTTCTTGAAATGTTGGTCCCCAATATGGGATTTTGTCAATAAGATCTGTCTATCTCTTTCCGAAAAAATATTTTTAGAATTTTTAACCCCACCCCTCTTCTTTCTAAAATTCTCTGAGTGTTCAATTTAATATTCTTGACCTCTCAATTCTTTTCCATGCAGTCAACGTCATATTGCATAGCATCGGAAAAGATAATTTTCTGTGGAAAAATTGCCACCCAAATTTCACCCTTTCGCTCCCCCCACCTCATCTCAAAAATCTAAAATGGCAATATCTACTTTGTGATACATCAAATTGGAGGAAATTGAATTCTCTCCATGAACAAAATTTTTTCAAATTTTTTAAAACCCCCATTTTTCTCACAAAACATAAAATGTCTAATTTATTTGGAGAGGGGTTGAAAATTTCAAAAAAATTGTTTTCGGATAGAGAATTCAATTCCCTTCAATTTGATGTATCACAAAGTAGGTGGTGTTTCGTTAAATCTTGAAGCTGAGGTGGGGGAGAGCAAAAGGGTCAATTTGGGTAGCACTTTCTTCACCGAAAATTCTTTTCTTCGATGTTTTCTATGATGACACTGACTGAATTGAAAACAATTGAGAGGTCCAGAATCAAAAAGAGGACAGTCAGAGAATTTTTAGGGCGGAGGAAGGTGGGGATAAAAATTTTGTGAATATTTTTTTCAGAAAGAAAATTTGATTCTCTTCAATTTGATGTATCGCAAGGTAGGTCATGTCATTTGGAATTTCAAAGTTGGGGTGAGGGGGGGGGCGAGGGGGCTTAAGATAGAAATTTGCCAATTTCGGTTTTAGATGTCCCCTTTGATATAAAAATCGACCTGTTTTTGCTCGAAGGAATATTCACTAGGAATCGGGAGTTATTGCAGGTGGATAGTTTTTAAATGATCACCCGGTGCAGTATTCATAATAAAAAATCACATTTTGGCTATTTCGACTGGAATCCCGAAAATTCAAAAACCGTTTCGAGGGAACACATCATTCTTCATAAGTTTGGTGTTAATACTCCCAAAAAAAAATTTCAGCGGAAACGGGGGTATGTTGAACTTTCATCAATTTTGCACTGCTCTGTTCATCACCCTGTAGAAAATTTATGAAAAGCTCTATGCGTTTCATATTGACAAGGAAGATGGCCAAAAGATTGGGCTATTCAGTTCTTGGAACAAAATCAAAAACAGATTTGCCAATCAAAAGTTATAGCGGTTCAAAATTGGGTGAATTTTTGCTTTGTAACACTTTCATTGTTGAGCAGTTTACATTGAAAATTATTGGTTATGTTATTACGAGTGAGAGATCTTCTAAAATCTCTGTTAAAACGGAGGAGCCGGAAAGTCCTAAAAAATAATGTAGGGGAACGGACGTTTTCATAATTATTAATAAGGCTAAAATTCGTCGCTCTCTCGAAATCACATACACGCAAATAAAGCAGCATCTGGTATAGTTTTAAACCTCAAGTCGTTCGCCGAGGGTATCTCGGAAGCAGGAGGATTTAATACCTGCGAGAGGCACAAAAATCTGCCAAGGGGTTAGCTACAGGTGTCTGGGTGTAAATGGGGAGAGATAAAACCCAGCCTTGACTAGTATAGGACGTGGTCAAAACCCACGGTGTTTTAATGTGCCTGTAATTTGTGTCCTAACACTGAGGCAAGTACGTTTTATCCATCGTTATATTCATTTATTTATTTTCTGAATATTCTCAGCTTTGTACATGGTTTTCTGGTTACCATTTTCTTTAAATTTGCGGTGTTTTACAAGAGGAAGGTGCTCTTATGTTTCTGGAATTGTTAGTACTGTGTTGATAATTACTTGCAACTGGGATTACTTTATCGTACCGTCACTGTTTTGTGTGTATTGTTCCTTGGGATTCTCTGTTTTACTTGAGATTTTCTGTCATTATTTTGATAAGCTTGATTTATCAATTCATATCCGTGTCACTATGTGCCTTAAATGCTTCATTATTCAAAATCGGAACAGCAGACCACATTTCATCTTGTTAATGCTCATTAAAATTGCGCTAGCGAGAATGAAAGCCTTGGTGAATTTGTAACGGAGGAACTGGGGCTAACCCGTTGTTTATGATGAGCGCTGATGTTCAGATTTTACTCAGGTAGTCAAGGGTTGTCAACTCTACTTGCATAGGTTTGAATTTCTCTTAGCTTAGATTGCTTGGGCGCCACCCTACTGACAGCAGGGAAAGTAAACTAGCATGTGGTTTAACAAGTCTATTGAACACACAAAAAATTCACGTACATAAGGATTTCACACAAAATGACAGTGATTGTTACACAAATATTTACAGCAATTCTTACACAAATAATTACAGCAAATGTTACACAAATTACTACAGCCAAGAGATGGAAATAACAAAAACCTATCCCGCAAAGAATTCTACCACAAAGCACGTGACGCGAGGGGAGGGTGTGACGTAGTACAGAGCGCAGTTCGGAGGGAAGTTTGATTACGATGCGGTGCGACGTGTGCAACGTGCACCTGACAACATTTCTCTCAAATTTACCCCATCATTCACACATTCATTCACACAAACTGTGCTGGCTAGATCCGGCCTGGACACTACCAGAACTATGTGTCCACGACCAGCCGATCTCTCAGCAACAATAATAATAATAATAATAATAAAATGTCTTTATTGGCGGTATTCAGCGAAGCTGCTCTTCCATACAACCACAACAATATAACAATAAACATATAACAAAATATATAAAAATAAATAAACAAAATAACATTAATCACGAATATATCATGAAAACAAAATTAATAGGACAATCGTAGCTACCCACGCAATAACCCGGCCTAGAACACTGCCGGATCCACGACCTGCCGGTTATTCAAAGTAGCTCCACTTATGCAGTCATCCACGACTAAACTTGCTCCAGAACACGGAGTATTCACGAACGCCAGTAGCCTGGACAGACCTGATCATCCACGACTAAACTTCCTCCAGGACACTGAGTATACACGAATGCCAGTAGCCAGGACAGACTCATTCAACAAGCCATCCACGACTGAAACTTGCTCCAGGACACAAAGTATCCACGAACGCCAGTAGCCTGGACCCGCCAACACATTCATACTTCCCAGTCAGGTGCACACCAGCAAATCTTGAAAAAGACTCAGTCAACACCGTGGATATGGAGTTGGTACCTAGGTACAACGTCTGGAGATGTTAATTGTGATCTGGCTTCCCCACGACCGTTTGAGAGCGGTTATACCCAATGAACTTCATTCATTGAATGAAGGACATGGTTGTTCTACTATGGAAGTGCTCGTCCAGATGATTGCAGCAACACTCCAACGAGTCAGTAGAATGACTGGTACCTATTACCAGGATTGACCGAAGCCATGGAATAAGAAGCGGGAAAGGTTATGTGAACAGTATGGATGGGAACTGTTGGAGATGCCACACATTCAAAATGCCTTCACGCGTAATGGCGAGGCTGGTAATGGTAGGCAAGAGCGCCAGCGCCATCTGTGAATGATTCTTTGAACGGTACTCAATTTCTCTTACGCTGGATCGCGGGGTTCACCGTCGTAGGTTGGAGCGCGCGCGCCCATCTTGTGGCGGGACGTTGAACTTGCCGGTTGCCGCTAAATCAGGCACGCCGACAGTTTTACTTTGGCTGGCCGCGTTTTGAGGCTTGTACTTTCATGCGTTCTATCACAAATTTTGCTACACTAAATAAAATTTTCGTAGTTTGTATTATTTTGTATAATAATATGTATGTGAAAGTCTAACCCAAAGGACATCGGCCCTCTCGTCCAACGTGAATGTATTCATTTATTTTGTAGGGTCCTGGAAAACTGCTGAAGAGGGGTGGGAGCAGGAATCAGGAATGGCGAGGACGGTGATTCGATCAATTAAAGGAGGTGACAGGCCATTGCTGTTGTTCGGGATTTAGTACAACAAAATGCTTAGAATATTCCGGTTTGTTTAGACTGGCGAAATGAACAGGCATTTTGATGGTAACTAGTGGAGATTTCATAGCGCTGTTGAATCGTTTATCTTGCCACGTTAATTTTACAAGATTTACAGAACACAACTGTCAAATTTTGAGAATTATATTCAAAGCCTCCTTGCCGAAGCAGTTTTTGGAAGTTCGGATATACTTTTTGGAAAACCCTTTACCTGCATAACTAGCGAAGGACCGTGCATTGATAACTTGCCGAAATATCCTCGAATCTACTAGTCTTCACTCTTTTTGAGTCTTTTCTAGAGCTTTCGTGAATAGACCAGTAGCAGATGCTGGAACAGGAAAATTCCGGAATGCAAGAGCGAATAAGGGTCGGCTAGGGACCGAGAAAAAGTTGAATTCAGAACGATGTGACTGCGAACGCTGCGAAATCAAAAGCATTGCTTAAGTGCGATTGATTTCCGAATTATTAATTAGTAGTAAAATAGGCAGTATGAATAGTGTACCTATGTTTAAACATTTGTCTTTTATTTATTGAAGCAACGCAACTTGTAACTATAAGTATGATTTGATACCAGAAGCGAAGCCTTTATGCATGGCGAAAACATAATAACGAGAAAACTGTTATTATTTTTTTACTTCAACTTGTTTGGTGGAATTGGAAAAAGTTCTACCGTATACCTACTACAGCATTCTTGCATGCGAAGAAATGTCGACTTCTTTGTTTGCTTGCGGGTTGATTTTTCGAGCTTCTTCCCCAGCTTTACTCTGTCACTATTACTAGGAACTTTTTCCTTGACTTTTCCAGTTTAAAAAGACTTACTTTTTATACTTAGTTCTTTTTAATCTTCAAGAATATATAAAACCCGACCGGTAGCGCGGCGGGCTCCGTCTTTGGAAGCAATTCCAGGGATCGTGGGCTCGAATCCGGCTTGGGCCAGGTGAAAATTTTCATGCGCTCTTTAGTACCTTGGCGTGTACCACCGTGCAGTCACGTCAAGGGAAAAATTGTGAAACAAGAAGGACACCGAAAAAAAAGGTGCTTATACCCTCGCTGTTGATGCATCCATAAAATGGTGGATGGTGTGGAAATCACCCAGCGTTGCTCTTATAGTAGTAAGGCGGCGCTAAGGAGGTACTGCCAGTGACTACACGGATACCCGCTCACCGCCAAAAAAACAAAACAAAAACAAAAAAAAAAGAATATATGAACAATGCAAACATATTTCTCTCCTCTTTGCTATTTATTTGTTGGATGACAAAATGCCACTGCCCCTTGTAATAATGCGGTCTCAGCCGAGGTATGGTAATTTTTGTCTTTAGCATTTTCCCCTCGGACGATAAATAATTGGATTTTTCTACAATTCTGCATAATGATAAGCTTCGACTGGAAGGTTGCTATTTGCATCTCTATTCTCTAAAAACGAAACGCCATCTAATGCATGCCAAATCGGATTACTCATTTGAGCCTAGCCCGTTTTGATCAATGCGCACATCACATCCCGAAGTTATTGCTGAATAGGGGTCGCCAAATCAGTCTTATTCCCCAAAGTCGCGAAGGTTAATCTTAACATGGACCACTTAGCCGGCTGAAGGAGTCTAGTCTGTCATAAGCCGCAATATTGCCAGCGGTACATTAATTAGATTAGACCCTCTGAAAAAGGCGCTCGCCCCCACAGGATCCGACCCCGGAATAACTTGTCCCGGTGCCGATCGGTTACAGCGCACCAGGTTCCTTTGTTACCGACGCGGTGGTCTTTAAAAGTTTCGTCCTGAATGTAAATTCCTTATTATCCACCCCCAGGTCTCCGACTCGACTGATAAACCGAGCTGTCACTCGACCAGCATCGCAAAAAAGGAGCGCTCCTCCTTGCATTCATCGGCCGGGTCATATTAAAACCCGATCCTTTGATTATCCTTGCCGCGGCGAGCGACGACGAGTCCTTATGCCGTCTAAATAATTTACGAGGCCGTAATTGACCCACATGCTCATGAATCGCGAATCGATTATTTATATATTAGATCTGCGAAATGTGACGTGATAGTTTGTTAAATCTCGCGAAGACGCCGAGACATGCGGTGCAGATTTATTATTACGTGCTGTCGGGAGCAATAATTAAGTTCTATAAATTCACGTATCTATATACGCATAGGTATATCTGAACTAATCACTTCTCTGATGGATTGGGGAACGCGCGCGTGCTTGAAATTGTATTGTAGTACAAGTTGAAACATCAAACATTTGGTGCTCTCTAATAATAAATCATGTCGAGAAAAGAGAAATGATAATATTTACTCAGCCTCTGAAAGATATAAAGCAAATTGTGCACTTGAAATATTGCTCACTAGGAATTGTATTATATCATATTTTTTTTAGTAATAAGTCTCCATATTTTCTTTACAAAGATACCAAATCATACTTGTATAGTATATATACCATGTAGGTATAGATACGTTATTTATATAGGATGTATGATCGCTCCAATATATTATCAGAGTGGGTTATTGTAGGAATTTTCAAAGGTCAAGTTCGATGAATTTCGCTTTAAGCGATTTGAGGAAATTATTTTCAATAATAATTCTTTATTATGCATCAATTCTCAGACGAAACTTGATGAAAGGTGGAGTGTTGAAAAAGACTTGAATGAGATGAGCGTCTACAGCTGGCGCTCTGGGAATAAAAACACATTATTTTTGTTAGGTTGCTTTCGAACTAAGAACACAATACGATTCTGCTGGGGGCCTCAACACAAAAATTATAAAGGCTACAGCTACAGAGGGATTCTTACACCGCCCCATTACACAAAAGAACCCAGTATACGTTCAAATCTTGATATGAATTGATGAAACCCAACAGGGCGCCGGACCATGCACGACCAGTCCAGAGTCCATCAGTGAACTTCACAACAATCGATAGGAAAAACTCTCGAGAAATTATTGGTGTGATGGAGCAACCAGAGTTTTCTAATTAGTTCAGAGGCTGGTGGTGTTTCCCGAGGATCTCCTAGTCGTCCAAAAGCCGTTTGGATTTCTAAACTAAATACCCTGGAAATGTACAGGGTGTTCACGATAAAATTCACCCCCTCTCTAGGAGAATCCCCTTTGAGATATTTCAAAAAACTAAGAACTTTTTCTCAACGATTTTTCCCAGAGATCTTGAATCGACCATCTAAAAGTTTTCAATTGGTACCGTATACAGGGTGTGACATGTAACTTTTTCATTTCAAATACAACACCCTATATTTTATTACGTTATTTGATCAAGTTTTCTTTCTGATTACAAAGATATATTAACATTAATGATTTATTTTGACAAGGAAGCTGTCAAAAAAATAATAAAGTAGGTAGTCGAATAAATTAAAAATTAAAAATTACGCGACACCCTGTATAAGGAACGAATTAGACCATTTATCCATGCAGAGTTGATTTTTGCAGACAAAATGCTGCGAGAATAACTTTTTTCTAAGTGAACTGTAGAAACCAAAGCCATCTTGCCGCGAAACAAAATTATTTGACTACCTATTTTATCATTTTTCCGACAACCTACTTGTCAAAATAAATCATAAGTGTCATATATATTTGTAATCATGAAAAAAAGGCTCCACCAAATAACGGAATAAAATATAGGGTGTTACATTATTTTAAAATAAAAAAGTTATATATCACATTTTTTAAAATCATTATTTTGCAATAACTCTCAAGTCATCGAAACGATTTTGACCAAATTTGGTACAAATACTTATGAAATACTTAAGAAATAAATACCCATCATTTGACGTAGATAACTTTTGTCAAAATTGTCGAGTGGCGTAGATACGGAGGAGTTATTGTTTCACTTCTCACACCCTATTCTGTACGCCACTAAATACCGAGTGTTTATAAACGACTGTGATCGCATCGCCTTTGGAATCTGCTTTCGATCACTACAATTGCGCCTGTTACTACGTTTTTTGGCCTGACCCATGCCTGCCGCGATCACAGATTCTCATAAACACCCCGTATTTTCAAAAAATTATATTTTTTCGAAATCCTTGTTCAATTTAAAAAAAAAGTTGATCTTGCGAAATTTTGATTAGAGGCTCGATTTCCGAGATATTTGGGTTGTAAACTTTGTAAATTATCTCGAAATCGCCACTTTCCAGAGCCCAAATTGTTTTTCTCTGAAAACGCCTCGTTTCTTAGCAAAAAAAATGGCAGTGAATTAACTCAAACGACCTAGAAAACCTATTCCGGCTGAAGAATCATGAGTTTTCTTGGATTTTAGTCTTTAGGCTTTTGAAAGTCGCGATTTCGAGGCGTTTCTTAAAGTTTCAAACCCAAATATCTCGGAAATGAAGCCTCTAATCAAAATTTTACAACAGTAACTTTTCTTCCAAATTGAACAAGGAATTCAAAAAAGTATAATTTTTTCAAAATATCCTGTGGCGTAGAAAATGGGGTGGGAGAAGTTGAACAATTTCCCCGTATCTACGCCACTGGACAATTGACAAAAATTATCTACGTCAAGTGATGAATATCTATTCCGTAAGCAATTGTGCTAAATTTGGTCAAAATCGCTCCAATGACTTGAGAGTGATTGCAAAAAAAGATTTTAAAAACTGAACTTTAAAGGGCTCTATCTCCCTTAGGAAGCGTTTTGGAGATAAATTACTCCAAGCATGTCGACCTAGTTTTTGATGGACCATCGAATGGTGAATTATTGCTACTACAGGGTGTCCCGAAATTATTGCAACAGAATACAGGGAGGTAGAAAATTGAGAAATAAGGAAACTTCCTGAATAAAAATACTCTCGCAAACGTAATAACGGAGATACAGGCCTACAAAGTTGGTTTTTGAAAACAGTTTTTTCTGCATAATTTTTGGACCGCTAAGCCGATTTCATTCAAATTTGAACCAAAGCTTACTAAGATAGGTCTCTATCGAACAATGATAATGCATTTCATCAAACATTTTCAGGGGCGAAGAAGGGTACCTTCCCTCTTTTTCCCCTATTTTTCACCCCCCTGAATATTTTCGGAAACGGTTCCAGTTTTTAAATTCTACATTCAATTTAGAGTGAAAATTTACTCTTGCAAAATTTTGATTGAAGGCTCCATTTTTGAGATATTTGGCTTTGAAACTTTGGAGAGCCTCTCAAAAACACCACTTTCAAGGCCTAAAAAATTAAAATTTAAGAAAACTCAAAATTCCTCAACTGAAATAAGTTTTCTGTGTTTCAAGTTACTAAACTACCGTTTTAGCTGGAAACATTAGGTTTTTCAAAAAAAAAATTTGGGCCCTGAAAAGTGGCGATTTTGAGATGTTTTCCAAAGTTTCAAACACAAATATCTCAAAAATGGAGCGTCTAGTCAAATTTTGCAGGAGTAACTTTTTCTCTAAATTGAACGTAGAACCCGAAAACTGGAACCATTCTCAAAATTATTCAGGGGGGTGAAAGATAGGAGAAAAAAGGGAAGGTACCCCCTATCATCTTCGCTCCTAAAAATGTTTGATGAAATGCGTTATTGTTGTTCAATAGAGACCTATTTTAGTGAACTAACGTTGGTTGGTGTAAATTTGAATGAAATCGGTTCAACGGTTCAAAAGTTATGCAAAAAAAAACTGATTTAAAAAACCAACTTTGAAGGCTTGTATCTCAGCAATAACGTTTTCGAGGGTATTTTTATCAAAAACATGCCCTTATTTTTCAATTTTCCACCTCCCTGTAAATTTTCTTGCAATCATTTCGGGACACCTGTATATCTAGGGTGTTTTCAGTTTTAATCAAGCAAACTTTATTTGTAGATTCTCCTAGCCCTCCTGATTCAGAAAAATCCAGTGGCGTAACCAAGTACCTATATAGAGATAGGGGTTTCGCAGGTTCCGTGATACCAGGGCCCGCGACTTGCAAAAGGTCCGCAGAAGACCATAGCATTTTTATCCCAATTGAAAAATAAAAAATCGAGACCCGTAACTCCTGGAATTTTCAATTTCATTAGTATCCAGATAGAAAGTTTTTTTTGGTTATTTTGGCTTTGGCGTATAGGTCAGACGGTATGTCGTCAAGATCACTACAATCTTGAAAAAAATTCCGAGCAAAGCTTTTATGGTGTCAAACTCTTCGGTAGGTTAGTAAGTTGTATCCATTCTTACGTTATCGTCAAAAAAAAAACGAGTCGGGGCTGCGCAAAGGGAAAGGGTGCCTTGAAGTTGAAAAAAGACCTGGTTAACATCCGTACTTTTTTCTTACATATTTGTCCCAATGCAAATTCACAGGTCTTATGCGAACCCTAGGAAGCATTGGTCATAATCTCTGTGCCACTTTCATGCCCGGTTGCAAGAACATCGTAGTTACGTTTGCTGCGGAGCAAATGTACTCCGGTTGCAAGAAGAGGATATGAAACACAGGTACCAAACAGGCTTTGGCTGAGGTTACATACCTGTCACACATTTGAATTACTTGCGTCGTTTTATGCGTAGGTGGCTACCTAAAATGTCTGATTCAACACTTTTCGAATTTTCCAACGTCTCCGATTTTTATTCTTCTGAGAAAAACAAGCACTAGCAGGTGCAGTTCATTGGGTCATTGCCGATCGAGAAAACCTCATCGTAGATGAATTGTACTTCGTGAGCTGTCAAAGTCAAAGAAGCGTCAGAAATTTTTAGGTTAGCAGCGGACCAGAGAGCGTACTAATTTTTGTCGATTTTGGACAATTATAAATAGGCAAACAATAATTACACCGAATTAAAGCATAAATCCATGTACAGGATCTCGAGCAAGTGAGTATTAAATTGTCTCTGTAAATGCTATGCCAAACAACAAACAATTATTCCAGGTTGTTGTTGTTGTTGTTCATATTTTTTCCGGCACTGAAATAACACTTGCTGGTGTCTCCGCAGGAGCCCTGTACGGCGGAAACAAAGCTATTGTTGACGGAGCCCCTCATAGCACCGTGAACTTACCCCTAAGAACTCCAACAAACAGCAGCGTGCAACATACCCCGTAGGACCACAACAAACGGGACTAACCCTCGGCCAAAGTATCAAGACAATCCAGAACCCCCACGAAAGCAACCGAGCGCTTTGCTGACAACGATATGTTGTGGGACAGTTCGTTATGACGAAACTTGTACATTTGTACAATCCTGGGCCGCCAGTGACGTTGTGTGGGGGTGATATCCGGTGCCGAATTAGTTATACTGCACAATAACTCTTCTGTCTTGACAGACGGTCTAACAGATTCTAACGCCAAGAAATACTGCAGGAGTCGTCAGTTGTCTTACAGTAATCGTTCACCACAACACGGACAGCAAAATTTGCTGGAGATCGGCATGAGACATCGAAAGGAATGGTGAGGAAGGAAACCATGCCGAAAATTGCTGCCTTTTTTCCCTTTGTTTGTTACATTTCAAATCCTACCTAAAAACACGCTGTTCAACTCAACTTGAATCAATTATTGCTCCATAAAGTGACAAAATACGGGATGATTTGGACTGGAGCCTGTATAACTGCTTGGCTGCACCCACTAGCCAAAATTCCCAACTTCTGGGCACAAAATTGGAACCCAAACATATACTCGCTTTGAATTAGGCACAACAGTGCTTTATTATCTTCTTCCGTGTATCTTTTCTCACGCAAAACCTCAGCTTAGCTTTCCATTTCCAAACTTCATCCAATTTTTTTGTTCGACAATATGTCAGTCGTGACTTCAGACACGTCTCTGTTTACATTTTTTTTTTTTGTTCGACAACGACAATATATCAGTCGTGACTTCAGACACGTCTCTGTTAACGACTTCAAATAGCTACCATTTGGTACCAAAGCTAATTTGCTCTGGAGCAAATTTGACCTTCTTGCAACCGGAGCCGGGTTACAGTTGAAAAAAAAATCTCTGTGCAGGTCAGATCAATTACTTATTATTGTTTTTCCATGCAAGAAAATCACGAGGTGACATGTTTTCTGCAGTTTCTAATAACTTGTAGAGGGGCTTGTGGTGTGGTGGTCAGCGCCGTCGACTACCATTCCAGAGGTCGCGCGTTCGATCCCCGCCGGGGACGGATTTTCGCCTCGAAAACAAGCTTCTTGGTTCAGTTGGAATCTTGCTAAATGCAAGACAGACGTGTGTCGTGTGTCGCATTGCACGTGAAATACGAACGATGGTGCCAATCTCATTTGATGTTGGTGGTCATTAAAAATCCCTATACCCTGTGTTGGAACACACAGGGGCTCGGCAAAATGTCCGGTATAGTGGAGGAAAGTATCAACCGGCGTCGGTGTTAGGCCTCGTTACGGAAGTAGGCCGATGTTAAATAAACGAATAAAAAAAATAACTTGTATCCAATTAATCCACTTATGGCGTCAAAATTTCAATAACAGCATTTTTGAAGATGTTTCCTGCTAAGAAGTGAATCATTTTCACCAGCGTGATCTTACCTGGTTGAAGAAGCGTGATAACGAAACTGCAATAGCTGTCATTGTTAACGTTATCTTTAGCTATAGAATTTTTGGTTTTGCTTCTCGTTTTGATGAGTTTAACTTGAATGCCCTATTAGATTTCACTGTGCCAACTTTTAATAAGAAAATGTCAAAATCAGCTGGAGACTGCGACGCGTGGTCTAGACACATTTTCGCAATTGGCGGAGGAGCCGTGCAATGAAAACTTGCCGGAAGTAGGGTAGAAGCGACAAGAATTTTCGAGACCTTTCCGAAGAAAGTCTGATGGGAAATTCTGGTATGCCAAAGCGAGTACATAAGAAGCAGCTCGACCGCCGTAGATGCAATGAGTCCTAACTTCCAATAATTAGGACATGACCCAACCATTGGCTTCTCCTCTTGACCAATCCTATGGAATGGTAAATCTAGGTATTTAGGTGATACAGCTTGCCAGCGGGGCCGATAAATTTGGACAGGTCAATAAGAAGGATCCATCAATTACTGTCATCGCCGCTCACATCAGCCTGATTTTTTTTGCCTCGCATTATAGAGCGTCTGTGAAATCAATGACAAATATTGACTATATACTTCAATTTCATCTAGAAGACCACGCATGATAATGAAATGAAGCTCATTTCCTGAGCCATGTAATTTATACGTACCTTTAATAAAAATCTGTAAGAAGTAATCACAAAGCTTGGAAACTTACAGAGAAAATTGACTGATAAAAAAGAAGTGACGAGGGTTCGTAAACGCAAGTCTACGTACATTAACGCACTTTGAATACACAAACTCATTGTTGTTTTCGCTTCAAGATGAATAATGAATTTTCCGAATTGTCGCCCCTCATCAACCCCTATTCCTCATTCTTTGTCCTCGTCTGCTGGGAAATACAATTTATAACCAACTACAACGAAATTAGTAATGCGGTTTGCGGACTTTAGTGGGATGCCAAGCGAATCAATGTTGCCGAATGAACATCAAAATGACTCAAAACTGGTCTAATCAAAACTATAACTGGATGGGACGTACTTCTGGTTTTAAAGCTGCATTCGGGGAATTGGCGTAATTCATGCGGCATGATGTGGAGAAGTCCCGTGATCCGATTTGAGTGTATTCGGGACTGTCCTGATAGAATTGAACGCAAACAAATCGTGGTCAAGCGGAGGTGATGCGATTTGTTGCTCCCCTTAAGCAGGTGATTCAATGACAAGCACCGACCAGAGAACTCCATTCGTCAACACTTGATGCGGTGAAGACATCTTTGTGTAACTTTTCAAGATTACGGCGGGCCGTTGTTCTGAACAGAAATGAATGCAAATGAATTACAATCCTGATGACTTCTCCGCCTCTACATTTTTTCCCAGCATGCCGTTAATGGATCTCTGCTTGAATGGCGAGACTGTTTTCCAGGGCGCGATAGCGTTCACTCGTGGAGCTCATACATGAAGTCAACAACTCATGAAAATTCAAGTTATAGCTCTAGGTCAATGTGCATTAGGTGAGCTACAAGAATTGTGTATTTATGTAAAAGCCTTTCTGTTGCACGTTAATGTTTATCTACTTACTGTGAACCACATGTTTTAGTTTAGTGTGTATATACGGAACGTTTATTCCTAGGGTGCAGCACTAAAGTGAAACTTCATCTCTCCAATCTTCAATCTTCCATTAAAATCCACCGAAGTCGCTTTAAATTTCCCAAACGTCGTTAATTATGCTTATTAAAACAAGATAATCATTAAACTCTAAGACATCAGGAATTTGAATTGAGTATGCTTGCGATTGCGAAGGAATTCTATGATGGCAAGATTTCAATGGTTTTGAAATGCAAAATATGTAAAGCAATGAAAAATAGCTTTATAATAAGAATTTCTGAGTTTTACTACTTCAAGTTTGAAAGCGTGGAGCTAAGAGCACTCTTGCGGTCCAGGGTAAGTGGTTTGGTTTATTAATGAGAATTTCACCTCTCCTATTAGGATAAATCCACGCAGGAAATATCTGGGATGAAGCGGCCCAAGAATCAGACCTTGTAATTATTCTAATTTAAGTTGTACCTACCTAATTGGAGATTTTACCCGTTGAAGGCAAAATATTTTAATTCATGTAAAATGCCTCAATGTAATTTTAGGTCGCCTCACTCGTTTCGTTGTTTACCGACACAACTTTCATTATTTGAAGCTTAAGATATCCAGAAAACTTTGCGGGAGTTGTTTGAAAAAAACTTGCCTTCAGGGAGCATGAAGTTTGTTCTGATGAAATTGAATCTAACTATACGTTTGAATAGGATCGTGCATGCATTAAATGGGGTTCAAGGAGGGCTTTGAAAAAAGATAGGTGAACCCTTAAAGTTGGAGAGAGGTTTAATTAGAAATGTTAGACGTTGTTCTGCTTCTGCAGGCAAATACTCATCAGACTAACAAATACACTAAGCACGGTCTTGACCAAGGCGCTATTGCCAGTATTCAGTATGAGTCGGGGAGAATAGCTTTCGTGTTTCATGTCGTGCTGGGACAACAACAGCGTTCAATTCGTAGAATTCGCATTCGTCGAGTTTTCGAGATGGAATTGCCAATGAATACTCTTTGAACTGGTCTTAATGGATAATTATTTCAAATTCTTGGTATGAACCTGAATAAGGGTTCGTGCCCATCATCTAATTTTTGGCACAACACGTTTGCGAACGCGTATTTGATACCTAGCAAGATAAATTTCACTGCGAGTTTTCAGTGCACGTTCCAGCAAAATTATGCAAAAGGGCTTGCATAGGTATATCGAATATCAAATATTTTCCATGTGCATGCTTCGCGCCAAGAATTTTTTAGCTGACTGTTCCATAATAAATTTACAAATTACTAGGTGCCATCGACACATCGTTTTGATCCTCGGTTTAATCTATTATCCAAAGAATGTAGGTCCTACAGGTTGAAATTTATCGCCTCGATTTTCATACGTGAACCATAAATTCTCTTTAGGCTGTTTTATTTCATAAAATCATTATTTTCTTCAGAGTACTTATCAAATGTAGCGCAAACATTGGCTGCTATGCTTGGTTATTCACCCAGCGCCAAAAATACTTCATGAAGAAAGCTCGGTATACCCTACCTTCTTATTGCGTATCGATCCCGCAAAAGTTAACGAGCCGCGGACAAAAATTGGAATTGCAAATATTATTCAAGACGTCTGTGATTTCGGGAATTTGGCCTAAGTATAGCAAATTTGTTTCGAGGTTCGTTTTCATTATTAAATTCGCCTCCGCAAAGGAATTTCAATAATGGGAGCATCCAGAAATCAGTCTCGAATAATATGATCAAAGCCCAACAACTTTTCTAGACTTTCCCTAGGCGCATCACACCAAGACGTAAGCATGTGTGTATACTTACGAAGTTGGAGAAAGCCCTTGACTTGGTCGTCAAATTGTTCGTCGGACAAAGTTCGCAGTGTCGGTAGAGTTTCGGATAATTTACCAAAGTTGCTTCTGCTAAGTACACACCATGTCTATAAATTATTTAACGCAAAGCAAGAGATACGGTGCCACAGTGGTATTCTCGTGAAATAGATAATGGGCCAAAGATCTCAATTTATTTCGGTGAAACTTGATGCATGCTTCGGTCAAGATGGGAATATTTTTTGACACCATTATTTATTCAACAACAATACCATAAGAAGGGTCTATTTTGTCGACAAAATTGAATTTCTCGATAACTGGTCGCTAGGCATTTTTCGAAAACCAGCTGCCACAGAAAAAAACGACGAGTGCACAGCACGAGTCGTTTTTCTGTGACAGCTGGTTTGAGAGAAATGCCACGACCAGTTTGAGAGAATAAATTCAATTTTGTAGACATAAATGGATTCTTCGAATGGTATTTAATGGACTATTTTTTTTAAACGTTTATTTCAAATCACTTGTTGTAAATAATAAAGGTACAGTTGTTGTTATTCAATAAAGATTTGGAAAGGCTTCGGCCAGAGTGCAACGGCGATGCTTCTATGAGAATGGTTGGTTATTTTCATTTCACTCAATCCACTTTTTCCGCACTGGCTCTTGTCCATTTGCTTTCCTGTTCCAAGCGCTGCATTTTTATCCCAACACGCATGTTATAATGCCCAACTCTCAAAATATCGGCAATCTGCGGCACTGTTGTATCTCCGACAAATCATAGTCCCATTCTGCGTGTTTTTCTAGTTTTTCGAGACGATCATTCTCTCCATCTTCGAACATGGCAAATTCGCTACTCATCATTTGGAACTGTTTTGTATTTTCTACTCACAAACACTGACAGACAATCACGCAATAATTATTAAATTTTACAATTTGACATTCACGTTATCGTTGTTATGGTGAGTGTATCAACAGCCAGTTTTGTCACCCTGCAGCAGTTTATTCAGTAGCAGCAGAGGTTTTGTCACCCCACCATTAATTTGCCATTGCAAAACTGTTGACATTGGTTGTAATGGTAACACGTGGTACTAAATACAGCGTCGCTATTGGTTTGAAACGTCAAAAAAAAATAGTCAATAATACTTACCCTTCTATACCGGACAAAGATTGTTTTCTATAAGGCGACGGGCCGGTATTTTCCAGAAGGCCCGCTACAAATTCCGCGAGCCACGTATCATCTAGTTCCACAATTTCAAATCTCAGGTACAAGCGGATTTTAAATAAACGGATAACCTAACAAAATATCATTTCTTGATGTGTGCGAAACGAAGGCGCCTTCGCCTTCGTTTCGCACACATCAAGAAATGATATTTTGTTAGGTTATCCGTTTATTTAAAATCCGCTTGTACCTGAGATTTGAAATTGTGGAACTAGATGATACGTGGCTCGCGGAATTTGTAGCGGGCCTTCTGGAAAATACCGGCCCGTCGCCTTATAGAAAACAATCTTTGTCCGGTATAGAAGGGTAAGTATTATTGACTATTTTTTTTTGACGTTTCAAACCAATAGCGACGCTGTATTTAGTACCACGTGTTACCATTACAACCAATGTCAACAGTTTTGCAATGGCAAATTAATGGTGGGGTGACAAAACCTCTGCTGCTACTGAATAAACTGCTGCAGGGTGACAAAACTGGCTGTTGATACACTCACCATAACAACGATAACGTGAATGTCAAATTGTAAAATTTAATAATTATTGCGTGATTGTCTGTCAGTGTTTGTGAGTAGAAAATACAAAACAGTTCCAAATGATGAGTAGCGAATTTGCCATGTTCGAAGATGGAGAGAATGATCGTCTCGAAAAACTAGAAAAACACGCAGAATGGGACTATGATTTGTCGGAGATACAACAGTGCCGCAGATTGCCGATATTTTGAGAGTTGGGCATTATAACATGCGTGTTGGGATAAAAATGCAGCGCTTGGAACAGGAAAGCAAATGGACAAGAGCCAGTGCGGAAAAAGTGGATTGAGTGAAATGAAAATAACCAACCATTCTCATAGAAGCATCGCCGTTGCACTCTGGCCGAAGCCTTTCCAAATCTTTATTGAATAACAACAACTGTACCTTTATTATTTACAACAAGTGATTTGAAATAAACGTTTAAAAAAAATAGTCCATTAAATACCATTCGAAGAATCCATTTATGTCTACAAAATTGAATTTATTCTCTCAAACTGGTCGTGGCATTTCTCTCAAACCAGCTGTCACAGAAAAACGACTCGTGCTGTGCACTCGTCGTTTTTTTCTGTGGCAGCTGGTTTTCGAAAAATGCCTAGCGACCAGTTATCGAGAAATTCAATTTTGTCGACAAAATAGACCCTTCTTATGGTATTGTTGTTGAATAAATAATGGTGTCAAAAAATATTCCCATCTTGACCGAAGCATGCATCAAGTTTCACCGAAATAAATTGAGATCTTTGGCCCATTATCTATTTCACGAGAATACCACTGTGGCACCGTATCTCTTGCTTTGCGTTAAATAATTTATAGACATGGTGTGTACTTAGCAGAAGCAACTTTGGTAAATTATCCGAAACTCTACCGACACTGCGAACTTTGTCCGACGAACAATTTGACGACCAAGTCAAGGGCTTTCTCCAACTTCGTAAGTATACACACATGCTTACGTCTTGGTGTGATGCGCCTAGGGAAAGTCTAGAAAAGTTGTTGGGCTTTGATCATATTATTCGAGACTGATTTCTGGATGCTCCCATTATTGAAATTCCTTTGCGGAGGCGAATTTAATAATGAAAACGAACCTCGAAACAAATTTGCTATACTTAGGCCAAATTCCCGAAATCACAGACGTCTTGAATAATATTTGCAATTCCAATTTTTGTCCGCGGCTCGTTAACTTTTGCGGGATCGATACGCAATAAGAAGGTAGGGTATACCGAGCTTTCTTCATGAAGTATTTTTGGCGCTGGGTGAATAACCAAGCATAGCAGCCAATGTTTGCGCTACATTTGATAAGTACTCTGAAGAAAATAATGATTTTATGAAATAAAACAGCCTAAAGAGAATTTATGGTTCACGTATGAAAATCGAGGCGATAAATTTCAACCTGTAGGACCTACATTCTTTGGATAATAGATTAAACCGAGGATCAAAACGATGTGTCGATGGCACCTAGTAATTTGTAAATTTATTATGGAACAGTCAGCTAAAAAATTCTTGGCGCGAAGCATGCACATGGAAAATATTTGATATTCGATATACCTATGCAAGCCCTTTTGCATAATTTTGCTGGAACGTGCACTGAAAACTCGCAGTGAAATTTATCTTGCTAGGTATCAAATACGCGTTCGCAAACGTGTTGTGCCAAAAATTAGATGATGGGCACGAACCCTTATTCAGGTTCATACCAAGAATTTGAAATAATTATCCATTAAGACCAGTTCAAAGAGTATTCATTGGCAATTCCATCTCGAAAACTCGACGAATGCGAATTCTACGAATTGAACGCTGTTGTTGTCCCAGCACGACATGAAACACGAAAGCTATTCTCCCCGACTCATACTGAATACTGGCAATAGCGCCTTGGTCAAGACCGTGCTTAGTGTATTTGTTAGTCTGATGAGTATTTGCCTGCAGAAGCAGAACAACGTCTAACATTTCTAATTAAACCTCTCTCCAACTTTAAGGGTTCACCTATCTTTTTTCAAAGCCCTCCTTGAACCCCATTTAATGCATGCACGATCCTATTCAAACGTATAGTTAGATTCAATTTCATCAGAACAAACTTCATGCTCCCTGAAGGCAAGTTTTTTTCAAACAACTCCCGCAAAGTTTTCTGGATATCTTAAGCTTCAAATAATGAAAGTTGTGTCGGTAAACAACGAAACGAGTGAGGCGACCTAAAATTACATTGAGGCATTTTACATGAATTAAAATATTTTGCCTTCAACGGGTAAAATCTCCAATTAGGTAGGTACAACTTAAATTAGAATAATTACAAGGTCTGATTCTTGGGCCGCTTCATCCCAGATATTTCCTGCGTGGATTTATCCTAATAGGAGAGGTGAAATTCTCATTAATAAACCAAACCACTTACCCTGGACCGCAAGAGTGCTCTTAGCTCCACGCTTTCAAACTTGAAGTAGTAAAACTCAGAAATTCTTATTATAAAGCTATTTTTCATTGCTTTACATATTTTGCATTTCAAAACCATTGAAATCTTGCCATCATAGAATTCCTTCGCAATCGCAAGCATACTCAATTCAAATTCCTGATGTCTTAGAGTTTAATGATTATCTTGTTTTAATAAGCATAATTAACGACGTTTGGGAAATTTAAAGCGACTTCGGTGGATTTTAATGGAAGATTGAAGATTGGAGAGATGAAGTTTCACTTTAGTGATTTTTCTTTATCAAACACTTATCGTGTTGCGAGGATCACTGGCTCCAGGATAAATTACTACGTAGAGAATACTTTGGTTAGACGTTCACCATGTGCGTTCAACAAGTCCGATGAGTGGCGGTTTCGTATCAGTCTTATCTCAAGTAATTACTGGGCAAGTACCCATCTATATTCTCCAATGACGCTGCAGCTATGACGCCTTTAAATTCGGCCGAGTCGAAATGGTCGTAGTTTTTGATTTTAGTGGATTTCATTTGGTTGAAGACTTGGCAAAGCCATCTGAAGATATTTGTAATGGATACAAACAAAATTCATGACACAAACACACAAGAAGTTGACGACGTCAACAACATGCATTATATGTCAGTCATAACTTGAATGAAAATTCGAGTTTCAGGTGAATTTACTTTTCAAATATTTGACCAATTAGTATTTTGTATGCAGTAATAACTTACTCAAGCTTTCACATACCAGGTGATCATTTGAAAACCATCCACCTGCAATAACTCCCGATTCTAACCAATATTTCTGCGAGCATAAATAGGTCGATTTTATATCGAGGGGGCTATCTAAAACACACATTGGCAAATCTCTATCTTCAGCCCATTCGCACCCACTCACTCCAACTTTAAAATTTCAAATTTTCAAATGACACCACCTACCTTGCGATACATCAAATTGAAGAACCCCCCCCCCTTCTCCCTAAAAATTCTCCTAATGTCCCATTTAATACTCTGAACTCGTCAATTCTTCTCAGTTTAGTCAGCATCATCCCTAATAGCATCGAAGAAGAGAATTTTCGGTGGAAAAGTTGCCACTCAAATTCACCCCATTGCTCTCCTCCACCTCAAATTTAATATTCAACAAACACCACCCACTTTGTGATAAGTCAAATTAAAGGGAATTGATTTCTCTTCCAAAAAACAATTTTTTTTTGAAATTTTTTACCCCTCCCCCAATAAATTTGACAGTTGGAGTATTTGAGGAAGGAAACAAGGGGTTTTAAAAGTTTCTAAAAAATTTTGTCCAGGAAGAGAGTTCGATTTCCTTCAATTTGATGTATCAGAAATAAAGTAGGTATTGTCATTTTAGATTTGTAAGGTGAGGTGGGGGAGCGAATGGGTGAATTCGAGTGGCACTTTTTCCAAAGGGAATTTTCTCTTTTGATGCTAAGCGGGATGACGTTGACTGCATTGAAGAGAAATGAAAAGTCAAGAATATTAAATTGAACACTCAGAGAATTTTAGGAAGATGGGGGGTGAGGTTAGAAATTTTATAAATATTTTATCCGGGAGATAATTAAATTCTGTTCAATTTGATGTATAGCAAAATAGGAAGTGTTATTTGAAAATTCAAAGTTGGAGTGGGTGGAGGCGAGGGGGCCAAAGATAGAAATTCGTCAATGTATAGTTCAGTCTCCCTCGATATAAAAATCGACCTGATTTTGCTGGAGGACATTTTCACTAGGAATCGAGAGTTATTGCAGGTGGATAGTTTTCGAATGATCACCCGATATAAGTATCAGTACCTACATAATTAACTTATGTGTGATTTTGGGGGATCTGTGATACAGTGAAAACACCCTATTACTATGATTTCACTGTAATAGTAATGTAATGTTTCACTGTAATGATTTCATTACTATGACCACGGTGGTGGCCGAGTGGTATAGGTGATGGCAAGCTGAGCCACTAACGCTGCGCTGTGTGGGTTCGAATCCCGCTACATCCATGGATATTTTGTGCTGTCCCCGAGGTTGCATGGTAGAGCAGTTAATAGATGAATGGCGCCTTGTTAAGTAAGTCAATTAAATGAAAATTAGAAAAATAAAAACAGAATAATGCCGACCACATCATTTTGATGCGTACTAGATACATGTCAAATTTAACGGATGATCTGTTTTTTCAGTATAGTCTGAAATTATTGTGCTGTTGGCGGTTTTGCCAGTAATTGGCTCTGGCCGCTGGTGATTTCTACGCGTGAAACGGAAAGGTGGAAATGGCAAAATTCTAGCGTGACAAATTAGCAGTTCGAATAATTGGTAACATACCCTTTTGCTATTAATGATGTATTGGGCACACACGCAGGGATTAATTATGGGCTACTTCCAATTATCTATCTATGAAATTTGAGCAAATGGCACCGGAGTATGCGTAACTCAATTAACATTCTGCGTCGTTCGATTCGCACAAAATCTACCGTTGTTTCCAATTTCATTCCGATAGCTGACAAGACAGATATTTCCACGTCTCTGGTGAGAGTTCGAATTCACGTTCTAGCTTTTCTCATTGCAGACCGCAAAGTTTGTATCCGAAGGATTGTTTTCAGTCTTTTTTGATAATATGAGTATCCTTTCCTATAAGTAGATATAGGCAAAGAATGGGGTACCTGCCAATAAAATAGCTCTGAATGAAAATACTTTTGATCAATAACGAGACCAGTAAAGGGTACTTTATGAAAATTTCTGGAAAATACGGAGTAATCGAATAAACTTCTTCTCAAGGTAGGTCTTGATCTCCTCGCCAGCCATGGTTTTTCGACAGATTAATCAAAGGCGACTTGAGGAGAAATTCATTTGATTACTCGTTACATATCGGGTGATCATTTGAAAACTATCCACCCGTATTAACTCCCGATTCCTATAGTGAATATTCCTTCGATCAAAAACAGGTCGAATTTTATAGGTATCGAGGGAGACATCTAAGACATTATATTGGCAAATTTCTATCTTGAGCCCTTTTGCCCTCACCCGCCCAAATTTCAAAATTAGTGTATCTTACATGAATGAGCGTACATGATGGCCCTCTGTATAGCATATATCGTCCCTTGTCAGGCAAAGCAACGTAAGCGCCATTTTGGCGAAAATGAGTTGTTGATCTTGTTGGAAAGGTCTCACTGAGCCGCGCCGAATAAGTAAACCATCACAAGTACTAAAATATACCTCATTATACATTGCATAACATGAAACATGCAAAATTATTACTCTTTCGTGAGTAATTTGCAATCAACACGATTTTTTGTCTCTCCTGTGAAGTTGCTTGAATGTCGCTTACGTTGCTTTGCCTGGCAAGGGACGATATGGAGAGTCAGTGCAATACGCGCATAGTAGAATATGGATGCAAGAAGTGCGAGCGATTTGAACAATAAAAGAAATAATTCAAATTGAAAATTATCGAGATGTACCGCCTTTGAACTCCATTGAAATTTCAATCTGCGCCATTTGGAGTTTTGAGTAGTTTAGATTAAAAAAAACCTATTTAATCGAAAAACTTTCAACACTTCGCAACCTTCACGCAACTGCCTATAGCTATTTCTCGGCCACTGTGTATTTTCATTTTTTTTTTCTTCCACATTGCTTCTTGTATCAAATAAACCGGTCGCGTGTAATAAAAGTAAGTATAGAAAATGATTTTATTTTTATCGGAAAAACGTGTAAGAATCTCACGATCGCCGCTCGAAGAAATAGCAAACACATGATGTATTTCTGTACTTATTCGATAGGATATGAGGTATCATCCCACGGTAAGCATCACGAGGTGTTTGAAGTAGAGATCGCCTTGCTCGGTATCAGGATTTTAATTTTCTGGAATAAATGGTCCCGAAAATCGCGCGGAAATGCGATAAATGCCCCCAGCCCACGTTCGAATGGACTCTGGCGCAATAAAATCGAACTGCTGGATGCAGTATCACCCCACAATTCATCGGCGAAGGGGTGGTGTAATTGAAAAATTGCAAGGAACGGAATATCGTATATGCGCATATTGCGCAATGTTCGGCACTAAATTTACGGTGGGTGATATAATTTTCAATTCTGAAGTTCCGTGTATCAAAAACGGCAAAAATGTTTGAAAATATCTCATGGCTTTCCAACGAATTAGTTTTTCAACAGCAATTAATAGATCCAATGAAGGTTTGTTTAAACTACAACTAAGCCGAGACTAGGCTTGATATATTATGAAGCAAACTATGCTGGTAGCATAGAATCGATCGCTGGTGCATGCGTCAAAAATTTAGGTACAGCTCATAAACCATTATTAATTACGAACAGGTGATATTTCTCGAGCTATGGATTAGGGGCTTCATATTAAATTCTGACTAGGTATAGGTATACTGAAAAACCCTATATATTATTGCGCGAAACTGTTGCCGAGCTCATTGTGCATTGAAACGGAAATTCGTTTCTAATAATTTCGTTGGCATCCAATAATTGAACATAATTCAATAATGCCTGTTATAATTATATTCATTGCTGATGCTTCTGTTTCTATTTATGCAAAAGCAAATATTTTATGCAGCATGAAAACCGCCCATTCATGTGGCTTACGCAACGAGTATTTTGATAAGTAATGTTATGCCGTTTTTCCAGCGATGAATTACGCATATATTTATGAAATTTATGTGGAATCATGAATCTTTCTAGTCTTATACAGCAGATAGCAAAAGCGAATGCCTACGTAACCGCGTTTGCGGTAATGTGCTGTTAAAACCTGCAACAGGTATAACTTATAAGTACGGCGCGGCGCTGTTGTAACGCGGAGTGTGCTGCATACACCAATATTTAACACCCTCAAAACCTAATTATCATGGAGTATCTAGGTGAAATTTGAGTCTAACAGAAATGAAGTAGGTAAGCTGTGTGGCTGTAGATTTATATTAACTGCTCCCTTAAAATATTTCATCTGAGGCATAACTGATGTATATCCCATACACTTTCTATTTTCAGTATAGAATGACTTTTCGGAGAAAAAAGCAAAAATAAAGTGAGAATCTGGGGGGCTACGGCTATGGCTGATGGCACCTGCAAGGTTTTGGAGCGAAACTATCAGCAGTCATCAGCCGTGTGCTCCCAGCGCACCAGTTTGTCACTTTATTTTTGCTCCAAAAAGTCATTCTACTGAAAATAGAAAGTGTTAGCGCGGTACACATAAAGACGGCAGCCTTCCGATGAAGGCTGCATTAAAACAATAACTCTTGGATTAGGAAAGCAGCAAGCGACAGTCAGAAATAAAATTCACAACAACAATCAAAAACTTTAATGCAAAACAAAGAAAAAAACACAAACAGACAGAATTACAAAACAATAAAAAAAAAAACAATGTGAATTAAATGAAATGGAAAATCCGAGTGGTTCTGATCGGGGGCAGATTGGCGTCCTGAAAACGAGACGAACTGCACTGAAGGCATACACCCCGGCAAACGGGAATAAACGGTAAATGGTAAAAACAATGGAAAATATGGAACTTACGGGATCTTATTCGGTGGCGGCGTCGTCCTGGCGGAGTCCGAAGGCGGCGTCGTGGTGGATGGCCGTTCTGGTGGTGGATTTCCTGGTGAAATGCACGAGTGCCCGTGTTCGTCACCAAAATGGCGGACGAACGACTCGATCCCGTCCGAAACTGGAGCTTTGTGTGCGGCTGGCTGATCCAAGCCGCTCCCCGGTGAAAGCGGTGAAAACTGCCGCTTTCTGGACTTGGAGATGCTGCAGAGCTCCTCCAGGAGTCACTATCGGACGCGATGGGCCTTGGATGGGCTTCTGGTCGAGTACGAATGTACGCCGATGGCACGACAAGATGGCCGCGAGAACGATGACCAAAAAAAAGACGGCGTGGCTTCCCGCTCGACGTACGGAGATCAACGCCGCTTCGAACGAAGCGGCAAAGGCACGAGCGGAAAGAAAGCCGAAGAATGCCGAAGACGGCCGAAGAAAGTGCTGGAGCTCGTTTACGCTTGCGCCTGACAGCCAAGTGCCAGGCACACCGAACAGGGGGTGAGGGGTGAGGACTTGGACGACACAGGGATATTTTGGGTTGCATACCCTCAGTGCACACGAATGCAGTGTTCAATGAACGGGGCCGAGACATACTCCCCACCAAAATACCACTCGGGGTATTTTCAAAGTTCAAAAATTAATGAAATCAAACATGATACAAAAAGAAAGAGCATAGTGAAAACAATGACGGAAGTGAAAACACAGAATGCTCACTGTCCTGAAGGGAGGGGACAAAGTTTGACCATTGGGCGTCGCAGAACGTCGCGTTGAGTACGGACATCTGCGACACGACAAATGCCATCTTTGCCGGGGAAGAGTTTTGAAATTCTGCCTAACCTCCACTTCAGAGGGGGAGCGTTTTCGTCCTTGATGAGGACTAAAGACCCCACATCTGCGGATTCAAGGTGACGTGACTTGTGCCACTTGCCGCGTTGGTACAGCGTGTGTAGATATTCGTCGCGCCAACGCGCCCAGAAACGCTGTTGCATGGATTGGACCAACTGCCATCGCGACAACCTGCTGGTCTTGAGGTGGGACAAATCTGGGTCAGGTGGGGCCGTTAACGGCTCGAGCGTCAAAAAATGACCAGGCGTCAATGGGCACAGATCATTTGGATCCGAGCTCAGCTCCGAAAGTGGCCGTGAGTTGAGCAACGCTTCAACTTGGGTGACCAACGTGGTCAGCTCTTCAAAGGTGAGTATTTGATCACCTATCACGCGAGATAGATGAGTTTTGACAGCTTTTATGCCGCTTTCCCACAGCCCGCCAAAGTGGGGACTGGAGGGAGGAATGAAGCGCCAAGTGATGGCTTCGGATTCCGCGGCGAGTTGCATTGACATCGTCAATTGCCTATGAGCTCCGACAAAGTTTGTGCCATTGTCGCTATAGATGGTAGAGCAACGACCGCGCCGGGCAATGAATCTGCGCAAGGCAGCGAGGAAAGCATCTGTTGAGAGATCGGAGGCAACCTCGACGTGCAATGCCTTGGTGGCGAAGCACACGAAAAGACAGATGTACGCCTTCGTAGTTCTGACACCGCGAGCGCGTGACATGAGGATTGGAAAAGGGCCACCATAGTCGAGCCCGACGCAGCTAAAAGGTTTTAGCTGAGAAATTCGCGCCGAGGGGAGGTCGCCCATGGTGGGAGAAAAAGTTTGCGGCTTAGTCCGGAAGCACCGGTAACACGATGCAAGGTAGTGCCGTACCGCGCGTCGCGTGGACAATATCCAAAAATTTTGCTGCAGGAGATAGCAGGTATTGTTGAGTCCCGGGTGGCAATGTCGGGAATGAACTTGTCGAATGACGAGTCCTGTCAAGACGTGACGAGATGGAAGAAGAGCAGGGTGTCTGGTTGCAAATGGCAACTCATGACAATGCTTCAAACGTCCGCCGACGCGGAGAACATCGTCACGATCGAGAAAGGGTGAAAGTTTTCGAAAGGGTCTTGAACAGGGTTTGCCGTTGTGTAACGACGCGATTTCGACGGCAAATACCTTCTGCTGTACATGTTTGACAATGTACAACAAGGCAAAATGGAGTTCTGTATCCGAGAGAGGTCCTGTGAACTTCTCATCGGACTTGCATTTGCAGAACCGATAGAAATAGGCGACAGCGCCCTGAATCTTCCGTAAGGAGGATATGCGCAAAAAGAGGTCGTCGATGTCAATCGGCGGCGGCTGCGGCACACGCACGACCAAAGCGAGCTTTCGCTCTTCAGACGCAATGTCTGGGGAGGACACGGAGAATTTGTCATCCGGCCATGTGTCATCCGCTGATGACAGAAAAGGTGGGCCAGACCACCAGAGGGAGCACGAAAGCATGTCTTCGGGAAACAATCCGCGCGAAGCTGGGTCGGCGGGATTGTCCGATGTTGAGACATGTCTCCAACACTGAGGCGGGACACGCTGTTGAATATGCTCAACACGGTGAGCAACAAATGTTTTCCAGCGGTGCGAAGAGGAACGCAGCCAGCTGAGAACAACCGTAGAATCGGTCCACGCAAATATGGCATCGAACTGTACGGTTCCTGCGAGCGCTGCAACGGTGAAGGCAACGAGATTGGAAAGTAGGACCGCTGCACACAATTCGAGACGGGGTACGGTCAGCAATTTGACTGGAGCCACCTTTGATTTGGCGGTTAGGAGACGAATGGTGGGAACACCATTTCGAAGGTAACGAACGTACAACACGCTCGCGTACCCAGATTCAGATGCGTCGCAAAAGGCGTGCAACTGGCACCTGTCTGCAGGCGACGGAAAAGTATGCCGTGGAATTTGCAACCGCGAAAGTTGCGATAGCTCGGATTGAAAACGCAACCACTGCTGACATACGATGTCTGGAGGGGTGTCGTCCCAATCAAGGCCAAGTTTCCATAACCGTTGGATTAAATGTTTGGCGAAAAATGCAACAGGGCACAGAAAGCCGAGCGGATCGTAAATCCGAGCCACCTCCGACAAGATGGACCGTTTTGTGCACGGTAGTTCATTTGGATGAACCGTGAATGAAAAGGTGTCTGTTGCCGCTTGCCACTGGAGGCCAAGAATTTTTACAGTATTGTCAGCAACGTCACTGAAAGTGGACGGCTGAGTTCGAACGTGATCAAGTGGTATGTCTTGCAGCACATCAGGGTGATTGCTTGCCCACTTGCGCAATTCAAAGCAACCCGATTGGAGCAGGTTGATTAGCTGCGTTTGTAATTCCCGTGCTGATTCCACGGAGTTCGCACCGCAAAGTAGATCGTCTACATACAAATTACGGCGAATTGCCTGCGAAGCCAATGGAAACTTCGAGGCGCTTTGTTCTGCCAAGTGAAGCAACGTGCGAACCGCTAGAAACGGTGCCGAAGAAACACCATATGTAATGGTGTTCAATTGGTACGTTTCAATGGGTCGATCAGGGGAGAAACGAAAGCGAATGAGTTGATACTTGCGATGTTCGGGCGAGATAAGTATCTGCCGATACATCTGACGGATGTCACAAGTAAAAACGATCGGCTCACACCGAAACTGCAGTAGCAAAGCTGCTATGTCCTGTTGTAACTTAGGACCGACGAGAAGCGTCTCGTTGAGAGATAAATGATTCGGCGCTTGCGCCGAAGCATCAAAAACGACGCGAATTTTCGGCTTGTCGTCTTCGATCTTGACGATCGGATGATGAGGGATGTAATACGCCTCAGAATCTGGAGGTTCTGCGTCCAGCAAGGTCATGTGACCTAGGTCGAGGTAGTCGCGCATGAATGCTATGTACAGATCACGGAGTGTGTCCTGACGGACCAGGCGACGTTCGATAGCTAACCAACGGCGGTCAGCCATAGACCTGCAATGTTCAAAGGTGGGGGACTCCCTTTTGAAGGGAAGCGAAACCCCAAAACGACCTGACGGACAACGGTAGACAGAGTCCCGGAAACAAAGGACCCCGCACAAAAAGTAGGCAAAAGTGGTCTCGGTGAATTTGGCTGAAAATTGGCACACTTGTACATCTTCACTTTCTGATCGAATACTCAAAATTACAGTCACTTTCTATGTACAGTTCTCCAGCTATACAGAGATTTGTACAGGATGTGCGGAAAATTTGAACCCCTTTGGGAGCCTAGTTTTTGTGATAATTTGAAGGTTGAAAAACTTATCCAAGACAGTTTTTTACATAGAAATCAAATCTCTCCTCTGAACTTCTCTATATTTCACGGTATACAGGGTGTGCTTCTTTCAATTTTCAACAAAGTTTTTTTTTATCGACAGTAGATTGGATATCTTTTTAGCGCATTTTCCTTGGAAATGGCATTCATATGGCCAATTTGTCTGTCTGTCTGTCTGTCTGCCTGTGTGTCTGTTTGTCTGTCTGTCTTTCCGTCTGTCAACTAAAAAGTTGCACTCCTCTTCGAGGAATAAAACTAGAGGCCTGAAACGTTTTCCAGTGGAAAGCTTATGTATTCATGGGTGATCAAGGGCTGGTTTGAACAAATCCATACATAGTTATCATTATTTTTATCATCAAAAACCAAAGTTTTTATCTACAATATTAAGGTGAAGGTGAACTCTTCCGACGAATAGAGCTCATATCTTCAATGATGGCCAATGGCTGGATTAGTTGCGCCGCCATATTGGCCACCATGTTGAAATCTCTTATTAGTGGAACGATTTTCATTAAACTTGGAAGTTACTTTTGTCTTATAAATATTCTTATTCTAAGACTGGACTTCATGATTGTGTTGCCATCTTGGCCTTGCCTATCAAACAAATATAGATATACATTTCAGCAACGTAAAAGTCGACATATTATAGTCAACCCATGTTAATTGTTGCTCCAGATAGTATCAATATTTAGGTGCTTTTTTAAGATGCACCCTGTAGATAACTTGGTTTCTAATATCCTAGGAAATTGATCGTATGAGGCGATATTAACTATTTTCTACTTTTTATATTGATCCAAAAAGCAAACTACTCAACTTTTTTTTTGTTTAATGTATAATGTTTCATTCACACCTAACAACAAAATATCTGCTCAGCACAAAATTCTTGCGTTATATAGTTTCAGCGATTTTTTGACAGGTTCTAGCTGAATGAGGAAAACCAAAATGTATTTTGTTAATCAGAAATTGCTCTATCAACTGTCGATGAAAAAATCGATATATACTCAATTGAAATTGACACTAAGACAGACACACAAACGGACAGACAGATAGACAAACAGACAGACAGACAGACAAACTGGCCATCATATATGAGTGCCCTTTCCAAGGAAAATGCGCTAAAAAGATATCCAATCAAATGTCGATAAAAAAATCGTTGTTGAAAATTGAAAAAAAAAACACCCTGTATACCGTGATATGAAGAAAATTACAGAGGAGAGATTTGATTTCTATGTGAAAAACTGTCTTGGATAAGTTTTTCAACATTCAAATTATCACCAAAATTGAGCCCCCGGACGGGTTCAAATTTTCCGCACATCCTGTACAAATCCCTGTATAGCTGGGAAACTGTACATAGAAAGTAACTGTAATTTTGAGTATTCGATCAGGACGTGAAGATGTATAAGTGTCCCGATTTTCAGCCGAACTCACCGAGACCACTTTTGCCTACTTTTTGTGCGGGGTCCTTTCTGCACGTTCATCATCTGGGGACAAACGTGTTTTGGACGATGGTGACGAGATTTCCTCTACTTCCCAAAATTTGTGCAGAGACTCGTCGATTCCAGTTGGAGTGCAAACCAAAAAGGAATGCAGAGGTTTTGACGGGGTTTGAAAGGGACCGAGAAGAGCCCAGCCAAAAATGGTGTTTATGGCAACAGGCTGTGACGGACCTGACGAGACGATTCCCTCTTTCACGACTGACGGATAAACGTCGGCGCCCAACAACACTTGAATGGGGCCTGGCTTGAACCATGTGGGATCCGCCAGATTCGATAAGTTCAAGTGGAATTGATCCGGGTTCAAAGCGGTGTCTGGCAGGTTACCACAAATCCTGCGCAGGACAATTAACTCCAATTCAGGGATTGGGAGAGACTCATCATCAGCCTTGACCTGGCAAGTGACTGTGCCACACGTCGAATTGGCGGGGGTGAGACCCAAGCCAAAAACGGGCACATTGTGATTTGATGGGGATAGACCCAATTTGCGCACGCAGGAGTCCAAAATAAACGATGCCTGACTGGCAGGGTCTATGAGCGCACGGAGGCTTTGGTAGCCTCCCCACCGGTCACGAACGTGAACGATTGCCGTGGCCAACAAAACATGAGCTGCCTTGAGGCTTGAGGCGAGATTCGTCACCGAATTCGCGACATTTTCTGGAAGACCAGGGGAAACGATTTGCGGTAATTCAACTGGATTCGATAAAGAACTGGGTGACTCATGACCTGCAGTTCTATGTGGCTTGGGGAAGTGCAGCAAGGTGTGATGCCTTGCGTGGCACTGCCGACACGAATACGACGATGGACATTTTGGAGCGCCGTGATTGGTGCTCAAGCAGTTGAGACAGAGCCTTTTCTGTTTGACCGCCAAATATCTGTCATTTGGGGACATTGACAGAAAAGTCTTGCACGCGGTGACTCTATGACTTCTCGCCCCACAATGAGAACATGCTGACTCATGCGACGTCGCTGGGGCAGATGAAGTCTGAGACACCAACGTATGTGAGGCCCACGACTTGCGGCTGACCTCGGGCTTCACGGTAACGGTGTTTGCCCGTGTGGAGCGGGAGTTCGATTGCGTTTTAGAATTTAAGGCAGTTGCCTCGAAAGCCTTGCATTGGTCGAGCACGAAAGACTTGACGTCTTCGTATTTGGGGAAGGGGGTGCCAGCTGACTGCACCTCGAAACGTTTTCGCGTCGACTCATCGAGTTTCTGGAGCAGCATGCTCGACAGGGTGAAATCCCACAGGTCGATATGCGGATACTGCTCGAGCGCCACTAAATTTTCGTTGAACGTGTTCACAAGATGGCGAAGCGCTTGCGCGGAGTCAGATGTGACGGAGGAGGCGTTCATCATCGACTGCCAGTAAAAAGTGACTAGCACGCGGTCGTTCTGGTATCTCTCAACCAACGAGTCGAACGCAATTATGTAATTATCTCCCGTCAATGGCAGGTGTTTAACCATTGAGAGAGGTTCACCAGATAAAGACGAGATCAGATACTGAAACCGTTCAATATCTGAGAGAGACTGGTTTCTGTGTATTAACGCCGTGAATAGATCATAGTATGGTGGCCATGATTTTAACTTTCCGTCGAACAACGGCAACGCGATTTTTGGCAATCGGACATTGCTCCGGCCTGTCTCGAACCAAGTTTGCGAGGCTTGGCGAGAGAGCGAGGAAGTCGGCTCTGAATTCGCAAACGAGGCTTTTACCGCAGCAAGTTTGCCATACAAGCTGTCTGCCCGGAGTGTACGTTCAAGAAATGTAGCCTTCTGCTCCTCGGAGGCACTGGGGAGAGGGGCAGTGTTGACCGTGCTCTTGAAACCGTTGTAAATTTCCGCCGCAATGTCAAACGTGGCTAAAAATGCCGGTTGGAGGCTTGGCTCGGTGGTAGCTGTGACGCCTTGTTCCAGAAGGGGCTCAAGGCGCGCAATAGCTATCGCGATGGACGATAAAGTTGCGTCCATTGTGTACGACACAAAGAAAAATGAAAACAAAGCAACTGACCCTTAGGTTGGCGTACCTGAATGGCGAACCCAACCCAGGTGAAAAAGTGCGAATGAGACGGGCGAAAAACGAATTGATCAACACGCTGGACCAACGCACAAGTGTCACGTGGGTTTGACCCGTGACTTTAAAGTTTCAATAGTGAGGTGAATTAAATTCCTGACTGTACCATGCTTAGCCTGTATCCGGCTACGAAGGACCAATTTATATGTTAGCGCGGTACACATAAAGGCGGCAGCCTTCCGATGAAGGCTGCATTAAAACAATAACTCTTGGATTAGGAAAGCAGCAAGCGACAGTCAGAAATAAAATTCACAACAACAATCAAAAACTTTAATGCAAAACAAAGAAAAAAACACAAACAGACAGAATTACAAAACAATAAAAAAAAAACAATGTGAATTAAATGAAATGGAAAATCCGAGTGGTTCTGATCGGGGGCAGATTGGCGTCCTGAAAACGAGACGAACTGCACTGAAGGCATACACCCCGGCAAACGGGAATAAACGGTAAATGGTAAAAACAATGGAAAATATGGAACTTACGGGATCTTATTCGGTGGCGGCGTCGTCCTGGCGGAGTCCGAAGGCGGCGTCGTGGTGGATGGCCGTTCTGGTGGTGGATTTCTTGGTGAAATGCACGAGTGCCCGTGTTCGTCACCAAAATGGCGGACGAACGACTCGATCCCGTCCGAAACTGGAGCTTTGTGTGCGGCTGGCTGATCCAAGCCGCTCCCCGGTGAAAGCGGTGAAAACTGCCGCTTTCTGGACTTGGAGATGCTGCAGAGCTCCTCCAGGAGTCACTATCGGACGCGATGGGCCTTGGATGGGCTTCTGGTCGAGTACGAATGTACGCCGATGGCACGACAAGATGGCCGCGAGAACGATGACCAAAAAAAAGACGGCGTGGCTTCCCGCTCGACGTACGGAGATCAACGCCGCTTCGAACGAAGCGGCAAAGGCACGAGCGGAAAGAAAGCCGAAGAATGCCGAAGACGGCCGAAGAAAGTGCTGGAGCTCGTTTACGCTTGCGCCTGACAGCCAAGTGCCAGGCACACCGAACAGGGGGTGAGGGGTGAGGACTTGGACGACACAGGGATATTTTGGGTTGCATACCCTCAGTGCACACGAATGCAGTGTTCAATGAACGGGGCCGAGACAGAAAGTGTATGGGATATAGGTAAGTACAGGTACTGTCGAGTATACTATGTATGAAATGAACGTTGTGCATCTACATGATATCATTGCCGCTTTTCACAGGATACGGTATCAATCTTGAAGGTTGTCAATTCAGAGGATAGAAATATAGGTATTGTTACGAGCGGCGATCCCGTGCATACTGGTAAACACGCGATCTTTCTGGACTCTTCCACGGCCGCAGTGTACAAATACGCGGAGCTCTGGACATTTCTAGAGTAAACTCGATGGCATTGAAATACATGGAGACTCCAATGATCGATCGAGACACATCTGTCTATTTTGGCAGAGGCGCGGTTCTAGAGCACGGCAGAAATATGCGGGTAATGTGTGTTATTATTCAGGAGTGGTCTAGAAACCGCATATGCCGGGCCACTATGGAAATTGCTGGCAGATTATAGAAAGCTCGGGAACGCTAATCGGAGGCATACAAAAGCACCGTCCAACATCGCGACAGTCAGTATTGAATTGAAATGCGGAGTGGTAGCGAGCGGATAAAAGCGAAGTACGTACGAGTGTGATTGAGAGTAATTCGACCTGCGACTACAGGACGTTCGAAGCATTCGTGCTTTGTAAATGTCGGAGACGAGAAGCATGTCGAAGACAGGAGTCGAGGACACTTTAGCGAGCATCATGGCAAAAAGATGAAGAGAAAGCAGAGGGAAAAAAGCGACAAGACGACTTGAAGAATCTTCTGCAAGAACAGGTATCGAAGTACCTGCGATATATTTCCGAGTAGATAATTGTAGACGTGTATTTATTGTAGTACGCAGTGATAAACAGTGTGTGTTTTGAAACGATCGTCTCAATTACATTCGAACCCGCACGCGAAATACGTAACAGTATGTATAACGATAAGTTACACTTATCAGCTGACAAAGTCTATGGAGACATGAAAAACCGAGCTGAATACTATCGTGTGATCAAATGAATTCTTATTTTAGGTAGGCTGTGGCCTGGTCAAATTCAGGGGTGCGAAGCTGCGTTCGGCCAGGCCACAGCCTACCTAAAATAAGAATTCATTTAATCACACGATAGATGTAAAAAAGTCCGAAAGGCCTACAGACCAGCAGGGTTAGACGATGTTTCCCAGCTTCGAAGGTATGTTGTCAAAAATTCTTCAAACGACTCTCTTGATAGTTTTCCAGAAATTTCAGTTTCCAGCACGCTATACTGACGAGCCTAAATAATATACTTAGAGGAACATGTGTCTACAGGTTTCATTTCTGCAAAGAAATTATCGTTTTTTTAAATCGTATATTATATACCAAGGTTGAGAAGTGAGCTACATATTATAGCGTGAGCACTGCTCAAATCCCGAGCCGCGTAGCGGCGAGGGAGATAGATATGTGCGAAGGCTATAATAGCCTTCTCAAGCGCGGTTTATATACGATTTTTTTCACTACTAGCAAAGTAGATCCGAATCGTGAAGTTCCAAAATTTTATACAAAACGCTCCGCATTCATTTTAGATGTTAATTAAAACCAAGTAGGCTCGGTAGGGCGGTAGGGCAATAAAAAACGCTCCGTTGGGGCGGCCGGTAGCTCAGGAGTTACGACGCAAGACTACCAACCAAAAGGTACCCGGTTCGAAACCCGGTCGTTCCCGAAGAACTTTTCTCCTGAGCCAAGTGTTAATGACTGTGTGAATATTGTATTATGTTACGTATTTAAAAATGAAAATTTGTTGATTACTGACAACTAACCATTATTGTGTACATTATGACCAAATGCAAAAAACACTTAATAAAAAGGATACCCTCCTATGACAAAAAATAAGTCGATAAGGAGTAAAATATCATTATTATTATTATTGCTATTATTATTATTATTATTATTATTATTATTATTATTATTATTATTATTATTATTATTATTATTATTAAAAACGCTCCGCATTCATTTTAGATGTCAATTAAAACCAAGTAGGCTCTTCGAGCATTTGAAAGTTTTCAACTTCAAATGATATTCGCCGGGATGATGATAATGAACGAAGGTCGCGAGACACCTTTCGAATTGTGTGAGGCAGCAGATAAGATCACCAGTGACTTACTGCCAGCGAAACAAAAAACTAAAAACAATTTAATGAGAACGTATGCGATTTTCAAGAACTGGTTCCTTTCGAGGAAAACTACATACACTTAAGCTTAGTTTATGATGAGCGATTTTTTGCCGCGATTTGAGCTGAGCTGAGCGGAGCGGAGCGATTTTTTTGCCTAGGCCAATTACGATGCGGGGACGTGACATCATGAATGGACGGGATTGGTCCAGGCAAAAAAAAATCGCTCAGCTCAGCTCCGCTCCGCCGGGTATCGCTCATCATAAACTGAGCATAACAATGACAAATTGTAAATTATATGTGTACTTATCGAGAAGTGAGCACAGCTAATTGAAAATAATTTAAAAATAGAAATATTGTGAGGTTAGGTTGTAAAGGACCGTCCGACCTTTAGCTGCTATTCCACCAAACCAGCCAAATTCAAGTACACCACAACAAATTCTGCAATTAATAAGGTCCGGTCAAACAATTTCTCGATCTTTTCGTGTAAGTGAGCTGCCGTTATTGTCAATAATTTGATGAGATTCAAACACAAACGCCAAGTCGCTAAACGTCAATCAGACGAAAGGGTTGATAATATGCCCGGCCAACTTGATTTTGCACATCAATCAGACAAAGCTGTTAATGATATGCCCGGCCTAGTTGATTCTGCAAGAGGTTGTGAAATCTCACTTCACGACCTCTAGGCGGGTCAATAATGGTATACTTCACAGCTAGTAGTGAAAAAAGTATTTTTATCACGCTTTTGACTTTGCGATTTTGTATTTTGGTAAGCCCTTCCACATCTTGCTTATGATTGTTAATCTGTATGTTCATTTTTAGCCTGATGAAGCCCTAAATTGCTTTATACGCTATAATTCATCAATAGTTTGATTTAGCCGTCCTGTATCCTCAAATAAAGCGCCATTGTGTCAATTAAGAAGGACAAAGAAACAGAAAAAAAATAAAGTACTTTATCCGAGTATACTTTTCGTTTAAAATGTCAATAATTGTTCCGTCAAAAGTGGAAATAGTTCTCACACTTCTTCGCATTTCATGAATTTACTCGAGGTTTTTTGAAAAACAAACGCCTTCATTAGATTGACATTGAAATTATATACCAGAGTTAACTCTCTTCAGAAAATACAGGCTCGTTCAAGTTCGTCTGCGGCATTCATAATTATATATGAATAGTGCCTTATCCTTCTTTTTATTCCCCGTCAACCACAAGTCCTTTGCTAACACGAAGCCTTCACGTCACCAGTTGCTATTACGTTAATAAACCGAGCTTATATTGGAGCCCTTTGCAACTCACTCATAATAGATAGGTATATACTCGTAGAAGTAACTCGACTATTCTACACAACATATTGTGACCAATCAATAGTCTCGACATACAGTTTTTGAACCAATGGAATTAATCAGTTGATAGCGATAATTTTCAACAGTTATATCACAAGTGCTTAGATTTTCACGATAATTTTGTTCAGGCGATCGCGAGTGCTGATTATAGCGATAAATGCCCGACTCCGTAGGAGGAGGGCATTTATCCAGAGACAATCAGCCCGAGGGAAACGCCTGGCCAAAATTATCTGGGAAAATCTCGAGCACGAGTGATATTTTGAAGATTATTACATAAAAGAAGTCCGAAGTGACAGCTGTCAGATTTTGTTGTTTACATGAATTTTATTCCGTTGCTATTGACAGTGGGATTTAGATAAGTGAATATTATCCTTGTAGGTCTAATAATCAAGGGCGTTGTAAGTAATAATCGTTCAAATAAGATAATTGCGGCTTGATGAATGAAATTCTCACTTCCACTCTGAGCTCAATTATTTTTCTTTGATTACACTGTTACTATGAACACATTCAAATGGTGATGGAAAAAGAAGTTTCAACAAAGAAAAACGTGCGTTTCAGGCAATGAGGCACCGAAGCTAAAGATAGGCACTAACGTCTAAAATAGACTCTAAACATCCTAAATAGGCGAATAGACAATATACAGAGTGATCCATGAAACATGCTCACCCCCATTTTTCTCGAGAAACGTTTGAAGTATCGAGTCGCGGGAAAAACTGTTCAATTAACAATATCTTCAAGGTGCGATTTCATGTGCAGAACAGATTTTTCCCACCAAAACCTTTGGTACGACGGCGCCTCAAAAATTTGTAAGTTTTTTTACACTGTGCAATGTTAAGTGATACGTCATCTAAAAGAGCTTCAAAAGTTCAATGGTAAAGTGCAAAAAAAAATTTTAAATTTTGAACAGTCTTCATTTTATGATAAAAACAAAAACCTGGAAAAACACGTTTTCACGTATAAAATGAGAATCGATAGGTATTTTTTCAAACTGCAAACGACATTTAACAGAACTTATGAGTATGGTTAGTATGGTGTATAATTCAATATGGAATAGATAGTTTGGAATTTCGAGGAGATTCAATTTTATATATTGAAATTTTAATTTCGGAAGATCCCAAAATTACAAAATAGCCATTGCACATTAAGTTATACATCATACTGACCGTTATGATGAGTTCTATTGAATGCAGTTAGCCATTTGGTAAAATACTCATAAATTCTCATTTTCCACGTGACAACGTGTTTTTCCAGGTTTTTTGTTTTCATCATAAAATGAAAACCGCAGAATTTTTTTTAAACTTTTTGCACTTTTTATTGAACTTTCAATACCCTCTCAGATGACATATCACTCAGCATTGTATACAGTGTAAAAAAAAAATACAGAAAGTATTGGTGGAAAAACTCTGGTGAATTATATATGTATATGAAATCAGGCCTTGGTGATATTGTTAATTCAACAGTTTTTCTCGCGACTCGATATCCCAAACGGTTCTCGAGAAAAATGAGGGTGAGCATGTTTTATGAATCACCGTGTATACTTTGAACGTTAATTTCTCACATATAGGTAAAGTTGATTTGTGAGAATTTTTCGATTGTGAGCTAAGCCTATAGTAGAGCTAGAAAACAGGTTCGAACATAAAAATCTTGTCTCCATCAATTAGTTTTTTTAACACGGCAAAACAATTCTCGACCATTAGGATCTTGCTCAACTCCATCGTACCTGTCCGCGAAATTACTTCCTGGAGGGGAGGGCGGTATAGGTAGGTATATCCTGTGGGTAAGAGGCTGCATGTTCGGCACTCGACTATCGTTAGCACGGATTCATGCCATATAATCTTATGCAGATGGGATTTTGCAATTAAACCGGAAACAATTTAACCACCACCTCTGAATTATTCCATTATTTGATGTTTGCTAACCAAATAATTATGTACCCCGACATCATCGAATATTCAAAAGGCCGAAGTGATGCTACATACAATGGGACAAATTGACGGCTATAATTATTTGCCCGGGCCTATCAAGTGATCTGCTGAAAACATAACTTCCGTTTTAATGGGGCCAATTTTGTGTCGCAAGCGGTAATAAAAGCTTTTCCAATCACATTCTGTTTCTTTCAAACCCCTCAATTAGTAGCATTGGGAATGTTAGAGAGAACAGAAATGCAAAAGCTCGAAGAAATCGCGCATCGCATTTTAAAAAATATCGGTTGTCACCCCAAAACTTCCCCGACTAGTATCCAGGAATCTATGTAAATTTTTGTTCGAAACGTCCCTTCGGGTGGGAAGTTGGAATTACAGAAAAATATTGGAAATAATTTGGAGAAAATTATTTTTAACTGGAAAATTCCCGGGAAATTTGAAAAAGTTGTTGGAAAATGTTCAAGAACCAGTTACCTCTTGTTTAAAAAAAATGGTTGAAATTGGTTCACGGAATAAAAAGTTGGAAAATCTGCAGTTTTTCCAGAGAGAAAAACTCGGCAGCTGTTAGTCCGATTTCGAAAATTTTTCCTCCAAAAATTAGCTCAATCTTTTCTCCAACTTTCATTCGCAGCATATCTGGAACTGAAATTGATATTTCGTGGGGCCTATCGCATGTAGAAGTTTGCACTGCGTTTTAGTCAAATTCACGAAATGTGCAAATTTCATTTTGAAAAAATTACCGTCAAAAAACCGGAACCGTGTTGATTTTGAAAATAGGCCTACACGACGCCCAATCCAATCTTCTATTGATATCAGTTTGAAATTTCCAAAAAAAAGTCGATCCCCGAGCAGAAATTAGTTTTTAAGTGGAGTCCTGCTACAAAAGCGAGTCGTTCTCGTCAAAACACCGGCGAGAGCCCCTCTCGGGTGGCAACCGGGTGGCAACGGCCAGGAGAAATTTTGAAAATTCATTACGCCTGACTGGAGAATGATGGAAAACTGAAACTACGGCCTTGATTTGACTCTTTTGTTGTGTTGCTTCCGTCAAAATCTGGTTCCAATCCATCGGATAGATTTTCAATAATCAACTGGTAAACTTACTTTTTTGCAAAAATATAAAATTTTGTCAATATTGAGGGGGCTCATGAAATATAGATTGTTCGCTTTTTTCTACGCAAGCACTTGTTTGAACCCTTGAAGAAATATATTTCAGCATAAATTGGTGACGCCGATGCGATGCTGTCATCGCTGAAGCGATACGTGAACCAGAAGCCGAGTGGGGGCTGTAACTTTTTGTACTTGGGGTGCGCGTCTTGAATCAGGTTAGATTGGTCTTGAAATATGAGGTGTTGGGCATCGTTTCTAAAGGTTTTTGGGTCGCTGATTTCATTTCTCAATGCAAAATTTTGATTGGGTTAGAATTCGGGGAGAGGAGGGATATCTCTCATGTACTAAGACAGCTACAACTCCGCTTGTGAGTCAATCAAAATTTTGCATTGAAAAATAAAATCAGCGACCCAAAAAACATCAGAAATGATGTTTTTGTTGTGTTTTTGATGTTGTGACCCAACACAACATACACTTCTGAGCAAAAGTTAAGGGCCACTTTTTCAAACGTGAATAACTCACAAACGCTTTTTTTGATTTTGACGAATTTTTGCACAGAGGTGGTCTTATGTGTTTTAAAGACAAGTGTGAAGTGGCGCACTCACCAATCCATAGGTTTGTGGTAGAGAGGTCTTCGACTGTTGCTTTGCAGAAATGCGTAATTTTTAGTCAAATCAAAGCATTGGATTTTGGACAAAATGGAGGTTCATCCAATAAAAAACGTCTAGTTTGCTTTGTTACAATGTTTTTAAGCAAGTACCATGCTAAGTTTGTTCATTGACATCTTTAATCTTCAAATTTTGACCATCAATATCTTCTTATGGCTTAAACAATGTGTGAGGCACTACTTTGCGTGATTTTGGTTGCATACAGTTCAGTCGTGTATTTCTTGTGATTTTGCGTCAATGTTTTGTGATTTTAGCCACTGTTGAGCCTCAAAAACAATAAATCCTTTGTGCAGACTGTTACTAAAGAACAAAAACAAGAAAAGAAAGCTCACAAAAATGTCAAAATCTTGAGCATTGACAAGAAATAAGTCATAATTTTCATCACATGCCGATGAAACACCTCTACAGTGACCAAAGAAGAAATGGTGAATTTCTTCAGTTCTTTTGGGGAAAAGACATTTACGGGGTGTCGCCAAGAGACCAAGCGCACAAGCGATGAGTGACAACCTTGATTGATCATTTGTCATCGATATTCGAGAGTTTGAATCCCTCCAACGCCATCAGGCTCTCTCGAATGCGAAGAAGTTGAAAAATTAACTTCAAGTTTGTTGCGCTGCACTGAGTGAACCCAAGGACGGAAATGGATGATGGCCATACTCAGAGATATGCATAAGCCTTGTGTTCGAGAGTAGAAACCACCAAGAGCATCTGACGACGCGAACATTTGAAAATCGGTGTTTGTTTGAACCTCTGCAGTGTGAAAAACAGCCAAAATCGAATAAGTTCTCAATCGGGATTGTTCGTCTTTCGTAATTGTACAGGGCCTGGTCAAAAACGACGAACGTAAAACACGTATCTCCCTGACAGGAAACGACTAGCGCGGTCGTGTATGATGTCTTCGTCGTCGTGGACATCGGTTTCATGCAGATTGCATTCCACTCAGGATTCCGAATGGAGGTGGCTTTATCATGGTGTGAGCAGGAATCTTTTTGATCAGTTCCTGTACAATTACAAAAGACGACAGTTCCGATTGAGAACGTCATTTGATTTGAGCTGTTTTTCACACTGCAGAGGTTCAAACAAACATCGATTTAATATTTTTGCGTCGCCAGATGCTCTTGGTGGTTTCTACATTCAAACACAAGGCTTATACACATCTCTGAGTATGGCCATCATCCATATCCGTCCATGGGTTCACTCAGTGCAGAGCAACAAACTTGAAGTTAATTTTTCAACTTCTTCGCATTCGAAAGGGCCTGATGGCGTTGAAGTGATTTAAACTCTTGAATATTGATGGCAAATGATCAATCAAGGTTGTCACTCATCGTTTTTGCACTTGGTCTCTTGGCGACACCCCGTAAATGTCTTTTTCCCAAAAGAATTGAAGAAATTCACCATTTCTTCTTTGGTCACTGTAGAGGTGTTTTATCGGCATGTGATGAAAATTATGACTTACTTCTTGTCAATGCTCAAGATTTTGAAATTTTTGTGAGCTTTTTTCTCTTGTTTTTGTTCTCTAGTAACAATCTGCATAGAGGATTTATTGTTTTTGAGGCTCAAGAGTGGCCAAAATCACAAAACGTTGACGCAAAATCACAAGAAATACACGACTGGACTGTATGTAACCAAAATCACGCAAAGTAGTGCCTCACACATTGTTTAAGCCATAAGAAGAGATTGATGGTCAAAATTTGAAGATGAAAGATGTCAATGGACAAACTTAGCATGATACTTGCTTGAGAACATTGTAACAAAGCAAACTAGACATTTTTTATTGGATGAACCTCCATTTTGTCCAAAATCCAATGCTTTGATTTCACTAAAAATTACGCAATTCGGCAAAGCAGCAGTCGGAGACCTCTCTAACACAAACCTATGGATTGGAGAGTGCGCCACTCCACACTTGTCTTTACAACAGATAAGACCACCTCTGTGCGAAAATTTGTCAAAATCAAAAAAAGCGTTTGTGAGTTATTCACATTTGAAAAAGTGGCCCTTAACTTTTGCTCAGTAGTGTATTTCAAGACCAAACCAACCTAATTCAAGACGCGCGCCCTAAGTACAAAGAGTTACAGCCCCCACTCGGCTTCTATAGTTGACGTATCGCTTCAGTGATGACAGCATCGCATCGGCGTCATCATTTTATGCTGAAATGTATTTTTTCAAGGTTCAAGGAGGGTGCTTATGGACCAGAAAATACAAAATCCCCATTTCATGAGCCCCCTTAATATTGACAGAATTTTATTTTCATGCAAAAAAGTAGACTCTCTGAGTCCAAAGGCGGTCGAAATTATATTCCACTCTTTTTTAAATGGCCACTGCAGCGACTTTCAAGAACTTTCCCAATTCGAATAAATCTGTCATAACTCGACTTCTAGCGAACGCAGCGCCTCGAAAGTGGCGGTATCGTGACTCGCTAGTTCAGCCCAATCAAAAGTGCAACAAAAGTGGAATCAATGCGAATCGTAAATGTTTGAAAATCAATAATCATAATTTTGACCCATCATATTTTCCACAGTTTCAAACCAATTACATTTTTACAAACAGAAAAGAGTTCGCAGACCTCAATCATGTCAGAAATGATACCCCACACATCCCCTTCGATGACCAAAATTTATTAATTCATGAAGCCCCCATCGCAAAATTGATAGCTCTACGTTGTCTCCCGACAGGCGCATCATTCTGACAGTGGCAACATCGTGATCAGCAGGCTCTAGTTATCCAGAAATGACATCAAACATGATTCGATAGCAGTATTTAGTGCTTGCAGCAAAAAATAGTCATGTACCCCTTGTACCCCTCAAATCCCAGACCAGCAGGGGCTACATGCATTTTTTACAAAACTGGCTAGTTTTCAGCAAATAAAAGACTAAAGTTACAATAGCAATAACGAAAATAGAAATCATAAGTTCAAAACTCCAGGCGTCCAAGTCAACTGAGATCTAGACACCTAATAAGTAAAAACTAATTCATCTTCTTTAATATTATTTGTTACATATTTCTATAATTTTTAATACTTGAGTATCATGCATACATTTATTAATTGAATAACTCTTTCACGCATATACAAACCGGACAGTTTATCTTATCATTTTTTACCAAAATGAATTTGCATATAGCTTCATCTATGTTTACATATTCATTACCGTATTCCTTTTATTTCAGGCAAATACAAATCAGCTTTTGTTATAAAGCTTGTGTATTATTGCCTGCAACGTTTTGCTCTTCTCGCGGGTGTAAACATCGGGACAGAGGACCAAATATAGGCCGAGTTCCGAATTGAGGCAGTTATTATCTATCCAGATTATGAGTATTACAACTCCTGCTGGTTATACACATCAAAGTAAGTAAGCCTCGATGGTAACTGTATCGATTCTATTACAATAGGTCGTTTCCATTAGGTACAATGTACCTTGATGCTGTCAACTGACTGATGAGTGATGAGTGATGATAAGAGCATTGCAGTTTCCGATATCGGTTATTCTCTAGAGGGACGCGATTAAGAGGTTCAGACATCGGAATTTTCAACTTCTTAAGTTCTTAAATTAACCTTTACTTCCAGATTGTCGTCTTAATATCAATTCGTAAGTGAGATTGTGATGTATAAGTAGAGGACATGAAGAACGTATTGAATTGACCATTGACCAATGACCACCCTTGTCTGCTCTAGAGAGCTATAATATAACACTACTCACAGGGTTGTGTATGCTAAGGCTCAAATTTCGGAAATTGGCTCTATTGCTTGTACAGGGTGTTCATGATAAAATTCACCCTCCTCTAGGAGATTCCCCTTTGAGATACTTTAAAAAACTACAAAAATTTTCCCAACAATTTTCTCCAGGGATCTTGACTCGATCGTCTAAAAGTTCTCAATTGGTACCGTATACAGGATGTGACATGTAACTTTTTTATTTCAAATACAACACCCTATATTTTATTACGTCATTTGATGAAGCCTTTCTTTCTTATTACAAAAATATATAACATTATTGATTTATTTTGACAAGGAAGCTGTCAAAAAATAATAAAATAGGTAGTCAAATAAATTGAAAATCATAAATTACGCGACACTCTGTATTAGGAACGAATTGGACCATTTTTCCATGCAGAGTTGAATTCCGCAAATAAAATGCTGCGAGAATAACTTTTTTTTAAGTGAACTGTAGAAACCAAAGCCATCTTGCCGCGAAACAAAATTATTTGACTACCTATTTTATTATTTTTTCGACAACTCACTTGTCAAAATAAATCATAAGTGTCATATATATTTGTAATCAGGAAAAAAGGCTTCATCGAATAACGGAATAAAATATAGGATGTTGCATTCAAAATAAAAAAGTTACATATCACACCCTGTATACGGTACCAATTAGAAACTTTAAAAGGATCGATTTAAGGTCCCTGGGAAAAATCGTGAAGAAAAAGTTTTTAGTTCTTCGAAATATCTTGAAGGGGAATCTACTGGAGGGGGGTGAATTTTATCGTGAACACCCTGTACATTAGTATTTTGTATCCAGCAAGGAATGACTAGAAAATATAACTTTAAACGAATGGACAGGGAGCTGGTGCCTCAAAACTTACGTCATAAGGTACATGATTTTAACTCTGTAGGTCTAATGTGCGTTGATAAGGTTGCTAAAAATTGCTTTGTCTTACATGTCAGACCGGGGGCTTTAGGCTGGTATAGGCTCGTCAATTTTCAAAAAATGTCAAAAATTCACGTCATAAGATACATGAATGAAACCAACGGGCTTTTGTGTGGGAACATCCCCTTGATCAAAAATCGAGTCATAAGACAAAATTTTTGGGGGCTCTCGGTCCATAAGACAAGTTTGAAATCTTCAATAAGGGCCAAAATTTACCTCCTCCTGAAGACTTCTCCTTTGACATAATTTCAGGAATGAATAATGATTCTTACATGATTTTTCACGCAGGTTTCGAATCTGTCCACGTAGATTTTCAATGGTACATCGCTTACAGGGTGCAACATGGAAAAATTTTTCTCAAATCGTACACCCTGTATTTTAACATGGGAATCGATTCCGTCTTTCATCCTGATTACAAATACATATCGCACTTAGTGTGTTAGTCAACAAAACGCTTGTGAAAAAATTGATAAATTTTGGTCTTTTTCTGAAAATTTCAAACTTGTCTTATGGACCGAAATCCCCCAAAAATTTGTCTTACGACCAGATTTTCAATTAAGGGGATGTTTCCACACAAAATCCAGTTAGTTTCATTCATGTACCTTATGACGTGAATTTTTGGCCATTTTTTCTAAAATTGACAAGCTCATACCAGCCTAGAGCCCCCGGTCTGACATGTAATACAGAGCAATTTTTAACAACCTTATCAACGCACATTACACCTACAGGGTTAAAATCATGTACCTTATGACGTAAGTTTTGAGGCACCAGCTTCCTGTCCAAAATGGATTGACAGAGATCTACGGCATGAAAATCAACAAAAATAAGCTAAAGTTTTGGTATGCACGGGACGTAAAAATAGGGTTAACACAAGAATACAAATTGGAAATGAAGAGATAGAAGAAGTCGCGAATTTCTACTATTTGGGCAGTTAAGTCACTCAGGATAGTGGGAGTAAGAGAGACATTGAGCAAAAAAATACCGCTCATATGTTCAGGAACGATAAAAGCAGTTCGGAATAGACTTTCGAAAACATACATATGGAGCACGATGTTGTACGGATGCGGAACATGGATGGTGTGAGAGGGGTAGATAAGAAAAATTGGAAGCGTTTGATAAATGGTGCTACAGGCGCATGATGAAAATACCATGGATAGATGGAATCAGCAATAATAAGGACGTACTATAAAAAGTAGAAGAAGAAAAGAATACCTGGGAAACAGTATAAAATGAGAAATATGATGGTGCAGGGACACCTTCTGAGACACGAAGCATTAGTTCAAGATATACTCGTACTCGAAGCATCAGAGGTGGGCATAAAGAGACACAGAGGTAGACCCAGGTTAGATTACTGCTCCCATATATTTAGTTATCAGTTAGGAAAGTAGTATGTTTGACCTTTAGGGAGTATGCGTAGGTTAGCGCAGGATGAAAAGATGGAGATAAAGGCATCCAACCAGTCTCAGGACCGAGAAATTTGTGATGATAACATTAGTACGTTACTTTAGAGCTCGAGTGCAGCATATCTGCTACAGACTGTACAAAAAATTGATTTCACTTTCATATTATTCAAATAATAGATCGCTATTTCATGTTATCACCTCAATCTGTCACCTGCTTGTCATTAAAATAACGTGAGCCTTTGCTTCGAAGCTATTTTCCGTACACCGATTTATCAAACCATCCATGAGCCCCACGTGAAAAAGTTATATTGATGGTCCAGACATATTTTCGTAACATGCGCAAAGTTAATGACACTTCTGATGTCGAGGCAAGAAAATGATGATGATGATGATAATAATATGTCAAGCACAAGTTCAAAAAGCAATCATTCAGAGTCGTTCGTCAACGGGAGAAAAACTTTTGATAGTACCTACAGTCAGTGCCTTCGTAAGTTTGAAAAAGTTGCACCAATTTGGATTTTCTATTTTCCTCAATCAGAGATATTTTGCTTTAGATGTTCGAGGTAATGGAATAATAATTTGAGCAAAAAAAAATATAACCACTTAATAACAACTAATATACATGAATATTGACCGAGTTTAAAATAAAACCTGCTACACATACTTTGCTGTGAAATATTCCTTCGGCATATGTAAATTAAATTCACAGCTTGCCGGTTACGAAGGACCCTATAAAAACGGCGGTCGTAATAAAGTTTGCGTAGCACTCACTACAACTCGATTTGAATTAAAAACAAAAAACGGTGTTGCATGTTTCGTTTTTCTCACTTTTACCAACCACACACACACAACATAATATAAATTAAGTAAGTGTGTGCGGGCTGAATCTCTGCCGGGATCGCACAGCATAGTCCGCATTAAAAACCTGGCGCCTGACCTTCACACCGCGCACACACACAATTTTATAATAATAACATTATTATATTATGATATACAAAAAGGGTGATATCAACACACACGACATGCTGGCATAAATCACTCGAATGAACCGCTAAACATTACTCAACTCGACGCTCATCATGAGAGACAATGGCTTGGATCCGATAATATATTTATTATTTCCCTTATGGTGGATGATACAAAAGCATGCAGCGGACAAGTTGTTTTGTACAATAAACTTCAATTTTCCAATTTAGATTTTACAGCTCAGTATCTACTGATGAAAATGAAGCTTTCCAAGCCTCTCGGATCGGGTTGCAAGGAGCACAAAAAACGAGACAAGGGCCGCGATCAACATTCATAATTGACCGGCGCATCCACCATTTTTATGACTGCCTGAGAGGTTCGTCGCTTGCTTGACTCTCCATGATATGCTTGCTAATCTGCTCGATTCATGAGCCCAGGAGGTATCCTGAACGAGTATTTCAATAATCGTTTCTCCTATTAAAAACAGGGAACAATTCATTATGAGCACCAAATAAATTTTCGAGCAAAAAAATTCTTAAAACAAATTTTTATTATTGAGCACCATATACCTCTGAGCACCGAAATAATACTTGACCACCAAACAGAGGCCTTGAATGGGCACCAGAATGCTTTCACCAGAAATATATTTGCTGAGCCCCAAATTTGTATTCAAGGTCACGAAAATTTGGTTTCATCCTTAGAAATAACAAATCAACATCCAACTTGATGGATAAGCATCACCAGGAATTTTAGAAGATCATCAGAAATAATAAAGTAGCCTCTAGAGCTGATAACTGATCAGTGATCACCAAAACTAGTTTAGATTATGCCCAGTCACTATCTCTTTCTTCTTCGGAAAAATTAGTGGAGGGTTGAAATTTTGTACACGCTTTTCTTTGATTGTCATGAACGGCCTGTGGAAAGTCCCTTAAAATCCGAGCTAAGGAACTTTGGATAATCGCCATCAAGTGTTAAAAAGTCGTTTTTTCGGCGAAGAAGTCATTTCTTAATTGCAAGATGGTCCTTTTTGTAATTGAATGATTGCGTATCACCATCTTGACAACCGCCATACACTATTTCTACTCTTGCGCAGATGGCGGATCCAAGATGGCGGTCAAGAAGGAAAAACAGTCGACTGTCTTATTTCCATTAGTAGGAGACCTAAAGAGTGTCTGATGATTGCATTTCATTTCTGACATAATTTATCATGGAAATACCAAGTTTTACTCCAAAATCTCGAGAAATCACTGATTTATTGAAAAAATTTGATTTTTGAAAAAAATTCTGTTTTTCTAGGATATTCCAAAAACGGTCAAAGATATTTCGGAACCGTTCACAATATCTTCGTTAGCATGAATTAACAAATATATATAGGGTGATTTTTATGTCTTTAGCTATTTTGGTTCTTGAAGATTTTTTTCTTCATTTCTTTTCTCGACGCGTTTGGTATTACCGTTATTTAGTCTGAAGAAATTGCCACAATGCAAAAATTATTTGCACATCATATCATATTTTTACCAGTTTTCGATTAATTGTGAATATAGTTGCATGGTAAATATCAGCTATACCCGAGGCTATACCCCCATACAAACGCCATATTCAGCAGATTGAGGGATTGAGGGAGGGAGGGAGGGGAGTGGAATATATAAAAAAAAAACTCAGAAACCGAAACAGCTGGAGACATTTTAATCACCCTATATATATTCTTAATTTTATGCTAACAAAGATTTTGTGGACGGTTCAAAAATATCTTCGACCGTTTTTGAAATATTCTGAAAAATGTGAAAAATTTTCACAATTCAACTTTTCTCAATAAATCAGTGATTTCTTTAGATATTGAAGTATAACTTGATATTTTCATGATGAATTCCATTCCATTCATGGAAATAGCCATTCATCATTTATTGTCATCTATGTGTTTATTAATTGCTTTTTATTTTTCGGTTGGGTGGTAGAACAGTCTTTCAAGACTGAACCCTGCCTTTTGTTTCATTTTGACTCACCTTGTTACAATCAACAGCTTATTTTATGTTCTAGTACTGTAAGTCAAATTGAAAAACAATAAAAACGATTATTATTATTATTATTAATTATGTCAGAAATGAGATGCGATCATCGGACATTTTTCAAGTTTGCTACTATATTGGAAATAAGACAGTCAACTGTTTTTACTTCTTGACCGCCATCTTGGATCCGCCACCTACGCCAAATAGGTGAATAGGAAATAAGGTATGGTGATTGTCAGGATGGTAATACGCAATCATTCAATTACAGAAAGGACAATCTTGCTATAAAGAAATAACTTCTTCGCCGAAAAAACGCCTTTTTAACACTTGATGGCGATTATCCAAAGTTCCTGAGCTCGGATTTTTGTGAACTTTTTATAGGTCATTCAAAACTATCAAAGGATTATGTGCACAAAATTTCGACCCTCTACTAATTTTTCCGAAGTTGATACTATTTTTTTGAACATACCCTTTGACCCTCGATACCCTGGACTATTAGTCAATTGTTTTACAGATAGCGTCACATTCCAAACAATACATTGCAAACACCGATCACACACAAGCAGAATTTTTTGTGAATATTTGGCAGATATTATATTCTTCACCTTCTGCATGCTCACATGCTCTCTAAGTCTCTACCTCTACCCTAATGTCCAGTATCTTATGTGTCCACGTGACGTTCAGTGGCGCCGAACTCATAAAAAGTTACTATGGCGAAGAAAATTTTAGACCCCCCCCTATTGCCACGCTACAGTCGGGCCGGTGGGCCTAGGAGCCCCTCATGTAGCTGGCGCCGCAGGCGAAATTTTCTCGGAATAATAATAATAATAATAATATTAACAATAATAAGCAAAAAAAGGGAAGCTGCTGACCAAATTGTCCATAGATTTCATTCTCTTTTCAAATTCAAAAATTTTCGAAAACTCTTAAAAATACTCGTTCAGGTGCCTACAGTTGGGAGCGAAATAATTCATACGGCTCCGGTAGGAAGTCGGCTAGATATCAGAAATGTTAGCTGCTTGGATCGTCTTGAATGCTAGTTTTGATTAGAGATTGATCAGAATCAAAACTGGCGTTCAAGAACCTACCTAGATGACATGGGCTGAATCTCAAGTTTAGGAACTGTGGCAGAAAATATTGCTGCGTAGTTTGTGGGAAAAAGTAGGTAAGACCCTCTTGTTAAATTGGCCCCTAGTTCTATCAAGAGTAATGAAACTAACTCACCTGTCATTCCATATTGATAGTGTGTAGTGTGCAGTGCAGCGCAATGTAGCTAGGCGCAAGAATCGAAAGTTTTTTGTGAGATCGTAAGATCGTGAGATTTTCCTAGTCCAGTTATGCTGGGTTCATAGACAAAGAATAAGGAGCAACGCCTAAAAATTGCGCCTTAGGCGTTAAGTTCGTCTTATGGGTCTACGTGTATCCGTTCATACACAGAATAAGGAACAAGGTGTAACGCACAAGATAGCAAAAGTTGGTAAACTTTTATCTTTACACCTTAGGCGTTGAGCGTTAATCACTGCCACGTGGAATGTCAGCACGTGTTTTATCTCTGACGTTTGTCAGTTCGAGTTGTTGTGCAAAACGAAAATGTCCTGCGACGATCCAAGACTGATAGAGCTGGTGGAGTCCTAGTTTTACATTTTTCTCTGTGTATTATTTAGATGAGGAAGTGACCAAACGATGGACCACAGTGAGAAAGCGATTCATCAAGCATCGCAAAAAGCTCCGCGTGGCTCCTTCGGGTTCAGGGGCCAGTACAGAGTCTTGGTCTCTGTACCAATCCCTTATGTTCCTGAACGAATATGTGTCCATGGGGCTATAACCACAGGAAATGTGAGAAGACCACAACAGACCTCCAAACAAACCGTGACGCAAGGTTCTTTCACGGATTTTTCCGACTAAGACACGACCAAGGACACAACCCTATAATTATCATTGCCCATGTTATCCATCGTTCGTTTTCTTGTAATCAACTATAGTAGGTTCACTTGTACCGTGATTCTAGTTGGCTGTGAGATTTTGTTTCTAAGTTTTCAAATCTGATATTTGAAAACTCCCTAGAACTTGGCAGTTGGTTGCATTGATGTTTGACAGTTTAAGCTTAACGACAAGATCAACAACTTTACCGTTTGTCAAATCGAGTGTCAAATAGACTGAAAATCACGAGTTTCACGAAAATTGTGGTGAAATATGCCCATTACTGTGAAAACTGTGTTTGCGCCTCAGCTTGTGTCTTGAACAATAACGTCCAGTGCCCATTTTAAAGTCCTCGAGAGTGCCATCAAGAACTCGCTTCTGGGAGAAAAAACGGGCGGAATAGGTGCTGGGCATGTACCCCATAACGTTCAGCTTTGCGGAGAAGACGTGAATCTATTTCCAAAAACCACATAATATGGAAGCATTGTGAACTATTCCTGGTTTTTAAAAGAAATACCCACACTCTGGAAGGCTGGAAACGATGGGAAGCTGAACCCTCCTAATTTTTGTGGGGATGTGATTCATCGGCATTATTACTTGATTTCACTGCTCAGGACATCGTACTGGAACAAGAAATTTGCGGAACTTGTGAAAGGTGAACTACATCCACTCCATATTTGCAATTTGCAAAGTTGATTTCGGTAAATTTTTTATTTTTGACAGCAACAGTCAACACACCATCACACCAACATAACCTATCTTTCGAAGCCAGACGCTCAAGCGCACACTAGGCAGTTGGACGTGAAGTCTACAATGCCAAACTGTGAAATTTGCCCAGCCTACTAGAATCACGGTACAAGTGAACCTACTATATAACCGATAATTTCTGGGCATGCAAATATTGTCAGTGTCACCTCTTGCCACAGTGTCAACGCAACGGTAGCTGCATGATTGGTCAGATTCAACACTTTTAAATATTATTTCTTATCCATTATTCCGGTGTATGAACGGCATGTTTTCATTAAACCTTAAACCTTACTCCATAGACCTTATGCCTTGGGCGTTAGCTTTGTCTATGAACCCAGCATTAGTTGTCTGTTGAAGTCCGTATGATCAAAACCTTTTTTGCCTCAACTCTAGAGTGCTATGAAATTATTATTTTATACAGGGTGTTACACTTTTTTTGTCAATATTCTAGGAGATGATAGAGCATCAAAAAATAAGTGGACTTTCTCGAGAAAATTAATATTGGAAAAGCATTATAACGGCGATAAAAGGCTTTCAAAGTTGAGTTTTGAGAGTGGTTTTTTGGTTATAACTTAAAATTTGAACACTGGATTTTGGCCAAATTCAGTACGCTAAGTAAGTTGATGCATACCTACAAACTGGTCATATTTACTTTTGACACATCATTTGTAAAATTTGTAATTTTTGATTTTTGATTTTTTTAGTTTTTTGTTTTGGCAGAAGTATTTACTTTTCAATGCTCTATCATTTCCTAAAATATTGACAAAAAATTTTTGTTACACCCTGTAGGTATATCAGAGGCTGGCCATAATTGACACCATAATGACTGAATAAACTGTTGAATGCCAATGTTGGTCTCTGGAAATATTTAAAACTGAATAAAAAGCTTTCATTATTGAAAGTTATTTCTGAAATGGCATAAAACTGGGGAACGGAGAGTGGTCGTATCCCTTACCGACATGCATTGAAGATTTCCAAGCAACATGCAGATGTCACTCTGAAGTCTGAAGTAAATTGCAGGACATAAATAAGGCAAAAAAAGTCATAGCACTCAAAGTATAAAATGATTCTGATCATACGGCACCTATACCTAAGCACATCGTAAATAACTGTCATTCAGATTCAGTGTACCTAATAATCCTAATATCCAATGATTTGCTGGGTAAATCTCTCTTCCTCTTCTTTTCTTCCCTCTATCTTTTCTCCTTTTTTCTTTTCTTCTTTTCTCTTTCCCATTTTTTCCTCTCCCGACTCCCCCCTCATTTTGAGGTATGGCGAGCGCCACAAAAAAAGGTCTATTCGGCGCCACTGGTGACGTTCACATGGCGGTGTTCATAGAGATGGATTGAGAATGGTTTATATATACATGTAGTCGTAGCGGTACACCAAATTATTCTGCACTTCTAACGATTTCGATTATTTTCGGCACAGATGATCATTGGACCTATTCAAGCGTTTTGACCCGCAGCACCACCAAATTTGCCCCTCAGGAATGGAGGGGTGGAGGTATCTTCAGAATTTGAAGCTCCAGGTCTAGTATGGTCCAATGAAGACCCACAAAGGCAAGTGAGTAGTCATTTTCGAATGATTTTCATCCGCTGATGTCGATTCTGACGTGAAAAATGAGTTGCGCAATCATTTGACAAAGATAATTGGTAATAATAAGAGATAAAGATGAAATCAAGTGGTCATCTATTGAGCTCTGTGGGAACTTGTTTTTTGTGATAAATACATGAAACTTGGTGTGACTGTTCATTATTACTTACTTCCCAAATATGGAGGGAGCACCACGCGTTCCGACGAATGACGTCGCGACGGAACTCGCGACGGAATATCAAAAAACAGTGGTCGCCATTTCCAGAACAGTCGATAGGAATATTATAATTTCTTTGATTTCTTGCATCAAGCCATATGCTTTTAAGATTCAATAACATATTTCTGTCGATTTGGGGAAACGGTGGGCTACGCTACCAGTGGTAAACCAGGTGCCTGTAAGGGGAACTGTGAGGTTTCTTCACCCCCAAATTTCCGCGGTCAACATCTTCGGATAAAACCGAGGATAAAACTAACTATTTTGAAGTCTGTGCATACGAATACGTTATCTGGTTAACATTTCTCGTGTTTCGTCCTTCTAGGGACTCCTCAGTATGTTTATACAGATCTAGCGATCAAATGAAAGGCACTCAGAAAGGTACTTTTGATTACTGGAAAAAAGTGATCTTTAATGTTGTACCATATTAGGTACATTACATACTCGGTTACAGAACTCTTACAAACTAAACTATAAATTATTATAACGATTAATCGCCTGTTAATATCGATGCCACCGTACTGAAAAAAAGAAATCGCTTTGTATGAGACCGTATCAAATGATTGAACCATTATTGTTTGTTTATTTGTTGTTTTTATCCATATCGACATTTCTTATGTCATAGGAGTTTGCTGAATTTGATTCCCAAATATCACAAGCTGAGAAACTTTGTTTCTATAGCACAAAGCACTTTGCCGGGAATCGAATTCAAGAATTCAAGTTTTTGATATTGGTGCTTTTTTCAGACGTATTTACTTCATTCATATCCGAGACTTTATTCATACCCCAACACTAGAATCACATAAATTGCATTTACTCCTTTTTTACCCATTTCAAACAAAACGGTATTCCAGAATCGATTACTTTACTAGGTAGTCTAGTCTGAATGATCTCGCGCGGTTGCGAAATCTGTATAACCCATACTGAGGAGTCCCTAGAAGAACGAAACATGGAGAATGTTGACCAGATGACATCATTATTCGTATGGACAAACTTAAAAATAGTTTTATCCGAAGATGTTGACCGTGGAAATTTGGGGGTAAAGAAACCTCACAGCTTCCACTAGCAGACACCTGACTCACCACTGGTAGCCCACCGTTTCCCCAAGTCGACAGAAATATGTTATTGAATCTCGAAAGCATATGGTTTGATGAGAGAAATCAAATAAACTATGATAATATATCGACTATTTTGGAAATGACGACCACTATGTTTTTTGACATTGCGTCGCGACGTCATGCTTCGGAACGCGTGGTGCTCCCTTCATATTTGGAAAGTAAGTAATAATGAACAGCCCTACCAAGTTTCATGTATTTATCATAAAAAATCAAGTTCCTACAGAGTTCAGTAAATGACCACTTGATTTCATCTTTATCTCTTATTATTACCAATTATCTTTGTCAAATGACTGCGCAACTCATTTTTCACGTGAGAATCGACATCAGCGGATGAAAATCATTCGGAAATGACTACTCACTTGCCTTTGTGGGTCTTCATTGGACCATACCAGACCTGGAGCTTCAAATTTTGAAGATACGCCCACCCCTCCGTTCCTGAGGAGCAGATTTGGTGGTGCTGCGGGTCAAAACGCTTGAATAGGTCCAATGATCATCTGTGCCAAAAATAATCGAAATCGTTAGAAGTGCAGAACTTGGACGATTTTAGGCCCGTACCGCGACGACTAATGCATGTCATTGCATGTATGTAGTTCTATCAGGTATACTATTCTCAGATGAGAATTTCTTTTGGTGGCCATCGATTTGTAGCGAAATCTATTCTCTATTCTAATCTAATTTATCATTCCACATTTTTTTTAAACTAGAGGTAGGTGTACTATTCTTATACTTCTTCTACAGGTAGGTAGTGAATAGGAAATTAGTAAACATCAAAATCAGCAATTCCGATAAATAGAAGTCAAACGTCCAAAACTATAAAAAAAATCGTATGCCCGATCTGCGTACGTCTTCGCATTCCTTAATTGAAACCATTATCATAACAGTAAAATTCGTAATTCCACTGCTGAAGCTAAAGGTACGGCAGGCTTCTCTCACTGATCGCTCTTGGGTTCCCTAATAACAAGGATCGAGATGAGCTTCCCATAGTTCCGCCTGGAGGAAGATGCCGATTCCCAGATTACCCTTTGAACAACGAGCACTTTAGTCTCAGTGCACATTTTCCACTATTTACATTTTCAATCTATGCAACGGCGACAGCGCGGCAAGAGAGGATGAAAACATGATTCAAGAAACGCATCAGAATTCTCTTTGTTCGCAGAAACCGCATCAGCAGTGAAGAAAGATCACAGCCGAAAGCGCCGGCTCATCCCAGATTAATTTATTTAAAACGGGGGTAATTGAAAAATGTCCGACAGAGAACATTTGCAGCAAATCTCTGGGACCTCTGCAAAAAGTGCGGAGTGGCCGTAACACGTCCTTTTCAGCTTGAACCCTTGTAAAATTCAAATCCTTCTCCTGCGTGTAGAGCGGTTTAGCAATTGATTCCATTCAGAAGTGTTAGGTGTTTTTGCGAATGGAATTTTTTAGAATTAAATGTGCGAAATCCTTGGGATAATGGCGTGGAAATAAATTAACAAGCTGTTGTATGTTGGGTAGCATGTATATATTGGCAAAAAAAATTGTTTGTAAAAGGGTGTGGAGAAGTTTTCAGATTTGACAGACCCCACTGTCTACTGTCTGATTCAGGCTTTGAAAAGTGTGGTGAGTTTTAATAAACTCGCGATACTATGAATCGTGGGGTCAAAACAAAAACAGATGTAACTGGGTAAGCAAATATTTGTTCTGAAAAATCTAAATGTCGTTTTCAAGATATACAGTGGAAGTTGAAGATAAAAATTATTCCAGTAAAAGACAAACAAATGAAAATTAGTTATAGGCAGAAGTATTGTATTTCTATTTATTCAAAGTATTGAATTTGTTCTATATTGTAGCTAAAGAAAACTTGATACTTGTAATTTTCGCCTCAGAATGCGTGAAAAAAACATCCCTTGGGATGGACGACATAGGTTGGAACTCACCTGGTATAGACGCACGGCAAAATTATTTTGCCTAAAGCTACTCTACCCCGTCCGCATGGCCACTGTTTTTTGCTTGAAAATGATAAAAGCTTCAGATTTTGCAGAAGTACTATATTATTTCATATGCGAAAAGGGTGACGCTTTTTGTGTAACAATACATTTCCGCTTTTGAAGCCTGACGTCTGAGAGGTTCGTTAAATATTTAAGGTGCGTCCTTATGAAGGAGAATTAAATAATTCGAGACTGTTTGTTGTGCCTTCAGTATCTTTCAGAGATTGTACTCGTGCAGATTACGCGAGCCATTGGAAGCGCAGCCACGGGGTTTGTTTTGAGTTTTAAATGTTTTGTGATTTCATCCGTCAAGATTTGGCGATGAAGAATTCGTTACTTCTTTAATCGCCCTTCGGATTGAATGGGAAATTCTTTGTTCCAGGCAGGCAACCATGAATATCTCAGTTGAAGAATCAAGAAATTTGAGGCTCTTGGAAAGAATGGCGAGAGAAGGTCATTCCCAACTTTAGTAATTGACGTAACTTAATGCAAATGAATTAATTTTAAATTTAATGAGTAATTCATGGTAGGATTGGAAAATGAGCCTGGTGCTTCAAATTTACAAATGATGTCGGAAAACCAAACCAGGATCCTAATGCCATAGCAGAGTGCCTCATTCATCGAAGTGGAGCACCTACCAATTTCAGTTAAATTAGAATTGCTGGATCTCCTGAATGAGCGAAAAGATTTTCATGATTTTTCATTGTTTGGAAATTTCAAACCGAATTCACACGGAAACGGTTAATACAGGGTGTTTAAGTGACCTTGCATAATACTTCGGGAGGTGATTCCTCTCAGAAAAATGAGTCGAAAAGTGGGAGTGAAATTATTTCCTCAAGTGCTCCCTGAGGGAGTTACAGCCCCTCAAAGGTGCACAGTGCTACAATGTTTTTAATTATTTGCTCAAGATCTGTTGAAGGTACGAGCTTCAAATTTAATATTTTGGATAGACTTGTTTTGTCCAAAACTTTTATTTCTCTCGCATTTTTACCGTAGGATGCACCGTTCTGAAGTAAAAGTTGAAAAAAAAAACACGAACGTGTTTAGAATAATTTTCAACATAATCCCAATCCCCTCTAAATTCGCTGACACTGGTTAGATTTGTTTAAAACTCTGCACGTACATTTGCACTGTTAAGAAACTTCTCTGCACTAAATTTGGAGTTACTGCCTTTGACGGTTTTTTAGCAAATAATCAAAAACTTTGTTTAACTACCTACCTTTGAGGGGCTGTAACTCCCTTAGGAAGCACTTTAGGAAAAAATGTTACTTTTACTTTTTGACTAACTTTCTTGAGGGGAATCACCTCTAGAAGTATTATGCAAGGTCACCGAAACACCCTATAGAACTATAGAAGTTCAACAAGAGCGTGAAGCACACTGAAATTTTATAATTTTGCATGACATTCTGAAAAAGTACACACAAAAAAGTTGCTGTGATTGTTACCCCGCCTGCGCTTCTCCCAATAAGTTACCCGAACCCTGGGTAAATTTTTCCAGAGATTCTGTGAATTTTGAAAGCCCGTGTGACACGGTGTCAAATTTTACAGAAAATTTTCATGAAGATTTTCCAGAAAATTCAACACCGTGTAATACATGAAAATTTCTTTTGAATTTTTATGAAAATTGTCGGGTATAATACCACGAGTGCAATGAAAATTACCGATGATTCTGAAAAATGCGTGTTGCCTGAAAACTGCATGAGTTTGTTTTCTCTGTTGTTCGAAAGCTAAAAGAGCCCGACCCCGCAGGGGGAGGGCTCTTCTTTCGAACAACAGAAGAAAACAAACGAATGCGGTTTTCTTATGGCGACACGCATTTTCAGAATTATCTGGTTCATTTTCATTGCAAGAGTGGTATTCGGAAGAATATTTCCCGAATCATTCTACAAATTATTCACATATTATTTCACACGACAATAAAATTGATGATACATGCATGTATAGCCACCTAACTGTACTGAGTCGCAGAACAGAAAAGAGAACCAGAGGCTGACGAAAAAAGTGTGAAATCATTATGACTGATGCGCAATCCCAAATTGTTTCACTTTCTTGCACGTGCCTCTGGGTCCCTTGAGTACTCGCTTAAGCATGAGCATGTCCAGAGTCCAACGCTAACGCTGGATCATGTTTGTTTGACAGTGTTTGAATAATGACAGATCGATTGAATTATCGATATGGTCTTTCGGATTATCGCTTATTAATCATCAAAATTTGTGTCCGAATTATCGCGTTTTTGACGTATGAGGGAAATATTCAACAGTAATATCACAAGTGCTTAGATTTTCACGATAATTTTGGCTAGACGATCGCGAGTGCTGGTTGTAGCGATAAATGCCCGACTCCGTAGGAGGAGGGCATTTATCCAACGACAACCAGCCCGAGGGAAACGGCTGGCCAAAATTATCTGGGAAAATCTCGAGCACAAGTGATATTTTGGTGATTATTACAAAAAAGAAGGCCAAAGTGACAGCTGTCAGATTTTGTTGTTTACATGAATTTTATTCCGTTGCTATTGACAGTGGGATTTAGATAAGTGATTATTATCCTTGTAGGTCTAATAATCAAGGGCGTTGTATGTAATAATCAACAGTAATATCACAAGTGCTTAGATTTTCACGATAATTTTGGTCAGGCGATCGCGAGTGCTGATTGTAGCGATAAATGCCCGACTCCGTAGGAGGAGGGCATTTATCCAGGGACAATCAGCCCGAGGGAAACGCCTGGCCAAAATTATCTGGGAAAATCTCGAGCACGAGTGATATTTTGAAGATTATTACATAAAAGAAGTCCGAAGTGACAGCTGTCAGATTTTGTTGTTTACATGAATTTTATTCCGTTGCTATTGACAGTGGGATTTAGATAAGTGAATATTATCCTTGTAGGTCTAATAGTCAAGGGCGTTGTATGTAATAATCATGTAAATTATTTGACATCTGCTCTAAATATTTTTTGACACTTGCGTGACAATAATTTCTTCGCTTTGATTCTGCCTCGCGCAATCAGACCGCCGTTTCCATGAAGGTTGAGTATTCTGCCAGCAAAGGACAGAAATCCTTGAGAAACGGATAACTGAGATGATGATGATGATCTTCTTAAACAGGACCAAAAACCGGAGTCTCTGGGTCAGAATGGTTGGTCCGTGACTCTGCTGGGCAGGGTGCAAGTGTGACATTTTGGTTGTGTGAAATAGTGAGAAGTTGTGTGTGGGTCACTTATCCAGCAGATTGTCAGCTGCCTGTTCCGTCATGGTCATGCATGTGGCGGTTTCTGGCCTTTCACACGGTGCGAGCTTTTGAAAAATGAACCTTTCGATGTCGTGGTCGTGGCCCAGGAACGAAGTGGCTCTGCTGAACGGGGAATACTAACCTTGGATTCCACCAAAATTTTAAGAGCAGATTAAATCTATCACGCTGATAGTTGCTTTGCACCAGCCAATAAGATGGTCAGTTGCTTAGTTACTATCAGAGTGATAAAGTTATCGCGTTGATAAAAGTTTGGTGGAACCCGAGGTAAGCTGTATAGAGGGCATTGAGCCATTGAGGGATGTCATAAGCCTCTCGTATCAATAGCCGACATCAGAGCTAAACATGGGTTGAATACCAATAGTCCAGGAATTTTAGCTGTTTGAATCGCAAATAGCGAACAAAAATGATAACTAGCCGATTTTTGTATATAAGCTCAGTTAAGCATGTAGTTCAACATAGTAAAAGTCCTCAAGAATCCGGGGTGAGCTTCGGCCGTTGTGGCCTCGAGAAGAACTTGAGGGTCAGTTTTTTGCGTATATCTCAGGAACAATAGCACTTGGGAAAAAAGTTCCCGACAAGAAATTGTTGGAAATTTTATTGTCTACAAGAAAGGTCCTTACACATTTCATCGTTTGTCATCTCCTTCTTCGTCAAAACACAAGAAAAAAAAAAGTCCAGATGCTCGATGCTGAAGACTGGTATGGACCTTGAGTTTTATGATGGCGGAGTGCCACTTTGTAGAGGTGTTGTTTGATCCACTCTCTTTTGGTTGAAACTTGGAGTCATCAAGACGAACTATGCCGGCGGCATATACAGGGTGAAATAAAAATTAAAAGTTAATCATTTGTACCTTGAGAACCAAAATAGGTGAAGACATGTAAATTACCTTTAATTCCTTTACTTTCCTATTTCCTAACTCCTAATTCCTAACTCCTTTAATTATTTACCTTTAATAATTCTGATTTCATGGTCATGAAGTCGTCGTAAACATGAATTGAATATCTTGAGCCGTTCTTGAAATATCTTCAAAAGACTGAAGTTGTTACCAAAAAAAATATATTTTCGTCCATTTATCAGAAAAAAAGTTGACTGTGGTTTTTCTAAAATTAGTTGGCCTAGAGAGGGCTTTTCACTGTAATTTCATTTCAAATGTAATTCATCATTGTTTCGATTCAAAACACCAAGTTTCGATTCAAGATGTGAAGAATTACTGATATACGGAAAACTATTTCTTTCTCGTAACGACTCCAGTCTTTTCAAGATATTTCAGAAACGGCTCAACATATTTGATCCAAGTTCACGACGACTTCATGGTCATGAAATTAGAAATATTTTTGGTGATTTACATGTCTTCACCTATTTTGGTTCTTGAGGTACATTTGTTCAACTTTTTATTTTTATATCACCCTGTATATGCCGCCGGCATAGTTGGTATTGATGGCATTGAGTTTCAATCAAAAGAGAATGGATCGAACAACACCTCTGCCAAGTGGCACCCTGACATCATGAAACTCAAGTTCCGTACAGTCTTCGGCATCGAGCATCTGGACTATTTAGCTTTTCTTGTGTTTTGACTAAGAAGGAGTGAACTGATGATGGAATATGTAAGGACCTTTCTTGTAGACAACACAATTTCCAACAATTTTGCTTCAAGTGCTTTTCCTCCAAGTGCCATCGTTCACAAGATAAACACGAAAAACTGATCCTCAAGTTCTTCTTGAGGCCACAACGGCCAAAGCTCACACCGGATTCTTGAGGACTTTTACTATGTTGAACTACATGCTTAACTGAGCTCATATACAAAAATCCGGCTAGTTATCATTTTTGTTCGCTATTTTTTCTATAATTCCTGGACTACAATTTTTTGGCCGACCATCGAAACCATGAACATGAAAGTGCCTGTCAAGAATTTCTCAAGAAAAATAGCATCGCGTGATACACGGAAATAAACTGCTCAACAATTGAAGTGGTCCACTCGAAAATTTCGCCCGATTTCAAATACGAATATCTCGGAAAAAAATTGACCGATTCTAAAAAGTGCAGTGTTTTTGGATAGCACATTCTTTCCACTATAAGGTGCAACAATGGACCAAACAATTGAATACATAATGCATGATGTACAGGGCGACAACGAAAGGAGTGTTAAAATGTTTCATTTTAAAGCACGTCCCAGTTTTGCCAGAATAATATTTCCGAGTCTTTCTGATTACATTTTTGAGAAGTGCACATTCATGGCTCGAAACAATTTTCAAAATTCCCGCCTATCTTCTTTGGTTACAGGGTGATGTAAAATGAAACACTTTTTTATTTTTGTAGTGGTAACTTATTTGTTTGTTAACCGATTTTCACAATTTAGAGCTTATGTTGAAGCGAAGACCTGAGTTAAGAGGAATCGATTTACAAAATTGAATTAACACATAATTTTGAAAAAGGGGGTTGCATCAAATGTGACCTTAGCATGAAATAAGACCGAGATCCGATTTGGGGGAATTTTTTAACAAGAATCAACTTGTCGTTGAAGGAACCACTCATTGCGAATATTTTAAGATCAGTCTCGCTTATATGGGGCCACAATTAACGACGGAAAACCCAAATTAGGACTGCATGTTTTCACAGGAGAACTGATAGATCACAGTCAGAACTGAGGTGACTGACTTTGCTCACCTGAAAACATACGTACTTATTGTTACTTTTGACTGTTTCTGTCGACCCTTTGTTGACTGTCCAAATCGTGAAGGAAACTCGATCAGTGATTCTCGTAACATAGGTTACGTGTATTTTCAGGTAAGCAAGAGCATCGGTCCTCCTGTGAGAACATGCAGTCCTAATTTGGGTTTTCCGTCGTTAATTGTTGCCCCAAAAAAGCGAGACTGATCTTAAAATGTTCGTAATGAGTGGTTTCTTTAACGACAAGTTGATTCTTCTTGAAAAATTTCCCCAAATCGAATTCCGGCCTTATTTCATGCTTAGGTCACATTTGATGCAACCCCCCTTTTTGAAATTATGTGTTAATTCAATTCTGTTAATGGATTCCTCTTACCTAAGGTCTTCGCTTCGACATAAGCTCCAAATTGTGGAAATTGGTTAACAAACAAAAAAGTTATCACTACAAAAACAAAAAGTTGTTTTTTTTACATCATCCTGTAACCAAAGAAGATAGGCGGAATGCTAAAAACCGTTTCGAGCCATGAATGTGCGCTTCATAAAAATGTAATCAGAAAGACTCGACGGTTTTTTTTGCAAAAGTGGGACGTGCTTTAAAATGAAACATTTAGAAACTCCTTTCGTTGTCGCCCTGTATACCATGCATTATGTTATCAATTGTTGGGCCTATTGTAGCACTTTATAGTGAAAAGAATAAGCTATCCAAAAACACTGCACTTTTAAGAATCGGTCGATTTTTTTCTGAGATATTTGTATTTGAAATCTGGCGAAATTTTCGAGTGGACCACTTCAATTGTTGAGCAGTTTATTTTCACAAAAAATTTCAATCATGGGAATTTTTTGTAAAATCTTTATGAAAATTTTCTGTAAAATTTGACATCGTGTCACATGGGCTTTACCCCATCTTATTAAGCAAAAAAAATGTGGTTATGGTGCTTAGTTCCATTCTTCACTAATTAGTTTCAGAGGTATTAAATAAAAATCATTTTCAGATGCACACATTTAGGTATCAGTAGCTCCCAAAGCATTTTTCGGTCTATGTTATAAAAATTTATTAAATATTTTCATATTTTCGATCGCATTTGTTGGCAAAGTATTGACGCTCAATGATGAAACACCCTATATCTGAATACAAAAAAATAACTTTCCCATATGCTCACAGTAAAAGAGCTGGAAAATAATTTGGCACCATTATCCCAATTTCAGTTTTGACGGAGTTTTTCCAAAATTATCGGATTACTGTGTTTGTCCATTCTCATCTGCCCGAGATCCTGCTAACGTCTCGATACGTTATGCCCGCAAGACTTTCCCAAAGAATATTTGCGCCAAATCTAATATCAAACTTACGCCAATAATCGTGCAACTTCCAGAGTTTCAATTGAAATTCAAATCAGGGACCGCAATCTGTTTATAAATAAATATTGGTTTGCGAAATATAAACATTTAATTAAACCGAGTTATCAATTTGAAATACCTACCTACCCACCCTAAAGGACGATTTACCTTGTTAGTTTATAATTAATAATTATTTTGTGTGAAAAATTCCGTTCCGTGTTATTTCCCGCCCCTGTCAAGAAATATTTTGTCAATAATTCAAAAAAATTGTGAAAATATTGACATTTAGGTTTTTCATCTCACATTTTTATTTTTTCAATAATTTGGCACATGTATTCAAGTATATCACGACAGTTTGCATCACATTAGATTGTTCAATTGAAATATAGGTACTGATAAAAAAATTGCAGTCTGATACTAACTCAAATCCAACGGAACACGGAATAGAAATTCATTTTTCAGATCTAATCAAAAAATAAAAACCATCCGGCATCTGTGTTATTAAGTATTCTACTCGATAATAAGTTCATTCAATTCTCTCGATTGCATAATTACAATGAAGTTAGGTACCTACCTACCAGTTCAATTATTCGAAAAAAAAACGCGACGACTGTCTTGTTTTAATTAAAAAAATATGTAATGACTTTTTTCTTGACAAATTGAAGCCCTACACTGTAACATTGCCTCGCCGTAAAATTAATTGGGCGGGGTTACGTACACACGCCGTATTTTATATAATATTTAGACGAACCATCAAAACTTTTAATTAAGTTCCGGCAAGGTCGGGACAATCGCTTTAATAATAGCAAAGTCAAACAGCAAAACGTATAAAACTTTCGCATGCACCAGTAAAAACCAGAAAAGTTCGCACTTTCAACTTACAAAAACTTCGGTGCGATCGGCCCGGAAAGTTGTCCGAACAAAAACACGACCATTTCAAACAGCCAATGCAACCGATAAAAACCACCGACACTATGTACCTAAATTGTCCAATGATAATGTCTTTTTGAGTCGGTCGTTCTGGGCGCAAAATATCGGCCGCATGTACGACAACTTCGAATTCGGTGAAATCCTGCGAGCGGCGCTCGAAGAAAGGATAATTCCGAGCTGAGCGCGGTCCCCTTCGCCTTGTGCTTCGCTCTTGGTGGCGCGCATGTAACTGAGTTCACCACCAGGAGCTTTCAAAGTCCGTCGGTTGCGTCGGCCAACGCAGAACGCTTGTCAATTTAATTTTTTCATTCAAAGAGTGTTTTGCATTGAGCAACACTCATCATTTGTAACGGGTGTTCGTTCAATTTAGTGTTATGATTTGGAGTTGTTCAAAGGAACAATGATTTGCGAACCGTATATTATGAGTATGCATATTTTTTACCGTCATCCGGTTTGATTAGGACTTTTGCATAGTACCCAAATAGAATTATGCAATTATGTACCGGGTGGGCCATAAAAAACCGTGCTCTGAATTTTTTCTTCTAAAATTTTTATTCCTTTACCGATTTTATCGAACTTTTCAGCATTGGATAGCCAATCGAAAAGGCTATCATTTCTGTATTTCAAAATGGCCAACATACCAAAATCCAAGATGGCAGAAACAATTGAAAATAGACCTTCTTTTGTTCTCGTTGCTTTTTGTTGAAAGTTACTAGAAAGTCAAAACCAATAATGTATTATGAAGGATTAGACCTTCCTTGTCAGTTCAAGACCACAACCAATCAAATCGGGTTATTTGCTGATGAACTATTGCGAGTTGAAGCGAAGCCTACTTTCCGTTTTCTTCATCTCCGCATAATTGACCCAAATTTAGGTATCCTGCCCGCCAATCGGCCATATGCTCATTTCTCAACCGATTTTCTCAAATTTGGTATCAATGGCTAGCCAATTGGACAAGCTACCTTTTTCATATGACAAAATGACAAGCCTGTTGAAATCCAAGATGGCGGAACCAATTGAAAATATAATTTCTTTTGTCCCCATTGCTTTTCGATAAAAATTAGCAAAAAGTCAAAACCAATAATTATGATGAAGGAATAGACCTTCCTCGACAATTCAAGACAGAACCAATCAAATCGGTTCATCTGATAAGGAGCTACGGCCAGTTGAAGCGAAGACTACTTTCCGTTTTTCTATTCCAACGAGGACGAATAAGGCCTATTTTCAATAGTCTCCGCCATCTTGAATTTTGACATGTTGGCAATTTTCTTATATGAAAATGGCAGCCTGTTCAATTGGCTAGCCACTGATACCAAATTTGAAGAGATCGGTTGGAAAATAAGGATATGGCGGGCAGGATTCCTAAATTTGGGTCATTTATGCGGGAATAAAGGAACCGGTAGGTAGACTTCGCTTCAACTCACCGTAGCTCCTCAGCAGATGACCCGATTTGATTGGTTGCGGTCTTCGATTGTCAAGGAAGGTCTATTCCTTCATAATAATTATTGGTTTTGACTTTCTGCTAATCTTGATCAAAAAGCAATAAGGACAAAAGAAATTATATTTTCAATTGTTTCCGCCATCTTGGATTTTGATATGTACGTAATTTTTCTCATATGAAAAAGATAGCCTGTCTAATTGGCTAGCCATTGATTCCAAATTTAGGGAAATCGGTTGAGAAATTAGCAAATGGCGGATTGGCGGACAGAATATCTAAAGATCAATTATGCGAAAATGAAAAAAACGGGAAGTAGGCTTCGCTTCAACTCGCAATACCTCCTTAGCCGATGACCCGATTTCACTGATTGTGGTCTTGAATTGACCAGAAAGGTCTATTCCTTCATAATACATTATTGGTTTTGACTTTCTGCTAACTTTCAGTAAAAAGCAACGGGAACAAATGAAGGCCTATTTTCAATTGTTTCTGCCATCTTGAATTTTAAAATGTCGGCCATTTTGAAATACGAAAATGATAGCCTATTCAATTGGCTAGCCAATGCTGAAAAGTTCGTTAAAATCGATGGCGAAATAAAAAATTTAGAAGGAAAAATTCAGAGCACGGTTTTTTTTATGGCCCACTCGGTACACTTTTCATTCTCAGATATTCTCAAGAGTTATTTTAGATTCATTTCAGATTAGAAGAAAAAAAAAACGGGCACCAAATTTGAGTTATCAGTTTTTACCCCCATAATTGTAACTAAGCTGTAGTAGGGGTGCAGGGGGCTTATTTCCAACCTCCGATTCTAAGCTTCTGAAGTATTACTTTTCTCCAGTTCCTCTCTCAACAGAAAATTTTGGAAGGGTAATTTCACACCTCGTTTCATCCTCTACTCTAGACATCTGAACCAGCTCTGTGCGACCCGTGGTTCTTGAGTTAGACCTTCTGGAAGTATCAATTTTCGGTTCCAAAAGAATCAAAAATCACTTCTTGGGGCTGTGCCAGGTCCACCAATGTTCATGATTTGTGATAAGTGACGACGCGTTGTTGATAGATAACTTGATTAAGACATGGTGGTGATCCAGTGGTGAAATCCGGTAGGCGCGGTCACTATTTAACACCGAAAATTGATACTTCCTGAAGCTCTAGCTCAAGAACCCCGAGTCGCATAGAGATGTTTCAGGTGTCAAATCGTGGAGAATTGAATGTTCTTTCCTACGTATATGAACATTTCAATCTCGCATGGACTTAAATTCAGATTTTGTCAAAAACTTCTCTTCAGATATCATTTTTTCAACATGGCGGTGCGCATTACAAAGATATAAATCGGAAAAGTGCAAATTTAGAAAGGGCACATCAAAATCTACGAATAAGGCAATTTTCATAAAACTAAAAAAATAAAAAAATCTTTTTTTTTCAAATTATTTTTTAATTTTTTCTTCAACATTCCTCAATGTCTTTTTTCATGAAAGGTATAAGATAGCAAGAAGAATTCACTTTTTCACAAAATGAGATGTCTTGTGTTGAAATCGGTTGAAAAATAAAAATGTTACAGCAATTTTCTTATGACCGTACTAAATTAATTTTGGCGCCTCCACCAAATTTGCCTGCGACAGATGTCGATGTTCCACCATTTTTTTAAATAGTGTTTGATGTCCCAGAAACCGATCGAGACATAGCTTCATATATTTTAACAAAGCTGGACATCCCCAGGCGATTCGATACCTTCTGTCCCTAGATAAAATCCGCCATTTTGGAAAAGGGGTGCCATTCAAATCCTAAGGGACGAAAAAAAAAGCACTGCAGGTCAAATCCTTTATTCAAGTCTTAGTTACGATCCTGCAAAGTGGTTTGCCTTTATCATAATTTGCAACTTGTTTTTCCCTACCACGTCCACTAATAGGTTTTTCAGGTATGCAGGTACATTGTCGATGAAAGAGAAAAAACTTCCGATTTCGAAATTCTTTAGAATGGATATTGTTAGATTTTCATTTTTTTTTTACTGTTGTGACGAGAAACAAAATACCCTAAAATAAGATGCAACAAGACCTCCATTTCTATTTAAAACTATCAGAAGTCACTCTGTCTAGAGGGGTGGAACTGCTTAAGATTGAAATACGCTAGTTATACTCGTATGGCCTTCTCAGAAAAAGAAAGCCTGAGAAGCTGTTTGAGCTTTGTTCAAAAAACATCGAGATGGGTCCTTTCAAAAATCATCCTGCACTAGTGGAGTGGAATAACAAGGGAATAAAGAACTCAACAACTGGAGTGGCTCACCCAAAATTTTCAGTGGAGTTCACAATGCCCTAGCTCTCGAAAGAAGAGATTCTTTGAATTCGATGTTACTTTTTCCCCTTAACTCTTCGAGAAGTACGGTGGATTATAAAATAAATCACTTAATTCTCAATTTTACATCTTCGAGATACAGTGGTGTAAATTTTATGCCACTTTTTTAACTTCATTTTGTTGTTGTTGTTTGGTTTAAAATAATAAAAATAAAAAATAAAAATTCTACAAAATGTGATGAAACGCATTTTCAGCGACTTTTTACAAACTTATTCTAATACTTCGACGCGAGCAAAATATTTCTAAATTAGGAACTGACCGAAAACGCGGCAGGAATTCGAGCTCTCGCGGGTCAAAGGGGATATTTGGGTGTCGTGCTTTGTTTAAGCTAGTTGTGCCTGACGACGTCCGTCAAGATTGGCTTTCAGAGGTGGGTAATTTTTCATTCATTCACCAACTCAATTTTTCAAACGCTTCTGGTGTGACTGCATTAGTTTTTGAGTGACTCAATTTTTGTTTCTAAAATCGCATCTTTCTGTTTCGGACGTCAATTGTATTTGTAAAGAAAAGGACCGAGAAGGGGCTTTCGCGATTTTTACAGCCCAGTTTGAGGCGAGGATTGAGGCTCCCTACGCGTCTTATATATTTTGCTGATTTTCTGGGATGCCCAACAGACTCTGGACGTGGTGTTGGGTCTGGTACCTACGCGTTTTGCCCATGGATGATGTCATACTCGTGTTTGGATTGCACTGCATTCTCAAGGAACCCACATCGGAATTTTAGATTCTACAAAATAACGCGTTGGGATTTCTTTGTTTCGCGTTCGAGCTTAGTGCGTATACGGGAATTGTTTTCATGTCCAGGACCGGGCTTGGATTGATTTCCTGTATAAGTCTGTTTTACGTTCTGATTTTTGATGTCATTTCTGTTGTCTCACGAATTTTGTAAACTTGAGAATTTTGTGTCAATATTTTTATGACCATTTCAATAATTTTGTGTGTGATTTGCTTGTCATGTAATCACTTGTCATGTACTTACTTGACTGTAATTTTTGTATGTCCCATTTTTGTTTGTGTCATGATTTGATTTTCATGTAAATGTCATTGTCCGCCGCTGTTATGAGTCTCAAGTTTTTGTTTTTATGCTCGCTGCTATGTTTGTCAGATATTCAATGTAGGTATTTTACAGGATCCTACTAACCACCCCTATTTTGTCTTGTTTTGGGTTATTATGCATAATTGATATGATTTTATCTGAATTGTTGATTTGTTTATTCATTATGCATTGACTGATCGGTTTTACATTTGTTTACTGATGTTTCTGCGATTTTGTTTTTACTAATTTCACTTTCACTGAATAGCGGAATTTATCAGTAAGTTTTCGTTATTCATTTGTCACATATGTGAGAGTTTTCTTCTCAGGGCTTAACTCAGGGGTTTCTTCGACTGAGTTCTTTCACTGAGTGCCCTTTTCCGAATCCGTCACTCACCTCTTTTTCTTTGATTGACAGTATGACATATTTTGTTGTTTTGTTTTCAATTATTTTTGTCATTTTGCCTATTGTGTTATTTTGCAACTCTGTCAGTCCTGTGTTAGATGTTTTATGTAAAGAATCTGATTCATTCAACTTTTGCTGATGATTTCAATAAAAATTCATTTCGTTTGCTGTCAATTCGTGTTTTTGTTCAACATTCAATACAATCCTCATCCCCAAAGTTCCGTTTCTATCGAGAGTCCGATCCTGTATGAACCGAACAACGTAAGCAAAACGTAGGTAAGAGGTCCAAGGGAGAAAGAGAGGGGGGGGTGACGACAATTATAGCCAAGGGTCCAAATGTACAAGTGGTGCCGTGACCAGGATACTCAAACACGAGAACGTTGTGGGATGAGGTAGAATGAGACTCTAAAGTGAGAATGTGATGAGATGAATGTTGAGCTCTTGCTTGTTGCTACTCGCTATTCTTTACTGCTGATGAATGTTTTGTTTTCATGAGAGTCAACTCAAGATGACCAAGATAAAGGGCAGATGTTGATCCCAACTGTAAACCCCTGCTGAAGGTCTAATGGTCTAAACACCCGCAGCCCGTATCAGGCCAGACAGGGGTCTAAGGATTCGATATAACCAAACCAGAGCACAAGTAGGTAGAGTTGACGGCACACCACAGGGACCTGTGGGCGGGGCTAAACAGAAAAACGAAAATAGTTTTAGACGAGTCCTGTGTTGAAATAGGGAAGCAACACCGTCAGCTGGAGTGGTGGATCATTACCAGGTCACAGGCAAACCTAAATTCCCACTGCAAATCTAGGTGCACCACTGGATGAACTCAGTTCGCGCAGTTAGCCTCCACCTACAGGTCCCCCTCAGTGGCGCCGAACTCTACACACTTGAGAACACGTTGCACGACACTATCCACATGACTCCCACACTAATTATTACTTTTAACTTTTTTTAAAGAACTCTACACACTTGAGAACACGTTGCACGACACTATCCACATGACTCCCACACTAATTATTACTTTTAACATTTTTTCAAATCTGTCAACTGAATCAGAAATTTTGCGCTCCCATTGATGAACCCCAACAAGTAAAATTGATTCTATTGGACGGTAACATCTACACTGTTTTGCATGTGAGTGAATATATAGAATTGCTTTATGCCATACTTCAGACGGTGCGCAACCTTTTATTAAAGACTCAACTTACTGTGAAGGCTGATTGGCTGAAACTTCTTCCAGCCATACTGCATGTATTAGTAGTATTATATTTATTGTTTATTTTTAGGTTCCTATGTAGAGTTAAGTGGAAGAACAGAGGGCAAGGTTAAGTCCTGCCCACCTGAACTTCGCTCTACATGGAATATATTTCAATAAAGACATTTAATAATAATAATATTGGGCATATTTAAGTCAAAACCCATATTTTATTTCGGAATTAAGTGGTTACACTACCTATATGACTTCAATTGAACAAACTTATTAAACTTATTATCAAAATTTCTTTGTGCATCCGTGGAAGATATTTTGACAAGAGTCGACAGCTGATCAGTAACAATAACACAAGAGACAACTTACGCTTATGCACCCTACCCCCAAATCACCAACAACTGTATATCAATAATGAGCACCCGTTATATAGGTACCTATATACTGGACGTCGTGGCATTTAGACTGAAATGGATGCCATGTTGCGAATATTTTGATTGATATTCCACGCGCCCAAAATTATTCACGAATGCGGGAAACGAAAACGAATGAAAGGCTCACTTCGGAAATGGCAATAAATGCGTTAAAGTAATGTTTCAACTTTGGGCGCCACAATTTCCTGGGGCAGTATACCATCAACGCGCGTTTAATCCACTGACACATAATACAATCATTCTTGTATTATGTATGTGTATAATGGTAGATACCTTTTTGGGTATTTCCGTTTCAAATTGAGCCGAAAATAAAACGTTTTTGCAGAGACCGAAAATAGATGCCCAATGATAATGGCATTTCGAATAGGACACTAGAAAAATTGAAGTTTAATAATGGAAATTTTCTAACCCACGCTAGTCGGATAAACCTACCGAGCGATTCAGCTAAAATTAATCGTGAGAACTTTGAGAGAAGATCTTTGTAAAAAAGATACAGAGTACTACAGATTGAGAATGAATATAAAAAAAAAACGATTGCGTCACCTCAAAACTTTCCCGACGAGTAGCAAGGAACGGATGGAAATATTTTTACGAGACGTCCCTTCGTCCTCTTTTCCACTTTGAAAAGTGGAATTTAAGAGAAAGATTGATACAAATTAGAACAAATGAACAAAAAATTAAAAAAATTACCGGAAATATATTAATTTTACGGAATAACTTCGGAGTTTTTTCAGTTAATCTCATTGTGAAAATTGCTAATTAGTACTTTATCTCAAGATCCATCATTCAACTACCACTAATATGACCTTGAACTATGACTCGCAGGAAGTCTGGCATCTAAAATAAATATTTTGTCAGGCTCATCCCGCCAGGTCGAAATTTGCATTGCATTTTTCTTTCAATTCACAGAATGTGCAAATTTTATTAAAAAAAAAAATCACCGCCGAAAAAATGAGGTGTAGAATTTAGAAATTAGCCTGCACGGCAATTTACTTTCGATGGAATTTTACGAAAAAAGTCGATCGCCGAGCAGAAAAAAAAGTCTGAGTCGAGGTCTGAGTCTATAATAGTTCTGCACGAAACGCAGGTATTCCTGGTCAAAACTCAGGTGAGCGGCCGTCTCGGGTAGTAACAACGCGGGAATTTCTTTTAAATTTGCAGTGCCAGACTGGCAAACGGTGAAAAGCTCCAACTGCAGACTTAAATTGATGATGAAATACCTTCAACATGAATTTGAAGTTTTAAATTTGAATGCAGTTCTGCCAGGGCTCCCAAATGAGAATGAAATTGCGAAAAAAAAATTATTAAATAAGCTCCTGCGGTTGGCTAGTATCAAAAGTTTCAGTGTCATATCTCTAGAAGGTCTGTCAACGTTGAAACTTGAAGTTACTCGACAGAGATGGAGCCATGCAAGGGGTAGAGTTGCAACTGTGGCTATATGCTGTGAGATTTTTCCGAAGTGAAGGGCAAACTGACACGAGAACAAGGCCCTTCCAGTAGATATTTTACATTTTATGGTCCAAACCTTACTGTGGCGCCACCTGGATGGAAGTCACACAAAGTTCCGTTGTGCATCTTCATAAATCGTGAGTCGTTGTAAGTCAGTTTCGTAAGTTTTTGTGAAAAATGTTTCTGTTGGTTATGTATGTACTTATTTTTGTAATATTTTTAGCTCATGCCTGATGATGCAGTATGCAGTCAAATGTTTTGAACTGCGAAACTGGTAGCATTCACTCCTATTGATAATTCGAGGAAAAAGGACTCGTTTTTCATTTTTAACATTCATAGATCTTTGACATATTTGTTTTCAACAACGGTTTTCTACAACACTACAACATCGAACAGAAAACTAGTTGAGAATAAGCAATCAATTTTATTGTGTTATCTTTACCTACTGTCAGACGTCAGTCAGCCGTATGTAAAAGTCATTCGACGCCGCCCAAAATACACCAGATGGCAAGCTGATTAAAATCCCTAATATTGACTGGGCTATCAGTAGAAGTTCGATTAGCAGGTATCGAAGTATTTAGATATAAAAATATATACCTCTGTATGAAAAAGCAAAATACCTGTAGAAAACTATGATAAAGGCGGATTGTCATGTGTGAATATTTGCAAAGAAATCCGGTGACGTCGGAGATTTGAATTTTAAGACAATATTCGAAGATGAGAACTTGCGTTAGTTCGTTTTGTTTGAATGTTTAATAAATTTGTGCGATACGGCCTCATTACCTTTTCATAAGCTTGAATTAATTTTCACACTACCTACTTCTGAAGAGTTGATGTGTTACGCACTCACCTCCACATCTTTGCCTCTGTGACAGTCTTACCCCGTGTTCCACCAAAAAGTCAACACAGTGTTACCGCTAGCATGAAGTTAAATAGATTTTGCTCTGACCAATGCCTATGGCTGTTTGACCACGGTAAACTCGTGAAATATTAAGGGAATGAACCATTCTGTTCTGTAAAACTTGGCTTAAAGTGCTATCACCCAAAAATTGCAAAAATTTTGGCATTGACCAAAAAAAGGTTTCTTCGTCCGGGTCAGGAAAATCAATTTTCAAGTTCAAGGGGGAGATGCTGGGGTGACATGTTTTCAGTGGTTTTCTAATGTCTAATTCGAATCTGTTGATCCCAGTTATGGTGTCAAAATAACAATAACAGCACTTTTGAATAATATGTTGTCCGCTAAGAAGTGAATAATTTTTACCAGCCTGTTCGCCAACACTTTTTGAAGTGAAACTTCTATTCTCGCGCCTAGATCACAACACACAACTAACGCAGAACCACACATGGGAGTGAATTCGCGGTGCATGTAACGAGGGTGAGTAACGCGGAGGTGTAACGTAGTGTCAAGCCCTTGGGGTGACCAGTGTCTCGTCCGAGAAAATGGGAGTAAGCTGTTGCCGCGTTCGATTCTATTCTTTACAGTTAGTATTCTTTTACCGCTTGCATTGTGTTTTAAGGACAACAGCTTCCATCATAAACTAAAATTTAATTTTATCGATGAATTCTAACTCAAGGGAAGTGTCAATTACAACCGAAAATGACTAATTTATTTTCGTAATGCGTATCGCCAACCTGTCGCCGACACTGGACTCCTCTACTTGGTGTTGTGCTGGTGACCCGACAGGAATGGTTCTCGACTTGGCTAAAAGTTATCATTGTGACCATTGCGTGACGCTCTCATTCGCCGTCATTTTTCTTTTCTGTCATTTGTCTGCTTCATGACGATTCATGTTCACAATGTTCACATGTGCAGACGATTACCGTTACATTTTCGAATCGAATCGAAGCAAAGTTCCGAGCTGTTCTCTTGTTAATTTTTGCGCTTTGTTGATTTGTTTATGTTATTTTTGTTTTGTTTTTGTTAAATTATTGTGGTTTTGTTTCTGTTATTTCAATTAAAATTAATACCAGATCGAGTTTTTCAAACGACATTCTTATACTTTGTGGAGATTATTAGATTTCCATGCTGTGTCTGCCAGAACACAGTTTTCACCGTGCTGTAATATAACGGGGAAAATCGTACAGTAAGAAAATCCGTCACGATGTCACATTCGCATAATTATTTGTGGAGAATATTATTGATGAAAATAGATATTTATTGTATTAGGGGTATGAGTGAGACTTCTAGTGAAAGCGGTGCACACCTAAAAACACATCGATACTGCATTTTGGAGTGCAGTAACAAGATTTTGCATGGGCATACTTTATACCGAGACAAGCGATTTGACCCGCAGCACTCGATATTTATTTATATATATTTTGTCCCTTAGGGGGCCAATGGGGGCCCTCCAAATTTTCAAGATGCAAGAACTTTCGCATGACGATCATTGAGTATATCGTCATGTATGTCATAAGTGGAGCTTACGGGTCTATTGAAAATGTTTTCATCAATTGTCGTCATGTCCGATTCATTCTTCACACTTGAAAAAAAAATTCTTTGGCAGAGGTCAAAAAAACTCTTTTTATTTTTTCTTCTATGCAAGAAGACGATACATTCATATGTTCTGTTGCGTTCCCAACTAAATCGCATTCCCTAAACCTAATTATGAAGAAATTTTTCTTGTAATAGTATTTTTCAAAGAAGTGGTGACCTCTTATTCAGTACCTCTCTTCCAAGAGCATTTCTTTCTATGTTCCCAGTGGATATCACTCGTTATTTTTGCAGGAATGGAGACCTCGAACTCTTTTCTTGGTAGTTGCGAAGCAACATGACTATAAAACGCCCAAGGGAGCCCAAAAAGAATTCTTTTCTGCTGGGCCGTCCAACTTACGATATTTTGATTTAATAGTAGGAGAGACGCGAACCAATATTCAATCCAGGCTGCAGGCGCAGGCGACTTGGTTTCAACAGAAGATATTCTTCCGTGCCGTGTTTTATTGTATTACAACAAAACGCAGAGTCGTTAGGTATAAGTAGGTATATTTTCCGGTAGAACTTATTCGCCTGGACTAGAACGCTCATTTATTTATTTGCGCGTCTCCCCTACTACGAAATCAACATGCCAAAAATTTGACGGCCCAGCAGAAAAAAAAAGTTTCAGGGCTCTCTTGTGCGTTTTGAAGCCATGTAGCATGGAAATTACTAAGAAAAGAGTTCAAGCTTCTCATATCTGTTTCAATTTAACGAAACACCAGTGGTGGAAATTCTTCAAGTACTAAAGAACTCGAGATAAAGGAATCATTTGGAAACCGTTTCGAAATTTAGACGTCATTCTTCATATCTTTGATGTTGGTAATGGTATCTACTGAAAAATACTGAGCAACGGTCAAGGCTTTGGGCAAGTTTTGCACCGATTATTTGGACACTCTGCAAAAACTTCATTTGACTTGTTTCTAATTTCGTAAAACCTGGGTCCGATAATCCATCATGGATCGGGTCATCGACCCGTACAAACAAATTCAAAATCGTCCAAATAAATCCACCAAAACTGTCAAGTTTTCAAAGCCGGTGAGAATTTTGACACATGCAGGCACTAAACTTGTTGACCACTCCAAATACGGCCCAAGACTTCCTTGGGAAACTCGGGATTGATCCCCTTATTGACATCAAAGTACAAAATATTGATTTTCATAAATCAATTAACAAAGTTTTATGAAGAATAGTTGAATTCCAAAGATGGAATGAAGATATTCTTATTGAGCTCGTGAAAAGCGCTCGGGAAAGAAATCGGCCTTTTGACCACTAAGTTTAGATAAAATTGAAAAAAGTACTGCTGGACAGACTAGTAAAAATTATTCACCTCTGGCAACATCTTCAAAAACGCTGTTATTTGTCGCCATAAGTATGTTCAAGGAATTCAAACTCAAAATAGGAACTCAAAATAGGTGAATTCTTCTTCATTTTCTTCCTGAAAAAACAATGGATTCATCTGACCCGCACAAATAGATCTTTTTTAAGCAGGAAGAGTGGTATATTCCAGTGTTTGCATATGGGCATAGGGGTTGTAAGTTGGCATTGAGACACACCTACAACGAAGAAATACGGTTGATAATATTTATTTGAACTTTAGCCACTTTTAAGACTACTTTCACCTTTACGAAGATGTGGAGGCATGAGCCAGTTCGTATTCAAGCGATTACTCACTGAGAGATACCTTTTGACCTTGAAGAAGAGTTTGACACCAAAAAATCTTTTGTCGGAATTTTTTTCGGGATTGTACTGATTTTACGACATATTGCTTGGCCTGTAATGACTATTCGGAAAAAAGCAATAAAGAAGGATTCTTGTATGCGAATGATTACAAAAAACAATTGTCGCAAAATCTTCAACCGTTAAAATTTGAGAATGTCACTGAAATTTGCTACAAATATTCGCACTATGGAATCCGCCTCAATTCATCTTCTGATGAGTTGAATTTCCTTCATTTTATTACACTGCCCTTTGATAATCAACGTTCATTTCCATAAAACACTAACTGACGTGAAAAATGGCCACGATTCCGCTACCACGACACGCTTCGTCCATATTCGCAAGTCTTTAATTAAAACAAATTTCCGTTTAAAACTGGTTTGTGACATGCGACGTGTTCATTTTTATTCCATTATAGGTGGGTAAGTGGGTAACTTCGGACCTTAGACGGCAGCAAACGACGCACGACCGGAAACTTTTTACAATTCCACGCTGCCTATATTTCTAATCGAGGAGAGGAGCTAATCCGACAAGAAGTTATAAATGGTGAGTGTCCCTCGGGGAATTGAATGTAGAAAATGAGATTCCTTTAATATTTCAAGGAATTTACCCCATCATTTTTCACACACACACAGGACCAGACGCGAAGAAGGAGAAACGAATGCGGGGGCTTCCCACGATCCCACGATCCAACGGCTTGTCTTAATGGCCCCGAGGAGGACGCATCTCGGTTATCTGTTTCGAGATGAGGCATTTATGACTTCATTATTCCTGAAAATTTGCGGGATACTTCCTCTAGGGTGTTGTTGGGTCATCAAGCAGCTTTGAAGTTGAAATAAAGTGTAAAAATAAAAGAAAAGCGATGAAATTTGAGCGCGTGAGGGGGAACTACTTGGGTTATAATAGTGCAGTAAAGATATAAAAAAAACTCCGAGAAAAACCCCTAGCATTGGAAAAATTAATTCATAAAATTTCAAGTACGACATCGATTCAGAATTGTGTAAGGTTCTAAAACCAAAGGCGCATTGAGTGCATGATTTTTATGAATTTTTATCGGCGCTACTGCCGAAGAAATTTAAGAATAAAAATAACAAGTTGAATATTTTCAACTTCTGCTCGAAGATAAGCCAAACGAGTGACGAACGCAGTCGAGCTTGGCCGATGACGATGGGGGCTGCTTTTATGCAATCCGCAGTACATCGATGTAGCAAGAGTTGCCTGAAACCGCCTGTCTTTGGGTAAGCGAGAAACTCCCAGGGGTTGCTTCGTAACGGCAGTCCAAACGTGGCGCCATCTACCAGTTATCCCCGCAAGTTCTCATTAGTGTATTTGTCTATTACTGCAATAATTTAGATTAAGAAGTAAATACCTAGAACACTACACATGATATTAATTTGAAATAATGCGAAGTAAGAAATTATTCTTATACCTACCTATTATAGTATTATCTACAGATAAATGATACTGTATATAACACCAAGCGAAAAAAGTAGGAAAACAACCGCAATAACAACAAAATGAAGCTAAAAACTGTAACTAAAAATTCTTTTTATTTTAATTTCAATTCTTATTTTTTGCGAGCATAAATCCACCTTTACCTAAGTTATGTTGTAGCTTAGCTACCTCAGGCTGGGGATGATTCAACAATGATGCATTTTTTTTTATGTACGCTCAGTTCAGTTGAACTTACGCTTCTAGACTAATCAAAACTAAATTGCTAAAGCTTAGAGTCAATGACAGCTGAAATAGCAAGATAATTTCTCTATTGCTGCAAGTTAGACACCCTCTAGAACATTAAACGGTTGAATGATTTCCAACCTCTTCCACTCACAATTTTTTTATTATCATAAGGATGCTACAATTTTTCTTTTGATCTGTCACTCGTCACTCATGTTTCGACATGCCACCCGAAGGGACGTCTCGAACAATACTTACATAGAATTTTGAAGACTAGTTGGGAGAGTATTGTGGTGGCACAACACATTTTGTGAAGTTTGTTCAAGTTTTCAGGAAATCTACCGAGTTACCGAAAATGTACTACAGCTCGGTTTTCAGCTAAGAACTGCAACTTCATATGCCCAGATTTGCAATATAGCCACGAGTTAATTTTGGAACTACGTAGAAAGAAAGCTCGTGATCGTGCTGCAAGTCCTATTCAAAAAGCCGCACCTCATTGTACATATTGTTGTGTGGGATTATTACATCGTAACAGTGAATGAAAGTCACTGATGGAGTTCTTGTACGAAACATTTTCTTTGTGTCGCGATTCGGGTGGGATCCATCAAGAAAATTGCGCTTTAATAAGGACCACAATAACAGTCAACTGTATACCGCACCATTGGCTTGATGAGCCAAGAGTTTTTACAGCACTTTTTTGTGTGAAAACCGTTTGGAAAATACGTCGTTGATTTCTCGAGCGATTTATGTTTTAGACTAGGGTTCATTTGAAAAATACCCCATGTTATTAATTACATTTGCAAGCTTTGTATAGCAATTTAGCAGTGAAAAGTTGTTTTGCTTATTGTGGCATTTTATTCTCCGTAATTAAAGCTGCCATTAACTCTTAGGATAGTGGGTAATTAATCATCATTATTCATGTAAAGCCGCGACTTGTGATGCACATTTTGGTTGAAAGTTCGCTACTTCAGTACTGTAAAAAAGTGGTCGATGTGAATATTCATGAGGAATTCAATTTTTAATGAGAAAACTAGCACAGGAAGTATCACTACCACCATAAATTATGAAGCCTTTCCGTCATGACGCCAAGTACTTATTTGGAAAATCAAAACAAAATCTTCGGAAAACGCCAATTAGCATCAACCTAATTTTGAGCTTTGCGTAGCCCTAGTAGGTAATAGATGCCTTTGAAATTAGTAGCCCAGCCATTAAGTTTCCAGACCTTGAATAAATTTGCTATAGGCTGAATTTTGGGTTAGGTATAGGTCCTATGTACTATCGTGCAGTCACGTCAAGGGAAAAAGTGTGGAACGAGAAGGACACCGAAAAAATGATGCTGAATATTTCACTCATACGTCAAAAACGCGATAATTCGGACACAAATTTTGAGGATTAATAAGCGATAATCCGAAAGACCATATCGATAATTCAATCGATCTGTCATTGTTTTACCACCTACTGTCAAACAAACACGATGCGTGTCCAGTGTTAGCGTTGGATTCTAGACACTGTATGGGGATGCTCATGCTCAAGCGAGTACTCAGGGACCCAGAGGAATGTGCAAGAAATTCGAACGATTTGGGATTGAGCAGTCACAATGATTCACACTTTTTACGTCAGCCTCTGGTTCTCTTTTCTGTTCTGCGGCTCAGTACAGTTAGGTGGCTATTCATGTATCATCAATTTTATTGTCGTGTGAAATAATATGTGGATAATTTATAGAATGATTCGGGAAATATTCTTCCGAATACCACTCTTGCAATGAAAATGAACCAGATAATTCTGAAAATGCGTGTTGCCATAAGAAAACCGCATTCGTTTGTTTTTTTCTGTTGTTCGAAAGAAGAGCCTTCCCCCTGCGGGGTCGGGCTCTTTTAGCTTTCGAACAACAGAGAAAACAAACTCATGCAGTTTTCAGGCAACACGCATTTTTCAGAATTATCGGTAATTTTCATTGCACTCGTGATATTATACCCGATAACCTAGCTGTTGATGCGTTCATGAAATGGTGAGTGGTGTGGAAATCATCCGGCGCCGCGCTTAGAGTACTAAGGCGGCGCTAAGGAAGTACTTTCAGTGATTACACAGATACCCGCCCACGCCAAAAAAAATAGAAAAAAAGTTAAAGATCGATTCTTCTTCTTCTTCTTCTTCTTTTCCGTGGTCTTATTTGTTTGTATCTTTGAAAGTCGCCAATATAGACCCATTGGCGTGAAAAATGTGTCCCTGTCTGTTGCTGTCCTTATTGTTCGATTATCCCAACCAGCTGTTCATAGATCAGGTACTTAAACCTCCTTGTCATCGCTAATAACCCTTTGTGGTTGATGCGAAATCATATATTAAAAAAAAAATCTTATTCGTCAGACAAATTATGATAACTTTTTATTTTCTCATTACTTTCTACTTATTCACGTCCACTTTTGGTCAGTGCCACGCTTTAGCCCTTGTCTAGTTTATTATCTAAAGTAAATTTTCAATTACTGCATGGCACTAAAGTTATTGTTTTGTCGTCTATCCTGGGCTACCTACAAAAAAACAAAAAGGTCGGTAAATAATACTTCAGTGAAATTATACTTCATAAACTGTGATGTGATGACGGGAGATAGAACCGTGAAATTACCCTTGAACATGTCATCAAGAAGTAGATCATTTCAGTGGTTGGTAGGTAATTTTTCGTCAATTTTCTCGACATAAACAACACCAAACTAATTTGCGTGAAAATGTATCGTGCGTGCGTGTTGTACCATGTACTTGTCCATTCTGTTATGTTGCCTTCCATAGAGTTCAAATATTTAAGTAGAGATATTATAACGTCATCGTTTAATAATAGTCCGGGAGGTGGTGAACATTTTTGGTACTTATTTTCGCAGTCACCAAATATACAGGGTGTTTCCAAAATGGTGTTACAAACTTCTAGGGGAGATTCCCCATCAAAAATGGACAAGGAAAATATTTACCTTTGATGTCCTAAAATGCTCAGTTGAAAAGTTACAGGGTGTTCAAGTTGACTTTTTAAAACTGATTTTTTGACATAAGTTTTGAACCGTTCAACCGATTTTGTTCAAGGTGTCACCAAAGTTAACTGAAATAAGTCTCTATCGAATAATGGTAACGTGTTGGAGAAAAAAGTTCAGAGGCGTAGATAATGGGGGCTGTCCTCATATTTCCCCCCCTATTTTTTACACCCCTAGCTATTTTCGCAAATTGTTCTTATTTTTTTATTCTACGTTCAATTTAGAGAAAAAAGTTACTCCTGCAAAATTTTGATTAGAGGCTTCGTTTTTGAGATATCTGAGTTTGAAACTTTGGAAAACATCTCGAAATCGCCACTTTCAATGAGCCCATTTTTTTTTCCCTGAAAAGCTCTCGTTTCTCAGAGGAAATAGTGGTTTATCAACTTAGAAAATTGAGAGAGGAAGAGAACCTATTTCTACTGAAAAATCATAAGTTTTTTTTTTATTCTAATTTTTTCGCCTTGGAAAGTGGCAATTTCGAGATGTTTTCCAAAGTTTCAAACTCAGATATCTCAAAAACGAAGCCTCTAATCAAAATTTTGCAAGAGTAACTTTTTCCTCTAAATTGAACGTAGAATAAAAAAATAAGAACAATTTGGGAAAATAGCTAGGGGTGTAAAAAATAGGGGGGGAAATATGAGGACAGCTCCCATTATCTACGCCCCTGAACTTTTTTCTCCAACACGTTACTATTATTCGATAGAGACTTATTTCAGTTAACTTTGGTGAGAACTTGAACAAAATCGGTTAAACGGTTCAAGACTTATGTCAAAAAATCAGTTTTAAAAAGTCAACTTGAACACCCTGTAACTTTTCAACTGAGCATTTTAGGACATCAAAGGTATATATTTTCCTTGTCCATTTTTGATGGGGAATCTCCCCTAGAAGTTTGTAACACCATTTTGGAAACACCCTGTAGATAGGATTGTTCAGTTAGTGATACTAATCGTCTATTCCTAAGTCTGACTAAAATTTTTCGAAGGTTGAGACAGAAAATGCCTTAGAAAATTCAAATGATGTCAAAAAAAAATTGTTTTTGACGTGCCAGACATATTTTCCATCGCCGGAGATCAGCCAGACTATCTCTTCTAGTCAACTTTAGCATATGCCTGTTGGTGAAACCATTTTCATCAGTGTGAAAATAAGGGAAACACAAGAAACCTCAAAGTCAGATTTCAAACAAATTGATCTCCACTTTATAGAATTTCTGTAGGTACTGAGGAAGTCCCTCCGTATTTGATCAGAGGTCTTCGAGGGAAAGAGATGGAGTATAAAGAGACCTCAACACTTAGTCATTGATTTTAAGGGCAGTTCCTCGGGGCAGGATAGGGGCAGAGTCAGTGGTCGAAATGGCAATTTTTACGAACCGGAACGCTAGGCTCTCGATGCGAGCGAAGCGAGCAAGCGCTGCAGGCGAAACTACCCCCTCCCCTCATCCGAGACTTCCTCATTTCTGTTCCATCAAAAATCAAAAAGTTCAAGCAGATTTTTTCAGATAGGTAATTCGAATGTGCTCAGGATAGATACTAATGAGTAGGTAGACAATTATGTCGCATTTACAATGTACCTGAATTCAGTAATAGAATTGGGCCTGGTTTCCTCCAACAAATATTGTGCTGGAGTTCCAGAAAATGCTGTCATTATATCACTCCACGTTAAGTTCACGAACAGCTCAAAAAGTGATATTACTGAATTTTCTTCGTGGATACATATCTCCCTATACAATAATTATGTATGATTATAATTTCTTGAACGAATAAATGTGATGACAAGACAATAAAATCAAAAGAATTCAACAAAAGACAAAATTAGATTGAAAGACAAGTCTAAACGTCTTATCGGCACATTTTTCACGAAACGGAACGACTTTCGAAAAAATTTCACGAGACGGAACGGTTTTTGAAAATATTTCACGAACCGGAACGCCGGCGCCGTTCCGGTCTGTTCCGGTACATTTCGACCACTGGGCAGAGTAAAATCAAATCGCTGGAAAAAAAATTGGCAATTATTCTACGGTTATTATTTTCACTCACCACCACTATGGAAATTGATTCATTACATACCTAGTCGGAGGTCGGGAAGTGACCCATTGCTGACCTCCCGAGAAAGTGAAGAAATGGTAGCTTTAGATGGGGAATTTCAAAATATGCATCCAACCAAACAATAAGTGTGTTAATCAGCATTTCCTGAACCACGTTTCAGCAAAACTAATCGGCCTATCTGGAAGTTATGACAAAAAGTTAATTTTCAGATTTCAACTTTTGAACGCCTGTAATCCTACTAGCTGAGTACATGGTTGTGAGTAAAATAGTATACATACTCTCGACGGTAAATACATCATTCTAGCTTCGGGCTAGAGCCTCCAGGCTTGCCTTGAGGCTCTCTGTGCCCTCAGCAGTAATTATGTATTTCCCGTCTCGGTATGTAATATACTATTGCGACCTCTGCCTTTGCCTCTGTTTAATACTTCTGTTGTTGGTATAAGGTATCCAACTATTCCAAGTTTTAAATTAGTATTGTCATTTGTCTGTGTTTTATCGAGAGAAAAAACTAATTTTTCACCACTATCTGAACACCTGTTGCAACAATCCTGCAGAACAAAATTTAGTTCAGGTAAGTTGCTGGAAAGTAATGCAACCAATTATGAAATCGTACTTGAGAACTGAAATTCGATCAACTGGGGGCTGGCCCCCATGGGGGTGCACGGGGTGACCGCACCACTTTTGAGCGTTGCCACCAAAAAAATCTGATTCTGTGGACCTTAACTGATTGGAATTTCAAAAAAAACCTTTTCGACCTCTGAGAAAATACAGAATAGTATCTAGCGGATGAACTAATTCTGCATTCTGATGAATTTTGATAGGGGGAGTTGATTCAACTAAACTGCTCAACAATGAAAGTGTTACAAATCAAAAATTCACCCAATTTTGACCCGCTATAACTTTTGATTGGCACATATGATTCTGATTTTGTTTTAAATACCGAATAGCCCAATCTTTTGGCCATCTTCCTTGTCAATATGAAATGCATAGATTTTTTCATAAATTTTTTACTGGGTGATGAACAGAGCAGTGCAAAATTAATGAAAGTTCAACATACCCCCGTCTTCGCAAAAAAAAATTTTTGGGAGTATCCACACCAAATTTATGAAGAATGATGTGTTTCCTCGAAACGGTTTTTGAATTTTTGGGATTCCAGTCGAAACAGCCAATATGTGATTTTTTATTGTGAATACTGCACCGGGTGATCATTTGAAAACTATCCACCTGCAATAACTCCCGATTCCTAGTGAATATTTCTTCGAGCAAAAACAGGTCGATTTTAATATCAAAGGGGACATCTAAAACATAAATTGCCAAATTTCTATCTTGAGCCCCCTCGCCCCCACTCACGCCAACTTTGAAATTTCAAATGACATGACCTACCTTGCGATACATCAAATTGAAGAGAATTAAATTCTCTTTCTGAAAAAAATATTCACAAAAATTTTAACCCCACCTTCCATCGCCCTAAAAATTATCTGACTGTCTTATTTTTAATTCTGGACCTCTCAATTGTTTTTAATTCAGTCAGTGTCATCATAGAAAACATCGAAGAAAAGAATTTTCGGTGGAAAAAGTGCTGCCCAAATTAACCCTTTTGCTCTCCTCCACCTCAGCTTCAAATTTTAACGAAACACCACCTACTTTGTGATACATCAAATTGAAGGAAATTGAATTCTCTTTCCGAAAACATTTTTTTTTAATTTTCAACCCCTCTCCAAATGAATTAGACATTTGGGGTGTTTTGTGAGGAAAATGGGGGTTTTAAAAAATTCGAAAAAATCTTGTTCATGGAGAGAATTTTATTTCCTTCAATTTGATGTATCACAAAGTAGGTATTGCCACTTTAAATTTTTGAGATGAGGTGGAGGGAGCGAAAGGGTGAAATTTGGGTGGCATTTTTTCCACAGAAAATTATCTCTTCCGATGCTTTGCAGGATGACGTTGATTGCATTAAAAAGAATTGAAAGGTGAAGAATATTAAATTGGACACTCAGAGAATTTCAGGAAGAAGGGGGGTGGGGTTAAAAATTCTATAGATATTTTTTCGGAAAGAGATAGACAGATAAACAAACAGATACACAGATATTATTGACAGAATCCCATTTAGGGGACCAACATTTCAAGAAATGATGTCAAACATGCCTATGTTTTGAAATTTAACGTAAAGGCAAAAATTTCCAAAATGGCGGAAATGTGGTTAATGCAATTCTAATGATGTAGTCCCATGTTGACTAAAGAGAGTGAGAATTACCCTTTTTTCAATGCTAAAAATCCGAATTTTTAGGAGTAGTACCAAAAAGTACGCTGCCAATTGGACTTTTCTTCACCCCTACACTAGATAACAGGAACGTGTTGCAAATCAAATTGCTCAGAATTGTTCAGTGAACAAGCCTACCAAGTGGCGTCATCTTGATATGAAAAGTTCTAATGTTTTTTCGTTGCTACAGGAATAATATACAGTATTCACAATAAAAAATCACATTTTGGCTGTTTCGACTGGAATCCCGAAAATTCAAAAACCGTTTCGAGGGAACACATCATTCTTCATAAATTTGGTATTGATACTCCCGAAAAAAATTGTTAACGAAAACGGGGGTATGTTGAACTTTCATCAATTTTGCACTGTTCTGTTCATCACCCTGTAGAAATTTTATGAGAGGCTCTATGGATTCCACATTAACAAGAAAGATGGCAAAAAGATTGGGCTCTTTAGTACTCAAAACAGAATCAGAATCGTTGTTGCCATTCAAAAGTTACAGTGGTTCAAAATTAGGTGAATTTTTGATTTGTAACACTTTCATTGTTGAGCAGTTTATTCACTCACTGAGCTACAATGTGATGCTTGCTGGTCGGTCCTACCAAGCACTGGGGCCACCAAGCGCACGGTTCATTGGGATTTTGCTAAACCCCCGATCCCCAAAGCAAATGCAGATACGCGGTGCCTGCAATAGTCCGTTCTTGTCTAGGCCGTCTCTCGCCTACGCTGACAGATATTCTCTACACGCTGCCGTACTGCCGGTTGCAGACGTAATACTCGGAGGAGCTTTCCCAAGGTCATGCGAGGGAGATTTATCGGCTTGTTCAGAATTGGGTGGAGGCCGACCTCGACCCATCCAAATTCCGAATTTGCTTCGCGTTGCTGATGCAGTCGAGTTTCATCTTGACTGGAGCGGTGTACTTAGCTAGCGCTATGTGGCCCCCAATCTTCTTAGAGATGAATGTTTTCATGAATCCGAAACTTTTTTATTAGGTGATCAAATAAAAATAATATATGCCAGGAGGTGCGTGAAAAAGTGGGTGCTTCTGGCTTCACGCTGGAAACTATATCCGATGAATCCTTTGATCTTTCACAAGCAACGCTCCGCATCCATAAAATAATAATTTCATAACGTTTATATTCAACGGATAACATTTTCTATAAGCGTTTCCGGTGAGGATTACGCGGGATAATCCAACTTCGAAAACTTTGCGCTCAAAGAAGAGATTATGATGTAGCGAACGGGTTAAATAACGGAAGAACATTATGAGAAATTCTTGACTAAGTTCAAACTTCTTGAGAATGTGCGTTTTCACTCTCACTCTATATAACTTTAGGTAGTAACACTATAGGTACCTACTTTCCGCGCTGGTGCGATGGTTGTGATTTTTCGGTGCGGAATACTTATTTGTAATCGCGTTGCTAGTTGGAAAATTCAATTAACCCCTTGTGGCCTCATATTTCTGCGCCGTCAACAACAATAAAACGCAAAACGAGCAGAACAGGTGAATCGAGGTGGGCGCGATTTTAATTAAGGAGGACTCCCGCCTTGGTAGTATACGCGGAGCAGAAGTTCGTTCTCTTGTGAACTATCAAAGGAAATCAACTTTGTCTAATTCCAATTTGGTTCATTACGGCAGGGTGTAACACAACATATTGCGATGGTTATTTATTATTACCTGGGATGTTGGGGGAGATTATAGTATAGACTGTTTCTCTCTGGTGTATCAGCTTCTTCATTTCATACGTTTCCCTAGGTATTTGTTGTTTTTGGTTTCGACAAAGTACCTAATCTGTTTAATTAAATGTTGGTTCATTTGGCACTTCGAAATGTAAGGCGCTGTTTCGCTTATGCACTTTTAGTAGTCACAAATTGTAGGCCTACCTGCCTTTTTGACAAGAAAATCTCAAGGTAAAACATGGAAGTTCGCCGATTGCAATTCAAAATTTTGGTCGGTGATGGAACCGCTACTGACTATACAGGGTGTCCCGAAAATATACCGACAACGTTCTAAGGCAGCTTCGACTCATCAAAACAAGAAAAAAAAGTTCCTATGATCATGGGTCCGAGAACGCTTCCTAAGGGAGCTACAGGCCCCTGAAGATGGTTTTTATCCAATATGTCCGAAACCGTTCAAGAGAAATCAATCAAATATGACACATCCACTAACTTTCTTATGCCCAACAAAATGAGGCAAGATAATTTCCAAGATAATTTACCAGGGGTGAGTCAGGCTGAGGTGTGGGGGTAAAGATGACCCTTACTTTTTTTAATGTGAATTGTTTCCAAATGAACAAGAATAGAATATTGGAGCTTTCTACCAAAAAAAGGTCCGTCTGTTCAATCTCGATTGATGCACCGTTTACGAGATATTTGAGTTTGAATGTATCAAAAGCTGGTCAGAAATTTTGATTTTTTAATTAAGATATTCAAGGCGAAAGAAAAACTATTTCAAAGCAACTTCATTTTTATTAGGCATTAAAATTTTGTTGAGCATAAGAAGGTTATTGAATATATCAAGTTTGATTGATTTTCCTTCAACGTTTTCAGAAATATTAGATAAACAACCATCTTCAGGATCCCACTTTTAGGGGCCTGTAGCCTGTAGCCTGTAGCTCCCTCATTAAGCGTTTCAGGACCCATGTTCATAGGAACGTTTCTTCTTATTTTGATGAGAGGAAGCTGTCCTAGAACGTTGTCGGTATATTTTCGGGACAGCCTGTATAATAGCAAATTAATGTACTTCGTTAGACAAGAGAACGTACTCATCAAGGAGACGAAAAGGTCTTATCTAGGACTAGGTCAGTTTTCACATTCGGACTATAATTAATTAATTATGTATGTATGTATGTTGTATGTTGTAGCAATTGCAACAACAGCATCTCGATCTGAAAATCTTTGAAACTTTTAATATAAAAAATTTCCGTTTTCAAGAATGCAATGACGAAGAATTTGTCTTCATGACGAATTAAACTGCAAACATTGAAAAACAAAGTCTTATGAGTTACGACTGTTGTAACTGGGTTGTAACTCCATAATGGTTCAAGAGATACGTATGAAACGTATTTCAGCATAGTCTTCAACATTTTGTGATTATTTATATTTGAAAAGAAATTGATTCAAATATACAGGGCAGGCATGGCTATCGCAAGGGAGGGAGCTTGTTTCAGCATTTTTCGACATCAATTTTGCGCCATCCTTGAGTATACTGTTACAAGTGGCGAGACTCGTGCATTCAACAGCACACGCGGCTCTTCTAGACCGTTCGAACACAGTGTTACGTATAGGTAAAAATCCATTTTCTTGTAGTGGTGTTGTGAAATTATGGAGTAAGTATATTTATCTTTATTTTTTCTCAGAACTACACCACAATTAATTTGGTGGTGTACTTCAAAGAGGAATGCTTATTTCACAGTGTTACGAGTTGAGAAACTCTTGTGCAATTTTACTGCCATATCAACATGCGATTAGGACACGTCTGCCCAATTGGCGAAGGTGCCGCTCTATAACACGCTGGTGATGCACGGAAGGTGTTGGATTGTTCGAGAGTTGCCTAGGAGATATATGCCGCGATCAATGTGGATTTGCCGCACAACCGGTGTGGAGAGGTTCCAGAATAACAGTTGGAGGTATTCTTACAGGATGTTTCAGCGATTGTAGTACGTAAAAACTTCAATTGCAGGTAGATCTTGTGAAAATATGACGAAAACCTATATACCACTTTGCAAAGTTTGGCCGAATGACGAAGATACAGCTCTTCAAAGTTTACTTTTTTCGGATTCCAAAAATTTGTAATTCAGGAACGTTTTGCCGAAATTGATTCGAATTAACTACGGACTGGTTTGTCTAAACTATCTAAACTATCTACCGACCTGCCCAATTTTGAAAAAAGCCAGCCAGTGGCGTAGGAGTTACGAGGGTCATTAATTCAGAAGATTCCGAAAAAAAGTTGACTTAAGATGACCCATTATAATTTTTACGCTACTGATTGAATTATTTTGAAATTTGCCAGGTTGATAGATAATGTTGATACACCCGCTTATGCTGAATTCAAGCTCATTTTGTAGAAAGGCTTCTAAGTTACAAATTTTTCAAATCCGAAAAAGTGAACTTTTCAAGAGCTGTATTTTCGTCATTAGGCCGAATTTCGCAAAATGGTATTTAGGTTTTCATTGTATTTTGACGAGATCTACTCACATTTGATTTTTTGCTATCATTCCTGAAACACCTGTATACGCAGTTCAGCACTGATGGGTCGACTGATGGACCAGTTTCGAATTCAAAGAGACAACGAGCAGATAGAACAGCGAGTAGCAATTAGCGATATACCCAAGCGCGAATAATAACTGACGTGTACTTATGATAGTACGCATCAGTAATAAACAGTGAGTGTTGAAATGTCGTCTCAATTATAAGAGTCCAAACGCGAAATTTCGTAACAATACCTATTGTTTTTGAAAACTAGGTGTATTGGAAAAAGAAAAGAAAGCAAGTGAGGGTACCATCAGTAACAAAATAAATTACAGCTCCTAAATCAACTCGCCTAAATCTTGTTCCAGACTTGTGATAATTCTGGTTTTTCGTTGATATTCAATCGAGGCATGACTTTTACCATGCTATAAGATTGATGCGATCTTGGCATTGACCAAAATGTTCAATAAACATCGCTAAAACATAGCACTGTATGAATTCATTTTGTTACTAATCGTACATAGTTACTAGCACTTAATCCGGTCGTAGAAAAGTGGAGTTGCCAGACAACTAGTACAGTAAATTAGGCTTTTGAGGCAGGGGTGGATTTGGCAATAGGCAAAGTAGGCACGTGCCTAGGGCGGCAGATCCAAGGGGGCGGCATCGACATCGTTTTCTTCATCGATTTCGTCGAAATCGCGTTCGCATAATTTTTTTCTGTTCAATTCTTGTTAATTTGTGTCAACTATTGATGAAAAACCACTTGTTATCATTAAAAGCAGTCAGTGCTCTAAGAATATAAACACAAAGTAGTTCCCTGGAACACACTTCTCTAAGGGGAAGGGGCGGCCAATTCAGTCATGCCTAGGGCGCCACGAAAGCCAAGTCCGCCCCTGTTTTGAGGTCGACACTCGGCATCGATTTGGCGGAGCTGAGGTTTGGCATGGACCATCGTCAAAGTCCCAAAAAGTCTCGTTGGCGTTAACCGACCCAACGAGTAGAAGTAGAAGTTTTCGAGTAGAAGTTCCCATTTTCAGCCAAACACAGTAATCGGATGTACAAAAATAATCAAAAGTTAAAAAATTCACCACGGAACTCTGTAATTTGATTGACTGGTTGGATTTGAATAAAAGGCCAAGTCAGCTTCATTTTTGATGGTTTATCCACCCTTGAAATTGATAGGGTTGAAGTCGGGGCACTTCGTGGGACACCTGTACAAGATTTTAAGAATGAGTTTTTTTTTGTAAAAAAATCGAAAAATAACGAAGGATGTCGTCGTCACCTCACCTATCTGCTAAATAAATATACATATAAGGATATACTGTGAGGATATAAGGCCCGGAGGGCAAAAGCATCATTCCATCATTTTTATGAAATTTTTAGATTGTACCTTTATATTTGCAAAAAATAAAGTTTTTCTTTCCAGGTGGGGGCATTTCCCTAATGTGCGTCAAGTATTATATGATATACATTATACCCTACCTTTGACCCATGGATATGACGACGTGACGCCAACCTCACAGAAGTGGAAAACGTCAGACCGAAAAAGACTTGGCTAAAGCTGGATTCATAGTTTCAGTAAGTTAAGAAATAAGAAATAACAGTAAGAAGTAAGGAAAATAAACATGCGCAAAACAATATCACCATTCATAGTGGCAGTAAGGTATGCAGTAAGCGTTAGCAGTATGGAATATGAATTAAGGAAATGGTCCAATTCCATTTCTTACTGCTTATTGCTTACTGATCGTATAGCATCGTGGCAAATCGTGCCTTTCTCTATTAATAACTCGTGTTTTGAATCGTCTCGGTCTCCGTTGCTTTTTTTTATTTGTCAAAACAGAACACCCTAGTAGAATTCCCACAATAGCTTCAGCTTCGTCGTCATCTATCAAATCCATTATAAAATTTCGGAAAACACTCGTGGCAAAAACAACAACACAGAGGTTATGTACTCAAACTCAAAACAGAGAAAAAGTGGACTCGGACTGTTGAGTGAACAGCTGAGCTGTCATATTATGATGTCAACAACGTCAACTATTGCGCATGCCTATTTCTTAATTTTTGCAAACTCTGAATCATTTCATACTGCTTAAAAAGCTGGATTCATAGTTTCAGTAAGTTAAGAAATAAGATACAACAGTAAGAAGTAAGGTAAGCAGTAAGCGTTAAGCAGTATGAAATGATTCAGAGTTTGCAAAAAGTAAGAAATAGGCATGCGCGCCCAGGAATTGTCTTTTTTTATGTTATTCTTGTGATCTTTCAATGACTTGTCGTATAAAAAAGGATAGTGTTGAATTAAATCAATCACGACCGCTTCTTGTTCTTGTACCATCGCGATGCACTTCGACCACCACCACGTGCGACTTGATTAATAAATGACCACGAATAATTCATTTTAGAATTTATGGATTAGGTTAGACTCGGGCTCCGTCAACCGTCATACGTCAGTCATCGTACCAAAAAGAATAGAGTATTATACTGAAAAATTTTTTTGATTGGAATGGAAACTACACACATCAAAAGAATCTAGGGGACAAGCAAATTCGGACGATTTCTAAAATCATCATAACTTTTGATTGCCGTCAGCGATTTCATATCTGTTTTCAGTTACTACGTTTCCATGGAGAATTGAAATCGATTTGAAAACGGTATCGGGATTGAATACGGAAGTGTTCACATGAGTGGTTCGAACTCGGTATTCAAATCGATTTGAATTCTGTTTACATATCTGTCATGTAAGTCTAACCCTAACCTAAAACTATCCCAACCTAACGTATCAAAGAAAGTGCAAATACTCTGCAAACTGCAAGTGTGCAGAAGGCAGAAGTGCAGACAACAGGTGCAAGTATGAATGCGACCCTCGATGCGACCAGAACAGCGGTTTTACTCATTGCTATGTGTCAGTTTCTGTTTGTTGATGTTTCGATCCAATCCGATTGGGTTTCCATGAGTAATTTCGATCCGATCCCGATACGATCCCAGAATTTGCCGAATCGACCTTGAAACTCAAATCGATTTGGATACAGTTCTGCAAGTGTTTATTTACATGCAGTTTTCAATCCCGATACCGTTTTCAAATCGATTTCAATTCTCCATGGAAACGTAGTAAGTGTTCGATAGCCCAATCCTTCGTTTTCATATCTTGATCACGTCAAATACGAACAATGTTTTATAAAGTTTCTACAGGGTGGTCAATGGAACAGTGTAAAATTGCCGAAAGTTCAGTACGAGCGTGATTTCCCAAAAAAAATATTTCATCCATTCCAATTGCACAGTTATGAAGATCAGTGTTTCAGCTTCAGTAGCGTTTTTGAATTTTGAAAATCGAAGGTGAATTGCCAAAGATATTGATCATTTTGTTCCGCCATGTTGAACTTCCAAGAAAGAAGAAAGTGATCCGATATCATTGAAACTTGAAACACACTCATGTCTGGCTCAAGTTATTGAAATTTCAAGGTCAAATGTCACATTCGATCACTTTCGAGCCGCTATATTGAATTTTTTACATAAATGATTCAATTTGAATAAAACTTGAAACACACTAGAATCGAATCATTTACATGAAAGTTCAATGTGGAAGCTTGGAAGTGACCAAGAAAGACATTTGACCTTGGACTTCCAATTACTGAAACCAGATATGAGCGTAATCTAAGTTTCACTGAAATCGGATCATTTTTTTGGAATTTCAACATGGCGGCACAAAACGATCAATATCTTTGGCAATTTACCTCCAATTTTCAAAATTCAAAAACGCTACTGGAGCTGAAATATCAGTCTTCATAACTGTGCTATTGAAATGCATAAAAAAATTTTTTTGGGAAATCGCGCTCGTACTGAACTTTCGGCAATTTTACACTGTTGCATTGACCACCCTGTACAAACTGTATAAAACATTGTTCGTATTCGACGTGATCAAGATGTGAAAACGAAGGATTGGGCTATCGAACACTGAAAACAGATATAAAATCGCTGACGGCAATCAAAAGTTATGATGATTTTAGAAATCGTCTGAATTTGCTTGTCCCCTAGATTCTTTTGATGTGTACATTGAAAAATAATTCACCCGTGTTTTTTTATTCAGTCAAAAACCGTATCGTTTGGGCGTAATAAATAAATAACATCAACTAGTTCTGACGTCACAACGAGTTACCGCCTATACTGCCTGTGTAAATGACGTCAGAAATAGGCAGAATATAGGAATTTCGTTTATTTATTGCGGTCAAACATACGATTTTTGGCTAAATGAAAAAAGTACGGGTCAGTTATTTTTCCATATAGTTTCTGTTTCCGTCGAAAACAAAATATTTTTTTAAAAGTATAGCACTCCATTTCAAAATTCACCAAGGAGTGCACACGAACCCGCACGATGCTATACGATCAGTAAGCAATAAGCAGTAAGAAATGGAATTGGACCATTCCTTAATTCTTATTTCATACTGCTAAAGCTGGATTCATAGTTGCAGTAAGTTAAGAAATAAGAAGTAACAGTAAGAAGTAAGGAAAATAAACATGCGCAAAACAATATCACCATTCATAGTGGCAGTAAGGTATGCAGTAAGCGTTAGCAGTATGAAATAAGAATTAAGGAATGGTCCAATTCCATTTCTTACTGCTTATTGCTTACTGATCGTATAGCATCGTGCGGGTTCGTGTGCATTCCTTGGTGAATTTTGAAACTGGCGTGTGTATTTGAAGAAATGTTCGGGATCTTTTGCCTTTATTCACATGGATTTTTCCGAGCATATTTTTTGGAAATAAACTTTATTTCCAGAAAATAAGCTCGGAAAAATCCATGTGCTCTTATTTCCATGTAAACTTTATTTCCAGAAAATACGCTCGGAAAAATTCATGTGTTCGCCTTTTTCTATTAATGACTCGTGTTTTGAATCGTCTCGGTCTCCGTTGCTTTTTTTTTATTTGTCAAAACAGAGCACCCTGGTGGAATTTCCGCAATAGCTGCAGCTTCGTCGTCATCTATCAAATCCCTTATCAAAATTTCGGAAAAGACTCGTGGTAAAAACAACAACACAGAGGTTATGTACTCAAACTCAAAACCAAAATAGAGAAAAAGTGGACTCGGACTGTTAAGTGAACAGCTGAGCTGTCATATTATGGTGTCAACAACGTCAACTATTACCCATGCTTATTTATTACTTTTTGCAAACTCTGAATCATTTCATACTGCTTAACGCTTACTGCATACCTTACTGCCACTATGAATGGTGATATTGTTTTGCGCATGTTTATTTCCCTTACTTCTTACTGTTACTTCCTTTTTCTTAACTTACTGCAACTATGAATCCAGCTTACGCTTACTGCTTACCTTACTTCTTACTGTTATTTCTTATTTCTTAACTTACTCAAACCACACTCAAACTATGAATCCAGCTTTAGAAAGTGGATTCCGCGAAGTTTTTATCTGTTTGGGGCAATCGGCAATCAAGCATGTAGGAAGCAGCGGCACAGATTCGGCCAAAAGCTGGCCATAAGACTAGCCGAACATCGTTCACTGTTTAGTTCGATTCGATTATGTAGAAAGTAGGTAGTAAATCACAATTATTATGGATGTGATGTAGCTACCTGTACCTGACCTTATATTACTGGAGATCTGGGATTACTGGAAATCAAACTCACCTTTCGCTTTCTTCATCCCCATCATCTTCGGTAGGTAAGTCACTAAATCAGTAGTGTTGTGTTGTGTTGTGAGTGTAGTATGTAGTGTTTTTTGATTTGTAGGTTAGGTTCAGGGTTGTGCCAGCGGAGTTATTAATATTATAGCAGGAGTCTGTGACAGGAGGGAGCACTTCCCAGCTTTTGAGCGGTTTAAGTTAAAGTCGCGAAGGGGAAGGGGTATGCCAAAAAGTGCAATCCTCAAATCCGCAACACACGAATCATTTGGTTTGACTTTGGAACACCATACAGGGCTCAGGGCTCTATACAGGGTCCTGGACAGGGTCTATGCACTCCCCGTAAAACTGCCGCGGCAACGTTTTCGAGAGGTTGGCGTCTGGGGTTGAGCCGCGACTTCTCCTTCCCAGGTGGCGCCAGCGTCACTTTTCCCGCCCCTGATTGGTGATCTTTCTCGGCTCGACCGAGTCATACCTCAAGGTCACGAATCACGAACTCGATCACGAAACTCCCCGAAAAATCCGAATTTGCAGCGCGGCAGGGCAGGGTTACGCAAATACGCAGTCTATGAATACGCAGTGGCTGTGAGTTATTGTCAGAGCAACTACTTATAAACAAATTGTTCGCTTCATTTTCCAGCGTCCTTCTTTTGACCAAAAATACTAGTTGTTATAGCAAGTTTAGTGTCCATGCAAGTTATTCTGTGGATTAGTGTTGGATATTGGATGGTATGGCAGTATTCTAAGTGTAGTTTTTGTGCAACGTTTCATTCAACAAGTTTTAGATTCCCTTGCGTCCCCTGGGACCCCTCACCTAGGTGCGCATATCCCCCATCAAGCCCTCAAGTCAAACTAGGACACCCAGAGCCGGTTTTGAACTCAGCAGTAGACTCTTCTATGGCAGTAGGAACCTTCAGAACTTCAAAAGATGACTTTACTTCTTCCAGTTCCCATTACCTGAGTATCTACGACCCTGCTTGTGAAAATTGGAATTCATCTCAAAAATTTTCGTCTTTGCGTGGACAATTTGGTGAACCTCATTGTTGCCTCCGGTACAAAATAATTTTATTTGTATACATTTTCTTAATGAATGTTCGATTTTTACTAATATCAGGTTTTCTCAACCGTCCACAAAACAGGAAAAAAGTGATGTAGAAGCATTTTTGCTCTACTTTGTTTGTGCGAGGAGTTGCTAAGAAAATTCCCCTAGCAATTCCTTGCACAAACGAAGTAGAGAAAAAATGCTTCTACATCACTTTTTTCCTGTTTTGTGGACGGTTGAGAAAACCTGATATTAGTAAAAAGGAGCGAGAGCAAAATGCTTACATCAACAATAATTGGAAGTCTTCAATTCCAAACGGAAAATCTAGTAGGCACTTCTCTGATTAGTGCCCCTCCGTTGCACTGGGAGCGCTGAACACAGCTTAATTTCTAAAGCCAAGTTGCCGATCTAAGTTAGCGCAGCGTTTTGACATTCATAGTCTATGAACACCATGACCACAGAGAAATGACTCTATGATTATTCGGGAATAGACCGGAACGGGAATGAGGAAAGATCTGAGCCCACGATTAATTTTAGATTGAAACGACTGTATCCTTATCTGTCTATTTTTGAACTTGATTGGATTGAAATTTGAGTAATTATGCTTTTAAATTGTTTTCAACTCACTATAGGATACCCACAGTTCTACAACTCATTAGCCCAAGTTACAGCAACGAGGTTCTTTTCTTATTCCAGGAAAGTTCAACTTTCTTCAGCTTATGTTATGATCTATTTTGCTATTATAATAATAAATGACCTCCTTGGTTAAGGCTCTATTCTCAGCAGCCCAAAATTATTTTGAGGATTTCTCCCTGAAAAATTAAGATAAAAACTCATTTTTTAATACAGTGTACCGAGTGTATCACTAAATTTGATACAGAAAGTTTTTTCGATTGTGTGAAAAAAATATTTGCGGTTCATGACACTTAACGGCCACTCGCAAATCGAAACAAAAAAATAGGCAAATTACTCAGAACGGCGTGTGGAATGATAATACAAAATACAATTCGCGGAATATCCAGAAATTTTTGAAAAAAAAAACAAAGAAGGAACAACGCGTTCAAAGAACAGTATAAGTCTCTAGATGTTATTGTATTGTTGGTTGCCTACATCACTTCAGTGGAAAATTAGAGCAGGTACGGGGTACAGTGACTCATGATGACTTACCAACAAAACAATGTTGCGCAATGTTGTGCTTAGGCCTAAGATAGGTACCGCAAAGAAGAGCAGTGCGACGTAAACAATTCAACTGCAAAGAAAGTATAACTGTGATTGTAGTTTTTCCGTCGGTTGGGACAAATCATCGTAAGAGTACAAGGCAGCAGAGTTTGTTTCGTGGTTGTAGAAAGTGTTTACAATGTAGCCGTTAAGTCTCATGGACCCAATATTTGTTCCTTTTGTTGACAACTATTTTCAGAAAACGGCTATGTATTCAATTTTCTACGTATCTCAAAATTATAAAAGAGTTGATAATTTTTCGTTTGTCAAAAAATGTCCCAGCAATCCTTCAGAAACTTTTCTGTGTTTTAGGGCTATTGGGCTTCTAAAAAAATGTGGGGTAATCCAAACGGAAACAAGGTGGACAAACATTCAATAGAATCCCATCAAAATCTCTATATCTCTTCATATTTATTTTTGAGGGGAAAATATTGATACCCTGCGTTCACAACCTTGAGGAAGAAAAATTTCAGTTGCGTAACACCTGTTGTATGGTATAGTAGTTACTTACCTAGGTATGGGTAGATTGTTACCCGAGCTGTTACCATTGTACCTACATATAAAATATTTTGCTTATTTGCAATCCTTATGTAGATAATAAGGAATATAGCCCAGGAATTTTAGTATGAAAATTCTGAAAGCCCGGAACGAAATCGCATAAAGCTGGATTCTGCAAAATTCAGAGGAGTGCATATGAAACGGCCACCACTGTAGCATCCGATCCAAAAAATTCAGAAAACAGTTCAAATGGTATGCCTTTTATGATTTGACAGTGCAAAATATTTGTTTTATTATGATGCTTCTGAGCACCGACAGTCAACTTTTGTTTTTCAAATGACAACTATATTTTTCCATTTTTTTTCGATTTCTCACACTTCTCTGAATATAATGATGCATCAATATCACACTTTTTACTAACAAACACAAAGAAAAAAAAATCAAATTCCAAAATTTTCACACATCAGATTACAAGCGTGTTATAAATAAATAAATAAATAAATAAATATTGTTTATTTCTCTTCAGACCGGTTCACAGCATGAGAAATTGTCACAAAATATCACAGAAACATTTCAATCAATAAATGAATCACAGTCTAAGTATTCTTGGATAGAATAGAAATTATGAGCTAAAAGCATTGATTTAACATGTCTTTTGAAAGAGAGATGGCTTACAATTTTCTTATACGGTAATGGTAACTTGTTAAATATTTTAATAGCCATTATAAATGGCCCCTTGGCGGAGCTGCTCAAACGGTGGTGAGGTATATCAATTTTAAAATTCTGTCTAAACTCATAATTATCATTTGTACATCTTAGTGAAGTAAAACTATCTCTGTTTTTGTGAATATATAAAACACAGCTTAAAATGTATATGGACGGTACAGTTAAAATGTTAAGTTCCTTAAATAAGGGTCTACAAGTGCTTCTCTGACTTTTGAAGCATATAGTTCTTATGATTCTTTTTTGTGCTATGAACAGATCAACAACACGGCAGCTGTGACCCCAGCAAAGTATTCCATAGTTTAGAATTGAATGTACATATGCAAAGTAATAGGTTTTCAAAATGTCAAATTTCAAATTTCAAATGATTTATTGTTTTTTGAGAAAAATAAAACTCTCATAACAATTGTAGAACAAGATATCACCGTTAACACTAATACTAATACATTTTAAAACAATACTGGTACACAAACCGTTCAACACATTTTAAAAATATCACGTCATTCGTTAAAAGCGAATGAGCGAAGCTTAAGCATAGCCATGATGTAATGTCCTAGCCTCTTAGCGCCTCTCTGGTCAATACCCCTCAAACAAACAATCAAATCGTCAAACGTCCTCAGCCCCGCAGGAAGAAGAGATCTGCAGCTGCGGTACAGGGGACATTCAAAAATCAGGTGATCAAGATTCTCGTGGCAGTGTAAATTACACAACGTACAAAATTCAGAGGTGTTTATGTTATAAGTATTTCCATTGAAAGAAAATTTGAGCGAAAAGTTATTGGCAAGTCTCATTTGTGCCACAAATCAAAATGTCACTATCAACCCTGTCACGTAACTGCCACAAGACAAACTGTGAGACTTTCAGTTTTTTCACCACGTTTTCGACATGTCCCGTCCAAGATAGCTTGTAATCCAGGGTGAAGCTCAAAAACTTTACTGATTGATTTTGTACTACGCTCTTACCATCAACGCGCACCAAGAGACTAGAATCAACCGTTTTATTGGAAAAAACAATAAAATTGACCTTGTCCTTGTTCAGCTTCAAACCGTATCCAAACCGGTGTTCTGGAGCAGCTCCTCCACCAATTTAGCCGATGTGTCCTACCCGCCTGATATTGATATTTCCATGTGAATCAAATGGTCTAAACCATCGCGTATGCTCTCGAATGCACTAAAGCTTCGCAATTCATAACACCGTGTTTAAACGGTCTAGAAGAACCGCATGTGCTCTCGACTGCACGAGAGAATCGATACTCTTGAAATATTCTCATTTCTGAGGTGAGGCGAATGTCCGAGGAGGATCACTTCATGTGTTGGCTTGTTAAGTTTCACATATGCCACCTGTGGCTGTTAAGATAATTTACTATCGATCTTGCGTGGTTTAATGCTAACTAATCTAACTCAGATAGGTAGGTAACTAGTGCTTGCGAGTACTTGAGGTAAACTTTGTTTAATGCATAATTAAGTCGGTCATTTATTTGCAGTCGCATTCTCTTCGTCGAAGTAGAAGCCTCTGAATCTATAAATTTCTCATTATATCTACCTATAATACCTAGGTACCTACTTGCAATGCCTGCATCCCTTTAATGTCAACTTTATCATAGGTACCCATACAACCAAAGGAACCAGCAGTGATAGGTAGCAATAATTCATACCGGCCGACATAGGTACATATAAATATATTTCAATAATTCAGAACTTTCGACTGCAACTTTGCATCAGCATCGAGATCGAGGACAATTTTAAAATCCCATTTTACGAGTAGAGGGTAGGTAGATACCCATATACCTACGTTTATAATAATTATCATGTCCTGCATGAAATATGGATAAAAGCTCGCCCACTGCAATTCATCAGAGCTGCTTCCATGATAGCCAACAATTTTTATAAACTCGTTTCTAGTCATAACGGCGTTTAAAAACAAAACGTTTGGTTAATTGATGCCACTATTGATTATATCGTCATAAAGACGAGTAGGCAGAATCAGATCGAATAGTTACGTATTGGTTTGTGTTTTTGTGCCCCGCTCTGCTAAATAGGATTATGCCGGTTGATAATCCTTATCCATTGCAGGTAACTGTCATTATAGTGATGTACGATTGCGAGGACAAAATTTCTGTCATCATTTTTTTTACATTCAGAAAAAGTGGTATAGCCCTGTTTTATTGTAATTATTAAGATGATCTAATTGAGGATCTTGTGATGTGGTGGTCAGAGCGTTCGACCGCCAGTCAGTGGGTTTGAGTCCCACTGTGGGTACTGTTGGAACACACAGGGGTTCGGCAAAATTCACCGGCGTCGGTGTTAGGCCTCGTTGCGGAAATAGGTCGACGTTAAATAGACGAAAAAAAAAGATGATATGATTATTGATATGATTGCTGGCCCCGTAATGAATAAGAATATCTCGAAGAATATACAATGTGAGTTTTTAAGCTAAATCGCTATTTTGGAAATGAAACAATTGACGTCCGAAAAGTTACGCTTTGCAACGGTACCTTGTAAAAACGTCTGTGGTTGCACCACAATACTTTATTGGCGAGTATCCAATGATCTACTTGGGCAAAATTTTGGTTCAAAACGTCAGTGGGAAAGGCAGACCTGATTGAACACTGAAAAGAAAAAACAACCAGCTAGCATCCTCGAAAACAAACTTACTTATATTTACACACTACCAAATCAAGAATCAATGTGGCTCAAGAAGTCTCAGGCGGTGCAAAACCTCAACCTCAAGGAATTGAAATTGAATTCTTAGGTACATGTTGGTATTTGCTAGTATGTCCAGTCAACATTGCAAATGAGGTTGCAAAAAAGAATAAGTACCTACCCTTCTAGAGCTAAATGAATTCAATTTCGATGTCAACTGTTTCTAAGATTGCAGTTCACAATGACTTTGGATGAGAAACGCAAGTGTATATAGGTATAAACCCTTTGCAAACGACATTTTAATAATTATTAGTTCAAAAACTGCAGATCTATCTTACGAAGCTTGTGCGACAGCTTAATTATGACTTTTAATTGTGCACCTTCCGACTCGATTTCAATTATTTTCTTCTGACTCTCCCAGACTCTCGCTTCTCTGGGCTCCATCAGCGAATTGTAAACTTCACTTATTGCAATAATACTAGCGTTAGCTAACCAATTATTTACGCAGCTCCACATTCTATTCCTTTACCTTTAATAAGCATCGGACCGTGCAGCAAACGAACCTTAGCCGCCCAGTTAATATAAACATAAACAGAACGTTTCTCGTGATAAATTTAGCGGAAGACTCGCAGCAAACAAGGCCAAAATTCCCTATCCCTTACACCCTCCAGAGAGTTGCAGAATGCCTGGTTCAAAGACATAGAGCAGAGGCGTATGTGTGGTGATGTAACAAACCCAATTACGCTTTCCTTGCAGGATTCCTTAGCGAGTTCCTTAGCCTAGTTTGCATATTATTTCTAGCTATGTTTATTGCATTTTAATGACTATACATAGGTATCACATACTCACATAATTACTAATTAGGTATTACATATAGCAAATGTACATGTTAGACTTGCATCTACGAGCGCAATAATTGTATTTCTTGTTTTGGCAAAAGACGCAGGAGGACATAATCAATTTCACTGCTTTCTGCATTAGAGCAAGCTATGAAAAAATTGTGTTGTGTTGGTACGAATGATACGATGACAAGAAGATGCCAGCCAGTTGTCTACACGTGCAATTCTTAATGTGAAACCGAGTGTGACACCTTGTCACCGTGTTGAGGTATCATGTACGCGAAAGTGAAATTTTTTAAGCCTACGCCAGGAATCGTTTGTTTCTTTGGAGTGCTTTGCAGTGTGAACCTTGAGGGACATTGTTTTTACTGGTTGGTGGGTCTCCGCCAAGGTTATTAGGTTTCTGGCGGCTACTAATGAATGATGTCGAAGATCGGCAGGATCCTACTCAGATAAAAAGGCCCACCGACCAAAAGGCTACATCTGATGCACATCACTGGAGTAGTAAGTACTAGGTAGGTACCTACTGTACTAGCTCTAGAGATACAGCCCTTCAAAGTTGGAAATGAATAATCGTTATTTCGCTAAAATTTTGAACCGTTCAACCCATTTGATTCAAAATAAAACCAAAGGTTCACTGAAATTATCTTCTTTCTGATAATCATAACATGTTTCATGAAAAAGTTCCAGGGGCGTAGACATTAGGAGGTGTCTCTACTTTTCCCCCTTATTTTTCACCCCCTTTTTTTTTTAAACTGTTCGTAATTTTGAATTCTACGTTCAATTCAGCAGGAAAAGTCACTAATGCAAAATTTTGATTGGAGGCTTGGTTAAGGAGATATTTGAGTTTGAAACTTTGGAAAACATCCGGAAATCACCACTTTGGAGAGCCCAAATTGTTTTTTTCCTGAAAATTTCTCTTGTTTTGGAAAAAATGGTGGTTCATCAACTTAGAAATTTTAGAAAACCTATTTCAGCTGAAGAATCATGAGTTTTTTTAGATTATAATTTTTAGACCTTTGAAAGTTGTGCTTTTGAGATGTTTTCCAAACCTTCAATCGTAAATATCTCCCAAACAAAGCCTTCAATCAAAATTTCGCTAGACTGATTTTTTCTTCTAAATTGAACGTAAAATTCAAAATTATGAACAGTTAAAAAAAAACTATGGGGTGAAAAGTATGGTCACCTCCTAATGTTCACGCCTCTGAAGCTTTTTTATGGAACATGTTAAAATTGTTCGACAGGGAATAATTCCAGTGGACCTTTGGTTCTACCTTGAATCAAATCGGTTGAACGGTTCAAAAGTTATGCGGAAAAACGAATATTTATTTCCAACTTTGAAGGGCTGTATCTCTGTTATTAGGCATTTCTCAAAAATGTTTTCTGAAGAAAGTCCCCTCCATTTTTTATTCTCTATCGATCCTTGAATTTAATGACATAAAATTCGGACCACCCTGTATAGATTTGATTGGAAAAGAAAACTGGTATTAATCGGATTCAAGATTTGGATTAGAATGTTGAAGGTCAAATCTGAGGTAAAACCCTGGTAGATAATTATGTATAACGACGCGTGTACCATCGCGTGCAAAATAATCTGGTACCCCTGGTTGAAAAATCACCAAGGGATAACCCCAAAAAGGTCTCCAAGGGATAAATTGGCCGCACCCCAGGGGATACACCCTAGGGAGTACACCCCTGGGAATACACCCTTGGGAATACACCCTTGGGAATGCACCCTTGGGAGTACACCCTAGAGGATACACCCTAGGAAGTGCACCCTGGTGAATACATTCCTGGGAGTACACCCTTGGGTGTTTCACCTGGGGTTGCCTTTTCAACCCTTGGGGACCAAGATAACGAGAGAGATTCGTTCCTGAACAACACAGCACTTCGGGAAGCCTCCGAGATATTTTCCAAACACCTCCAATTTGATCAGAACACCGTAGACAGAGACCTAAGAAAAGCTCAGAGTTTAAGTCATAACAGAAACATAATTAACATAATTGAAATACCTACCTCGGGTTCCACCAAAATTTTAAGAGCAGATTGAATCTATCACGCTGATAGTTGCTATGCACCAGCCAATAGGATGGCCAGTTGCTTAGTTACTATCAGAGTGATAAAGTTATCACGCTGATGAAAGTTTGGTGGAACCCGAGGCTAGAGTTATAATTACCTAGATATGGTGTTTGGATGTCTTTATACGGGAACTCGGCAACTGTTAGAGCTATATGGAAAAATGAAAGACACCTTCTCTATCTTTTTTCTATTTTAATAGGCTTATGATGCTATTCAAAAAGAAATTTAAACAAGATGTATAGCGCTATATCGCCAGTCCATTATGAGGCTAATGCTTGTTTTTTCGGGCCAAGTCCTTGGTTTGTTTGGCTTCCCTTGCAGCAGTCTTCTGAAAGAAGAAGAAGAAACAAATAACAAAAGTCACTATTAAAATACTGTCTATGTTTAATACTGGTATTCGATAGGTACCAAATTAAATATTATGAATTTGAGTAGTATGATCAAAAGAATAAAACATTATCAAAGTTCAAACTTTGGTATTCATACTCCCAGTAGGTAGGTACTTACTAGGACCGTGAATCATGCTGCTGTCGTCAATTACCTCTTGAATGACTTGAGTGGGTTTTCGAACTCTTTAGGATAATAATAAATTCTGGAGTTCCTCTTCGGAGCCTACAAAATAAAAACAGAGTGGCAGTATAAACGGTGCAACGAAAAATGTATCATAGAACATTGCAGAACAAATTCACATCAATAACGGTACTGACGCGGCCACTACAGCGTTATAAATTGAATAATAAATAGATTATTAATTATTATGACCTACCTGATGGTTATTCCTAATAATACAAAGGCACACAGCGCAGGTAGGGTGAAGCTTCGTTAAACGGGTGATTCACAGGTAGCGTACATACAGGTAAAAATCACTGCACACAACTGGTAAACAACTAAACTTTTAGTTCCCATAGTGCCATAGTGGCGTGGTGGCGTCTCATTTGCACTTCCAGACGCAGCACGTATATTGGCGGGTGACCGTACGTGATGGAAAAGGATGGAACACGAACACACGAACTTGCCAAAGATGCCCGCTTATGCCCGTCAGTGTGGTCAACTTGGAGATGGCGCAAAAATTGAAAGCGGTTCTGAGAAATAGGCATGAGTAACACTTTGATGAAATAGCTACTGCTGTTGCATATTATTTCATGCATGTTTTCTTTAGATAGCCCCCACTATTTAAATGAGTATCACCTGTTGAGTGAGTATCATCACAATAATAATAGTAATAATTATAATGATGATATTTGGCGGAATTTCAACATGATGCTTGTTCACCGCATAAATGTCATTGATGGATTTATTCTATAAAAGTTCAAATTTTCATTAGGAACAACGCATATCGAACAAAACTGAATTGACTTTCCTATTATTTTGTCACGAAGGCCGAGAATGTTAGGAAACAAAGAAACTCTCCCTTGCATCCAGGCAAGGGTGTTTCACTAAGAGGGAACAGAAAAACTCCCTTGTACCCAAGGGTGTGTCACCTAGGGAACAGAAAAACTCCCTTGCACCCAAGGGTGTGTCACCTAGGGAACAGAGAAACTCCCTTGCACCCAAGGGTGTGTCACCTAGGGAACAGAGAAACACCCTTGCACCCAAGGGTGTGTCACCTAGGGAACAGAGAAACACCCTTGCACCCAAGGGAGTGTCACCTAGGGAGTACGCATAAACCCTATAAGCAAGGGAGTACCCCCTTGTATCCTAGGGAGTACCTACTCCCTTATTAGCACCCAAGGGTGCAAAGGGGACATTTCCACCAGGGACAGTGAACCCTCGCCCTCGAGCCGACCGTGCTCAAGTGACTGAAGTTATTGACAGACGAGTTGACCTATGAGTCCTGTACCACATATTATTTTGCACGCGATGGTACCTACATTGGTTTCTATGTAGGTTTGATTTGACAGGAAACCTGGTACCTACATAGTACCTGTCAGAAAATCGAGATCAGGAACTCGCAGACTAGTAAAACACAGTTTTCATCCCCACTTAGCTGGCGGAAAGTGAGTATTTTCGTAACGGAAATGTGTGGTGGTGAGAGCCCGATTTTCCCCTTGGCATTCATTTTCCGCACGCAAATGAGCAGAAGGTTGATGCGTGTATGAAAGAAGAATTTCATCAAAATTTTGAACTTCCGCTTGTATTTTTGTTGGTGGCTTAGGTACAATGAAATGAGTTCGCCAGAAGTTTTCTAGTTTTTGTTTTGTTATTCATCTGGCTGGAAATTACCGTGGCGGTACGGCAAGGGTACCTACTTCTCTGAAGTCTGTGTCTGAACATATCATTTGTACCATTTCTATTCTCTCTGCTTGTGTCGTATTTTGACTTGAATTATAGTAGCCTTTTCCGTGCTGTCCATAGGCTTGTGGGAACGAAAAATTGAATTCAGATCAATCGATAATGGAGTATTATACTAAAAAAAATTTTTGATTGAAATGGAAACTACATTGGAGAATAATTGACCCGTGTTTTTTTATTCATTCAAAAACCGTATCGTTTGGGCGCAATAAATAAATAAAATCAACTAGTTCTGACGTCACAGCGAGTCACCGCCTATACTGCCTGTGTAAATGACGTCAGAAATAGGCAGAATATAAGAATTTCGTTTATTTATTGCGGCCAAACGATACGATTTTTGGCTGAATAAAAAAATACGGGTCAGTTATTTTAAAATATAGTTTCTGATTCCATCAAAAAAAAATATTTTTTCAGAAGTATAATACTCTATTTTATAAAAAATTTCGTCATCCAAAACGGAAGATTCTGTACCGGACAATTTCAATTCAATTCAATCTAATTTATTGTTCTTCAAGAAAATACATTCCTATAACAAGAACCTGACAATACATTGGAGCAAGCAGAGGTTGCTAGTTTAGAGCTGTTGCTACCGAAATCCCGCCAAGGCAAGAGGAGTAGGTACCGACGACGCCAAGGAGAGATGCTTATTAAAGCTGAAGTGATACTTTACGCACTTGTTAGGAAAATAACTGTACCATCAGTGCCTGTTTGTATAAAATTCGTTCGACAATAAATTTCAGATACAAGTGAGTTAGGTTATTCTACCAGGTCTGAGTAGATACAAAATAAATTAATAAATGGTAAATCTGTGTCAATCAGTTCATTACCAGGTTTTATCAGAATGAACGGGATTTTTTCAGTAGAGCATACTTACACTCTCAGATTTGGGGTAGGTGCCACGTTCCAGACACTAAACATGAATTTATCATAATTGCTACTCCTTGCACTTAGTTTGCATGCAGTAGATAGGTACCTGTCGAATGATTGTTAGTAAGAAAGGTAACAAGATATATCCCGGAATCAATCTGGACGGGGACTTCTTTAGGTACTCTCGAGGACCGCTGCATCCTTATTGACGAACATGTCAGCTTAAGAACAATTATGTAAATGAAGTACATGCAAATGGATTCGCACAGATACGGGGACGTTTTCTGAATGCAAATGAGAAAAATCTTAATTTTTTATTTCTTGGATAGGCAGCAAGACGGGACGGGACTTTTCCCCTAGTGCCGCAATAAAGTGATTTGCGCACCCGAAATTTCATTATGCGAACTTTGAAATTTACGGTTAAGAATTTGCATAGTGTTTATCGAGATCGAGTCAAAACACGTGTTTGAAAGTTTTTTTTAGAAGCTTCCATTTCGGTGTCGTTGGAAAAAAATTCAGGCCTTGCTTCCGTAAAAACCAACACGCTTCATGGAAGCGTAGATGCTTGAGCAGGCAAGTGAGTATAGCTTTGTATTTTCGTTTGCGTAAAAGCTTATATTGGTGATACTGATTGAATCAATGCCGGAGTTTCTTTGAGACCGCCATCAGGTAGATACGTACGGAAAAATGACTTGTTTCCTTCTGTTCATTCCATTTGAATAGGACGCAAATAGAGTACCAACGGAACTCGCATGCAGAGGCCTCTTTTGCATTTTATTTGAGCGCCACAGTGAATAAATCACATATCGTTTGTTGTGATTTCGCAGAGTTTTCAGCCTGATGAGTAGCTTTATCGAAAAAGGATGGAACGGTAAGAAAAAAGTTATGAAAGATCCAAGCGGTCGCGAATGGGTCATTATTGAGGTATGGAGCGATCAGAATAAAAAGCTCTTTCAGAAACCGAACACGTCGTTGGACTGCAAAGCCTTCGCATTATTGTCGATAATATTCATGAACCTCCCAAAGGGAGGAATTCATCAATGACGCGATTGCACCTATTCCATTTTCTCACAACTTGCAAGTAAGAAATCAATAATTATTATCAAACAAGAACTAAAAAATTTCGGATCAAAAACGTTTGGAAAAAAAACTTCACCTCACGTCCTAGTTGCAGTTCACTTTAATCTAATCGAATCTTTACAAAATTGTCAACTCAAACATCTCAACTTATTACATACATTCATCAAAATGGCACGTCGAATCAGAATTTAATTGGTTATCTCTTTATTCTTAATTCTATAATCCTTACGCAGCCTAAAAATAGATGATATAATGACATAGTCGAAAAACGTTAAAACTATCGGCAGTCTATGTTACAATATTATAAGTGATTACGGACCCTACTAGACGTTCACTAAGTACGATTATTTCAATAAATACTTCAGTAATCCTGATGGTACGTCCTGCGTGCATGCAGCAAGAATTCTCTCTTTATTGAGCAACTTTGGTTGAGTTTCGTAAATCCCGCGCACTAACTCAATAAAATGTTCGTGGATGAGGAGAAACGATGTGGGAGCGACCTCTGGCGGAGGAAGGTGTTGCAATGACGCCAGGATTCTACATCTCCTCCTCTTCGCTGAAGGACGATTCCACGGCCTCGTAAACCATGCTGAATCCTTTGCTGACGAATGTGTCGTCGGAACGGAACCGGACGAGGAGAGCGTCCTGAGGCGAGAAAATGTCGAAAGGTTTCTGAAATCAAGCAAGGGATTTAGTCCGTCATTTTTTGCATTTATGTTGCAACTGAGTTGATGATTTCTTTTTAGAGTTTTCAAAAAATCAAAAAAAATATTACGCTTTCAGTGTAGGTATATTGAGTAAGAGAAGGTGAAACTCGGTAGCGTTTGAATTGTGGATTTTTGACACCTTTAGATCAGGAGTCGAGACTATAATTATTTTGTCAATTATTGCAGTGTAATAGGTGCTACAGGCGATACTTCTTCTTTTTGAGGTAGCCCCACAAAAAAAAAGTTCAACGGAGTTAGATTGGGACTTCTTGGTAGTGCGGGCGCTAAGAGCCAAAATCGGGATGAACCTTGCAAATGGTGATAAAAGCATGAAATTCGGTACACGTACTCAGAATGAGCCCCTCTTTTAGATAAAAGGTGGAGCCACGCCGAATTTTCACCGGAAGGGGGCTCGGGGGGCTCCTGAAAGTTTAAGGTGCTAGGACTCCCACCAAACGGCTTATCAGTTCGTTTTGACATTATGGATGTATTGTAAACATTGACGGCGTTTATCGTATTGTCCCGGGAATTCTTCAATATGAAAAAAAATAAGTTCTTCGGCAGATCACACAAATTTATTTTATTTCATTTTCATCTACAAAGAATTAATAAGGAGATGTGCAACACGTTGATTCCCACAATTTCGTATCCTCTGAATTCGTTTGTGGAGCCAAAATTTTGATGGTGTATCTTCTTGGAGAGGGGCATTCCAAAGAGTAAGCTATTTTCAACACTTAGTTCAAACAGAATTTTTTCAATGTTCTGAATCGAAATTACTGAACTCCTTCCAGCAATGCATACCCTGAACCGTTCTTTGGAAGTACCGCGTGCGATTGAACGTGGAGTAAGTCCTGAAACACCGTCAGAATTTTTCTTCTGTGATGCTACGCTCCACTCTCCACCGGGGCAATTAGATTCCTACACAGCATGCGCGGAGTGTATACACGACGCAGGGTATTTTCTCGGTTCAGTCAAATTTTTCATGATTGAAATTGTGTCATAATATTGAAATAACGTGTATACACTCCGCGCATGCTGTGTAGGAACCTAATTGCCCCGGTCGAGAGTGGATAGTAGCATCACAGAAGAAAAATTCTGATAGTGTTTCAGGACTTACTCCACGTTCAATCGCACGCGGTACTTCCAAAGAACGGTTCAGGGTATGCATTGCTGGAAGGAATTCAGTAATTTCGATTCAGAACATTGAAAATATTCTGTTTGAACTTAGTGTTGAAAACAGCTTACTCTTTGGAATGCCCCTTTTCAAGAAGATACACCATCAAAATTTTGACTCCACAAACGAATTCAGAGGATACAAATTTGTGGGAATCAACGTCTTGCACATCTCCTCATTAATTCTTTGTAGGTGAAAATAAAATAAAACCAATTTGTGTGATCTGCCGAAGAACTTTTTTTTTCATCATGAAAAATTCCCAGGACAAGGCGATGAACGTCGTAAATTTTCACGATATATTCATGAGTTTCTTTTTAATTGATAAAACGAACTGATAAGTGGTTTGGTGGGAGCCCTAGCACCTTCAACTTTCAGGAACCCCCAGAGCCCTCTTTGGGTGGAAATTCGGCGTGGCTCCACCTCTTATTTAAGAGAGGTGCTTATTCTGAATATATGTACCGAATTTCATGCTTCCATCACCATTTGCAAGGTTCATTCACCTAGTGCCCCCACTATGGAGGCCAAATCTGATGTCCCCCCGTTGGGAAATCACCTTTCCGGGAAATGCCTTTTGAAATACGCCTCGATCTTACCCCAAACCCCATTGGACTTCTTCTTGTGGGGCTACCTTGAAGAAAAAGTATTCGCTACAGCACCTCCTGCGCTGCATAATTTGAAAAAGATCATTTGGGAGAAATAATGACTCTATATTCCAGTTGCCGTGGTTGTGTGACCGAACTCTGGAGAAGTTTAGGTCCCGATTTGAAGACGTGTACGACGTACAACGTTGCGCCAAAACGGAAGACGTCTTGACGATGCAGTCTTTCAAACATAAATTTCCCAAGCTTTCAGGCTAGGGTTGCTTCAGAAAAAAATGAATAGGTATAAAAATTACTCCCTCACTCACCGATTGTTTTAAAACCGGCGTGACTTTTTGGACACCTGTAGATTATTTTTCGCATTTTGGTTGTTGGCAAAAAATGCTATGATATATACCTACAATTTGTCACAATACCACAGATCTTTATTTTATTTCACAAGAGAATATTTACACGCTTCTATAATTATACCTATGAAGACGGGAGACAAGAGGCTCCCGAAACTGCAGTCAGACAGTTTTTAAACGTTTTGTGAGAGACTGCCTTTCATTTATATTTTTACAATTCTACATTTACCCCACTGTGAGCAATGACGGATTACATTGATTTTATTGTGCATTAAAATGCGAAGCAATTCTTGATAAACCCATAGGCCGAAATTGAGCGAAAGCCTGAAGACATCGACAGGCAGCTATCGACAGGCAGCTAAGTAAACCCTTTTGCCTACATTTGCTTTTCTATGCACATGAAAGTGATAATTCAAAGAATAAAATTGAAGGCAAAATCTACTTTTAGACTTGAGGCAGGCTACTCTCGAATTGTCGTGTTAAATTCTTGAACAACCTTCAAAATTACTCACAAGATAAGTTTTGTCGTAAAATGAGCTTCTCAACAAGAATAAAATTGTCTAAATGGAATCATCTTTCCAAAGTATTATCTCTGTAAAAAAAGGTGAGACTAACTTTGGCTGCTATTTTCCAATAGGCAAAGCAGTTTTCGCCGGTGCCTACAATGCTCAAAAGTACATGTTTAAAAAATATAAAAAACGCACATGTTAAGTTTTATATCTCTACCTATAGAGTGCACCATGTTGCATAATCCTCCGGACTATCTATAAATTCTGCGACAAAAAATCAAATAAATATGACGAATAATAATTATTGTTGAACACCGAGTTCAACACTGACGCATGCCCTTTGTACATGGCTGAAACGATATTATCAGTTATTAAAAGAAAACCAAATTAGAGTAGGCTGGGCATCCCAGGACGCTGGGTCACTCTTGTTTATGAGACATTTTTTGACTCTGTTTCTGACAAGATTACACCATGTATTAGGCTCACACTATATGAACCCAGAAATCAGTTGGTGCTTTAAAATAGCCCGGGTTGGAGATCTCTAATAACTTCAGGAAAAAAATTCTCCAAAGATTTTAGCTTCTAGTGCTGTAGTTAGCCACAGAAATATATTTCCGTTCAAGCCGTTGAATCTTACCGTGGTTCCGCAAAATTTGCCGTAGGATGGCGCACTGGAGTCAATCCCGCTGAAGATTTCCACAGAATCATATCCGCAGTCTTTTTCCTCCTCCAAGTCGAAAGTCAAGAACGATAACCTCACGTTGTATCCCGCAGTCGCTTTTATCGTCCAGTCGCAGTCCGCTCTATTGTCGTAATTGGAGCTGCCAAACTTGGCGTGTGAATAAATGTGCTTTTTACTTTTTGTTGCTTGAAGAATCCCACCGCAGACGGCAGTGTGAGTAGCCCAGAAACCCTTGCGCTGGACCGAAGCATCAGACTTGAACGTCATGTACAGCTGATTGCCGGAAGAAACAATCAGGTGAGGTAACTTGGAACCGCAAAATTTCCCCAAGGTATGAGATTCAGGCGAGGGGCCGTCGTAAAAATCTACGTGATCGTAGTAGCATTCCTGATGCGGTTCGACCTCGAAGAAGAGAAACGAGATGCGAATGCGATGGCCCGGGGTAGTCTGAAATTGCCACACGCAATCCTTTCTCGCCGGGTAATAGTCTGGGTAGTTTGGACTGCCGATGCTGCCGAAAGACGAAGATATTTCGTACTTGCAGTCGCCTTCTTTGCAGTCGCGGCCGTTTTCGTGAAGCGTGAAGCCATTGTGACAAGTGCATTTGTATGAACCCAAAGTGTTGACGCATTCATGTTGGCATCCGCCGTTGTTGACCGAGCATTCGTCCATGTCTGCATGAATAACTTTAGTCACTATATTCAGACACAATTATAATAAACTACCTGTGAAGAAGACAGCAGCGAAACCTGTCTTTTGCACGCTAATATCCGAGCTAAACATTATCCTCATCACGTTTCCTTCTGAAATTATAGGCGTTGGCGCTTTGGATCCACAATACACCCCATGCCGCTTGACCTTTTCATCGCCCAATTTGCTAAAAACTTCCAAACGGTCGTAGTCGCATTGTTGCTGTTGAGCGTGGTGCATGTTGTTTCCTTCCAAGTCGAAATGCGTGAAATTGAGCGTGATTCGGTACTGAGGCAGTGCAATTATTTCCCAAACGCAGTTTTTGTTCAGTGGATACAACTCTGGGAAAGACGGAGATGTGATGGTGCCATTGGGAGCATTTATCAACCCACCACATGCATCTGAAACAAAGAACGCTATTGAAAAAGCCTAATGCGAAGATCTAACAATGACTAACCTTCGCAGTTTTTCCCATCTGAATGTAGCTCGTAGCCGAGCTTGCACGTGCATTCATAACTTCCTAACGTATTGACGCAGTCCTGCTTGCATCCATGTTCAATCAGTTTACATTCATCGTATTCCTTCATAATTGTAGCTGAAAATCCTCCTTTTTGTACTGATCCATCAGACACAAACTTGACCAACAAGTGATTAGACGTCGAAATAATATCCACGGGAACTTTATAGCCACAGTACACGCCGATTATAGGGCTGTCTGGAGTGAGACCATCTTTAATTTCTACGTAATCATAAACGCAGCCGTCGTGGTTTTCTACTTCGAAAGATTGAAACCTCAACGCCACTTGATAGTCTTGTGGTACAGTAATTTTCCAAATGCATTCCTTGTTGGGTTGGTATTCTTCGGGGTAGTTGGGTGATTCCAAATGGCCTTCGCTGTCGATCATCAGCTCACCTCCACAAATTGCTGGAAATAATTCATCGATTATCGCGCATGAACTTGACAATGGCTTTTTAATTATCACCTTCATAACTAGCCGTGAATCCTCTGTGTCCGCCGGGGTTCATGGCTACGTAAGAGATGAGCATCCTGCTTCCGGTCGATTTGATCGAATCTAACTTTCCGGTTCCGCAGAATTTACCTAGCAATGGAGATTTGTGCCAATAACCATCACGAATTTCAATGAAGTCGGTTTTACAATCGGCGGATTTTTCTATGTCCAAGTCGGTGATGTTGAACACAATTTTCTCACCATGCGTCGCCGTTATCCGCCACTCGCATCTTTCTCCTCCTTCTGGAGCGTTATGACCGAGGTACGAAGGTGACGAAAACGAAGCGGAGTTGGCTTGATATGTGCGACCGCATTCTGAAATTCGAATCGAATAAAACTACGCCACTGGAACAGCGCCTTAAAGCTCATTAATTCGATTCATTGGCACTCTTCACCCTCGATTATGCGGTACTTACTCGGACACTTATAGAGAAGATTAGTTTGAGCTATGTCTCCCTCACTGAGACGTATTCTTTGTCCAATTTCGGGCCGCTTCCGATTGGGCACGTCAATAGGCTGGATGGTGTCCAAGTAGGTCCCTTTCGAGAACGTGTTCCTGGCGTAGTGCATTATGGAATCGTAATCGTATATTAAGCCCAACGAGTTGACTTCCTCTTCGTTCAGTTTATTAAAGTTATACTCTTGACCTGAAAACAAACAGAGGATGGCAGTCAGTGCTTCCTATGTTGATGTTTCTGGCACTATCATGTCATTATTATTAGATTTATGGTGGCTTAATTGGATTTGGCTTTTTTGCCGGGATCGCCAGGCCATTGCATGCATGAAGTGGGACAAACGTGACTGAAATTCGATGCTCTGGATTAAACGGATCTTTTGTATGAGCGCTCGGGATGACGAAACCGAGAGTGACAGGCACTACATTAGTACATTCTGCTCTACTAGGTACTAGCTATTGCTGTAGCAAAAGAGCCGAAACCTACCACTCATAATATTTTCCCTGATGATATTGACGTGCTTATCCCTATCTGGCCTGGTATGTTCGTGCCAGAATCCAACCACGTGGCCCAGTTCGTGCACAACTATGCCGAATTTGTCGCAGTTTTTGCCAATGCTGATGGCCTGACCGCCGTTTCCTCTTTTCCCAACGAAAGAACAGCACCTAAAAAAGTTTGCAATTTAGTTCTCCAGTAGATAATTATTGTTACTAAAGCAGCAATCATTCCAGTTTTATTGATTCCAGAGTATCAGGCAAAAACGACCTTCAACTGCTGCATTGTTGTTTTTAATAAACCATCAAGTTAACAGAGATCACAAAATGATTATGGCAATTTAACGCCTATATACGCAAGAGAGTGCTTCAAAAACGACTAGAAAACATCGAGAAAACTCTTGGATATTATAAATCTTCATTCATAGTTTATTGTGGCTGCTCCATCCGACCACTATACAAGTGTTTCGTTATCATTTTTTCTATATAGTCCGTTTGTTCTTGATAGAACAAAGCAGCCAACAGCAAAGAATCAATTTCCGCGAGGGACCTCAAGTGGTCAAGAAAGTGGGCATATGATTTTCAAAATAGGTGATTCAGAGGATGGGAGGATGGATAGGAGGTTTGCCAGAGGATTGACTTTCTCCGAAGAATTCCGACCGATATCAAAAGTATATTGCATTGAGAGCCACGTGGTCATTTCCGAATGCGACATGGTTTATTCGGTTTTCCGGAGGCGTTTCTATCAAAATGAAACTTGCGCATTTTATAAATTCAAATATTGTGATAAATCCCACGGAATATTCATTTTAGGTGCGGTCTTGCTGCGAGTCGTAATTGGAGAAAAGATGGAATTAAGTTTTCCTGTGAGATGTTTTTCACCTTTGGCACCTTTTTTATGAGAGTTAAATGGTTGAAATTGGATAAGATTTGGTCCTTTCTCTTCACTATTACTTCACTATTTAATTTAATCTATAAAAACTCGAACAATTATTCAATCACAGTTAAATGGTTGTTCAATACAGGATGTCCCAGCTAAATAAAACAATCCAGCGTGATTTTCTCAGAAAATATCAAGGCAACAACAAAAAAAATTTCAATTGGGGGATGCCTGATCTTTTAGCTTTCTTTTGAGGGGGCGCCGATGCTTTTAGGTGTTCTAGTTCTCAAGAAAATGCAATTTGAATCGGGCGAGTCACAAGAACTCGGAAATTCATGGCCGACAAAACAAAATACTTCAGATGAAAAAAATCCTCTTCCTCTGGGCTTTCCATTGATGTGTCGCCGATGTCTGTACCTGGCTCAATAAGTCAGAAACTCTGCCTCAAAGTCCAGCAAACACAATAATCGGAATCCGTGACGTCACCGATCACACACTTGTTGATTTTAACACCAGCCGTTACTACGACTTTTTCACCCAACATACCTGGATTCACCATAGCAATAGGGTGATTGCATGAAATGCGTTCACCTGATCACCGGCAGGCAGCGCAAGGATCGAGAGTTATGTTTTGACGTTTGTTAGCGAATTCCATTGGGGCACATAACAGGTGTAAGGTGTAAGGCATTGTTAAAATGACTAGAAATCACAAACTCGATCTCGTAAACGCCGAATAAACGAGTATGTGAACAAAACACGTAAGAATGATGGTATTTATTGAGGTTAGCAGGTTAGTCCGGTTGACGTAGACTCCGACATGGATGAAACTTGACATATGACAATGACACTATTGACATTTTGCCACAAACTCCCTCTACATGCAATCGCCCTATAGTGCTGGCTGATATGAAAATCAACAAGTGTGTGATCGGTGACGTCGTTATGAATTCTGATTATTGTATTTGCTGGATTTTGAGGCAGAATTTCTGGCTTATTGGGCCAGGTACAAACAACGGCGACACATCAATGGAAAGCCCAGAAAAAAGGATTTTTTCATCTGAAGTATTTTGTTTTGTCGGTCATGAATTTTCGAATTCTTGTTACTCGCCAGATTGAAATAGCATTTTCTTGGGAACTAGTGCACCTACAAGCATCGGCGCCCCCTCAAAAGAAAGATTAAAAATCAGGCTTCCCTCCAATTGGAAAATTTTTTTTGTTGCCCTAATATTTTCTAAGAAAAACGCGCTGGATTGTTTTAGCTGGGACATCCTGTATTTTCCAACTTTTTTTTTCTATTTCCCGAGAGTTTTACTGTTGAAAATGCAAAACTGCCAAACTTTCAGTTTGGTTCGAAATATTCGTATTCCGTATCGTATTCTGTCAAATTTTTGCCAACTTTAGTGATGTTTTTGGCGAAACTTTTATTATATTTTTTTAAGTTACATTTCAGAATTAAATCGAATCTGTTGACATTCCACCAAACCTTTGTGATGTACTTTTGTTGCATATTGAAAATTGAACATCCGTTTCTGTTGTTGAGTTATTAAATAATGTCAAAGATTGGGCTTTAACAGCTTGTAATTCTTGACAGTTGACAGGTGGAGCATGACTTCGACATATCCTCAGTGGAGTTTTGAAGGGCTTGAAAATGAGTTCTTGCACGTCAAAATCCTTGTATATAACGAGATCATCTGTCAATTTCTTCACAGTCACACTTTTGTTTGACAGACCACGGCAAAAATCTTGTTTTCAACTTTTACCATGGACCCTGAGCGCATACCAAATTTTGGCGAGATCAGTTGAACCTGTTGAACTGCTGAATAAATCGAAGTACAAAGATCTTACGACACAGAAAAACACACACACACAGAACAAACAAAAATTTCCAACAGAATTCGATGTTTTAGGTTTTAGCATACAGAGATCTTGAAATAGCAATACAAATTTTTCACCATGCAATCATACATCATCATCCTTTCCGCTGCGATGAGAGATAACATACGGAGCTATTTTCAACTTCTTTCGGGTACTTTTGAAACGCACTGAGTCCTAGACTTGTAACGCGTCTATTCTGCAGCACCCTGTACCTACTACTTGCAGACAGAGACATACCCGCACGGTCTTTCGGTGAAAAGAATGTAGTTCGGATGCTCGTCCCTGTTGCGCTCCACGAATCTCACACACGTAAAATTTTCCCAATGACGCATCGCCTGCTTGAAAAGAGCCTTGTGGCCCCCGCTGAAATTTCCGTCAATCTCGTACGGAATCACCCCGTAGTCCCAGACGCGTTCCTTGCGGGCAGTGGCGGCCCTTGTGATTCGTCTGTGGAACTGCTGATTGGGCTCACGGATCGTCCTGTAAATGGGAAACCCCTCGCCTTCCTGCAAGGTCGAGCGCACCTTCCTCTTCATGTCGAAATTCGGCTCGAAATCGTGGATCGGAGTCTCTTCAGTCTGGTCTTCCGGAACGGTTTTCGTTGATGAGCTGTGAGACAAAGAAAAAAATTTGAACCGGTAATTGTATTTTGATAAACAGTTTACCTGCCGTGTCTCCGGTTGTGGTGCCTCTTGCGTTGTGTCCTTTCGGTGTCGCCAATGTGCCGTCTCCTATGTCGCACCTTGATCTTCGTTTCATCGTCGGTGGTTCCGTGGTTTTCTCCTTGAGATGCCCTGACTTGTTTGGCCTTGGCGTTTGGTACTTGAGGATTAGTTTTCAAAATCTGTCCATTTTTACGGATGCCGCCAGATGCGCCGGAGACGTTATCGAATGGATCATTGTAGCTTCTAGGCGTGACCACGACCGCAGTTTGTTTGGTTTTCTTTCTAAAAAAGTCAGTCAGACCCTCCTCCTCGATTTGGAGTCCTTCCAAGACCTCCTGTTTGTACTTCTCAACTTCCTCTTGCAAGAGCGAGTCTTTCAACTTTGGCTTCGGTGGAGGCAGTGCTATATCGCCCATAAACTCTCCTGCAAAACGAACAAGAAAAACTTAGACAGGGTGCAGCAATAAGTTCACTAACATCAGAATACTTAATAGTGGTGTAGTGTTTTGAATGATATGAGAGGTATGGGAATGCTTCTATTCCGAAATTAATTTGTGTGACAAAACAAGATAAGATAACGTGCTGTGCTCTACAGACAAGTTGTCTCAATCAGAAGCTGTTATCTATCGGCATGTCATGCTGCCTGCTTCCATTTGGAGGAATGACGTTGACATGTGGGTCTTGCGGGTCAGCTGCCAGCGCGATAAGCCTTAGATCAAGGGCGGGCATTCTGATTTGCACCTTGTTCAGGAGGGTCATTTTTGGGTTTTTAAGCTTACGCGAACATATTCAATAGCTCAAGGGTGGAAATTGTAATGAATAATAGGAGTCGAGCTAGGCAATTTGCTTTTCAATGAATTGGGGATGAATTAATGTGCACCTCGGGCATCTGGGTGCAGCAGTCAAGGAGGTAATATGGCTTCCACCGATTTGTGAAACGGTAGGCCATCAAACCCTTGTTAAGGTGACTACCCACTATATACCTAGTTTAGACATGCCTCTGTAATTTCATCAAGTGATAATGCAAGACTTTATTAACTGCGGCTTTTTGAAATCGATAACCTTGGCGCTCTGCACAAATCTGAGCGATGAGCTGCTTCTTGGAACTGGGGAACTACTTTTTTGTTTATGCAAAATAATTGTGAATAGGATATAAAAAATATTTCGTATAATCGCGAGAATTACGCTCAATTATTGAGGTTTAAAAATAACTTGAACTATCTGATGAAGACGAAAGACGTAAGAGGAAGGCCAAGCGTGTGCTTCTTTTGATACAATTATCGAAAATGTCAGAATAACGCTTAATCTCGAACATTCGCCAAAAAGCAAAATAAAAACAAATTGGCGATACTGCAAAAAAGGTCAATATCAAATTCTCCAACGATAACAAAACGCATAAGTTACAGAATTACTAAAATAATTTCACTTCTTGCATTATTCAAAATAGAACCATTGTAATCGGTTTTGCGTCAGTAGCTTAATATGCGTTCCTTGTAATAACTGCGCAGAAATAATTGAGTGCTCAAAACGTGTAACGAGGAATCAACTAGAAAAAAACAACCCCTCCACAACCACCCATTTTCCTTTTGCACCTCCTTTGTGTTCTCTTCACTAGAATACCCCCAGGGTCACCATGCATGGCCAATCAAAGGGTCAATTATCCAAACATTTCGTTAAACACCGACAACGGTAATGAGCTGCTAATTGGAACGTTCCTACCGACATGCAGGTGTTGCGGTGTGCGGCATTGATGTGCTCTGAACCTGTAAAAATTTTAAGCAGTGCCTATTATTATTATTATTATTATTATTATTGTTTACCAAAAAAGAAAAAATAACAGTTGTTTTCGCCAATTTCGATGGTTTTAGTAATTGTATGGTATATTGTCCCTTCTTTGGGTATATTCCGCCCCTTTCTCATTCCACTTAGCATTCTGCAATACCTGCTCCTTCGCGTCGCACACAGACCCGAGCACAGACCATTCTGTGCTAAATGATTACGAGACCAAATACGTTACACGTTACACACAAAGGTAACACGAGCCGGTATGCTACCACAATGTACGATCCAGTTTAGGCATACAAAACCCAATTTGAATAGAGAGAAGTTAGAACTAGTCAGCTGACAGAATGCCGCCAGAGCGCACGAGAAGAGGAGACGGAACATATTATATCTAGCTAGTATACGTAATTATTCCAGTTTCAATGAAGAAGGGAAGAGGACCGAGATTTCCTCAGAAGTCTGCTGACTGCTGGCGCAAGAGGCAAGAGAAACAGCTAGCAAGAAGGGTTGTTTGTTAATGTTATAGAGAAAAGAGCAGAACACACGAGCTCTCCTCTCTCCGCAGCCGGTGAAATAATGTCATGTGGAGTCTTTCAGTCGACTCCCGAAATGGCGTGTCGACAAGAACATTTGCGTTTATTACCGGCGTGCCACGGTGCAGGAATGGGGAGGTTTTTACTGCCATTTCGCCGCACATATGATGCTAATAGGTTCATGCAGGATTGCCGCATGATGGAGAGACACGGCAGATGCATGCAGGATTAAAAAGAAAATCGAACGCTATGATTTAAACCCATAGGAGCTTAAAAAAATCGGACAATGGCGAATAAAGCCATAAACTTTCTAATAGGTTATCTCTCTCTCTATTTTGCAATAATATGGAAAGGAAAGTGGCGAATTAGGGTGGCTGTAGGCATAATATCCTGTCGTAAAATAACAGGGACGCAAATCTCGCTATACTGCTGCAATGACCTACTAACCGGCTTAAGTTCATAGAACTAATTGACACTATCAGATCCCATTGCCTGTTTCTTGCGACTGCATTAGTTCGAACACTACACTTCTTTTGTTCACATTTTGCAACCCCACGTACTTAGTTATTCGAAGTAGTAATGGTCAGATACTTACACTTACCTACTACTGCTGGAAAAAGCTAGATGGTAGGTATTCAGGTACGCCTACGTCACTGATTTAAAGGTCAAGTTCAGACAGTCGTCAGTGAAATTGAACATGAAACATGCTATAGACCTTCTCATGTAGGCGGTTCCCTTTCTTCGTGCGCAGGTCTTCAAGGGGTTGGTTTTCCGAGAAAAAAGTGACCAGAAAAACTCTGACTCCCGGAATTCCAGTGACTTCTGGAAGATTTCCGGGAATTTCGGTGATTTCCGAAAGACTTCCGGGAGTTCCGGTGGTTTCCGATTTTTTTTTTGGGAATTCCGGTGATGTGATTTCCGAAGGAATTGCGGGAATTCCGGTGATTTCCGAAAGACTTCTCGGGAATCCGGTGATTTCCGAAAGACTTCCGGGAATTCCGGTGCTGTGATTTCCGAAAGAATTCCGGGAATTTCAAAATGAAATGTACACTGAATTCTGGGGAAACCAACCCCTCGAACTCGACCAAGACGGCTACAATATAGGTGAACCTGCGCCCCGAGGATCCCAGGTAAATGAGAATGGCTATTATTGCTAGAAGCTTCAGCGATTCAAGATGCTTTTGGTCTTTTACATTTTTCAATTGTTATACAGGATGTGCCAAAATTGGACCGCAATTTTTCGACCAGCTTATTTCACGTTAAAAAATAGGAAAGAAAGTTCCAATTAATATATTTTTTTTTAGTACCGGGTGTTTATAAACGTCTGTGATCGCATCGCCTTTGGAATCCGCTCTCGATCACTACAATTGCGCCTGTTACTACGTTTTCCGGCCTGACCCAAGCCTGCCGCGATAACAGTCTCTCATAAACACCCCATATAATGAATTTTTATTGAGAAATGTACTATATAACTTTCAATATAGTTCAAATAACGCCCCCTTAAAGAGCTAGCGCCCCTTAAAGAGCTAGCGCCCCTTAAAGGCGAAAACCTGATGAAGGTTTTTTGCAAATTTCTCCGCCAAGATAAAACGACGACATTTGGTTTGACCGCTACATGTTATACCTAAGCCTGAGATAATTCTGTGGAAGAGATTCCCACATTTCATCCGGAACGTTCAACAAAGAACGGAACGGGAGATGAATTTAGCTCCTTTTTTTTGTCCATGACTTCCTCTGAATTTTGATAAGAAAATCTGGAAAATCAGGGTTTTGTATTGAAAAAAAGTCCTCTTGAACTATTTCGATTCGACACACCGTTTTCTAGATAAATCACTAAAGAAAACTGCAGCTGAAATTCTCCTAAAATTTCGCCAAAATTCCGAATTTCGGTTTACGAGTTAGAATTTTCGCATTATTGAACATCCTGTATACGGCGTCTGCAAGTAGTGTCATCTGGACACCACTTCTTGAAAGTAAGGTATAGGTATGTACGCTCGTATGTACGAGTACTTCAACTGTGCCAAGTCTCAATTCTCTACTCAAAAGTGCAAGGTTGGTACGGCTAACCACCGGACAATGAGAAGAAAAACAGTTGACTGTCAAATTTTTCGAAGATAGTATCGTGTGATCAAATGAATTCTTATTTTAGGTAGGCTGTGGCCTAGCCGAACGCAGCTTCACACCCCTGAATTTGACCAGGCCGCACCGCCTACCTCAAATAAGAATTTATTTGATCACACGATAGATGAGGACGATGGTAACACATGAAAAATCACTGATTTATTGAAAAATGTCAATTTCCATGCAACTGACCACCAATCTCAGGATTTTTCAGGAACGGCTCAAGATATGGAGATGTGGTTTATTTTATCTTAACGAGCACTGAATTGTGAATCTACGTGGTGACTTTCATGACTCCAACTTTTTTTGGTTGACGAGTTGGAATTTTAACATTATTGAACATCCTGTATAATATGACGTCTGCAAGTAGTGCCATCTAATAGGCACCCGGTTCTTGAAAGTGAAGTATAGGTATATAAGGTACTTCAACTGTGCCAAGTCTCAATGATCTACTCAAAAGTGCACGGTTGGTATGGCTATAACCATGCATCGGACTGTTGCTGTTTTTTGGACCAAGAAAAACACAGTTGGTGTTATTGCTCCGAATTCTGTACTCGGGATTTGGAAATTTTAGAAGACTTTTAAGTAAAAGTTTTCTTTTAAGTGATTTTATCTTGAAAACATGAAAACGGTCCATCGAATCTAGTACAAGAGGACTTTTTTCATAAAAACTCTGGTTTTTCAGATTTTCTTGTCGAAATTCGGAAGAAGTCATGAACAAAAAATTGGATATAAATTCATACCCTGTTCCCACTTTGTTGGACGTCCCTAATGGAATGTTGAAATCTTTTTCACAGCATTACCTCACGCTTATAAGATATCGTAGCGGTCAAACCAAATTCCTTCATTTTATCTTGGCAAGTTTCGGAGAATTTTGCAAAAAAACATCATCAGATTTTCCCTTACAAGGGGCTCTAGCTTCCGTATACCCTGGATACACTATAAAAGCCTAATGATCATTAACGATGGATCGTCATTCAACTTCGTAAACGAAACGTAAGTACGTGCGTGCTAAATGATCATTAACCAAAAAAACGTCCTTATTTTCCCCCTGCTGTCGCCAAGACAGCAGGGGAAGTTGAATGACGATCCCTCATAATCATTTGAGCTTTCTAGTGTGTCCAGGGTATTAAAGGGGACATTTTTCGATCCATGTGTATTGGAACTTTTCTTCCTATTTTTAAACGTAGAATAAGCTCGTCAAAAATTACGGTCTAATTTCGGGACATCCTGTATAACAAGTGCTCAGTATTTGCTCAGTTGATTTGTTTCAATCCGAAAACAACTGTCAATCACGAGGGAAAAGGAGAAACTGATGGATGAAATTCTCGTAAAAATCTAACATGTTTCTTGCAGTGGTGTAGCCCAGGAATGTTAGGTGAAATTTTGGTCAAACCCTGAAATAAATATGTCTCTTTTGAAAATTTGCACAAATGGCTCAAGCAATGTTGAACAACATACTAAAAGCTCCCTTTCAGCAAGTGTGCGGAACGTAGATGTTTTGAGCAAGAAAGGAATAAGTGCCGCCAAATCTCGTAGCGCCTGATTGAGAGATGATGAAAAACCCTAACTGCAGACTAAATTTCACTCTTTTATTCTGTTGCTGTCTGCTGAATTTGATTCCAATCTATCCAATAGATTTTAAATAATTAAATCGCAAAGTTTTGAATTTTGATATTTTTTAATATTCGACATATGACAGATAAAGAAATACTTTTAACTGTTCTGAATACAGTTTTTTCAAAGGCTTCCAAAGAACATATCGCATTTCAAGTTCTGTGGAATAAAGATCCTGTCATTTTTTAACATTGACTTTTATATTTGACAGATGACAGCCAAAAATTGATGGGCTCATTCGACAGCGAAACTATGTTAGCGTATCAAATTTCAATTCGATCAAATCAACCGTTTGGTAGTTATCGTGAAATATTACAGACAGACACACACAGCCAGGCACACACAAAGTCAGACACACAAACAGACAAACTTCCATCTAAAAATGGTCCTGATCGTCTCAGGGGGGCTCAAAATGGATATTTCCGGGTTCATATCGAAAAATGTTTTTTAGCGCCTTCACAATACTTTCCCTCCTTTTTTTTGGTAGGTCGGGAGGAGGGAAATTTTGTTTTAAAATATGGATTAGCTTGATTGAAAGGCATTCAGACCAACCAGGGTCCTTCAAAATTTCAAGGAAATCGAATTTCACCGAGTTACCACTGTCGCGGAACTTACACCCTTCTTGCTCATCAAAAACTATGACGCTCAGATTTCAAGGCCTGGAGCTTCCAGTACGTGGATCAGCATTGCTTGGGGGACACGTTGGTCAACGTTGAGACTCACAGTACCCTCTTCTGAGCTACAGCAAGAGTTTATCTGATTTGATGGCACTTACTCCTTTCTTGCCCAAAAAAACTATGTTCCGCACACTTGTCGGGCCGGAGCCTCTAGTATGTTGTTCAGCATTGGTGAAAGACCGTTTGTGCAAAATCTCAAAAGGGACATATTTATTTCAGGGTCAAACCCTAAAATGCCTGGGCTAAAAATATTATGAATGACACTGTCAATCAGAATTTTATACACCATCATTTTAACTTCAATTTTACACAATTCTGATGTGAACATGGCTATTTTCTATAGCCGAAACTAGTCGTCAATTTACGAACAAATATAATTTTCAAAAAAACTAAGTGGTGCTGACAGCTTATTACAACTTTTATAGAAAGATGAAAGGTACAAAAGCGCCCAAAAGACGCCTAGACGCTCGACTTCGTCTCGGGATTTTAATCAAATCATATCAGGTCTACTTTTCAAGTGATTGGTAGTTTGTTTGACCAACATTCGACTCAAATAAAACAAAAAACACGAATTAAATTTTGCTGATTATCGCCCTAACAGACTACCAGTAGAAATGGTAGCTTCAATGTATCACTGTATAGTAGAATATGTATAGGTGCTAGTGTGCTCTATTAATTTGCTAGTGTGCAATAATCGATAGCTTAAACCGTGTCACGTGGGTTTAATTCAATTATTCTGATTGGCTAAATTGGGTATGTTGGCGATAATCAATAATCTCTTTTGTGGAAAATGATGGTTCACATATTATTCACAATGAACTAAGTAGGTACGGAGAAATCTCTCATGATAAGTTTTTCTTTTTGAAATTATCCTAATGGGAAAGTATTTGAAGATAAGTTAGACCATCTCGCATGAACACCCTGTGCCCAAGTACCTACTAAAAATGTTCTCATTATGCAGTAAAATCACACTGTAAAACCGGTTCCTGCAAATAATATTAATATTTGGATTGGAACGATGTTCATAAATTTCATAAGCTATAGCTGATTGAACTGGATCAGATCCAAAAATGTCGGCTGTTGGTGACCTAGCTTTTGCTTCTCCCTGAAGACATTGGTACTGGTACAGTGTACAGTTATTATTGGTTTTTGTACAACAAAGGCCGTAGAGAATATAGTGCGAGGCGCATCATAATTCCTTTGCCTAGATGTCTATATTAGTATATTCAAACTTTGAGCATTTATTTCCTGCCGACCACCTCCGTACCTACCTAGTCTTGAGCAGAGAGAATTAAAATTTACAATACTAAGCTTGCTGCTAGGGACAGAAATGCGCGAATAGAACATACATCTGCACAATTGACGGAGGAGCCGTGCACCGAGAGCGTGTCGGAATATTTTGCAAATCCAATAGAATGTTCCAGAGCTCTTGTGGATAGATTAGCAACTGATGCTGGAATGTGCCGGAATAATAATGGAAGCGACGAGAACCTTCAAGGACTTCATCAAAGCCCCCAGAAAAAGCTTCTTTCCACTCAGATTATAGGAGTTTGGTACGTTTGATCGACAACCAAATCCTCGACAGGACATTTCACCGACAGACGATTCATCGAAACCCCGAAACGCCGAGACGCCAAAACGCCAAAATGCCGACACGCCGAATGGCCGACACGCCGAATGGCCGACATGCCGAATGGCCGACACGCCGAAACACCGAAGCGCTGATATGCCGAAACGCACTCTACTCTGTGCAAAACACCGACTCACCGAAACACCGAAATACATGAGGTCCATGTACACAGCTTTTTAGTGTCCAACTTGCTTAATTCCGCATCAAAAGTCGGTAGGTTAAAGCAGTAAAAAGCGGTAAAAGCGGAAAACCAGCACATTTGCGTTGGTGGTTTTGGGACTAAAGGCAAAGATCAAGTTCAACTAACCGGTTCACATCAGGGCCAAGAGCTTCCAGCGCTCCTGGAATCGCAATCAAAAAAATTAATTCCAGCTAGCTAACACTAAGGGGCGCATGTTGAATGGTAGTCCTCAATGTCCCAGGAGTTACACCGTCTCACTGCTGCGGAAGTCACCTAATAGCCTTGTTCTGAGTTAAAAGAGGATATCGATACCGGAACCATGAAATCATAATCATTCGGCGTGGAATATTTTAAAGGCAACGTATTGTGCCGTTTATTAACGGCGCTCGCCTGACTACAGCCATTGGACAGTAACACTCTGCTGCACTGTATGGCGAAGCTGAAGTGAGCATTCGCTTTGAACGGTTTCAGCTGCAAGAAAAGGTCCTGGTCGCTGACATTGTTGATTACTTTCAAGTACGAATTTATCCTGAATACTGATGGATGTTGGACAACAAACATTGAAGATCGAAAACGAATCGAATCGCCACCGACCGAATGAAGACCCGTTACGACTTGAGGAATGAGGACTGACTCCTTGGGATTTCAAGCGGGTGACCTGGTCTGGCTGTAAAACCCTCAGCGTAAAAAAGGAAGGTCCTTAAGTTTAATCCTTTGTGGGAAGACCCTACATAAAGGATTATTGGTATTGTCTAGAGGATCCAGCGAGCTCCAAAAGCCAGACTAAAGATCTCTCACCTTGATCGCTTCGCAAGTTGACGAACAGGCTTAAGAGGGGGCTACTGTTACGAGACTCTCAAGCGCTTTCGTAGGTTTGGGAATAAGCGTGAAGGTTTACGGATATATTCTAGACAGCAATTTGAAAATACTCGCGAATGGCGGAGGCGCTTCGAGCAGATCGTTCCGGACGGATCGTCGAAGTCTCCATAGCCCCAAGCTCCTGTGTTGGCAGCGGCAGCAGCTCGTTGAGGTTGAGTTACAGTACTTACAGTTGATGTTGGCGATAAAAGCGATCTAGCAGAGAAATGAAATTTCCGATCATGTGGTGGTTGTTGCAGAGTAGGTGAAGGTGATCAGGAAACAATATTCACTTCTTTGTGAATACGAAAGTTCCCACAACGTATAAGAGTGTTGCGAATCAAACGAGCTTAGCTATTTTGACGATAAACAATAAGTAATAGCTAGGTAGATAGGTATGCATCGTTATGTTCATGCAGGTAAAGGAATGGGATCTAGGATAGTGAGCTCGCCTCCATTAATTAAGCCAAATTAAAATGTCCCACTTCGTTAGTCTTTCAGATTAAATTTTGGGAGATCTCTCCGTCCGGTCCCCTCCCAGGATCTGGCACCTGCCGTGGTTTAACAAATTACAACGTCAGGGACCATTAATAATGCAGGGCATCTCGTTGTCTAGCAACACGCGGCGCGTTATTTTTTAACGAGCAAAAGGGGCATAATCCTTTCAGCTCTTGACTTATGGAGTAGTTTTGCCAGCGTAAACAGTTTGGTCCCGGCACCCCGAGAGTGGAGGAGCGCCGCTCTACTTGCTGCTGCAGGGATTAAACGTGACCATGTCATTAAACTTGTGGCATTAGTGCTGATACCGAAAGACTCAGCCCTGAGCTCTACAAATTGTTGCCACTTTCAATTAACTCTTCATTAGTCGCTATGGATCCGGCGGGATCGTCATAAAGGGGCGCCCCTCTCGGCATCAGCATCAGCCCCTTGCCGATGCCGGAGAGCAGCTCTTCGCCTCACACCTCGGCGCGCTCTTCCTTCTTTTGCGGTTTTCATAATCCGAAACGCTTGCTCTCTACGCGTCGTCGACGACGGGATTGCTCTCGTGAATAGATTAATCATCGATGGGGATGTTTGTTGTAACAGCTCCGCACATTTCGTGTATTTGGAGCAGTGTGTCATTGCAAAGAGCAAATATTTCCCCAGATGAGAAATTGGACTTGCTAGAACTTACCCTTCTAGCAAGCAACTAAAGAAGAAATATGTTAGTACTCAATAATCGGTGTAGAAATATTTTTTGAGTCTTTCAACAAGGTTTTTATTGATGTAAAAAATTGCCCACCGGTTTCGCTAGACTTGTAAGCATCTACGGGGCTTTGCGACTTTGTACCCTAATAGGGTATAGATATTTTAAATTGTGAAGGTCAAAATTGATACTGATTTTGTCAAATGACTCAAAGATATTTTTACCATCGATTATACAACAGCATTTCCACTACGAGCCTTATGGAGACATTCTACATCGAAATGTTAACTAGTACTCAGTTATTCCACACAACAATATTTTCCCGATGTGGTTATAGATTAACCCTGGGTTGCACCAAAAAAATAACACGCAATTAACGCTAATACGAGATTAAATAAAATCAATCTGGCCAATCCTAGTAGGTTGACCTGGGAAATGCATAAAATCTTTAGCTAATCAACCATTGGATCATTCTCTTTTGTGAAACCAGAATTTCTATTATTCACCAACGAGTACTGACCAAAAGAAATTTTACTAATCTCGTATTATATTAATTGAGCGTTGGTGCAACCCAGGGTAAGAGAATTAAACATAGTGAAAAACAATAATACTTGGGACCCAGTCGGTAGCACGGTGTGCTCGGCCCTGCTTTCAGAGGCGGAGGTCCCGGGTTCAAATCCAGGCGTTTCTTAGTACTGGGGCATCTACTATCGTGCGGTGATGCTCCGTGAAGAGGGATGAAATAAGAAATCTATGACACAAAACCCCACTGATGAATCCCCACTGATACAAAAATCAAATTTCTACAGTAGTTCATTGTTATCAACTATCTTCATTATTATTGTTACTGAAAAACCCCCATGGAAAAAACCTGCTGATAAGAAAGTAACTGATGCAGGGCAAAAAAAATATAATGGGATTAACAATGATAAATTTGATTTTTACCGCTCGCTCCCGGACCATCCACTTGAAAAAATTTGAATTAACTTTTATAAACTGGATAGATTTTCATAGAGAATTCATATCGGTGGGGAAAACCGTTGAATCTGATAATATAAACTTTGCGCGCGGTATAGGGTTATTCATTCCTCCAGGTGTCGGCTTTAGGCTGACATTGTAACACGCCTTATAGTCAGTCGGTGACGTGTTATTGGGGTTGAAGATAGAAATTACCTTGGTAGCCAAACCAAATGTAAATAAATTGCTACCACATAGTACCTACCACTAAGGAAGTACCTACCTATGCCTGGTATCAAAACACTAAGGAATCAGTAATAGTTGGTATACCGAGGTAACATACTAATCAGGGCTTGGCAATCTATGACTGAGAGGAGAGAATGTCGCTGTATGGATTGGTATTATGCTTACACACAGGAAAATTTTAACGAATTAGTGCAAGTGCCTATACCTATATTAACCTACAGATTTTGTATATTCAGAAAGTACCTACCGATTTTCATGAAGGGTCGGAGACTTGCGTGCTAGGTAGGACAAGAAAACCTTGCTGTGTAATCGCGTTTTTAGGTTTTAGGTAGGTATATCTAATCAAGCTGTACTTGTAAAAGTACCTTCACAGAATTTGTATAGTAGGCACACGGCAAAGCTTTTGGTGAAGCGTCCGAGTTAGTGTTGCCGTCTAGACAAGACAAGACAAGAGTCGCCCTACTCTTGTCTTGTCTTGAAATATCAAGATCATTTCAAAACTTCAAGAGAAGACTCTTGATGAACATTTTTCAAGAGTCTATCAAGACTCTTGAAATGAAATCACTATAAAACCCCCTCTTGCAGTGAAAATACGTGACAGAAATATGAACATCTTCCAGCAAGAAAAACACAGAATCTGTGAGGACCAAGAAGCATCCTTAGAACAGAGACTACATTCCAATAAAATATCACACTTAAAATCATTGCTGTGAGTGCTGAACGAAAAGGTTGCCACCGCCAGACCGCCACCCCCGACCTGTTAGTAGACGTATTTTTGCAATGGGGTCTTATATAAAATAACAAGATACAATTTTATTGCCGTGAGTTGATGCCTGAATGAATATAATCAACTACTGTTCAGTTAGAAGAATATTCAAAAAATCTGACACCGCGAAAGGAAATAGAAATTCAGCTCATCACAGTTACAAAAATTCACAAAAACAATACCGGGTTGCCACATGAAAGTTGAGAAACAGTCAACGTGTGCCAATCAACTTCAATATTTGTTGTTTGGTGTTCGAAACATTGCTGTTGCATGGATAAATGTGAACTATCGGGTTTGAGCAAGACCCAAAGTTCCCAAAGGTCGTGGTGCGGACGTGGTTCAATATTTTTGTCAAAAATATACCGATTGTTTGCAAACCTGTGTCAGGTTCCCGCTTGTGCCAACCTGACGAAGGCAAGAAGACTCAATTTGCTCAAGTTGTAAAAAGAGCACTAGCTTAATCAGTATCATTATATACTGTCATCCAAAAAAAAGTGCAACACCTCGATGCCGTTGGCTGATTTTGATCAAATTTTCACAAAACAAGTATTTCATCTACACTAACAAATGATTAACATTCTGGATATCTAGGCGCTGTAGTTGTTTTGTTTTTCCCCTTGGTAACCGTAAAACACAAGAAATTGTTTTTCGTTTTTCCTGGTTGTTACAAACCACATTTTTTGCAATAAGTTTCAATAGTGAACCCCAAGAGTCCTGAAATGCCAAGAGCCCGTCAACCTCGGCAGTACCATCATTTAACCGAGTTCCAGAAGGGACAGATTATTGGCTTAAAAAATGAGGGGATTTCGTATCGAAGAATTGCGAGACTTGTTGGTTGCAATGCTTCGACTGTGATGAGATGGTGGCGGAGATGGAACGAGGAGGCCAATTATCGGCGACGGAATGGATCTGGTCGTCGTAGAGCCTCCACGGTACGTCAAGATCAACGTCTTCGAGTAGCGGCTGTAAGAGACCGATTTACGACAACCCGAGCAGTCGGAAACGAGTGGGTTGCAGCTATAGGACGCCCAATCTCAATGAGCACGGTCTATAGAAGAATTAGGTCTTTTGGGCTAAGTTCTTATCGTCCGCTGTTAACCTTTCCCCTCACTCCTGTTCACCGGGCCAGAAGATTGGAGTGGTGCAATGAGCGCAGAAACTGGGTCCAAGAATGGCATCGGGTGGTCTTCAGTGACGAGTCCCGCTTTTGTCTTTGGGCTCATGACGGCCGGGGGAGGGTGAGGCGCTTTCGTGGGGAACGGCATAATCCCGAATTTTTTGCCGAGCGACACACTGCCCGTACACCCGGATTGATGGTTTGGGGAGCAATATGCCATGGAAGCAGGTCACCATTGGTGTTCATTGAGGGCACTATGACAGCTGCATCTTACATCGCGAGTGTGCTGGAACCCGTTTGCCTTCCATACCTTCAGGGGCTCAACAACCCTATTTTCCAGCAAGACAATGCACGTCCTCATACGGCAAGAGCTTCAATGCAGTTCCTGGAAGATGCACACGTTGACGTGCTTCCATGGCCTGCTTGCTCTCCTGATTTGTCGCCCATCGAACACGTGTGGGATATGATGGGAAGAAAGGTGGGGCAATTACGCCATCCTCCCAACAACTTGGAAGATCTCCGTATGGCCTTGCAAGAGGCATGGGATGGCTTGTCACAAGCGGCAATCGACCACTTGATTGAAAGCATGCCTCGTAGGGTTAATGAGTGTCGGGCAAATCGTGGAGGAGCGACACATTATTAATTTTTTCTGAAGTTCCTTGTATTACGATTTCCAGAATCTAATCGTTTGTTTCTATTGTTAAAACACATGTTTTGCGAAAATTTGAATAAAATTGATCCACGGCTTCATGGTGTTGCACTTTTTTTGGAAGGCAGTATATATTATTTGTTTACTTCCTTGTTTATTTTCATCATTTTGTTCTTAAACGGATGACCCAAATACCCGTGAATTTTATTACCTCGATAACGCCTTCACGCCTTCCTATAATTGGGTCATCCAGTTAAGAACAAATTGATCAGTATCTTGCCTTGGTACATTGAAATGATTTCTGGCTGCAGCATGTTGTCTAAATCGTTCTCCTTTTATTAGCGAGAAACACTTTGTTTCGTAACTATTGACCATAAGGCTCATCGAGCGACGTAATTTCTCAGAAGTTGCGATCTGAGGAGGCGCAGCTATTTTTTGGAATAGTAGAAATGAAGATGTTGGAGCAGCCCTTGAAAATACATCACTTGTACAAAACTTTCCCATGAAAACAAAAACAAAATAGGGGAGACATACAGAGTCTGAAGGAGATGTCATTTGGATATTATAATCACAAGACATGAACAGAATTTGACATGAAATCTCTCTGGCAACGCTTTCCCGTTCCGCGACGTAGAACTTTGTTCGTCATTCACGAATATTCCTGAACCACCACCTAGAATATATCTGTAGACCTTCACGCTTGTTCTTGAACGTACGAGAACCTCGCGACTTGTAACAATAGGTTGGCACAAAATTCAATGGAATAATTCACTTCTGCTTGCATAACAGAGTGATAAAACTTTTAAATCCACCAACTTTGGAGAGGTAGCTCGATGTATCACCCACTTCTGGTGATCAGTGCCGCCGAGAGGGTGGTTCAGGAGGTGATATATCATCGGGACCCGGAGCCCCGTGGAGGGCTCGTGGGCGCGAGTTGATCTTCTTTTTCTAGCTCAGCTAACATAAAAATTGAAAAAAGTCTCGAAAAAAGTTGAAAACCCCAAAAATAAAATTCTGACTTTTTTCCTCGCTTTTTTCACTGCCTGCCTGAAATAGCTGACTTTATTTCCAAAAATGTTACAAATTCGAAGAAAAGCTTGAAAAAGAGCAATTTCACACTGGCAGAAGAAGAAATTCACAGCAAGGCCACTGCTTTGGTGGATAGAACTCCGCATCCTCAAAAGCTAGAAAAGCTTTTGTTTAGAGTTGAGCAAGAAGCTCTATTTTTGTTTTTGTCGTTCTTCTTGCTTCAATTGATAAAGATACGTAATATTATCAGTATTATTATCATTATTATTCAAAAAAGTTTCGCCTGCGACGCCCTTGTGCTCGCTTCGTTCGCGGGCACAAAAGATTTTCAGGAAGGGGGCCCGTACGTGAGATCCATCATTGGGGCCTGGCGAAGCTCTCGGCGGCCCTGCTGGTGATAGTTACCATAGGAATGAGCTTGCAACTTACATGCTCCTGGTAGGTTTTTACTATGCCTCTTACTCAAAAGCATCATTAGAATGGCCTGTTTATTCTAAACACTGCGCACGATTCCTTTAGCACCACCAATTTAATTTCAATTCTGGGACAACTCTGACCAGTCTCTTGCGTTCGTTCAACGCTATTTCTGACCGAAGAAAAGTTTTTTCCTCAAAATTACACGTCTCGTGCTGTTTTATCTGCTCTGGAACGCGTCCTGAGACACCTCTGTATATTACTTCCAGACAACGTTTTAGTCTTTTTCGAGCGAGTAACTTTTTGTAACCGGTTGGTTATTAGCGGTTGACATTAGATTGACAGATACTGTCATTTTTTGACATCTGACATTTCTCGCTAAAACGTTGCGGTTATAACTTTGGTTATCAGCATTTGGCGGGAAAAGAGGGACTGCTAGCTTCAAATAGTTACGTACTTGTACTTGTCTCTGTTACATACCGTGTACTTGCTTGAACCATTTGTAATCAAGGATAGCTTTGAAGGCGAAAAATTCAGTCATTCAGCCAATCCAGTCGCTTGAATAGATGAACATCTCGTTTCCGAAGTCACCCGGGTGGGCCCCAATCAGGGCCCTGATTACGAATTTTGTGGATCACACGTGTATCGTGATCACATCACACATACAATTTCTATGAAATTCTGTTTGTTTTCTTGTTCATGGTGTAATACCAAAGGAACAATGATATTACTCGTAGTTATATTGAATTTAATTGAAAATCAACTATTCATATTTATAAAGTTGTAGTAAATCAGTCTTCTCCACTTGTTTTTTATATCATTTACTCGAGTTTCGGCTAATTAAATATATAAAGCCATTTTCAAAAATAATGTTATAAATTACATTATTTTTGAAAATGGCTTTATATATTTAATTAGCCGAAACTCGAGTAAATGATATAAAAAACAAGTGGAGAAGACTGATTTACTACAACTTTATATTATACAACTCCATTTTGAGTACTATGGATCCCTTTATCAATTTTATTCATATTTCTACTAAACTGCTCGTCAAAAGTTAAACATAGAGCAAAATTTGCTCCTATTTCAAGCATAGATATCGTAAGGAAAAAATATCCGATTTGAAAGAAGTTTATGGTGGCTGGTAGAGCTTTTCTTCAGCTGCAAGACGCTTTGTCGACTTACGGCACCATTGACTTTGTTCATGATATACAGAATGTCAAAGGAAGGAGTGTCATGAGTGTAAATTTTTGAAGTCGTGGAACTTTTTTAGGAAAAATTCCGGATTTTTTGTCTCTTGAGTTTTAGAAAGCGGATGTCAATATCTCGAAACGGTTTTCAACTTTTGATCGTATTTTGTTTTTTTAAAAGAGTTCTTGATTTTGTTGTGGAATTTAGATTTTTTGATGCAGAATTTGCTAGAGCTGTGACTCTTTTTTGAAAATTCACAGAAACTTACACAATTGCTCATTGAATTATACCATGAGGAAATTTGACATCATGGGCCCCCAGAAGAGGTCATCCTCTGGACCTCTTCAGCGGAGATGCCCAATGAAGCATGCTGCGACATCACTTTGACACTTATTGGACCCAGCATGAATGAAAATGCAAGACTTGTAACCATACGTTGCATCAAAATTACCATGGTTACCAATTAGTTCCATCATGGGTGATTTTGTTACTGCCCAAGTCAATGGAAATTTCCAGAAGTGATATCTCCTAGACGGGTAGAGATAGAGCCATAATTCCTTTTTTGATTTCAATCGGACACATTATTGACTATTCAAGCATGATGTGCAATTTTTTCACGTTTATACTTTTTCAGTGGAGGGGGGTGACTGTGACGTTTGTCATGTCAGAACTTTTTTTTGTACTTGTCATCATTAAAATGTCAGCATGAATGTAGTCTACTACTCAACATCAGTAGTGAAAACAAAACACTAACAAAGGTTTTCTCAGGAAATCTGGACTTTGAGGAAGAAAAACACCGAACGCAAATTGATCGGCTAGAAATGACAGTATATATTCATGTCGACATTTCAATGATGACAAGTATAAGAAAAAAGTTTCGACATGACAAACGTCACAGTTACTCCCCTCCACTGAAAAGTATAAACGTGAAAAAATTGCACATCATGCTTGAATAGTCAACAATGTGTCCGATTGAAATCAAAAAAAGAATTATGGCTCTATCTCTACCCGTCTAGGAGATATCACTTCTGGAAATTTCCATTGACTTGGGCAGTAACAAAATCACCCATGATGGAACTAATTGGTAACCATGGTAATTTTGATGCAACGTATGGTTACAAGTCTTGCATTTTCATTCATGCTGGCTCCAATAAGTGTCAAAGTGATGTCGCAGCATGCTTCATTGGGCATCTCCCCTGAAGAGGTCCAGAGGATGACCTCTTCTGGAAGCCCATGAGGTCAAATTTTCTCATGGTGTAATCCATCCAGCAAATGTGTAAGTTCCTGTGAATTTTCAAGAAAAAGCAACAGCCCTAGCAAATTCTGCATCAAAAAATCCAAGTTTCACAAAAAAATCAAGAACTCTTTGAAGAAACAAAATACGATCAAAAGTCAAAAACCGTTTCGAGACATTGATATCCGCTTTCTAAAACTCAAGAGGACAAAAATAGGGAATTTTTTCTAAAAAAGTTCCACGACTTCAAAAATTAACACTTTTGACACTATTTCCTTTGGCATCCTGTATATCGTGGACAAAGTCAATGGTGACGTAAGTCAACATAGCGTCTTGTATCTGGAGAAAAGCTCTACCAGGCATCATACTTTATTTTCAAATCGGATATGTTTTCCCTAAGAAATCCTTGCCTGAAATTGGAGTAAATTTTGGTCTATGCTTAACTTTTGACGAGCAGTTTATATAAATATAGGAGGTATGACAAGTACTTTCAGGATTAAACCACCATCAGGCGGCCATCGGACATCTGGATTACCCGATGTTCTTGTGGGTCCATCGCAGATGCGTCCATCGTCTTCGATTTTTCTCGTCGCCAAGTCAAGTCGTCAAGTTTTTGAGGTTAGATTAGGTACGTTTCACGTTTGGAAATTCTGGACCGCTGCTTGTTTCAAATTCAAATCTGTTGCCGCCACAATTTGTTCCCCCACCATAACAATAACCAGCCTCATGACCAGGTTATGAAATGTATAACCGGTGATGTTATCAAAATAGCGGCACTTCTTTTACCGCTTATAACCAATCCTCGCTCAAACGTCAAATTCTACGACCAAGAGTAACCGGTCATTTCGGTTACTCGATCGAAAAAGACTTTTGTTTCCAACAATCGTCAACTCTTTTTATAATAATGTGGTCAGTAACGGCCTTAGGGTAGGGCGAGACGGGCGAACGCTCGGGGCGCCAGCTCTAGGGGTGGAAAAATCGCGGTTGAAATCAAAAAAATTGATGATTTACAAAATAAACAAAACGACTTGCCAGCGGCGATCACCAAATTTGCTTTTGTGAAAGCACAAAAAACTCCATTATTGCAAGAAAATTGCTTCATTTGTGCTCGCTTCGCTCGCGGACCCAAGTTAGGGGCGGCGGTTTCGAATTCTTGCCCGGGGCGCCAAAATTGCAAAGGCCGGCACTGAATGTGGTTTTAGTTTTGTCACCTTTCCATTGAACGGAAGAGAGAAGACTACCTACTTACCAACTAATCGAGATAATAATCAGTTTCACCCGTCGTCCAATTAATACATAATCGGCCTGATTTTATAAGGGGATGGTTATGGTAATCACCGTGCTTAAGATGAAATTGCTAGGGCAACGGGCTTTCCTATTGGCTGTCGGCATAGCAATTTAATAGTAAGCACGATGATTATACCATAACCAATCCCTTATAGAATCAGGCCGAATATCTGCATCATAACATTCATATAACCATGAACTCCTATTCCCAAATCCCAAATATCGATGATTAATTTGTCACAAAATTTGTACTTTGTACTTATTCGTACCGAAACAAACAAACAAGTGAGTATGCCTTCACGTGCGTGAGTCTCAGTAGCGCATTTTCTCAAAGAGGCATATTGTGAACGTAAAGAAATTTGGTTGAAGGAGAAACACCATTCCTTGCCCACTTTCTTCACTCGAAACTCATTGTGATATTGTGTTATCAGAATAAGGTACTTGCCAATGAAATAGATTTGAATGAAAATTCTTTAACTTATCAATATATTTTTTTGTTTGAGGGCGGGAGCTGGGAGCGGCGACTAATCAACAGTAGTCTATTCTTTCCCATTTTTAGTCGGCTATCCATATAGCGGAACAATTTAATCGCTATGTCTTCAGGGTTATGTTTTACATTCATCTCTTACTTTGGGGGCGGCGTGTGGGAGCGGCAGAGTTTGGCAAAGAAATTCTTCCACAGTTTGAGCTGGAAGTTTCTGAATGTTTGAGGTAACATTAAAATGTAATTCAGTGGAAATTATTGAAAGCTGCACTTTTTTTCTTTTGGGGGTGGAAGTTGGAGGCGGCGCCATGTCAAAGGTAGCCTATTCTTTCCCATTCTTAGTTAGCTATCCATATAGCGAAAGAATTAGATCGTTATGTCTTCAAGTTTATGTTTTTCATTCATCTCTCACTTTGAGGGCAGCGTGTGGGGGCGGCAGCATTCGGCAAAGTAACTGTTGCACAGTTTGAGTTGGGAGTTTCTAAATGTGAGGGAAATATGACAATCAGTGAAAATTATGAAAGTTGCATTTTTTGTTTGTTTGGAGGCGGCAGCTGGAGGCGGCGGCTAATTAAAAGTGGCCTATATTTTTCCAATTTCAGTCAGCTATCAATATAGTGAAAGAATTAGATCGCTATGTCTTCAGGTTCATGTTTTACATTCATCTCTCACTTTGGGGGCGGCGTGTGGGAGCGGCAGAGTTTGGCAAAGAAATTCTTGCACAGTTTGAATCAAGAGTTTCTGAATGTTCGAGGTAACAGTATCAGCTAAATCAGTGAAAATTGTTGAAAGTTGCACTTTTTTTCTTTTGGGGGCGGAAGCTGGAGGCGGCGCCATATCAAAAGTAGCCTATCCTTTTCCATTTTTAGTCAGCTATCCATATAGCGAAAAATCTAGATCGCTATGTCTTTGGGTTCATGTTTTTCATTTATCTCTTACTTTAGGGGCGGCGTGTGGGAGCGGCAGCGTTCGGCTGAGCAAATGTTGCACAATTTGAGTTGGCAGTTCCTAAATGTTTAAGAGAACATCTCAATCAGTAACATTTGTGAAAGTTGCACTTTTTATTATTTGGGGGCGGAATCTGGGGGCGGCGACTAACCAAAAGTAGCCTATCCTTTCCCATTTTCAGTCAGCTATTTATATACCGAAAGAATCAGATCGCTATGTCTTCGGGTTTATGTTTTTCATTTTAAAGTGATTGGGGGCGGTTTTTAGCAGTTTTTTCATGTCGGCGGCGCATATTAATGACGGAATGTTTCTTGGCTTACGTTTATAAGTGGCAAGTGGCGTTTATTTTGTGAGATATCGGGATATCCATCGCTTTTAACTTTGTATTGATATGTCTTATTCATTATTTTATCTATATTTGTATTGTTCATCTTTGTGCATCTTTGTTATTTATCCAGATTCAAATTTTATTTTTGTATTTATTTTTTATCTTTACGAGTATGACACGTTCGACGCCTTTTAGGCAATCATGTACAATGTACAGAAGAACAAATAAAGAAAATTGATTGATTGATTGATTGATTGATTGCAACTATGTATTATCCAAAAAATGAGAACACCAGAGCATCAGGTCTGGTAGAAAGTGCAATATTATGTTATTTCAAGTTTATCGGGGGCGGTTTTCTCTATGTTGGCGGCGCAATATAGACATCCAATATAGCCTAGCCCTCCTTTGGGAGTGGCAGCTATGTAACAGCGAAAAAATTAGAAAGCTAGGTCGTCTAGTTTGGGAGGAGTTCGAGGAACGGACGGACGGACGGACGGACGGACAAAGCGGTTGCAATAGCGATTTTCATCAAGATGGAAAATGCGCTAAAAAGAAGCTAAAAAGGGAAGCAATTTTCAGTTTACAAATTCGAATCTGCCAGGCCGTTTAAAACCTGTTGTGCAGGGATAATTGCTTCGCAAATGCGATTTTTCAGGATGTGTGCTGCTCGTGGACTTGTGGTCTGTCTTAATGGAACCCCAGGTGCGGTTCGAAGAGAACATTCACGCAAGCATTGATTGTCTATTACGTACTGAATGCAATTGACTTCCAAACTCCCCACGAGGCTCACTACATTGGTGTACAAGAACAATGGGGGCCTTTTCAGCCGAATTATTTGGGTTGAGAGACCTGTCACTGACATGCACATTGATCAAGTGTCTTGTTCTGTTCAATAATTCTAGCCGTAATATAGCCGTAATAACCTTTGAACATTAATATTAATTCGCGCATGATTGCATGTAGGTGTACACACACCTGTACCGATGAAGAACTTGAATGGCAGCAGGAAAAAGAGTAAGTTCCACTCAGTACACATATCAATGACTGATGGGAGAGGAGTTCCCCGAGGTCATCACCGGGGATAAAAAGTTCAATGTTCGTTTACAATATAATTTTATCTCATGGAAATTTCAAAGTATGAAGCGCTTACTGTAGATCGGCTCAATATTTCAAATCGTTGTTGGTTTTTTTGGATTTTAGGTGCAAAATATATCTGGCTCTAGACGTGTGTTTGAAAAGTATAACCGCATCGATCTAGTTTACTGCAGATAAAATTGCTTTAATTAAAAGCAGAGCAGGGGGTGCGAATGTGTAAACCCTATCTTTAGCACCTGCTATTATAACCGTCCGAGTCAAGGTCGCACAGATTGTTATAGCGATCTTACCTGCCTTACAAGGGTCCAAATCGAGATCATTGGAGGTTTTCTTGGGGAACACTGTGGTCAGCAGCTGGTCTATGGTGAAGTTCTGGTATCGATGATGATGATGTTGCTGCACCCTGTTTCTAGTTCTTTCACTTTTCAGCACCGAACTGTCCACCGCACAGAAGAGTGAAACAATTGAAAATCCGATGATAACACACCGCATACTTCTTGCTCCTCCTGTGCCCGATCCACTGTATCGATTTTATCAATATAATTATGCCTAATTAATTAATGAACAATAATAAATCACAGCACTGATTATGATTATTTATTGTGTCGCATCGTGGCTATCTCGCGCTTCACATAGTTTCGGCTCCAGCTGGTGCGTGGAGTCAATCTTGCGCTCGTTCTTTGGCTTCTCTGGATTTCTGTGTGTGTGTTTTATTCTAAATTGTGTGTACTCGTAATGATGGCATTATTATCAGCAGCGATGATGTTTATTCATTTGGACAAAGATCACTTCGTTGTCTCGTGGCTGCATTTCCCTCCTCAATCGATCGATTCCCTGGAATAGGAGGTTTTAATCGTCATTTATGCTGAAATATTGTTTTGTGTACATGTGGATGCATCAAGTCGGCCGTGAACGGTCAACAATTTAATTTTTGGCTAATTAGTTTCTAATTACGCACGCATTAATCATCACGCCATATGTGAGCTGTCACTGATACGAGATGGCGTTCGGAATTGCAACCGGGATGCTAAGAAATGAGATATTTGGTATAATGGCCGAATTGAAACTTTCCAAAATTTCAGAAAAAAATTGTCCTTCGCCGATTTTTTGTAATAATTATTAGGTGGGTATGAGTTTGTAGGTCATAAAACCAAGGCATGCAACCCAATGTGCGTGATGCTTGCCTCAGCTCTTGCTACTTGATTAGGTAGGTACCTACTTCTGCAGATCGCTAGTTCTTATTAGAACTCTGTTGCTACGATATGAATTTTTTAAATTATTCTAATTAAAAATCGTAATGCAATCAATATAGTCTTATATCCATTTGCAAGTTGAATTTAGCTTTTATTGAAGCTAAAAAGCAATAAACCACTATTATTACCTGTTGCCATTTTCACTTACATTATGCACGTATATGTGATTCATTTAAAAAAATCGGTTGTCACCCCAACATATCCCCGACGAGTACCTAGCAAGGAACGGTTGGAAATTTTATTATGAGACGTCCCTTCAGGTGGGAAATTAGAATTTGAGAAAAAGATTGACGAGTTGAGATATTTTCTTTAATAATAAGGGCTTCATTTTCAGCTTCATCATTTGAGTCTGGTCTCGATCACACTATCTACGTCTCGATAATCCAAGCCGGTTACTCATTTTATAGTGGAAAACTCTTAGAAAACTTGGAGAAAAGAGAAATTGCCTGAAAATGTTCAAGAATCACTTACCTACCCTTTGTTTAAAAAAAGTTGGTATGAATATGTTCACAAGCTTAAAAGTTAGAAATATGCAGTTTTTCACAAGGTACCAAATTACGTAGAGAGAAAAGCGAGTGAGGCAGTCAGACGCATTGGTACATAGATGAAGGCGAAGGATCTGAAACTGTCACCACAGAAAGATTGGGAATAATTTGCAGGAAATTGAAAATTTTGAAAATGAATTTCCCGGGAAAACCTCAAATCTTTTTCCAAATCATCTTATTGTAAAGATCGTCAATTACGGCTTCACTTCAAGCTCTATCATTTAAGATCGGTTTCGATAACCCAGGCCTGTTTAACATTTCCAAGAGGGAAACTCCCGGGAAATTGAAAAGAAAATTGTTGGAAAATGTTCAAAAGAGCCAGTTTCCTCTTGTTTAAAAAAATGGTGAAAATCTGTTCGCATGTCTGCACCTGAAGTTGATATTCCATTGGGCTCACCGCTAGCGTAAAGTTTGCGTCCAGTTTTTTTTTCAAATTCACGGTGTGCTAATTTCATTTTGAAATAAATTACCGTCGGAAAAACGGAACCGTGCCGATTTTAAAAATGGGTATACACTACACGACGCTCAATCCAATCTACTCTTGATATCAGTCGGAATTTCTCAAAAAAAAGTCGATCCCCGAGCAGAAATGAAGTTTTGAGTGGAGCCCTGCATCAAAAGCAAGTCGTCCTGGTCAAAATACGGGCGAGGGGCCCTCGAGTGGCAACGGCTCGGCTAGGAGAAATTCTAAAAATTCATAACGCTCGACTGGAAAATGGTGGGAAATTGCAACTGCAGACTTGATTTGACTCTTTTGTTGTGTTGCTTCTTGCCAGATTTGGTCCCAATCCATCGGATAGATTTTGGATAATTAAATGGTAAAGTTTTGAACTTTGAAATTTTTCATTATTTGACAGACGACAGATAGGGCAACACCTTCAATAACTGTTCTGGATACAGTTTTTTATAGGCTTTCAAACAGCTATCGCAAGTCAAGTTCCAAAACATGTAGCTTCTGTCATTTTTTGATAGTGACAATGGGCCGTGTGAAAAAAAAAAGTAGCTTTCGCTTTTCATTAGCTTTAGCTAGGAGTTGCTAAGGATAATTTGCTTAGCAACTCCTAGAAAAATCAAAGTGGGAGCAAAAGCTACTTTTTATTCACGCGGCCCAGTTCCGTTTGAAAAATGACAGCCAAAAACTAATGGGCTCATTCGACAGTGAAACCATGTCTGTGTACCAAATTTCGAGTCGATCGGATAGACGTTGCGCCTATTATCGTGGAAAGTTACAGACACATACACATACACACATAAATAATACACATTCATATACATACATACATATATACTGACAGACAGAGATCATTCTGGAAATGGTCTTAGTCGCCACAGGGGACCTCAAAACGGATATATTCGTCGAAATCTCGCAAAAAAATTCCAGCACGTTACCATACAGGGATGGCACGGAATAAAACCCACTTGAAAAACCCACCGGGTTTTTGATACAAAAGCCCACCTTGGATTTTTATCAAAAACCCACGCAAAAACCCACTCAAAAACCCACACAAAAACCCATACAAAAACCCACACAAAAACCCATACAAAAACCCACACAAAAATCCTTATGAAATACCTATGTTTTTTTCTTCAGTTTTTAGTACTCTCAGTGTGCACAGTGTGCTCCCTGGCGACTGGGCTGTATTAATACCAGCTAGAACAGCGAAACACAAAACATTTAGAAATTGAAGAACATTTGAACAGAAGGTTGGACAACAAAATTTATATCATGTAGGTACTAACCTAGTTCGAACTGTCAGTAGTTTTCGAATTCAAAGAATACAGGTGAGACGTGAAAGTGGCTGTCGTACAAACTCGCTTCCGATTTACAGAGGCCTGTCGTTCATCGGTTGCAACTGTGGCATTGATTTGACAGATAGCAATTTTTGCAACGAAATATAGATGACGCCACACAGAATCCCATCAATAACCCAAAAACCCACCAAAAACACAGAAACCCAACAAAAACCCAAAAACTCACCCACTTTTTCTGAATAGATGGGTTTTTCCCAACCCTGGTTACCAATAATAATAATAATAATTGTACCAAATAATAGATATTTATTTTAGAACAGTGGAAAATCAGACTTTCTCAACGTCCTGTAAGTAATTTTTTGAATATGCTCTTGATACATGAACAACTACTGATAGATATTGTTCAGTCATGTTCATCTTCCACAGTTACATCAAAATAATCTCTGGCATTGTACCCAAAAGGAGAAAGATAACAAGAAAGTTTAAAATAAACAATAACACAAAAATACATATCTATTATTGGTCGAAGACTTCTCTAGTTGCTACTGTTGCTAGTATTTAGGCAAGGAAGATTTTTATGGCTCAAACCCAAATAAGAACAATATTCAATTTTATCTTGTATCTTGTAAACACGTAAATATTTCTTAGTATTTTTTTTACTCACGCGCGTTTGAAAACATGGGCACCTGCAGGGGAGGAGCAAGGTAGGAGGGATATTCAACTTTCCCCTGGCGCCCGAAAGAAATGTATGGAAAAATAAAATTGAGTTCTGTAAACAAAAATCATATGTAGGTAGTTTCTTACACCTTCATATAATCTCATAATCTCAGAAATCTCATTAATTCGTTGTTTTTTTTGTTGAAATAATTTTTTGTTGGTCATAGTAAAGCCGACCACACTTTTTATTTGACGAAAAATTTTCCGCATATAGCGAAATGTATCATAAATATCATTTTTGGCAGATCTCCCCTACTAAATCCCGACAGCCACCATATGGCTCTGTTGCCTCCCTCCCTCCCTTTCCCATCAGACACGGAAGACACCTAGGATCACCCATAATATCTGGATAACCGAAACCAGATCCCAATTCGACTCCAACTTTAGTAGAAAGAAGGACCTTCCAATTTCTAAGACACTGACCACTTTTCGAAAAAACTTGTTGCGAGCGAGTCATAAGTAGGTATTGTGGAGAATACTGAATTTCGTACATCAAATTTATTGTCATTCCAAAAAAAGTGACAAGGTTTTATTGTAATGATGACCATGACCATTTTTTGAAATCGCAAAAACTATGATGTACGGAATTCCATGCTCTTAAGTGTACCTCTTCGGGCCTAGTGCATCCGAGAACATACGCGTAACTGGAGATCCCAATGATCGAGCAGAGCACATCTACCCAATTGGCGGAGGCGCCGCTTCCAGAAAATAGTGTAATTACACGCGAAAGTGATGGACTGTTCGAGACTCGGGCCGGTGGAAAGTTCCAGAGTATAAGTCAGAATCATAAGCACCGATGGGCCGACCAACAGACTAGTTTTCAAATCCACAGCGACAAAGCAAGTAGTAATTGGCTAATTGGCGATATACCCAAGCGCGAATAATAATTGACTTGCATTTATACCGGTACGCAGTAATGAACAGTGTGCGTTAAGCCGTCGTATCAATTATAGAAGAACCCAAACGCGAAATCCGAATAATGTACCTAAAGAAGCATTTCAGAGCAAGGAAGCGAGTGAGGGCAGACACAAGACGTAGGTCTCACATTTTTCCTGATGAGAAGCATGGGAGGGTATTTTTCTGAAGCAGGTATCTATCCTAGAATTCCTAGATCAAAATTAAAATAACTGGATCACCGGTAGGTACCTTAAAGTCCCATCAGTTTATCCAGTCAGACACAAATTAAAACCCCCTTGTTTAAAATCAGTTGCGGAACCTACCTCAAGATTCAAGCCAACACAGAAATCCGTCATACTGTCATGGAAAAGGTTCATAAGAATACGCCTTCGCGCTGCTTTAATAATTAATAATGGGATTCACCAATAACGAGGGTTTGAAAAGAAGGGGCTTAATATTCTTAGGCGGGGTAATTTCACTAAGGAAACGATGAGTGACTGGATGTGAATGCCAAGATGTGATTCGTGCATTTGGTAGTTTGTTGTTGTCTAGATTTGAATTATGAATAAATATAAATAAATAAATAATAAATAGATAATTAAATTATTAAAAAATAAATATAATTCACGGTTATTATTATATAATTTCGGTTCCTTAGAAGTATCGCATTCCGAGAGTATACCTACTACGGTATATGGACTTATCTATGAAGCCCGCAAAGAAGTGTTAAAAATATTCTTCGACTTTTGTTTCTAAGTAACAAAGGGTCAAAGGATCGACCCCTTCAGTTTCATTATACTGGGTGTCCGCCGAAGTATCTGACATAAGTAGTTCAAGGGTAGATGTACTCTTACAAGGCAAATCAGAATCTGCATCCGAAATTTTTCTGACGTCCTCCGTTTCCAAGATACAGGGTGATTCATGTGTTCACCCGAAAAGTTTGATTGGCCATATCTTACGAATAGATCAATAGAATCGATTGAAATTCTGCAGGTATATTCCAACACCAAGGGCTTTTGTAGCACCCTATTCATTTATAAAAAGAATTCAGGACCGTAACCAAAACTTTGGTCTTCGAGTTTTTGTTAAAAAAGTCACCTGTATAGATATTTTTCTGAATCTGGCGTCATACTTGGGAACTTGATGACAAATTCTACTAGATGCGATTCTCAAATTGTTCAGCACCATCCAGCTCATCCGAAAAAAAATCATTAACAAAAATTGTTGAGGAATATTTTTCAAAATTTCAATTTAAATCAGTCAAACGCTATTTCAGATGGTCAAACAAGAAGGAGAAGACGAGGGAGAAGACAAGAATACAAGAAGCGCAAGAAGAGAAAAGCTATCGAACGGTGAGGTAAAATTTCCATTCGAAAAAAATAACTTTTAACATTTTGAAGTTTTGCGAAGTTTAAAAAAAATTGCATACTCTGTATCACTAAATCTGAACTTTTTCGTCAGAAGTTATTCATCTTTCATTCAACTATTGCTGTACCAAATTTCATTCCTTGAAACTAAAAAACAAGGTCTGTACAATTTTTCGAAATGAACCTCAAAATTAATATTATTTTCAATTTTGAATTTTTAGTTGGTAGCACTGCCACAAACTAAAGAAACAAAAATACACTTATTATAATAGAGGGAAGCTAGGGAAGCTGATATGAACAAGAAAATGAAATAAAAATGGAGCATTTTATTTCAAAATTTTTTTTTTTATTGTAGTGCAAAAACGGAACATCTTTTAATAGTGCAAATAGCTTCACGATGTAGAATTTCTCAAATCAATAATTTCACGTATTAGACTTGGATTTCTATCTTGTAAGGCAATGACGCTAGGAAAACCCGACGCAATGTTTGCAGGACCCTGTAGATGGCTCTTTTGGCATTGGACATAACAAGTGAAAAATAACCTGTATATACAGGGTGTCCGTTTTTCGAGACTAAGCATAGGTATCTCGCTTATCTTGAGAGATACAAAGTCGGTTGAATTAGGAAAAAGTTGCGCTTTTTTTATGACGATCAATAATCCAAAAATAAATTTGACGGATCGATTTTCGTTTTTGAGATATCGTGAAAAAACAGGAATTTGAATTTTTGTTTTTATTTTTTATTCAACAAACGGTTGAAGGTGGCCTTTTCTAATTTAGACATATTAGTATGGGGGCATAGGTCGTGCCGTGTGCAGCTTCGTGAAGATATATAGGGATATGTCTTAGTCGATTCCTGGGGGGTCAAGGACCATGAAAAATGATGGTGGAATATTCGTATCTACTGCAGGCAAATATGGTGGAGGCGCCAAAATGGGCTTCATCTGGTAATAAGAAACTGGCTCTAGCTCGTTTGTTTTCCAACGGATTTCAACATCTGGGACGTCATTTTGTAGACAAAAAAAATCTCTTCTTATTTCATACCTAAATTTACAAACGTCATTCCGTGAAACTGTCAAATCTGTATTTTTAAGTCATGCTAAATTCCGCCCTTTTTTGAAGGTTATCCGATATTTTTGAAACCTGGCAGTATCATAGATCTTGAAGTGCTCTTTTAGAATTTTTACTTTTCCACTTCGTATCTTTGCGGTTTTGGCCGCCATATTGAAAAGATGGCGCCCAAAAAACAGTTTTTTGTCAATATCTTGAATTCAACTGACTCAAGATTGAAATGTGTGTATGCGGAGGAAAGCCCATTCCAATCTCTACAATTTGACATATCAGTCATTAATGTGCAATTTACGGTTCTTGAGTTAGAGCTTTCAGAACTTCCGGAAGCATCAACTTTCGGCATTCAATCAGCATGTTAAATTGATACCATCGTCATGTAGTAGGCAAATAACCCATCAATAGCTCTTGGCCATTAACCATAGATGACAAAAATTTAGAAAATCGATCATGGTGATGTTATTTGTGTAATTACAGGGTGAACTGTGAAAGCAAACTGACTTTAGAAAGAAATAAAGGTAATATAGCATTTGAAGGATATCAGATACATTCGAAACTCATTATTATGATGAGATTTGGGGTCATCATTCAGAATATCCACTTTTCCACTTCGTATCTTTGCTGTTCTGGCGATAATTTTGACAAAAATGGCGCCCAAAAAAACATATTTTCGATTTTTTTTCGGAAATTTGTCATAAAACTTGAGAATTCATATCGAAAGTGAAGGTCTATTAAATTGTCTATAATTTGACGTCTGAATCACTCATGTGCGACTTACAGTTCTCAAGCTATACCTTCTCAAAGTTGATTTTCCCTTAGAGTTCACCCTGTAGTTGCATGGCAACCGTTACCATGCTTGATTTTCTGGATATTAATGGTCTGCGGTTGACAATTTATCATTATTTATGGTTAATTTGACTGCCACGTGGAGCTAAGCTCAACTTGACATGCTGATTGGATGACAAAAGTTGATGCTTCAGGGAGCTCTGGGAGCCATAACCCAAGAACCGGAAATAGCACGTACAGGAGTAAGGTGTCAAATTGTAGATAATTGAATAAGCTTTCATTCGCATACAAACGCTTCCACCTCACATTGACTGAAATGAAGATACTGACAAAAAACTGTTTTTTGGGCGCCATCTTTTCAATATGGCGGCCAAAACGGCAAATATACGAAGTGGAAAAGTGAAAATTTGGAAAGGGCACCTCAAGATCTATAATACTGCCAAGTTTCAAAAATATCAGATAACCTTGAAAAAAGGCCGGAATTTAGCATATCTTATGAAGACAATTTTGAGAGTTTCCCGGAATGACGTTTGTAAACTTAGGCATAAAGTAAGAAGAGAATTTTTTTGTCTACAAAATGATGTTTCAGATGTTGAAATCCGTTGAAAAACAAACGAGCTACAGCCAGTTTCTTATCATCAAATGAAGCCCATTTTGGCGCCCCCACCATATTTGCCTGCAGCAAATGTCAATATTCCACCATAATTTTTCATGGTCCTTGATCGCCCAGGAATCGATTAGGACATATCCCTATATATCTTCACGAAGCTGCACACGGCCAACCTTTTTTTGACCCTATGCCCCCTGACTATACAGGGTGATTCATGAGTTACCTTACATAGGCTAATGGGAGATAGAGGACTTCGTGGCGAGTCAGGATCCACTGAAGAAATTTTAATTTCTCCAATGGTTACGAAGATACAGGTGTTTTGTGTGTTTCGTATGAAACTTTGACAAGCGATATTTTTGAAACGGCCAGAGGTATTTTGTTGAAATTCACCAGTAATATTTTTCTGTTTGAACTCATCCCGAAGCCATACCGGGTAAGTCAAAATCCAGGGCTGGGCTAGAAAAGAGGTGCCCCTTTTTTGTTTAATTAAAAAGTACATTTTCTGACCGCTTTTCTGAAAAACTGCTATCGGATTCAAAAAGCTAAGGAAAAATGCTTTGAGAATCATTCTTCAAATTAGATGGCACACCTAAGCCGTTTCGACAATAAAATTAAAAGTAAAATTTGTGGGTGAGTTCCCATTTTCGACCGGACATAATCGACTCATTGTTTGATTGAATTCATCAAAATTCATTTTTTGGCTTGTCTCTGTTGAATAGAAGAGCTTGGTTAAAAAAAAATCCAGAGCCGACCTTTTCTTTTCATGACAAAATCGAGAGTGAAACCAAAATTAGACTCGATTTGGTCGACAAAAAAAAAGTTTGGCTATGGAATTTTTCTTCCTACCAAGCCCTTCTATTCCACAGAGACAAGCTAAAAAATGAATTTGAATGAATTCAATCAAACAATGAGTAGATAATGTCCGGTCAAAAATGGAAACTTACCCATAAATTTCACTTTCAATTTTTATGTCGAAACGGTTTAGGTGTGCCATCTAAATGAAGAGTGATTTTCGAAGTATTTTTCCTTAGCTTTTCGAATCCGATAGCAGTTTTTTAGAAAAGTGGTCAGAAAATATACTTTTTGATCAAATAAAAAAGGGGCACATTTTTTCAATCCCGGCCCTGGATTTTGACTTACTCAGTATGGCTTCAGGGTGAATTCCAATAAAGAAATATAACTGGTGAATTTCAAGAAAATATCTCTAGCCGTTTCAGAAATATCGCTTATCAAAGTTTCATACGAAACACACAAAACACCCTGTATCTTCGTAATCAATGGAGAAAACAAAATTTCTTCAGTGGATCCTGACTCGCCTTGAAGTCCTCTATCTCTCATTAGCCTATGTAAGGTCACTCATGAATCACCCTGTATTGTCAGGGCACTTTTTCAAGGGAAATCCAAAGCTGCCAAAATCTTTATTCTCTATCTTTCAAAGCAACCGAGATACGACATTCAACTTTTTTTATCTAATGGGCGCCATATTGGATTTTGATATTTTTGAATACGGTATTCTTTTCTGGTTACAATTATGCGCCACACGTCGTTAATGAATAAATGTTTAACATTCACGTTTTTTTTTTATTGTCGGTGCTGATTTTGTTTCCAAAGCACTCTTTGAAAAATAAAAAAAAATGTTGCTCAAAAGCATGAATTTACAGTAGCATGTGACACATCGTTGGAACCAGAAAAAAATATTGTATTCAAAAATGTCAAAATCCAATATGGCGCCCATAAGAGAAAAAAGTTGAATGTCATATCTTAGTTGTTTTGAAAGCTAGAATGAAGATTTTGGCAACATTGAATTCTTCTTAGAAAAGTGCCTTCACAATGTCATAATTAGAAATGGCTACCTTCAACCGTTTTTGAAATAAAAAATAAAAACAAAAATTACAAATTTCTGTTTTTTCTCGATATCTCGAAAACTAAAACTGACAGGTCAAATATCTTGTTGGATCATTGATCGTCATGAAAATTCGCAACTTTTTTCTAATTTAACCGACTCTGTATCTCTAAAGATAAGTGAGATACCCATGCTTAGCCTCGAAAAACGGACACCCTGTATATCATATACGATTACTCATAATTTCCGTATGTACAGAGTTTAGAATTCACAAAAAAAAACTAAATAATTAGGGTAGAATGGGTTGAAAGGACCACTCAATGAACCTTGATACAACTTGAAAAATAGTAGTCGAAGCATTTTTTTAAATTTTTTGTGGGCTTAATAGAAGCTTTCGCATCCTACCGTACCACTGCAATACTTTTGAGACATCATGTATGATTTCATTTTTATCGACAAGTAACAATCATTTTCATGAAAAAAAGTTTTACAACGTCTGCAACCGTCCCAAAAGGCATTATCATTTCCATAATAATGATATACATTTACTCCTACTTATTTTTTTTTCACTTTTTTCACATTCTCCTTGCATTCTCACGACTTGTGAATAACTAACATGCTTGTAGTAACTCGTCTTGGCCTCGTACAGCAAACCTCGCGCTTTTGAAGTCAAACTATACCGCCTTTAAGCAGCACCAAATTGAGTCAATTTGTCACTTTTATCAAGTAAGAATACCTAACTTGATTGTCTAATTCGTATCTTAATCTATACTTACTTTCTTGGAACAACCCTGGGTTTATTCAGCATAAAATTAAGCTCAAAATCTACTTTCACTAGGAAAGTAAAAAAAATTGCTACTGGATTGGTTGATTCGAAAAAATAGGGGAACATTGATAGCCAGATAGCTTTGAAATTTTCAGAAAAACCGCTCAGAATCCCTTTTAAGAACGAAATCAAAACTTGACCTTTATTTATCTGTGTTAATCATTGAGAGATAGAAAATTCCTAAAAGTAATCAAAAAGTTTAAATGGCTAAGTAGTAAAAATTTGACGGGACTTTTGGATACCTAACCTATAGCTCCAGATGTGTTTACTAACTCATTCTTTTTATTATGTATATCAATTGTGAGAAATAATATTTTATGTTTATATTTTTTATTTAGAAAAGCCAGATAATTTTGAACAGTTATTTTTTAGCCATTAAAATTTAATGCTAGATTCAATAGAGAGAAACAACTTTATTGAAAAATGAACTATAATTGTCAATATAAATTTAACCATAAACTTCTCTGAATCAATCACAAGACACGTTTGTTCTGAAAATTTTCATAAACCAAGTTATTTGCCTGGAGTAGCTGCATAAGTAGATTTGTAAAAAAAAATCTTCACCTTACTGAAAATTCAGTTAGGTATTACTCGAAGCAAAAGGTAATGCATACCTACCTATCATTTCTCTGTATCAATAATTATGAAAAAAAGGGACTTGTGAAAAAATTCTCATTGAATAATTTATTTTCAAAGTTTCGTTGTAATTATGCATTATTAGAAATTTAAATAATTACTTTCTCTACTTGCCGTAAATCTAATCAAGTATGAAGTTTCGAATTAAAAAATTAAATCCCTGTTTCCAATTTGATCCGGGCGTCCCAGTCGTTCCCGGAATTTATGTGTTACGAACTGCAATTACTTACACTCGAGAGCACTTTTCAATCTGACGGCACTAAACCAAAATAATACGACCGCGTGCCACTACGCTAAACGTAAGAGATGAGCACGTCCTGCCTACAACGCGAGCTGGATCGGAACTAGTGGCTCTAACTCCGGAGTGGAGGAAGCCCTCACTATCTCGCACCCTCCCGTGGGGGTGGTGGCCCCCCGGCATGTCAGCAATTGTTGTTCTATATGTATGAGTGTGTGTGTGTGTGTAGATGTATGGGTGTGTGTATGTGTTAGAGAACAGGTATATACAAGCCCGTTACAGGAGATTAAGCCCTTCACGGCAGTTATCGTCATTTTATCGTCATCCTAGTTGGCTGTATGGTGGCTCTGATATTTCGAGATTTACGGCCGCCAGGATTATGCCAGTCCCGCACATGAATTGTTGCAGGAGTACTTACATGTCGTAATTGGGGAGCTTTTTAGCGGTAATTTATGCGCCGCTGGGCTAATTCCCTCGGATCGGGAAAATGCAACAAAAAATAGGGAATTCGCTTAATCACTAAATTACCTAGATACTATGTAATTTGCTGGATTATTGTCGAACCAACGGCCTGGACCACTTGCCAACTCAATACTCAAATTCTCCATTCCGAAATTTGCAGTCTTAAGAATTCACGAGCATGCACCATTAGCCTGAGACACCTGAAGAATCGAGGTCATAGTGTCCTAGAATGTGATTGTCTTGAACTTAAAATGAAAAAAACTGGAAAATATGACTACATTATAGGGATTGTAGACTTGCAAATTCGAGTTTTTGACAATTGAGAATCTACTTACTAAAAACCTCGTTAAAAACTGGGTTTTTAGGTATCAAGGGCCACAAAGAACGGGACCTCGCAACTTGCATCAAGATTTCGATACTATGAGATAGTAATGATGGTATATAGTTGGATCAGCTGCATTTTTCTGGCATACCCCTATACAGGGTGCCAACTTGAAAACTTTCCATGCCCGATTCTCATGGAAAAAAATTCCACCCCTGTTCTCAAGTAATCATTTTTTGTATCGAACACTCTTCCAAGTTATATTTTTGATATGAAAGAAAATCGTAACTAAACTGCTTGACACTTGACAAAACTTGACACTTGACAAACTGCACCACCTGAGATTCAGGTACGTTTTCAAATTGAGATATCTTGAAAAATATTGGACCGATTTTGAAAATTCTAGCATGTGCGAACAGAGCGTCTTTTTAGCTATCGAATGCTGGTTTAAAATTAAGTTCCAGTGGAACAGTTTGTCACATACAGGGTGCCAAAATAGAGCGTGCAAATATCAGCCAAGTTTCACAGGGTAGTACAAATTTTGAAAAAACAAGTTCCAGGTTTATTCTGTTATCTGTTTTTGATAGGTTGTATTATTATGCCAAAAGAGTTTTTGAATTTCAAAATTCATTTGTTTTCAAAAAAAGTTGCGCAAAGTTTCATGAAATGTGCTCTTTCAGATGAAAAGAATATGGAGGTTTGAAAATATTGGACGGATTTTGGAAATTCTGACATGTGAAGACAGAGCGGTTCTTTAGCTATCGAATGCTTATTTCAAATGAAGCTCCAGCGAAACAATCATATACCGTCCGTTTTTTTTTCTAGGCCCCAGCTTTTAGCGCCTTTATTATGGGTTTTACACCCAAAATATTATATATTTTTGAAATCAGAAGAACAAAATCTTTCGATTGATGATATGTCAAATTATTTTTGACAGACGTCATTTTTTGACAATTGACGGAATAGTACTTGTGACACACCATTTTAAAGCCCATAAAATTCTCAGAAGTACTGTGTTTTCATTTCTAGAATAGGATGTCTTTTACAGCTTCTGGAGGTCTTTGAATAGGAAAAATTGTTAAACTTCAGAAATACCTTCGTTATGAGGTATTTTATGTCAAATTATTTTTGACAGATGTAATTTTTTGACAATTGACGGAATAGTACTTGTGACACACCATTTTAAAGCCCATAAAATTCTCAGGAGAACTGTGTTTTCATTTCTAGAATAGGATGTCTTTTACAGCTTCTGGAGGTCTTTGAATAGGAAAAATTGTTAAACTTCAGAAATACCTTCGTTATGAGGTATTTTATGTCAAATTATTTTTGACAGATGTCATTTTTTGACAATTGACGGAATAGTACTTGTGACACACCATTTTAAAGCCCATAAAATTCTCAGGAGAACTGTGTTTTCATTTCTAGAATAGGATGTCTTTTACAGCTTCTGGAGGTCTTTGAATAGGAAAAATTGTTAAACTTCAGAAATACCTACTCAATAATTATGAGGTATTTCATGTCAAATTATTTTTGACAGATGTAATTTTTTGACAATTGACGGAATAGTACTTGTGACACACCATTTTAAATCCCATAAAATTCTCAGGAGAACTGTGTTTTCATTTCTATAATAGGATGTCTTTTACAGCTTCTTTAGGTCTTTGAATAAGAAAAATTGTTAAACTTCAGAAATACCTACTCAATAATTATGAGGTATTTTTAATATCAACTGATGATAATATTCTGATTTTGAATCGTCCAAATTAGCGGGAGACTCTATAAACACCTTGTCTTTCAGATAGGCTCCTAAAAAAAATCTAGGGGGTCATACCTGGCCACCTCGGATACTATCGCGTTGGGCTGGCAGTTCCAATTCACCGGTCGTTGAATCTCTCATTCAAGGAACAAGGAGTCGGTCATTTCGAGTAACTTCTTCAGGACATTTTTCGTTTCATTGTGATTATTTATTGATAATTATCATTAGTTATTATTGAAAGTACCTGTTTTGTCTATACTTACGTACTTAATGAGTTTTTCTGAATTTCAACAATTTTTCCTATTTGAAGACCTCTAGAAGCTGTGAAAAACATCCTATTCCAAAAATGAAGACACAGTTTTCCTCAGAATTCAATGGGCTTTAAAATGATGTATCACAAGTACCATTCTGTCAATTGTCAAAAAATGACATCTGTCAAAAATAATTTGACATACCATCAATCGGAAGATTTTGTTCTTCTGATTTCAAAAATATATAATATGTTGGGTGTGGAACCCATAATAAAGGCGCTACGCGCTGGGGCCTAGAAAAAAAAAACGGACGGTATAGGGTGCCAAAGAAGAGCGTGTTAATATAGGCCAAATTTGCAGCGTACAAATTTTGAAGAAAAAAAGTTAAAGATTTTTTCTATCATCTGTTTTTGATTAGTTGTATTATTATGCCAGATCGGTTTTTTCATTTTGAAATGTATTTGTTTTTTCAAAAAGATGAGCTGTATTTTATGAAATGTGCTCCTTCAGGTTTGAGAAGAATATGCTCGAAAATATGTAAGCTTGAAAAATATTGGACGAATTTTAGAAATTCTGGTACCTATGTGAGGGCAGAGCGTTCACTGAGCTGTCGAATGCTAGTTTGGAATAAAGTTTCAATCCAAGGAGTTTTAATCCAAAGCTTTTTTTTCAAAATTTGTACCTAAGCTGCAAAACTTTAGCCCATACTTGCACGCTCTTCTTTGACACCCTGTATATGTCAAATTGTTTCACTGAAACTTCATTTTAGATAAGCATTCGATAGCTTAAGAAGCGCTCTGTCCTCACATGTCAGAGTTTCCAAAATCGGATCCAATATGTTTCAAGCTATCTCAGTTTGAAAACGCACCTGGTTTTCAGGTGGTGCACTTCTATTGTCAAGTTTAGAATATACAGATGGCTCAACTTTGCTTCTATCCATACCAAAAGAAAACAACGTTTTTTTTTTCAAATGAAATGCCCTACTTTTGATTTCATTATCTTTATCAGTTTTCCAAGCTCTATTATTTTGTTCCTCAAGTTGGTAGCAGTGCTACCAGCTAAAAATTGAAATATGAAAATTCCACTAATTTCGAGGTCCATTTTGAAAAAATCGTTGAGGCCTCGTTTTTGGATTCACGGAATGAAATTTAGCACAACAATATTCTTATCAAATTAAGGATGGATAACTTCATGACAAATAGGTATGATTATCTAGAATTAGTAATACAGGTTGTGCACATTTTTTCTAGAACTCATATTTACCTATTTTCATGTGCCATAAGTCTTTTTTTCTTTCAAAAAGAATGCCCCCTTTATCTCATCTTTCGGTAGCTTTTTCCTCCTCTTTCATTTTTCACCCGGGGTGCCTCTCCCTAAAATTCTTAATTTCCAAGATAATTGATAATTTTTTTTTAAATTATCTTTTATTTGTTTTTTTCATGTTTTCAGTAGACCCTGATCCCTGATACAGAAATTCATAATATGCTAAAATGTACGCATCTCTTATTTTGACAGTTTGAAGGTTTTTGAAGTTATGAAAACTGCTTTTACTAAGCTCAATTCAAATTTCACTTTTCCTTCGTGCAACGCAATCTTTTTCTGTATTTACTTCAAATTGAAAACTTACCGCGGCTATTGGAATAACAAAGACTTGTTCTTAGTATCAAATCAAGTAAAATGTGTCATTATGACATCTGCCCATTATCATCACGGCCTGCTAAGGATAGGATACCTCTAATAAAAGTGAAAGACGCGAAAAAAGCTATGGAATATTGAGATGAATTGATATAAAATTCCAATATAAAAATTTGAAATTTGCATAATTCATTACGAAATCTAAACATTTTTATCAGAAATAATCCATCTTTCATTCGACTATTATTGTTGTGTCAAATTTCATTCCTTGAATCTGGGGAAAAAATCTGTTGTGGGCGACACAGAGTTTTCCCGGCAGTATCCAGAGACGTCCAGTAATAAATAATTTTGATTCAAGCGTCCGCGTCCCTTCGAGAAAGGAGGACCTTGATTGGAAAATTGAGGAAAGTGCAGAACTTTCTCTTTCAGAATATTTATTTTCATAGGGAAAAGGTTTTATAGTTTTTTCCAACTGGAAAATCCTCGGGAAATTGGGAAAAATGACTTGGAATTGTCTCTTTTTTTCACCAAAAGAAATAAAGTTAAAAGGCTTTCGAAAAGACATGTTACTCGATCCCTATACCCATTCGAATTTTTTCAAAAGTGGCCACCCTACCCCAAATCTTGAAAACGGGTGGTTCGATTTTTTTTTCACTAAAATGAAGAGTATGGAGAAGTCCTTTAAATGATATATTACTCGAACCCTATTCCCATTTGAAATTTTAAAGAAAGTAGCCACTCTGCCTCCGGGGATGAAGCAAAAAGATTGAATTCATGCTATTATCTATTTCAAGCTAAAAAAACACAGTTGCCTATGATATTTTTTCAAGTCGGACAATCGGGTAAAGGTGGGTTCAGTCAGCTTGGTTTTAGTTTTAGTCGTAGTCGTTGTCGTAAATTTGAAAGTAGAAAGCACGCGTCATATGCGCGGCGTTCATACAGAGTTTTAGTTTTAATTTTAGTCGTAAGAATTCCGAACTTTGTCGTATGATGCCGACTTGCAGGTTGCGTAATTACCGGTATAAGGTATGAGCATGGATGGTGATGGTAATGGGTTGTATGCAGAGATGTTAAAAAACGGTTTTTTTTCAATTGGCGTTTTTAAAGAAATAAAAACCGTTTTTTTTTTGTTTTTAATGGTTTTTTGTTTTTTTCTCATTAAATGGTGATCTACGTACCCAAATCGTATTGAACTATTTTTCTGATATTATTTCATGTATTTATAACATACCTAGCATAAAACAGATAGTAATAAATCGCAACTTTGCACTTGAACCGCGAATGACATATCACTCACATGACATAACTGACATATGCATGGCATAATTGACAGCTCGGCTGTTTTTGTTTGTGCTGTTTGTAACATAACTTACATGCCTCAAGCTTCGAACGTTGCAATCGTGGCATGGAAATGTTGTTGTTAGAGGAGGAAGCTGGAAATTGTTGGAATATTACACAAAACAAAAGGAAAAAAAACAATTAAAACAAAAAAAACGAGAGGCTTTGTTTTAATACAAAAAAAACGTAATAAGAAACAAAAAAAACGAACATGTTTTTTTTAACCCACATCTCTGGTTGTATGTATCAATAAAAAAAATAGCATAAGCATTTGCTTCGATTTCAGAGGAGTTGTACTCCTCATAAATGTAAGCAAATACTTATTTATGCTTATTTTTTGACGAGTTTTTATATTAATACTACCCATTATGAACACGGACCGTATGAAGATGAAGGTTCGCGCAGTATCATTCGAGCTCCTATTGGTCAATTCTTATGACTAAATCTTGCTGTATGAACGCTCTTCTCTGTTACGACAACGACTAAAACTAAAACAGCGACTAAATAAGCTGACTGAACGCACCTTAAGTTATGATGGATTGAAGAAGTACCTGAAGATGATTTGATCAAATTTGACAAAATGATGTTCGCTGTGCTGGATTGTCAGTTAATTCAATTCTGGAAAAAAGCCTTGAAAACTCCGTTAGCCACGTTACATTAAATAGTGAGAAGTGTTGTATGGTGCCACAATAACAAAAGTGTAAGCACAAAATGTGATAGAAAATATACTGTTTCAAAAATGAACGAGGACCCATTTCTAGCGCTGAAGTGTGATTTCGTCGCAAGTGACCTCGTGACCTGAGCTTATGACCTCTCACCATCAACCCAGAGGCGCTCTCAGGTGAGCTCGTGAGTGTCGACCCAAAATGACAAATTTTCATACAAGAAGGCCATCATTCACGCCGGACGGGTTAGAGCAAAAAGGACCCTTGCTGGTGCGGTGCCTCATAAGAACTAGGTAATTGACCTATCAAATTCACGTCAATTCACTCTTTGTGTTGATCAAGATCTGTGATCCTGGCCAAAAAAAAACAGCTCAGGTCAGTAAACAAACTAGGGTTGGCAAAAACCCATATATTCAAAAAAAGTGGGTGGGTTTTTGTGTTTTTGTTGGGTTTTCTGTTTTTGGTGGGTTTTTGGGTTAGTGATGGGTTTTTGTGTGGCGCTATCTATAATCCGTTGTGAAAATTGCCTATCTGTCAAATCAATGCACAGTTGCAACCGATGACTACTGGTACTCTGACTAGTGTGATTTTTTGAAAAGTTTCCACCTCTGATTTCTCGCCGCCAAAATTTTTTACAGGAAAACGCCGAAACAGGTCGAGTTTTGTTTTGAGGGAGACATTTAGGGCACATATTACCAAATTTTTATCTTGAACCCCTTCGCCCCCACCCCACCCTGCTTTGAATATTCAAATAGCATGACCTGTTTTGTGATACATCAAATTGAGGACAATAAAATTCTCTTTCCGTTAAACATATTTAAAAGAATTTTAAGCCACCCCCTACCCCTGCGAAAATCCTCTTTTTGTTAATGAAAGGACAATGCTCCCCCTATAAACTCTAGATTCTTGAGGAATAGACTTTCCAGCAAAAACAAGTCGATTTTTATTTTAGTGGGGTCATCTAAGACAAGTATGACCAAACTTTTATCTTCAACCCCTTCGCCCCAACCCTACCCTACTTCAAAGGATTGGTTAAAAAAATGTTTGACGGGAAGAGCTCAAATTGCCTTCAATTTGATGTATCACAAGATAGGTAATGCTATTCGAAATTGCAAAGTAGGGTAGGGTGGGGGCGAAGGGGTTGAAGATCAAAATTTGGCCACTCGTGTCTAAGATGACCCCCATTGAAATAAGAATCGACCTGTTTTTGCTGGGAAGTCTTTTTCTCAAGAATCGAGAGTTTACAGGGGAAACATTGTCCTTCCATTAACGGAAAAAGGATTTTCAGAAGGGTTGGGGGGTGGTTTAAAAAAATTTAAAATATGTTTAGCGGAAAGAAAATTTTATTGCCTTCAATTTGATGTATCAGAAAATAGGTCATGCTGTTTGAAATTTTGGAGCAGGGTAGGGTGGGGGCGAAGGGGTTAAAGATAAAAATTTGGTGATATGTGCCCTGGATGATTCTTTCGAAGCAAAAACTGACCTGTTTCGGCGTTTTCTTGTAAAAAATTTTGGCGGCGAGAAATAAGAGGTGGAAATTTTTTCAAAAATCACCCGGTGTATGTTAGTGTTGATAACTGTCACACAAAAACCTTCCCCCGTCACCCTCTTCAAAACTCTTCTTATAGGCCTAGAACTCGTTTGAGACGACACTATATGGGCATTGGGCACACTGAGAGTACTAAAAACCGAAAAAACACATTTCATGAGGATTTTTGTGGGGATTTTTGTGTGGTTTTTTGTGCGGGTTTTTGCGTAGGTTTTTGATAAAAATCCAAGGTGGGCTTTTGTGTCAAAAACCCGGTGGGTTTTTCAAGTGGGTTTTATTCCGTGCCATCCCTGAAAAAAACCGGCGACACAGTCCCCAGAATGACAGTCTGACAGCACAGCGTAGTTCATGTGAAGGTTTCATGTCATAGGGACACGAAGCTGCACACGTCAGAGCTTTTTTTGGCTCTACGTCTGCGGACCACGATCTGGTATCTCTATAACCAGAGATAGATATTACTAACTTGATCACAATACTTCCCCAGTCGAGAGGCTGAGGGCTGGGGTAATAAAAAGTAAAAGCGCATCCCTATACCTACTATACTACATATATCTTCCGTAACAGAATGCATCAGTGATCCGCACATTTTGTATAGTTAGGTATCTGGTACCTGTAGGTAGGTATAGCATTGGCAGTCGCACCAGTATCTCTTTGAGATCTCGTGTCTTTTTTTTTCATCGAATTCTACCTTTTGCGAACCTAAAAGGAGAAGATACTACTCATACGTACTTTTTACGGGAAATTATGCTAATATGTAGCTCGTTATCCCATAGTTTGCCTTCCAGTAAAAGAGTGCCTCCTTTTCAGAAACTGGTCCGTTATAAAAGATTTACATAAGCAGGTAGATAGCAGGCACAGGTATAAGATGAGACTGTATCTGTTAACAATACAAAGGCCTAACGATAATGTTATATTAACGAAGGATCTAGGCTTTAAATCGCGACAGCGTAAAGAAATCTACCGCAGCTGGTTCACCTCTCATCAAGCGCTCTCGACAATGTTTTTACCCTTTCAGAACGATAATGATGACCTGGCTCGAAACAATATTCAGGACATTCAGGTAGGTACCTATATACCTGTACCTATCGATTTGTCTTTCCACCGATGTTGTCAGATCATAACTCGTAACGTATAAAAGTTTAAAATAAAAATAACACAAAATGTTTCAGGGGGCAACATTTCAAAATTCAGATGATTCCGAAAGCCCAAGTTGAAAACCTCGAAAGGAAACTTCCAAAGTTATTACCTTCATAAAAATAAAGCACTTTCTTAGTTGTCCGTGGCGCATTATTCACTTTTCCAGGATTTCTGTGCGAGCGCGCGACTCTGAATCTCTTTCTTGATATCGTCCTGTATATGTGCTGTAGTACGGCATTAAATTTACGAACTCCACAACTGCCACGGCACTAAAACATCACCCATTCCCGCAATTACTGCGAGAAACGTTTTTGAAAAACTCATCAGTTCTGGCAAGTTGGCTCAAAAAAACTGAAACCGGCGCTATAATTTGCCAAACTAACTGGCAAAAAACAAGCACTTTCCTGGAATCTATTGTATAGTAATCTGAAAGTAGCTTCAAAACTTTCGTAGGTAATAACTTAGTCTGGCTCTCTGATGCTAATGTTGACTCCGTCATGAACTTGGAAGTAGTGTTTCCCACGAGAGCGAGATTTTCTCGGTCTCGGTCTCGCTCTCGGACCGAGACCGAGAGCGAGACCGAGACGAGAGTGCCATGACCGAGACCGAGAACGAGACGAGATTACCATGACGACAGTCTCGGTAAACCGAGAGTCTCGGTGTGCCATAACTAATGCGTATGATACGTAGAAATACATTCATTGGCCTTTTATTCTATTGATGGACTCTCTAATAATCACCTGATTATTCAAGGACAAATAAGAATCTCTGAATATGAAAACAGCCGAATTTGAAATTTGAGATGTAGGTAAGATTTCGGTGACTTTTTCTTTCTCACGTACCTACACTCACCACTTCATTATCAACTACTATTCCACCAGAGGATGAAGCTTTTTCGACCTCATCGAGCCGAGGCTGTTCGGGAAGTTTTCCAAATGTTGAGGTTTATTTGACATCGACAGTTTTTATCTTTGACAGTGCAAAACTAGAAAAGAGAAGCTTTATCTTTTCATACTGATGCGCTGTGTAACAGAAGTGTCCACTATTAGAGGTACTTTATACTTATTATTTTATAGGTATTCCACTTTTTGGCCCGAAAGGCCCAGATGGGGATGTTCAGCCATAATTTCATTACCTATTTTAGTGTGCAATCACAATAGAGCCGCACAGGAATTTTGTAGGTACAGTTTTCGAGCCCCGTTTTGTTGGGTTTTGTATTGATTTGGATAAATTTAAGGTGCTATGTACCGCTACATTTTATGAATGAAGAAAATGGATCAACAATGGATTGCGGAATAACGCAAGAAAGCCTCTATCCTTAATACTCAAGTGTTTTCTTGCCAAAAAATTGAAACCCAACCAACGAAACACGTGTCAAAAACTTTCTTTTACAGTCGTACGTGTCTTTCGCATCTCTATTCAGCAAGTCGCACGGTCAGTTTATTTTTGGGTTTTATGACTTTCATGACAACAATCCAAGAGTACCTGCCCAAAAGTCCGGTCCACGAACTGAATGGAAAAAATCAAACAAATGTGACGAAAGCAGACTCGACATTTCTTTTATTTTGAATGAGCAAACAAAAATGCTTTTTTAATCGAGTATAAAATCTGTTCGATTTGCTGTCAGAAGCTGGCTATAGATTTCACCGTGTTTCACCGTGTTTCACCTTATAACCACTATTATTGCTTATGCAAATAAAATGCATTTGTTATATTTCACTCAAAAGCGATTCATTTACGATAACTAAATTTAAAGGATATATTATGTATAACTGATGAGCCACATTCCTTCAAAACTAAGTTTTTAAAAAACAAAGGATCAGTCATAATGAAGGAAAATCAATTTTATCAACTTTTTCTAATACCTATTTTATTGCTGAGTCATTTTCAAATTTGAGAATGCATAAAATCCCAAGATTGTCTTTTACGCAATCTAAATTTCTTAAGTAACCTATACCGCAGTTACCTTCGTGAAAATTGCTCATCTAAAATTGACAGAAAACATCCATCTTGAAATTCATTCAATCTAGTACGTAACGATGAACAGAAATCAACTAGGACTCTATTCATTGTTCCTATGAATTTCGAATAAATTGAGAAAGAATAAAGTTCGCTCACTTAATAAATAGTCCATGTTGCTGAAATACCGTAAACTAAAATAAATAAAATATGAATTTCAATTTGCGCCATTTGTTCAAAAATAACCTGATTTTTCTGAAAAGTCAATAATACAAACACCGAGATCGAGAGTCTCGCCGAGAGTACGAGACCGAGAGCGAGACTACATGGTACGAGACCGAGACGAGAGTGGTCCATTTACGAGATTTACGAGACCGAGACCGAGAGCGACCCACTCTCGCTCTCGTCTCGCCGAGAGTGAAACACTACTTGGAAGAGGGCCGTAAAGTTGGTATATTTACACACTTCGGTCCCCGGTGATTATTATTTTACCTTGACATTATGCGCTAATTTTAAATTACGGCACTCATGTAGGTAGAGGTGCGGAAATCTGACAAATTATGACAAATTTCTGACATTTTCCAGTATTCCCGCAATTCCAAGGAAATGTGCATATTTTAATGCTTGATGCCTGCAGTATAGTTCCACCAATTATTCATGACTCACCCTCTGGGCCTCTGTTACTCGATAGGAACGTAGACCTACTTTTAGTTCAAACTAGGGCATCCAATCCCGAGACCTAAACGAAATCCCGGGATTTCGGGATTGAAAATTTCAAATCCCGGGGTCCCGGGATTTTCGGGATTCCTCAAATGATGCAGCTTTTCACCTGAGTTGAGTGGGAAACAGAGTCCAGAGCAAAAAACACTGATCATTCAAGTAAGAACATCATCATTTCACACCAATATTAGCATTTTATTGTATTTATTTTGCATAAATAGAACATCACAGTTGCATTGCAATTATGCGTGCTTTCTTCGAGGAATCAAAAATCATTTGCTGAGACAAAAGAAATTGTTTTTTTTTAATTTATCATAGTTTTATTTTATTTCATGTGTTTGGACATGTTCTTGAGTTTTCAAGGGCTGCTATTTCCATTCCCATGTAACTTTGCCTGGAACTTGAATACCATGGTGTTTGGTGGTATGAAGGTATGGTAACCGGAAGAGGTATCTGGTGTGGGAATACAGGCTCTAAGTATAATGTACAACCATGTACATACCTCACCTATCAATTCTAATATAAGTATTATTATAAAGTACCAATACTATTAATTACCACCAATTATTGAACAGCAAATGATGATTGGGTACTAGCTTTATTCCATCAGGAAAATAAATATGAAATTATTTATTACTAATAAATAATGGTTCCAAATTCAGTGTGCTTACTTGAATAATCTGTGTTTCTTGCATTAACGCCATTGTCGCCATTAACTCTATTTTGCATTCAAGTGAGGTGAAAAGATGCATCATTTGAAAAATCCCGAAAATCCCGGGATCTCGGTAGAAAAATCCCGGGATTTTCGGGATTGGAAATCAAACGGGATCCCGGGATTGGATGCCCTAGTTCAAACGACTATAATTCTTGTACCCGCCATCCAGTGGTCTGACGATGCTATTGACCAATTTCGAATTTCCACTTAGTTTACAGTGTTGACATCAATCTTTTCAAGAAACAAAAATTATGAGAAATATAGAGGTTGAACTCTTCCTTGCGTAAGTATACGTACCTACCATTCCAGCTTCCATAGGTTTTCTCGAGGGTTTTCTACAATTTTCCGGCCCATCAGGCACTTGAGACTCGTGAGAATTATAATAGGTACTCCCATTGAATAATATAGTAGGTTCACTTGTACCGTGATTCTAGTAGGCTGGGCAAATTTCACAGTTTGGCATTGTAGACTTCATGTCCAACTGCCTAGTGTGCGCCTGAGCGTCTGGCTTCGAAAGATAGGTTATGTTGGTGTGATGGTGTGTTGACTGTTGCTGTCAAAAATGAAAAATTTACCGAAATCAACTTTGCAAATTGCAAACATGGAGTGGATGTAGTTCACCTTTCACAAGTTCCGCAAATTTCTTGTTCCAGTACGATGTCCTGAGCAGTGAAATCAAGTATTAACGCCGAAAAATCCCATCCCCACAAAAATTAGAAGGGTTCAGCTTCCCATCGTTTCCAGCCTTCCAGAGTGTGGGTACTTCTTTTAAAAACCAGGAATAGTTCACAATGCTTCCATTTATGTGGTTTTTGAAAATAGATTCACGTCCTCTCCGCAAAGCTGAACGTTATGGGGTACATGCCCAGCACCTATTCCGCCCATTTTTTCTCCCAGAAGCGAGTTCTTAATGGCACTCCCGAGGACTTCAAAATGGGCACTGGACGTTATTGTTCAAGACACAAGCTGAGGCGCAAACACAGTTTTCACAGTAATGGGCATAATTTCACCACAATTTTCGTGAAACTCGTGATTTTCAGTCTATTTGACACTCGATTTGACAAACGGTAAATTTGTTGATCTTGTCGTCAAGCTTAAACTTTCAAACATCGATGCAACCAACTGCCAAGTTCTAGGGAGTTTTCAAATATCAGATTTGAAAACTTAGAAACAAAATCTCACAGCCAACTAGAATCACGGTACAAGTGAACCTACTATACCTACAAGTATTGTATACTAATGCGTTTCTTAATAGTATATTATATACCAAGGTTGAAAAAGTATTATTATAGCCGAAGCGCCAGTTTGGATCCCGAAGCGCAGCTGAGGGATATAAGGCGCTGAAGCTATAATGATTTTCTCGACCGTGGTTTATACAGCGTGTCCCGAAATTAATGCAACAAAATTTACAGGAAGGTAGAAAATTTAAAAATAAGGGTACTTCCTTGATAAAAATACCCTCGCAAACGTTATAGCGGAGATACAGGCCTTCAAAGTTGGTTTTTCAAATCTTTTTTTTGCATCACTTTTTAACCGTTTAACCGATTTCATCTAAATTTAAACCAACGTTCACTAAAATAGGTTTCTATGGAAGAATAATAACGCATTTCATCAAACATTTTTAGGGGTGAAGATGATAGGGGGTACCTTCTCCCTTTTCTCCTATTTTTCACCTCCCTGAATATTTTTGAAAATGGTTCCAGTTTTCGGATTCTACGTTCAATTTAGAGAAAAAAGTTACTCTTGCAAAATTTTGACTAGACGCTTCATTTTTGAGATATTTGTGTTTGAAACTTTGGAAAACATCTTAAAATTGCCACTTTTCAGGGCCCAATTTTTTTTTCTGAAAAGCAAAAGTGGTAGTTTATCAACTTGAAACACCTAAAAAACTTATTTCAGTTGAAGAATCTTGAGTTTTCTTGAATTTTAATTTTTAAGGCCTTGAAAGTGGTGTTTTCGAGATGTTCTCCGAAGTTTCAAACTCGAATATCTCCAAAATGAAGCCTTTATTCAAAATTTTGCAAGAGTAACTTTTTTCTCTAAATTGAACAGAAAAATTCAAAAATTGCAACCATTTCCAAAAATATTCAGGGGCGTGAAAAAGAGGGGAAAAAGGAGGGAGATACCCCCTATTATCTTCGTCCCTGAGAATGTTTGATGGAATGCAATCAAATTTGAATAAAATCGGCTCAACGGTTCAAAACTTATGCGAAAAAAACTGTTTTAAAAAACCAACTTTGAAGGCCTGTATCTCCATTATTACGTTTGCGAGAGTATTTTTATTAGGGGAGTCCCATTTTTTTCAATTTTGTACCTCCCTGTAAATTTTGTTGCATTAATTTCAGGACACCTGTACAGGTGTCCCGAAATTAGTGTTACAAAACTCACAGGGAGATAGAAAATTCAAAAATAAGGGGACTTTTGTTCATGAACATACCCTCCCAAACGTATAATAACGGAGATACAGGCCTTCAAATTTGTTTTTCAAAAACAGTTTTCATTGCATACTTTTTGAAACGTCCAGCCGATTCCATTCAAATTCAAACCAAAGTTTATTGAGACAGGTCTTTATTGAACAATAATAACGAATTCCATGAAACATTGTTAGGGGCGAAGATAATGGGGAGTACCGGGGGGGGGGATTTCCCCCTTATTTTTAACCCCCCTGAATATTTTTGTAAACAGTTTCAATTTTTGAATTCTGCGTTCAATTTTAAAAAAAATTTACTCTTCCAAAATTTTGATTAGAGCTTCATTTTCAAGATATTTTGGTTTGAAACATTAGAAAACATCACGAAATCGCCACTTCCCAGGGCCCAAATTGTTTTTTTCTGAAAAACTTCATGTTTATCAGCAAAAATGATGGTTTATCAATTTAAAACACCCGGAAAACTCATCCCAGTTGACGAATCAACGGTTTTCTTGAACTTTAATTTTTAGGCCCAGAAAAGTGGCGATTTCGAGATGTTTTGCAATGTTTTAATTTCAAATATCTCGAAAACTAAGCCTTTAATCAAAATTTTGCAAGAGTAACTTTTTACTTTCAATTGAACGTAGAATTCAAATTTTTTTTTCAAAAATAATTGGGGAGGTCAAAAACAGGGAGAGAAGGGGGAGGGCACTCCCTATTATCTTCGCCTCTAAAAATGTTTGATGAAATATGTTACTATTGTTCAATAGAGACCTGTTTCAGTAAACTTTAGTTCAAATTTGACTGAAATCGGTTGAACGGTTCAAGAGTTATGCAAAAAAACTGTTTTTAAAAAAACAACTTCAAAGGCCTGTATCTCCGTTATTATACGTTTGGGAGGGTATGTTTATTCACAAAAGTCCCCTTGTTTTTCAATTTTCTATCTCCTTGTCAGTTTTCTAACACTTATTTCGGGACACCTGTAGACACAAAGTGATTCTTTCACTAAAAGTTTCTTTATTTCTTTCTGCACATTTCATTTGCTGGATGTATGCATCTATCTGTGACGCAAGTTGTATCGATTTCGAAGTTTGCACTGCAGTCGATACCTACGCATAACTTCCACTTTGTGGAACCGCAAGGCGGAGCCCGCTTCTCAAGGATGAAGTTGAATTCGTAAAATAAGGCGTCACAGAATCAATCCCAGCGGGCTTATCCCTTGATAGAAATTCACATTTTGAAAAAAATCTTGGATTTGAGAATCTCTTTAGGCTCGAACCAAGTACCTGCTTGTTGCTTTCGAAAGAGACCTGAATGGTTCATTTCTTTCAAGTAATAAGCCCGCTGAGATTGACCTTATTTCACCAATTCAACTTCATCTTTAAAAAAACTGTATCTTCTATAACAATAACAATAAAGGAATTGAAATGATTCTTTCACTTTTTTCTCAAAAATCTTTCCATTACTTTTTGCATATCTTGTTTGCTGGATGTACGCATGCATCTAGAACGGTTCGCAAGATTCCTCGATGTAGAAGTTCGCACTGTAGCGTTAAATACCAACTTTTGAAATAGTTTTTTTTGTAATCTCGCGGCCAAACCAATATTTTTTGTGCTTATTCCCATCCGCAGACAATTAGCATTCATTTGCGAGAAACCCGATACCGTTACGACTTTTCGTTTAAGAGGAGTTCAACTACAAAACGGACAGACGGACGGACTTCAAGTTCTACGAAAATGCACTAATGCAGGCATGCAACTTTAAAGAAATTAAATTTTCAGTGAAAAAAGGTAAATCTTTCTCGTTTTTTTTTCTCGTGTTTTTAGATCGAATGCAATACAACTTTGTGACATGCGTCTGATAGAAGTCAAACGTGAAAGTAAGATTCTGGCACCGAAACGTCTGTCCTGCAGACGTCTGGTCTGCATTTCAGGTGTAGCACAATAATTGACATTGACACAATTGAATAAAAAAATTCCGGCTTTTTTTCACATCTTTGGAAAACTTCCACAGATCTTGATGAAACCTGGAACATGAGTAGTATTTGAGGGGTGCACAGTGGACCGCTGGTAGCTCAGTTTTACGTGCATGGCGAAATACCTGGAAAACCGGAATTTATATATCACTTATAGACTGTATCACTACAGTCTACAGCTCAATTTCTAGGTATGTAGGGTTAGGTGAAAGAAGTCACAGGGTAGTCTGCCCTGGGTGCCAAATACGCTAGGTATGCCACTGAAAATTTGTGTACACATCTGCGGCATCATAACTATCAATAAAAAGAGTTAAAAATGAAAATCAGCGTGAATCGGCGTTCGACTCTTCAAATATGTTTTTTTTTTCACTAAACGGCAAGTTCGCACCAAACAGCGAATCTAATATTCTCAATTTCTCGGTAAATTCGCATTTTATTTTATATCTTATAGGGAGTATGTCACCGATTTTAACTAATTCCAGCATAAGGGTGAGAGTTTGAAAAAATGTCCGGTTCAAAAGTAGTTGATGGCACTTGATCACGATCACATCAGTCGCCACAATTGAGAGAATTATTCTTGAATATAAATAATTTGATCCGATAATTAGAATCAAAATAAATTATCTTCAAGGACGTAACAGGAAGAATGCTATGATATGAGAAGTCCCGCTACAGGATATGACAACTTTTTTTTTCCGGCCTTCTTGTTTCCATCATTGTTACAAGTCACTGGAGACTCCGATTCGGGAACAAGCCACAAACCCGTACAACTGGCGGAGGAGCCGCTCAAGACTTTGTAGATTCTTAGCAAAGCTGCTACTATTGTTGAACTTTTCTAGCGCTCTTCCAATAATTGGACGAAACTTGGAGAAGTACAATCATATTATCATATTTGTTGTCAAGAGTCAATTTTTTTTTAGATTTAGGTACCTTGGTTGCACGCGCATTCTGTGGTCGTTAATCCTGATTGGTAGTTTTAGCAACGCACGAACAGGTGTAAATTTGAAAATTTCTCTGTCAAGCGTCATGTCTCAACCTTGCAGTATTCCGTATTGTTGCAAGATCAGCTAGATAAGTTGGAAAGATATACAGGACTATTATTGATAGTTTCGGCGTGATTTTGCCACGTATTATTGTGCCTATCCACCCTGTATACTTTTCATGAGCGTGCGGATATACGCAACAATGAGCAAGTAAAATAAGCTCACTATATTGGAAATACCTACCTGCCTAAACTGATTCGGGATGTATGCATTTATTGGTCCTATTTATATTAAACAAGCCATTGACGATATGATATGTTTGCATCTCATTTAGAACCGTAAAATTAAACAAAGTATTGAGCTGGTGACACCACATTGGCCATGTCCGAGCGACCATATTTATGTGTTTGCTGATACAATCCGGTACAATCTGTACATGCATTTCAGAATAATTTACTGATATAGTGAAGCGTTAGGGATGGCCGTATTATACGCAATTTTGCACATGAATAGGATATCATTTATCACGCGAATAGACGTTATCAATAAATTTGTAAAATAAAACCTGCTGATTTATAATTCGGCCATTTCATCAAAAATATGGAAACAACACGCAGAATACGCGATATTGGTAGTAACTTCAGGATCGCCATTGTGAAATGTCACGATCCAATAATGGTCTGATCAAAGCAAAAAAATTTGGATAATTCCTCGTTTGTACCGTTGCGTTGCCTTGAATAAGGAACCACAGGTATTACGGTATGAACTCAGAAACTTCGGAACTTTAAACTTATTGGTTAGGTCGGTCGGACTTTACGCATATCGTCACGGCAGAAAATACGACCAAAAATTGGAAGCCTTAATTGTAGTCCTTGTCTTCTCGAAGCTATGATAAAACAAAAATGATTTCTTTTTAAGTTTGATATACGCTATATCTTTTTCAGGAAGCAAGTTAAGAGGTATATGATTATGATTTTTTTTTCTGAATCAGAAGGAGTAGGAGATTTTTTCCTGAAGTTTGATTTGTTAAACTTGGGACACCTATAGTAATGTACTTCAATACTATACAGGAAAAATCATAAGCCAAAAAAAGAACATGCGATGTAGGACAGAAAGTAGAATGATAAATTTCAATAGATTCCTTCTGCGAGCCTTTTTTCATGAAATAGTATTTTATTATCGTACGAGTGTGGTAAGACGTAGGTAACATTGTCACCCCTTCTTCCTAGAATTCTGTGATTGTCCAATTTAATATTCTCAGCGACTTAGTTCATCTCTTTATTACTTTCCCGACCCCCAGCCAACATGGACGGGAAATATTGCAATCATCCAGAGAAAAAGTTTTGAGTTCTGGCAGGAAGCAACACAGCAAAATAGTCAAATTAAGTCTGCAGTTGCAATCTTTCACCATTTTCCAGCCCAGGCTTTTTGAATTTTCAGAATTTCTCCTGGCCGTTGCCACCCGGAACGGCCTCTCGCCCGTATTTTAACCAGAACGACTCGCTTTTGTAGCAATAATTCAAAAATTCATTCCTACTCGGAGGTCGACCTTTTTTTGAAAAGTCCAATTGATATCGAAAGCATATTTAATTGGGCTTCGTGTGGGCCTATTTTCAAAATCGACACGGTTCTGGTTTTTCGACGATAATTTTTTCAAAATGAAATTTGCATATTCCGTGAATTTGAAAGAATGCAGTGCAAACTTCAACATGCGGTGAGCCCCACGAAATATTAATTTCAGGTGCAGACGCGCTGGGAATGAAAGTTTGAGAAAAGATTGAATACATTTTTTGGAGGAAAAAATTTAGAAATCGGACTCACGGTTTTCAAGTTTTTCTCTCTGGAAAAACTGCAAATTCCACAACTTTTTATCCCGTGAACAGGTTTTAACTTTTTTTTTAACAAGAGGGCTATATCGACTTCATGAAATACCAGACTGAAGAAAATTAGATTCTCTTTTTCCTTTTCCAGAGCGAAAATATCAAATTCAATTTGATCTATCACAGAGTAGGTACCTAGTGCTATTTTTAATTTTGAAATTTTGATATTTTAAATTTTGAACTGAGGTGGGGGGGATGCGAAAGAATGAATTTAGATTGTAGCACATTTTACACTGCAAATTCGATAAACACTGGTTTTATTTTTTTATTTTTATTTCATTACTTTTTCGTGACCCCTAGACGCCTTCGTAGAAACCAACTATGTAGTAACGTGAAAATTAATACCTAAGCCGACTTCGAAAGCACTTTAAAAATAAAAAGCTGTTGATTTTAAGACCGACTTTGACTCTGCACAGAAAGCTCGTTAGCTCGGCAGTCCCGTGCTCGTGTCAGTCAACACAACACAGTAACTTTTTCTTGATTAAATTCAGTAGGTATATTTGGTTGCATAGGTACTGCTTCAAAGATATGATTGTGTATAATCTTGCCTTGAACTTACCTACTCACTGACTGATTAATATTCTTCTTTCCAAAATATCAGATCAAGCAATTTTTCTCCACAGAACACTCCAGGAATGGATACAGTGGATACCCACCTACCTTTACTTTACCATTTTGTAGTGCTATTAAGCTCAGTGCATTAGCTGTGTTACTGTATAGGTACCGAAGACCAGGAGCTATAAAATTATTATAGTGGTTGTGATCGAGTGTGAGACAACAAAAACAAAATAAAAGGTCAGAATAATTTATTGTGTTAATTCATGTCAGTATCACTAAATTATTGTTAGCTCAGTGAAAGACTGTTTAGTTAGACAACACTGTCTGTTCCTATCGAGGTTCCTATCCATAGGTGGGTACACCTACAATGATATATTTTATACTTATACTTATTTTCCCCAACTCTAATCATAAAAAACACGATTTGTTTGTTCGCTCAAAGAAACAAGTTATTTGATATTTATTTTTAGATAATCTAACAGGTCCCTGATAACCATATTGTGTAATTATTTCATTATAATTTAAACCGAAGCTTGCTAGCATGCGATGAACAATTATTCTTAACCACATCTCAGCCTACCAGAAAATTTCAAAAATGGTAAGTAGCTTTTGTTATGTCCAGTAGGTAGGTAGTATTCTTTCCTGACAAATTTTTATGTTTCCAGAGCAAATTTATCACGAACATGTGCCAAAAACTTGTTGGAAAGACGGCTCCGAATATGGCTAAACAGGCATCGACCATGGAAAGTGACGTCATTTTTGAAAGTTTCGGAAACAAAGGCGTCATAACTTTAAACCGACCGAAAGCCTTGAACGCTCTAAACTTGAGCATGATCAACAAGCTGTATCCAACACTCAAAACCTGGGAAAAATCAAAATCTCTGGTGATAATCAAAGGAACTGGCAAGAAAGCATTTTGCGCCGGGGGAGACGTCAGGGCAATCGCCGAGTCGGGCCTAGGTCCCAAATCACAAGAACTCGGACGAGAATTTTTCAAAAACGAATACAGGGTCAACGCCCTTATTGGAAACTACAAAGTGCCATATGTGGCCGTAATTGATGGAATTGTTATGGGCGGCGGTGTGGGACTCTCAGTGCACGGCCCTTACAGAATTGCGACAGAAAAGAGCGTGTTCGCCATGCCAGAAACACAAATTGGCTTGTTTCCAGACGTGGGAGGTTCGCATTTCCTGCCCAGGCTGCAAGGAAAATTGGGCCTCTACTTGGCGCTCACCGGGTACAGACTCAAAGGAAGTGAGGTGCTCGCAGCTGGAATTGCTACTCACCTTTGCGACAGCAACAACTTGAACGATTTAGAAGCAGATCTGTTGAAATCCGACAACCGTGCAGACATTGAGGACGCATTGGCCAAGCACAGATTGAAGGGCAAAAAGGAATTCAGTCTGGAACCGTATTTGGGAAAAATCAATGAATGTTTCTCTGGGAGCAGTGTGGAAGAGATTTTGAGGAATCTGGAAAGGGATGGGTCAGAATGGGCGGAGAATACCTTGGAGACGTTGAGTAAAATGTCCCCTACGAGCCTCAAAGTCACCATGAAGCAGTTGGAGTTTGGAAGAGAGTTGAATCTGAAGGAGTGTTTACAAATGGAATACAGGATAGCGCTTCGTTGCTTAGAGAATAAGGACTACTATGAAGGTGAGATTTTTTTAATCCCGCGCGTTCTGGATCTTTATTCAGTTATATCATTTTTTGAATTGATCATACGATATTGAGAAATGAAGTATTTGATTTGGGTCAGGTTTCCCCCAACACATCATTTACTGAACTTTCAAAAATCTCGTCAGCATCAGATATATAGGTTATGGGTATGGCCATCGCAATCATCGCATCCCTCCATGTAAAAGTGCACGATCAGTTAAAAAGTGACATCACTGAATAAATATACTGTAATCGAGATGTACCTACCTTAACTTCAATTTCCGAAAATCCCTAACTGAAAAAAGGAGCTTCGCGTAAAACATGAGAGCGAGAGCCACTAAATAAACTACTCAACGAAATAAAACAGATGTCGTGTCCCAAAATTCCACCGTTTTTCGATACATATAGGAAAAATTCTGACTGTCTCAAACAATATCAATTCTGTTTCAAGCATTTGAGAGGTTGTACTTTTGGGGACAGGACCATACATGAATTCGAAAATCTAAAAACGTCAACTTGAGTTTCTGCAGGGTGTCAAATAAGAAAGTATAGTGCAACATTTCTGAAAGTTTGATACGTATATATTATATAATATCATATATTACCGAGTAGTATATATTATATTAATTAAATTACTTATAGTTTGATAATCTACAATCTACAATCTATAGTTCAATAGTTACCTACTTCTATTTGAAATCATTGTTGATTAGTCTTTTTATCCCTTTAATGGCATAAAAAAATGAAGTTTTTGTTCTTGCGGTGATAACATTTTCTCTTTGTGTCCGATTGTCATAATCCAGGGCTCATATTGAAGCTGAAGACATTGACAAACATTCAAAATATTCCGTGACATTGAAAGTGACGTAGGGATATGAAGTCTTAGAATCAGGTTAAAAGGGGGACGGAATTAAATGAAAATCAACATCATCTTTAAACAGGGAGCATTCATTTTGAACACCTGATTTTTTATGATTGAATTCATCCCTTACTGACCCTCGATCACACGATCTTTTTCTCGATTTCCAGATGCAATTAAAATTATTGTTTGATCCAGTAAGAACTTTTTTTCAATTGAAAAAAGTAAAATTCTGGAGCACAACATAGTAGAATAAAACGAAGATGAAAAATCGTCTGCATACGGCTTATTACATGAGTAACTACGAACGACAGGAAATTACATCTCCTTTTCTTCTTTTTTATATCCAGCAAGAGTTCTTATGTGCACTGGCAGAAGTAGGAACAAAAATTTTAAGAAAATAGGTATTTCTGTTCGCGTCATACTCACGTGAATGAGTCTTTGGAACGAGTTCTATCATTCGTTTTACCTACATCGAAAAACTAGCCACTTGCACAAGAAACAAAAGTTGATGATATGATAGTTTTTAATAGGGAATATTTTTTGAGCAATAGAAGTCTAAAGTAATTCGGGAATGCGAAATCCTACTAAGGGCCCAGTATTTACATCTTTGGTTGATCCTACCCAAAGTGTAAATGCTGTGGCAACGAATGTTGGAACAGTGGTATCTATATGGCATTCAACCACAAGTACAAGTTAATCTCAGGGTAGAGTTGACTTGGGATGGAAATACTGATGAGCTTAAGGCTAAAGGGGACGATAAAATAATGTGTTTCTGAGACGCGAGATGGCGCGGAAACTATTAACATTCTCAAAATTCACTCAATAGACCGATTTTGGAAATTCAAACGTTATTATTTGAGGAATATATTACTATTTGATGCTGTAGTCAAAAATTCCATTTTTTGCATTTTTCGGAAAAAAAAATTGATTTTTTTAAATTTTCAAAAAACTTTTTTGAAATCTAAGGTAGTCATTTTATTCTGTGGTGAATATTGTATATCGACCTTTTTTCAAAATTCAAATATCATGAATGGTATCGACCTAAATCAATTTTGAATATTTCTCTTTGAAGTTCACCGCGTGCCGCCGCCTGCAAGCGAAAGCGGTTCCCGTCCGGTATCACCGTGCAATATTTATAGTCCGCGAGTAATAAAACCTCTGTCGTAATTGCAGAGTTGATGCCTGGACTGTATCTCCAGTCCCGTCGAAAATCTCAACAGTGTAACAAGCAACTATTTAGGCAATACCTAATCGGTTACTTTTTTAAATTCAATTATTAATAGCTTCGTCACTCGATATTAATGGAATATACTCTAAAAATGAATAAGTGAGATAAGTGAAAAATTACTATAAGGAAGAAAAAGTACAGAGGAGGCTTTATTTTGTTTTTTGTTTTATGCACAAAATGTCTAAAAACTGTCCCGGAATAAGTGTCACAAAATTTACAGGAAGATAGAAAATTGAAAAATAAGTGGACTTTTCTACATAAACATACCCCTGCAAACGCATAATAACGGAGATACAGGCCTTTGAAGTTGTTTTTTACCAACAGTTTTTCTTGCATAGCTTTTGAATCGCTCAACCGATTTCATTCAAATTTGAACTCAAGTTCACTGAAACAAGTTTTTATTGAACTATAGTAACGCATTTTATCAAACATTTTCAGGGGCGAAGATAATAGGGGTGCCCTCCCCCTTTTCCACCTATTTTTGACCTGACTAAATATTTTTGGGACTTGTTTCAATTTTTAAATTTTACGTTCAATTTAAACAAAAAAGTTACTCTTGCAAAATTTTGATTAGAGGCTTTGTTTCCGAGATATCTGGGATTGAAACATTGGGAAACATCTCGAAATCGCAACTTTCCTGGGCCTAGAAATTAAAATTCAAAAAAACTCATGATTCGTCAACTGGAATGAGTTTTCTGGGTGTTTTAAGTTGATGAACCACTATTTTCGCTGAGAAACATGCAGTTTTTCAGAGAAAAACAATTTGGGCCCTGGAAAGTGGCGATTTCGAGATGTTTTCCAATGTTTGAAACCCAAATATCTTGAAACTGAAGCCTCTTATCAAAATTATGCCAGAATAACTTTTTTCGTTAAATTGAACGCAAAATTCAAAAATTTGAATCGTTCTCGAAAATATTCAGGGAGGTTGAATATAGGGGGGTGAGGGAGCGGGTGCCCCCTATTATCTTCGCTCCTGAATGTCTGATGAAATTCGTTATTATTGTTCAATAAACACTTGTCTTAGTGAACCTTGGTTTGAATTTGAATAACATCGGTTGAACGGTTCAAAAGTTATGCAAAAAAACTGTTTTCAAAAAACAACTTTGAAGGCCTGTATCTCCGTTGATATGCGTTTGCGAGGGTATGTTTATAGACGAAATTCCCCTTATTTTTCAATTTTCTATCTCCCTGTGAGTTTTGTAACACTAATTCCGGGACATGCTGTATAACGAGAGATGGAAAACGCTATCCGTCAAGTTGGCCTGTAAATCAAAAAGTAACACTCACAGAGATGTATACTTTTCAAATGTTATAAAAACTGCAGCTAACAAAATGACTGAAACTAATTTCTGTTGAAATCAAATTCTTGAAACATTCAAAAATAAAAAAAAAATTCACCCATACACCAACGGTGCACCCTGGTGCAAGTACAAGCACTCTCGCATTATCTCAGCAGTCTGTCGCCCATTGTGAGCAGCCAATTTTAATCTTCGATTTTAATGAAAATTTAGAACAGGCATTGAACCCAGTTACTGGGAGCTATGGGAAGATACATATTAGTCGATCCTAGCGTAATTATTCCATAGCGGCCTTACCGTTCAAGATAGAAAAAAGATGGAATAGTGCTATTCTGTAAAAAATTACATTCCATAAACGCTCTGTTGTATAAAAATTCGTGTCGGCAATTGGCTAGTCGGCAAAACAAAAGACTAACAGGAAGCTATACAGACCAATCAACAATTTTGTTTGGAGAGAAATTCTCAGCTAAAACGGACACACCTCGGGACACACACTCACTATTTTCAAGTACAAGGACATAATCTCGAACATAATTATTGGACTGACAAAATAAAAACAAAATTAACTGACTTCTATATCAAAATTTTACTGCCTGAGATCATCGATCTGCAAGCTTGTAGGAGCATGCCCATTTGAGAAAGTTGAAATGCCATGGCTTTTTTCCCATCAACGGTTCTTACTGGCCACTTTTCGACACTCAAACGCGTATCGTAGGTACTACGATACGTAATACGAATTTTATATACGAAACAAGTGCATTCTAATGAAACGATTTCAACAAAAATCAAATGAGCTGAGGTCATTCACGAAGAATTCAATTTCAAAAATCGTAGCAACGAAATATATCTGCGTAATACCACGATGTCACAAATCTTGACTACTGCTATTTACATCGCCTATTTCTCAGAAAACATCATAACACCATGTGTGCAGAAAGTGATCACTACCTATATCGTGAATGACTCATCGCGGAGAACAGCTGCAGCGGGCGGCAAATAACAAAGAGAGATTTTCTAAATGTGTTTCGGAGGGCACCATTTGTGCTATAGAAATTCTGAAAACGGATTAATGTTTGATATTTTCAGTACTTCAAAATGACTACCTGCAGTTTTCAAAAAAATCAAAATTTATTCGTGAAATTGAAAAAAAAAATTGGAAAAAATTTTTGGATTTTTTTTTTGACTCGCGCATTAAATATAATTTAAATCTGAGTATAATCCTTTTTTCAGATCTAAAATCGGACTGATAGTTTTCCCAAAAACATTTTATTACTTTTGATGTATTTTCTCTCTGTCGCACACTTGGTACTCAATTTCAGTCCCCTTTAGCCTTAATAATTATTGGAAAAAGAATGAAATACTTACTCATCTATTTCGAAATTTTGTTCTTTGTCCTTTGTTTTTACTTGAAACGTGAGTAGGTATATGTGTCAACTACCTTTTTATAAAGAAGTAGGTGATTGATTATACCTTATTAAAATTATGGTATTGGTCTAAGGTCACACGAAACTTTCACCATAATGATATTAAAAATAAATTTCAGGTGTGAGGGCTCTCTTGATCGATAAAGATCAAAAACCAATTTGGAATCCTGCCACATTAGAAGAAGTTTCAGCCGCCTCAGTTGAGCAATACTTCAAAAAACTCCCAGAAGATCAAGAGCTTAAATACGATTGACAGTGTCTCAGTGTCTGTGATATGTAAATATTGATTTTGTTATCATCGAGCAATATTACAATAAATAGATTAAGGATTTAACGAGTGATCAATAAGATAATTATTATATATTACATACCGAGGCGGGAAATGCTTCATTACCACCAAGAGTTATAGGCCATCCACAATGATGTTAATGTTAACATAATGTTATCGGCAATGGTAATGTAAGCATTCAAAGCTATGAGTTTCAAATGGTGACGTTCATAATCATGTTAGTGGCAATGGTAAGCATTTACCATTGAAACTCGTTGCTTTGAAATGCTAACATTACCATTGCCGATAACATTACACGTTAACATTAACATCATTGTGGATGGCCTATAAAGATCGTCCGCGGATGGAATAGAGCATTCCCAGCAAGGTACGTAGGTATACTAGTTTATTCATAATCATTTGATTATTCAGTTCTGAAGAATAATTATTATCTATGTAATAAAATGAGCTCTAAAACGAGCTCTATGAATCACTTTAATTAAGATGGCTTTGCCGCAAATTGGATATAGTAGGTTCACTTCCGCTGTGATTCTAGTTGGCTGGGCTGGCTTCTCTGAAAGTAAACTTATGTTTCTTATCAAATTGGGTGTTAAAATCTTGGAAAACTAACCTTGTCATACGTGGTAAGTGCGACTAGGAAGGGGGGGAGGGGCGCAGAGCTGTGTTACGGTCATTTAAGACACCAAAACCGCAGGTGCTACGAAAAGGAGGCAGACCGTGAACGAGAAAGAACAAATAACGGTATGATAATATTGATAATGTTACTTCTTATTTTCACTTTCACTTTTTATTTTCAGTAGAATGACTTTTTGGAACAAAAATAAAGTGACAAGCTAAAGCGCTGGGAGGATACGACTGATGGCCGCTAATAGTTTCGCCCCGGAACTTTGCAGGTGCCATCAGCCGTAGCCGTATACAGGTGTTCCGGTTTTTAACGCTCACTATTGGGATCTCGGAAACGTAAGAGATAAAAAGTCTGTTAAGCTACAAAAAAGTTGCGCTATTTTGTGACTATATTAGATATGTCAAGATATCTATGATTTTAAATCACTTCCTCATTATGACAGCTATCATGTGAAAATTGATATCTTATTGACATTTGCGAGGTCCTTGATCGACTGACGTTAATAATTTTTCCTGCGCCTACTAGTTTTTGAGATATTGTGGTATTCCCCCTTTGTTTTATCAGTACGTTGGTACCTGAAGTAGGTACTGTCGTTGACGTTCGTAGCGTTTGCCGATAAAAGAGGGAGATGGCGCTGGGCGCGCGAGCGGCAGCCGCAGACGGGGAGAAGGGGATCAGCTGTGGTGCGGAACACGTGATTTCAAGTGCTCCGGTGTGTTTCGTTTTTCCGAATGGTTAGTTTTTCACTTATTATTGTATCGTAATTTTGGCTTCCACCCACTCACTAAATCATGCATTTACCTATTTTGTCCGCGAAATTATTGTACGTACATAACCCGAAACTCTTTGTTCTCTGTGTTCTCCACGGGATTGCATAACCCGTAGTTTTTCCCCTTTGAAATCAAGGTGCTTCGCACAGCTTTGAATTTTGTGTAATTTATCTACTCCCAAATGATCTCAATGTTGACGGCAACAGCCGTAAATCTGGTGGGTGTGCTTTTTGTGCACTCATGGCGTGACCTCAAGGCCGCGCTATCGCGCGTACTTCGAGGTTTCATTAATTGTTTCTTTCCACAAGTTACGTCACAAATAGTAAGACGACCAAAAGAAACTCCACTACGCCAAAATCAGCCGCTAAGTAGAGAACAGTACTTTTCATGATTCATTCACATTTCATTGTTCATGGTCGGGTTATACTTGAAAGTAAACGAAGGAAAGAGGACTTGCACGCTTCTCCGTATCCTGGGGGGGTTCCACCTGCTCGTATGAATCTGCCTTGTTGAGTCTACTAACATTTTATTATTTGGGGGGAATTATGTAATCTCTTTTTCAAAATGTTTAACGTGATCCTTTGTTGTTCGTACTTATGATGCAATTCTGTAAAGGATAGCATTCTGTAGATACTCTGTTATTGAAAAGAAATCCTGTCGGCTATTGGTTTGCCTTGTGTAACGAAGCGTTAGTGGAGTGTTGTTTTGGGGAATCGCTACATTAGTTTCCCCACCCTTTCGCCGCTGCTTCAGACTTCGGGTTTGTTTCTTTTTGCTGCTCTATTTGACGGGCATATTTATTTATAAACATATTCGGTAGTATCACGGAACCTACTCACCAAGAATGCGTACGTTGAATGTTGGAGCTCAAATAAAGTATGGAGGTGGTGTGAGTGCTCAATGATTGTGGTTGCAACTATCGTTTCTCGATAATACCGACAATGTCCATTCACAAGCTCAACTGTAAATGTCACTTATCTCGCATTTAACGAAAATAAGTGTTTACCTTCGGGAACGAATGTGGACACAGTCAATTTTGCAGGAGTGTGTGTTTCCACTTCTTTTGCTTTTACCCGCTCTGATCAGTACCTTGGGCGGCCTTGTCGGCACTCTCACCGGCAAGCACCTGAGTGGGTTGATCTCACGTGGGGCCACATCGAACATAGGCTTCTTGAGAGGTCCTTGTCCATCCCATCAGGATATCACTAAAGTACATCTGACTCCAAATTTACCTCTTCGATTCACGTTGGGGTTTCCGTTCCAACTTAAACGACGAAGAGTGGGCCACAGGTTGGCTCGAGTCGATTCCCTTGCATGGTTATTGTTTACTAATTCTTCTTCTGTTTTGTATGTATGTATCTGTGGGGTTTTTGATGGGTAACTTCTGGGGAATTTCGGGCGAATGCGTTATAGATACTTCTTTCTTCCATTTGCTTACAAAAGAGTATGACCAACTTCAACTTCTCTACTTATTCATCTATCACCTGTTTCTTGTTTATTTATCTACCTATTTATCCCGCATTTGTTTCTTGTTGATTTATCTACCTGTTTATCTCTTATTTGTTTCTTGTTGATTTACCTACACCATTATTAATCATTTATTTCTTGCTGATTTATCCACTTGTTTACTGATCATTTGTGTTTTGTTTATTCATGTACTTGTTTACCGATCGTTTTTTTATTGTTTATTTATCCATCAATTTGACTCTTTTTGTTTGTGGAAATGTAACATCAATTGCCGAGCGTAAAGTTTCCTTTTGTTGTTACGTGAATAACTTGTAAACGAAACAAACTTTCTAAGAGGTTCAAGCACCGACTCACGCTGACTTGATCAATGCATAACTGGAGTGACTTCTCTGTCATTTCCTCATGACTCATTCACACTGGACTTTTGTTCAGATCATTTGGGAAGGGATTTTCCAGCAACCAACCAGGCAATACGCAGGGGTTTCTTTGACGTGTTCTTCCCATGTGTGCCTGTCAGCGAATACGTCACTTCTCCTTTGCTGTCAAATTTACAGTTTGCCATGTTTCATGATTTCTTGTTTTGTTTTGTTAATTTGATTTTGTGTTCATTTTATTGTTGTGAATGCCTGCATTGTCTAAGTAATTTGTAATGATTTCTCTTGTTTTGTGTTTTGTAGTGTCATTTTATCACTGTCAATAGGTGTTTTGAGAAAAGAAACAAATTCATCTAAAACTTTGCCATTGATTTCCAATGAACATTCATTTTGCCTGCATTTCATTCGCATTTCATTCAAGAATCAAACCTCATCCCCAACGACACATTCTCATCTCGAGTAAGAACTCAACACAACGTAGGTAAAAAGGTAAACAACGTCAGGAAGGGAAGGGACAACGACGATCTCAGCCGAACATCGAAAACGGGATTACACTACAGAAGTGGTGCCAAGACCTTGGTACACTACCGAGTGATGCTATGTGACCAGGATAAACTACGTTACATTACAGAATGGATGCCTCGTGACCAGGATACACTACAGCAATAACATCGAAAAAGAGGGTTACACTACAATATGACAGTTGACTGAATTTTTTCTTAAGGATACCATTATATCTGTTACGAATTTCGCGTACGGGTTCGAATATAATTGAGACGATCGTTTTAAAACACACACTGTTTATTACTGCGTACCACAATGAATACACGCCAACAATCATTCACTTAGGAATATCGCTGTGATTACTACTCGCTTTTAATCCGCTCGCTACCATTTCGCGTTCCAATTTATAACTACCCGTGAGCTGACGGTTGATGCCTTATACATATAGCCTCCGAATAGTGTTCCCGAACTTTCCATCATCTTCCAGCAAACTCGACAGTGACCCGGCATACGATTTTCTAGGCGACTCCCGAATAATCCCACACATTTCGCATATAATTCTGCTGTGCTCTACAGCCGGCGCCGCCGCCAATGGACAGATGTGTCTTGATCAGGCGTTGGGTCTCCCCATTCGGTTGCAATGCCATCACGTATACTCTAGAAATGTTCAAGCTCCGCGCATTTGTACACTGCGGCTGTGGAAGAGTCTAGAAATACCGCGTGTTTACCAGATTTCACGGGAATCGTCGCTCGTAGCACTGCCCCCCTCTTAAGCCTGCTTGTGCCGAATAGGCTCATCTTTACTCCCTGAGTAACGTGCAAGGCGATCAAGAGGGACAACTTTCATCTTGGCTCTCGAGGCTCGCTGCTTGCTGGATTCTGTATACGACGTCATTAATCCTCTTGACTACCGTGTACAGTCCTTCCCAAGACGGATGCAACTTAGGAGACCTTTCTTTCTTGCGCTGAGGGTTGTACAACCAGACCAGGTCACCAGCTTGAAATCCCGTGGAGTTAGCCTTCAAGTCGTAGCGCGTTTTCATTCGGTCGGTGGTACAGTCGGTGGTAGTAGGTACACCTAATGCAAATTAATAGGCCAACCTCAATCGTTTCATTCGTTTCGATTCAAAGGTCTTCACTTTCATTGTTATATTGGTATAGATGCCAGTACCAAGGTGACCAGACGTTCCGATTTGATCGGAACTGTACCGTTTCCGGGAGACACTTTCCGATTCGACTTTCTGTTCCGTAAATGTTCCGATTTGAGTATCTATTCCGTAAATGCTCCGATTTACGATTTGAGCAACGAACATTTTTATTTTTTTTACTTTTTCTATATTTTCGATGAATTTGGTTGAAATTTTATGTAGATTGTAGTTTATTTACAAGATTGAATACTTATTTCGATTGTCACCCACGCTATGTAATCTTGACTGTTTGCTGTTTGGACAACATTATTTCATTATTATTAATTGGTATTACATATTATGAACACCGTTGGTTGAGAAGGGGGCAAGGGACAGCATCACTCACCCGCCCCCAGGAAGTCTACTGTTTTTTTGCAGAAAAATTATCAGAAAACTGAGTTTCAGTTTCAGAAAATATCCCCAAATATCGGTGTATTATTGCAGGTCTATCCAACCATGAACAGACGCAGAAAAATGAGGAATAGATGGTAGGTAGGTGCCTTGAAATTCTAAATCAGCAAATACAGGGTGTTTCATGACTTATACGACATAGCTTAAGGATAGATCCAGTTTTTTGAGGCGGATCCGGATCTGGCTTCGAAATTTTTCTAAGATCCTGCGTTTCAAAGTTACAGGGTGATTTATGTATTTTTGTCAAAACTTTGATTGGTCATAACTTTGGAACAAATGAATAGAGTCGAATGAAATTTGACAGGGGAAGTCTCTCACCAAGAACAATTACAATGATCAAAGAGGCATGGAAAAATCCAGGGCCGGACTAAAAAAAAATGGCCCCCATTAATTCTTAGACAAAAAAGCCATTTTCGCATCGGATTCCTAAAAAAATGCCATTGTATTTGGAAGGTTGAGAAAAAATGCTACAGAATCAGCTATCCAATACGAACGGCACACCTCAATAGGTTTAGTAAAAAAATAAAATAAAAAAAAATAGAAAATTTTAATAGCGATATTTCCTGAATGATTTGAGATAATTCATCGCAATTACTACTTTTCAAACAGGAAACGAGCAACATTTGGAAAAAAAATCAAAACTCCTAACAATAGGTGATAAATACATTACACGTTATTTACAAACGGTTTTCAAAATGCCCTTCCCCAACTTCGACGCATTTTCTACATCTCGTCAATAAATGTCTAGTGACTTTTCGAATGATTAGCCTATTGTTCCGCATTTCTTCAGCAGCTGTAATGATCCCTTCTCTCAAATCCTTCCTGGTGTTCACTTCTGTCTTGTAAACCATATCTTTCATGTGGCCCCATACATAGTGATCTAGGACTGTGATATCGGGAGATCTGGGAGGCCAGGAATGAGGACCCCCGCGACCAATCCAGCGGGGGTATTCTGCGTTCAAGCCTGACGTTTAATGAAAAATGAGGCGGTGCCCCATTTTGTTGAAAATAGGCAAAACATTTTGGAGGAAGTTTAGATAGCCTTTCCCCGTCAGCCGTTCCTCAAAGAAATGTAGCCCAGTCAAAATGTCATCAACCACTCTGCACCACAAATTCAGTGAAAACCTCCGCTGAGAGTTCTTCTGTACCGTGGCATGAGGGTTTTCGTGTGCCCATAAGTGGGAATTTTTCAGTTTCAGTTTTGAAGGTTCTCTTCATTTTTTTCGTTTCTCCTCGGTTCCGTTTCGCCACCCGCGTTGTGCGAGGGCGATTTCGGACTTCTCATTATTGTTATTGTGTATCCCTCCATTTTTCAATTCACAACCTACCCTACCGTGACGCGCTGGACATCAGCAGACCCTGCAAAGAGAGCTCTCTCTCTATCTCACGGCGCCGGATGTCACAAGGCAGGTCCTTTTTCATTTTTTACTTCAATACACAAGACAGTGTATCCCAGCTAAAACATCTCGGCGTGATTTTCTCAGAAACCGTTCAGCCAATACAATTCTTCTTTTTTGTAAAAATAAGCTCTAAATCTAAGCTTCAATTAGAGAGGTGCCGGTGTCTGCAGCTGCTCTACTTCCCAAAATATGGCAATTTGAACAGGCCTCGGAACAACAGGCCCATAATTATGGAGATTATGATTAGCAAGTAAAACAATTCTACATCAGAATGCAATTGGGGCACCGTCTATTTTTTTCATTAAACGTCAGAGAATACTTGGATGCAGAATACCCCCATCGCTGGATTGGTCGCGGGGGTCCTCATTTCTGGCCTCCCAGATCTCATGATCTCACAGTCCTAGATTACTATGTATGGGGCCACATGAAAGCTCTAGAGGTCTACAAGACGGAAATAAACACCAGGAATGATTGCAGAGAAAAGATCATTGCAGTTGCTAATGAAACGCGGAACAATTGACCAACCATTCGAAAAGCCACTGGACTTTTAGTGACGAGATGTAGAAGATGCGTCGAAGTTGGGGGAGGGCAATTCGAAAACCATTTGTAAATAACATGTATGTATTTATCACCTATTGTTAGGAGTTTTGATTTTTTTTCAATTGTTGCTTGTTTCCTGTTTGAAAAGTAATAATTGCGATGAATTATCTCAAATCATACAGGCAATATCGTTAATAAAATTTTCTATTTTTTTTATTTTATTTTTTTACTAAACCTATTGAGGTGTGCCATTCGTATTGGATAGCTGATTCTGTAGCATTTTTTCTCAACTTTCCAAATACAATGGCATTTTTTTAGGAATCCGATGCAAAAATGGCTTTTTTGCCCAATAATTGATGAGGGCCATTTTTTTTCAGTCTGGCCCTGGATTTTTCTATGCCTTGTTGGTCATTGTGATTGTTCTTGGTAAGAGACTATCCCTGTCAAATTTCATTCGATTTCATTTTTTTGTTTCAAAGTTATGACCTATCAAAGTTTTGACCAAAATATGTAAATCACCCTGTAACTTTCAAACGCAGAATCTTAGGAAAATTTCGAAGCCAGATCTGGATCCGCCTCAAAAAACTAGATCTATCCTTGAGCTATGTCGTATAAGTCATGAAACACCCTGTATAAGTTGGCCACGCCCGTTTTTCTGAAAAAAAATCGCCTGCGGCGCATCTCAGGGGGCTCTGCCTTTCGGACCCCCCATGTTCCGATTTCTTCACTGATTAATTTGGTCACCTTAGTACCCAGATCGATCGTTATCGACTAAAAGAAACACGGCTTTTCATGACACAGCTCCTCCTTGTTAGATACAGCCAAATGTTCAATTTCTCTTCTCACTTTGTACAGCACCCCCTGTACAACTTAGTTTGTTCCGTCAGTAAAATTTACAAGAACTTTTCCACTGCGCTTGAACAATGACAAGCGGTTGATAGTCTATGTCATTCGGACATTTAATCAATCAGAAATGAACTTGCAAAGCTGTTGTGGATTTTGAAGTAAAGCGATAACCCCAGAACATAATTCATAACCTAAACTGTGGCATTCCACTGACAGCGCTTTTACAGAGTGGATTCTGTCAAACTAAGCTCGCCTGCTTTGTTGCAAATAAAAGCTGAATGCATAATACCTCCTACCCATCCTACCCCATCAACTTCAAGATGACATCTGCATTGATCTGCATCTGCAGGGCCAACCTTTGATAAATAAAATAATAATTTGATAGCACTCTACAGGAAAAAAAATTGGTACGGTATTATTCCGTATTCTTTTTTGAAATTTTGAATTTGAATAACGAATTTTTGAAATCACGAATAACGTTCTACGTGATCTGAAGAAGCACATTTACTTGGAAATTCAGACTGATACAAACTTTGTGAAAAGAATCCTAGACAGAAATACAGGTTGGTTCAGCTTAAACGTCATTAAATTTAAGGATCGATAGAGGATCAAAAATGAAGGGGACTTTCTCCAGAAAACATATTTGAGAAATGCATAATAACGGAGATATAGCCCTTCAAAGTTGGAAATGAATAATCTATTTTTCGGCGTAACTTTTGAACCGTTGAATCGATTTTATTCAAATTTGAACCGCAAGTTTACTGGAATTATCTTTTTCAAACAATCATAATGTGTGTCATAAAAAAATTTCAGGAGCGTAGATATTAGGGGGTGCCTCCTCTCGCCCCCCCCCTATTTTTCACCTTCCTGAATATTTTTGAAAACTGCTGATATTTTTGAATTCTACGTTCAATTTAGAAGGAAAAGTCACTCTTGCAAAATTTTGATTAGAGGCTTCATTTAGGAGATATTTGAGTTTTAAACTTTGGAAAACATACCGAAATCGCCTCTTTCCAGAGCCCAAATTGTTTTTTTCCTGAAAATTTCTCGTGTTTTGGAAAAAATGGTGGTTCATCAACTTATAAATTCTAGAAAACTTATTTCAGCTGAGAAATCATGAGTTTTTTTGGATTTTAATTTTTAGACCTTTGAAAGTTGTGCTTTTGAGATGTTTTCCAAACCTTCAATCCTAAATATCTCCTAAACAAAGCCTCTAATCAAAATTTTGAACGAGTGATTTTTTCTTCAAAGTTGAACGTAGAATTCGAAATTATGAACAGTTTCCTGAAAAGTTACTAGGGGAGTGAAAAATAAGGGGGGAAAGTAGGGACACCCCCTAATGTCTACGCCCCTGAAACTTTTTTTTATGGAACATGTTATGATTGTTCGACAAGGGATGATTTCAGTGAACCTTTGGTTCTATTTTGAATCAAATCGGTTGAACGGTTCAAAAGCTATGCGGAAAAAACGATTATTTATTTCCAATTTTGAAGGGCTATATCTCCGTTATCATGCATTTCTCAAATATGTTTTCTGGAGAAAGTCTCCTTTATTTTTGATTCTCTATCGATCCTCAAATTTAATGACGTTTAAGCTGAACCACCCTGTATAACACAACGAAAGATGTAAGTAATCCTAAACGCTACGCCACTGGGTAAACGTGCTACGTGACAGCCTTGACGGTCCGGTGATTGGTGTATATTTGGTTGCATAACCAAAACAAGTTTGAATTTCGAAGTCTGATTTTGACATTGACATGTTTTGGAACCTCACTTATTTCTGTTCAAAATATTTAAAACTAATTTAAATAGTTATTGGAATTGTAGAAATATTATTTTAGAAGTTCGTAGTCCATTCAGTGATAGCTTTCTAACTCTCTTCTACAATAAGTAAATGTTCCTCATTGTTTTGATTTATCCAGTCAGCTGAAGAAAGTGCAGGGTACAAAGGTAAACTATTATTATGACCACTAGTTAAGTACCTACTTGAAAATGCTAATTTCTGTTGATATTCCCAACCAATTAACGCTCAGCAATTTAGTTTTATCATTACAGTTAGCTCCCAGTACTTCCTACTTGCTCCAACCTTTATATAAAAAAAAATTAAATTGAACCTTTCTGATGTAACAATCCCTCTGCCTGACATTTGAACATGTTTACTGTGAATTTTAGGAAACCAACATTCATCATTGCATAATTTCATTGTGATCATGAAATACAATCGAAACTGAAGATTAATAATTATTGTGGATTAGTGGTGAGTGAACGTTGAACCAACTCTTCATTCCGAAGTCATTTTACCCAAGTTAATCGAAAAGACACCAAAAGATCAAAATATGATAATGGTACTGCTTTGATTTGTTCTGAAGCATTTGCGATTTTGAACACTAATGTGTTGTTTTCTTTTCTAGAGTAAATTGAACCTTACCATCAACTTCTGTCGTCTTGCTTTAAGAACTTCATCCTACATCACATTAAGAACAATGACAACAACTGCTGAAAACGACGTTATTTTCGAAGAGAAATGTGGTAAAGGCATCGTTATATTGAACCGTCCAAAAGCCTTGAACTCCTTAAATTTGAGTATGATCAATAAGATTTATCCCACATTAAAGGCATGGGAATGTGAGAAATCGATGGTAATAGTCAAAGGAGCTGGGGGAAAGGCTTTTTGTGCAGGAGGTGATGTCAAAGCTGTTGTCTTGGCAGCATTCAAAGGTGAAAAACTAGGCCATGAGTTCTTCAAGAAAGAATACTTGAATAATGCTTTAATTGGAACTTACAAAATACCTTACGTGGCTATCATCGATGGAATAGTAATGGGAGGAGGTGTGGGGCTTTCTGTACATGGACACTACAGAATTGCCACGGAGAAAACGCTTTTTGCAATGCCGGAAACAGCAATTGGTCTGTTTCCAGATGTAGGCGGTTCCTACTTTTTGCCCAGACTGGGCGGTAAATTAGGGCTTTTTTTGGCTTTGACAGGTTACAGACTGAAAGGTGCCGATGTCCTCAAAGCGGGCATTGCCACACATTATGTAGAGAGTCGTAAATTAGAGGAGGTCGAGGCTGATTTGCTGAAGTGCAACAATGAACAAGATATATGTGAAGCATTGAAGAAGCACAGTTCCAAGGATACAGGAGAGTTCAGTTTGGCACCTCATTTGAAGAAAATCAATGAATGTTTCGATGCAAGCAGCGTTGAGGGTATTCTGGAGAAGTTGCAGAAGGACGGGTCTGAATGGGCACAGAATACCATCAAAACTTTATGCAAAATGTCTCCGACTAGCATGAAAGTGACATTGAAGGAACTCGAATTGGGTAGCAAAATGGATCTTGTAGAATGCTTAGAAATGGAATATAGGATAGCAGTCCATTGTTTGGAAAACAAAGACTTCCTTGAAGGTACAAAAATAATAAATTATAATTTTTGTTATTCTAAAATCAAAATCCCTCCTGCAACAGTGGGTCAGGATTTCCTATAGCGCCCTTCCCATACAAGGTGAAAAAAATCTAATGTACAAAATTATTGGTTTGAAAATATCTACGTCCTAAAATTATTTTCAACTCTACAGGGTCCCATTTTTTGCTCTATAGGAAAACCAGATTTTTTCAATTGAACTTTTGGTTTTACATATTCCCTAATCAGCTTTTCAATGCTCTGTTATTAGTCTAGGAATTTTAGCTGTTTGAATCGCAAATAGCGAACAAAAATAAAAACTAGCCGGATTTTTTTATATAAGCTCAGTTAAGCATGTAGTTCAACATACTAAAAGTCCTCAAGAATCCGGTGTGAGCTTCGGCCGTTGTGGCCTCGAGAAGAACTTGAGGGTCAGTTTTTCGCGTATATCTCGTGAACAATAGCACTTGAGGAAAAAGTTCCCTGAAAGAAATTGTTGGAAATTTTATTGTCTACAAGAAAGGTCCTTACACATTTCATCGTCAGTCATCTCATTCTTCGTCAAAACACATTAAAATAAAAATAGTCCAGATGCTGGATGCTGAAGACTGGTATGGACCTTGAGTTTTATGATGGCGGAGTGCCACTTCGTAGGGGTGTTGTTTGATCCACTCTCTTTTGATTGAAACTTGAAGCCATCAAGACGAACTATGCTAGCGGCATATACAGGGTGAAATAAAAATAAAAAGTTACAACATTTGTACCTCGAGAACCAAAATAGGTGAAGACATGTAAATCGCCATAAATAATTCTGATTTCATGGTCATGAAGTCGTCGTAAACTTGAATTAAATATCTTGAGCCGTTCTTGAAATATCTTCAAAAGACTGAAGTTGTTACCAAAAAAAAATATATTTTCGTCTACTTATCAGAAAAAAAGTTGACTGTGTTTTTTCTAAAATTAGTTGGCCTAGAGAGGGCTTTTCACTGTAATTCCAGTTTAAATGTAATTTATCATTGTTTCGATTCAAAACATCAAGTTTCGATTCAATATCTGAAGAATTACTGATATACGGAAAAAAAATTTTCGTAACAACTTCAGTCTCCTGAAGATATTTCAGAAACGGCTCAACATATTTGATTCAAGTTTACGACGACTTCATGGTCATGAAATTAAAAATATTTTTGGCGATTTACATGTCTTCACCTACTTTGGTTCTTGAGGTACATTTGTTCAACTTTTTATTTTTATGACACCCTGTATATGCCGCCGGCATAGTTGGTATTGATGGCATTAAGCTTCAATCAAAAGAGAATGAATCGAACAACACCTCTGCCATCATAAAACTCATGGTCCGTACAGTCTTCGGCATCGAGCATCTGGACTATTTAATCTATAACTAACTATTTAACTTTAACTATTCAACTTTTTTAATCTAACTATTTAATCCATAACTGTGGATAAGAAACTGAATGCAGCTTCAGTGAAGTTTATACAGGGTTACATGTATAGCGGTGCAAAACTTCCAGGCGTTCAACATGCTCCCATTTGAAAAAAATATTTTTTTTCTGGATTCCAACATTGGAGGCACAAAAGATAACTTTATACCTCGCCACGTTATTTGATTTATTCCCTTATTCTCTTTATTTACAGGGTGGTATCAAAAAAACAGTATCTTGGTTTTTCCGTGATATCATTTTTTATTCTTGACCGATTTTCAAAATCCAGGGCTCAAATTGAAGCTGAAACCTCAAGTAAGAACCAGTCTTCAGAATCGACTGGAAATGAACATTGAAAATGTATGGTTCGCTCAAGAGTGACCCGACGTTTCATCGGTCCCGGAATCTGGATTGGGATAAGAATGAACTGATAATCGACCTTGCCCTTGAGCAAAGCATTTATTCTGAATATCTTCCGATGTTTAGAGCTTGAATGATATGAAAACTGTTGACAAAGGGACAAAATTACAGGTGTATGTTATCAAGGCTGAGTAATCTTTCTTGCTCGTATGAAATCGTTTGTAACTAACGTTACGGAGATTAGAACAACCAGCATTCAAGAATTTTGTTTGTTGTAATTTCCGTAACGTTGGTTACAAAAACTGCAGGTGAGCGATGCATTCTCGTAACGTTAGTTACAGGCCATTTCATATGAGCAGGGAAGATTATTTTGCCTTGATAACATGCAGTTGTACTTCCTTTTCTTCATCAACAGTTCTTGTCTCATTTAAGCTCTAAATATCGGAAGATGTTTAGAATGAATGCTTCGCTCAAGGCCAAGGTTAATTATCGGTTAATTCTCATTCCATCGGGGGCCGGTGAAACGTCGGGTCACTCTTGAGGGAACCATACACTTTCAATGTTTGTTTCCAGTTGATTCTGATTATGGAATCTTCTTACTTAAGGTTTCAGCTTCAATTTGAGCCCTGGATTTTGAAAATCGGTCAAGAATAAAAAACGGAATTGTTTTTTTTTGATACCACCCTATGAATAAGAGGACTAGGGGAATAAATCGAGTAACGTGGCGAGGTATGAAGTTATCTTTCATCCGTCCAATGTTAGAATCCAGAATATAGAAAATTTGTTCAAATGAGAGCATGTTGAACGCCTGGCAGTTATGCACCAATATACATGTCACCCCGTATACACTTCACTCAAATTGCTTTCAGTTCCGTATTCACAGCTATGGATTATTAGAAGATTGGGCTAAGCAACGACACAAACAGATTCCAAATCGTCCAAAACAATCAGGAGCTATCCCAAAGTGAAAGGGGGCAAAATCTTCGATGTGTCGTATTCAATGTAGCGTAGTTTATTACTAAATCGAAACTTTTTGTCATGAAGTTATAGGTCGAGTTATAGGTGGTTTTCCTATTACAGTGCGCAAGCGTTGGGGTGTCAGTATCCGACTAGACCACAGAGTAGTCCGGTACAAATCTGGCTACCGACCGTCGCTGTCGCTATCCAAATCTGTTTTTGTGCCGCTCGCGTGTACCGCCCTGGCTGACGCATGCGCCACGGTAGTCACAAATAGGAAACCGATCTATGCATCTTCTATTCGTTTATTGCTGTGCAAAATTCTTCCTTCCTTTTTGAATAAAAAAAAAACGAGACCCCTACGATTTTTCAAAATGAACCTAGAAATTACTGAAATGTTCAATTCATAATTATTGTACAACTGCCACAGACTTGAGAAACAAAAAAAATAAGGTAATTGTTGACGACCACTACTTCTCGACTTCAGCCACCAACTTTTCACGGTAGGTAGACACCACCACAACATCACGTTCGTCGACCGTAGTTTCCTGGGGAAACCACTATTTCCACTGTAAAATGCCCCTTCTTTCCATTACTTGACCTACGACGTAAGTACATGCAAGAAGGAAGCGTCCTATATAGCTGTTCAAGTGGTTGCCTAACTCTTAGAAAATGCTAGTCGAGAAGTAGTCGTCGTCAACAATTACCAAAAATTATAATGAAGCTTGGAAAGCTGAATAAGAACATAAAATCAATAGTAGGGTTTTTATTATCCCATTAAAAAAGTTTCTTTTTGTTATAGCCATGGAGGTTATAGCGCAGAAATGGGACACCTGTATAGTTGAATATAATTTCACGACGTAGATATTTTTAAGTCAATAAGTGTTATGTGTTAGATTTTTTCACCATCTCGTACGGGAAGGCGGGCGCTGTGAAAGTCCGACGCACTATTGCAGTACCATATTATGTATATAGTGTGTCGCAACAGTAGCATCAAGGGCAATTTAGATCTAGGAAAAAGGTGTTTCCTGAAGTGTAACGGAAAGAATAATTCGAATGTCAAATTATTTGGAAGGTTCAAAAGGGTAGTCAGAGTGGAAGATTTTGTCCACTTTATTTTCGTTATCTGAAACGATTTCAGTGATCTTTTTTGACGATTTTTTTCATTTGGTTAATAGGGCCTGTCAAACTTCACTAAGATCCAGTTTTTTCAAGCACCTGTAAAATGCTGCAGAGGTTGTTCCAAAACGATGTGGACAGGAAATAAAATTTTATTCGTTTCTATAATAAACATTCTTTTGCAGGCATTCCTATAACTTGATATCCAGGGTTTGTCACTTCACCCTGTATAGTGAATGAAATATCAAAACACACCTTGCAATAATTATAAAATTATTCTTATACATAGGTTCTTTTTTTGAGTTCAGTAAAATTATTTCAGATAACGACAAGTGTCACAACTATCCTGGGTTTCATTTTCACTAATTTTGCGACACCCTCTACATCAGATAGCTACTTATCTAAAAACTAGTCCATCACTTTATGACCCGCACATTTTGAAATAAAATGCTGGCAAGATTTTTTCGTTTGTAATTGTCTCAAAATCAAAATTAAATTTCCAAATTTTTTTTCAGGCGTAAGAGCTTTGCTCATCGATAAAGACCAAAAGCCTGTGTGGAGCCCAGCTGTACTAGAAGACGTTACTCCAGCTATAGTTGAATCGCATTTTACGAAACTCCCAGAGGAACAAGAGCTTAGACATAAACTGTGATACTTGACGCAATGAAACACTAATCGTCGTACAAAGCTGTTTTATTTCAACAAAAGAAATGTCCAGAACTTCACTTAAATAGTTTACACCAAACCATTGGGGTAACTAGCAACCAGTGCTGTATCAAGTTGTATTTTTAATTACCTAGAAAATTTTACAATCATAAATTGATGAGGATGACACCCAACTAAATTCACTAATATCAACATTATTTTCGCTCATCAAGTTTAAAGAAACATTCAGATTACCTTTTTTTTGGGACACATTAAAATTAAATCCGTTTATTTTGGGTAAAAGTCCGCAGGTGTCAGCACGGTGAATTCATGATTATCATAAGTAATAGGGGACTGCTGACACTAAGAGATTGAGGACTTATAGACAAAGGCATCAACAATAAATAATATAAAATATAAACATAATTTCGCTGCCACCTGTGGACTTTGGTGATGGTGTACTTGAAAACGATATACAAATTCACAAATATAGTTATACGAACAGTCCCGTTAAAAACCGAACCATCAATGGGGCATTATGGGAGGTGATGCTCAGTCGATGTATTGTGCAAGCCAACGGAAACCCTCCCCATAACCTTGTCTCTTGAGAATAGAACACATGAAGAGCTCCAATGGGCGGGCCGCCAAATCAGAACGTGCAACTTTACCCTGTTGGAAAAAAACTTCGTTAGTACGTATGCTCACGCGGTAAATGGAAAGTCGCGCTTACTTTTCCAGTTGACTGGCCGTACAACTCAAAGAACATCCTGAGTTGGTCTTCTGAGGCCGCTTCCGGCAAGTCAATCTTATTTCCTAGGATGAGTACAGGACAAGTGGACAAAGTTTCATCACTGAGGAGCGACATCAACTCCTTCTTGCTTTCTTCCATTCGGGCACGGTCGTTGGCGTCCACCAAGAAGACGATGGCATCGACTGCTGGGAAATAGTCCTTCCATACCCGTCTCGCTAGAAAATTGAAACGTTTCTATCAATAACTGAAAATCATTTATAAAAAGATGTAATGTAAGTTCATGATTGTATGCATTCTCTAGACAGGGTGTCTCAAAATCCGCGCTTTTACGCTTGAAAAGTGTTGGAAGAATTGAGACTTTTCATTTTTGAAGACATGAATGGTTTCCTCAATTTTTCACGGTTAAAACTTCTTTTTATCATGTAACGTCATGGTCATGCTACTATCGTCTGCACATAGTGAGCAAGAGCAAGCATAGCGAACAGCCATTTCAAGTTCGACAAAGATGAAAATCGCCGGGAACGATTTTAGTGCGACTCATTACATGCTTTTCAAATTTAAGACAGCAGCACCATTAGCGGCTACATTATAAAATCACGGTATTAGGGAGATACGATTTACACGTAGATAAGGCGCTGAAGCGACTTCAGGTTGTTTACGTGATTTTTATTTCTGAAACCATTCAACGAATTTATGGGGCAAATCGGCATACGACTTGAAAACTCGAAGTTGAATTTGAACCTTGCTGGTCCGTTCAAAGTATGCCGCTGGCAAGAGTGAAATCCGTTGTGTAAATTTGCATGAAAACAAGTTCGAGCAAGTTAACTTGAGAAAACTTGTTTTTTCTTTGACAATTGTAAGGAATTTTTTTTTACTGTTACAGGTGTTCTTTGTAAAATTTTCAGAGGCCATTAAATTGAAGTGTATTCTCCAGGAAAATCGTCACTCGATGTATGATTTTGTTTCTCGAGTTAAAAAAATCAATTTGAACCTGAGCCGGAACGGCGCGTCGTCTACTACTGACCAGAACACTACAGCATGCACCTTTAAATGAAAATAGCTCAAATTATTGAGAAAATAATAACTGATCTTTGAGATATCGAGGATCTGTGCAGAATTGAATTCCCTATAACATAAACAAAATCGCCATGTATCGCACTGCAGGGTTTTGAGTTATTTGAGGGGAGAGGCAACAATTCATAGAGTATGAATATTTCCAAAATGTTATCATCCTCTTCGAATAACTCAAAATCCTGCAGTGCGATTCATGGCGATTTTGTTTATGCTATAGGGAATTCAGTTCTGCACAAATCCTCGAATTGTCAAACATTTGTTATTATTTTTTCAATAGTTTCAGCTACTTTCATTAAAAGGTGCATGTTGTAGTGTTCCGGTTCTGGACTCGGGTTCAAATCGATTTTTCAAACTCGAGAAACAAAATCATACATCGAGTGGATGATTTTCCTGAAGAATACACTTCAGTTTATTGGCCTCTGGAAATTTTTCAAAGATGAACACCTCTAACAGTAAAAAGAAATCGTCAAAATTGTCAAAGAAAAAACAAGTTTTCTTAAGTTAACTTGTTCAAACTTGTTTTCATCCAAATTTACACAACGGATTCGAGTTCAGGAGATTGAGTTTAGTCGGAAAAGATACTAAACTTGTCGCGATCGGTTCTACATGGCCAAAGAAACAAAATGGACCACCTAGCAGAGCTTCGCCCCCCCACGACCCCCCCTCAACAATGATCGACACTTTTTGTGCCAAAATGGTATGAACGGGATATTATGCGTCGAATTACAACGTATTTGCTCCCAATGGATTGACAGGTTTCATCCCCTCCATTTTAAGTTGCAATTTTTTACCCCCCTTCCTCCTCCAATAACTCAAAACCCCCGGGTGTGATTTTTGGCGATTTTGGATATGTTGTAGAGCACTCAATTCTGTTCAGAGAATATCAAATTTCATTAATTCGGATGATAATCTTATCCATTTTAATGGAGAGCCTAGAGTATTCAGCAAACCATAGCAAAAATTTACATTTCTGCAATCACTGCAACTACTGGCTACTGTACCACTAAGCATTTTTGCGATTTTGGTTGTGCGAGGAGTTGCTATACATATAAGGAGAATTTCCTTAGCAACTCCTCACGCAACGAAAGTGGAAGCAAAATATAATTCATCCCGCATATCAAGTTGGAGCAATAGTAGGAATGCAAATTTTTGATATAGCTTGAGGAAAACTCTGAGCTTTCTAGTGAACCAGATAAGATTATTATCTGAATCAATTTCACCAAGAAAAAAAAAGTAAAGTATGTTTCACCCTGTAGGTTGTGTTTTGGGACTTTGAGAAATGTGACATTTTTCTATCTTGAATAAGAGATTATAGGCCTGTAACAGAGCTGGAAGTGGTTTTTGTCTGGATTTATTTGATGAAGATGAACAAATAACACTAGAAAAAAATTGATTTTACCCTGTACGTAAGATACCAGCGGCTATGGAGAAGTACATTTTTCGCATGTTCAATAGGAGAATGTGGGGATTCTAAATAATGGAAGACAGTTTTTCTCAAGAATTTCATCCAAATAAAATTTTTAAAGATTATTTTTTTCAATTTCACCCTGTAAACTAAATATTATGTATGCTTTAAACATGTCAAACAGGTGGGGATATGCGCGCAGTGTATTAACCTCAAAGTATAGTTAACTGTCAACTTTATAGTGCGATTCTGTAAAAAATAACATTCTATAAACGGCTCTGTTCCGTGAAGAATCCGGTCTGCCATTGGCTGTTGTCTAGGTAATAACAGCGTATCAGAGCGTAATTTTTTAGAGATTCGCTCCATTAATGTTGATCAGAGGATGATGAATAAATTCAACTCTTTCCTCAAGAAGTTGAAATAAATATTTAAAATCTATTTTTTTTTTCAATTTATAGATTAACTGATTTTATTAAAAAAGAACTTGTGAAGAATCACTCGAGTTCAACTACTAACTGTTACCTTCCAATCTCAACTCCATATTTAACAAGATGGACAGAAAGAACATCATAGCTACCATTGAATTTTCTCATAGTATTCTTATTTTAAAGTTGAGAAAGAATATGCGATATTCAGCGGCACGAGTTGCGCTGTAGGTTCGCAAAGCTAGGGGATGGAACTCATGCGTCTGCGCGAGCTAGGAAAAGTCAAAAACTGCAGATTTTCAGCCATCGATTTAACAAAGGAAAATAGATGACAAGAAACTCCTGACTTCCATGCTAGATTATGTGGAATGATGTTGTCCATGTGCATTGCTGTCGAAAAAATGAATTCCGCGCGTAGTGTTCCGAAAAGAACGAAAAAGCCGTTTTCAGTGTATAACTGGTTGCCTAAAAGGTGATGTTTTTTGGGAACACACATGAAATGGAACTGTAATGTTCTTTTCGTACGGTTTTTGCAGCCAGGCACTCAACAAACTGCCCGTCATTTTTGAAAAAGAAACAGAAAACACAAAACCTCTGATATATTATACATATAACCCGATAAAATTTTAGTTACCATTTGTTTACATGCAGTTTTATGCCACTGACAGACAGGACGGCAACCGTAAGACAGAGAAGAATACCAGAAGTAGGGCGGTATTTTCAAAAACACACCAACTGATAAACACGTTACCATATTTTCGCTCATTGTGTATCTAGAACTGATCCATCATTGCTGGTCTTGAACACAATGAAAGATCAAGAAACACTCTTTTTTTCCATAGCTTATTTGAAAGTTTCATTTCTAGCCGTTTCAATAATAGACAATGTTGAAATTACGCTTTTTACATGTGTTAACATACGGCACTATTCTCAAATCCCCTAGCATGGTTGTGCCAGCGCAGAAATGGCACTGAATTTCGCCTATTGAGCCTTGATTGGATATAAAGTAGGTTCACTTGTACCGATGTACCGTGATTCTAGTCGGCTGTGAGATTTTGTTTCTAAGTTTCCAAATGTGAAATATAGAAAATCCCCAAAACTTTGCAGTTGGCTGCTCTGGCCGGACCAGTTTTGAAACACATTTTTTGCGTATTTCCTTCACAGGTAGCCGGAACATTTTTGCGGGACGTGATGTCTGACGCTTTTTTCTATTTTATTGGAAAATGTAACAATTTTTCGACCTGTTTTTAATTTTCGCCAATGAACAAATGAATCAAGAGAGCCTTGACATTTGACAGTTGTGAAAAATATTCCTAACCTCTTGAAGCCGGTTCAACTTTCGGTGCTTCAAATTAAAGAGTATACAATGCCCTTCGTCCAAAAAAGGGGTCCCATGCAATCATCAACCCTTTCGCCTCTTCCAGTCAAAAATACAAGCCAAACCCTGAAGAATTATGGGCGATACAAGGATCGCTCTGCAGTCTGTCATTGGCAAAATAATTTACGTGTAAAAAGTAAATTAAACCAAGTTTCAAAAAACCCAGCCGCTCAAAGTTGCGTATTGAACCAAAATTGATGTTAGTACCTTCAATTTGCAATTTGCTTTCATTTTGGGGCTTTCCGGGACGAGTTTTTGTCGACTCTGAATGGGCCGCCGTCAAGATGACTTAGATTTGCGGCCGCCCCGTGCTCTTTTGGTGTCTAAATGACGGTAACACAGCTCTGCGTCCCCCTAGTCACACTTCCACATATGACCAGGTCAGTTTTCCAAGATTTTAATATCAATTTGATAAGAAATATAACTTCACTTCCAGAGAAGTCAGTTTCACACCAGGTGAAAAAGCGGCAAGCCTACAATGCTAAAGTAGAAAATTTGCCCAGCCAACTAGAGTCACAGTACAAGTGAACCTACTATAGTAAATATTATCAGAATGTTCATAAACTTTGCATTAAATGGAATTGGGCATCATTTACGGAGTGTTAGTGCTGATTTTGAGTGTCAGTAAAATTGCGTCATCAAACAGCCTGACGTATTTTCATACTTCTCAGACTGAGCTTTATTAGGTTGCTGGTTATGCTGATGAAGTTGATTTCAGGGCTGTAATTAATTCAACTATACCTGGTTAATTAAGGATTTTCTTTAGTGAATTTTAGCATAGTGACCAATGAAAAACGCAGTTTTACGAAAGAAAATTGAAAAATTTTGGCTCCACAACAGCTTGTATGCATTTCTTGTAATCAATCAACTGGCAATGACCTAGAACTCATCAGAGGAAATCCATAATTAGCTGTTTCATGGTTAAATTATTTGGTGCGACCAGAGCCAGAGTTGTAATAATGAAGAGTTATTTAAAAACTCCACAGAAAATTTTTGATGGAATTTCCAACTTTTTTTAGGTAGTATTTATTTTCAATATCCTACACATCTGATCATGTATTACCTTGCGAGTGTCCACCCAAATCGAATGTCGTGAATCGCATATTCCCGATGGACAGTTCCTCGGATGCTGAAAAATTATCAAATCATTATTGATTAAAATCTCATCACTATCATCATACATGACTTGATACTATGAAGATTATCTATGAATCAAAAAGTTATCATGATTCAGCGGTAATCGTACTACGTTATTCAAGTCAAGGTCAGAATGAACATGGAAATCAGGGTACATAAAATAATAACATGAAATGGGACCGTTTTTAATCCTAAACTTACAAAGATGTTTTTTCGTCTTTATTGACCAACGCCATGAGCAACACATTATTAGTTTCAGTAGTCTACATAAAGGTGCATGAACTGTATTTCTGAATTATTAAAACTAACATACAAAGCTGTATTTTCTCAATATTTATGCAGAAAAAAAGCTAAGACCCAAAAGATATCTATCACTCGATTTATCAACAAAAGTAGTACACTTCATGACAAGTCATGATATTATACTGTTGGCCACATACCAGTTAGAACAATACATACGGAGTACATGCAATATACAATTATTATGAAAAGCTAATGATGACTTTCTTTTATGCATTTTTGAATAATAATTGAAATGCTTGTATTGTTCAAGTTCTAGACTTTACTGCAAATACTGTATAGTTTTGGGAAGGTTTAAGCAGGAAGAATTCTTACTAGGATGCAATGTGGGAAGATGCTGTGCTAATCGGTCATCCTTGAGCATGTGTAACAGAGTTGTCTTTCCGGCATTATCCAGCCCCAGGAAAAGCAGCTTGCCTGACTTCTTCCACAGCCCTGCACAAAACGCGCATTCAGTTAGTACCACTCTAGTCACTTACCATCGAGAGTGCGGCCCTCGCCGGAGCTATACGGAACGCAATCGATCAAGTCATCTTCGTGTAACTGCTCAATCAAACTGGCCTTGCCCGAATTGGACAACCCGAAAAATGCGTACCTCCGCCTTTTGCGCTTGACACCTTGACCCCCAAAAAACGAGCTCCGATTAAGGCCACTTATCCTAACCTCGGTGCTACTCACCCAAATATCCCAGGACGCCAGTAAACCAGTCCCAAATGAACATTTTTCTGTAAAACAAAGCAGGGAATTAGACGATAACCTTGGCGTGATTCAGCATAGTCGCTTTGTCCGAAAACAAGTCCGCAAATAATCCAAAATAATAAGATGCGAATTCCATCACACAAGACATGGGTTTGACGTATGAAACTGACAACATTGGCGATACGAAATCGGAAGCTAGCGACTGCAGCTGATCAATCGGACATTACTTACGTAAATTACTAATTGAAATACCACAAACACAAAACTTTTCTTTAGATTACTGTATTATTTGGGCCTGGTTCAAAGTTTACCAGTACGCACAACTGCTGTTGGCACTTGAAGGGTGATGTGACACTTCCGCTTTTTCCACGCGAGTTGCCAACATACCTATCTATGACAGCACTTGAAAACAAGCTTAACCGTTAAAAACTATCCATTTGCATAAACTGAATGACTCTACATCACCTTACTACTTTCACAGGCTTATATAACGAGCACACGGTACACGTTTTTGGAAAGAAATCTGGAAAAGTAATCTGTGAGACTGGTGATTTTCACGCCGTCACGTTGCCGAAGACACGTTACGTCGTTTACGTCACTCTGCATAAATGGCACGAAATTCAAAAATTATATCGAGTAATGCAAAATATTTTTGAAGTTTTTCAGTTATTCATACAAAATTTATGTAAACTCTCATGGACAACAACAAATATTCTTTTCGTACTGCAAATAAATCCAGACGGAGCCTGGAGATGCGATGACGTTACACTGAAATTATTGACTTTTCTAAAATAATCAATATTTTTACAATGTCCACACACAGTTCTCGTGTTTGTTTGTGATGGAGTCGCAGAAGTGAGTTATGTCCAGAGGTCGGAACCGAAACATACGAGCGCTGCCCTTACAAGACGTCCCGCTGTACTTCCCCTTGCCCGAAGAAATTTCCATCAGTTCCATCCAAAAGGAACAATCAAAGAAGACAAGTACCATTTCGAACTGTTTCGGTGAGCATGTGCATTCCAATAAGGGGTCGTCGCCGAGATTTGACCCAAATTATTGTGCGTCATCAGCGTTGTCGGACAGCGATGACGACGAAGAGTTAGAGAAGCTCATTTGGGGGTTCAAAGACTTAGGCGGGAAGAGCTCTTCCAGTTCGTTGAGTTGGGGCGAAGACGATTGTGGGAGCGAGGCTTCGAAAAAAGTCCAAGAGGAACTCGAACGCATGGACAGAGTTCTGGGTGGATTGGAACCGATCCCGCCAAATTATGATAAGGAGGAATACGAGGAATGGATGAAATTTTTCCCCAATTTGTGGTAAGTGGTAAGTGGTAGAGGTGAGCGGTAAGCGTAATATAATAGAGAGCAGAATGCAGATTATTAGCAGAGAAGCAAAAGGATGAGGATGAAGTAGGGGAAAACGGGGCAACAGTGGCGTCCGCAAATCAAGCAATAATAATCTTCTATGCTATATAGAGGGGGGAGTGGGAGAGAACGACATCAGGCTTTGGAAGGAGGGGGAGGAGGGGGGGTTGTTGTTATGCTAGATTAGTGCATTAGTGGTGACTGGTGGTGACGTCAGAGTCGCCATTTTTAAATGCCGGATCCAACAATAATGGTCCGAGAACAGAGGAAATTTCAGAAATTATTCTTTGGCAGCATTACCTTGCATATTTAACTATATTGGGATGCGAAGTGACAAACTACAGAACCTAGAGGTCATTTTGGAGCATATTCCAATTTTTCATCTTTTTTCTAAAAGATTTTATCAGCAAAAGAAGTTTGAAAGTGACAGCGATGACAACGTATGTTGCCTCAAAGCGCAAACAACACTCACCTGCACTAGTCAATCACACAGCAAAGTGCAGAGCTACAGACGTGTTGGAGAAGCTTCTTTGTGATTTTCAGTTGATCATTTTGTAGTGAAATAAATGGTAATAATAGTAATGTGTTGGGCATCAAATTGTGTCACACTATACAATGAGCGACGAAAATGTAAATTTCTCACATTTCTAAAAGACGAAAACGGAAAGAAAACAAATCGAAGAATCTTTGACATAGGTACCTATAGATGTTGGTAAAAATTTCAACTCTCAACTTCTCCAACACGTCCGCAGCTCTCTGCGCCCTGTTGCAAACGCCCAACAAAGCTCAACAAAAAAAAACCTGTTGGGGTTGTGTTGGGATGATGTGTGTTTTTGTCACAGAAATTCCCAACATGAAGCAACAAAAACAGTGTTGACAATATGTTGGGAAATTGCAGCAGATCCCAACACAATTCCTAACAGAACCCAACAAAAACAATACTCCATGTTGGGAAAACCCAGTAAATTCCAACATAAAAACTCCTTCATATCGAAAATTGTTGGGTTTTCCTAACAAGAAATCGTAGTCATCTTATTGGTTGATTGTGATTCTTCTTCACTGTTGTCTTATTATCATGGATCGGAACGATGTTATTTTCGTTTCTCATGTCGGTGAGGTTATGTCGCGCCAACATACGCTGTCATCGCTGTCACTTTCAAACTTCTTTTACTGATAAAATCTTTTAGAAAAAAGATAGAAAAAATTGGAATATGCTCCAAAATGACCTCAAGGTTCTGTAGATTGTCACTTCGTACCCCAATATAGTTAAATATGCAAGGTAATGTTACCAAAAAATAATTTCTGAAATTTCCTTTGTTCTCGGACCATTGTTGGATCCGGGATTTAAAATTGCGATCCTGACGTCACACTAATATCGCGTATACAGAAGCCAAAATGCCCTCAACTGAACTCTAGTATACAGGTGGTCCAGCTTAAACGTCAATAAATTTGAGGATCGATAGAGAATCAAAAATGAAGGGGACCTTTTTCCAGAAAACATATTTGAGAAATGCCTGATAACGGTGATATAGCCTTTCAAAATCGCCGTCGCCGCAAAACTTTTGAGCCGTTCAACCGATTTGATTCAAATCTGAACCAAAAGTTTACTGAAATTATCTTTTTTAGATATATTAGGGGGTGCCCTCTCTCCCCCCCCCCCCCACCCTTATTTTTCACCCCCTCAATTATTTTCTAAAACTGTTCATATTTTTGAATTCTACATCCAATTTTTAAAAAAGTCACTGCAGCAAAATTTTGATTAGAGGCTTCTTTCAGGAGATATTTGGGTTTGAAACTTTGGAAAACATCCCGAAATCGCCACTTTTCAGAGCCAAAATTGTTTTTTTCTGAAAACTTCTCGTTTCTCAGAAGAAATGGTAGTTCATCAACTTGGGAATTCTAGAAAACCTATTTCAGCTGAGAAATCATAAGTGTTTTTAGATTTTAATTTTTTAACCGTTGAAAGTGGTGCTTTCAGATGTTTTCCAAACCTTCAAGCCTAAATATCTCCTAAACGAAGCCTTTCACAAAATTTTGCAAAAGTCACTTTTTCTTCTAATTAGGACGTAGAATTTGAAAATACGAACAATTTTCAAAAACTAACTGGAGGAGTGAAAATTGGGGGGGGGGCTGAGAGGGAGTACCCCCTAATATCTAGAGCCCCTGAAACTTTTCTATGGAACACGTTATATGATTGTTCAACAAAGGATAATTTCAGTAAACTTTTGATTCGAATTTTAATCAAGTCGGTTGAACGGTTCAAAAGTTTGCGGAAAAAACGATTATTTATTTCCAACTTTGAAAGGCTATATCTCCGTTATGAGGCATTTCTCGAATATGTTTTCTAAAGAAAGTCCCCTTCATGTTTGATTCTCTATCGATCCTTGAATTTAATGACCTTCAAGCTGAACCACCTGTATTCAAGTAATGGCACCCAAAAGGTGCCTAATACCTCAAATACCTTACATCTAACTAATTCGATAAACAACTAAATGTGTAGAGCTATTGAGTAAAGTTTGGGTATCAGAAATAATAGGTATTCATTCATATCCATATCCACCTATAATAATTATTCATTTTGGAGTTGATCATACGTCACTGGCGAGGCAAAGTGACTGCGGTTTCCAATGTTTTGACGTTTATGACGTTTCGTTCTGACAACGTGGGGAACTTGACCTGACCTGACTTGAAGTCACCCAACCTTTGACCTCCCCACAACTTTGAAAATAAACGTCAATAATTTTTTTGAATGTTTTTCTCGTATTGTCGAGTGTATTCCAATTATTCCACATACCGCTACTAACTGCTGGTAGACTTGTAATGCGATACTTTTGAGACACCTGTATATGGGAGTATTCCATCCCTGCTGGAGGTTTTCCCTTTGCAATAATGTGGAGAGGAAAATACTTCTCTTAGACGATTTATTCCGTAGATTACAGAATTGAAAAGTATAATTTTCTACCACATATTATACTCTGTAACGTACCTATGTGTACCTATGCACCAAATAATAAGAATTGTTGGCCCGCTTAGTTATTTTACTAGGTACTTACTACTCTCTTAAATTCATTTTGCCATACGTTTTGTAACTTTTTTAGCGCTGTGGGGACTGCAATGAAGGTTCCAAAGTCGTCAGCTAAGAGAGTGCGCACAGGCTACAACAGCACCGAAGAAGTTCTAGCAATCCACCCAGAGGACTGTGATACACCAAATTTTCTTTCGGATTCCGAAAGCCTCAAGAATCAAATCAAAAAGGCGATCGTCGAACAAGTCTACGACAAAGTAACAGACCGATTGTCACAACACAACACAGCAAAAAACATCAAAGAATCCAGAGATTCCAATTTACTGAACGTCGACAATTATTTGAAAATTTCGCAGTCCGTTTTTCGAGAGAGGTCGTCGAAATACTTGATTTCGTCTCACATTTCGTCTTCAAAATGGCTCAAGGATGATTCAGAATGCGCGTCTTTGCCATTTTTACATGACACTTTTGAAAAAGTACAAACAAGAACCAGTTATTCAAACACGAGAGACTTGGTGCGACCCGTGAAGGGAATTTTGAAAAATAGTTTGACTTTGCCGCCCATAGAGAGTTCCCAGTTTCGATCAATTTCAGCCACCCCCAGACGTCCTGCAAACAAGTGCTTATCTGCATTGTCGGTGAATGCGAAATCAAGACTCGATTCGAGCAGCTATTCTGAACTAATGAAAAACTCGTATCGGAAAAAAAGTGGGATCGGAAGGGCGAGGACGCGCAAAAAGGTCGATGATTTCAAATAAATCATGTACAAAGGCCGCCAAACATATTTTTTTAGAACAAGGAAGACTGAGGAAAAGTCTACAAGTTTGTCGCCGTAATGATCAGTGGCAACACGATTTCAATATTTTAAGCTTTGTAAAAATTTTGAAACTTATTGTAAATAATCTCTAGCGACAGTTGGTTCAATATAAATACATTTATTTTTCAATAATGAATATTGAAGACATGTTTGTTTAATCTTTTCCCAATATTTTCGGTTCCTTGACACCCTCTCTCAGATAGTGCTGCCTCTCTGCTGGGGTATAATAACAGTAACATTAATAATAATAATAATAATTTATTGTTTTCACCTGTGCACGCAGATATACAACAGAAACAAAAAAGATACAACGAGAATAAATAATACAAAAATAAATAATACATCCCGATTAATTAACCAAAAATTGAACAATTCTGAAAGTACAAAGCTCCATCATTTCTTGGTATCAATGACAAAGTCGAGTTGAGAAAAAAACTGGCTTATTCAATAACTATTAATTTAGCGCGAACGATCGTAGTCTCAGTATCTGGCTCAACATATTGTACAGTTGCTCAACACCAACCACATCCAGATTTTTTGTAGATGTCAAGAAGTTGTCAGGGTCACGCCAGGTCGAGACCCGAAGGCCGCGGTACAGGGGACATCCAAAAATCAAATGTTTCCAATCTATTTATATGTATTGCAGACCGTGCAGACAATCTCCCGGTTAATGGAGTAACAATTCCCTCCGATGACAAATCTGAAGTTGTATTCATTGTGCAACCTGACCTGAAGCCGCAACCCTCTGGAACCTTACTGGGACCGCGAGCAAGAGGTATTCTTGAAGTTGACTGTTTCCATACCGGAGAGTCCCTGACAATGAAATTCGCTGAAGGTGATTTGCGGAGATGCTCATCCAAGTCCTCCGAGAATAAAACCAACGAATAATTCTCCGACACCTCATCCCTACGATTCAGAATGACCCGGGCCGACTGCTTCCGCAGGTCCTCATAGTCAGCCTCCCTCAGGAAGTCTCGTTTGTTTTGCCAAATTGTACCGTTGTGGAGCGTTGTTGTCATTTCTGTCCAGTGAGCAGAACTTTTTTAAGCAGATTTTCGGCAACCGGCGGTTATCGGTTCATCAAATCAAGTTGAATCAGCCATGACAATGAAAGTTTCAGTACAAGGTGTCACAAGTCCACATTCCAATCTCACCGGTACATTTGATGTATTAGGAGGCAAAGTCAACAGCCTCTTGAAGAACCCCACCTGGACTTTCTCAATCGCATCCTCGATCGCATCCAAATGCTTCAAACCCCAAACTGGTATCTCGTGCATATTGCTCGCTTTGCGCTGCTGGCCGCTGCTCTGTGTGGTGTGTGTCCGAAAACGTAAGACTCCTCCTGTCAAATGTAATCCACCTTTCCCATGATGGAAATCAAATCACTTGCGCGCATTCCTGTGAGCGCATACTCCCGTTAGTACAAACGGCTACTACAGACCTCTAGTTCTGGGTTCACAGGTATGCGCGAAACTCTCGTGGGAAAGGTGGTAATATTTCAGTTGACAAATCATCGTACCCAAATAAGCCTCGAAATAAGCACTTAGGTTCACTACAACTGCTCTTGGAAAACATCACTTATTTCGTTTTGAGGGGGTTTTACTTTCAGAATATTTTTGCGGCAATAATAACGAACGTCTCTATATTAGCTTTATTTTTTTATTTAGATCTGAAGGGAAAAGACTACCAGATCATCAGCGAGAGAAGAATCAGGACATTCTCTACATAGGTTATATGAGACCATTGTGACTGTTTTGCAGGCACGCCTTTGAGAAAACAATAATTTTCATGACTCGCACTGTAGGTATAGGTACAAAACAAAAATTCATTGCAGCTTCAGAGGTTGATTTTTTGCAGGGGCGGACTGGCCAAGGCCGCTAGGCCGCAATCCCGACCTAGATTTCTGGCGAAGGGCCCCCAAAACTTACAAAAATACAAACAAATTACACAATAACAAAATGGGTTCCGAGGCCCCTTTCCTGTTATTTTTTCTTCAATAAAAGGCACTAAGGGCAGTGATATTATAGCGCAATAGATAGATTTAGTTCAGCAGTAAGAATTTACAGTTTGTGACAATGAATATAGTCACAGTAGGTAGTTGCGCTTTCAAGCTGCTGAGTTCCTAAAAGATTTTTGATTTTTTTTTATCAGGCCACCAGGTAGGCAGGTTTTACCAGGTAGTCACAAATACTTGTACCAATAATAATAATTTCAATTTAAAATTCAAAAAAAAGTTTCAGCTTGCGACTCCCCTCCACGTCATAGGGGGGCCCCCAAATCACACCAGCGCCCTAACTTTTAGAACCCCAGTCCGCCCCTGATTTTTTGTACTCATTGTTTCTCCATCAACAGTTCACCAACATCTTTTGAAACAACGAAAATAGGTAGGTATGTAGCAGAAGCGATCGAAGGACCAACTTTTGTCCCTCCATAACTTCAAAACTAAAAGACATAGAATTTTTTCAACAACTTTCCAGTACTCTACCCACTACTACACGTCCATATTACGCACCTTCAAATGGCCCGACACTTTTAATTGAATCAGCCTGTGTCTTCAAAAATGAACGTCACATTTTTTTTATATTTTTTTGGAGTTCTTGAGTGAATTCCATATACCTAGTGCAGTAAAGATAGGTTTTGAGGTTGAAATAATTATTTCATAAAATTTTGAAGCTGTTATCGATTCAGAATTCCATCCTCTACCATGTACTCAAAATCCCCGAAAATCCCGAAAATCACTTGAGCATTTTTCTTGCGGCGCTGTCAAAGTATATCATGTTTGCTGCAGCAAGTCCAAAATTGTATACTCGCTTTTGTCACATTAGAGCTATATTGTTAGCTCAGAGCTGTTGGTATATACTCCAGGGCATGACCAGAACGTCATCTGAACCGTCGACATCCCATTTCCCGCAAACGAAAACACGTAACTTGCTTAATCTGCAATTGCCAGTGTAGTCCGGATGTTAAGGTATAATACCCTTCACTTTTATAACAAGCAATGCCACTTGGCATACCTGTTGTCGAAACCATGTTTGACCGATTAAGATCAGGAGCCAAAGTCGCAAGCAATGCAGGCGTCGTATACAGAGTGTCGTATAGAAAAAAAAGAAAAATTTGTATATCATTCACCAAACTAGATGGACTCACGTGAATAGGCACATATATTCACAATATATTACCCATCAAGGAATAGTCAACGGTTTTGGAAAATCTTGAGCGGTTCCTGAAATATTCAGGAAAAACTGAATTTTCTTCTGAATATTTCATTTCTCGGTAAATCAGTGAATTTTTAAGATATCGAAGTGCAACTTGGCAGTTCTATGGCCAGCATGGTCGTGAATAAAAAACTATCAGGAGCCAAATGCAAGGCCTGCCATTTCCAGAAATGAGACAGTGAACTTTTTTTCTTCGCGGCCGCCATCTTGAATCTGCGTTTCATTCAACAGTTGGAAAAGTGACAACCGAATGTGAGATAGATGACATCCAGTCGCCCCATTATGAAAAAGATAGCCTTGAAGTAAGGTAAGGGTCTCTTCATCGAGAAAACAGTGTTATACAAGGTTTTCATGGTAATACGCATTTGCAGCGCCTGTGATGGCTAATCAGAGATTTGAAAGAGCAGAGTGAGGTCTTTATTGTCACAATCCTACATTCATTATGAGCTGAACTACCAAAATTCATGATTATCGGTCCAAAGGTAAATTTTTGGTGGCTTCCTGAACCAAATATGTGGCGCTTTTTGGTGAAAAATGCAAAAAAAATCGAGCAATCATCATCATGTTATCCCTCACTAAGAGAAAGCTATGGCAAAAACTGACACTAATTAACGCTGAAATGTTTGTGGGAGAGTCAACCCTATAACCTTGAGCCATAAAATGTTGGACACATGCGTCCCTTTGTTAGAGAGAATAGGTACATTAGTACGGTGGTTAAGCGCCAAAAAAAGCTCGAACTATGCATTTTGAGCTTGAGCAATGCGCTTTTGGGGTTCGATTGGGGATACCCAAACCTTAATTTCAAGAGTTGGAGACATCGGTGCACTCGATGCGGAGGGGGTCTGGGGGGCCCTTGAAAGTTGAAGGTGCGAGGCTTCCCACCAAATCACCATACCACCACGTAATTCCTACTTGGATGTCATCAAACGACTCTAACCTACACATTGACAACATTTGTTACCATGTCCCAACAGTTCTTCACACTGAAAAAAATTCATTCTTATGACAGATCGGAAAAAACAGTCTTTCTCAATTCTTTATCCCCACAACGAATAAACTGCCAAGTTTGGTGTCATTTTAAAGTAAACGGCATCCTCTGATTTCATTCACCGAGACAAAATGTTTGTGAGACCACCGTGCAAAGAATGGCACGCCAAGAAGTGAGCATTTTTGAGCACCTCATTTAACAGTAGTTTCTTGGCTGTTGCCAATCGATATGATTGATAATTTTGTCATGGATCAATAACTTAAACTCTTTTGTAACGGTAATGCATGTGAATGAAACTCGACACGAGCGTGGAGGCCTAGAAAAAATATTTTTCTCCAGCGGTCGAATTTATTTCACGCCTACTGAGCGTTAGTTTGTTGGGCTCAGGCAGGCAGCGTTTGGATAGGTTTGGAGACAAAATTTTCATATCTGTCTATGAAGCTGAGTAGCATAATTCTGCAAACTGATCTGGGAATCATCAAATATTATTTTGACCGTCACTAGGTACCCCCATGGGGATTAACTGCACAGAGATCATGGCTGACGACGGAGGGCATTCAACTTTTAAAGTGTTATTTTCTTTTTTCCACTATCAACCTTCAAGGTTGTTATCATTTTGTACGTGTAAGTTTTCTTATGTTTGGAGAAGAAATAATTTTATAAAAACAACCGTGAAAATGACTGTCAGAGTGGCAGAGAATAAGATCTTGGGCGTTGAATTCCCTCCGCCGTTAGCCATCACTTCTGCAGTTAACTCCCATGTGGGTACTGACCGGCAAAACAATCATTGATGATTCATAAATCAATTTCCAGAATTAAACTGCTCAAATTTTCAGATAGATATGAAAATTTTGCTTCCAAAGCTATCCAAACGCTCCCTACCTGAGCCCTGCGAACTGACGCTCAGTAGGCGTGAAAAAAAAATTCGAGCGCTGGAGAAAAAATTTTTCCCAGGCCTTCACGCTCGTGTCGAGTTTCATGCACATGCATTACCATTACCAAAGAGTTCAAGTTATTGATCCATGACCAAATTATCAATCATATCGATTGGTAACAGCCAAGAAACTACTGTTAAATGAGGTGCTTGAAAATGCTCACTTCTTGGCGTGCCATTCTTTGCACAGTGGTCTCACGAACATTTTGACTCGGTGAATGGAATCAGAGGATGCCGTTCACTTCAAAATGACACCACACTTGGCAGTTTATTCGTTGTGGGGATGAAGAATTGAGAAAAACTGTTTTTTCCGAACTGTCATAAGAATTAATTTTTTTCAGTGTGAAGAACTATTTGGACATGGTAACAAATGTTGTCAATGTACAGGTTAGAGTCGTTTGATGGCCTCCCAGTAGGAATTACGTGGTGATATGGTGATTTGGTGGAAAGCCTCGCACCTTCAACTTTCAAGGCCCCCCAGACCCCCTCCGCATCGAGTGCACCGATGTCTCCAACTCTTGAAATTAAAGTTGAGGGACCCCCAATCAAACCCCAAAAGCGCATTGCTTAAGCTCAAAATGCATAGTTAGAACGCTTAACCACCGGACTACATGAGAGACTTGCATGCGGAAAGTTTTTTCCAAGTTTTGAGTCACGTATTATTTTCAGAAAGCTACCAAAATTTTGTCTCCTGATCGATGATGATGAATTTTGGTACTAAATCTCAAAATGAATGTAATATTGTTAGTCATCAACTTTTGGTGGGTTTCTTAATAAAATATGTGAATAAAAATTTTGAATTTTTTTTCTGCATGCCCGCCTTCCATGTCTTCTCTCTGGCGACCGGTCGCGTGTGTCCAAAATTTATTGGTTCAAGAATATAGGCTTCAATCTCACAAAACATTTCAGCGTTGATTTGTTTCAGTTTTTGCAACAGCCTTCTCTTCGTGAGGGATAACATGATCATGATAGCCCGATTTTTGTTGGCATTTCTCACCAAAAAGCGCTACCTATTTTGTTCAGCAAGCAATCAAGAGTTTACCTTTGGACCGACCATCATGAATTTTGATAATTCAGCTCAAATGAATGTGGGATTGTGACAAAGAACTCACTCTGCTCTTTCAAATCTCTCATTAGCCATCACAGGCGCTGCAAATGCGTATTACCATGAAAACCTTGGGTGACAATGTTTTCTTGATGAAGACACCCTCACCTTGCTTTGAGGCCATTTTTTTCGTAATAGGGTGACTGGATGCCAACATTCTCACATTCGACTGTCACTTTTTCAACTGTTGAGTAAAATGCAGATTCAAGATGGCAGTAACGAAGAAAAAAAAAGTTGACTGTCTTACTTCTGGAAATAGCAGGCCCTGCATTTGGCTCCTGATCGTTTTTGATTCATGACAATGCTTGTCGTAAACTTACCAGGTTGCACTTCGATATGTTGAAAATTCACTGATTTACCGACAAATAAAATATTTAGAAGAAAATTCAGTTTTCCGGAATATTTCAGGAACCGCTCAAGATTTTCCAAAACTGTTGACTCTTCCTTGATGGGTAATATATTGTGAATATATGTGCCTACTCATCTAAATCCATCTGGTTCGGTTAATGATATACGAGTTTTTTACTTTTTTTCTATACGACACCCTGTATACGGCGCCTGCATCACTTACGACTTTGGCTCCTGATCTTAATCGGTCAAACATGGTCTCGGCAATAAGTACGCCAAGTGGCGTTGCTTGTTATAAAAGTGAAGGGTGCCTCCTAAATTTTGACTTTGGGTCCGGACTAGTGGTAATTCAGTGTAGTTCGGGGATTAGTGACCAAATTTAATAAAATCTGTTCTTCTTGTGATAAAGGCATAAAGTTTGGTATGAGTGGTCTTCATGGTCCCCTCTTCAAACGTAGGCATGACGCCTTGCCATATTTTGGTTAGGGGGGCTTAGGGGCCCCCTTGAAAATTGAAGTTGCAGATACTCATACAAACCACCATTACTTAATAATCGTCACGCATCTCAAAAAGTAATCATTTGACTCTACGTTGAATCTTAACAAAAAGCAGGCCAGTTGTCGCCATGTACGCACTGTTCTTCATAATGAAAAAAAATCTTCGGAATGTCAAAAAAAAATCAAGTTTTCATAATTTTTTCATGTAATAAAAGAGTAAATTTATCTTCCGCATATCATAATCCACTAATTCGTATCTGCCGGAGCTGTTGATGGAGTCAATTTCTTGATATGACATCTTAGAAGCAACAATTCCAGATTAAACCAGCCAATTCAAGTGCTCAGTTCAGCAGCGTTTTTCCCAATTTCACCAATCAATATGATGACAATTCATTATTGGGTGCATAGCTTCAACTGTTTCATAATTTCAATGAGTATAACTAAATGAGAAGTGATGCGCGAAAGCCCCGAAAGAAATTTTTTTAACCGCCACCTGTCACTGTTAGAATTGCACCAAATTTCATGCTACTTTGGCGAAACAACAGCAAATACAGACTAAATGAGTATGGGCAAACGTCAATACGATCTGCAGTTGTCAAGTAGAAGGCACAAAGAATTAGGATTGAGGCGTAAAATACTTCAAAGCTTTGAGATCGAGTCAATAGGTACACGGTATAAAAATATTTTCAACACACCCTAGGGGCACAAATTTTGTGATGGTGGGCGACGTAAAAAAAACATTTTTTCCTAAGCTTTTGCGCTTGGTTCCGCGTGTAGTCAAAAGGAATTAAGTTACAGAACAGTTCCAGCTATCCATCCATTTATAAATTGTCAATCATATTGATTGGGAACAATAAGAAAACGCTGTTGAACTTCACACTTAAATTGGCTTATTTCTTCGGGAGCTGTCATTCCTAGAATGACAGTATCAAAAAACAGACTTCATGAATAGCTTCGAAAAATACAAATTAGTGAATAATGATACACAGCAGATCAATTCACATTTTCTTAGATGGAAAAATCATTAAAAACTGTGTTTTTTTTTGACACTTCGAAGAATTTTTTTTTTAACCCGAAGAACAATGCGTCGTACCATGTCGACAACTGTTGTGTCTCTTGTCAAGATTTAGTGCAGAGTCAAATGATCACTTTTCCAAATGTGTGACGATATTTACCGGTGGTTTGTAGGAGTTCCTGCAACTTCAAATTTTTAAGGGGGTCCTTGAGCCCCCCTAAACAAAATATGGCGAGTCGTCGTGTTTACATTTGAAAAGAAGACCATGAAGACCACTCATACCAAATTTCATGCCTCTATCACAAATCAAACAGATTTTAATTAACTCTCGGCGGATTATCTTTAATCAACACTGTTAATTGGGAATTAAAGCGACTTCCGTGTTTTTTTTTCCGGGAAATACGAGTTAGAAGTTCGAACGAAGGCCTGGTCATGCCCTGCAGTGTATATTAACAGTTCTGAGCTAACAATGTAGCTCTAGTGTGACAAAAACGAGAATACAATTTTCGGACTATTTAGTTGCAGCAAACATGACATACTTTGACAGCGCCGCAAAAAGAATGCTCAATTGGGATTTTCGGGGATTTTGAGTATGTGGTGGAGGATGACATTCTAAATCGATATCTGCTATAAAATTTCATGAATTAATTTTTTCAAGGTTTGGGGTCTTTTTGGACTATCTTTCCTGCACAATTATTTTGCTGTGGGCTCGGAACGATATACTTTCGAGACACCCTGATTGTGGAAAATACTTGTTTTGCACCATTGACATCTGAAGCGGCGATGTTTGCAAACATAGATGTTTTTCAGTTTTCACTCGATATTTCATTCATCGTGATCCATGATTGATCGCCGATGTAATAAGCATCGTCGACATCAAAATTTATATTCGGGCACATCCGCAATAATAAGGGAATAAGCGAGGCGACCGCCTCGGGCGCCAATAACTTTGGGGGGGCGCCTGAATGAGCGCCCTTTATCTAACTAATATCTGAAAAAATTTCACCTGCGCCGCTTTTTTTACTCACAATTTGTGCAATTTTCAATTATTATCAACATTACTGTTATAATTTGTAAAAAAAATCGCTTGAGATGCTATTTTTTTATTCATAAAAGGGCGCATTACAGAACTTCGCATTGGGCGCCAAAAGCTGTAACGCCGGCCCTGACCGCAGATATTTTTTCCTTAAGCATCCGCCCGAGTTCTCCCGCCTTACCGAGTGCTCGCTATACTAAGTCCTCCGCCTTACCAAGTCCTCATTGGGGACGCGCTGTGCGCCAGGCTGCGCGAGCCGGCACCATGCAGTTTCATACGCATCGCAAGTTTGCGCGCCAAATCAGAGTGGTGTAGTAGATATACGACTGTCGTAATCATTATAAATCGTGATAGCCTGTAGTTATAAATTCACTCTGCTGCTATCAGCGTTGTGTGCTCTCTGTCTCTGTGTTTTTTTTTTCCTGCCTAGATACATGTCGTTTGTTTGTAGGTTTTGTTTTTACCATCGAGGAAACAACAGTAATTGGCAATGAAATGATATACGACTCGATATACAAGTATATATTTTAAACTATACGAACCGAATGCGAAGCAGGAGACTTCGAGGCATGGGAGAAAGATTTTGAATTTTAATCCAAGATGAACCAGACTGTATAGGTGGTCCATCCTAGCGTAATCATCCCATAGCAGTCTTACCGTTCAAGATAGAGAAAAAGATGTAGGATAAAAGTTATATGGTTTGATGAGACCTATAACCTAACATTATTTTCAGCTATACAGGTGTCCCATTTTGACGGGATTAACGGAATGTCATTTTTTTCAAATGGAACACCTTTATTTTGTGGCATTTTTCTGTTCAGCTTCTTCAACTGTCTTATGCCTGTATTTTCGTTTTTCAATTGTGTGGCAGCGCCAGTGATGTGAGTCGGGTATTTACCGGGTAGGTAGGTAAATATAAATCGGGTATTTACCCGAGCGATATTTACCCACCCTACCCAGTTTGACAGAAAAGTTGACACTGTTGACAGCTCGGTTGACAGTGTTGACGGTTAAAGGTTGAATGATTTCTTTTTTCAAGATCCAAGGCTTTATAAACATAACCTCCAAAGAACTTATTATTATTTTGCTGCTGTGAGTAAAAAATCATAATTGTTTGTTGTTGTTTCTCCAATTGTTAATAACAATCAATGAAAATAGATACCCTATTAGAGACCCGATTTTGGGTAAATACCGGGTATTTACCCTGGGTATTTACCCTTAAATATAAAAACCCGGGTATTTTACATCACTGGGCAGCGCTACCAACTAAAAATAGAAAACTGGAAAAAATCGCTTATTCACAGTTTTCTTAAAAAAATCGTAGCGGCCTTGCTTTTCGAAACTAAGAAATGAAACTTGACATGATGATAATCAAGTCAAAGACCAAAATCTCAATGTCAAAAATTGCGATTTTTTGTTACTGGGCGTTCACAAAAAAAATCAAACTTTACAATTTTCAAAGTATCATAACTATTTTTTTTCAAATGGCATGCCCATAATTTTATAACGTTATCTGATAGCTTTTTTCATCTTTTTATTTTTACTAGGGGCACCTTACCCTAAACTTTTTTTTGAGATAATCGGAAATTTTCACAAAATTTTGCTATTTTTTGTTTGTTTTTTCTTCTTCAAAAACTGACTTGGCCGTGATGAATGACAGACAAGCCAAATGGTACGCAGCTGTCAGTTAGTCAGTCTGAATATTGTCGAGCAAAAAAAAAATGGCTTCAACGCAAAAAGACAACAAAGTGGAATCCTGGATATCTGGATTAATACCAGATTATCATATCAATCATTGCCTTTTGCGTAAAGTCATTTTTCTTAGTTCGAAAATATTCAGACTGACTAACTGAGAGCTGCGTACTATTTGGCTTGTCTGTCATTCATCACGGCCAACTCAATTTTTGGGAAAAAGCCTAAAAAATTAGCAAATTTTGTGAAAATTTCCGTTTATCTCGAAAAAATGGAGTATAAGGGTGGGGTACCCCTAGTAAAAATGAAAGAGGATAAAAAAAGCTATCAGATGACGTTATCAAATTAGGGCATGCCAAGGATGTCTATACTACTGGCTGGATAAGAAACTTCGCCGCCATCTTGAAGCTTGATTTGAATCTGTGCCCGTCGGGATTGTCATCGTGACATTCGCGATGGACGCCGCCAGCCTCTTGTGCATCCATGGCGAATTATCGTTGATTATGCCGCGCAAGCCCAATAGTGTTCGCAACAAGCGGACCCCGCAACATAACACACTTTTTGTTGCAGGTAATTGACTAATTGCTATCATTTTACAAGACCGGGCCCATACCGGGCCTGGCAGCAAACTTCTGAACGACAGTTTCGAGCGTGCTCTGACTGAACGTGACTATGGTTACGGGTGGCGGACCAGTCGCGGACAATAACACTTTGACCGTCGGGATTGTCAAATCTCGGCTTCACCTTTCTACGTCAAAACCGGCGAAGCTTCTTGTCCAGTCAGTATAGACGTCCTTGGGGCATACCGTTTAAAAAAAATGATACTTCAAAAATTATGAAGCTTAATTTTTTTTTGTGAACACAATGTATCAAAACATCGCATATTTTAACATTGAGATTTTAGTCTTTGATTTGACTATCATCATGTCAAGTTTCATCCCTTAGTTTCGAAAAGCAAGGCCGCTACGATTTTTTTAAGATAACTGAAAATGCGATTTTTTTCAGTTTTCTATTTTTAGTTGGTAGCACACACAATAGAAAAACAAAAATACAGAAATAAGACAGTTGGAAGAGCTGAATAGGAAAAAGCAAAAAAATAGGGTGTTCCATATAAAAAAATGACGTTCCGTTAGTCCCGTCAAAATGGGACACCTGTATAGCTGGGAATAATTTCAGGTTATAGGTCTAATCAAACTATAAAACTTTTCTCCTCTTGAACGGTAAGACCGTTATGGGATGATTACGCTAGGATGGACCACCCTGTACAGTCTGGTTCATCTTAGATTAAAGTTCAAAATTTTTCTTCCATTCCTCGAAGTATCCTTTTAGCCCAGGCTTTTTAGCATTTAACATGGAACAAATTAATCCACGTGCAATCTTTACGGTATCGTACTCACTAAACCTTACCAAACAACATACTAAAAGTCCCCAACTTTCCTCCGTGTGCGTCATAATTTTTAAGGGGGGGAGGTCAAAATTTTCATTAAAAAAATTCTAGGACAAAAGTAATCTAGTCAGTGGCTTCAAATTTATTATATTTGGATACATTGGGTTATAAGTGAGACTTATTGACAAACTAGATGTCTATGGTCCCTGTGAGGGGAGCTCGGGAGGAGGACAATTGGTGACCTATGCAAGAAATTTGGTTTTCATTATTATTGAGACAATACTGGCATGTTGGGTATCGTTTCCAAATAAATCCGACCTTGCAAATCCGATTATGACATTCAAATTCTGTTTAAAAAATCTTTTGAGCAATTTTCGGCAGAAAAACGTGATTTTGGGACCAAAATAAAGCCGGTTTTTCAATTTGGGTTATTTTTGCGTTTGATGCATTAATCATTTGAATTCAAGATTAGATGGATTATATGGACTTTTCTGCATAAGACTATCATATCATGAACGCGACGTAAGTGGTTACAAGGTGAGAAAAATAATTTATTGGAAAAAATGTCGAAGTCCTAAATGTCACTCAAAAATATCTCCGCGCAGTTGAAAAAAATGTATTGTAGCTGTAATATGGCTCTGATTTCATCTTTCAATGTTTCTTCTTGTAGCCAAAGCAATTCTCTAGCTTTCGAAAAAAGAACACTCTACATTAAAATAATAATAATATAACAACAGCAACTTCCCCGCGGGTATAGCCACATTTTTCAGTTTCAAGCTGGTTTACACCGAACATCAAACCAACTCAATTTTATAGTATTCAAGAAATGATAGTTATGTCGAATGCCTGATGTAAATGCGTGAAATAGTTGCAGTTATTGATCCTATTTGAAATTTCGAACATTATTATTATTATTGTTTATTGCATAAAGAAAATACAATTTCTGTTGCAAGAACACATACATAGCGACACATCCAAATAAAAAATTAAACCAATTATTGACATAATATTCCCACTTCTACGAACTACCACTCATTCCTACTAAATGCTCGAATTCTCATTGCCCCCACAACAAAGTTACAAATTTCCCCGACAGTTACATTTCCAAGTTTACTTTCCAAAACTCTTTCGAGGTCATGACCGCTTTCAACAAAATCTGCAAAAGTGCTTCTGAGACCCGCATACATTGGACACTCAACACAGAATATGTTCCAGGTTCTCTACTTTGTGCAGATTACCTATAGAACAGTATTCATCTGCATGTATGCGATAGCTGTAACCCTTGTGGGAGATCTTAACATACCTGTCCCCAGCCAATCTAAGCTGAGCTATGACTCTTATCTCGCGGATCGGTAACCTCAACAGCAGGTATTGTTTACAAGTACTCTCGGCGAATTTGTAGGATGCAAAATAACGTGAAAAGCTCGATACAGAAGCTCGATCGAGATCAGTCTCAGAAAGTTTCCGCCTATAATGAGAGTGAACGTCCGTCCTGCACCTTAGTAGTTCTCCAACATCCCTGCATGGCCATGAATCACCGTGATCCGCTTCTTGAAAAATAAGTCCAACCTGATCCACCCAATTGTATGCAGTGTCCCCGGAACTGACTGTCACCAATCGATTATAGCAGATTCTCGGATAGCGGTCGCCATCCATCAGCAGCACCCTTTCCAGCCAGTTGAAGCAAATTTGAAGCATAAATAAAGATAGGTGAGTAACACCCACTTCTAGTCTTATAATGTAATCTGGGGTGTTCACCGCCAAGGACAGCAGCCGCTTAAAAAATGACACCTGAATTCTCTCGATCAAGTCCCTATAGCGTAGTCCATAAACAGCAATGCAATGAGAAAGAGAGTTGAGCACTATGGACTGATACAACTTCATGCCTGAGTCCCAGGAATTTAATTTTGAACGCGACATTAATGACATTACTGCTCCGATTGTAGCCTTAGTCTTGGTGACCGCAACCTTTGATGCTTCCAGAAACAAAGCCGAAGAAGTAAACGGGATCCCCAAATAAGTGTACTTAGTCTTAACATCCAACTTCTTTCCGCCGTAATAAAACCTCAATTTCCGATCCCCTCTGAAACCTCCCCTACCAAAACATAAAATATTCGATTTCTCGGTGTTGACAATAATTTTATTTTGTTGACAATATTTTTCTAGGATTGAGAGCTTTCTCCCCAAGTCAACGGGTGAATCGGAAAGAATGACCAAATCATCGGCGTACAGAAGCAGGAGTATATCGGTTGTGTTATCAATGTTCAGACCGGACACACCGGCGTCCCGAAAAAAAGATTCCATATCCGATACGAATAACGCAAACAGGTATGGACTCAGTGGCTCGCCTTGCAAAACTCCGGAAGATACACGCAATTCCTTGGATAGACTCTCCCCAACCCTGACTCTCATTGATGCCCCATCATACAGTTTTTTCATTATTCGAACAAACTTATTACCACTCGCCCCAAGATGAAATATTTTGTGCCACAGAAGGTCATGATCAACAGAGTCAAACGCTCGTTTAAAATCTATGAAGGCGGCATAAACACGTCTTTTTTTCAACCTAAGCTGTATTTGAATCACGGAGTTCAGCACAAAAACATTATCCATACAGCTTCTTCCCGTCCTAAAACCCGACTGACATTCCGGAATTGCGTCCATCATCCTCGCTCAAAATGACCAATCTTTCAAGCAAAATTTGTGTGAACAGTTTGGTTGCACAATTTACAAGGGCGATACCTCTGTAGTTTGACGGCTCATTGACTGGTCCTTTCTTGTGAAGCATTGTCATTATTATATCGCTCCACTGCGTAGGTAGTTCTTCAGTTGCCAAGATTTTATTGTACAGATTTTGCATGTATAAAAGCCAGTTCTGTGGTAACCCTTTTATAAACTCAGAAGCAATGCCGTCCGCGCCCGGAGACTTGCCCGACTTACACCGAGCCAATGCACGTGTCAACTCCTCGAAAGAAATAGGTACGTCCAGTATTGGATTTCCTGCATCCTGAAAAGCAGAATGATTAAGTGATTTCGAAGGGTATATGTTTGTGTAAAATTTTTCCCAGGTTTCTATGTCGACAGCGGTCGAATTTTTCATGCTGGCACAGCGAAATAATTTTAGAGTCCTCCAAAACGTTGCCTGGTCCCGTGCTGAGCTAAGGGCCTCAATATAAGTTTGATCAAACGATGACTTTTTATTTTTCAATAATTTCGAGTAACGTTTTTTAGAGTCAATGTAAACTCCACGAAATGGCTGTTCAAAATTGTTTGCCTTACACATTTTCAACATACAACATTGATGTATTCAACGTGAAACTATCGTAAATTAAAAATCCACAATTTTCAAGAGCAAATCATCATTTTTTTCAATCAAAAATGCTCACAATCTTTCCAAATCAGAGCTTCAACATCGTATTTACATATTAATAATGTATTGGAAGTCTAACACAGCACAGGAAGATTTTTATAGCCATGCTCTGCAAAAAATATCAAATAAATATTATTATAATTTCAAGTTCACTAGTAAAAAAAAAATCCCATCTAGCTTACCATCCGTACTCTAAGCTTATTTTGTCCAATATTAGTTTCTTAAAAACTCGTCTATTGATTTCCAAACAATAAATCGATAGTTACCTCGAATACCTACCGATAGTATCTACCTATACCCATCTAAAATAATAACAAAGTTATCTAGCACCTAAAGGGACTAAATACATAAGTTTATAAGAATAACAGATCGTCCTCAGGGTCATACTCAACAAGGTGGGGTAGATTCTCACATGTTGTGCCCCTACAGAACTTACACATCTGCGAACAAGACAAGGAAGATCGCCTGCATCTACATTTTAAAACGCAGTTCTTCTTGCAGTTGCAAGACACTATCTTCAAAAGAGTCTCCGAAACTGGAGGAAGATGCGTCTTGACGGGGACCAACTACACGTGGGTGCTCCCGCGTAGCCCACCGTGTTGTTTGTTTACACCTAGAGTACCTTAGCTATTATTATCTAGCGAAAACCCGAGGGCAATCCGAGGTCTAGGAGCCACGATATTGCGTGGAATGACAGACACACAGACGGACGGACGAATAATGAAATAAAATATCTTTGTTGTTTGTACATCTAGAGTACCTAAGCTATCATCTAGCAAAAACCCAAGCGCAATCCGAAGTTTAGTAGTTGAGATATTGCCGGACACTGCAGACGGCAATAACAAGAACAAACTATAAGCGCTACAAGTAGTAGCGCTAAAACCATAGAGGAAAATTGCGAAACTATACCTAGTACCAACTCATTTACGAGTACTACCAGACCAGATTTAGTCAGTACGATGCTGTGCATATTGAACGTAGGATCAATTATTACAGATCAAAGTCTAGGTTAATAATGTTGAAGTGATTTTCCCCACATAATGCGTTTGACGTAACTTCATAGAATCCCTATTGGAATTGCTGGACAATTCACAACGGAGCTAAAAGATACGTCATTTTGAAGCTTAAACTGTACGGAATCTACTGCATATAATAATACCAAGTGATATTTAGTGGTCGATGCAAAAGTAAAATGTTAACTGAAGTATAAGAAAAAAAACACGAAAAAAGTGTCATTATCAAGAAATTAAGTCTGTTAGTGTCAAATTTTGGACAAAAGCTATCCCATATCATTTACTTTAATTCATTATCTTTCATTCAAGACCAAGATAAGAGAAATCGATTGAGTGGTTGAGAACTAGGAGCATTTTTAAGCGGAAAGTGCATTTTGAGGTGTCTTCATCTTTGCCTGTCAAAAAAACAATGACGCACACGGGGGAAAGTTGGGGACTTTTTGTATGTTATGCATCAAAGTTTAGTGAACCCAAAACTGAAGAGATTGACCGTGTTTTAATTTGTTTCATGTTTTGCCGTTTTTTCGACTAAAAAGCCTGGGCTATTTGCATTCGGCTCGTATAGTTTGAAATATAACTCGTAGGTATATCATTTCATTGCCAATTACTTTGGTTTCCTCGGTGGTGAAAGGAAAACCTACAACCAAACGACATCTAGGCAGGACTGACAGAGAGCATACAACGCTGATAGCAGCAGAGTGAATTTGAAACTACAGGCTATCACAAATTTTCAGCTCTTCTCAGCTTGTAACAAACAATTTTTGCGGGAATGTGCTCTTCACGACCCTCTCTCTTAAGAAAACATGACGTTTGAATGGGAGAGTTTGGGAAAAATCAGGATTTTATTCGACACAGTCTGCTGGGTCTCTACGCAAATTTTCAGCCTTCCTCGGCGCCAACTGTGATCTGTACTGCGACAATAGATTTTTTACCCCTCTCTCTAAAAAGACATGACACGTACAAAAAAAAGTTTCGAAACTTTCACATATTGTTCGGCACGCTTTATCAAGTGTGCATACTAAATTTCAACTTTCTCCGAGTCAAACTGGATGTTTCCAGCAAGAATGTGCATCAGATCTTTACCCTCAAAAAAAAACCATGACGCGCACATGGGAAAGTTTGGGAATTTCAGTGGGATGTTCAAGACACCTTAGAGAGCCTGTATGCAAAAATCCAGCTCCTTTCCAGTTTTATTGAGGTTTAAAACCTAAAATTCCTGGGCTATATCTACTACAACACTGTACCTGTTTGATTTGGCGCGCAAACTTGCGATACGTATGAAACTGCATGGTGCCGGCCCGCGCAGCCTGGCGCACAGCGCGTCCCCAATGACGACTTGGTAAGGCGGAGGACTTGGTATAGCGAGCACTCGGTAAGGCGGGAGAACTCGGGCGGATGCTTAAGGAAAAAATATCTGCGCCCTGACCATGAGGACGAGGAGAAAACTCAAGTCAAAAGTCAAAACTCACTGACCGCCATTGAAGGTCACTCTGGTTCCTAGTGAAACGTCCCAAGAGAATCGGAGATCTAAGCGGCCCTTTTATGACGTCGGGTGAGCCAAGCCAATTATTATTATACAGGTCAACCTTGACTCTATTGGTTATGGTTGTATGTGCCTCGCCGGTTGTAGCGTTCTTCGCCCCAGATTGCCGTGCTGGTCCCCCTCTTGTACGTTTTTGCGGTTATGCTCCCTGAGCTCCCCCAATGTTCAATCGCTGCCGCCGATAGGACGTAAATTGGTGCGCTGTACCCGTGTACGAGCTTCAAGGTCTTCTACTCTTCTTCCACGTAGGTACCTTCCCAAGTATGGGGTACTATACTATTGGTGGGATCATTGCGCCAGCAGCCATCATCGTAAGTACCTACCTTTTCATTTTTCCGTTTTGCCTTGTGCTAATAATAGCCCAGGCGCCAGGGAAAACAATAAGGAAATAATTGTTTCCTGGCTGGAAACTAGCTTAAATCGATCTGTGTAGCTTAGGTTTTGACATACTAGTTTCCCCCCTTTCGGAAATGGCGTCATGTCGCCATCATCAACAAGAAGTGCACCAGCGTGGTTTTTGCCGGATATCCTTATTTTGGGTCATCTGACAGCAAAAGATGTAAGGAGTCATTTTGTAGCCTATGAAATTCCCTACAGTTTGGTTTTTCAATCACTTTTCTGCGACCTATGGTCTTTGAGATAGAGCTTCTGGAAGCGAGAGTCATTGTCCTGAAAGCTCCATGGCCACTTGACTCGAAAAACTAAAATGTCGATGTGACAAAAAAAAATTCAAAATGAGATTACTCAAGAACTTTTCATGCTATAGGTGCGGTGATAGTCTTAAACTCTTCCTCTTGAACCGTAGATTACGAATATTGGAAAGTCAAAAACGTCACATTGTACATATACAGGGTGTACTACGGGAATCAAATCAGAACAGAGAAATTTGACATATTTCTTCAATTGAGCCTATGCGAAACTCTAAGCACTTATCACGAATCACGAGTCCAATATCAATATGCATTGCTCTGTAAGTTTCACTTGATACACTTAAGAGGTGGTCAGCTCACAGCCTTCCTGTAAAATGTTTTGAAGGCCCTCTGAAATCATCAAAATTTACAGTAGCAAGAAATGTATGTAACAGTATATTATATACCAAGGAACCAAAGTGAATTTTTGATTCTTTGGGTAAAGTTTATTGCTCGAGGGCCCTTTGGGTCCAAATCCCCAAATTAAAAATTCACTTTGGTCCCTTGGTATATAATATACTGTTATATACATTCCTTGGTACTGTAAATTTTTACTATTTTGATGATTTCAGAGGGCCTTCAAAACATTTTAAAGTAAAGCTGTGAGCTGACCACTTCTTTCGTGTATTGAGTGAAGCTTATAGAGCAAATCCATATTGATATTGGACTCGTGTTAGGTGCTTAGAGTGTCGCATATAGGCTAAATCGAAGAAATATGTAAAATTTCTCTGATCTGATTTGATTCCCTAAGTACACCCTGTATATGTACAATGTGACGTTTTTTAATTTTCTATATTCGTAATCAACGGTTCAAGAGAAAGAGTTAAGGACCATCACCGCAACTATAGCATGAAGGATTCTCGAGAAATCTCATTTAGAAATTTTTTTTGTCACATCGACATTTTAGTTTTTCGAGTCAAGTGGCCATGGAGCTTTTACGACAATGCCTCTCGCTTCCAGAAGCTCTATCTCAAAAACCATAGGTCGCAGAAAGGTCATTTGGAAACTATTCCGTAGGGAATTTCATTGGTTTCAAAATGACTTTTTACATCTTTTGCTGTCAGATGGCCCATAATCAAGATATTCGGCAAAAACCACGCTGATGCACTTCTTGTTGATGATGGCGACATGACGCCGACATTTCCGAAAGGGGGGAAATTAGTATGTCGAAATCTAAGCTACACAGATCGTTTTAAGCTAGTTTCCAGCCAGGAAACAATTATTTCCTTACTGAGCTGATTTTTGCTCCCTGGCGCCTGGGCTATAACGTTGTATACCAGTACCTATGTATACCACAGATCACAGCGTCGGCGTCGCCTAGTTCCATCAGTTAGTATAAAGTATGTTCACTTGTACCGTGATTCTAGTCGGCTGTGGGGTTTGTTTTCAAGTTTCCAAATCTGAAATATAGAAAATCCCCAAAACTTTGCGGTTGGCTGCTCTGGCTTCATTTGCCGGTCCTTGATTTGCCGTTCGTCGTTCGGACCACTTTTGGAACACATTTTTTACGCATTTTCTCTGCAGATGGACAGAACATTTTTGCCTCGATTTTTGCGGGACGTGATATCTGGCGCTTTTTTCATTGTATTGGAAAATGTAGTAATTTTTTGACCTGTTTCAATTTTCGCCAATGAACAAGTAAATCAAAGCAGCTTTGACATTTGACAGCTGTGTCAAAAATATTTCTAACCTCTCGAAGTGGATTCTATTGTATTCTTGTGTTCCACTATATTCTATTGCAATTCTGTGTAGATGAAGGAACCTAATTACAACTGCATGTTCAAGAAGAAAAAGCAAGCCCTTGTTCACCTAATATTGATCGTAACCATCACTACGAAAATCGAAACAATGAATTACCTAAACTGGTTTGTCTATTGGCGAAAATCTTTTCCGCGTGGTGGCGCTGTACGCAAAACTTCAATCACTTCAAAACCAAAAAGATAATTTTCTGTGTTCACCCTGTAAATAATGGTGATAAGCGTAAAATTCAAACACCACCCCGTACTTCAAGGCCTGCCTCGGTTTTATTGAGGTTGAAATTTAAGAAAAAGAAATTATTTTTCAAGCGAGAGCTTCTTGACGGTTTAGAAAATTTGCACTGGTTTAATTAACACCCTGTACAAACTTCATATGAGATATCTGATATTTTGAAAAACAACGGACTGATAGCTGAAGAAATGTGCTAAAAAATCCTGCCAACAGAATTCAGTTTGTTAGTTGCAATCCAAAGTAACATCAAATTCAAAAAGGGCAAAATTTTCGAGAACGACGCTTTGAGTGTTGCGTAGTAGTGCTTTAATATATAAACATAACAAAAATTTCCAATGAACAGCGTTCTCAATTTAATTTTTGGAGTACGATAATATCGAGGGTAAAATAGTGTGTTAATAATTATAGGTCGCGAGAACATAACCGTCACCCTGGCACCCGCTATGGCAACGTTGCAGGCACGCCGGCACAACGAAGCGCCTCTTGCCAGCTTCTTGGCCGCGTTTGCGCCGGAGGGGGTGCCAAAGTACCGCTGTAGAGATTCGCTTGTTTTTGACATTACTCAGTTGAGTTTAGCACATTAATTTTTATGATAAAGCGATCATTGTTCAATGAATTATCTATATATTTATTACAACTTTACAACTGGAGAAAACTGTATCAACAAGTACGTACTAGTGAAAATAACATCATACCATATACCCATCTTTAGCACGCCATTTTTGTTCCCGCGACCTATTGCTGTGCTTTGGCGCTTCGTAAGCAAATGACGAAGCCTTTTCGAGTTTCATTCAGTGCCTAGTAAATTTTGCCGTGGAAAGTCATAAACTGTGATGGTACGACCCCCCAGACATTGAATTTCTTGTTTGGCCTATGGTCGTCTGAACCCTTCGTTGTGCCTGCATGCCAGCGTCAGGCCCGTAGCTACGGGGAGGCATGGGGGGGCTGAGCCCCCCCTAGAATAATCGTTTGCCCCCCCTAGAGTTCTAGATGAAATAAAACTTTCACTTTAAATTTAATTTTGAGAAAAAATTACTTGAATAAAAAATTACACAATCCATAAAAGTTACACAAAAATGTGTCAAAATCAACTGTGTATCAGACCCACGTCCTACCATCTACCGTCAACTAGGGATCACCCCGACATTTGTTTCGGTTAAAATGACAATTTCTCGAGAAAACATCAGCCAATTTCGAAAATTTTTGTAGTGCTCGATAGAGTAATCCTTCAACTACAAGCTACCACCTTGATTCATCCGATTGTTAACCCTATGTACGATATACAGGGTGACAATAAAAGGAGCGCAAAAATCCCTGACTTTAGTAAGGCCCCGTTTTGAGAAAACACGACGCAGAATTTTCGAGGACGTAACATTTTTGGAAAGCGTAATGATGTATCATGAGACAATTTAATCCCATCGGCCCTCAGAAGTGGTGAGAGACCTGCACCTCTTTTGAGACTATGACAAATCAACCATGCTGCGACATTGCATTACATGAATAGCCCAGGGTGGTTCAAAATGCATCAGTGGCAAGTATTCGATGCATTACAATTGCCTCAGCAACCAATTTGTTTTATAATGGATGGTCTTTACAGCTTAATTTTCAGTTCATAAATCACAAAAACAGTCAAGAGTCGGGCTATTTAAGGTGGTAACTACCTAACTAGTAGTGAAAGGATTACTCTATCGGGCACCTTAAAAATTTCTCAAATTCAGGTAATGTTTTTTCGAGAAATTGTCATTTTAACCGAGACAAAATTTCGGGGTGATGCCTAGACCATTTGGGTGTCTATATTATACGGTCATCAGCGCTAGTTTGTTTGGTCTCCTTGGCATATGAGCGGAATAGAACGAAAAAAATCTATTCAAACTTTTTTTGGGAAAGTTCAGTGGCTGTAAAAATGGGCTATTGCAATCCGGATTGATTTTTATTTTTTTTTAGATTTTTTTCATTATAAAGTTCAAGTTTTTCATTTTCACAAGTAAAAAATACTGTTTTTTGGGCACGCTCCTTTTTACCAAAAATTTTCGCCTGCGACTCAATGTTTGCAAGACCACCAATGAGAATATAAGGTATGCCCCCCTGAAAATTGCTCTTGCCCCCTCTATAAAAGTATCCTAGCTACGGGCCTGGCCAGCGTCTTAACCCTTCGGTCCGCTTTTGCTCATGAGGGAAACGTCTCGCGGGGGAAGAAGGTGGAGTTCAAGGTGGATTTCAATGAAACATGCTCATTGCACAGAAAGCTACATTTACTCTGATCAAAATAAGTGCAAAATTAGTCTTTTATGGTCATTTTCACAAAACACCTGACATGTGACTGACAGAATGAACCAAATGAACAAAAACAATAGAACAATCAAAAACAACACAACAACATATGTCAAACTGTCAAGTCACAAAAAAGCGAGAGTGACGGATTCGGAAAGAGCACTCAGTGGAAGAACCCGGTCGAAGAAACCACTGAGTTAAGCCCAAAGAAGAGAACTCTCAATGTGGTGTGACAAATGAATGACAAAAACTCACTGATAATTTCTGGTATTCAGTGTAAGTAATTATTGGTAAAACAAAATCGCAGAAACATCAGTAAACAAATTTAAAACATCAGTGAACAGTGCATAATAAATCAACATTGCATAAAAACAAAAACCCAAAACAAAACAAAATAGGGGGTGGTTAGTAGGATCCTGAAAAGGTACCTACACTGAATATCTGACAGAAATAGCAGCGAGCATCAACAAGAATGACATAAAAAACATGCGAAGTCCCCAAAGACGGCGAACAATGACATTTAAATGAAAATCATAGCGTGTCACAACAATTAGGTACAGTCAAAAAGTCGACGCAGAAAAATTATCACAATCAAGTGAGCACACAATCAAATTACACACAAAATTACTGATCTTACCATAGAACTAATGACATAAAATTCAAACAGACAAATTTAATGCAATGAACATCTCACACTGAATTAGTCCAAACAAGAAAGCGGCGCGCGTGCTTTCAAAATGATCTGAGCGCATGGCTTAGTAAAAAGAACGTACTTTAAATTTAATTCGACCGTAAATTGGCAACTGAAACCAAGTAGTGTTCAAAAAGAAAACTACAAATGAATACACAAGTTATTTAAAAATACTGCAAAAATTAATATTCACCTACAAAAATGCACAAAGGGAACAAACACATGGCCTCTTCAAGAAGCTGACCGCGTCTGTCTTCGTTCGTCGCTCGATCGTTCCCCTTGGAACCCGGCAAAAGGCATAAAAGTGTCCCTTCGCCCTTCACACCGCTCGGGTCTCCAGGCCCAATACACGTGTGCACAAATTCGGCTGCGTTTTTAAACAATTGGAACACGTAGAGTTGACGGCACACCATAGGGACCTGTGGGCGGGGCTAAGAAGAAAAACAAAATTTGTTTTGAACGAGTCCTTGTGTTGAAATAGGGGAAGCAACACCGTCAGCTGGAGTGGTGGACCATTACCCGGTCACAGGCAAACCGAAAATCCCACTGCAAATCTAGGTGCACCACTAGATGAACTAAGTGCGCGCAGTTAGGCTCCGCCCACAGGTCTCTCTGGTATTCCGACTACTGACTACTCTAAAGACATGAGGGGATTTTTAAAACTATACATAGACGGCGAAAGGGGATCATTTTTTTACATAAAACCTTGACAATCTTATACCTTTACTTCGATCCTCCTGCTTATTCATCGTGCTGAAATCGGATCGTCTAGCACCCCCTTTATTTTTATTTATTCATCTCCATCAAACACCAAGACAAGCTATAGAATTCTACTGATTGAGATGGGAGCGAAAATGAAACGAGTACGTATATAATTTTTATTTCAAATAGAGCTTCTTTATTATTTTTCGGATATCGCACATTTTATATTATGTACAATTTGCATCTTTATGTAACAATTATATAACATCAACAACAGTAGTAATTTTAATCGTAATTGCTCGTGTTGAGTTGCATTAGATATTCATACATAATTTTATTCTGTTTAGTTTAGAGGATCGCAATGCCATCCAAAGTTTATTTTATTAAATTTATACTCAAATTGTTTCAAATTCATATAAGTATATAAAAAAAATATGAATGAACATCTACATCAGGGGCAAAACCCATGCAGAGCATACGTTCGTGTATTATCACTGTTACGTAGAAAATTCATCATTATAATAAAATACAGACCTAAAAAAGCTCTAAATTTATGAATAAAGTAGAGCAATTTATATCGCCACGCTCGCTCTAAAACTGCTCATCTTACAGTCATGTTATAATAATTCATTATTAGAAGCGTGAACAACATTTACGTGTGAATCGGATTTTTGGAACCTTGCGAGAAATTCTCGGCTCGATTGCTGAGATTACCTCGCATATTACTATATTTTACGGAACACTAGATGACTGGTGTGTTTTAATTTTTGGTGATATCAGCAATCGTCCAACAATATTAATGGTGAATGATGTCAATTATGCTTAAGTTATAAATATAACAAGACACACTGTGAGATTGTGGCATCCTCTTTTTGCACTTTCAGAGATGGGTTCAGACTAAGAAAAAACTGTTCCCAAACTTATAAAAAAATAACAATTTGTGTGTTATGAGTTATTTCAAAAGCAAGGGATTGAGAATAATAAGTGATGTGAAAATTTTTATATTATGTGTCATATTGCTAAAAAATATGATGAAAATTGTACTTTCTAAGTATAAACCTCTATTCATAAACCTCCAATGGAAGTGGTGATCAAAAACTTAACATTTAGGTAAATGTACTCACACAAACACATCGTGTAAATATAAATCAGGGAAATTCCATAACTAACAACTAATTATTTACAATATCACAATTTAAATATCTTGTAATGTACATATCTTACAATTCCTGCACTTATATCTCAATATAAATCATTTAACGGTAATTATATAAAAAAAACAAATTCCAACAATTAGGTCTTTTATACCCACCTCTGGCTAATAAGTAACATTTATTCACACACCCTATAAAAGCTCATTATATTCCACTCAGACTATTCACATGGCACGATAGCATTTAATTATGTAATAAAAAATCATCAGCTTCACAGTAAGTACAAAATTTTTCGTCTATACATTTTTTCTCATCGAGTCCATAGTACACACAGTATCGAGTGTCCAAGAAGGGAAAAGTTAGTAGCGACCTTACACAGTTAGTAATAGTAACACCCACGATTTGAAGATTTTTTATGAAATAAAAAACACAGAGATTACAATGAATCGAAGGGAAAACAAACACCCAAAAAGAGAGGGGGAAATGTAAAAAATCGTCGTTTATATTCAATATATAAGTAATAATATTTGGAAATGAAGGATCTGGAATGGTGGGTACGATTCGGCCCTCCTGCAACTTAGATGTAGGAGTAGGGTCCGTCTGTAAGGGCGCTACAGAGTAACAGTCAGGAGTTGTCGTCCTTGTTGGTGCCTCCACCTCCTGTACCGCTGCCCTGGCCTGTTCCGGTACGCCCTCGGACTTGTTTATACTCCAGTCCTGGATCGAATTGCATCAAGACGAAAACCTGAAAATTCAAATTGAAATTCTCACTCACGCACCATTTTATGGAACGCACCTGATCAGTCGGTAATAATTGGAAATCGTCTGGTGGATTGGTAATGACGTAACGTTTACTACTAGCATCACAAGATGAACTTGTATCCCTAAACCTATACAGTCCTATGCACAACATTCCGAATTGTTTTAAAGCGGCTACGAACAAATCCCCGTACTTCCCCGTTTCGCCGAACTGCGCCAGAGGTCCGTCGTACAGAGAAATTTGTCCTACTCTACATCTGTCCCTATTCGATAAACTGTCTGGAGTACTGCAAAGAAATATAATGAGAGCCTTGCAAGGATTTTGAAATCGGTTTACCTATAGCCTCCTCTAAGTCCTGCACCTTCAGCTAGGATCAATTCGAGCTCGGGCGTAGCACCACCAGTGATGAGAGATCGAATGAGTGTTAAGGCATTTTGATTGAAATATGTCTGAAATTACTAAACAGTGAGTAATGTGATTAAAAAAATTAGTAGATATTTACCGTAGACATTAACGAGTCTAGGACACTAACAGCAAAAGCTGTACCACACGCAAATGGTTGCGTCAAATATAGTTCCGTGTCTGGATCGTCATCATCGTCTTGATCCAGGAACTGCACGTTGCTGTCGTTGACCAGTTCCGTGATCATGGGGACGTTAGCTCCGTACACTGACCCTCTCCTCTGCAGGATAATGGGACTGCCGACCGGCGTCCCAGCCTCGTTTTCCCCATTGGTCTGACTCAGAACCCCTATGGTGTCATCAAAAGTCATGGCTTTGATATTGAGCGACGCCAGGATGGCCTCTTTGTCAGCCAATGTCGGGTCGTCATTGCTTGGCACTTTGGCTGAGAGGATGCAGCACATATCACACAAATTGACGTTCACAGCACGAAGATCGGCTCTGCTTAAAGGTGAGCCCTGCAGAAGAAATGTTTAAATTCGATTCAGTACGACTGTCTCGGAATAAATAAGGTGTCGCGCACCACCTCAAAAGTATGTTACCTATGGATATATACCTAACTGAAAGGCATCTTGAACAATCGTAGTGAAAGCAATGAAGGGCAGGGGCAAAGTGCGATGTGACAGACTCATCATCCGCTGATCCAGCAATGTTTTTTTTTAACTTTTTACAGAGAAGAGCAAGAGGACACATGCTAACCGAGGTGATGCTCGACTATTGAGACACCCTGCATAAAATTGATGAGCTTACGTTCAGAACAGAGATTTTTGGTAAGTTCTGCAGCATTTTCCATTCCCTCCGGATATAATCGACTGACCCCACGATTACTACATGTTTCAGCTCGTGGTAATGAAAGTTGCTAGCCCGAAGTGGCATTACCAAATTCCTGAGCCCTATCAAAGGCGAATCAGGATCGGCAAAAAGGCACACCACTACGTGCCCATTTAGTACCGTCATGGCAGCCTGATTTCGGTCCTGTAATATTTTAAAAATTAAAACATTTTTGCTTGCCTCCACACACAACGATGATGCTCACCAGAATGCATTCCTCCAGATTTTTGGCCGGTCCCCAGTGGAACATTCCGGTGCTATCGTACTTCATTTCAGTCTTTTCAAAGTCGAAATCTTTGGCTTGGTCATCTGCCAAGCCGACCGGCAGGGCGACGCCGTTGTTGTTCTGGTTTGTGCCCCCACTGCTTCTGCTAGTGGGCCTGCAACGCAATTTATTTAATTTTCGTGTCCGCAATACAACCGACCAACAAACTTGCACTACTACGGTTCTAGCTCATTCCTTATAAAAAATGCATAATAAGGTATAAAGGTACAAAAGTTCCGTCAAAAATTAGTTTCCATTCACAAAAATCGTCTATGGTAGTAAAACGGGGGAGGAGAATAAAACATGCAACACTGTTCCTAAAGGAGACAAAGCCTAAATCTAGACACACCTAACAAGAATCGAAACTTCTCTTTTCAACTCTTGCTGTGAATAGAAAAAAATCCCGTACGTTGTAAAAGTATGGCATATTATTGGTTTGACTATCAGCAGGCAGTATCCAAATATAATAAGAGAAGTGATGTATAGTTCAAAAACTGCTAAACAAAAACAAAGTTAAGAAGCACAACTAAACTAATCACAATAATATACAAACATTGTGTATATTGACGACAAAGAGAATGCCATACAATTCACCGATATGTCATAGTAAGTATAAAAGTACAAATCATATCACGTTAATAGAGCAGAAAAACGGGGCAAAGAATAAAAAGTTTAAAGTGCACTAAGCCATTGACCACATTGTACACTGTATGAGTAGGGTATACACATGCAGAAAAAGTATTGGCCAATGGCTTGGTGCCCACAAGCAAGTCAACACAAGCAATGCAAGCAGCAACAGTTAATATAAGTGAAAAGTGTAAGTACTGGCTTAAGCGTACATGAGTTTTTTGACTTCATAGGCAAGATGATAGCCGGCATAAGTCGTAGTTTCCTGCTCCGGTGGTCTGAAAACAGCACACTGCTGATAGCACACCACATGTCAAACCAATCAAGAGAACAAGAAGAGTATCTAAATCATCATCACCCTATAATGTTCGTGTTTTCAGTAAGTGAGTGCTCCAAGAAAATCAATTATTTTTGTTGTATAATACCTGGCAAAAGTGTTGAAAGTGAAAATAGTAATAATTAAAAACCATGCGACGGTGCTTCTAATCGCACTAAAAGACCATTTGATAGGGTGATGTGTGGGATAAACAGTGTTGTAATACATTTTTCTTGATAAGTCATCATAAATTATAAACAAAAGAGTATTCATCATCATAATTAAAATTAATAAATTATTAGTTCATTTTGCCATATTCCTTCCCATTGCTGTTACCTTGAATTGAAACCTGGCGAAGTCAGGTTTTCAGTCCTTGTCACGTTAGGCTTCACCTTGTTCACTTGTTTTATCGAATTTGCCATGTTCACTGGGACAGCATTGTTTCTTGGTGGCGGCTGTTGATTATGATTCCGATGCGTCACTAGAAAAGAGAAACATTTCTTCAACAAGCTTCCACAAATTGCTTCTTATCGACTTACAATGCATCTCGTCATGTCTATTCATGTCGCCTGCAAAGAAAAATGAACCAGTTAAGACAGTTCTACTGGAAGACATAAGTACTGTAAACGTCAATTTGTTATCCAAGATATTCTAGCAAACTAAACGACTCGACTAAATCAGTTTTAGTACTTTAGTTACTTACTAGTGGTTCAAGACAAACAACAGAAAAATACTGTACTTTGCGATAAATTCAAAGCAACCCTCGAAGCAACCAACTTGACATAATAATTATGTAATTAAACTACCAGAGCGATACGGCAATCGTAAGTCGAGTTATATTACTTGATGGTTATTATTACCTTCGGTATTATTATGTATGAGAATTAAATTATTTCTTATTGTGTCTGACAGCATTATTAGCAGGGAGTGTAGGAGGGTACCTACCATCTTTGGGTTTTGTAAAGTCACAAAGAACTGTATCACAAAATGCAGTATTATTTCGTGAACCGCTAGTAGAGTGCAGGTGTAAGCATGGGGGGATTAGTGGATGGCAGAGTTTTTCAAGAAGCAACGCTGCATTTGAAAGTTAGTTACCTCCTATTAGTGGGAAGGAGAATGCATAGTGCTAAAAATGTGGACAGGTGTGCTTTGTTTTTAAATTTATATTTACTGGTCGAGCTGTTGTTTTTAGATTTAATTGTGTTTAAATTATGCTATGTGCTAGGCTAAATTTGATAAAAAAAATATGTGCTAGGCTGGGTATAACACAGTGCGCTTAAAGCATAATTTATTATATTGGGAAATACCTCTGACATGAACTTTCTTGGGCAACTCTGGTGGTGTGAAAGTGGGAGGAGGATGATGGTCATCTGTAAACCACAAACCAATCTCGCACATTCAACTAGGACTCCATTATAGAGAATGATAATATCCTACTCTATAATTTTACAAATCCTAATCTAACTCTAGCTTTACAACTTTAGCAATTATTGCTGCACCCTTTGGGATTACAAGAGCTCAAGAAAACTCGAGAAGACTATTTCGCAGAACTGCGCGCGTGTTGAAGTTTCAGGATGCAGCAAAATTTCTACATATCTTCCATATCAAAATTTCTACTCTAAGATACCAACCTAATTATTGTATAAAATAAAATGAGATATCTATATTTTTTACAAATAATTAATTCAATTCGAAAGATAATAAATGTGCAACATGCATCGACATTATCCACACACATGCAACAATGAGGCAAGAACATGCGCCCAAAAATAATCATCAGTCTAGAAGAAGGTCAAAAAGAGAGTGAAAAAGTGAAAAGAAAGTGTGTTTGAGCTAGGAGAGAGCATTTTGATCATTTTATAAATGAGTACTGAGAGTTCGTGATCCTGTGGCCCATCGAAGAGCTGATTCATGTTTATCCGTTCTTAGAGATTTTAACTTACTTGAGTACGTGAAGTCCTCGCCTGCATACCAAATTAAAATGGGATTTGTGAAATCTTTGGTCAGAGCGTGTGTATGTGAAATGGAAGATCGAAAACTGATGGCTGGCACCTATTTCGGTTCAGTATAAAATGAGAAGTGTGATACCCATCAATTTTCTCCATCGGGAAATGAGAATAACAAAACAAAGGTATTTGTGGGTGATGTATCCAAAATAAATCAACTCAAAAAATCCAATATCCTAAGACACTTTTTCTAAAACACACCACTAGAATAGAAAATACCTGATTCCACACCAAACTAACACGACACTCAAAGACAATTATCAAGTAAAAAATTGTGTCAAGCTCCAAATCCGAAATTCTTTTTTCAATTTAGAAAACTTAGAAACTCAGGTGCGTCAGACAGATATAGAATAATAAAATAAAAAAATATATGTACACACAATTAAAAAACGAGCGAAATTTGGACAGAATAATAGTTATTTACACCAATCAAAAGAAAGTATAGGAGTCGATTTTGGGTGTTTTCAGTCGTTCATTTTAAAATTCAAACAAAAAATATGTGATGTGTTCAGTGATTAAGTGATAAATGATCGGGTATACGTACTTGCGCGGCCAACCATCTGTATGGCCCTCACGCCCTTCCTGAACGTTGCCACTGTACAGCGAACCAGACAGAAATTGTAAAAAATATAGATCGTTAGTCGTAGCTAATTTCAGCAGGCTCTGCTGCCTAGCCTAGATTAGAAGGTTGAAGAAGAACCGAAGGGTGTTCGTGTTCTTTTTCAACCTGACGCGTGGTAAAGGGGAGTCAGCACATAATTTTTACTAAGGAAAAAACCCTGGGCATTGAGAGGGTAAAGTGGTCAGGCTTGTAGTACAGTGGATTGTAGCTTGTTCCTCGGGACCCGATATAATAAAAATAACTAAAACACTATACGCTACTTTTATTGAGCTGCGAGTGGAGGAGAATTTCTCTGAAGCAGTGCAAGATTACTGATGTTATTTGAATTTTGTTACATTCCAATTCTCCTTCATCAAGCATAATAGTGACGTAAGGTTCAACGCTGCAGCGATTAAAAAAAGCAAATTTGAACGAGCAGCTTTGTTTGGTAAAATCGTTAAACGAGCAGACATTTTAGCAGTTTGTGCTGATGTTCCTATTTGGTCGAATTATTGCACCTTATCCTTAAAGGACGAGCTCCATTGTATCGTCCTTCAAGTATAACGTGTATAGTTTTTGGCGTGATCTCTATAAAAATGATGCGATGCAACGGCCAAGTGATAAATTGGCTGCTAAAAACTGAAACAAGAACACCTATCACAATAATGGTAAAAAAGCGGCAGTTTAAGCTTGGTATAGAATGGGACACGGCCTACCATCCAGGCATCGATAGGCGGAGTTAAGCCCTTGTTTGACCATGCCTGTCTGCATCATGATCATTCCAACATCTGTGAACAAAGCCAAAAACCAAAAATTTCGTTTCTTTTTCTTCAGCCCTGAAGACGAACACAAAAACGGAACGAAACGAGAAAAAAAAAACACGGAATCAGCGGAAAACTGGATATAGCCCAGGGTATGAACAATACCTGTTTGGTGGTAGAATTCTCGATACTTACAATTTTATATTTTATGTCATTTAAAGTAGGTACAAATGAAATATGAACCTAACCATGCAGAGAATGTGCAAGAGGGTACAGAATGTGTGTCAAAGTACATTCCGTTACGCAGGCAAAATTTCAGCAAGTTTTCGGTTAAAAATGTTAAAAAGTATCAACTACGTATCGTTTCAAAAAAAGAATTATACTACACATACCAATGGCAAGACTATAGTAAGTGACAGAACCATATTGGAATGTGTAATTATCGAATGCATAGTAAGTAACAATGGCATTCAAACTATAATATGTATTAAATAAGTAATAATAATAATAGAAAGAAAACGAGCCGATCCATCAGGCAGGATCTAGACAGATCTAGAGTCAATTATAGATCATCAATTACCTAGATCATGGGACCAGTTACGTTGCTGAACTGCCACTAAAAGCCACCACAAACAGATTTTAAATATACACGATTATGGGTAAAACACATAATATTATGAACGTTTGTTAAGTGGGTACTTAGTACTATACATGAATGATGGTAATTAATGAACCTCTTGGTCGGTCGGGGGGCATGTCCACGAAAGACGGGAATTCAGAGCAACCATATGAGATGAATAAAACAAAATGGGCAATACAAAAATCAAGGAGACAGATCGAGTTGCACAATACTCGGTAAAGATTATAGTATCAAGGGAAGATAGAAAAATGAAAACTCACAGTTTTTGCATTTGCATTTTTTGATGAGAGTCTCGTCCTTGATCTCGTCATGACAAGCCTTACAATAAAACCAAGCCCTGTGATAGAAACAAAACATAAAATATTATAAACAATTCACTTAAATTGTTGTTAGTCCAGTCAGTTATGTTGATTTCATACTCAATGCCAAAAAATTACCAGAGGACAACCGACTTTTCTAACTACTAGCCGTGATGAAGTGGGTCATAATTAACCTGTTCGGTCCTCCAGCTACGCTCCGGGATTTAACCTGGCGTTTCAGCTGTAATATTACTTTCTCAGTCTTAGTTAGGTACCGGGTGTCCGCGCGAAAACTTGCAGTTGCAATACTTTCTGCAATTTTCAAGATCGGTAGGTACAGATTTCAAGTTTCACAGTGTCAATTATTAGTAACGTGGGGGGACATCGGTAGGCACAAACAAGTGAAAACGGAGCGGACCAATTCGTTCCACCCCTAGCGTCCATAATTTTTTTCAAATGGCACCCCTTGTTTAATTTTTTTTTCTGAAAAAGAATGTCATTCTTGATACATCTATGGAAGATTGAGAAAAAGTTTATTTTTTTTTGAGAAATTAATTTTTTTAATGATCTAAAATAGCAATACATTCAACTTAACTTTGATGTTTCTTGTTGAACTATAGAGACATGTAGAAATACGAGTTACTAATATAATTTGTGGTGTTTACAAATATTTCAACTGAATTTCTAGGCATGTTACTAAGTCTTCTTGTATAGCACTGCTGAAGTCTGAAATATTATATTTCTGCAGCCAGGATTGTCGACAGGGACCTCTATAGTCGCACCAAAACAGTGTCTTCACCTACTTGTTGTTACAAACTTGAAGGATGATTCCCAATGAAAATTAAGTCGCGAAATAAAAAACTCATGAACCTAAGAGACTTCCGTGAAAATATGCTAATAATAATCTTACTTTTTTCTACCATCAAGAAATGCGCAACTTCTGCAAAATTTAAAATTTCAGCTCGTTCGTTGAAGACCATTCTTGTAGCTTTCAAAAAAGACCTGAATGGTAATTTTCCTCCAGAGAATAAGATTACTAGAACTGACAAAAAAACTGTGTTATTTGACCAATATTCCGGCCACCTTAAGGTTGGCGATTAATAGTCAAGGACAAACCGTGACATACCATGAATGAGGAAGAGAGAGAGAGACATCAGAATTTTTCTTCTATAGTTTCGACGCCTCCAATGGTCCAATAGACAAAAAGGATAGAGAGTTGGAGTGGCCAGTTCATTAGCTGTGTTTTTTTTTCACAAAATGCAGAATTTTTTGGTCTTGAGAGCCAATAAGCGATGCTGCGCTTACAACTAAAACTAAAATTACGGCGAAATAAGACTGATTAAACCCACGTTGAAGTGCAGCTAAACTTTTAAATACATCTTCAGGGTGATGGCGCACCATTGTGATGAAAATAAAAACGACGGACCGACGTAGGTGTACAATTCAACCATCTGGTAATTTTAGGAAGCCAAAAGTGCAGTGACTGGACTATATTACTTAATTACTTATTCTATTTGTTACATGGGTACCTCTTAACTTCATCAGCGGACTGTGCAATGAAGAATCCTTGCGTGTTCGCCACAATTTTGGCTCCTCTTGGGTTTATCGATATTTTCGTGTCTGCACCTTCAGTACCCTTCACTTCAATGGCAAGAAGAAGAAGTTTCAGCTTGGTGAAGCACAACCTGTTAATTCAATTGATTAAAGTCGCTATTCAAAGGACCAAGAACAATACGCAACCAAAACAAAAAAACAAATCATGGAACTTTAACAAACACACATACCGGGTGATCATTTGAAAACTATCTATATTCAGGTGGACATCCAGAACATACTTCAATTCATTCAATTCCCTTCCATTTCATATGTATAACAATAATTTAAAATGTGCAATTTAAAATTTCAAAGTTTATGGGGGGGGGGGCGCGACGGGGCAAATTTAAGTGGCACTTTTTCAACTGAAAATTCTCTTTTAGTAAGGGGGGGGGGGTAAAAAATTTCAGGAATATTTTCTTCAGAGAGCGAATTCAATTATTGTGATGTCATTTCAAATTTTAAAGTTGAGTTGGGTGGGGGCGGAGGGGTTGATGATGAAAATCCGCTAATGTATGTTTTAGATGTTCCCCTCGATATAAATAAAAACTGACCTGTTTTTGACCAAATCCTTGTTTCTTGTTGTTTCTCTCATGCCAAGACTTGCTGATTGATATAATGTTTTGTTATAGTTCCTGATTTTTGAAAAAAGCGCAATGCACGCCAGTTCATGCAAGTATAGCGATTTCGTGTAGGCAAGTTGATAAAAAAAAAGGAAGTATAAAACAAGAAATAAAACACCAACGCGACATTTATTTCGTGCAAGAAGCAGGATCAAAGAGTGTGGGCAAGAGCTAATAAAGACCAAAGCTGATCGCAAGCAAAGTATTGGTTATTGTACCAATAGTTATTGTTATTGTAAGCTCCATCCCCCAAACATTTTCTTCTTTACAAGTAGGTGGGTTCAAACAAAAATGTTGCAGAAATCTAAGGTTCTCCAACAACGGGGCCTACTCTAGAGTGGGTTAGTTGAGTAAACACGCAAACACAGAACAATCTACACTTTAGACATAATCAATTTGTTAGACGTAACATAAAAATTGCTAGTTTGTTTGTGTTATTTGACTACTGTAGGTGGGATGCGGGAGATTTGATGAATTTGAACAATGAGAGATGATGCAGAGATGGGCGTGTGTGTGTGTGTGACTCTTTCCTTATAGTGCAAGAATTGTAAAACTCATTAACGACATTGCAAAGGTATTAGTGAAGTTATCCTGGACTGGAGTATTTTTGTTGAGGACGCGACTATTCAAGACTATTCGGAAGAGACTAATCTGGGGACTGGTGAGGGTTTTGGAAGTACTAGTCTCATTGTATAATAGGTACAGTGTGTTGCGTGTGAAAGAGCTTACTCGCTGGCCTGGGGGAATGTCATGCCTGTGAACGAGGGGGACAGAGTCTCAGTGTACATCTCGCATCCCGTGCCTTGCAGGTAATCGTTCTGCCAGACTTGCGTATCGGGGGACTGAAACCACAATACACCGCCACTCAACACTTGGCATATCACAAACCACAACCAGCCACTGCATCTGGCCGTACGGATACTGCAGCACCTGGAGGGTTTTTTACAGGGACAGGTGGCGGAAGGATTGCACTCATCTACGCTTCAATCATCAAAGATATTGTGGAAGTCCTAGTCGAGCATTACAGTTCTGAAATTGAAACTTGTAATAGGATATCAACTTCCAGGGCAAGATTTGTAGGGATCGAACCATAGAGATCGATGAAGTAGGTACGCAATAACGTAGTTATCCAAAGATTCAGGAATTCAAAAACCAGAGATTATTTACATCAATCGATATTAAAGTGTGTCCCGCCGCGTTTTCTAATTAATGGCATAAGCCAAAAGCCGAATTATTTTTTGAGTAGGTAATCTCACATCTTATGTTATAGAGATATTTACAGGAATCAAGTGAATTGTTTCAAAATTTTGAAATTTTGAAGCTACATCGCTGACTTTGGCTTCATATTGAGAAGATTTACACAAATCCTCATAGCATAATAGTAGGTAATGCGAATATTTCGAGAATTCAGCAAATTGTTGATTGAAGCGCATTTTCCAATACTTCTGCAGGATGGGAAGTGTAGGGAAGAGCGCGAACATGTCCGCCCTGTTTCCTAAAGAAGGAATTCAAAATATAGAAGAACATCAACAGCAGATATTACACAAAAGCTTGCGGAAAATTATATAATAATAGTAACCAATGGCATATGTAGCGTCATCAGTTCTTTCGTTTGAATCAGAGCAATATAATGTGTTCAGTATGTATAACGGTTAGTTTTGAAAAATATTAGATACGGTTCTGTACCTACTTGTGAGTAGTATGTGAGTCTACTTTACAGAGGTTAACAAGAGATAGAAGTTGGGGCTGTTGGGCAAACCGCTTTTCCATTCTGGCCAGGATTTGGAAGCGGAGAAACGGCTGGCCCAACAGCCTTACTCGTTTCAACTAAAGTAGAGTGGTTGTAAGTAGAGGGCTCTGCATGAACATGAGGAGTGCATTTCATAATATATATGTATTTAATTATCGTGGAGTCCCTTACTCTGTGGCCTGAGCAAATGGCATGCCTATAAACGAAGGACTGAGCGTTTCGGTATACATCTCCATCCCCGTGCCCCTCAAATAGTCATTGGTCCACACCTGCATGTCTGGAGACTGCAACCATTGAACACTCAATAAAGCAGTTAGGAGATAGACAGATAAACTCATCAGATAATTTAGCCACGAAGCTTTCGAATCAATCAGATTCTGCTGTTGATTATGTTAATAATCGTGTCTTTATTGCTATGAATGGACAACAAAGGGCCTTACCGTCTTGAACGAGCGCATGGCAAATAGATTTGCCATCATGGTCGAGAAGCCGGGGGCCAAGCAGGATTGGGCTATGAAACCTAGTTTCAATTCTGCCAAGCAGATGACGTCATCGCCCTGCTTCCAGTCCCATGATGGAATGTTGAGAAGGTAAGCCTGCAGAATCGATAAGATATAAATATTTCAGGCCATCGGCATAGGAAGTATCAGGTGTAGGTAACAAATCCTCATAAAAAAACCTAATGGCTGTTCCTATAGGCTCAAATATTCATGCTCTGCATTTAACTCTGCAATAAAGCAGGTATTGGTTCGAGGTAGGTGCAACGGCGGCCAAAATAATGAAGTGAAATTGCTTCGGAAATTGAACGTTGATGTTGTCTAAGGAAACGATTTGCTTTTACAGTTCCAAGGATTCAATTTCTGAGGACAAGTGAATTAATTCAAAATTTGATATTTTTTTTGCCCTGCATCAACTACTAAGTCATCGGCAGGTTTTTTCTGTCGGAATTTTTCAGTAACGATAACGGTATTGACGATAACAACGAAGACATTTTTGGAACAGTGAGGATTAATCAGTGTGGTTTTGTTTCGATGGCTTTCTCGTTTCATCCCTTTTCCCGGGGCATCACCGCACGAAGATAGATGCCCCAGTACTAGGAAACACGTGAAAAAGTCCCGGAAGATTTGAACCCGGGACCTTCGCCTTTGAAAGCGGGGCCAGCTCACGGTGCTACCGACTGGGTTATTCAATTTTTTACCGCCATTGTTCTGGAGGATTCTATATTTTTATACTGGTTAATAAATCTGATAGCGGAGTCCATTATTCTATATTTTTGCTGACACTTTTGCTAAAATTTCTTCGAGCTCCGAATTAATTTTTTACCTTATTGTGATACTGCATGAGCTGAATGATGACTCGAATATCATCACTATAGTTTTTGATGGAGATGACTCGCATGATGTTGGCAGCGTCTTCAGCATCAGGGTCTTGACAGTACTTGTTGGCGAGGACGAGACAAGCATCAGCTTCGTGTACCTAGGAACATTCCAATCCGTTAGATATAATTCGCTTTGAAATATTCACTACAATATATTTATAGAACAATGTCTAGCAAATTGTTATTCTTTCTCATACATTTCTACGAGTTTACTTCGAATGCCCCAAAGCACAGAAATTTAGAACGCGGTTCCGATAAATTTTACAGTCCAAAGATCGATTGTAGTGATTACTCCTGATCCTGATTGAATGTATATTTTGTGAATTTTAAATATTTAGTTTCTATCCTTCGATTTTTATTCTCAATTGTAAAAGTTGGAGTTCAAACTAAACAGAATGATTTTTAGACAGAGCGAAGTGCAGTTAGTATGTTGGTTTAAAATAACTCTGCGAAACTGCTAAGAAACTAATTGCTAGACCATTGCGTTTGATCTACTTAATAATATGAATGATTGCAACAATGTCAATAAACGCAAAATAACTCGATATATGCTGCACTAATGATTGCAAAATTCGGAAGCCATCTACCAAAGAGGCAAGTCTAAATACATGTTTAACCTATTAATATTGTCAATACAGTAAATACGTGGAAGCATGCAAATATCATCTTATTCATATTGGTTAAAAAAGTCTCTACCATTCCACAAAACCGACAAAACATCACAAGAATCATATACTAACGCCTCTTACAATAAAGGAGTTGTTCAACAGTGAGTGGGTGCTCTACAAGTCTATCCTTCTTGGTGGTAATTTAGTTATTGAGAATAAGTAAGTAATAACATGCAGTAGAAATTTAGTGAAAAATTAGTATAAAATTTGAATCGAAGTTGTTTGCTGGATGTCGTGGCCAATCGCTTCGCAGAGCCGACTTACCACTCTTTGGCCCTGTAGGGGGGTTAGAGAACTTTCCTAAACTAGGGGAACTAATCGTTAGTCATAGAAGGGATGTTGGTGGAACTTTTCAATGATTGACGGTAACAATAAATAATCCGTATGGAGTGTTATGTCGAGAATACACATCCCGAAACCAAATAAAACTGACCAAAAAAATCAATCGATTCGAGTATTTACAACAACTGATGGTGGTGGTGGTAACTCAAAAAACATTAACAACTAAAAGGTACAGTTACGAAAACAACAGAAATAAAACACCGAGTGAGTGGAGTGTGGTGGACTTGCGACTTACCTTAACCCTTTGCAGGTCAATAGGGTTCATGATGGTACCTTGGAAGAACTCTACAGTAGTGAAATGTCTCTTGAAGAGACCTTCCAGCTCAAGGTCTGGCGGTTTCCTGCACATTCCAATAGTTTACCACAAAAGAAACAACACCGACGAGGGACAAAGCCTTAAAATTATTGTTTTTTCATAACTACGACTTGCTGATCCCTTTGGGCATTCCAGACCATCAGCAATACCATGCAGTAGAAAGGCATTTGCGGTTGTGACTATGTTCCACTACTCTGCAAAATCTCTACGAGCTCTTTTCGTGATGCAAAACAAGTGATCCGAGTTTGCCGGGAATCCCTTGAGGGACATGCGAGCGTTGAGTAAAGAAAAGAGCTGATAAAGGCCGAATGTGCGGCATAAGGTAAAAAAGAAGCAAAATTTATGATTTCAAACACACGATCCTTATCGATGCTAAAACCCCTGAAATACCTTGACTCGTTCAAGGTCTACAGCGTTCATCATTGTCCCCTGAAAAAACTCCACAGTTGTGTAGTGACGCTTCAGTAAACCCTCCAGTTCCAAATCCGGTTCTTTCCTAAAAATTAGTGTTGGAATACGAACGATTAGATCTAACCTAGGTACAGTTCACCAGCTTTTATAAATCTAAACCTAAATAAACATAACAAACGGTTACAAAAACGTTCAACTTATTGCCCTCTTTCGTAGTAAAAAATCTGTTTTTGTTGTTTTTTTTTACGATTTCTGATATAAATCGTCAATTTTATTTTGCAAGTAGTACAGTTAAGTTCAGTTACAGTCTTGTGGGTACGTAATTCAACACGTGATGTCACTTTACTTTTATTCCCTACGGGTTAATTTTAACTAAATAATGTCTTGGTTACGGTATAAATTACGGGAGTCATAAGTCCCTAGGGAGTAACGGAATTCATGATTTCCTCGAGGGTTTATTATGGATCCATAATTTCCTCTAGCTCATGGCAACAGTCAGGATTGACAAATTAACTTGAAAAACACTCAACCTATCTTAACGGGAAAAAACTACTCGGTATGGAATTAAACTATCAATGAATTACGGGAATGATCAGATGACAATAAAATAACCTCGGGCAGCCTACGCCCCTCGGACCCCAAAGGGTAAATTAATAAATCGTTATAATTCCCTTGATACACATAAATAGCTGTTATATGACTACGAGTTTCTAGTGAAACGCTCAAGCTAATAAGGTAAACTTCATCATGGTGAAAGTTGTCAATACCCAGTGGATGGGACAAATTGGCCCTGTTACCGATTGCAGTATTTCGGTTTTTTCATAATTTGCTGCTAGATTTGGGTCACAAAAATACTTGTATTTCTTGTGATATGACCCTATTTTGCTGTTGAGCAATAGGTATTCTTTTTAGGTTTAAAATGCTCCAGTATATACATTGATCTGATTGCCGTGAGCGGGATGCATGCATAATATCGAGCATAATATCCAGAGGTGACATCACGCTTGCCTTTCATGACCGCACAATCATCTGTAATTCCATTCCTTAAGCATAAGAACTTGAAGTCGAGGGAAAGAGCAACTACCTGGAACATTATTCTGGTAGTTGCGGTCAACAAGTCGACGTATTTTTTAATAAGAACCTTGCTAACAAATTTCATAAAGTTCAAACTCGAGTTCAAACCAGCAATTTTAATATATCATAATACCTGTGTAGGAAAACGACTTCGACATCCACATCTTCTCTGTCTTCGTGTAGGAAATCCTTCAAGAAATGCGACACTGATTCGTAAGTGATGTGTCCGCACACCACAATATGCCTATAGTGCCGACAAAAATGAATTAGTATCATCAAATCAGAAATGGGACGTTCAAAATGTTATTGCACAAAACTGAAACTATGCAAAAAATGATTTTGCAAAAAAAATTGAAAACGCAAAAAATCGTGTTTTGTGCAATAGCAATTCCAGTGCGTTGAAAAAAGATGAACCAATCAAACAATCGAAAACTAGCACAAACTATTGGAAACAAAAAACTCGGTCTTCGCATTAGTAAATGTCAAAAATTGGTTAGTTCCATGCAAATCAGTCAAAAATGGAAGGAAAATTTCTGATAATTCGTGTCTATTGTGCAAAATCCAAAATACTAGCTTTTTCAAGTAACTTTTTATCAGAAACTTAGGCTAAAATTCTATGGTCTATTCTATTTTATATACAAGGTGAGCGCCTGTGCACACAGCCTGGCCACGCACAATTTCGGGTGGCACGGATATCTCACATGCCATCATCATCATGCATCTCACTCGCTATAGTAATATAATAATAATGTAACATTTATGGCTGCTGGACATGATGGAGGAAGAAATCCTCAAGCACGCCCAGGAATTTTGAGAAAGCTCCCATCAATGGGAGGAAACACATCGATATCACAGCAATTAAGGGGTAGGAATTATAGGGGAGGGAGACATTAAATATGGCGGGACGAGAAGCGTGCAGGAATGGTATAAACAGCAGAGTCAGCACTCAGTTTTTTTAAAGAATTTTAATGTAAACGGCAGAAAAACTAAAGAGCGAAAACCGAGTACTCCTCGGCACTGTACTTTTGATCCTCACCTTCTGCCTCTTTCGTTCTTCAGGGTGCCGCCATACTTCGGCCTAGTCCCGATCAAGTCAATGATCTCTGGGATACAACTCGCAAATATCGCCTAGACGCCAGACAAGAGACAATAACTCAACAGAGGCAAAGTTAATACCCTAAACTGTTCGACATTTTAACAAGCTTCAGGAATGGGTTCGGTGGGATTGGTGATCGGAGCTGGGATTTTTAAACAAAAAAAACTTAACTTTTAACATCGATTTCACACATTTAGTAGAAGTCCAATTAGAGGAGCCTTACAGGTTTTTTTGTTTGAAATTTTCTACCTTGACAGGCGTTGTTATTTTTATTGGTTTGTCTTTTTTTTTTAGTTTGTGAATCAATCATCCTGCACTTTCGTTCGATGCAGCGCGGCCGTGCGTGGCTCTAGCAGGCTGTGCAGGCTTTAGGTGCTACTAATCGACTACTAAGGACCAGCTATGGTCTAACTAGAGGCTTCACTCAATCCCATTCTGTATGCTCTGTCCAGAATTGACAGATTTGCGACTATAGAAACATTAATGTGGTTATCATAACAAATTGTAAAGAAAAAAAGCAAGAGAGTTAAAGAGTCGTGTGTTAGTGGTAGAAGAAATGGAGGTACGGCAGAACGCAAAAGATTAGTAGTGGATTAAGCATACAGAATGCAGTTTTTTTAATCCGGCAGCTAGCTCAGCATGCCAAAAGTAATCAAATCTAAAAAGGTGATGTCAATATCTGCTATGGATTGCAAAAAATATTACCCATCACCAAAATATGATCGTAAGACGAGTGTGTAATATCTGATGCGACATTCAAAGGATTTAAGGAGACCATCAGCTCAGGGAGGGTAACATTTTCGCAAAAACCGCTAAGTTACCGCAAAGCATAACCCAAGTGCTACAAACTCATCAAAAAGTAATAATATAGCATCATTCCGAGTGGTTATAATAATGTAATATACATAGTAGCAATAAAAATATGTACGTTCTAGGACAAACACGAAACTTGCTTCTACTTCATGTAAACCATCCATTGCATTTCTACAAAAACTTGATGCGGATTACTGTGGCTCTCTCATCAGTAATTTGGCTCTGAAGTCTACTGTTTTTCATAGGCTTCAGTATAGGAACTCAAGAATGCCATTTTGGTGTTGTTGAACCGTTAAATGGTAATTGCAAAAATGCTATGGATAGTTTAGTGATTGCTCTAGAACATATATATTTATATTACATACAATACATATAATAAGATGGGTAATAATGTAATATATAAAAATGTAGCAGCCTTGGTTTAATACCTGCGTCGTATGTCTTTGCTGTACTTTCCGCCGTACTTGGGTCGATTGGCAGCGAGCTCTGTGATCTCGGGAATCCAGCTGGCAAACACGGCCTAACAACCCACACACCCCATCAGGCTCCTCCTCGGACCCCATTTATACTACTCTACGCTTATTTATGGACTAAACACTAACATTCGACAACAACATTTTGCACTTTTACATTTTTACTGATGATGTAACATTTGAGGATGTTTCAGAGAGAAACTAAACAACGTGGACGTATTTTCTTTCGAAATAATTTTTATATAAACGAAGTACCGATACCAAATCCAAATACATTCAGATATCCAGAAGGAGTTTAGTTATAAATCCAATAAAATGCAAAAAATGCGTGCTTTTCGATAGACAAACTTTATAAATAATTTCATGAAACGTTAGCAACAGATATGTTTGAATTAAAAGTTTACAATTCTAAAAGTGGAACACCAAAGAGCATAGAGGTGGTCTTTTTGTTCCAAAGAAGTTTACTCGATAAACTCGGGTATACGAAAATAGACCCACTTCCAACATTATTGAAACAATCATGTTCCTTTATTATGCTCTGTATTCTCAGTAATTCAAATACACCGTAAACTAATTGAATGGCTTATTCAACAGTATATGATTAAACAAAGATGTTAATTTTCTTTACAAGAGCCGCTATGTAATTGTCTTGCAAGTGCAAACCTGTAAAGGTCATCATAGGTTTCATAGCAGAGGTGCTCTCATGAAAAATTTCCATATAAATTAAGAAGAAAACCCCACAGCTAGAATCTCTCTGAACATCCGTTATTGAACTGCTTAGTTTAAATGTCTCGTTAGGTATGCGATTTCCACATTGGTTTTCAATTTTTCTGATATTCGATTGAAAACACTTGACTGATTTCAAAACTGAAGTTTTTTCTCCGTGTAGGTATCGTCGATCCAACACAATAAAGTTGAGTACCTATTAATTTTGCTGCGAAGGGACGGTATCTTTCAGTGATAAAATAAAGGAGCTGGTCCCATCACAAAACTAGAGCGGTGGACACGTGCTTCGTTCTGATAAAGACTCGTCAGTAGTGACAGCGGGCTGGGCAAACCCCCCTAACTATAACATGCCTGCAACCGGCAGTACAGCAATGTGTAGAAGAAAACCGACAGCGCAGTCTGGAAGGCTGACGGAGTCAGGAATGTACCGGCGCAGGGCATGGCATGTGTGAACCACAACCGCACCTACATTTCGGGGGTCAAAGACGGATCCGGGTCAACCGTGCGCTTGTAGGCCGCAGTGCTTGAATGGGCCAACCATCAAACATCCAGGCACCACATTGAGGCTCGGTGAGCCCGGCTGGTCTGGAAGAGGTACAATGGACCCAATAGTGAGGCCTACGTACCAGATGATAAAACTAGTTCCATCAATGCCCCCCAATAAATCCAGAATCCAGTCTCGTCAGTACAACAGACCGAGCAACAGACTGAGATTTTTTGTTATTTTGCCAGAAGCGTCTTCAGTGTACTGTAAGTACTGATAGGCTTTAATCAAGACGAAACACGTGTTTGCAGCCCCAGTTCAGCCCGTGCTGTCGAAATGTGATATATTCTTGACTTTATTCAATACAATTCAATCAAAACAAATGCAGAAAACGCAGAACAATACACCAGGTTATTACGTTTGTACTTCGGACTATGCGAGCAGCCGTTCGAGAACTGTTATTACATGTAATGCAAATACGAGTATACAGTATAAACTAAAAAGGATGGGAAAAGGTCACACATACACACGCAACAGCTGAAAACCTGGAGAAGCTTGAATATCGCTTATCCGGTTTCAAGCTGTCTAGATCAACATTTGATAACCCTTTAGACACAAATCCATTCGTTACAGTACAACTCACATAAGGGAGAAGTGCACTACACTATAGTGTTAAAACCTCTATGTTCGCTAACAGTTAGTGCTAGTGTTCAATAAGTGCAGGACAGTCAGTTGATTAGAGACAATTATTAAAATAATTAAAAAAATGTCGTGTGCGGGGCTGGCTGTGTTCAGTTATTAGGAATAAGAAAAGTCTATTACTTTTATCGTATATAAATGGTTATGATTCATGCATATTCCGGCTGTCAGTACAAGTAGTAGTGTGTTGATGATTTTTGGCTTGATTTATTATCTTATAGGGAGGAAATATGGTTAGTTGTTAGTCGTGAAAAAATTTGGGCTACCGCGATCTATTTTTAAAAAATTGGCGAATCGTTGGATGTGTGTACGCGTCTGACGATACGGAAGAGCGGCTGTATTTTGCTACATTCAAGATTAAAACGCAAAATGTCTAACCATATTTCCTAAGTCCTAGACGGTAGATACCTCTTTCCATGTTCCCTCTTGTACTCGCCGCAGTATTTGGACCTAGTACCTACTAGATCTATGATTTCTGGTATGCTACTAGCAAATATCGCCTGGAAACAAACATTCCTAATGGTTTAGTCAGTGTGTGGTGCAAAACACGGCGGCGCGCCGTAACTTCGAGAAAAAACTGATGTTTTCGTCAGTTTTTTACCCGGCTGGAAACACTTTTGGGTTTCAGTAATGGTATCAATCAAGCCAAAAAGTGAAAACGAAAAGTGTTTCTCTAGCGCTGTCTTTTGGTGATTGATATGGTAGCAGGTTATACAAGCTCTAAACATAAAAAGCACAAAAAGCAACTCTGCAGTGCCGATACAGGTAAATTAACCATGCAAGTGAGGTAGAAAAGTTCAAAGACGTCATACATCATACACAGGAAACATATTTTCCAATGTTACAAACAAGTACCTAAAGATCCCAAGAAAGGTTGCGGACAAGGGGTAAGTTTCTTATTTTATGTACGTGTGTGACGGGAAATGGTTCGGAAAAAATAAATAGGACACAGTATCATGTATAAATACAATAACAGTTAATGCTTTTTTTTTCAAATGACTGTTGGCCGATTTGTACCAATTATTCAAAAAAACTCATCATGTAAAGTAGAGCAGCGAAGTAAGCTGCAAAGCACATTGCAACATTGCTGTTGTCGGAATTTTCATAAATATGTGTATATGTACAAAAAGTCTGCAGAATGGGAGATCTCGAGATAGTAATATAAGAATATCAAAGAGACAAATCTAAAACTTACCAAGCCAACTAAGAGGAAAAACACGAGGAACGTTCGTCCCAACACTGTTCTGCAGAAGTAATCTCCGTAGCCTACGGTGGACATAGTTACGATTAAAAAATAGACGCACGTCCAGTATGGCATCGGATTAGGGTTCTTGAATTCCAAAGGGTCGCCCGAATTCTCCAACTGTGAAAATTATTTCGGGTTAAGCAAGTTATCCACTCGCCGAGGGGGGTTCTGTGTCCATTTTGATGTCCAGAAAATACCCAAGTGGATCATGCCCGTACCATGTCCCTTATCGACATCGCCGGGGTGCCAGGCTGACAACTTGGTTCTCGATCTTTTAGAACAACTACAATCTGTATGATATCCGCAGGAGCTCCAAGATATTCATAACTTGAAGGTTAACTTAACTGACCTAGGCCCGGTCTTTCTATCTCCGGATTTGTTCCGTATAAACCATATCCGGCCGATAAACGCTGCGCTGTACGTTATGGAGATGGAAAGACCGGGCCTTAAGATCTAGAATTTCTACAATTCCTAAGACCTTCAAGAATTCAAGGATGTGTAGCGTTTCGAAAATGTTTAAGCTTTCTATTAAGAAGGTATTGCCTGGTCCTGACCGCGTAAAGTACTTTGGAATTCTAAGATCTACAGGAGGGGGCTCTATGACAAAGAATCTTTAGGATTACATACTACAATAATTACAATGCCAGATTCATCGCTTGAATCTGTTTTGAGGACAGTCTAAGTATAGGTACCATCGCGTGCAAAAAATTCTAGCACATTCAATTTCATGCAGATTTGATCTGGCTTTGAATATTTGGGGGGAATCAAAAATCTCTTCTTACAAGCCATAGGTCGACAACTTGAGTCCGATTGACTGCCAACACCTCACTAAAATACGCTCAATTACTGATGACGTAGGTTGGTGTAGGTCAGGGTAGCTATTCTTGAAAATGTGCGAGAAACTCCCTGGGAGTTTTATAAAATTCGTTCTACATTGTTGTAGCAAAAGTTGCCTAAGAAACACGATTTTAGGCAACATTTGCTACATCAGTGTACTGCGGAATGTATTTTACTCCCAGGGAGTTTTTCGCACACTTTCAAGAATAGCTACCCTGGGCGCCGTTGTCATGGCAACCTATAAATGCAAACCCGAAATGGCAGTTGACGTTGACATTACTTGCGTCCAAAATCGTCAACAAGAAACGATGTTGCGGGCTGTCAAATAGCAAAATGTATAAAAGGCCGTTCCAGGTAGAAATCACCCTTTTTTAGCGAAACACCGTGCAAGGAGGATCAAGTGCAGTTCAAAAGTGTGGTCAACTGTCACTTCGGGTTTGTATCCATGTTGCCGTGACCACGGCGCCCTGACCTACACTAAATTTGCGTATTGACGAAAAACGAGGTGTGTAGACGAGTGTGTAGTAGGTGTTTTTCACTATAGGCGGTAATTACTGGATTTTTTACGCGTGATAGTACCTACTTACAGATTCCTTAAATCGTTAGGAAACAAATTGTAGGATCTAGGTTTATCAATAGAATACCTAGGCGTGGTTCATCATAGCCCAGTGAAATGAGCCGATTTTCATGCTAAAGCTGGAACTAATTTGGGACCGGATGAAAAAAACATGGCAATGTAGAGAATGAAGAAGTGGATAAAAAACTCAAGTTATATTTTCCAGAAAACCAGAAAAAAATTAGATAACTGTTGCATCTCTTGTGCTTCGCACACCATTCGAGGAGGAATGTCACGCCGAGAGTTATTCAATTTTACTGAACCAGCTTGCAACTTTGAACGCGATTAACGACTAGACTGAAGAAGTTACTAGACTAGACATTATATCCTCTCGCAGACGTATCTGTAGATCACTGAATTCCCTAAAACTTTCCTGAAAATTTTCATATATCTCTTGCCATCCCTACCAGACCATGATTTCCGGGACAATCTGAAATGTTAGTTTGGTTTTTCTTATTCAATTTTAGTCTCTACATTGCCATATTTTTTTGATCGAGTCCCTGGTTACTTCCAGAGTCAAATCCCCATTTTACTGGACTAATTAGTCGTTATTTCGACTGGAAAGTTCAACTTAGCGGAGTTCAACTTAGCGTCCAGAGATTGGCTGTAGTATTTACCACGATGCAGCTCGTTCAACAAAATATTCATTTGGAGATTAACAAATTGCTCGTCAAAGTTATTCACAGTCCAAGCTTCAAGGAGGGCGTAGCATGCAGTACACCGCTCCAGTCGGGTGATAAGGCTGATGAGTCGACCGCAGCAACGCTCAGCGCGGTCAAAAGTTGGATGGGTGACCGCCGGTGGGTAGTGCCAGTGGGCGAGCCGCTGGCGGGTCTCATCAGATTGTAAGCCGGCTGCAACTCCTCCTTGGGTAGTCATGGGCAAACTCCAGGCGTACATCATGCCTGCAACTGGCAGTAAGGCAATGTGTAGAGGAAAACCGACGGCGCAGTCAGGGAGACGGACGAAGTCGGTAATGTACCATTGCAGGGTGCGGATGTGTCGGACATCTACACCTACGTCGGGGCTTGAAGACAGAGTTCAGGTCAACCGTGCTCTTGTCGGTTCCAGTGCTTGGATGGACCTAATCAAACATCCAGGTCCCACATTGTGGCTTGATGAATCTGGCTGATCTGGGAATAAGGCCTACAATGGGCCCAATACGAGGCTTACGTGCCAGGTGGAACAATGCTTCATCGACTCCCCGCAATAAATCCAGAATCCAGATTCCAAAGCTTCCTTCAAATGCAAATGAACATACTTCGACAAATAAGTACAGCCAGTTTGAATAAAAGCTGAGGCAGAATTTCACACGGAATGTATCAATTTTATGAATTTTGGAATGAATGGCTTGTATAACTGTGACAGCACGCCAAATCAGTACCTACCTACACCTTACACTCCGTGTGGAAATACTGTCAGTTTTCTTACGAAACTGAGGGCGGTATTTTCATATCAGATACCTTTCGATTATCGCTGAATAGGAAACAAATTATCATAACATGTATAGTTATGGACAGGGAGCTGGTGCCTCAAACCTTACGTCATAAGGTACATGATTTTAACCCTGTAGGCCTAATGTGCATTGGTAAGGTTGTTAAAAATTTCTTTGTCTTACATGTCAGACTGGGAACTTTAGGCTGGTATAGACTTGTCAATTTTCGAAAAATGTCAAAAATTTACGTCAAAAGGTACATGAATGAAATCAACGGGCTTTTATGTGGGAATATCCCCTTAATCAAAAATCAGGTCATAAGACAAAATTTTTGGGGGCTCTTGGTCCATAAAGACTAGTTTGAAATTTTCAAAAAGAGCCAAAATTCACCTCCTCCTGGAGACTTCTCCTTTGACATAATTTTAGCAATGAAAAACGATTCTTACATAATTTTTCACGTAGGTTTCGAATCTGTTCACAAATTTTTTCAATGGTACATCGCTTACAAGGTGCAACATCGAAAACTTTTTCTCAAATCGTACACCCTGTATTCCAACATGGAAATCAATTCCGTCTTCCATCGTGATTACAAATATAAATCACACTTAGTGGGTTAGGGCCAAATTTCAAGTCCAGTTGCAACCCGCGCAGCGTGGCGCAAGTAGTCACGTGATCCCTTTGTGCCAATGAGCATGCCATTATTGGATCACGTGACTACTTGCGCCACGCTGCGCGGATTGCAACTCGGACTTGAAATTTGGCCCTTGGTCAACAAAACGCCTGTGAAAAAATTGATACATTTTGGTCCATTTTTGAAATTTCAAAATTGTCTTGGACTGAAAGCCCCCGAAATTTTTGTCTCACGACCAGATTTTCAACTAAGGGGATGCTCCCACACATCATCCAGTTGGTTTCATTCATGTACCTTATGACGTAAATTTTCGGCCATTTTTTTGGAAATTGACAAGCTCATACCAGCCTAGACCCCCCGGTCTGACATGTAAGACAAAGCAATTTTTAACAACCTTGTCAACGCACATTAGACCTACAGGGTTGAAATCATGTACCTTATGACGTAAGTTTTGAGGCACCAGCTCCCTGTCGAGATGAAAATACCGACCCTGAGGGTAACAGATTAAAAAAAAAGAGATGATGCCTGATTGGGCGTCACTTTAGCTATATACTATGTCAAGTCTCATTTTATCTTAGCAAGTTTCGGAGATATTTGCAAAAAAAAACATCATCAAGTTTCCCCATTTAAGGGGCTCTAGCTCTTTTAGGGGGCTAGATTATTCGACCCATGTTTATTGTAACTTTTTCTTCCTATTTTTTTTGACGTAGAATAAGCAGGTCAAATATTGCGGCCTCATTTTGGGACACCTGTATACTGATGAGTAAAAATAGCGGATCCATTTTTAAAACGTTCTCTCCACAGCCCAACCAGTTGACAGATTTTCTTAGTATTTTGCATGAAGAAAGCCCAAAGGGTATTCTTGAAGTTCTGAACGTCGTAGATTCTTGAACCCCAGAGTTACAGAATAGTACCAATGTACCCAAACCAATTTCGCAAGGGTTCAGTAATTGCTCCACACTCTTATCTGTAGTCCTTATCTGGTAATGTTTCGCTAATATCATCATTCGTGACTCATTATCAGGGGTGGGTCAGTTCGCATTCCAAAGTTACGCGAACTTGTTAAAGTTTGAGGCAAACAGATTTTTCTCGTCAAGAATATCTTCAGAGGTACGACGGGATCCACTGGAATCATCGTGGTAGTTCCAACTTTCAAGCTTGAGCTCCCCTATCAGTCATCCTAGCGCCCCTTCATCACCTCATGCAAGATTGACAAAAAAATTGTTGTTTTGTAAAATCACGTTAACAAATGTCGTTAAAGATCTAAAATTATCAATTTCCTCTGTCAAAAATCCAAAAAGTTCACGTCTTCTATTCAAAAATTCGACTCCAGCAGATTCCAAATACAGTTTCAAACCTTGTTTCAACATGTCTGAAACACGTCACTTTTGGAATTTTTGACGAAGTCTTTTTGTAACAAGTCTAGACGTAGGTCAACTTTTCTACTCTGTGTACGATCTATTCTCCAGAAAGCTTTCCAGTACAGAAACCAGGCAGATCAATAAGGAAATAATGCCCAACAGGATGGAAATCGGTTAAAATTTTTCTTTACAGTTCAGGCTATCCCGAAAAATGATCTCATAGTTTAGGCTATACTTAGCATACTAATTTTCCGCCTGGCAGGGATGACGGCTTCATGTCGCCATCATTAACAAGAAGTGCTATAAATTGATTTGTGTAGAATGTCTCATTTTCTGGCCGTCTGACAGAAAGTTGTACGAATGATTTTTTGTAATTATATGAATTGTGAACAGTTTGATTTATCATCAGTCTCTCTACAATATAATCAATATATGGTTCTCAAAATAGATCGTCTGGAAGAGCATTTTTCGTAACAGCGTCATGCCGCTTGACTCCTTGACTATGAAACTACAGTTACCGTAGCGACAGAAAAATTTCCATTGAAGATATAATTATATTGAGTACTTCAAGCTATAGGCCAGGCGGTAGGTCATTCTGGATAGAAAAAATTCCGACCAAAGCTTTTATGGTGTCAAACTCTTCGTAAGGTCAGTATGTATCTACCACTGAGTTTCCGCCCAAAAATGAGTTGTGCTGATTTCTCCACATCTGCCCAAAGGTAAAGGATGTCTTGAAGGTGCAAGAAGATCTGTTAAACCCCCGTACTTTTTCATTCTATTTGCATCAATGCAAACGTACAACTCTAACGCACACATTGGAAGCATTTGTCATCATCTCTGTGCCAGTCTTACTGTTGAAAAAAAAGATTTCTTTGTGCGGGTGAGATAAATCACATTCAATTGTTTTTCCACACAAGAAAACAGTAAAGCAACATGTATTTTCGATGTTTGCTAATAACTGGTACTCACTGAACCCATTTATGGCGTTGAAATTTCAATAACAGCATTTTTGAAGATGTTGCCCGCCAAGAAGTGAATAATTTTTACCCGCCTGTTCAGCAGCAGTTTTTTCAATTTTACCAAACACTGTTCTCGAAAATTTTATAAGGAATGACAAGCTGGAACTGTTTTCTAATGATATTATATCTGGCCTAACCGCGGCACGCTTTTTGAAAGTGCAGGAAACTGATTTCTTTTAGAGCGGTTCTATCTTACCTGCGTGCGGCCGTGCCTACTTGACATAGACCGGACTGATTACACAAGCTTGGAAATGTACTCTCTTCCAGCTTTAAAACACGACCATTAATGATAAAATGATATATAATTTCTTCATAAATCAATGTACAAAGTCTTAATGATAATGGTCGCGTTTTAAAGCTGGAAAAGAGTACATTTCCAAGCTCGTGTAATCAGTCCGGTCTATGTCAAGTAGGCACGGCCGCACGCGGGTGAAGCAGGACCTCTCGGAAAGATATCAGTTTTTTAGACTTTCAAGTGCGTGCCGCGGTTAAGCCAGGCAGGATATCGTTAGAGAAGAGTTTAAGCTTTTCATTCCTTATAAAATTTTTGCAAACGGTGTTTGGTAAAATTGAAAAAATTGCTGCTGAACAGGCGGGTAAAAATTATTCACTTTTTTGCTGGCAACATCTTCAAAAATGCTGTTATTGAAATTTTAATGCAATAAATGGGTTCAATGGATACAAGTTATTAGAAAACATGCAAAATACATGTTGCTCCATCGTTTTCTTGTGTGGAAAAACGATTAAATGTAATCTATCTGACCAGCACAAAGAAATTTTTTTTTTTAACAGTAAGACTGGCACAGAGATGATGACAGATGCTTCTAATGTTTGCGTAAGAGTTGTACGTTTGCATTTAGGCAAATATAACGAAAAAGTACGGAGGTTTAACAGGTCTCTTTTCACTTTCAAGGTATCCTTCACCTTCGCGCAGATGTGGAGGAATCAGCACAACTCGTTTTTGGGCGGAAACTCAGTGGTAGATAACTACTGACCTTACGAAGAGTTTGACACCATAAAAGCTTTGGTCGGAGTTTTTTCCAGATTGTAGTGATTTTATCGACATACCGCCTGGCCTACTAGAACTGTACAAATAGTTTCGAACTATTCATCTTCAACTACAGGCTTTGAAGCTTAGGTTGTGTGAACTCTTATTTAGTGAATATACAGGGTATACAAAAGAAACGAATGCAGCTCTCGGAGAACTAGCGCATTCCTTGATTTTTGCACGGGAAAACCTTCCGTTCAACAACGATATGCATTTGTTTGGTGAACTCAAATGAGTTCATTGAATATAGCTTTAGTCATAGTTCGCATCTTATCTCGGGTGATATGTGAGGGTACCACAAAATCGTTGATTTTTATAGAAGCGGCATATTAGCGAGACAAGGCCTAAGGCGGAGTGATGTTTTTTATGTGAGGCCCATACAAAAGCTCTTTTACTTCAATTCTCCAGTGAACCGCCTTGCCCTGACATACAATAGGTTCCAGGAGAAGATCGACATTTTCAAGTGCAGTGCGGCGGATGTCAGGCGAGTTTTTGATTGAGATGCAATCGACGCATTGTTCTTGTCTGTAAGTAGTGTTGCGACGGATTTTCTTCTCTTCGTTACGCGGTCACGCTATTATTGGACTTGTTAGTCTGTTGCGTGCCCGTATATAATAATAGTAATAATAATAATAATATTAAGAGGAATGTAGAAGAGCTGGTACCACGGAAATGTTGAGAGAGTGACTACTTCCAGCGTTTGATTGCGAGTCTGATAGATCATCGTAAAATGCTGAAGAAGTCACTGTCGAAACTCTCCCGTGGTATCAACTCCCCCACATACGCCCTAACATCCTCCCGACTGGGAAAATCAACGATTTTGTTGTACTCACTAAGCATCTAGGATGTAAGCTATGACTCTGAAACTACTTTTGACTCGACGCTTGAAAACTCATTTGAGCTTAGTGAATACATGCATATCGTTTTTGGGCCTAAAGTATGTGTTTGAAAATTTTCCGAGCCAAACATGCAAAAATGTGTTAGTTTTCAGAGAGATCCAATCGTTTCTTTGGTACAACCTGTATACGACTATTGACTATACTCGTGGTTCAAAATAATTCAAAATGACTAATGCCTAATAACAGGACACCATCACCATGAAGTGTACATACGAATTATATGCAGTTACTGAACTTTTAAAACGAGGGAATAGTTGCGCTTTAGAAAATGAAAAACCGCACTATGTGTAGCTGTAACACAACAGAGCGAACTTTACCGAACTACCGCGCAAGGAGCCGAAAGCAACTCGTGCTTCCTCCGAGCGGCCCGAATACAACTCGGCTTTCACACCTATGAACAGTAGCGTAGCATGAAGTATTTTTCTCTCGCAAATATTTTAAATTGAGCCCTCGCCCGCCTGTCATAAAGCAAATTCGCCTCCAGCACCGAAACGCCAATTTTCAACGCGCCGAGAAGAAGAAATGATTTGCAATGTGTAAGAGGAAAGAGAGTCAATTTTTTCGCATTTCTGCATTTTTGCACCTTCTTCACGACCCGCCAATGATTTTCTGTCCACTTTCCTGATTCTCTTCCCCACATTCCCCATTGCAACGGTCCACATGCTCAAGTATGAGTCACCCTCAACTATTCTGAATCCAAAGTATAGGTGAGAGTTACGAAAAATGCTCTTACTTCCCGACGCTCTATCTCAAGAACCATCATGTCATAGGGAGATGGTTGATACATCAGTGTTCGTGAATAATTATGCTACAAAAAATCATCAGTGCAACTTCCTATTAGACGACCAGAAATTAAGATATTTTTGCACAAACCAATTTCTTGCACTTCTTGTTGATGATGGTGACATGAAGCCGTCATCTTCGCCAGGTGGAAAATCAGTATGCTATAGCCTGAACTATGAAGATCATTTCAAGCTGATATTACAGCGTTCTAGGTACTCCAACGTCAAGTTCCTCTCTTAGGGACGGTGTTAAATTGGTAAAATAAGGCGTTGCGGAATCAATCGCTGTGGGCTCAAACCAAAGTACATCCTTGTAGCTTTCGGAAGAGACCTGAATGGTGAGATTCTATCAAGGAATAAACCCACAGCGATTGATTTCGCAACTCATATTTTACCAATTCAACTCCGTCCTTAAGCCGCTGAGCGATATTTTACACACTAATATAACATACCGGCGATCAGCACACCTTCTATTTGGAGTTGACTAAACAAACATTGTATCAACTGGGGCGGATCAATTGAACATTTTGACGTTTCTGATGTGACTAAAAAAGTTGTTGTCGGGAATAGGTTTTTATTTTTTTTCTCCAAGTAGAAACTCCTTCAAAGAGAAATGTACGGACAATGCTATCAAATTTCCAAAAACATTTGATTTTGTGTCTTGAAAATTTGAAAACTAGATAGCAACGCACATTCATCTTTCTTCAAGAAAGAGGCATTCCATTTGAACTTTCTATTTTCACAAAAAGGTACCAAAAATGGTTTCCAGTGAACATGAAAAAAGGATTAGTAGAACCCATTTTCGGTACCTTTTTTTGAAAATAGAAAATTCAAATTCGGCATGCGACTTTCTTAAGGAGCGATGAATGTGCGCTGCTATCTAGTTTTGGAAGTTTCAAAAACCAAAATCAAAAATTTACAAATGTTTTTGGAAATTTTTAAAATTTAATAGCATTTCCATAGTGGACGTGGTACAACCGAAATAGGGAATATAAGTTGCAAATGATGATAAAGGCAAACCACTTTGCAGGGTTACAACTGAGACCTAAATAAACGATTTGACCCGCAGTGCTTTTCTTTTCGTCCCTTAGGATTTGAATAGCGCCCCTTTTTCAAAATGGCGGATATTATCTAGGGGCAGAAGGTATCGAATAGCCTAGTGATGTCCAGCTTAGTAGAAATATATGAGGCTATGTCTCAATCGGTTTCTGGGACATCAAAACACTATTTAAAAGAATGGTGGAACATTGCCATCTACCTCAGGCAAATTTGGTGGAGGCGCCAAGAGGAATTTAGTACTTTCATAAGAAAATTGCCGTAACATTTTTATTTTTCAACCGATTTTGACACAAGACATCTCATTTTGTAGAAAAGTAAATTTTTCTTGTTACCTTATATCTTCCATAAAAAAAGACATTGAGGAATGTTGGAGAAAAAATTAAAAAATAATTTGGAAAAAAAAGGATTTTTTTCATTTTTTCATTTCCATGAAAATTGCCTTATTTGTAGACTTTGATGTGTCCTTTCTAAATTTGTACTTTTCCGATTTCTATCTTTGCAGCACGCGCCGCCATATTGAAAAAATGATGTCTGAAAAGAAGTTTTTGACAATATCTGAACTTTGGCCTTTGTGACATTGAAATGTTTATATACATATGAAAGCACATTCAATCTTCCACAGTTTGACATCTGAACCAGCTCTGTGCGACCCGTGGTTCTTGAGCTAGACCTTCTGGAAGTATCAATTTTCGGTTCCAAAAGAATTGAAAATCACCTCTTGGGGCTGTGCCAGGTCCACCAATGTTCATGATTTGTGATAAATGACGACGCGTTATTGATGGGTAACTTGATTTAGACATGGTGGTGATCCAGTGGTGAAAACCGGTAGGCGCGGTCACTATTTAACACCGAAAATTGATACTTCCGGAAGCTCTAGCTCAAGAGCCCCGAGTCGCACAAAGATGGTTCAGGTGTCAAATCGTGGAGAATTGAATGTACTTTCATACGTATATAAACATTTTAATTTTGCATGGAATAAAATTTAGATATTGTCAAAAACTTCTTTTCAGATATCATTTTTTCAAGATAGCGGTGCGCACTGCAAAGATTCAAATCGGAGAAATGCAAATTTAGAAAGAGCACATCAAAATCTACAAATGAGGCAATTTTCATAAAAATGAAAAAATAAAAAAATCTTTTTTTCAAATTATTTTTCAATTTTTTTTTCAACATTCCTCAATGTCTTTTTTATAAGAGGTGGGTATGAGATAACAAGAAGAATTCACTTTTCTACAAAATTAGATGTCTTGTGTTAAAATCGGTTGGAAAATAAAAATGTTACAGCGATTTTCTTATGACCGTACTAAATTCATTTTGGCGCCTCCACCAAATTTGCCTGCGACAGATGTCAATGTTCCACCATTTTTTTAAATAGTGTTTGATGTCCCAGAAACCGATCGAGACATAGCTCCATATATTTTAACAAAGCTAGACATCACCAGGCTAATCGATACCTTCTGCCCCTAGATAAAATCCGCCATTTTGAAAAAGGGGCGCCATTCAAATCCTAAGGGACGGAAAAAAAAGCACTGCGAGTCAAATCGTTTATTTAAGTCTTAGTTACGATCCTGCAAAGTGGTTTGCCTTTATCATCATTTGCAACTTGTTTTTTCCTACCACGTCCACTACCAGTACATTTCTGTTTGAAGGAGTTTCTGCTTGGGGAAAAAATAAACAAAAACCGATTCCCGCCAACAGCTTTTTGAGTCACATGAGAAACCCCTTAAAGCCGACTGCAAACGAAAACGATGTTGATCGCACGATGATACAGTCATCAATCAAATAGAACTAAACAAATAGAACTAAAAATTATTAGAATACTCCCTCTAGGAAGATGTGGATTAAAACCATGGTGACATGGTTTAAATCATCACCTTGAAAATAAATACAATGTAAGACTATGGGTGCGCTATCTTAGAATATAATGGTGAACGCTACACCTATGCGAGTACCTATGTGCCAGCCTGGCATTCTGGTCAATATTGGTGAGGGACAAGGTACGGGCATTATCCACTTGGGTGATTTTCTGGACATCAAAATGGACACAGGACCCCCCTTCAGAGACTGTAGGTACTGAGGGATCAATTTCGAGTCGGAGATACAACCGGCACAAAGCTGCAAACGACGCAATTTCCCAAATATGACGATCTGGTTCGCCGTGTCAGCTTGATTTGCGTCGTTTCCAAGGTGATTCCGTGTGCTCCGACTTGAAATCGATCCCACAGTGCACCACGTAACAAATCAAAATCTTACCAAGTGGATAATTCCGGCCGCCGTGAGCCATACAGATATAAATATGGACACTAACTGAGCAAGTCGTATGGAACTGGAAGTCTTTAGTATGTTGAGGTATTGAAGAATGTCTGGTACGGTCATCAAACGAAGCGCACGCAGAAAACGAAGGCCTGTAAGACACAAACGTTTTTGGTCATAACGAATTCATATTTTTCAATCCAATCAGCACCGTATTGTTATAAGAGCATCGTTTTGGAACACATTTCAATTTCGTCACATTAAAATACTCTTAAAAGAGTTCGTGATAATTGAATTGGTATCGAAAACAATTAGCTAATTACCAATCCACGTGCGGTCCAAATAAATGGAGACAAAGGACGGGGGTATCGTGAAGTAGTCTACGAACGAGTACATCTCTAGCATGAACCATAACTTATCGCTAGCTGCTATAAACTGTAACAGAACGAAAAACAGTGGATAGTTAATCAGGACTTGAAACTAATTCGATTGCTTTTTGTTTGCGATCATCCGAACGCATCCAGTAAGAGCTGCAGATGACGTAAAGAAGCATACTGACTATTTTGAACATGCCACCCTATCTCATATAATATACATAGAGAAGAAGTGGAACAAAAGAAACAGACACTTAATCAAATATAAATTCTTATCAATTATGAATTCGCACCGTTATTATACCCTCCCGCTGTGTTTATGGAATGGTTAAGCATCACTTAAGTGCCATTAAAACTACTTAACGATTCTACTCAACCAAGTTATAAAAATAACTCAACCCATATATATAGCACCTCATTATTAGATCGTTATGGACCTCTGGTTATAACACGCGCACCTCTGCACGGGATAATAACGAGTGAATGAAAAGTTATCTTCGGTAGGACCGAAGTGATGATTAAACAGTGTCAGCTGTTATTTTAAACGAAAAACATGAAGATAGTTAGGTCCTTGTTTTTGAATCAGAGCCTTGAAGATTCGAGTTATAAGTCACTGCGAGAGCAGATTTGCTTCCATGAAACCTATTTAGATGGGAAAGTAGGTATGTACCTATTTAAAAAAAAACATACTCACTCTTATTAAAAAATAGACCATAAAAAATATGTTGAAGGCAAGGTCGATTTGTTGCGTGATATTGTTGCTCCATTCCTGGCAGCGCTCCACTTCTTCACTGAAAACAATGCATCGTCATCAGTTTGTATTTTTAGCGGAACATGGTGTGCTTAATACGACATACATACAATCCACATCATTGTTGTGCGATTGTATGGACGTTCAAAACTTGTAACTGAGGGTTGAGTTCGGGGCTAGGGACAGGGCAACCCAGCAGCAGACTAATATTTCGAGAAAATCTCATGTAGAGTAATGGACGGAAAATTCGAAGTTTTGAACGCCACTGAAGCTCAATTACGTCAGGCAAAGGCTTATCGATTCCGTTCGGTAGCGGAACTCAAATGTCAGTCTGTGGAGTTGCTCGAGTTGCCACAGGGTAAAAAATCGGAAGCTCGCAGACTACTTACTTTGAGGCATCTATGAAATAAATTATAAGCGACGCAATGCTTAGAATGAACACCAGGACCACCTGAAATAAAAATATATTGTTTAATGTAGGAAAAAACAACAAAGTAATATTGTAAAAAGTGAAAGATCCGCGAAAATATTATAAAGGGAGTTGTCAGTCACCTTTTTGGAGTTGTTTTTTGTTTTATATTACGTTTCTTCGATTTATGGAAGCGTAAAAGGAGATGCGAACAAATTTAATGATATTGTCCAGAAACGTTCCCGTGAAAACAAAGTTGAGTATTCCGTACGAACGTTTCACAGTGTACACAATTTGTGTGCTTAGATTCCATTTCCTGGAGAAATTACACTTGGAAGCGACATGATGTATTTCCCAAGACAATACTCGAAAGAAATACTCCGACAACAACTTTGCGACATCCTGAACGATCGTCATGTTTCTTTTGAGCAGGCGGATGTGTTGAAACATGCTGCAGTTGTGTACCTATTAGTGAAAAGAGGGAAAACACGCCAACACCGTCTTGATTGATCAAACTGTTTCAATTGTAGCTCCGAATGAATGAAAATAATTGGTGTGTAATATGAAAGTTTGCGTTCATATTTTGTGGTTGATTTGACAGTAGGTATACTGCAGTAACTTGAATAAAAAACACAATACAGGGGAACGATACGATCTGCCGGTAATGGTCTACGGAAGTTGCCGACACGAGATCTGAGCACGCACATTTTTCGACGGATTAATTTTTAAAATCTTGTTGAAATTTCGATAAATTACCACCCCAAAAGAAAACCACCTGTGCTGGTGTGCTTTTTAAAATTTGTATCACGTTTGACTCCCCTGATATCGACGAAAACGTGATTCCTGGTGTCTGGTTCTAATATGCCATGCCTGCCCGTGAATCGATATTTTGTGAACCGGGGTAGCATAATTTGATTGTTTGTTAATGATGAGTTCTGAATGCAGCTTGTCTTCAGCTTCTAGATTTCAGAAAGCTTCCATTTTCAACTGGATATGAACTGTTACACGGAGATAAGCACTATAGAATTTCCAAGGCTCTGCATTGTTCCTCAGCAAAATGAGGTACGCAAGTTATTTGCCTGATCCACATAAGAAGGCACTAGGCAAAGCCAAAAGAGTTCAAATATCGAGCGCAATTCGGAATAATAATTGTAAACACGTCTGAATTCCGGGAAGCTGCTGTTGCCCAGGCTTGGCAACAGTATGGACAGAACGTGATAAATGGATTTGATGTTCCATCGAAATCCTGCTTCTACTACACGCAGGAGGACGATTTATTCTCTGGACAGAAATCAGGGCAAATATCCCCGACTCACTCAGATGTCAATTGCAACTGATACTAATGTGAAAATGATTATAGAGGGGCCTAATTACTGTTGACTTACAGCCTTACTATTTTTTCTTTCCAACAACCTTAGTCATTAACCATTTCGCATAGTAATATCACAGACGTAATATTATACATGCCTGCCTGGGTGTATTTTGCGAGGAAAGACGACGGCTTTATTTGATTCATTTCGCTTGGATTGAATTGTACCACACCGATTCTGAATTTCCAGCTTTATTATCAGCGTTCCACATACCACCATGCACAGGGGGCTGCTCCCATTATTTTGGTTTTCACAAAGCCGTGTGTGTTTGTGTTACATTGGTACTGTGTTTTTAAATCTCTATGTATGGTGTACGGTTGGCAAAAGCGCCAAAAGTTGGCCATATTTCAATCTAGATTAGAGATGTCGCCAGTGGCGAATGCAACAGTGTCTCTACATAGGTATATATGGTGGTGTAATTAACCGAAAGGAACGAGAAATTTTCAACGAGCTCCTGGATGCCTTATTTGCATGACAATTATTCCTTGCGAAACGAATATTAGCCAGGATAATGAACCGTCACGCCTCTGAAATGCATTCATTAGAAAGCAGCCAAGCACCTGAAAAATAGACCTTTTTAGGGTCGGTTTTTTCGAGCAATAGAACTCACATCGCCGCTTAGGAGGTGTCGAACAGGAAGGAAACCGGACGTAAAGGATACGCGATAGACTCACTAATTAAAGACATAAATTTGCATAGCACCTTCATTAGACAAGAGGCACGTCTATATTTTTATGTAGGAGGGATGATTGCTGGGATCCAGTTACCTCTTTTCTCAGCAACGAATGGAACAATTGTCTTAGGAATGGGTAGTTAACATTTTCAAAGTTAAACACGTAGGTAGGTAATTGAATTTTCCAAGCAACTCTGCAACGCATACCAACGTAGTTTCGATCTTGTCTTCTCTAAAATATAACTTCCTCTCGTTGCTCTTCTACAAGCTAGTTTGTGGGTTAGGCGATTACTCATTAGTTCTTGAGAAAAGATACGCAGATGAATTTTTAATTAATATTCCCATGGCTTTAGCAACGAACGGTACGGTTCCAAAAACACCAGCGGCTTGCAGTTCCACTCCCAAACGAACCATAACCCGAGGGGTCTCCCAGGTCTTAAGCATGGTCAACGACAAAAAAATGCTTTATCAGAATCAGTCGATCAAAACAGTTCACTCCGAGAAGTTTGAAGACAAATTATTATTATCGTTCTTGGGGTTGTTGCTGCTGGTTATCAATTTGCACGGCTTAAAGGCGCAGAGTTGAGATGGCGTAACATCTCAAATACAGTGGTATAACTGGTTGAAAAAGCTTGCTATACGCCGCTGCCATGGGTGGATCCAAACTTACGGTGGCCCTAACGGCATATTTATGTACGCTTGCAGCCAGTATATAAGTTCTTGAGCTGATCGGTTTGAACACAAAAAAGTCGCTTGGACGATCGCTTAATAAACTGCTAGACAATGAAGTTGTCGGTATCGGAAAAATGGTTCGACTTTGAAGACCAATAACTTCCGATTGTCGGATGCGATTTCTGTTTTGTTTATTGTGTTAATTAGCTTAATGCTTTCGTGACCTATCCTGTGAAAGTGAGTATTGAGAAACTTCATGTAAAATTTCTACAGGGTGATACGTAAAATGCTGCAAAATTGTACCGACTTCATCGTACACCCATTTGTCGAAAACATTTTTTTTTATGTATTCTAATACAAAATTCATGAAGTGTAGTGTCTTACCTCGATACGGTTTTGGAATTATCCGGATTGGAAGTCTAACATCTGACATATAAATTTTTATTTTTAATGTTACAGATTTGCCTTGTTGGCACGCGAGATTAAGTCACTTTTGATGAATGGATTCAGAAATTCACATGGAATTTCTCAACATCCACTATTATAGGATGGGTTACGGAAAGATTAATTAAGCTAGTTAACGCAACAAACAAAATGGAAATCGCAATCGGCAATCGAGAGATATTCACTTCCAAAGTCGGACCATTTTTCCGGACTTCGTTGTCCGACAACTTCGTTGTCCAGCAGTTTAGTTATTCACCGATCCAAAGATAGGTCCTGAAATGGCTCGTATGAATACCAGAAGAATGGCTTTTTTTCGACAAACTACCACTATTTGCCAATCAAAACGGTCCCGTGGCGCAGGTGATTGGCGGCCTGCGGTGCGGAAGTCCCGGGTTCGATTCCCGGTGAAAAGTCTGAGTGTTGTATTGTTCGAAGTCGCACTTTTCTAGGTAAGAAAATGTAGAATGAATAAACGGGCTAAACTCTTTTGGCAAAAAGCCGATAAGGAGAATAGAAAACTATTATTAAATTATTATTATTATTATTTCCTACTAACTGAAGATAATATAAACCAAGTGCACCACTGTCAGGAGGTGAAATGAGAAAACCGTCAACATTCAAGAACCACAGCCCACCACACCAAACAACTATACGGAGGGTCTAGTTTGTTCTTTCATTATTATACGTCTGTAGTGATCCACAAAAGAGAAACTATATAAAACTGAAATTTTGTTTTATTTGAAGTGTTGAATCATCTTGAATTTTTGTGTGTTCATGTGATTTATTTTATTCCAGGTAACTCAATTGCTCTTTGTTCAACAATTAGTGCGGGACGTATCTCACTCTTACAGTATTGTGATTGTGTCGGGGCAGTGCGAGGAACAGTGGGTAAGCGAATGGCAGAGATGTCTGGGGCAGAACCTTCACGATTTTTGTCGAGTGTCCCCTTGACATTTCATATCTTCAGTGAGAACTTAAGAATCGTACCTACCTACCCCACAACTATCTTAACCCAGCCGTCCCGTGAATGTTCAGCATTTCATGTATCTTTTTACAATGTTCAATTTACTACAACACTTATCAATTTTACATTAGCAATGACGGTCCGCAGAGCAACTTGGCCGATTGAGATATTGACCCACTTGACTAATCCCCTCATCTGGTTTACCAAAATAAAAAACTGCGAGGTCCTTTAGAGCCCATATGAATTCCACATTATTTTAACAACAGATAGACCGTGAGTTAACTGTCAACATTTAGGTTGTACCTCAAACCTTTTCATCAGCTAAATATTAAATATTGTCACAAATATGTCTACATCGAAATGAATAATTGAATAATTATTGAAAAATATATTTAAAAAAATCCATGTTTAGGAAGGTACACTCGGAAAAAGCGTCGAGTATAGAAAAGCCAGGTCATTCACAGGGCAACGTCCCCTCATCTGCTTCGAATGATAATTTCAAAACAGATGCCGAAATCCAAGCGTACAAAACAAACAAGGTATGAAATTTGGTATTAGTAGTCTCCGTGGTCCTCTTTCAAATGTAGAGATGACGTCATGCCGAATTTTGACTACGAGGCCCTAAGGGCTCCCTTCAAAATGAAGTTGCGGGAGCTCCTACAAAACCGCCGTTGAATTCGTTCACCTCTTTCAAGAGTCCTCTGTACGCTTGAAGCGGCTCCGACTGAAAGACCTCTTAATTGAAGGCGGTGATTTCTTTCAACTGGCATTTAGAGATTTCACTTCATATCTCCATATAAACATGTGGAAGTGAAAGGGAAACAATCCGATAAAAACTGATCACAGCCAAAGATAGTCATTTTTTACACGCGCCATTTGACCTAAAAGAATTCTTCTCTTCAGGGTGGACTCTCTACAGTATTCTGCACGATCGTACCGTGTGATTGTCCAATAGAACATCTATGGAGCCGAATTATTCATTTGGCAGTGAAAATCATTGAGAAAATTGCTTGAAAATTTGCAGCTTCATATCTTTAGCTAGAATTTTTTTAATGGAAAACCACCCGGTACGATCGTGGAGAATACTGTTGAGAGTCCACCCTGGAAATAGGATTTTTTTCCGAGTCGAACGAAGGCCCTAGGATGGCGCGCGTAAAATTTGACTATTTTTGGCTGTGATCGGGTTTTCTCGGATTTTTTTTCTTTTAAATGTTTATACAGAAAAATGAAGTGAAATCTCCAAATGCCAGATGAGAAAGATGATCACTGGCTTCGATTTAGAAGCCAGTGAGTTGCAGAAGCCTTTCAGTTGGAGCCGCTCTGAGCCTACAGAGGACTCTTAAAAGGTCTGGTGAGTAACATTAAAAAATGCCTAGAGCTCCCCGCAGAAGCCAAAAGAATCCGAAAACCACTTGAGAAGAAGTGAATGGTGGGTGTTTACATTTGAAGTTTGCATATAAAGTTGTTTTATTGGAAACAAATAATGATTATTGAAGAAAAAAAAAGGTGCAAAAGGTAAAAATAAAATGAAAAATGGAATGTGTGAAGAAAAGTATTCAACACCTCTTATTGTAACTAATTTGAGTTTTCCTGAAATGAACCAGTTATTCATTCATTGTAGTAAACGCTGATGTTCAACTGGTCACAAAAGTATTTTTGAGGAACGAATCCTCTATAAATTGTTAGGGGAGTTCTTCCGGAATTCTCATAGTTGCATCGTGGCCAAGTAGTTCAATCAGCTGAACGGCGTTCGCATTCGCATCTCGCATCGGGTCTAAACAAAATCAAGTGGATATATAGCCAAGTTTACACTGCCACAGTCTTTAATCTGCGTCTACCGTTTGATCCATTGTTTGGTATCAATCAAATGCCGTGCCGCCCGCAAACTGGATGCTAGTTTATGTTTAGCCAAGACAATGCGTAATTAATTCGCGCGAGCTACGTTGTCGTTGTGGCGTCAGAGAATTGGGTGTTGGGATGAGGATAGACGACGGAAGGTGTTGGTTTTTGGCACCTCGCAAACTGTCAAGTGCATAGAGCAGGCGACAAAATCCAAAGGCCCAGAGAAGGCTATTTGCGGACATACCGGACCATGTTTGTGCCAAGAAGTCGAGAGGTGAAAAACTCCACCGTCTGCCATCACACTGTGTTGTTATAAACACCAAACGTAAAACTTGAATTTATAGGTAGTGAAATGGAGAGCTTTTTCCATTGCGACTCGTTGAAACTGCACAGCATATTGGAGAAAGAAAATTTCAGTTGCCGCTGACGAGCGAGCTCCAGCATATTGGTTCTTGAAGTTGACGTATGCAGGTTCAATGGTTCTGCAAATTGTATGTTCACCAATTAGATTTTTGATCAAAAAACCTATATGACTAGACTATAATAAGAGTGGAAGCGTTTTTCGTGTAGCTAGCTGTATCCTATAAATAAAAACAAATAAAAATAATCTCTACGTAATCGAAAGCGCGTCACAAGTTCAAAAGACATCACCTGCTCGTGTCGCGTGATATTAATAAAATCATATTAAATATAAATTATATGAATTGGAACGTGGCGCAAAAATTCGGAAGGTATAAATTAAAACGAGAAATCTGTGCGGTACTTTCGCGAAAAAGTTGAAAAGCTAAATGTTTATGTTGAAAGCTTTGATAGAAGGAGCCATTCCCGTTCGATATATTCATCAATTTATCAAATCATGCATGCAAACGGGATGATCCATTGGGCGCGTAGCTTCGGGGTGCTTTTTGTGGAAGTGGAGGATGAACAGAATGAAATTTTAGGACGACGCATCCGCATCTTGTGGTTCGCCATTATGATCACACGTTTCAAGCAGGATAAACGTTAAACTTCATAACTTTTTTATGCCAGCGCGACACGTCCTGCGTTGCTATTGTTTAAAAACAGGTCGATAAACCCAGTTGTTTTAGAAAGCACGGGATAACTTCTGTCTAGTCTCACAGCTCTAGAAGAAAACATCAAAAAAGTATTCTGAGCTTGCGAAAGCTACGCCTGCCCCAAGATGCAGTCAGTAGATATCTGGTACTTACTGTCTCTGAACAGGGGCTTATATCTCGATCTTGATGTAAACTGGACCAAAAGTGAAGTGGACCACCCCGAAATTTTGCTTTGGTTAAAATGAGGATGCCTCGAGCAAACATATCTCGATTTTGGGATTTTTTGTGGTGCTCGATAGATAATCCTTTGACTACAATGTACCATCTTAGATCACCTTATTGACGACCTTATATGTACTGTATACAGGGTGACAATGAAAAACGTTAAAAAAAGACCAGACTTCAGCAAGGTTCGGTTTTGAGAAAGCAAGTCGCATATGTCCCCCTCGAATATAAAATCGACCTGTCGCAGGTTTTCCTGAGAAAACATTTTTCAAGGGAGAAATCGGGGGTGGTAAGTTTTCACTTGAACAAATCAACACCCTGTGTGAAATAATGGCATGACACGAGCTCTTGTACTTTAAACCTTCATGAGTCTTTGGTTTACCTCCAAGACAGCTATTTCACCTCTTTTGAAAGCAAGTAGATGTTTGTTGTTGTTAGTCCACTTCATTTGCTAACAACAAATGTACCAAGAAAATCTTTTGTATCAATTCAATAGTCGACAGGTTAACCACCTAGAAAACGTGATGTGTAGGTACTTCATGTAAATTAGGCCAGAAACGAAGTGGGCCGTTCCAAAATTTTGCCTCGATTCAAATGAAGTTATCTCGAGAAAAAATTGGCTGATTTTGGAAATTTTTGTGATGCTCGATAGAGTAATCTTTTGACAAGGTACCATCTTAGATCAGCTGATTGTTGATTAGGTACTCCAGATATTTGAATTTCAATCGAGTTGAAATTTCGCGGTGGTCCACTACAGTTTTGGCCTAATTCAGATTGGCAAATGGGTGAGATAATTATCTGGCAAATGCATGATACTTGGCAAAGTATCAGTAGGTACTAGTAAATGTCTGGCAAATGTGGAAAATATTGGGTGAACATTCAGCAAATATGGAAAATCTGGTAACTGTGGTGTAGCTACATAAATTGGGAAGTGTCTAGCGAGATGTGATGAATGGAGCACATATTTAGTATACCCAATCAATAATAATTATGGTGAATATAATGGCGAATGGCAAAAGTGGTGTAAGTGAAAATAGGTACCTACACATTGTTTTCAATCGGTCAAAATATGGTCAATAGCCACGCTAAATTAGTGATGACGTGGAAGGTTATCTCAGATCAGGGCGTTGCCATGGCAATGCCTGACAACAGCAATGAGTGCCTGCCTCTCTCGCACCCTGTATCCCACTTCAACAGTCTACTTTCCCTGTTTGTTGTCATATTATATTGCCCTGACACAGGCTTACCTTCTACGTCACACTGATTGAGCATATTGTGTGGTATTGTAAAGTAGAGTAACGGATAGGTTGCCAATGTTGCGATCTTTTGATACTTGGGATGCACAAGCATGAGTCACTTGAGTGATTTTCCAAACATAATCAAGTCAGAACCTCTAGTCCGGTGGACTAGCGCCAAATATTGCCCAAACTATGCATTTTATGACTACGGAACAATTTTTTGCAGGCATGTTCAGGAACCCTCCCTCTATCATTTGAGAAGTGCTGCCAAGCAATTTTTCAATGTGGGGGGCCAAGGGGGCCCCTTTTTGACAACTTGAATTGTTTTTTTGTCGATAGAATCCGTGATAAAATTGCTATAAAAAAAACTTCAACGGATTATTGAAGAGCAACTCAAAATGTCACTTATGTGGGATGAGACTTATTACAGGGTGAACAGGTTCCGAGAAAGATGACTTTCCGTCAACATGCAATATGATGAAGAAAAAATTGCGCCAAAGACCTTTAGTTTCGTCATTGAAAAATGCCGATTGGCATATTTGTTGATCATACGCACCTGAACTGGTTGAGGACCTTACCCAACTGCGTCATTGGTGCCGGAGCTATATACAGGGTGGAAGAGAAAAATATGTTTGTTATTATTTGTTTCAAAAACCAAGATAGATAAAGTGATCTAAATGTAGGAATTGATGTTTCATTCAATGCGTGTGAAGACACATAAAACCGTTTTGGAATATCTTGAAGCGTTCCCGAAATATTTTGAAAAAACTGGAGAATATCATGAAAATTTTACTTTCTACTTTGATTTCGGATTTTCCATTATATAGAGGTATATACTGAAATTCAACAACAAATTTGGGTGGAAACTAAACAGCCACATCACTTACCGGCATCAATCATGTATGCGTCAATGCGTCATATACAGGGTGTAAGAAAAAATGGTTGTTTTCTTTGCTGTTACAGAAAAATCAAAACATAAAAAGTGAAAAATTCGGGAGGTAAGAAGTTTCCGGGGAAACAAACCAAGCCAAGACACCTGATAAGGTAAATTGCTGACGTGAATGTGTAATCCACGTGGTTTTTTGCTTGTTTTTTCATATACAGCAAAATAAACAACAATTTTTTCTTACACCCTGTATACAACGCATACATGATTGATGCCGGTGATGATGCTGTTTAGTTTTAACCATAATTTATTGTATATTTGTGTATATTGTGAAATCTGTTGCATAACATAAGGATATACATCTGTATAATGGAAAATATGAAATCAAAGTGAAGAAAAAAATTTTGATGACATTCTTCAGTTTTTGAAAAATATTTCAGGAACACTTCAAGATATTTCATAACGGTTTGTTGTGTCTTCACATGCATTGAATGAAACATCAATTCCTCAATTTTGTTCACTTTATCTATCTTGGTTTTTGAAATGAATGAAAACAAAAATATTTTCCCCTTCCACCCTGTATATAGCTCCGGCACTGTTGACGCTGTTGGGTGCCATTCTCAACCAGTTCAGGTGGATATGATCAACAAATGTGCCAATCGGCATTTCACAATGACGAAGCTGGAGGTCTTTGGCACAATATTTTCTTTATTATATTGCATGTTGACGGAAAGTCATTTTTTTCGGAACCTGTTCACCCTGTAATAGTTTTTACCACACCTAAGTGACCATTCGAGTTGCTTTTCAATAATCCGTTGGAATTTTCTATTTAGCGTTTTTATTACGGATTTTATCGACAAAAAACTATTCAAGTTGTCAAAGAAGGGCCCCCCTGACCCCCCACATTGAAAAATTGCTTGGCAGCACTTCTCAAATGATAGATGAAGGCTTTCTGAATATGCCTGCAAAAAATTGTTCCGTAGTCATAAAATGCATAGTTGTGAACCTAGTCCACCGGACTACTCACTACCTCAGTGAGTAGACTAATGGTGCGATTCTCAAAAAAATAACGTTCCACAAAAGCTCTGTTACGCTGTTATTACCTATAGGCCAGTCAAATTAGAACAAATTTTTCCGTTTGAGGGAAAAACTGTTGGAGTTCTGGAAATATGACAGTAGTGTCCGGTAAGTACTAATAAACATACTAAAAGTCCCCAACTCTACCTATTGAGCTCGAGCCGCTATCTTGGAAAAGTGGTCCTTCGATCCAGTTTTCTGCTTATATTGCGCTAATCATCAGAGACATTTGATTAAGTTTCATAAAAAATCAATGTTATAAAATTGTCTACAAAAATGGTTTCATACAGATTTTTTTCTCTTATTTGTTGATATTAATAACATTAACTTAACAAAAAAATCGAAGAAATAAGCCTTTTTTTTGCTTATTTCTAGAGATTTTGTCTTCAAAATTTGTGAAGATGTTGGAAGTCTACATCAAAGCTAAACGTGACAGTTGAGATAAAAAAAATGCGAACTTATGTTTTTAGTCTATTTTTTCAAATTAAGTCTAAAATTAAGCAAAAATTTGGTTTTCGAGTTTGACATTTCTAACAGGGCGGAGTCGGCGGAGTACAGGTTTCAACTAAATATCGATCGGTTTTGATATGATTCCATCAGTATTATGCCTTTACGAGCTTCTGGAATGCTCGATATGAATGAATCTAAAAGAATATGAGCTCAGTCCAAAAAAAGTTGTCGATCGGTTCTGAAGGAAACATTTCGAAACAAAAGACATCAGTAAAGGATATACAGGAGGTCCAAAGGTTATCCAACTCTATATGAGACCCATGTGCCTTATCCAAAATAGTACAAAAGAATCAATCAAAATGTTAGAATCCACCCTGTATAACAAAAAGTAACGATACAAAATGAAAATAGTAAAGCATACCTGATGCCAAAAATAAGGCATTTACATTGCTGAAAAAAAAACAAGATCAATTGATTTATTTGAAAGTTATTAGTCCTCAAACTTGACTTCATAAATTTTAGCTAGTCAAATGGGGAAAAGTAGGGAGAAGTAACTGTCGGAGTTTCAGAAATTTGACACGGATGTTAGCTAAGGTATACTTATAAACATACTAAAAGTCCCCGCCTCTACCTGTTGCGCTCGAGCCGCCATCTTGGAGGAATGGTTCATCGATCAAGTTCATTACCATTTTTCCAAGATGGCGGCTCGAACGCAACAGGTAGAGGCGGGGACTTTTAGTATGTTTATAAGTATACCTTAGCGAACATCCGTGTCAAATTTCTGAAACTCGGACAGTTATTTCTCTCTACTTTTCCCCATTTGACTAGCTAAAATTTGTGAAGTCAAGTTTGAGGACCAATGACTTTCAACAACAATTTGAACAATTTTTGTAGACAATTTTATAACCTTGATTTTTCATTAAACTTGATTAAATATCTCTGATGATTAGCGCAATATAAGCAGAAAACTGGATGGAAGAACCATTCTTCCCAGATGGCGGCTCGAGCCTAATAGGTAGAGTTGGGGACTTTTAGTATGTTTATCAGTACATCTTACCGGACATTACTGTCAAATCTCCAAAACTCTTTCCTTATTTGACTGGCCTGCTAGGCTACAGTCAATGGTCGACAGGATTCGACAGGATTTTTTACATAACAGAGTAGTATTTTTTACAGAATCGCACTATGAGTATAAGAATTGCAGGCGACTCTAAAAGTTTCACGGTATTTTCAGTGAATGAGCTCCAATATCTACACCTTTTCCAGTTGTAGTTCAGAAAATATCAGTTGTATTTCAAATATCGTCAATTGTAGTTCAGAAGACGTCAATTGCATTTCAGATTAGTAAAATGTAGTTCAGAAAGTATCAATTTTATTTCAGATTAGTCAAATGTATTTCAGAAACAGTCAATTGTATTTCAGATTAATAAATTGAATTTGAGAAAGCATCATTTGTATATCAGAAAGCGTGATTTGTATTTCAGAACATGTCATTTGTAGTTCAGAAAATAATTTATATGTATAATTTATCAATCAATGCAGCTCCAAGATAATTGTAGCATTTGTCGTTCTTCAGTGCTGTGGAAGCCGGTCGTGCGATTAACACCCCCGCAGGCATCTTTTACACAGAAGATGTGCCGAATACCTGCAGTTCATCATACAAGAAGATCAAGAGTTCGAAGCTGTGGCTGTGCAAAAGTGCCCTAATTTGCAGGAGTCCGAATAAAATTGATACTTTCTGAACTACATTTTACTAATCAGAGATGCAACTGATGTCTTCTGAACTACAATTGACGCCTTCTGAACTTCAATTGACGCTTTCTGAAATACAATTGACATAATCTGATGTACACTTCAAGTTTTCTGAACTACATTTGATAAATCTGAAATACAATTGACGCCTTCTGAACTACAAGTGACTAATCCGAAATACAATTGACGCTTTCTGAACTACACTTGATGAATTCTGAAATTCAATTGACGATATCTGAAATACAATTGATATTTTCTGAACTACAACTGGAAAAGGTGTAGTAACGGAGTGATTGAAAGCACCGAATTCACAGCCGGAGTCTAACGAACTTCGCACACAAAATGTAGGTCTGTAAAGTTGGTTCGACAATAAAAGTCGAGTGCCATAGAGGCGGAGAACGATGTCGGACAAGAAGGCACGCCAGTGAACAAGGCCAAGAGGCGCTGCATTGAACGCCTCAGATTAGCAAGTCCCCGCAATGTAGAAATCGCTCTCTCAAGAATCACTTCCTGCGCAAGGATAATCGATGCCCCTTTCATGTCCGAGGGAAAACGCAAAATCCCCAATGGTGTGTCTAAAATCGCCACCTAACAGAAGTCGACAAGTTAATATTTAACGATGACAAGTAACAACCTCTAGTGCGCCATCCAGTGCCACACGCAAATGGATTATCTGCTAGCCTGCTACCTGTCCGTTATTGATCTCAAGTAAATATTGTTGAAAATATACATATGACGTTATGACGAGACCGGAGCTAAGGGTCGACGTTCTATTTATAACAAGACCAGTTTTCACAAGCGCATGTTTTGTAATAAAGGCTCGATCGCGGAGAGAATCAATGGAAAACCCACCCCCCCCGTCCCACCATTCATGATGATAAATCGGCAGTACTGGTGGCGGTGCTGAAATACTATGGAGGAGTGTTTGCAAGCCTTTAGTTACAACCATTCGTTTTGCCAGAGCCAAGAAAACGACCGAGACAAATAGAGCCGGGGGAAGTTCTTTATTACGAAAATATCGTCTCCAAAGAGACAAACAGACGATTCCCCATTGTTGCTCAAGGAGGTAAAGTTCGCGTTATTCAACTTCTGCTGCGGCGGTTCCGAGACCAATAAATAAAAATGTTTCACAAAACTGGATGCACACCCACGGTCTAGCCGCTGGAAGTGAACCGTAAATTTACTCGTGAATTCATATTTCAGCAAGAACAGGATCATTGGACTTGCGAACCTCTATAGGCAATGGATTGAATAATAGAGTAAGAACGCCGAAAATTCAATTTATAAAGTCCCTATAATAATAGCACTATATCACTACACTAGGTATATTGTGGGCTCCTGATTCTTGATTGTCTGAATTTAATTGATTCAAGGTATTATATCTATCTAAAATCTACTCGATTATAGCTGAAGCCATCTAGCTCTCCATGATAGACGTCGCGTTGTCTCCAAAATGCGGGTAGCCCAGTATCTATCTCACAATTGAATTTTATGCTTCAAGGAAGCAGTTAGCTTTAAGGCTAAAGGGGCTGAAATTGAGTACCAAGTGTGCGACAGAGAGAAAATACATCAAAAGTAATAAAATGTTTTTGGGAAAACTATCGGTCCGATTTTAGATCTGAAAATAGGGTTATACTCAGATTTAAATTCTATTTGATGCACTAGTCAAAAAAAAAATCCAAAAAATTTTTTCAATTTTTTTTTTCAATTTCACGAATGTTGATTTTTTTGAAAATCGCAGGTAGTCATTTTGAAGTACTGAAAATATCAAACATTAATCCGTTTTTAGAATTTCTGTAGCACAAATGGTGCTCTCCGAAACACATTTAGAAAATCTCTCTTTGTTATTTGCCGCAAGATATTTGGGTTTGAAACATTGGAAAACATCTCGAAATCGCCACTTTCCAGGGCCCAAATTGTTTTTCTCTGAAAAACTCCATGCTTCTCAGCGAAAATAGTGGTTCTTCAACTTGAAACACCCAGAAAACTCATTCCAGTCGACGAATCATGAGTTTTTTTGAATTTTGATTTTTAGGCCCAGGAAAGTTGCGATTTCGAGATGTTTCCCAATGTTTCAATCCCAGATATCTCAAAAACGAAGCCTCTAATCAAAATTTTGCAAGAGTAACTTTTTTGTTTAAATTAAACGTAGAATTCGAAAATTGAAACAATTCCCAAAAATATTTGGACAGGTCAAAAATAGGTGGAAAAGGGGGAGGGCACCCCTATTATCTTCGCCCCTGAAAATGTTTGATGAAATGCGTTACTATAGTTCAATAGAGACTTGTTTCAGTGAACTTAAGTTCAAATTTGAATGAAATCGGTTGAACGATTCAAAAGCTATGCAAGAAAAACTGTTGGTAAAAAACAACTTTGAAGGCCTGTATCTCCGTTATTATGCGTTTGCAGGGGTATGTTGATGGAGAAAAGTCCACTTATTTTTCAATTTTCTATCTCCCCGTAAATTTTGTGACACTTATTCCGGGACACCCTGTATACATTTTGTGCATAAAACAAAAAGCAAAATAAAGCCTCCTCTGTACTTTTTCTTCCTTATAGTAATTTTTCACTTATCTCACTTATTCATTTCTGGAGTATATTCCATTAATATCGAGTGACGAAGCTATTAATAATTGAATTTAAAAAAATAACCGATTAGGTATTGTCTAGTTGTTGCTTGTTACACTGTTGGGATTTTCGACGGGACTGAAGATATAGTCCAGGCATTAACTCTGCAATTACGACAGAGGTCTTATTACTCGCGAACTATAAATATTGCACGGTGATACCTGACGGAAACCGCTTTCGCTTGCAGGCGGCGGCACGCGGTGAACTTCAAAGGAAATATTCAAAATTGATTTCGGTCGATACCATTCATGATATTTGAATTTTGAAAAAAGGTCGATATACAATATTCACCACAGAATAAAATGACTACCTTAGATTTTGGAAAAGTTTTTTGAAAATTTGAGAAAATCGAAGTTTTTTTTTTGAAAAATGCAAAAATTGAAATTTTTGACTACAGCATCAAATAGTAATATATTCTTAAAATAATTACGTTTGAATTTCCAAAATCGGTCTATTGAGTGAATTTTGAGAATGTTAATAGTTTCCGCGCCATCTCGCGTCTCAGAAACACATTATTTTATCGTCCCCTTTAGCCTTAAGGAAGCAGTTATGCAAGATGACGAATATCTTGGATTTCCAATCTAGAATTCACCCGTCCGTATCAGAATTCAAATCGTTATTCCAACGTAATTACGACAGAGCAATTCTTTTCAAAAATTCAGAGCAATATAATAGTGGGACAATTCAAATGGGCAATTTCGTTCTCACTATAAAACGGTGCGGAATTGTTTGTAAACTTCAATTACGTCCCCCACCAAATAAACAAACTTGTGTACTAACCGTAAAACTTTTAATTTTCCTGCTGTCTGAAATTTTCCTAGCATCATTAATTGTTGGAGAAATCCCAACAAAATGTTTCATTATCTATTATAGCACTGTTTGCTTTCTTAGTTCAAGCAGAATTACCTACCTAGTGTGCAAGTTGTTATATTGGAACGATTATATGGACTCGTTTAATCATAAGGACTTGACGATGAAAAATGCAAATCGCGCTGACTTTCGGGAATTTGTCGGCTTCCAGGAGGTCGTATCCTGGCAGGCAGTGGCGGGATTCGAGAGTTGAGATCAATACACTCCTGACCCAGTATCCAACTTTGAACGTGGCACAGTGGCGGGTCGCCCCGAATTTTCTCACGGCGCTTTTATCTCTCGACGTTCTTATCGTTTTCGGTGCAGGTAGCTAATTGGGAAATATTTGCAGTGATACAACAAAGTTGTATTGCTCGACAGGTAAACATTTCGGTGCGGTTTCGTCGAGTAAAATCTTGGCGGACATAAGCAATTTCCAAATGGAGCCTTCGATCTGCTACAAGTTTTCCAGCGAGGCCGTTTGAATGAATGCGTTTTATGTGAGGGCGAATTTTTTACGGTCGTTCCAGTTAAGCTTATGGACACAGATAAAGTTTGATCCAGATCGTGTGGTCGTCTGAGATATAAATCTCGAAATCTGGAAGAAATTGAGTAAGGGATCCCTGCAAGCGACAGACCGGGTATTACGGTATATAAACCAAAATGAGAAGACCTCTGTTCCCATTTACTATAGAAAATGCTACAAATGCTATAGAGTTGAAATTACAAAAAAAAAGTAACACCCAAATGGTGCTCAACTTATATTGCATATCATGCTTGTAACATAACATACTTTTACATACGCTGTATTCCGAATTGTTTTCAAGAGCAACGATTTGGATGTAAGCACAGTCGTAAAACCTTATAGCTACATACCTTTCACGGTAGGTACATACTGAATTTGACTGTAAGTTTGTCAATTTCGATAACGGCAACTTGCATGATAAAATTCTCAAGATATGGGAATATCGCAGTATATACATTGTTCAGAATTGAATTTTAATCCAATGCAAGATGAGTACAGAGCTTCAACGAGTTTAACGATAAAAATCGCACGTATGTCTCCCAAGGTGTTCTGAAATCTGAGAAGGAATGGTTGATTAGGTTTAACCTCGGGTTATTTAACTGGGGGTTTGAGTTTACTAATAAACCTTCAAGATCCAGGACGCCTTATCAATTTTTATTCTGGGTATAAATTTCAAATCACTGCACTCCCATTTTATTTCATTATCAAGTTTATGAATTCAGCCAGTGGCACCGCAAATTAAAATTTTAATTCGTCAATAAAATTGTATTTAGAGTTCTGGAGCTGAAAATTACGGTTGGATCCAAAGTACTTCAAAATGAGTACGCCAGTGCAACCAACCGCAACAGTTTTGAGGTTTTTGTAAGTATACCTACTCAGTTCAAAGTTGGAAACGTGTAAACCAAGTCTCTCAGGTCACTCGAATCACAGTTCAATTGAATGTACTTGAATAAGTGCTTTTAACCACGATAAAATACAAATTGTTTTTACCCGCCCTTCTTCTTGTTTTTTTTTTGTTCCTCGACACCCATGCTTGACACCTAAGAACATTTTTCATTTGACGTACCTAAGGCGGCCACCTTTATTCTGAACAATCATTACCTACCGTTTGCATTTTTTGAAAATTAATTGGTTTACTGACGGAAAAAATCATTTTTACGAAAAAAAATCAGTTAGTTCTAAATATTTCGAGAGCGCTTCAGAAAATTCGAAAATGGTTTGATGGATTTCATCAGCATAAACAGCAGACTGTATATCTGCCATTTACGCAACAAAATTTTCTATCACACGACGTTAAAGGGTGGTTGCGTGACTTTATTATTGGTTTTAATGAAATTCTATCAATTAATAAACTGAACAGTACCTAGCGATAATTCACAACAAAATACATGGAAATACTGAAAATTATAGGATTGTAGGCACACTATATGATCTCGTATCCAATGCACCAAGTTCCATCAGTTCATGGAACAGGCGTATAACCCTTTGAAAGTGGTTCCATCTCTTCGATCGTGCTCCATGCTCAGAATGATCTTTTGTTCAGTAGTCGGATTAGTCAAGCCGTCTCGCATCTTTTAGCCGGCGAGTGGCAAGTAGAACGCGTCAACGAGTCGCGTAAATGGGTATATGGCTATAAGTGAAGAGGAAGTCGGAAAAACGGATCGTTCGGTGGTTGCGGGGGGCGACAGCGGTCGTGTCGATAGACAGCTGGACGCTCGTCGCTGCTACAACAAACGGAGTAGTATTATTCTCGATTTCTTACCAGGACTTTGCCGGTGGTCGTACGTCCTGAGACGACTTCTTCCGCCCAGTTTTGGACCTTCTGCTTATCATGGCTGACGGCCTTCTGTTCCTTACTCCGGCAGCATATGAAGATAAACAGGCGACACAAGAGGACAGACAACAGATTCGCCAGGAAAGTGAAGATGCTGGATTGAAGAAAGACCCAGTGTTTTCGGTTCTTTAGGCAAAAGTCTTCCTCGGGAAAATAGTCGGAGGGCAACTCGAACTCTAACACTTCGCTCGCCATGGTACGTGGCAAAGTATCCGCCCCGACCGCTACTAGGACTAGGTAGGTATCAGTTAGGTCATCCGAGGTACCAGTTAGGTCATCCGAAGATGTCGCATCCGATTCCGAGGACCGGTGCTGGACTTTTAGAGTTAAACTGGTAACTTGCTCACTCTCCGCGAAGTTCGACAACAACAAAGTTCAGCATGCACTGAACCCACCGGCCACCGGTTCATACTTACTGGGTTCTTATGTTACTTCGTATCTGTGAAATGTTTAGATTGCTTTCAATTTTATCAGTATAACAAATTATTGAGACATTTTCATAATACAAGTTGCTCAAAACGGGCGAGCAAAAACTGAGATCTCGTGATAATCGTGAACATACCAGGCGCTGAGATATTCTGTCACCTGTGAGTTGTTATTGGGTAGTACATATAATTAAAAATAAGCATAAGCATTTGCTTAGATTTTTGAGAAGTTGCTAAGCAGACTTTCCATAGCAACGCCTATGAAACCCAAGCAAATGCTTATGCTTATTTTTATTAATACTACCCACTTGGTATCCAAATGAGGTCAGTTGTTGATATAATGGTGAATAGGATAGCGTATAACAAGCAATGAGGAATAAAATCCATTTCTTCATAGCATGATGTTTGAACACGGGCCGAAGGTGAATGTTGCACAATATGTAAGTGAATAAATGGATATTCCATGAAATATGTACAGTGAACACTATGCTTTCATCTAAGAAACTGCTTTTTTAGTGATCAAACCTGTATTGCTCGTCTTCCTCTTCAACATTTTAGTGAGAGAATATCAATAAAGTCGAGTAAGTAAATGTGACAGGTTTAGTAAGAGAATATCAAAAGCGTAAGAACAGAAACAAAAGTTTCTTAACCCCTACAATTTTTTTCGGATCGGCTATCAAGCGAAGAGGAAGAGGAGTTGATTAAGTTGAGCCCAAGACCAGAAGTAAAGTTTTTAGAGCGAGCGTCCATAACTTTTCTCATAATGTTTCTTCTGTCCAGAAAATTAGCAGATTTAGGGCCAGTGATCCCTTCACCTGCTTTTGAAAAACCGCACCAGAGTTGCCCGATACAACCCGGCACACGTTTTTATAGTCTTGCCGAACAAATTTGAATCAAGCGAAACAAAAGCTAACAGCAATGTTATTAGCTTCAAAACTCCTTGCAAAATAGTCTTGAAACAAATACTACTCGACTATAAATAATTTGAGGACTTCCGAAAAATGCATGGCTTTGGATTCATAAACAGTCAGAGAAAAGTTGCGTGTCAATTGGATGAATTTAGATTTTTGCTCGCACGAGTCGCACGTTAGGTACCTACTCGCGAACGTCCGGAAGAAAGGAACAGTCGAATTTAAAATTATTATTAGAATAACTGCCTCCTGTTTATTTACAATAATAGTGGATGGATCAAGAAGCTATCGCTATTTTACGGGTCGCGAAGACTTTCCTCGAGTGAAGATCAACAGATAAGAATTTTGTTCGCTAAAAAAAATAATTCTGATAATTTATTTTCAAAATATATCTGCCTACGCACTAATTTATTCGCCCACTAGTTGGGCAGATTCATGAAAAAATGTGAACACGCCGGACAAAACCACTTTTTTTTCTACAAACAACACAACCCCTAAACAACGAATTTTGAGCAGGATCCCCTTCACCTCACCACCCACATGGCGTCCATTTTGAAAAATGTAGGTCAAATACTGTTTTAGTAACAATTTTTTTTCTCGGTATCCGTTGCAAAATTATAACAGTCCTTCACATTGCAGCATATCTGGATTTTTAGGAAAAAAAAACAGTACAGAATAAAATATTGGTCCGTCAGTCATTGTGGGTCAGTCGGTCTCTTGAATTTTTATTTCTCGGTTATTTTCTAAACCGTCATGGCGGCTTTACAGAAGTTTGTATGTCACCGGCGACAGTTCCCCACTCCTTCTGGGAAGTTCTGTAAAGCCGGCGCCATTAGACTCAGGTCAACAATAAAGCTTTCGTCCTGATAGTATGTCGAATAAAAATGTAACTGTCAAAAGTCGTCATTTCAAATCCCTTGAAAAACTATACGCAAACGTTAAAAGGCGGATTCTCATATGGGAATATCCGGGAAAAAATCTGTCAGTTCTGGATAAAAATCTGGGAAAAATTGGCGGCAGTTAAGTGTGTATCCATGTTACCAAAATCAAGTGGCCGCCATTCAACTACGACGCCATTTTTAAAGTGCCACGAAGAAAACATTTTGGTTTCTTCAGATGCTATATACACACATCAAAAGAATCTAGGGAACAAGCAAATTCAGACAATTTCTAAAATCATCATAACTTTTGATTGCCGTCAGCGATTTCATATCGGTTTTCAGTGTTCGATAGCCCAATCCTTCGTTATTATGCTTTAATCACGTCGAACACGAACAATGTTTCATAAAGTTTCTACAAGGTGATCAATGGGACAGTGTAAAATTGCCGAAAGTTCAGTACGAGCGCGATTTCCCAAAAGTAATTTTCATGCATTCCAATAGCACAGTTATGAAAATTGGTGCTTCAGCTCCAGTAACGTTTTCGAACTTTGGAAATCGACGGTAAATTGCCAAAGATATTGATCATTTTGTGCCGTCATGTTCAACTTAAAAGAAAGTGATCCAGTTCCATTGAAACTTGGATCACACTCATGTCTGGTTTAAATAATTGGAATTTCAAGGTCAAATGACTTTTTAAATGTCTTTTTTGGTCACTTTCAAGCCGCCACATTCAACTTTTATGTAAATGATTCGATTTTAGTGTGATTCAAGTTTCATTCAAATCGAATCATTCATGTCAAAGTTCAATATAGCGGCTCGAAAGTAATCGAAAGTGGAATTTGACCTTGAAATTTTAATTACTTGAACCAGACATGAGTGTGTTCCAAGTTTCGATGAAATCGGATCACTTTCTTCTTTCTTGGAAGTTCAACATGGTGGCACAAAATGATCAATATCTTTGGCGATTCACCTTCGATTTCCAAAATTCAAGAACGTTACTGAAGCTGGAACACCGATCTTCATAACTGTCTGCTATTGGAATGCATGAATTCTCTTTTTTAGGAAATCGCGCTCGTACTAAACTTTTGGCAATTTTACACTGTTCTATTGATCACCCTGTAGCAACCTTAAAAAACTTTGTTCGTATTTGACGTCATCAAGGCAAGAAAATGGAAGATTGGGCTATCGAACACTAAAAACCGATATGAAATCGCTGACTGAAATCAAAAGTTATGATGATTTTAGAAATCGTCTGATTTGTCCCTAGATTTTTTTGATGCGTGTAGAAATAGTAACAAAAAAAATTACACGCACATCTACTTCACGAGAAAATCTAGGACACTTTTCTTCCGACTTTTGCCATTTTCCGTGAATATCGTTCTTTTTTCCCTTGTTGTATCACTCATAACGACTTTTTCTCCCATTGGATGAGTTTTGAGAAAACTTCTCCCATTACAGATACTGCTAGTAACAAAATTATTCCATTCGCTTGAAAAACAATCAGGAAAGCTGGAGGATTAACATTCACTGATTTTCAGCTTTTTTTTCAAATTTCGAGCAAGTTAGGTGCAAACACCTGTCACCGAAAACAGATGGCCGCCATTTTGAAAGTGGTACCAAAACATTTCGGTATTTCCATATAGGTACAGGTGTCCCGAAATTAATGCAACAAGATTCACAGGAACATAGAAAATTGAAAAATAATGAGACATTCTCAAAAACATACCCTCTCAAAAGTATAATAACTGAGATACAGGCCTTTCAAGTTTTTTTTTATAAACAGTTTTTTTGCATTACTTTTGAACCGTCAAACAGATTTTATTCAAATTCGAACCAAAGTTTACTGAAACAGGTCTCTATTAAACAATAATAACACATTTCTTTAAGGGCGAAGATATGTATAGGAGGTAGGGTACCCTTCCCCCGTTTCCCCTATTTTTTATACCCTGAATATTTTTGGAAATAGGTTCAATTTTTCAATTCTACGTTCAATTTTGATAAAACAGTAAGTTACTCTTGCAAAATTTTGATAAGACGCTTCATCTTCGATATATGTATTTCTGTACCTCAGAGCCAAAGTATGGCAAGTCCAAAAACCTGAATTTGAAGGAGAGCCGTTTAAAGATTTGAAACGCGGCATTTTTGTCTTTGCATTGTTGTTTGGAGCTCAATTTCTTTGAAACCCACAGAATATTATCATGTTTTTTGATACTCATCATCAATCATGGTATCCAGAATTAATATTGAGCAGTTTTTTTGCTGAGTGACTTGCCATGATCTGCCTTTGGAGATTTTTTTTTTGTTTTGGACTTGCCACAATTCTAAGTCCATAGGAAATATTGTAAGTGGACTTGCCCTTTATTTGATATCGTAAGAAAAGGAGTACATAAACGAAAAATAGTTTTTAATCAACTGATTATATGAAATTTTTTGAAGTACTGTATGAAACAAAAATAAATTCCAAATACTTACAGTATGAAACAAAGAAATAAAATATTGATCCTCTTGGGTATTCTCATGTGCAAGGTTTTTGTAGGAATCGTGGGACCTCGAAAACACCCACTGCAATAATTTCTGCAAGTGGTCGAACTTGGTGGTGGTGGAAATTTGTTTTGGTTCTTCACGTACTGGCGGAATACTAAACTGCTGGACAACGAAGTTGTCGGTGTCAGAAAAATGGTCCGACTTTGGAGGTCAATATCTCTTGATTGCCGATTGTGATTTCTCATTTTGTTTGTTGCGTTAACTAGCCTAATCTTTTCGTAACCCATCCTATAATAGTGGATGTTAAGAAACTTCATGTAAATTTTCCACAGGGTGATACGTAAAATGGTGCAAAATTGCAACGACTTCATCGTACCCCCATTTTTCAAAAATATATTTTTTTAGTTTTCTAATACAAAAATTATGAAGTGTGGTGTCTTATCTCGAAACGGTTTTGGAATTTCTCGGATTGGGAGTCTAACATTGAAGATATAATTTTGTATGTTGAATGTTGCAGATTTACAAAATTCAGGCATAGCACGAGCACCAAAAGTATAACGTCCAGGGGGGTTTACTTCATTTGGACACTGAGGTTTCACATCGTTACCATGTTCAGGGGCTTAAATTTGCGAATAGAACATGTTCCATATCTAAAATTCTGATGAAATTCTGACCAAATCCAACGTACAAAAAACAGGCAGGGACAACTACTTGGAAAAGTGCCCCCTGCTTGGCTCCACACCAAATATTCGGGTTGTGTTGAGAGTGGAATTGTCCTGGATTATTGTACCAACAATCTTGCTTAGTGTCAACATCCATTCATCAAAAATGACTTAATATCGCGTGCCAACAAGGCAAATCTGTACTCACCATTTCCATTAGTTGTTTCTGGAAAAACTTGAAAAACCCGAGAATCAATGCTTCGGGTGTCAGTATTTGCAGAACTGACTAAATTGAGTATTCTTCTGGTTCTGTCTGACATTGTTTAGTCAGTCAAGTCACAATTATTATCACTTTACATACCACACTGTTATCAACAATCAGTGAACACCAACGACTGCAAGCGCATGCACAATAGCTTTAACTTACGGTGGAGTGTGGACTTGCCATATAGATCGGTATAGTGATCAATAGAGGCAGACTATGCTATCGGGACTTGACTTTGTCTCACTTCTTTACGATCAAGGACTTGATCGAGTTCATGATCAACTACTTTTTTTGAGAATGAAGTCTATGAATTTAAACTAATGGCAATTGATTCTAGACATATACTCACTGAACGGGGTACATAATTAACTCATTTTGCGAAATTTTGGACTTGCCATATAGCCCAGGCGCCAGGGAAAACAATAAGGAAATAATTGTTTCCTGGCTGGAAACTAGCTTAAAACGATCTGTGTAGCTTAGGTTTTGACATACTAGTTTCCCCCCTTTCGGAAATGTCGGCGTCATGTCGCCATCATCAACAAGAAGTGCACCAGCGTGATTTTTGCCAAATATCTTAATTTTGGGTCATCTGACAGCAAAAGATGTAAGAAGTCATTTTGAAGCCTATGAAATTCCCTACAGTTTGGTTTTTCAGCCAATTCTCTGCGACCTATGGTCTTTGAGATAGAGCTTCTGGAAGCGAGAGTCATTGTCGTGAAAGCTCCATGGCCACTTGACTCCAAAAACTAAAATGTCGATGTGACAAAAAAAATTTCAAAATGAGATTACTCGAGAATTCTTCATGTTATAGTTGCGGTGATGGTCTTAAACTCTTCCACTTGAACCGTAGATTACGAATATTGAAAAGTCAAAAACGTCACATTGTACATATACAGGGTGTACTACGGGAATCAAATCAGAACAGAAAAATTTGACATATTTCTTCGATATAGCCTATGCGAAACTCTAAGCACTTATCACAAGTCCAATATCAATATGCATTGCTCTGTAAGCTTCACTTGATACTCTTAAGAAGTAGTCAGCTCACAGCCTTCCTGTAAAATGTTTTGAAGGCCCTCTGAAATCATCAAAATTTACAGTAGCAAGAAATGTATGTAACAGTATATTATATACCAAGGAACCAAAGTGAATTTTTGATCCTTTGGGTGAAGTTTGTTGCTCGAGGGCCCTTGGGTCCCAAATCCCCAAATCAAAAATTCACTTTGGTCCCTTGGTATATAATATACTGTTATATACATTCCTTGGCACTGAATTTTTAATATTTTGATGATTTCAGAGGGCCTTCAAAACATTTTACAGTGAAGCTGTGAGCTGACCACTTCTTTAGTGTATCAAGTGAAGCCTATAGAGCAAATCCATATTGATATTGGACTCGTGTTAGGTGCTTAGAGTGTCGCATATAGGCTAAATCGAAGAAATATGTAAAATTTCTCTGATCTGATTTGATTCCCTCAGTACACCCTGTATAGGTATGTACAATGTGACGTTTTTGACTTTTCTATATTCGTAATCAACGGTTCAAGAGAAAGAGTTTGAGACCATCACCGCAACTATAGCATGAAGGATTCTCGAGAAATCTCATTTTGAAATTTTTTTGTCACATCGACATTTTAGTTTTTTGAGTCAAGTGGCCATGGAGCTTTTACGACAATGCCTCTCGCGTCCAGAAGCTCTATCTCAAAAACCATAGGTCGCAGAAAGGTGATTTAAAAACTATTTCATAGGGAATTTCATTGGTTTCAAAATGACTCCTTACATCTTTTGCTGTCAGATGGCCTAAAATCAAGATATTCGGCAAAAACCACGCTGGTGCACTTCTTGTTGATGATGGCGACATGACACCGACATTTCCGGAAGGGGGGAAATTAGTATGTCAAAACCTAAGCCACACAGATCGTTTTAAGCTAGTTTCCAGCCAGGAAACAATTATTTCCTTATTAAGCTGATTTTTGCTCCCTGGCGCCTGGGCTAATACTTTGGCTCTGAGGTACAGATTTGGGTTTGAAACTTTGGAAAACATCTTGAAATTGTCACTTTTCAGGGCCCAATTTTTTTTCTGAAAAACTATTTTTTTTAGCAAAAATGGTAGTTCATCAACTTAAAACACCTAGAAAAATTATTTCAGTTGAGGAATCATGAGTTTTCTTGAATTTCAATTTCTAAGGCCTTTGAAAATGGTGGTTTCAAGATGTTTTCCGAAGTTTCAAACCCAAATATCTCGAAACCTCCAATCAAAATTTTGCAAATTTACGGGGATGAAAAATAGGGGAGAAAGGGGGAGGGTACCGCCTATTATCTTTGTCCCTGAAAATGTTTGAGGAAATGCGTTATTATCGTTCAATAAAGACCTGTTTTAGTAAAGTTTCGTCCGGATTTGAAAAAAATCGGTGGAACGGTTCAAAAGTTATGCAAATAAACTGTTTTGGAAAAACAACTCTGAAGGCCTGTATCTCCGTTATTATACTTTTAAGAGCGTATGTTTTTGAGAAAGTCCCGAGGAGCCCAAGGGGCCAAGGGGTCAATTTTTTTAACCTACGCCTACGGTTTGAAAAGACGCAGTTATCTCAAAGCGTGCAAGACGTTCGCCTCAAGCGTACCTACTAGGGTGGAATGTGGTCTGAAATAGCACTAGAAACGTTCTCTGGTTACCTCGATTGAGGATAAAATATCACTTCCGTTTCGGCCGGACTCGACTCGCGAGCTGAAGGATTAACTTGCGTGCTGGTCTCATCAGGCCATCAGAGGCCAAATTGGTGCCTATAATTTATGGAAAATGTTTAAAATTAGTTTGGGCGCCCGTCGGCAGGAAAAGTCATTTATTTTCTTTTGTGCGAAATTAACTTAATTGCCACGTTTGCTTGGCACGATTATGAGAGCTTGAACAAAACTGAAAAATGTGAATAATAAGACGTGTCAAGCTCCAATAACAAGTGTCATTGTGACATGCAATCCGCAAAAAAGCAAAAGCAAAGAGCTCACCTTCGACCCTCGTGCTATATTTTTGTTATCAATTATTGCAATTATGAGAAATGACGGCATCTTTCTATCCATCTACAAGACATCAACCATCATTGAAGACCTTTCGATGTTGGGTTCCTGGAATCTAGGGATCCACCGAGGTCAAGATTTTTCGCGTAGTTGCTATGCACCAGCCAATAGGATGGCTAGTTACTCAGTTCCTATGAGAATGATAAAGTTATCACGTTGATAAAAGTTTGGTGGAACGTGGAACCCGAGCCCGAGGTGTGAGTATCTATATCTCGTTCATGATTGGAATTCAGTAATGTCCGAGGTAATGTCACTTTTTTGCGATCTTGAGCTGAAGTATGTAACTGAGTCAGTAACAGTATGCCCCCAACCTCCAACACATCTTTTATTGGACTTTTTAGATGAACAGTCCAACAACAGCACTCGATATTTATTTGGGTTAGGTTTTCTTGATGCAATCTTTTGTTTCGAACGTTTGATTTGAGTCAATCCTGTTTCTCGAGCTATCTTTCCCAAATAATTAGCTGCAATAGGCCTTCCATAGGTTTTGGGGAAAAATGAATTTAATTGGAATTCAATTCAACAATTGGTTCAGAAAGTATGGGAAAACTCATTTGAAATTATTACAACCCTTTCAACACTTGATTGAACACCCAATTCAACCTCCATAATTCCAAAAATTGAATAACACGAAAACCTGTCATCACTTTAATGAAAGTTATCGAGCTTTTCATCCGCATCGATAGACGCTACGATCCAAAACTCCACACACCCACACACACGTGTTTCGCCCTTGATCAGGGGCTTACCTATGTAGACGTTCAGACCAGAACCTCCGCCGACCAGTGGCGCCGAATAGACCTTATTTTGTGGCGCTCGCCATACCTCAAAATGAGGGGGGGGGTCTGGAGGAGAGAAAAGGGGAAAAGGAAGAAGAAAAGAAAAAAGAGAAGAAGGGAAAAGAAGAGGAAGAGATATTCACCCAGCAAATCATTGGATATTAAGATTATTATTAGGCACTATGAATCTAGATGACAGTTATTTACGATGTACCTAGGTATAGGTACCGTATGAGCAAAACCATTTTACTCGCCATTTTACTTCAAGAGTGCTATGACTTATTTTTTGCTTTCTCCAATCCACGTTTCCCGAAAAGCTTCTGCGCATACCTGTGAAAGTAGGACGTTGCCATATCTATATCACGACAACAAGTTGACAACACTGTAATACGGTGTGCTCGTGTAATGTCACGCAAATTTCAGCTGACAGCGCTTGACGTCGATTTGACGTTTCGACAGATCTAACCAAATAACGCTCTTGTTTCGTCGATCGCCTTGCAGCTCGTTGTGTTTCGTATCGCACCTGAATCTTTTTTGCCTCTTTCTGCCATACGGCGCGTAACATTTCATTCTGAACAATATTAAATGTTGAATGGTTAGGAGGTTATGTTTGTTGTTTGTTTACATTTCGATTATTGATTGACAGTTGCCATTGACAGTGACACTTCGTGCGTCAAAATTGAAATTACCGCGCTCTGCAGGTATGCGCTCTCATGTATGCGCTGAAGTGATGTACGTGATGGTAAACGTGGATTGTTGGTATACTCTATACACTGATAGAGAGGACCACCAGATTCCTCCGCTTGAAAAATAGTCCCGAGCGTTACCCGCGAAATTTTAAATTCCAGTTAGAAAGAGGTGCTTATTTCCACTAATCACAGTTAAGTGCTATGGTAATTTTAAATGACACCAGTTTGATACCAATTTTAATGAATGAGGAAATAATTTTTTTGAATGAAGCTGATTTTATCACACAACACTCACAACAGCCGAGCCGACTAAAAATAACAAACATTATAGAGAAATGGAGGTTAGAAATCGTACGTAACTGTCAAACTCAGTGCGTGCTTTCCACCTAGCCCCAAGTTCGGTACACCTGCCATTTACGCATGTGCGGGTGCCAAACGGTGCTTTCCATCTACGTGTTTCTACTCGGTTCTGTGCCGTTCATTGGATCATCTAAAATTATGTGCCGTCTGGGGCCCTATTTCTAGGAAGGATGTGATCCGTTCACATGCGAAGTTGCCAGGCAACCAGGGCTGTGATTGGCTGCGCCGCGATCGCCCGGTGATCGCTCCCTTCTAGAAATAAGGCCCCTGGTGGTATTTGTACCGTCTAGGTGGAAAGCACCCGCTGAATGTAATGCCATTGGCTTGGCGTAGGAATAATTTGCCCGGGTAAGACTACCATCCGAACAAAACTAATATTAGTTCCAAACGCGCCTATGTTGTTACAGTCTTTGGTGCTTCTGTTTGCTATAGGTAACATCACTGAAATTCAAAAAAGTCCATTCTGTCGGTGAACAGACTATAGTAGTATGTCCTGCAATTTACCTCAAAGTGACATCTGCATGTTGTTTGGCAATCTCCAGTGCATGTCGGTAGGGAATACGACCACCTCAACGACCACTCTCCGTTTTCCAATTTTGTGCCATTTCGAAAATAACTTTTGATAAAGAAAAACTTCTTATTCAATTTTTAACATTATCAGGGACCGACACTGGCATTCAACAGTTTATTCAGTCATTATGGTCTCGATTACGGCCAACCTTTGATATACATATAAAATAATAATTTCATAGCCCTCTAGACTAGAGGCAAAAAGGTTTTCATCATACGGTATTTGAACAGTCAACTTAATGGAGTAGGAAAACCTCACGATCTTACGATCTCACAAAAAACTTCCGATTTTTGTGTAAAAGATAATGAAATCTATCGACAATTTGGTCAGCGGCGGCTTTCCTTTTTTTGCTTATTATTGTTGATATTGCTATTATTAATCTGAAAAATTTCGTCTGCGGCGCCAACTGCACGAGGGGCTCTTAGGCCCCCAGGCCCGACCGTAGCGTAGCAATAGGGGGGGGGGGTCTAAAATTTTCTTCGCCATAGTAACTTTTTAGGAGTTCGGCGCCACTGCCGCCGACGATGCACTCAAGAACAATTTTTCTGTTATCACTTGTTTTGTTGTTGTTTGAACTCATCAATACTTACGACATGTAAAAAATTGCTTTTCCGGCAGTAGGGGGTGCTGGTATTCCTAGTACTCGTAAATAGTTGCAGCGGTACGCTAGCAAAATGACCCTGATTCTGCATTTTGTGATACTGCAATGAAATTTGGCATATGCCAACTACGTAAAATTTCAAGTGATTTGACCCGCAGCACTCAAAAATTTGTCCATTAGGGGGCGACTGGGGGCCCCTCCAAATTTCAAGATGTCAGTGTTTTTACCATGCACCATTCAGTACCGCCCTATCTACCGTACAGGACCTAAACAACTTTGTTCTTGACCATCATAACATTTTTCGTCATGTCAATTCCATTCTTCTTACAGAAAAAAATTATTTCTTTGTCTGGTCAACAAGTCGAGAAATATATATTTTTTTGGACCACAAATAGATTGTTCAGTCGTTTTTGTGTGTTCATCGATAAATCCGCATCCCCTTGATTCATTTATGAAAACAAAAGTTTTGCTGTTCTATTCTTTGACGAAGGGGTGACCTCAACTTATCATTATTTTCAACATTACCTATTTCAATGTTTTATCCCAAAAAATATGATTATTATTGTACTAATATATAGCTTGAAGTTTTCTTCAACGGTTTGGATGATGAAACGGCCTCAGATTCCACCTGGAAGCCGTGCATATTAATTTTTCTGCAAGGCCGTCAAATTTGGCATTTTTGATTTTCTACCGGGAGCGGCCAAAATGTCAGTACACACCACTCCGCCCAAGAGCACCGGTTGCGGTACTTTCGCACCAACTCTCATTTCAGTATCACAAAATGCAAAATTGTTGGGCGTAAATATCGTTTTCCGCTAGAGCAAACCGGTGCTCTTGGGCGGAGTGGTGTGTATTGACATTTTGGCCGCTCCCGCTAGAAAATCAAAAATGCCAAATTTGACGGCCTTGCAGAAAAATTATTATGTACGGCTTCCAGGTGGAATCTGAGGCAGTTTCATCATCCACATCGTTGAAGAGAACTTCAAGCTGTATATTAGTATAACAATAATCATACTTACCGAGGTAAAACATTGAAAAAGGTAATGTTGAAAATAATGGTAAGTTGAAGTCACTCCTTTGTTGAAAAATAGCACTGCAAAAGTTTTCTTTTCATTAATAAATCAAGGGGATGCGGATTCTACGATGATCGCACAAAAACTACTCAACAATCTATTGGTGGTCCAAAAAAAAATTATTTTTCAATTTGTTGACCATCAGGCAAAGAAATTATTTTTTTTTATAAGAAGAATGGAATTGACATGACGAAAAATGTTATGATAGTCAAGAACAAAGTTGTTTAGGTTCTGTACGGTAGATGGGGCGGTAATGAATGGCGCATGGGAAAAATTCAGGCATCTTGAAATTTTGAGGGGCCCCCAGTCGCCCCCTAATGGACAAATTTTTGAGTGCTGCGGGTCAAATCACTTGAAATTTTATGTAGTTTCCATATGCCAAATTTCATTGCAGTATCACAAAATGCAGAATCAAAAAGCGTACCGCTGCAACTAAAATACTGTATCAAGCAATTTTTATAACACAATGTTTTCAACATCTTGACAATTCGGAATTTCAACTTAAAAAAATGGATTTTCGAATTGAATCCCATTACGAGTTCTGTTATATATATAACAGATATAACTTTTCGAACTATACAAGATTTTTCCAAACTATAAAATTCTAATATATTACAAAAAATACTGTATGGTATTTAACAAAATCATAAGAGAAGCAAAGAAACTTCATTTACAGAATATTGTTAAAGATTCTACAAATAAAATCAAAACAACTTGGTCATTAATTTCCAAGGGATGTAATAAATTTAAAAAAAATGAAAATATATACCTTAAGGAAAACAATCAACGATTAGAAAAACAAGATGTTGCAAACACTTTCAACAAATATTTCTACGAAGTTCCTCAAAAATTAGTTTCTAAATTAACTCCCATCGACAAAGAAATACAAAATACACTACAAACAAATAACAAATCATCGATATTCTTGAAACCATTTATGGAAGAAGATATCATTGAAATTATTAATAAACTAAGTAATTCCATGTCTATGGGGGTAGATGAAATACCAACAAAAGCATATAAATTAGGGAAGGAATTTATCTCGGAACATTTAACATATATGATAAATCACTATTTTGACAAAGGGGAATTTCCATCAGAATTAAAAATTTCCAAAATTATACCGATTCATAAATCAGGCGAGAAATGTTCATCACAAAATTACAGACCAGTTAGTTTATTAAATGTTATCTCAAAAATTTTTGAAAACTGTATTAATAAAATTATTGTGGAGTTTTTTGAATTTAATGATCTCTTTAATGATGAAATTCACGGTTTTAGACAGGGAAGAGGATGTTCTACGGCATTAGAAGAGATACTTAAGACGATTAATAATGCAATGAACAAAAATCTATTAGTGGCATGTATCAACTTTGATCTATCAAAAGCATACGATTTAGTAGATCACAAAATTCTTTTAGATAAATTATATAGTTATGGGATTAGGGGTAATATTTATAAACTGATAAGTTCATACTTAAGTGACCGACAACAAATAACCGAGGTCAAATGGGTAGAGAATGGGCATCAGAAATTATACGTATCAGATCTAAGTAAAATTATTAATACAGGTTTGCCACAAGGTGCAATAGTGTCACCAAATTTTTTTAACATTTTCATGAATGACCTACCTAACCACGTCAAAATTAAAGATTGTAAATCGATCATATATGCAGATGATACAAATTTATGTGTTTGCGGAACAAACGTTGAAGAACTCACTTTAAAAATTAGAACAGCGATGACACAAACAATCAACTGGTTTAGGAAAAATAAAATGATAATAAACACGAACAAAACTAAAATTATTGGATTCGGGGTAGCTTTTCCCATTAAAAACGTTTCCTATACAAACACAAATTTTGAAATAACAGAGAATTGTAAATTTTTAGGAATATTTCTGGACCGAAAACTTTCGTGGATAAACCATATAGAAAATTTAAAATCTAGATTAGGTTCGGCAATTTTTGTGCTAAAAAAATTAAGATTCACTTTAAATTTAAAAACTTTATTGATGGTTTATCATGCGTATTTTGGATCAATAATTCAATATGGAATACAATTTTGGGGAAACAGTTGTCATATCAAAATTATTTTAAAACTCCAAAAAAAGGCAATTCGAGCAATGTTAGGCTTAGTTCAAAGAGAATCTTGTAGGGAACATTTCAAAGATTTAAACATCATGACGGTAATCTCTTTATATATATTAAATTGCTTGAGTTACATGCACAAACATACAGGGGAATTTAAAGTAGGAACTTCTGTCCATAATCATCAAACTAGAAAAAATAACGAAATTAGGGGGGAAATCCCAAAGAATGACATTTTTCTAAGATCTTTTGTACATCAATCAATAGTATTATATAACAAAATTCCAATCGATATCAGAAATCTCAACTCAAAATTTTTCAATCAAAATTTAAAAACAATGTTAAAATCAAAAGTATATTATTCAATGGAGGAATATATTAATGACACTTCAAAGTGGGAATAAGTAAATTTTTATACAATTACATTTTCTTTTATCTTTTTATGACATTTTATTAATGTATAATTGTTATTGTTTTCTATTATTTTTGTATGTTACCTATATACCTAATTGTTATGTATTCGACACCAGTAATGGTATATGAATAAACATTATCTATCTATAGCTGGGAATATTCAGAGATGGGTCGCGAGGCTGGTGCCAGTTTCGCCCTAATTAGATTCTAGGTGGAAACAGTGCTTCCTAGTTTTCAGCTTGGCCTGGCACCAAATCAATACTGCTGTCCATCCAATATACATGGTGTAATTACTGACCAAGGCTGAAAAATTCATTTCAGAACTTCGATCGGGAATCGTCTTTGAACATTTCCAAATTACTTTCAATTCGACGCTTCGTGCCAGAATATTTGCATTCCTGATTGCCTGCATACGCAAATCAAGGTAGGGGATGAACTCGGTCTCGATTTCAAATTTCTGTCTTTTATTTACGAGCTACTACTAACTGTTAATGTCAAGGTGATACCTGGATAATAGGAAATGTATCAAAAAGTGGAAGATAGAGCAAGAGCTGAAAAGATTGTAATTTGATACTTGGTTTTGATTGATTATTGTATTTTGGAGTACTCATCGAAATAATTGAATGGAAAAACTCTTGAACATTTCAACGATTTCATTTATGCCTTTGCATCAACGGTATACCGGCCAAGTGTAAATTAATATTCGAATTATATCATCAGTTATTGGTCATCTTATTCATGATTACAAATCAGAATAAACTGTATAAGTATGTTTGATGCTTATCAACTTTATAAAAATCGTAATAGTCTCGGTCTAATATCGCCACTTGATGTGACAAGCAGGGGCGGCGACTTATAGGGTGCATCGGGGCACATGCACCCATGCAAAGTGATTATACGGGTGCATTGCACCCATGCATGCAGGCTTAAGAAATAATTGAAATATAGGTTCTTCAAGCCTGGATTTTCAATCACTCTGAAAATCACATTCTAGGTAATAGGTTAACTACTGCATGAGCATCTGGGTACTTGCTATTATTATTTGATTTAGTATTTTATTTTATTCTGTTTCATCAATGAAACCTATAGTAAGTCATTACTCATTACCTTGTCTTTGTTCAATTTCTAATGGTTTTATACCCAAAGAATTGTTGACCACGCCCACTTTTCTCTAAAAATTTTCGCCTGCGGCGCTGTTGCTTGCTATGCTCATTGCTTTCTCTGTATGTTTTATTTTTTGCACCCATGCAAAATTACAAAACCCGCCGCCCCTGGTGACAAGGGACTTGTACTTATATCTAAACTGGACTGTTGATAGCCAGTTTATGAAGGCCTGTTGAGGCTGATATGAACTGTGAACCAGCAAGAATTCTCGAAAGCCTATGTATGGAAACTTAGAGCTATATATCCCGTTCACTTTTTATTTTCAGCAGAATGATTTTTCGGAACAAAAATAAAGTGACAAGCTGGAGCGCTGGGAAGATACGGCTGATGGCCGCTGATAGTTTCGCTCCAAAACCTTGCAGGTGCCATCAGCCGTAGCTTGTCACTTTATTTTGGCTCCAAAGCGTCATTCTACTGAATTCAAAAAGTGAACGGCATATACAGGGTGTTCGGGTCTGGTTATTACAAACTTTGAGGGATGATTCCCCATCAAAAATAAAGCCAAAAGAACAAAAAAAACTCATGGTCCTAAAATGCTTCCTTAAAAAGATACAGGGTGTTGAAGGTAACTTTTTCAAATCGTTTTTCATCGTAACTTTTGAACCGTGGAACCGATTTTATTCAAATTTGAACCAAGGTTTAGTTAACTGAGTCTCCATCGAATAATAATACCACAATTTATCAAACATTTCTGGAGGCGTCGATAATAGGAGACTGTCCCCTATTTTCGCCCCTATTTTTATGTCCCTTTATTATTTTTTCAAATTATTGATATTTTCGGATTCTACGTTCAATTTAAAAAAAAAGTTACTCTTGCAAAATTTTGATTAGAGGCTTCATTTTCAAGACATTTGGGTTTGAAAAATTGGAAAACAACACAAAATCGCCACTTTCCAGGGGCCACTTTTTTTTTCTGAAAAACTTCATGTTTCTCAGCGAAAATGGCGGTTTATCAACTTAAAACACCCAGAAAACTCATTCCAGTTGACGACTCATGGGTCTTCTTGAATTTTAATTTTTAGGCCCAGGAAAGTGGCGATTTCGAGATGTTTTCCAATGTTTCAATCCAAAATATCTCAAAAACAAAGCCTTTAATCAAAATTTTGCAAGAGTAACTTTTTCTTATAAATTGAACTTAAAATCCGAAAATATCAACAATTTTGAAAAATAGTAAGGGGAGATAAAAATAGGGGCGAAAATAGGGAGCACTCCCTTATTATCCACGCCCTCAGAATTTTTTTATGAATTGTGTTATTTTTATTCGATGGAGACACATTTGACTAAACTTTGGTTCAAATTTGATTGAAATCGGTTTAACGATTCAAGAGTTACAGTGAAGAAAGTAAACTTCAACACCCTGTATCTTTTTGAGGAAGCATTTTAGGACCATGAGTTTTTTGTTCTTTCGGCTTTATTTTTGATGGGGAATCATCCCTCAAAGTTTGTAATAACCAAACCCGAACACCCTGTATACATCGGAAGGTACTGATTCATCGGTACATGATACAATGAACAAGTTTCATAGTACAAAACGTATTGTACTGCTCCCAGCACCAAAAGGGCCATCATTGACACCGGATCTGTGCATAAACCGGAGATAGCAAAATGACAATCTTTCTAAAGAAGCCACTAATCCAAGTTGGTAGGATACTTTTCGTGATGAAATGATCTAATGCTACGAGACTCTTTTGGTGTTGTGGTGGTCGCGCTGACGGTCGGTCGGTCGGTCCGACGGCCATGCCAAGAGTCGTGGATTCGATCCCCACTGGGGGCGGTCGGGTTGTCTACTCGAAAACAAGCTTTTTGATTGAGGCTGAGTGCTTGCTAAATGTAAGGCACGTCGTGTGTGGCATAGCACGTGGAATGTGAACGATCGTGCCTATGGCATAGCACGTGAAATGTTAACGATCGTGCCTGTGACATAGCACGTGAAATGTGAACGATGGTGGCGGCCCCCATGCGATGTTGATCGTCGTTAAAAATCCCTATCCTGTGTTAGAACACGTGAGGGTTCGGCAAAATTTCCGGTATAGTGGAGAAAAGCATTCACCCGATTCACCGGCGTCGGTGTTAGACCTCTTGCGGAAATAGACCAACGTTAAATAAACAAAAAATCTAATGCTACCATTCTCACAGTCATCTGTCGTTTCTTGGACTACTGCAACTGCACCAAAATAAAATTCAAGATATGGCGGCCAAGCAGGTCAAAACAGTTGACTGCTTTATTTTCTGATGAATGAATGGTCGATGAATTTCCATTAACCATGATTATATTTGTAACATCACTTCTTGTCAAAACATGAAATTTTGTACAATTTTTTATATTCAAAATTCTTCATTTTTCAGCAATACAATTCCCACAAAGAAAAAAGTCCGGGAGACGGACGCATGTTTAGTACCCCGATCGAGTTATGTTTTGAGACTATCATCTATGTATCAAGAAAATATGTGCAACCATGGAATGGCAATCCTGCCTAAGTAAATCCTGCCGGAAATGCAATTAATGGTGCTATTCTCTAAAAAATTCAATTCCATAAAGGCTCTGTTACGTTGTTATTACCTAGGCAACAGCCAATGGGCGACACGAATTTTTACATAACAGAGCGTTTATGGAATGTTATTTTTTACAGAATAGCACTATAATTGAATAATTTAAAAATTGTAGAATACAACCTTCAAAATTTTTGTCAACAAATGTCAGTCACATTGTTGATGGCACACAACAATCACCCCTTTCACGCGCCACTGCCAGAACTTACATGGTGCTGCTAAGCAACTATCGTTACGCATACGCAAACCTAGATGAGTTTCTGGCAGTGCCCCGTGAAAGGGGTGATTGTTGTGTGCCATCAACAATGTGACTGACATTTGTTACCAAGAATTTTGAAGGTTGTATTCTACAATTTTTAAATTACTCAATTAATTGCATTTTCGGCAGGATTTACTTAGGCAGGATTTCCATTCCATGGTTACACATATTTTCTCGATACATAGATGATAGTCTCTACACATAACTCGATAGGGGTACTAAAACCGCGTCTGTCTCCCTTACTAAAATTGGTTTTTTCAAATTTTTTCTGGGACAGTTCAATATTTTTTCAACGCTAGTCGCTAGACCTCTACGTTTGGTATTGATTGTTGTTTGCAAACATTACAGTGTATTGTGTTTTAAAAGCCATCAGAGCATTATAACAATTGGCCAAATCAGATTCGGTTCGCAAAATCTCCGGAGCAAAAATCAGTAGGCACCTAGTACCAGGAGGACAATTGCAGTTGGGATGTTGGGAATACGCGGTAGTGACTGCTATTGTCTCTAAATTGCTACTCGTTATTCTGATAAATACAGCCCCATACGGACCGAACATCCCTCTCTCGCTTCAGTTTGTTTTATTCGATCGTTCAGTTATACGACCGAACCAAATTTCCCAATGGCGAGACTTCAAATTTATTCTCAGGCACAAATTTTTCACATTCCAATGCCGAATCACTGCGCAATATTCTATGGAAAAACCATTTTCATGCATTATGCCTCATAATGAAATGCGTTTCTGTAACAAATCTGTTAGGCTGTCGACTGGGGAGCGGGCGCGAGTGCGACCTACATTTCAACCCCCCTATAAACGGAAAATATCACGCAATTGGAGCTATACAACTAAACTGCCGTATACATCGCCACCATATAACTCCATCAATAAACACACCCAGCACCTGTTTCGATAAGTCGATTAGTACCGGGTATGTGTTATGGACCATTAATTATTACAGCATGACCTGCCGAGATTACTGCCGTTGTCCTCGCAAATTATCACAGAAAAGGCCACCACACTCTAATTTTAAGCCACAGAACTTATAAATACCTAACGTGGCTAATTTTAAACGGACGTCTATTTCGGTGGCAACTGGAGATGTCACGAGCTGCTGCAGGACTCCTGCGACGAAGTCTTCGGCACTGCAGGTAAAGTGTGCGTGAACAAATCAAGATCAACCATCAAGAACTCCCGGTGAATTATTCCGCTAGAACACTAAATCAACTCCATTTATTTGATGTTTTCACTTTGGAAAAATAACGAGTGTTTTGGACAGGACTCAATGAATACCATGTGGAGGACTAGAAAAATAATTAGATCCGAAACTTTATCGACACTAAGTCTTAAATCAAAGGATAACGGCAGGTTGCTGCCGGAATCGGAGGAGCGCCTCAAAATAAAACTTTACGAGAATTTCTGTTATTATGGGAGTATAGTAAAAGTTTAATATATCGCAGTAATAATAACAATCGGATTATTGTTAGTGCTAATAGCGTGAGAGGTGTACGGACAAGGTTTATTGTTTTTCTGAAAAATGTTTAGCAGAGCAAAAAACATTCAAAGATTTCATGCAAGCTCATCAATTTCAATGCTTGTGTTAAGGGGTTTCTGATGTGACTAATAAAGTTGTTGACGGGAATCGGTTTTATTAATTTTTTTCGTCAAGTAGAAACTCCTCCAAAAAGAAAATGTACGGGCAATGCTATCAAATTTTGAAAATTTCTAGAAAATTTTGAAAATTTTTCATTTTTATTTCTGAAAATTTAAAAACTAGATAGCATCGATAATACATCTTTCTTCAAGAAAGTCACATGCCAAATTTGAACTTTCTATTTTCAAAAAAAGGTACGAAAAATGATTTCTCGTAAAAATGAAAAAGTGAATTAGTAGAAATCATTTTTGGTACCTTTTTTTGAATATAAAAAGTTCAAATTTGGCATGCGACTTCCTTGAGGGAAGATGCATTGTCGATGCTATCTGGTTCTTGAATTTTCAAAAATCAAAATGGAAAATTTTCAAAATTTTTTGGGAATTTTCAAAATTTGATAGCAATGGCCGTACATTTTCTTCTTGAAGGAGTTTCTTCTTGACGAAAAAAGGAAATAAAACCGATTCCCGTCATTAACTTTTTTAGTCGCATCAGAAACCCCTTAACACACTTTCGTTTTTGTGTGATATCATCCACGTTGGTCATATCAGCAAGACATCAAGCCTTTTGAACCGCATTCAGCGCAAGATATTGACGCATAAATTACGCCATGCCTGTCAGTCGACAGGTCATACCACCCAAAGAGATCCGACACGATTCTGTCACGCGAAAAACAAAATTTTCATCTGGAGTTGGTTTTGCTGTCGAAATACCATTCAGCTAGTCCAGCAAGTCTGAATGTTGAAAACTTCACTCTCAAAGCCGACTAACCGTCAGTTCTACAAAAAAAGATGATCGGCGATTAGGCTGATTGCAGATTACCTGAAATTTTTTCTGCTGAATGCTAGACGATTGACCACAAAAAATGCTTGAAATTTGTACTAGACCCATCATTTTTTCACTATTGACAAATAAACCAGCATCTCCGTTGATCAAGACCAAGATACGAGAGGTGTTGGCTACTTAACTGTCCCCTTTATTCAGGAGTGTACTTCCACAGGGCAGCGGTGCTTCACCTATTTGGGACCGAAATGGTTCAATGCTTTGCCTTCTTCCATAAGAAATATGACCTCTACAAGCAACTTCAAGAGGGAAATCACACGAGTTGTTGTGCAGGCGAGGAGATGTGATTTTGAATTTTGAGCCATTTTGATGTTTTCTTTTTTAGCATGTTCACCTTCAAACCTTTTTTTGTATTTTTAATCTGTTTTTAGCTTTTTTTTCCATTGTTGGAATCTTTCAACTGTTAGTTATTGTCCAAAATTTCATGATTCACATGTATTTATGTTTTTTTATATTTTAAATTTTGTATCCTCACAGACAACACTTGTGCTTTGTGTAGTATGTAACAGTTTTTTCACAATTTTTTTTTCCACAGTCAGCTACAATTTGACAAACAAAAATCGCGAATCAACTGATTTAGTTTTTTTTGTGGAACCCGCGGTAGCTCTGCGAATGGAACTTCTGTTTACCGCACGGTATAATAAGAATAAGAAATATAAGGTTACGGCCATTGTGGAGTGGACGACGATGTCAACGAATCGGCTTGCTGTCACGAGACATTCAGGCCAGAATCCCAAGAAATCTGTCAACTGTTAGTTGTCCACTGTACAATCAACCGTACGTTCATACGTAAGGTATGAAAAAAAGTAGAATTTGTGCTCATCAGGGGGGTAATTTTTGACTCTTCGCATTTCGCAGAATTTGTGCCCAGGGATTAATTTTTGACCTCGTTTTTGACCCTTCGCATTTCGCAAAGTCAAAAATGTTCGCAGTTGCTATACTGCAGCCAATCAAACGAAGCATATCATAGCAACTGCAAACGTTACGAACGCGAACGCTGCGAACGTCGTAATTTTGCGATGGGTCAAAAATTCATCCTTGTTGCCTTGTTGATCATGCGATGTGTTCGAGATTTTTTAATGTTTTTTCAAGCAACAGCCTCGAAAATGCTTTTGAATATGTAATAATTAAATAAATCGATGTCCTTATTAAGCTTCTTCAAACTAAAAGAAAAATCCTATGGAATGATATTGAATATACTAAAATTTGCCGGAGCTTCGATAATGCTTTTCAGAAACTAATCGCCTATTAAACCGCAAAATGCAACCACAAAATGAGTTTGAGATAATAAATCGTGTTAGGAATTAAAATTTAATTAATCGAGCGATAATTTTAAATTAATTCACAGCATCCGCTTCCTGAATTTCTGTACCCAACTACTATATAACGTTATTTTGTGTGTGTGTACGTATGGGTACTAACAGCAATATTGCAGTGATATAGGAATGATTCGATGCGGAATTTTTGGCGCCCGTCCAGCGGGTCGCGTCGTAAATGAATAATAAATTATTAATTAATGACAAAAGCGCGCACCACCGTGTAATCTAAAATCGATTATGGCCGGTGACCAAATACTCAAAATTGTCTGTTGATCGCAGCAGGTCTTACAGGACGAATTTTCAGGATCAGTTTTGAGTCAACTCTTCTGTGATACCTACACGACATGAATTATATCCCCACCCCAGTTTGAACGACCATAAGCAGGATATAACCGTAAAACTGTTGAGTTATTAGGATATAAATTCAACGTGGAAAACGCGGCAGGCTCTGACTGTTCTGCAGCAGGATTCGCCAGAATAATGCTTAGATTTGTACCTAATAATTGGTAGAAAAGTCGATTGTTGATTTTTTCTTCCGTTTTCTTCCTCCCTGAATGACATATTCCTCTAGGGGATCAGTTCGACTTCTGATTTTTCCGCAAATGACTGCATTCCCGTACATAATCTATCAAGTGATGGTTTTCCTTTTCGGGAATTTACCGCCTGGATTGTCGAGTTTCTTGATGCCACGGAAATCTCGCGAGTCGAACACGAGCGGGGTTTTTCGAGGAGTTTTCCCACCCAGCATCAAAGAATGAAACATTCGAGAAGGTGAATTTCCACAGGAAATGAATATCACGGAATAAATTCCGCTGGAAAATCGTATTTTGCACCACCATCCATGACTTCCGGGAATCATCACGTGTATGGTGGTTTCTGGAAATCACCTCCACAGAATGCGATTTTCAAATGAATTCATTTATTTACATTGTTTTCCCTCTGGAAGAACTGTACGCATTTTGAACGGTATAGCTTTACAAAAAAACTGAAAACTGAAAACTGTGTAAGACGGAGACTAGATCTTCTGCTACCATTATTGTCTGCTTCTGTTACTACAAAGTCCAGTTACATACCTAATCATTTTGTTCTCGTCTCTTGCAGTAGCAGTTGAAATGCTTATCCAGAATCAAAAATGTGACATCATTTTTGTGGCGGATAAAAATTAGAAAAGTGACAGTGGTTCGTAATTTTTTCCATACAACACGGGATTAAACTGAGCTTCAGCGTTCAAGAAATGGAGTCGTTCGCCAGAAAAGCTTCATTTCCATCCCTTGATGTACATATAAGGTATAAATAACTATTATGAAGGGTGATTATCCTCAACACGCATTCGTCATATCCGCGCGTATTTCCGATGACCACCACACATCATTTTTACGACGAAGACCTGCCCGAATTCATTTCCGCCATTCGTGCTGATATTTGAAAATCTGTTTTGAATTATTATTCCTGTCCTTATTGGCCAATCCCTGGGAATACAACAGCTGGTCCCTGCTGACAAGTGCCTGTGCCTGCGTCAATAACAGTAATTACAATTCCCATTGTCGATCCTTGTGGTGACGCTGCGCCATCACGCTGAGAATAGTTTGTTTCTTATCGAAGAAAACAACCCGCCGAGTGGTTTCTAGATAAGAACGTTCGGGAACTGCCATATACCATGTCGCTAAAATTCGACCCACTGACGTTGCCATGCAACAGCTTTCTTGATCAACAAAGGAATTTATCCGATTAAATGCGCGGAGCTTTGTGTCCCTTCCATCGAACTATATGACACCCATTCGTGGCTGTTTTCCTTCACAGCTTGTTTTTGGGGAAAAAACAGCGTCGATAAGACTCGGAAAGACGAGGTTTTGCTACGAACATCTGAGGGTGTATCTGACAACGTGTCTTTCAAGCTTTCCCTGGATTATCCTTCGCTCTGAAATGCTGAAAAACATCCATGCAAATATTCAACAAAACCTAAACAATTTAGCAGTAATGAAAAATTTGCATATCAAAACGAACATGTGAAATTATAGTTATCAAGGGCTTCCACACAAACCGGTGTGCTATGTAACCTTAATGACATATTGTTGAATAAGAAATAGGTGCCAAGTTAAAAGTGTCCCGTTTTGATTCGCTAATTACAAAAATATTACTCAAGTACAAAAATGGATCAGCATTTTCTTTTTTTCTAATGTAGGAAATAGAGTTTCAGCTTCTATTGTAACCTATTTTCAATTATTTCACCTCGAATTTACATCATTCAAATGAATTGAAGAAAACGCGAATCCGATGTGTCAACATTTTTGCAAATGGCAAATCAAAACGGGACACTCTTGATTTGTCACCCTTTATTATAATGTCTTCTACATTGATGTTAACTGTTTGTAGCTATAGCTGATTCAGTGTTTAGTTAGGATCAAACCTAACGTAACTTTTCTTGAAGCGCTCTCCAATCCAAATTAATAAGATCCACTGACACTGACACTCTCGTTAATCTCGGGCTACCTTAGAACATGCATTTAGACGTGTAAACCTCAACTCAACAAAGGCTTCTTTCAGGAGCAGAAATGTGGATTACTGTCGCATTATTTAGATATATTTTTACTTTTGAGGTCGGCTTTATTTTTTATTGACTTTAAAATACCCGAGAAGATGCCTGTAAGAGCGCGATATTTATTTTCGAGTTTATTTTCTATTTCTGAATGCTAGCAGCAAATTGCGGATTTTGTTTTTGCTTTCCTCACCGGTCTAAACTCGACACTGTCGCATAAAAATTAAAAACTTGAATTAGATCAATCAAAAAAGATCTTCACATCTGTAGATATTGCTCGCAATAAATGGCTGTGGAGATTTACCTAAAAACAATGCACCTGTAGGCTGTAAGAGTAGAACTTAGCAAAATATAGCCCAAAACAATAATTTGTCACGAACTTCCAGTTCATCGTGGCTATGTATCACAATTATACAATTATACCTTATTACCGTGGCAGGTAGACTTGACAATGCACTCTTTTCTGTTCATAAAAAAATCAAGCTGAATTATAACCTTTGCAACACGAAATGGGAATTAGGAGGCGTACATCATGGCGACATGGGACCGCGTTTACATTTTAATGGGAAAGATCCTTGAAAAATCTCTACAAAGCTCCCGAAGCGCAGCTCTGGCAGCTCCTAAAACCGTACCTAGTCGTGCTTATTTCGCGTCGGCCCATAAACATCTGTGAATTATTCAGATCCTATAAATTTTGTAAGGACTGTCATAATGACTTATCAAGGCTTGACGATTAATTATTAGGTACTGATACATGGATTGTAAGCATATATGCCGATCACGTTTAAAATTCAGTAGAAATTAAAACGCGGTTGGCCATGTTCCCTAGGGTGTAACGGACGCTGACAGACCAAGTTACGTGAAAACGGGCTTTTTGTGGCGGAGTCCAGTGAGGTTAGGAAATTTTGACTTGAAATGCCAATTCTGGCGTCTCCTTGCATCATATTCCGCTACAGTGTTGCCTTGGCTGTTATGACTGTTATCTTGTCAGAATGGCAGGTAAGTGACAGAGTGCCGAGCCGTTCTAGGTTTTAGACACTAGGCCTTCATTTCTGACCATACATTAGAACAGTTTTCTCAACCTAGTATATAAAATGATGGTATACTATGATTCACTATTTTATTCAAAAAAAACTGTTCACCAATCGCCCATTTAAACTGGAGAAAGTCTACCAAAATCAAGACGTCTTGAGCGTTCATACAATCTTGCAACAGCGCTGTACTCGATTGACAATACGAATTCAAGGTCATCTGAGGAAATATTGATCCAACATTACAAATTTGAGCATCCCCAAATATCGCAGAATTGCCAACTTGGCGTGCAAAAATTACCGTTCTAGTGCTGAATTTAAAAGCTGATCGGCATATAAGCAATCTTTATTAGTCCAGTAAACAGTGAAATAGAGCGATTTTTATGCAAACTTGGAATCAATTTGGAACTTGAAAAAAGAAGGTGATGAATAGAATAAAAAGAGAAATAGAAATACCAAATTATATTTTCCAAGGTAGAGTGTTTCCATGGTTGCGGTTTCATGGTCCATGGTTGAGAAAAAAAAATTAAAAAGACGGGAAAACTTGCACCGCGATCTTTTCTTGGAATGATGAGAGAAACAGTAACAGATACCTACAGCTGTGCCTACAGGGAAATTCAAAAGTGTCCAGCCACCTTGAAGCTACGCAATATGAAGATGCAGTAGAGTGCTGGAAAATTTTCACAAAAATTCTATATCTTTTAATTTTGAAGTTATGAAGGGAAAAAAGCTGGTCCTTCGATCGCTTCTATTTTCGTTGTTCCAAAAGATTTTAGTGAACTGTTTATGGAAGAATAAAAAGTACAAAAAATGAACCTCTAAAGCTGTATTAAATTTCTGTTTTCTGTACAGGATAAGTCATAAACTACAAAAATTAGGCTTCCCTGAAAAAAAAAAACGGCAGCAAAAGAATCTATTGGAATGGATTATGTTTTATTTATTGTACTCTACATAAATTATGAGACCATTGTGACTGTTTGCAGGCACTTTTAAAGAAAAATTAATTTCCAGGGTTCATGACTCATCCTGTATACAAAACAGAAATTCATTATAGATTCACAGGTTAATTTTTTGTACACATTGTTTTTCTAAAAAGTTTACTAAAATCTTTTGAAACAACGAAAATAAAAGCGATCGAAGGACCAACTTTTGTCTCTTCATAACTTATCAAAAGAGATAGAATTTCTTGAACAATTTCCCAGCACTCTGCTACATTTCCGCACTACGCAGCTTCAAGGTGGGTGGACACTTTTAAATCACCCTGTATATGATAATTGTCAGGGGCAACCGGCAAAAACATACAAGTCCATACGTCTTCTGTTTAGCCGTTGATCGCGTTCAAAGCGAAGAGGTTCAAAATGGCGCGCCCGTCCAATGAAATAAAAACATTCTCGGTAAACTTCCTCCTTTGATGCCGTAGAACAATAAAAGATATCCCAAAATTGTGAACCACAAAACTGGAAAGAATAGAATATTTTACAAAAAATATTTGGACACAGATTAACTTTTCTAGTTGAGCCGTGAACCACGTTCAAAGTTACGCCGTGGTTGTGAAGTTGATAGAGTGATTTTTGAGTTGTTTTTGGTCAAATTAAAATGGTCGTATTTTCTTAAGAAAAAACCGAATTGCAATGAGCTTTTTTTCCTGGGCAGCTAATGTCTTAGACTACAGCATGATGGAATTCTTTCTTGTTACAAGCTTGTCATATTATTTATACAGGGTGAAGTAGTGAGGTACTGCAAAAAATGTAAAGTTTGCACCTCTCCCGATCCGCGAAAAAAATTTTTTCAATTTTTTTAACTTGTTCTGGAAAAACATTGAGCCCATACCTCGAAACGGTTTTTTGGGTTTTTGTCTAGCTGTGTTAATTACAGGGTGATCTCAAAAAAGTGAAATTTTAGACTTTCAATGATAACTTCTTTCATTGTTATCCGATTTTTAACATCTTTAGCTCATATTAAAGCTGATACTTCAGGCGAGAACGTTGTGAGGTCGAAACTTATTGAAAACATTAATTCAATATAAGGGGACGTATCAGAAGCGACCCGAATGTTAAACAGCTTCCGAGTATCTGTTTGATGAATAGGGTTTCACGAGACCGGCCTTGGTCTTGGTCTTGGTCTTGGTCTTGGTCTCGAATTCAAGACCAAGACCAAGACCAAGACCATCATTTTATTGTCGAGACCAAGACCAAGACTTGGCCCCCAAGACCAAGACCAAGACCAAGACTTTTCAAGTCTTGGTCTCGAGTCTCGACTTTTTTTCCGTATTTTGACTAATTCAAAGAAAAAAAATCTAGCTAGATGCGAGCAACAGTATATACCATATTATGCAAGTCTGTGGTCAGGTTCATTTTTAGGAATGTTAAATATTATGTGATTGACTTAAGAACACTGCCTCGATTAGAACTTTTACTTTTATTATTAGTTATTGCATGAAGGTATGGAAATATAACATTTAATATATTATAATGTGTATAGTTGTGACAAAGTGCTTGATTTATGGTACCTACTAATACGGGATACTATTCCATTTGGCAGGCAACACATACCTACCCCAGGCCCTGAAGTGAAGTCATAAAAGTAAAATCTAACAAATTAGTAGGACGTATTGAATAACCAGCCCAAATAAAAATACATCGTTTTCTATATGTATACCTACCCACAATTACAACCTGGCATAGCCTCTTTGCTTTTCTCTGTTTCCCATATAGTAGGTACTTGCGGGGGTTTTCAAAACTACTTTGTTTGAGGGTGTTTCTTAAAAATACAAAGAATCCAAAGTTTATGTATTGTGTTTTATTTAAAGAACAAACAAAAATTTTCTAATTCCATCTTAATCTTCGCTTGGAGACGCTTGGAGTTCTAGTTAAAATTCGTTCAAGGCATTGTAGCTTTGGAAATTGTTGATAAAAAATAATAATTTAGTTTGATAGGGTTCGTAATAGTCGAGGCAATAGTTTTTTAAATTATTGTTCTTGTTGTTGTATTTTTATTTTGGACTTGGGGATTGGGGAATCGAGACTCGAGACCAAGACCAAGACCTCCACGTCAAGACCAAGACTCTTGCTGTCAAGACCAAGACCAAGACCAAGACCAAGACCAGATTTTCAGACATTTTCGAGACCAAGACCAAGACCAAGCGGGTCTTGGTCTTGGTCTTGGTCTCGTGAAACCCTATTGATGAAAGACAATAACAAATTGAAACTTGTCCTCAGAGGATCCGCTAATTTGGACCATTTCGATCTGCATCTCGCTTTAGTTGTCCAAGAAATTTCCGAGGTAGAATCAAAACTTGACTGCGTGTTTCCAAGAAAAAATCGCATCCCTTATTTACCTGAAGGCGGCCGTAACCCAAGTTACAAAATTCACCACAATTCCAAAAATTCTCCTTGACAATAAAACACGTATACCTGCCAGTTCTGAATCTTGTAACTTGGGTTACGGTCGCCTACAGGTAAATAAGGGATGCGATTTTTTCGCGGAAACACGCAGTCAAGTTTCGGTTCTACCACGGACATTATCTTGGACAACTAAAGCGAAAAGCAGATCAAAATGGTCCGAATTAGCGGATCCTTTGAAGACACGTTTCAATTTGTTCTTATCTGTTATTAAACGGAAAGTCGGAAGCTGTTTTGCATTCGGGTCACTTTTGACACATCCCCTTATATTGAATTGTTGTCTTCAATGAGTTTTGACCTCACACTGTTCTTGCCTGAAGTTTCAGCTTCAATATGAGCCAAAGAAGTTTGAAATCGGATAACAATGAAAGAAGTTACCATTGAAAGCCTAAAATATCACTTTTTTGAGATCACCCTGTAATTGACAGAGATAAACAAAAACCCAAAAACCCGAGCAAAAACCGTTTCGAGGTATGGGTTCAAAGTATCTCCAGAACAAGTTGGAAAAATTCAAAAAAATGTTTTCGCGGATCGGGAGGGGTGCAAACTTCACATTTTTTGCAGTACCTCACTACTACACCCTGTATAAATAATATGAAAAGCTTTTAACAAGAAAGAATTATGTCATGCTGTAGTCCAAGACATTAGCTGTCCAGGGAAAAAAACTTATTGCAATTCGGATTTTGCTTCAGAAAATACGACCATTTTAATTTGACCAAAATTTTCAGGTGTTCCACTTCAATTGTTGAGCACTGTATTAAGATGAATTTGTTTTGTCAATGTACAGAACGGAAAACTGAACAAGAAAAACCAAAGCTCATCTCACACCGTCTCGGCAAACATGAGATAAAAATAAGAAAAATTGAAAAATGGAACTCAGCGCTGCAAGCTTCCTCCATAAATGCTGGAATTGACGTCAACATTTTCGAAAATCCTTACAAACGAACTTGTAGACGATTCAATGATTCATAAAAAAGCTTGCGAAGACATAATAAAAGAAAATACTCGAGAAAATATAAACGGATTTTTTTAGAAAAGATAATCATACGGCCACGAGGATTTTCTTGTAAAATATTTTTGATCCTCTACAACTATGTCGTTCAAAATTATTTTCGGATACCTCTTGTTGTTCTGCGGCCTTCAAAGAGGCATAACATCAGGCCGAGTAACTTTGAACGCGATTACCGGCTAAACTGAAGGGAGCTGAGCGCATGCCCTCGCAGACTTTCATTTTATACCTGTTTGACCGACAAGGCGTACATACTATAGTTTAGATCAGTTTTATGATGAAAAACTCTGTGATTGTGCTATCGTTATTACTTAGTAGGTATGTGTTCTTATTTATTCATTTATTATTTTTTGTATGTTGTTTGTTTGTTGACTGTTTTTCTTGTCATTGACAAGTTCAACAATTTTTATTCCGTTTATTTAACGTCGGTCTATTTCTGCAACGAGGACTAACACCGACGCCAGTGAAAGCTTCCCTTCATTGTACCGGAAATTTGGCCGAACCTCTGTGTGTTTCAACACAAGGTAGGGATTTTTAACAACCACCAACATCGTATGAGGTCGGCACCATCGTTCATATTTCACGTGCTATGCGACACACTTGCATTTAGCAAGCATCCCAACTAAATCAAGAAGAAGTCTTCATCAGAATTTTTTTCTGCTTAATCACAATACTTTTTTTCCATGTTATTGGTGAGGGCCAGGAAAGTAAAATAGAAAGAAACCTAGTAGTACCTAGGTATGTCGGTATCTACTAAGGTGGGATTGAATTGTTGTTTTGTTACAAAGTTTGTCTTTTGTTGAAGTTTCATACGAGAGAAAGTCTTTCAGAAAGTGGAGTCTCGGGCTTCATTATCATCCGAAACAAAGAGCTTGTCATCCGTCAGACAGGGGCTAGGTCTCAAGCTTTGCAGGAATCGAAAAAAACTTTCTGGGCGCGACTCTGTTGTCTTTTTTTCCCGAGGACTGATCATCAGCAGACAGCGCTTGGAGATTTAGCGGAGACGTACTTCAACTTCATGAATGCATAAAAACAAGAAGCTGGTGAATACGAATTGGCTTCTAAAGAAGACATTCCGAATTGCACAATGTATGGATCTGGTTTTCGGTTAGTGCGGTGGGCGTAACCCTTTTGGAAGTTTGTAAAAAAAATCATTTTCCATGTCCGGAGTTATCTTTTGTTTAGCTGACGGATTAGCCGTCTCATGTCTTTTCGCGGGTGGTTAAAGGGCGAGTGGCGAGTGTCAACGAGTCGCGTAAATAAGGGTATAAGTGAGGAGGAACGGATCGTTAAGTGGTTGCGGGGGGGGCGACAGCGGCCGTGTCGGTAGACAGCTGGACGCTTGTCGCTCTGCTACATCACACCAAGTGTGGCGCGTCCAAACCAAAGATTCCTTACCAGAATTCGGCCCGTGGTGGTCTGTCCCGAGATGAGTTCTCCCGCCCAGTCTTTGGCCTCGGTCATGAACGTCCCTTCGAACTCCTGCTTGCCCTGCCTGGCGGCCTTCTGCTCTTTCTGCTTGGGATCGTTGGGCCCCTGCTGGGGCTCCTTCCGGCAGCATATGAAGGTGAACAGGCGACATATGAGGACAATGAGCAGGCCGGCCAGGAAGGTGAAGATGCTGGACAGAAGGAAGGCCCAGTACTTTCGCACTTTGAGGCATGGGTCCTCCTCCAGAGCGGTCTCGCCATTCTCGGAAAATAGCAAGGGCGGCTCGGTCGCCGCCTCTTCGCTCGTCATCCCGCGTGGGGAGGCATTCACTCGCGCCCGCCGTTGCTGGTCGTCCCTCACCGAAGGGGTAGCATCCGAGGGCCGGTGCTTTTAGCTCTCGCTCGCTTTCCGGACGTTCCACTGCCAGCAAGCAGCACGTACGGACTGACCCCGCGCCGGCTCACTAGCAGGCCCGAGTGCAACTGACGCGACGCCGGTCCTGCCCCGCCGCCGCGCCGCTGCGGGAATCAATAACGCGCCGACCAGGCGGCGTGCGTCGCACCGACCGCCGCGGACGCCATTCGGGGGGACGACGCCGCCAGTACCAGAGCACCGCCGCCGCCTCCGGCCTCTCTAATCCCAATTCTGAAAAGGAACATTTGCTTTTAGAGCCCAATATGCATAGTAAAATAGTCCTTGTATACCTTGCCTGCGAGCTTGCCTGCGAAAGGTCAAAGGTCGACCTGAGCGCTTTGCTGAAACGACATTCGTTTCAAGTCCCGACCTGGAAAAACTCCACTTCAATTTCTTTTCGCCTCTTTGATTCTGAATCCAACTTTGTCTTTTATTGTGGCCCCATGTACTATCGTTTGTGAAAAACTGGAAATTGGGAAGCAGCAAAGTTACTGATGGCTAAATTCAAAACAAAACATCGGCAAATCTGCTGATGGTTTCTTCATTGACAACATCCGATAGGGTCAGCATTTTTCATCCATTATAGGAGAAAAAAGCAATTATAGATTTCAAGGCGACAAATGACAGAATGATATTGTTACGAGCGGCTATACTCCGTGCATACTGGTAAACACGGGATCTTTCTGGATTCTTTCATCCATTAGATCGCAGTGTAGAAGTGCGGAGCGATCTGGTGCATTTCAGAAGTATACGCGATTGGGAGACTCCAACGTTCGATCAAGGCACATCTGTCCACTTTGGCGGAGGTGCAGATTCCAAAACACACGGAAAGCACGCGAAAGGTGTGTGTGATTATTCAGGAGTGGTCCAGAAACCGCATATGCCGGGCCACTATGGAGATTGCTGGAAGATGACAGAAAGTTCGGGAATACTATTCGGAGGCCTTATATAAGGCATCAACCGGCAGCTCACGTTAGTATTGAATTGGAAGAGACAGCGAGCGGATAAGTGAGCGATAATCACAGCGATAATTCCAAGTAGATAATTGTTGGCGTGTATTTATTGTAGTACGCAGAAATAAAAAGTGTGTGTTTTAAATCGATCGTCTCAATTATATTCGAACCCGTACGCGAAATACGTAACAATATGGAATATGCACATTCAGCGCATTAAGGGGCAAATTTTATATGATTACCTTATTAATAACATTTGTTTTGTGAATATCCGCGCACCAACGAGAAAAGGGCGAGGAGTCAAGGAAGGTTTTTTTATGACGAACTCGAAAGAACCTCAGATGGCATACTAAGACATGATGTTGAGATGATACGATACTATACTGGGGAGATTGCAACGCCAAAATAGGAAAGAAATACATACAGGATCTACGAGGTTAATTCGCAAACATCTTGCCAGTCGATATTGGCCAGTAGCAGGAAGCGAAAAAGAGACATAATATGCAATGCTTGCAAAAGGTTCCATAGAAAATTTTTCTTTTGATATTAGTTAACTTGGGAGTCCTTATAAAAAATACAAATTTGTGACCTTGTGTGACCTCCAGAACACTGGTAAAAAAATGAAGATGTTGAATATTCGTGAAAGTCGTCCGTTTTTTTTTTTTATAATAACTCGTAAACGGTGATCTTACGAACAAATTCTCTAGCGGTCAAATTGAATATTGTTAAATTTTGAACAAAATGATGCCACCACGATTGCTGTGCAATGAACGGTTACCGAAATACAGCTTTCGGAAGTCTACCCTGAATATCGCTCGAAGCTGTCAGCTGAATTCTGGTCGTCAAACTGCAGCTTCTCACTCAAGAGGCTATACTGTACGGATATGCTTGCCCCAAACATTTCTTGAAAGGTAATTGAACCTGCTTCAATATGCTTAGACCGTTCCTGTCATTATATCTGCTTTTCTTGGAGGTAAACGCTGTTAACGGAGTATGTAGAACAGGGCCGATTCTGGCTCGTCGGCCGCCCTTGTGCGAAAAATATTTGGCCGCCCGCCAGCTGTAACCTCGCAGCAATTTTCTGGCGGGGGCGCCCGGTTCCCCTAGAAATTGCGCCGTAGTCGATTTTTTTTCACTTTGCGGGCCTAAAACCGCCAAGGCCCTCGCATTTTTAATAAAATTATAAATAATTTTCATCTGTTTTGCGCTGAGGATCAAGGTGCGTCCATGGCCATCTCACTTCAGCATACCCCTCGCCCTCGGCATACCCTATAGATTATTAGTTTTTAGGCACTTATATCAATTCCGAGACCAATTCATAGGTATATTGATTTTGTAGTTGAATGGAATAAAAAAATCTGTCCAAATAGGTGGTTGTTTATTGATAAAAAGACAATATCCAGAAAATGTCATAATTATTGGTGAAATACCTATAATCTTGAAAACACAACAACTTGCAAAATTCTGAAAACAAAAAAAAACTTGACAAACCTTGAACATATCTTGTATAAATAAATAAATAAATAAATAAATAAATAAATGAATGTTTTCCTCCTTCTCGGCTTATCAGCGCCATAGAAGTTTTTGCGACTTTTATTGATAACAGTGAATTATTACATATGAATTACAATATACGCAAATTTTTGAACAAACACAAAACATCCATGACTGACCGGGATTCGAACCCGCGCCATCCGCACCACAGACGGCAGACGACCGACTGTGCTACGGGGCCGTCCGGGGGAAAAAACCCAAGCCAAGGCACCTGATAAAGGTAAATCAATGATGATAATGTCAATGTGTAACCCACGAGTTATAAAGTAAATGATGAGTTGAAAAACCATTATATAGACATATCTTGTATATAAAAGGTAAGTGCTAGATCTGTGAGTACCTAGTAGGTACTAGGCGCGGTACTAGGTATACCTTATACCAACGGTCGGTATTTCTGAAGGTATTCCCAGCATTCTCTCAAAAAGTTTTGAATAGGTCATTTTGTCAAATAAACCCTGCACAGAGCGTAGAACGCAAAGTTCATCAGCCAAACAGACTATCCGAAATGTTACCAAGAGATGAAAATTCTTGCCCTTCCTCAGATACTTATCTGAGAAAGAAGTCTAATATCTATAATAATAATAGTTGACGCAGGGCGGCCGCCTTTCCTCCATTCTTGACAACCTATTGTATTTTTTCGGAACTAAAAAATCACTATTTATGCAGAGCGGCCGCCTTTGGTCTCAAAAATCATAATATCAGTTCATTTTTTGACACTCAATTTTTCGTTTAAAAAAATTGGGCGACCTTTCGCCGCCCTTGTGCAGGGGCACTCCCAGCACACCACTCAGAATCGGCCCTGATGTAGAACAAAGTGTGCTTGAAAGGACCCTGGTTACAGAAGATTTCTCTTTTTTGTAGTTTTCAAGATATATGCCCCATATAGCACAAGTACATCCATTGGACGTCCATAGGCTATCCTGAAATGGACATACGGAGATCCATTGGACGTCCATAAAAGGTCCAGTGGATGTCTTATGGACAGCTTATGGACGTCCATTTGGCACTAAGTTGTACGTCCCTAAAACGTCCTTTATGGGATGTCCATAAGATGACCATTTGTGATAAATTTGGACATTCAAAAGACGTTTCTCAAAAAAAAAGCGTTTCAATAATTGAAAATATTTATTCTTAAAAAAAATCAAAGTTTCAGATAACAATGAAGCAAACCAGCATAGCTTGGGTTGTTGTTGCCTTCGGCACAGCTTGACTTGCTGACGACTCTGGCATAGCTTGGTTGTTGATGCTTTCAACATAACTTGGCTTGTTGTTGTTGTTGGAGCTTTTGGGATAGCTTGATTGTCTAAAGCTACTGGAATAGGTCTCGGCCTCGGGGTAGGCAAATTAGGTGAAGGAATTACATTTGGTTTCAGTTTCTTAAGCAGTCCAATTCGCTCGTAGTCATCATCCAAGAAATGATCTAAACAAACATGCGCTGCTGAATAATGAATGTTTGTTGATCCCTGGCCTAGGGATGGCTACTCCACTTTAAGTCGTTTCGGAAACCTGAAACGATTTTTTTGTAATGAATAAAAAATGGAATAAAAACATCGGAATCGTACATGATAGGTTATGTCGGATATTTCCGTTTGTCGAAACGTTTGCAACTGGGCACAGAACAGGACGGCATTGTCAATTTTCAATAAACACTATAAAGTCTTCTTGGTCAAAAAATCACTGGAAAGCACGGAGAAAACTTTGCATAAAGAAATGCGGGCTTGAGGAAAACGACGCGACGCTATCACAGTGACAGTACTGATAGTAGTGACACTCAGGGGTGACAAGTATTCGCAGCTCTGCCAACCGACAAGAATTAAAGTTACTAAAAGGAGTAAAAGGTACTGTTGATGTACGTAAATTATGTTAATTAAGAAAAATGGCTTTTCTTTCAAATTACCGCAATAATAATGATAATAATATGATATTAGGCCTGGTGGCCTAATTTTTGAATTGTGAGTCAACTCTCAATTTGTTTTTGTTGCTAAAAAATAATAGCTGTACGTACGATCGCGCGCAAAATAAACGGAGACAGTGTTTCGCGCGGAGTGTACTGATTTAATGAATTTTAGCCTTCTTGTCACTGTGACACCAAGCCAAAATTCATAAAATCGGTACACTCCGCGTGAAACACTGTCTCCGTTTATTTTGCGTGCGATCGTACCTTGTCACATATTTTTACACTTTTTTATGGCAATGGACTCTATGTTTAGATGTTGAAAATAAAGAATGTCCATAAAGTGGTCCATGAAAGACGTCCATGGGTCGTCGTTTCTGTACATCCATAGAATGTTCCCTAAATGGATGTCTTATGGATGTCCAAATCAAGTCCATGGACATGAGGACTTGATATGTACTTGAAATGGACGTCCATAAGATATCCTGTGCTATATGGGGCGTTCAAAAGTGCGCTTTTTGAAGGACCCGTGGTTGATCCAGTACCGACTTTGATTGCTGATAACATCCAAGATACAAATTGTGACGGTACTGCAGTCGAAGCATATTGAAGCAGGTTCAATTATTGTCCTCCAAGAAATATTTGGGGTGACCATATCCGTCCACGGACAATCGACAGTATAGGCTCTTGAGTGAGAACTTGCAGTTTGACGGCCAGAATTCATCTGACAGCTTCAAGCGATTTTAAGAGTAGATTTTCGAAAGCTGTATTTCGGTAACCATTTATTGCACAGCAATGGCTTTGGAAATATTTTGCTCAAAATTCAACGCTCTCCAATTTGACTACAATTTTTTTTTCGTAGAATCACCGTTTACGAGTTATTCAAGAAAAACGAACGATTTCCACGAATTTTCAGCTTCTTCATTTTTTTACAATGGTTCCTGAGATCACACAAGGTCACAAATTTGGATTCTTCGTTAGGACTCCCAAGTAGACTAATATCAAAAGAAAAATATTCTATGGGACCTTTTGCAACCTCGAATATTCCTGCTACACTGGCTTAGTATAGCATAAAAAAATCGGTTGTTTCACCTCAAAACTTTCCCTATTCCATGAACCTATGGAAATTTTTCGGAATGTCCCTTCGGGTGAGAAGTTGAAATTAGGGAGAAAGATTGAAAATAGATTGAAGGGAATTCGAAATTTGCCCAGAAAAATTTGAATTTTCTGGCCGGAAAAACCTTAAATCCTATTCCAAATCATCTTAATGTAAAAATCATCAATTGAGGCCGCTTCACTTTGATAAGATTCATGATTAAAGTCCGATCTCGAAAACCCAGGACGGTTTTACATTTTCAACCGGAAAATTCCCGGGAAATTGAAGAAAAATTTGTTGGAAAATGTTCAAGAACCACTTACCTCTTGTAAAAAAGTGAAAATCTGTTCATGAGATAAAAAATAGGAAAATTTGTAGTTTTTACAGAGAGGAAAACTCTACAAACGTGGGTCCTATTCCAACAGATTTTCTTCCAAAATTATTTCAATCTGTTTTCCAACTTACATTTCGAGCATGTCTGCACCTAAAATGAATATTTCGTGGGGCTCACCGTATGTCGAAGTTTGCACTGCAGTTTTTCCAAATTCACGGAATGTGCAAATTTCACTTTGAAAAACTTACCGTAGGAAAACCATAGCCGTGTGGATTTTGGAAATGGGTCCACACGACGCCCAATCCAATCTACTTTCGATATCAGATATGGAACTTTTCGACAAAAGCCGATCTCCGAGCAGGAATGAATTTTTGAGTGGAGTCCTGATGCATCAAAAGTGAGTCGTTCTGGTCAAAACACGGGAAAGAGGCTCTCTCGGGTGGCAACAGCTAGAAGAAATGTAGAAAAAAGTCATAACGCAACTACAGACTTGAGTTGAGTTTTCTGTATTGTGGCTTCCTGCCAAATTCGATCCCAATCCATCTAGTACGTATGAATCCATAGTTGGGAGTTACCATGCCTGTAAAAGTTTGGCCACCCTTTCAAATTTGTTCTTTGAGACCCTTAGAGACATTTAAGAAGGGTGGCCAAAGTGAGTCTCTGGGAAGTTTTCTGCAGGACACCGGAAACAAGATGGCGGCTCAAAAATATCGGAAACAATTATAACTTGGCCTTTAGTTGACCTACGAATGAAATTTCAACAGGTATATTTATGTTCACCCTTTTGTTGAAGAACATAGATAATTTAAAAAAATAATGTAGGGTAACAGCACCAGTAAATGAGGGAACTACATTTTTTCCCAATATTTTGTAACGTTTTTTTCTCGAACTGCACTGACTGCACCTAATGTAATGTACAATTGTTTTTTAGGGCCTTTGAAGGCAATCTAGACAGGTAGCCAAAGTGAGCCACCGGGAAGTTCAACACAAGGCCCCGAAGACAAGATGGCCGACAAAAATATCGAAATTAATTATTATAATTCGGCTTATATTTTATATTCGACCTACAAATAAAATGGAAACTATCATCAATGTTTTACCTTTTGTTGATAAACATGATGATTACCTTAAACTCTTGATGTAGGGTAACGGCACCAGTCGAGGCACCAGTAGTAAATGATTAATTTCTTAAAAAAGTCGAATTTTTTGCAATTTTCTTTTTTTGAGCAATTTGAATCAGAATAACTTAGGTCCTTTCGACTCTAAAATTGATACAGCTATTAACCATTGTACCCACGGGTTGCTTTATCTCTTCAGTAATAAATAAATATTGTCACGATGTCTGAAATAATTCGAAAGTGCAGGAAAGCCAAATAACAACGGATTGAGGAGATGTGCAAAGAAGTGGAAGATGAGTGAGAAGTAGGGAAAACTGCCTTATTTAATTTTCAGGGATATCGAGCCAAGTAATACCTACTGACATCAAAAACGAGGCGGGAGATATTTTGAGCGAAAATAAAGAAAAGGCAGACAGGTGGAAGGGATACTTGCGATGGGAAAATTATATGGGGGACAAGAATAATTAAAAAATGCGTAAGTACTGGAAAAAGTGTACATGGCGTCGTATAAGCCGACAGTCTAGTTATGTTATTTCCAATCCCAACATTTTTGACGCATGCATACGGTCATTGCCGAGGGAAGAAGGAAGAACGCGCCAAGTATTGAGAAAAATGCGGAATGCGATCATTTACTGGTATGCTGTTACTCCGTTAAGCCTCTGTCACACGGTCATTGAAATCATACTTGTCATTGAAAATCTGGGACGAGATCAATGATGAAAACGAGGATAAAAACAAGTATACTTGCGAGTATGCCAGAAATCTGGGATAAAAGTTTTCACACGGTCATCAATCCTATGCAGGGTGGAAGGTGTAATCTGACTGGATCAAGATGAAGTCAAAGATTTGAAATAGAATGCGTTTCATCATAGATTTCTGGCATACTTGCGAGTATACCTGCGAGTATACTTGTTTTCATAATCGATCTCGTCCTAGATTTTCTATGACAAGTATGATTCCAATGATCGTGTGACAGAGGCTTTACTCTACATGCAGATTTTGAAATTACCATTATCCATAAGCAAGAGATAAAACAATAGATAATCAAATTAATTGCGATTAATATTATATCGTTTAATGAATAATCGTGAAAATTGTATTCGTAGGTCGAATATAAGCCGACTCAACTATAATTAATCCAATAGTTTTGAGCACCATCTTGTTTTCGGGATCCTGCAGGGAACTTCTCCGAGACTCACTTTGGCTCTAGACAGGACAGAGATACACTAGGTGCAGTCAGTGCATTGCAAAAAACTCGACTTTTTTTTAGAATTTTATCATTTACTACTGGTGCTGTTACTCTACATCAAGAGTTTTAAGTAGTTACTCGAGTGATTATCATGTTCATCAACAGATGTTAAAACATTGATGTAATCGTTTCCATTCCATATATAGGTCAAATATAAAATATAGGCCGGATTAAGTTAATAGTTTCGATATTTTTGTCGGCCATCTTGTCTTCGGGGCTTTGTGTCAAACTTCCCGGTGGCTCAGTTTGGCCACCTGTCTAAATTGCCTTCAAAGGTCCTAAAAAACAATTGCACATTACATTAGGTGTTGTCAGTGTAGTCGAGAAAAAAAGTTACAAAAAATTGGGAAAAAATGAAGTTCCCTCATTTACTGGTGCTGTTACCCTACATTATTTTCTTAAATTATCTATGTTTTTCAACAAAAGGGTGAACATAAATATAACCGTTGAAATTTCATTCGCAGGTCAACTAAAGGCCGAGTTATAATTGTTTCCGATATTTTTGAGCCGCCATTTTGTTTCCGGTGTCCTGCAGAAAGCTTCTCAGAGACTCACTTTGGCCACCCTTCTTAAATGTCTCTAAGGGTCTCAAAGAACAAATTTGAAAGGGTGGCCAAACTTTTACAGGCATGGTAACTCCCAACTATAATAACACCAAGATTCATACGTACTAATCGGATAGATTTTGAATAATAAAATGGTAAAGTTTTGAACTTTGACATTTTTAATTATTTGACAGATGACAGATAGGGCAATATTTTTGACTGTCCTGAATAAGCCCTGAATATTTCAAGGGCTTCCAAGTGACATATTGCAAGTCGAGTTCCGTGAGATATAGCTTCTGCAATTTGTTGATAGTGACACCTCTGTTCGACAGATGACAGCCAAAAACTTATCAGCTCATTTCAAAGCAAAACTATGTTTTCATATCAAATTTCAAATTGATCGGGTTAACTGTTCGACAGCTATCGCAAGAGATTACAGGCACACCACACTTGAGGAACCTCAAAATGGATATATCCGTCGAAATCTCAATAGTTATTTTCTGCACGATAACAATACTTTCTTTTCTATGTTGGTGGGGGACCGGAAAAGAAATGGTGCTAAAATAAGAGTAAAATAAAATAAAGTGGTATGTGGTACCTACCTATATGGTAAAATAAAGTATGGACATTCGTCAGAACACTTTCTTCAAAAACGTGCAATAACTGAGATGCCCTCGGAGATACCGCCCTTAAAAGTTGAGAATAAAATACACATATATCAAACACACCATAATTCTAAAAGCCAAAAATTTAAATTAAAAAAAAAATTATCATTTCTTCAGTGAAATAGATTTTTAGGCGTTTTAAGAAACCACCGCACCCGTTTAAGCCCCCCTGCACGCTCAGAGCGGCTCAGCCTAATACGCCTCCGAATCGAAGGAAACTGGTGATTTTTTAATAGCTGGCATTAAGATAAATGATCCCATATTTTTCTCTGTATCATCATCGTCGGAAAGAAAACATTGGAGAAAAACTGATCACAGACGAAATAACTCCGATTTCACGTGGGCCATTCTATGACCTTTATTTAACATGGAAAAAATTCCTCTTTTTTAGGGTAAACTGTCTATAGTATCATGCACGTTAGGGCAAGGTGATTTTCCCATAAAACATCTGGGGCCGAAGTTATTTAGTTGTGAAATATGCTCGCAGCTTCATATCTTTGACTACATTTTTTTGCCTAAAAATCACTTACACTATCGTGAAAACTGCTGTGGAGAGTCCACCCCACAGATGTCCACCCTGAAATTTTTTTTCTTGTCTGACAACAAGAGCTGCAATAATTTGGGGTGGGTTTTTATAGTCAGCCTCGAGGTCGGCTTATTTAGCCGTATGGTTTTAATTTTAGCCGTGAACGCAGCATCGCCCATTGTCTTTTGACAATGAGTGATGCTGCGTTTACAAGGCTGGAGTTAAAAACCATGGCTAATCAAGCTGAATGAACCCAACTTTGCTGTTTAGACCAAAATACTGGAAACGCAGTTTTGAAATCTTCCCTCCGTCTCGAAAACCGCTGCCACTTGAGCGAGGCACCAGATCAGATTCTGAACAGCCTTACACCTGTTGGACTATGTCGTCATTAGATTCCCACAAATACCAGCCAGGTATAAATATTTACCAACGCACACACAGTTAGTTAATGACACGTACGTATTAGCATTCCTTCGCGACGCCCTATTTTTCCCACCACAGAGTGCACAGGAGTTGTGGAAATTTACGCAATATTCGTGTTGAAATGATGGTGCCTGTCTGAAACATCCATCAACACCCCTAACAACTAAACTACACTTTAATCCTTTTCAGTGTCGAAGTTGGGGGACAAGCTAAATCGATGTTTTGATCTATAGATAAAGTTGCAAAGTCCGTGCCAAAATCTTCAAGGGCTTTAGGAGATGTTTTCGCGCACTTAGCAAGAAGTAAATCATCTATGATATTCGATAAGTATTTTAATTGGGTGCCAAACCTTTCATCTTGGACCACTGTTAGAATCCGTGTCAACTATGCTTGAATCACACAGCGTTTCTCTCAATGCAAAACATAACAAAAACCAAAAATATGTGTAAGTATGTTTCTGAAATTTTCAGGGATACTCCGGAAATTTTTCATCAGCCAACGTGATAAATCTGTCTATGAAGCAGAACTTGCAGACACAGAAAGGATTGGTTCGTTAAAATGATTGGACGGATGGATGGCAGCATGGGACTAACTTTTAAATTTTTGCAGATTACAAAAGTGGGTATAAATACAGGGTGTTTCAGAAACGAGTACTTAGCTATATTGTCGTCGGATTCAGCTATCAATAATATGAAGTTTGCGATAAGAACGGAGTTCAATTTTTAAATTTTTTTTTTCAACCTAGCTCTTGCCATCCGACCCATCAGCCTCGAATTTTTTATCCGATATCACATGATGCATACATAAGGTGACCAGATTTCTCAGTGAGAAAATCGGAACATGGGAAGACTTTTTTTTTCAAGGGGCGTACCTTTTATTTGCTGATTTAGAACTTCCAGGCACCTACCTATATCCCATACACTTTTTATTTTCAGTAAAATTACTTTTTGGAGCAAAAATAAAGCGACAAGCTGGGGCACTACGACTACGGCTGATCAGCGGGCATCGGCCGTATTCTCCCAGCGTTCCAGCTTGTCACTTTATTTTAGCTCCAAAAAGTCATTCTACTGAAAATAGAAAGTGTATGGGATATACCATTTATTCCTCATTTTTTCGCGTCTGTTCCTTGTTGGATAAACCGATATTTGGGGATATTATCTGAAACCGAGTCTGAAACTTAGTTCTTCTAATCATTTTTCTGCAAAAAAAAAACAGCAGGAGGGCGGGTAAGTGCTGTCCCTTATTTGCCACCTTTTCAACCAACAGTGTTCATGATAATACCAATAATAATGAAATAATGTTGTTAATAAAAATATGCTTTTTTGAAACAACATGTACCGTATGATCAAAAACTTTCTCACTCAAGGAAGGCTGTGGTCCTGATCACTGATTGGCGGGAAAACGAGGCTGATTTTGGCCAGGCCACAGCCTCCCTTGAGTAAGACAGAGACAGTCGAGACCCACTTGCATACCGTGGGTGCCAATCGAAATAAATTCAATATTGTGAAAAAACTATACAATCTACATGAATTTCAACCAAATTTACCGAAAATATAGAATAGGTGAAAAAAAATTGAAATGTTCGTTGCTCAAATCGGAAATCGGAGCATTTACGGAACAGTTACTCAAATCGGAACATTTACGGAACAGAAAGTCCAATCGGAAAGTGTCTCCCTAAAACGGTACAGTTCCGATCAAATCGGAACGTCTGGTCACCTTATGCATACAAATAAAGTGGCAGCTGCGATTTTACTGAGACCTCTGGTCCATCAGTGGCGTAGATGAAATTGAACTTTCCCAAGGGCACTCACTGATAAAGTTACGATCGGAACGGTGAGATACATCAGGTTCGCATATATTCTAGCGAGCTCTGGAAGCGTCGCACCTCCGCCAATTGTGCGGATGTGTCTTACTCGCGCGTCTCGATCTTCAGCTTTCTCTCACCTTCTGAAACTGCACCGCTTCGAATATACCAGTACACTCCCTTCATGTTAATTCTCGAATGTAGTGGAATCGCACGAGAGCCTTGCAACTCGTAGTAGTATTCATCATGCTCCTAGGTGTCTGCCTAGCTGAAAACCTGTAAAATGTAGTGAACGTGAGAGTAACTAGCTACTCTCCAACACGTCCGCGGCTCTGCATTTTGCCGTGTGGTTGACTGGATGACTGTTTCTTGTTGTTGTCTGGTGCAGGTGTAGTTGTTTGCGCTTTGAGGTTATATCATCGCTCTCACTTTCAAACTTCTTTTGCTGATACAATCTTTTAGAAGAAAGATAAAAAACTGGAATACGCTCCAAAATGACCTCTAGGTTCTGCAGTTGGTCATTCCGTACCCCAATGTAGTTGATGTGTGAGGTAATGCTACAAAAAAACAATTTCTGAAATTTCCTTTGCTCTCCAGATCATTGTTGGATCCGGCATTTAAAAATGGCGACTCTAACGTCACCACTAATATCGCGTGCGACGATCTGAGACTCATACTGCCAACTACCAGCAACATTACAAGATGAAAATGTTTCATTAAATCAGAGAAGCCTTGTTTACGCGAAGTTTAAAACTGGTGTTAAGGTCCGTAACATCAATGTTATCGTCCGCATAAACACCTCTAAACGCAAGTTTCGCAACAGCTGTTAAGCTTATTAGCTAAATGTGATTTTAAATTGCATTTAGTAAGCAAACAAGTGTTGGCAATCGCACGTAAACGCCCATGCACATTACGAGTTACGACGCATGTGCAAACCAGAAATCGGTTGGATCTACAGGGTGGTGAAAATTTCGATGCTCACCATTGGTATCTTGGAAACGGTAAGAGATACGAAGTCGGTTGAATTAGAAAAAAGTTGCGCATTTTTGTGGCGATTGAGAATCTGCAAAGAAACTTTGAATATTTTGATTGGTTCACGATTTATCACGAAAAAACTGAAAATTTTGATTTCAGAAATTATTTTTTATCTTTTCAACCATTCAAGCTATTTCAATCAAACTTGGTAGTTAAATGTTTTTGATCACTCCGAGTCGATCAACGTTGGCAGAAATTTTCCAGGCCTTCTAGATGCCAAATTATGATAGTCAACTTTTGCTTTTCTTATGGCCGCCATATTGGATTTTTGCATCAATAGATAGAGAAAAAAATTAGCTTTCCGAATTAGTAACCAACAAGTTTTTTTTATGACATTTTCAGCGTCAAATTTTGAAATTTTCGTAAATTATTGACAAAATCGGGAATGCTTTGAAAAACAATTGAAACATTATCAATAGCAACAACAGAAAAAAGACAGATTGTGTTCAATTGACGTATCTAAGGGCTCGATACCAAGTTGCAGGCGCAAAGTTTGGGACGGCGTAACTCGCCAAATACAGCGCGGTCTGATTGGTTGGTATCCGCCGTTGCTATGGTAACGGCACTTACGGCGGTCTCAGCCCCAACTTGGTATCGAGCCGTAACTTCCTAATCGTGTTTTGTGCTTGTTTCTACCGAGAGCTCATAAATTAAATGAGTCAAGGGTGCCTGTGAATTCAAAAACGTCAGTCGAAACTAGGGTAATCCTTACTCCTTTTCTAATAAATTTGTCGAACTTTAACAAGAACGATGCTAGTTCCGACAGACGTTTTTGAACTCACAGACACCCTTGACCCATTCAATTTATGAACTACTGGTACAAACAAGCACAAAACACGATTAAGAAGTTAGATAAGTCAATTGCACACCATCTGTCACTTTTTTGTTGTTGCTATTCATAATATTTCAATTGTTTTTCAAAGCATTCCCGATTTTGTCAATGATTCACAAAAATTTCAAAATTTGACGCTTAAAATGTCATGAAAAGAACATGTTGGTTACTAATTCGGAAAGCTGATTTTTTTCTGTATCTATTTGTGCAAAAATCCAATATGGCGGCCATAAGAAAAACAAAAGTTGACTATCATAATTTGACATCTAGAAGGCCTGGAAAATTTCTGTCAACGTTGATCGACTCGGAGTGATCAAAAACATAAAACTACCAAGTTTGATTGAAATAGCTTGAATGATTGGAAAGATAAAAAATAATTTCTGAAATCAAAATTTTCAGTTTTTTCGTGATAAATCGTAAACCAATCAGAATATTCAAAGTTTCTTTTCAGATTGTCAATCGCCACAAAAATGCGCAACTTTTTTCTAATTTAACCGACCTCGTATCTCTTACCGTTTCCAAGATACCAATGGTGAGCATCGAAATTTTCACCACCCTGTGTAGCAGATTTATGGGTTGGGTTGGATGTTGGATGACCTGTGAGCACCAGTTTATTAAAATTGATAATTGATGATTAACCATCTTTTGTTATGATCTCTAGAAAATATGGGTTCTGGTCAATGGTCAAGGTCAAATTTCGTTTTGACACTTCTTTGAAAGATGTCTCCCTGGGCCGCTATTCTTGAATCGTGTGAGAAAAGTCCCTGGGAGTAAAATCCATTCCGCAGTACACTTCTGTAGCGAAAGCTGCCTAAAAACCACGATTTTAGGCAACATTCGCTACATCAGTGTACTGCGGTATGTATTTTACACCCAGGGACTTCTCTCACACGATTCAAGAATAGCGGCCCAGGTTAAGGGGTTGTCGGCTGTCATTTTGGTCGGCGCGCGTAAACATTACTAACTATTAACTAACCACTGTTGAAATCTCTGCTAAGCCTCGCGTAAACAAGCTCACTGATTCAATTAAAAATGAGTTCAACTTTACTTTTTCTGTTGCAAGAGGAAGTTGACAGTTTGGTTCGCATTGTTTTGTGAGAATCTATAGGTACCAATGAAGCACTAGTTTAAATATAAATAAACCGCTCAAATTGGGAAAAATTGTAAAAACGGAACTTCAACTTCCCTTCCCTTCTGGCGGCCCACCTCAGTACGCCACTGGTCACAGTGCGCGTATGACAGTTGACCGCCTGACAGGTAGTATGTGCCTGACAGTTGTCTGTTTGTAATTTTATTTTGGCGCCCATAACCTCAAACATTCTGTAAAAGTGTACAACAAACAAACACCCTCACAAATGCAAGAAAACATGACAGAGGACTCTGACACTAAGTAAATTGAGTTTCCATAGAAGTGTAATACACATTTATTAACTTTCAATGGTCCATAGCAACAGCAAGAATGAAGAAACAAGTGAAAAACCGACGGCGTCGCCCAACAGCAGCTCACTTGATTCCGCTCCAGTGGGAACACCAAGGCCTGATTCTACCAATGAGAGATCCGAAAAAAAGACAACTGAACAAAACAATTGCTACTGGCAAGCACTCGGCCACCTTTATTCAACATCAATAATGATTTGAAAAACTTTTCAGTGGAAAGGATCGGAATCTGAATATTGCTGAGCTGTTGTGTGCAAACTGCAACCGTTGGTTCCACGAGTCGTGCATCAGCTACCAGCTGGGAAAGCTGGTGCCGTTCATGTTGAATTATGTGTTTCTTTGCAAGAACTGTTCTCCGACTGGTTTAGAGAGTTTCAAAAAAAGTCAAGCTCGTAAGGCAATTTCATACCTGAAAGCCAGTTTTTTCATAAATTCATATCTGATTAACATAGACTCAACTTTTGTTGATCAAATCATGAAAATGATTGCTCCATTATTATTATTTTCATGAGAGTTAAACTTGCAGATAAAGTTGAAAGATGAAAAAGCTGGGCCTCAGTCTAATTTGCTTAACGTAAAGTCTGCTTGTAGAAATTTCACAGATGTGTGTTACTGCTATTGCAAATTTACAACAAGGCAGTTGCAAGGAAGGTTCAAATCGAACACTCTTCAGTAAAGAAACGGACATAATTCCTTACATTGAGTATCACTGGGAAGCTCTCACGACCACTTCCAGAAGAGTGACCCAGTCATGGCATGCAACTGTCCATAGGGCAATACTTAAAGACACCAACATTCTCTTTACAGAGTTCGCAGGCATAGATGGTCCAATTTTTGGACTCATGAACAAAGATCTGACACACATCAAACCAAATTATGAAGCCATGATCAAGGGTGGCACTCTCAAAGTGACAGATATGGGAATTCAACATGGTATGTTGATAATCGAATGTTCTGTTGTATTGTTGTCAGTTGCTTGTTGTTGGATTTTGTATTACGAGTGCAATTCTTGAAATATGGCCAGAATAAAAATTATAGGACACAGACCTTGTATGTGTTGATAAGATTAGATAAGGGAATAAACTAATTTTGGGTGTTATGTCAGTTCCAGTTGCTGGTAGTGTGAAATCAAGGAACGCCAAGAGGAAGGTTCCTGGTGATGTCGTTGGGACTGGCAAAAAGGGACGTGGACTGGATTTGGGAGCGCCAAAACTACCTTCTCACGGCTACCCCCTTGACCATCCGTTTAATAAGGATGGGTACAGGTATCTTCTGGCTGAACCTGATCCTCATGCTCCATATAGACAGGTCAGAGTTTACTCCTGAACCTTAAAAAAATGCTGGTGAAGGTGTAGGTCTAGACAACAGACAAATCATGCCCTTCAACCTTTTTTTTTAATTTTCAGTTGAATGTATTGAATGTTTGGTCAATATTGATAAATCTGGCTTCAACAAACAAAAATCTGGCTGAATTATCGACTCATTTTTATTATAAATACTGATGGTATCTCAAAAAAAAAAACACAAGTCATAGTTTCCCTATAGTGGGGTCGGTACAGTATTATACGCTGCATTTTTGAGTAATGCAATGTCTTTTGGCACACATGTTCTTAGCACCTGTTTGAACAATTTTGTCCATCGCCGCAAGCGAAATTTTAGTTCAGATCCTGTATACAGGGTGAAGAAGAAAAACAATTTAAAAAAAATGCATCTTTTGAACGGACAAAGGTAGAGTATTGCAGGACATGTCACATGATGCGCAATTGGATGGTTGTTGAGGTACAATAAACGATTTTGATACATTATTAACCGTTTTCGAGATATTCTAAAAAAACTGAGATCTGTCAAAAAACCATTATCTTCATTATATCGCTAATTTTTGAAGATATCGGAATGAAATGTGGTATTTGCCTCATAAAAGACGTCATAAATGAATAACAGCTGCAGTTATTTTGTAGGCCTACTATTTTCCTAAATAAGACAGTCAACTTTTTTGGAGAGGAGCCGCCATCTTGCTATGTGAATATCAAGCTGATGACCGAAAAAATGACTGATAGTCATTAGGCTAGTATCATGCCATCATTCTATCATGTGAAAGATCACATTGGATACACCATCATACCATTTTTGCTGGAAGAAACATGACGCACTGATTTTAAGGGGTTCCTCAGAACTAGAGGATCTACTTCCAGCTATCGAGCCATTGCAAGTAATTGAACACCGCAATTATGACCCCTGATCATTTCTCAGGTTGCTCACCAAGGTTCATAGCCATAAGTGCAGCGGTTCGGTTTTAGCAGCTGTTTGAATTAAGACGCGTTGCCTTTTCGTGAAAAAAACAGAAAATTACGAGGTCTCGGGGTCAATTCTTAGATCATTGGAAATAGATCCTCCACGGAATGTTAATAAATTTATGCTGAATTATTTAAAAAAAATGCATTTTATAGCATAGGTTTGAAGAAACGGCTGAAAGTTGTTCGAAACGTTTTTTTTTTGTCTTGTTAAGCGTTGAATTATGGATCTTTTTGGCGATTTTCATGCCTCCAGCCTATTTAGATGAAGGGATGAAATTCTTTAATTTCTTATCACCCTGTGATGTCATCTGCATAGATCGCCATCCATCATGCCATCATTTCTTAAAGCTGAAGAGGGATCTGAATAGAATATACTCCAAAATACATTGCGGCATCAAAAATTATAAGGTTCTCTCCATTATTAGTGTTGCCCTACCAGATAATTTGTTCGCTTCCTATCAACTGCAAAATAGTCTTTCATGTTCGTCCTACATCACATGAGTACATCCTGTGCCAGTTTTTTAAAACCTATACTGAAGAATGCACTTTTTTCTAATAATTCAGCATACATTTAATTAAATTCCATGGAGGATCTTTTTCCAATGACCTAAGAAATGACCCTGAGACCTCGTGATTTTCTGTTTTTTTTCATGAAAAATCGACACTTTTTTATTTGAATAGCTGCTAAAACCGAACCGCTGAACTTATGGCTATGAATCTTGGTAGACAACCTGAAGAATGATCAAGGGTCATAATCGCGGTGTTCAATTACTTGCAATGGCTCGATGGCTAGCAGTAGATCCTCTAGTTCTGAGGAATCCGATAAAATCCGTGCATCATCTTTCTTTCAGAAAAAATGGTATGATGGTCCATCCAAGGTGATCTCTCACATGATAGAGTAACGGCATGATACTAGCCTAATGACTATCGGTCATTTTTTCGGTCATCAGCTTGATATTCACACAGCAAGATGGCGGCTCCTCTCCAAAAAAGTTTGTTTACTGTCTTATTTAGGAAAATAGTAGGCCTAGAAAATAACTGCAACTGTTATTCATTTATGACGTCTTTTATAAGGCAAATATCAAATTTTATTCCGATATCTCCAAAAATAAGCGATATAATGAAGATAATGTTTTTTTTGACAGATCTCAGTTTTTTCAGAATATCTCGAAAACGGTAATTGATGTTTCAAAATGGTTTGGTGTACCTCAACAACCATCAAATTGCGCATCATATGACATGCCCTGCAATACTCTACCTTTGTCCGTTCAAAAGATGCAATTTTTTTCAAATTGTTTTTTTTCTCCACCCTGTATACAGGATCTGAACTAAAATTTTGCTTGCGGCGATGGGCAGAATTGTTCAGACAGGTTCTAAGGACATGTGTGCCAAAGGGCATCGCATTACTCAAAAATGCAGTGAACAGGACTTTTTCCGAACGTGCCGACTCCACTAATATCTTTTTTGCATCCCTTTTCTTGATTTGCTTTCATAACGTGTTTTTATTTTTATCAAGTTGGCTTGAGAAAAAGTAGGGCAAATTTTGAAAGAACATCCACAAGTGTTTTCATCGAGGTTTTCATTGTTCTGATTTTGGTAGTGTTGGTTACGATTATTTTCAGGTATTTATTTAAGTGGGCTTTGCAGACTTACGCGTACTCTGAAAAATCCAGTTCACTCAAAATACCATCTCGAACTTTTTGCACTCTAGCTCTCTTGAGAAAAAGTGAATTCTCATGATTTATGGATCACCTGTATGATGAATGTTTTGTCATTATGATCATTCATTTTTTCCCCCAAACCGTTTTTCCTTTTTTTTTAAATAATCGAAATATTGAAGGTTCAATTTCCCCCCTTTGGCCCCAACATACAGGGTGGCCCAACGAAAACACAACAGAAGGGTGTTAGGGCATTTCACCTCATTTTGTTGAAAAAAGCTCAGACAGGTCGATTATTGAGGGGAACATCTGAAACATACATTGGTTACATTGGTAAATTTTTAACTTCGGTCCCTCCACCCCCACCTTCCCTAATATTAAAATTTCAAATGACACCATCCATTTTGCGATACATCAAATTAAAAAGAATTAAATTCTCTTTCTGAAGAAATATTTTCAAAATTTCCAACCACACCCCCTATTTTCCTAAATTTCTTTGAGTGTCCAATTTGATATTCTTGACCTCTCAATTTTCTTCATTGCAGTCAACGTCATCCTGCACAGCACCAAGGAAGAAAATTTTCTATGGAAAAAGTGTCCCCCAAATTCAGCCCTCCGCTCTCCCCCACCAAAACTTCTATATCAAAAATGACACTACCTACTTTCTGATATATCAGATTTAAGGGAATTGAATTCTCTTCCTGAGCAAAATATTTATATTGTTGAATTTTGAAGTTGGGGTAGGGAGAGCGAAGGGGTGAATTTGGGTAGCACTTTTTTCACCGAATTTTTTTCCTTCGATGCTATCTGGGGTGACGCTGACTAAACTATAGAAAATTGAGGAGTCGAGAATATGAACTGAGACAGTCAGAGAATTTTAGGAAGAAGGGAGATGGGGTAAAAAAATTTGTTTTTTTTTCAGAAAGAGAGTTTAATCCTCTTAAATTTAACGTATCGCAAGGTGGGTGGTGTAATTCGAAATTTCGAAGTTGGGGTGAGTGGGGGTGAAGGGACATTAAGTAGAGATTCACCAATATATGATTCAGATGTCCCCCTCGATATAAAAACCGACCTGTCCGAGCTTTTTTTTAAATGAGCTGAAATGCTCAAAAACCCTTCTGTTGTGTTTTCGTTGGGCCATCCTGTACTGTTTAAAGTAAAGGCCAACTTTTTTTTCAATTTTTTATCCAATAACTAAGGTTGGCAAAAGAGAATTGCATTGCAGTTTTGCGTGATTCTTCAAAGGCACCGTGAGAAATGAAATTCTGCCTCCACGACTCACAACCGACGCTCACAAGCCAATTTCTCTAAAGTGATGACAGATACGTAAAAGTGATACGCAACTTTTTTGTAGACAATTTGATGGCCTTTCATTTGAACCGAATCGTTTCTTGATGGGATCGCTAGTTATCTAGATACCTAACTGCAAAAATACTTGAAATGTACCAATAATCCAAGATGGCGGCGATCTCACACCACCTATAAATAAATAAATGTTTATTGATAAATTTTACAAAATAAACCAATAATTCATGTGCACAATGAGTCTTGTAAGACTTGTGTGTGCACGATTCTTATCCAGGAAGTTTTATGCTTCATTATTACAAATAACAAACTAGCAAAATTACTAGTGCTATTCTGTAAAAAATAACATTCCATAAACGCTCTGTTATGTAAAAATTCGTATCGGCCATTGGCGTTACCTTGGTAATAACAACGTAACAGAGCCTTTATGGAATGTAATTTTTTAGAGAATCGCACCATACATTCCATAAAGGCTCTGTTACGCTGTTATTACCTAGGCAACAGCCAATGGCCGACAGGAATTCTTACATAAAACAGCGTTTATGGACTGGTATTTTTTACAGAATTGTTTTTCATGAAACTTTTCACGAATGATGAGAAGAATGAATGAATGAATGAATGAATGAAAGACACACATGAATGATGATTTTGTTTAGCGAAAATATTTTTTAAGGAATTTGACGAGAGTTCAGATTGGGCTGGTAAACCGATCCCTGGATGGTTGTACCGCACCTTGATACCTGGCACAGTGTTGCTGGCTTTACATGACAGAGCACCGCAACTGAAAATATCAGAAGATCGCTTGGCGGTCACTGGAGACAAAGGCTATTCTACTGTTCGAGCTACTCATGGTAATTTGCAGGATTATTACAATTCGAAAAAATGCGAAAAAAATCGTATCTTGTGTTCCAGCCGTAACAAAAGGCGCCTGGTACTGGGAGGCGACCATTGAAGAAATGCCCGAAGGAACTGCAACCAGGATGGGCTGGGGTCAAGATTACGCCAATTTACAAGCACCAGTTGGCTACGACAAGTTCGGTTATTCTTGGAGGTCCCGGAAAGGTACCAGGTTCCATGAATCAGCCGGGAAACACTACAGTCAAGGTTACGGAGAAGGAGATACGTTGGGATTTTTGATAGTGCTTCCGCAAAACAAGACTACCAAATTAGTACCAAACACCTATAAAGATAGGGTAAATTGTTATTTGGCTAAAGTAATGTTGTTACATTTTTTTTTGTTACAGCCACTCGTAAAATTCAAAAGCCATCTGTATTACGAAGATAAAGACACCGTGCCCGAACGATTGAAAACCTTGAGAGAGCTGAGAGGAAGCAAAATCTACTATTTCAAAAATGGCGAATGTCGAGGCTTGGCATATGAAAATATTTATCAAGGCTCGTACTACCCCACAATTTCCGTCTTCAAAAACGCCACGGTTTCAGTGAACTTTGGCCCCAATTTCAAACATCCACCTCCTAAAACAGATTTTTTCAATTACCGTGGTGTGAGTATACTCTTGAAATCGTGCAAGAACTTTTGATCACCACTTTCTTTCAGATGCACCAGAAAGCTGAAGAAGCCATTTGTGAGCAAACAATGGCGGATATAATGTATTTAACTGAAAATGAAGGCAAACTGAGGCTGGATAGCTTTGTATTGTGACAATAATGATCATTTTTGGTTGTCATTCTTTTTATTTTTAAATTTTTCATATACCTAGAAAACATAAGCTTAGAGTCTATATTGTATTTTACCCATAATCATAAACATTTATCGCGAAACCTAATAATTATAATTATCTAATACAATATAGGATGTCTTTGATTTTTCCATGGAGTTTTTTCATTATAGGTAGGTGGCACTATTATCAGTATGAAGCGCTCAGATACTATCAGCGTCGAATAGCAAATCAAAATGAAAACGTAGGATTCAGAATTTGTTTAAAACCAGGCTATTTGATAGAATTCATGATACAATTTAAGCCCTACGTTTTTTTTATGGCGCTGCCTACTTTGATGATGAAAGTACTTGAATGCTTATTATCACGAAGTATTTTAGTAGATGGACATCTTTCTATTTCCCAAATCCACCCAAGCAATTTGGCATGGGACTTGAAGCAGTTTCTTGATTGCATTTACCCCATTCTTCTGGTGTATATGGGTGTATGCTGAGAGCATGGATTTCCTTTTTCTCTTCTTTCAATATATTGAAAACCATTCTATGCCTCTAGAAACATTAATAAAACTTCAATGATCAAGTTGTTGAAATGTCAATAGGTACTTATAAAAAAAAACTATGAAATCGAAATATTTCATATGGCAAATAATGGGCAAATATTTGCTAAGTAATTTACATTGTGAGAATGAAAATGGGCTCTAGTTACGTTAACTCCATTCTTTTCTGAACTTTTGTTGGTAACGAAACACATCACTTTCACTTCTACATACATTTCTAAAGTCCATGAAGGTGAGGACGAATGCTGGAATTTGTCCCGATTCCAAGATAATAATTAATTGCGGCGTATTATTACTTCCAGCGCACGCCACACAATACCATAAAGTGGTGCCCCCTAGTTGCTCCCCCCCCCCCCAGACGGTTTATCACTATTACCAAATGCTATTACCACAGAAATTACTATCACACAGTGAATCCAGGAGAACAAGACACCCCATGGATTCCGCAATTTTTTTATTTCAGATCTTTCTTCTAGACACCATTCCGAGTAGTTTCTGATTATGTCAGATAAAATTTGAGAGATGGAGTTAACGTAACGGGACTCTAAAAATGTTTTCATGTAGGTACAGTTAGCAGACACTTTAAATGTGAGATACATCAGTTCCATCAGTGTAGAAAAAAATCAATTTTATGGAGCGACTGAACTAAAACAAAAGCCTCAAGTTTGAATTGAAAGTGGTTCTAAACACGGTTTTATCAATTTTTTATTCTAACCATGGAACTTGAAAAGGAGATTAAAGGGAAATTTGCCAGATGATGAATGGATGGAAGATGGATAGAGAAAGTGGTTTCCGAGAGAGGTGGTATTATCATGCGAAATATTTCGATGGTATTGGTGGCTGTACCTACAGTGAGCGCTGAAACTCCTGTGAATTTATCAGAAACTACAACGACATTGAAGTGTTTCTCGCTTCCCTTGGGTACATTGTGCATATGAGACTCATTTCTGACTTCCAAATATGTGGCCTCTAATTCTTGACTTAATTTGGATTTCACTGCATTTTCTATGGGTTTGTCGGTGGACATGCCTAATTTGGAACAAATGTTGGTCTTGCTATTATAACCTGAAAATGTTGAAGTGATAAATAATCTGATTTTGGTTCTCAGGGTGGGAAAAACTTACTGATTCTATAAAGTGGAGGTAAACGCCTAGAACAAGTAGTTAACATACTAATTTTTCAAAATTCTCAGCAAAATTTAGTTTTGGCAGTCGAATTTTTGGAGCTGTCAATGTCAAGTTCAACTTCATGTGTCATCTATTGAGACATTAGATAGATTCCTGTAAAAGTGACTGAATAGCTTGAATGATTACCGATAGATGCCGCTATGCGCTATAAAGGCAAATTTCATTCGAGCAAACACCATCAGTACCGTACCGACTTTTTTCTTTACACAATAATGGCAGCGAAGAATGAAGTGGGTTCAGGAAATCTACGTTAATTTTTCATGAGAGATTTTTCTTCATGTATGATGATTGATGTGTTGTGAGTTTGTGGTTTGTGTTTTATAACGGTTTATGTTTAAAAATTATTTGTGTTCAAGACTGTTGTTATCAACGTTTGCGGAATGCAATATGCAATGACTAAATTTTTTGTTACGAATGCCAACTCCAAACCGGAATTTGGAGGGGAATTTTGTTAATTTCAATCTACTCATGATAGAGGTAGGTATGAATTTTTGTTTTGATCTGATCGAGGTTCTCCGACGAAGATTGCTACTTCCGTTCTGTTCGAGGTTCTGTTATTTATTCGACTTTTTATTTTTGATATCGACCTCAGTAGGGAGGAGAGCGCGGGGATGGTTTAGACAACGGGTTGGTCTGGACAGCTTTGAATTTCCCGCAAAATGTACTTGGTTTTCGCTGATATCGTCCAAATAGAAATATGTCGGTTCAGTGGCTTCCTCATTGCAAACGCAGCAAAAACTGAATTGTTTGCGGTTTTGATTGATAAGTTGGAAAAATGCATTTTCCTGGTTTCTGATGTAATATTTCACCTATAAAGATGGCTGCACAATGGCGAAAATAGTCACTTATCAATAGCCCTGAGAGATAGCCGATGATTCCTAGTGTTGGTGTTTTGTTTTCTTGTTGCTGAGAAAAACAATGGGTCTATTTTGGTTTTGGGATTTTTTTTTAAGATTGCTACTGTGAGATAGTTTGTACATTGTTGTCCAAACCAACCCAATTCGACGGGTTATCATTAGGTATACGAACAACACAATCATGTACCTAGGCTATATGAAATAGCGCCAAAGTCGATTCTACTCCTTCAAGTATAAGCAAGAAAATATATATTTTCTGAAAATTGTCAAAACCCCACTGCGTAGACAGATGCCCAAATAATGCATCGATTTTTCAACATCGAGTTCACTTTTCGACGTTATCGAAAAAGATATCGATGTTTCACTCTCGTATTAGTCCGGATGCTAGTTGAAAGTACCTTGCATTTTTTGATGAGAGTTTGCCACTCGGTGGAAATGTTCTTTGCATCGTACTCTTCCGATCCAGAAAGGTAGCCATCAGCGCCATCCATGCCGGCGGCGTATACAGGGTGATACAGAAAAAAAAAGTTGAAAAATTATATTCAATTACCCGAAACATGTGGAGACGTGTCACTCACCACATACATTAACTATTTTATGCTCATGAAGTCGCAATAAACTGTTCTTGATTACCTTGAACCGTCTTCGAAATATAGGGGAAAACCTGAAAAAAAACCAGAACACTCTTTTTTCCATAAATAAGTGATTCCTTAAAATATTGACACAAAACTTGGTATTTCTACAAAAAGTAATGTTAGAAATAATATGAGCTGGGTAGCCAATTTCTAAGCCAACTATTTCCAGAAATACGATTGTCAACTTTTTTTTCCTCTTGAGCACCATCTTGAATCTGCCCTGTGTGGCATCGTTGAAAAAGTGATTGGTTATTATAATAATGGTAACATGGAATCATTTCATCGCAAAAACAACTTCCTCATCATAATTTAGTGACCTCTTTGGCAAAAAAGAATTGTCATTCCCGTATTTTTTGGCTCTTCAAAGCTTTAGTGCCCATGATGGCATTTGCAACATCTGGAATGGTGAAATATATTACGCATTATGAACCTTGATGTACTTTGAGGTAGCCTACCAAGTTTCACCATCATCAATTGGGAGGTTTGTTCTTAAAAGCTGTTTGAACAAAATTTGTGTCGTTTTTTTTATGAAAAATACAAAATATTGAGTCTCTCACCCTCACTTGATCCCTCACTGAGGATAGCCTGAAACCGAAAGTCTCCGAATTTTTCATGGTAATGGTTCAGTGGGAAGTGCTCTTCAATGTTCAGTTGTCAAAAATTGCATAGTGGCGTTCAGATTTCAGACAGAGAGCGACAAAGAAGTTCATGCAGTAAAAAAAGACATAAATTACAGTCGAGAAAAAACTAGTCCAGAGCTAGACTGAAAGCAGTCTGGAGACCTTGCTTTTCATAACATAAATGTGCAATTTGGTACACTGTTAGAGCTTTAAGTTAGTAATGTTTCAAGCCTTTTACCCACGCTTGAGAGTATTACAGAACCTGTGTATTGCGGAAAGCCTATCTAAAAGGGACATTTCCAGGACTTCTCCGTTGCATTGAAAGCTGTGTCTTTTTTCACTGCATGAACTTCCTTGTCGCTCTCTGTCTAGAATCTGAACGTAACTATGCAGATTTTGACAACTACACATTGAAGAGCAGTTCTCAGTGAACCATTAGCATGAAAATTTTGGAGACTTTCGGTTTCAGGCTTTCCTCAACGAGGGATCAAATAAGGGTGGAAGATACAATATTTTGAATTTTCCATGAAAAAATCAAACAAATTTTGTTCAAACAGCTTTTGAGAACAAACATTTCAATTGATGATTGCAAAACTTGGTAGGCTACCTTAAAGTACATCACGGTTCATAATGCGTAACATATTTCATCATTCCAGATGTTGCAAATGCCATCATGGGCACTAAAGCTTTGAAGAGCCAGAAAATACGTGAATGGCAATTCTTTCCCGCCGAAGAGGTCACTAAATTATGATGAGGAGGTTGTTTTCGCGATGCAATGATTCCATGTTACCATTATCATAATAACCAATCACTTTTTCAACGATGCCTCACAGGGCAGATTCAAGATGGTGCTCAAGAGGAAAAAAAAGTTGACAATCGTATTTCTGGAAATAGTTGGCTTAGGAATTGGCTACCCAACTCATATCATTTCTAACATTACTTTTTGTAGAAATACCAAGTATTGTGTCAATATTTTAAGGAATCACTTATTTATGGAAAAAATAGTGTTTTTGTTTTTTTTTCTGTTTTCCCCTATATTTCGAAGACGGTTCAAAGTAATCAAGAACGGTTTACTGTGACTCCATGAGCATAAAACAGTTAATGTATGTGGTAAATTGAACGTCTCCACATGCTCCGGTTATTCAAATATAATTTTCCAACTTTTTTTTTCTGTTTCACCTTGTATACGCTGCCGGCATGGATGGCGCTGATGGCTACCTTTCTGGATCGGAAGAGTATGATGCAAAGAACATTTTCACCGAGTGGCATCTTCTCATCAAAGAATGCAAGGTTCATTCCATTTTATGCAACAAGCATCCGGACTATATGTGCTCCCACATCGAAATCGATCCGATATATTTCTTAATAGTCAATAAAATTACTGAAGTTGCACTTTTACTTCAAGAAGTAAAAATTCGATCACGTTTTAATTTTTGCATCTAGCATTCAGAGTTTGGACGTTTGGACCCATCCCATCTATTGAAATTTTATGCGCAACACCACAAAAATAAAACACTGCAAAAGCGACATCTATGATTCCAGCGTTCTAGTATTCTCTTTCTTTTTTTCAAGAATGGTTCACAATATAAAGTGTACTTGGACATGCGGAAACGGTATGCCTCTTATTAGTCCGGGATCTTATGTATCCCCGTGGCGGTATTTCTGAAGACGGTTTGAAAGTGGTTCAGTTCGATGAGGTAGCATCCCTAGTTGAATATTTTTTTTGGTGGCCATCGATCTGTGGCGTCTGGTAACATTGATGGCCTCTTCAAAATGAAGACATGTTTTTTTTTTCATCTGTTAAATCTTTGATACCGCTCGTCCGATTTTCATGTAAGAGAGCTCATTTTAAAGAGAATTTTGACACCTGCATGAAGATTGTGACAGATTTTTGACAAAAGATTTTGACAAAAAAATAATAACGGATGAGTCAAAAGTGAGACCGAACATGTATGATGATTACTTGAAATTCTGACATTTCTTTATTTTGCTATAGATTTTTGTGATTTTTTTTTTAAATTGCAGATGAAATATTGGGGAAGAGCTGAGGAATGTCAAACTGCTCATTCTGGTGTTTAAAAATATGACGGAGAAGAGTTTAGTATTTTTTTTTATTGAAAATGTCGTTCAACCAGAAAAAGAAAGCAGCCATTTATTCAAACAGTAATGTCAAACTAATACCATTTTGAGATAAAACAAACCATTTGAAGTATATCCAGGTGCAAAACTTACAATGAATTTGGTTCGAACCAAAATTATGGCCAACTATGTTAAAGCGTGTTTTCTACGATTTTCGTCAAAAAAATTACTATTTTGTGATTTTTTTTGTAATTTACCATAGATTGTTGACGAAATTGACTCAGAGTGTAGAGAAAGAACTCATCTATGGATGCCAGTTGCCAAAACAGGTAAAAATTTTGAATACTTTTTGAATTTCTGGAATTTTGTGGATTTCCATGATATTTTGACTTTTTTTCTTAATTTTAGTTTTGCCGCTTAATTGGGGCCCAATATTGTGCAAGCACGTGTTGAAGTGGTAGATTCAACATAAAGGAATAATTTTAGGATGGGTGGCCATCACTGTTTGCCACGTGAGGATCCCTAATGAGAATTTTTTGAAATGACGTTTTGATGAAATTGTGAAAATTTGACATATTATCACAGCTTACATTCTTATGTTTATGGGGCCTCCTTCACCTCCATCTTTTTCACCGATGCCATTCATTTAAACAAAAAGGTCAATGAAACAGAATAAAACATATAATATCAATTTTGTAGCGATGTGATCATCAAATATCAATAATTTATACATGTGATTACAAATTATCATCACGTTCAAAATTGAACCTGCTACGTGGTAAGCTTAGTATGAATATACTATGAGAAAAATATATGACAAGTAATTTATGAACCCTCCCCTTCTTCTTCGTCCTTCTCTTCTTTCTTCTCCTCTTCTCCGTCCTCTTCTTCGCCCCTAGCGTGATCAGGATCACAGTTGGCATTCTGGCACAATAAGTATTCATCACCCCCGCATTCACACATTAGAGTGCACGGCAGGTTGTTGGCTAGGCATTTGCAGGGTGCAGCACATCTGTTTTTCAAGCAGGAGCACCTGATTAACCTCAATATGCTATCCGGAGCGCAAGGCATTTTACAGAGGTCAGGTGTAACTTGTCCATCGCTTTCTATTCCCCAGCCGTGACCAACTGGGGATGATAAGGTAGGCAAAGCAACAAGCCGTGACCAACTGGGGATGGTAGAGAGGCGGAGCAACACAATCCCAACTCCAGATATAAGCTTGGTAGTTCACCCTTTTCAATGCCGGCAAGAATGAGCTGCGAGTCGGAGGCAACTTTCCCCAACTGGCTTGCTTTTTTGAAAAAAGGTGCCAACGCAACTGAGCCAGCGTGGTGAAGTTACTCCCCGGTTGATAAATTTGGAAAATGAATTTCTCCATCGTATCGATGACTTGCTCGGTGACGGCATCCAAGGTGCCTAATGCTGCAATCGTCTCGATCATCTCTTTGTCACATCCGATAAATGCTTTCCAATAAGAAAGCTTTCCCTTGCCAGATAAAGAGCCGCACGTCGTGTCACACCCCGACAAAGCGTGAAACGCAGGCAACGCCGATGACTTCGCACTGCCCAAACCGTTGTAAATGTCTCCAATGCTTACCTATAGGTAATGTTTTTTGTAGTTGGTATGAAGAAGCTTTTCTTGGGCAGTAGCAGGTATCATCTTATCGCTAGTACTAGTATGTCCGTGTCTTGAGCATACAGGTGCAGCTCTGATGCTCCTCTCACTGCTGCGTCCAGGCTATGTAGGATAATTTTCGTATTCGCTTCTTCGTGAGTACTCCGCAAGTGTTGTAAATCACAGTGTGCAGATTCAAGTTCTGCACGCCAAGCCACAACGATGCCGCGATGCGCTTCTCGGTGTCTTTTGCGCTTTCAGATACCATCAGACAGACTCTATAAAAAAAATGCCAAAGCAAAACAGACTGCAAGGGAATTCTCGTTCACAATTTTAAGTAATGGACAACACAGTCATCACTAACATTACCATGAAAAAGTTGATGTCGCATTATGCAACAAAAGACGAACTAAAGGCCTATCTTTCCAAAAAACTGCTCGAAAGCGCAAAAGACACCGAGAAGCGCATCGTTGTGGATTGCCGCGCAGAAGTTGAATCTGCACACTGTGATTTACAACACCTGCGGAGTACTCACGAAGAAGCGGATACGAAAATTATCCTACATAGCCTGGACGCAGCAGTGAGAGGAACATCAGAGCTGCACCTGTATGCTCAAGACACGGACATACTAGAACTAGCGATAAGACGATACCCGCTACTGAAAAAAAAAAGCTTCTTCATACCAACTACAAAAAACATTATAGGCATTGGAGACATCTACAATGGTTTGGGCAGTGCGAAGTCATCGGCGTTGCCTGCGTTTCACGCTTGTGACACGTGCGGCTCTTTATCTGGCAAAGGGAAGCTTTCTTATTGAAAAGCATCTATCGGATGTGACAAAGAGATGATCGAGACGATTGCGGCATTAGGCACCTTGGATGCCATCACCAAGCAAGACATCGCTACGATGGAGAAATTCATTTGCCAAATTTATCAACCGGGGAGTAACTTCACCACGCTGGCTCAGCTGCGTTGGTACCTTTTTTCAAAAAAGCAAGCCAGCTGGGAAAAGTTGCCTCCGACTCTGAGCTCATTCTTGCCGGCATTGAAAAGGGTGAACTCTACCAAGCTTATATCTGGAGTTTGGATTGTGTTGCTCTGCCTACTCTACCATCCCCAGTTGGTCACGGCTGGAGAATAGAAAGCGATGGATAAGTTACACCTGACCTCTGTGAAATACCTTGAGCTTCGAATAGCATATTGGAGTTAATCAGGTGCTCCTGCGTGAAAAACAGATGTGCTGCACCCTGCAAATGCCTAGTTAACAAGCTGCGCACTCTAATGTGTAAATGCGGGGTTGATAAAGACTTGTGCCAAAATGCCAACTGTGATCCTGATCACGCTAGCGGCGAAGAAGAGGATAAGGAAGACGAGGAGGACAAAGAAGAAGGGGAGGGTTCATAACTTACTTGTCGCATATTTTTCTCATAGTACATTCATACTAAGCTTACCACGTAGCAGGTTCAATTTTGAACGTGATGATAATTTGTAATCACATGTATAAATTATTGGATATTTGATGATCACATCGCTACAAAATTGATATTATATGTTTGATTCTGTGTTTCATTGACCTTTTTGTTGAAACAAATGGCATCGGTGGAAAGGATAAAGGTGGAGAAGGCCCCATAAACATAAGAATGTAAGCTGTGATAATATGTCAAATTTTCACTATTTCATCAAAACGTCATTTCAAAAAATTCTCATTGGGGATCCTCATGTGACAAACAGTGATGGCCACCCATCCTAAAGATATTCCTCAATGTTGACTCTACCACTCCAACATGTGCTTGCACATCAGTGGGCCCCAATTAAGCGGAAAAACTAAAATTAAGAAAAAAAGTCAAAATATCATGAAAATCCACGAAATTCCAGAAATTCAGAAAGATTTTAAAATCTATACCTGTTTTGGCAACTGGCACCTATAGATAAGTTCTTTCTCTACACTCTGAGTCAATTTCGTCAATAATCTATGGTAAATTACAAAAAAAATCACAAAATAGTAATTTTTTTGACGAAAATCGGAGAAAACACGCTTTGACATAGTTGGCCATAATTTTGGTCCGAACCAAATTTATTGTAAGTTTTGCACCTGGATATACTTCAAATGGTTTGTTTCATCTCAAAATGGTATTAGTTTGACATTACTGTTTGAATAAATGGCTGCTTTGTCCTTCTAGTTGAACCACATTTTCAATAGGGTAGTGACCACCATCCAAAAATATAGAAAAAAATCATACTAATCGAATGTAGAGCCTTAATAACAAGACTACGTTTCGTGAAAATTCGAAAAAAAAAGTTCCAAGTGTCTCAAAATCTGCCTTGAAAGTGGCTACTTTTACGAACGATTTCAAATCTACCGAGCTGTAAGGCGGGCTGTGACGTTTCAATCTTTTGACAGTAGTGGGGATGACCACACCTCCGTTGCCTGTGTGTCAGTGTTGACGTTGACGTTTGCTAGCATAACATAACCATTGAAGTCTGATGTAGTCTTGAAATATTCATAAATCATGGAAGATTTTACCAACTTTCCATATTTTCAGGCAAAACAACTAAACAACACGAATCACCGCGCAGATACACAAAGCGTTAACAATATAACAATCAGCTGTTATGAGCGTTGACAGGTTGACGCTAGTGCTTTTTGTAGTAAGTTCTGTATAATGTTGTCAAGCCTGCTTCTCCGCCTATGAAAGATTGCGACGTCATCGCGCCAAATTTGAAATGATCGAAAACTTTCATGAATTTTTTTTACCAAGAAAACTTACGAAAAAAAATCTGTTAACTATATAGCGTCACTTATCAAAAAGTGAACTTTAAAAAAAAATTATAAAAAAAAAATCGGTCACTACCCTATTAAAAAAAAATACTAAACTCTTCTCCGTCATATTTTTAAACATCAGAATGGGCAGTTTGACATACCTCACCTTCTCTCCAATATTTCATCTGCAATTTAAAAAAATAATCACGAAAATCTATCGGGAAATGAAGAAATGTCAGAATTTCAAGTAATCATCATACATGTTCGGTCTCACTTTTGACTCATCCGTTATTATTTTTTGGTCAAAATTACTTGTCAAAAATCTGTCACAATCTACGTGTAGGTGTCAAAATTCTCTTCAAAATGAGCTTTCTTACATGAAAATCGGACGAGCGGTGTCAAAGATTTAACAGATGGAAAAAAAAATCATGTCTTCATTTTGAAGAGGCCATCAAGGTTACCAGACGCCACAGATCGATGGCCACCAAAAAAAATCTTCAACTAGGGATGCTACCTCATCGAACTAAACCACTTTCAAACCGTCTTCAGAAATACCGCCACGGGAGCTGTTTTTCCTACATAAGCTCCCGGACTATATTGGCAGCGTGTTCGGAATTGCAGAAAAATATAGGTTTACTGCCTAAAATCACGTCCGAAAATCTGTCGCTATCTCCCGGTCTATTATTCATCTAAAAAAAATCGATATTTCAAAACTACTTTTCGATGTCCAAGTTCAAGATCGATGTTGGCATCGATGATGTTTTGATTTGATGGGCATCCCTACTACTGCGACCTCATGATTCAAGACAGGACAGGATTCTGATTCTCATTTCCACCTAGGTAGTTTCTTAACCAAACAATAACCACAAAGAGTGTAGTGTAGGTTCTCAGAACGTTTTTACGTAAGTAGGTATAATAGGTAAGTAAGGCTGAGGGAGACTGTTGTTTGTACTTACCTTGTAACCCTACTTGTAACGTTGAACCCCATCCCGCCAACCCGCCATAAATAGGACTGGACTGATTGAATATTAAATCTGTCCCTGGAAGCACGAGCATTCCTGACTGGACTATAAGAAATCCCCAAAATTTCGCGGTTGGTTTGCACTGGCGATATTAGGCACAATTATTCAAGACACACGATGTCGTCCTGGCCACTTTTAAAAAACAGTTTTCGCACATTTCTCCTACAGATGGACGGAATATTTTTGCCGGAGTGATGTATGACGCCTTTCTCCATTTGGCTTGAAAATGGCATAGTTGTTTTTATTTTTCGTCAACAAAGAAATCTAAGTAGGCTGCGACATTTGACAGTTCAGAAGAATAAATCTGTAGTCCATTCACGATGTGAGTAGGTCGTTGCTTATTTTTTTTTTATCAATGCGCATGTGTGGCGCGAATTCATAGTTTCGTACACCAATATTGAAAAGTAGCAATAGAAAATATTGTAGTGCACCTAAAATTCCACAAAATCTTTGGTTGAATGTTGAATACCATTTTGGTATCCAGGGGAGATGTTTTATTAAAATCGAGTTCAATGATCATTTATTTCGTGGAAGTACAAAAATGGCAGCAGCACTCAAAACAAAAAGAGATCGGCGCCAATTATGACACTTCTCTTTTCTCCTTAATCTCCATTTCATTTACACTTGTTTTGACGAAAGAACACAACTTGTTGAAAATGGCTTTACCTAGGGGTTTACCTTGAAGGGCTACGAAAAGATGCGTTTACGGCGTGTGTAAAAGTGACAGCCAGGAACCAGTAACTGGTCGAGGGGCTAGACAGAGCATGCAGCGTTGCATTCAAACTGATAATGTTTTCGAAAGCCCTCAAAATTTGGCGTTTTTACACATGCGCACCTGCCCAAACGTAATAGCCTATTCGGAAGTGTCACTTTTTGAGCTGATCATGACTCATTCGCTTTTACGTCAATGGATGCGATGGCAGAGCAACCTATTTTTCTGATTAATACATACAACGCCCTTTGATTATTAGACCTACAACCTACAAGGATAATATCCACTTATCTAAATCCCACTATCAATGGCACCGGAATAAAATAGATGTAAACAACAGAATCTGACAGATGTCACTTTGGACTTCTTTTTTGTAATAATCATCAAAATATCACTCGTGCTCGAGATTTCCCCAGATAATTTTGGCCCTATTTATCGCTACAACCAGCACTCGCGATCACCTGGCCAAAATTATCGTGCAAATCTAAGCACTTGTGATATTACCGTTGAAAGTACAGTTAAGATTTTTTGGAGGAAACTTCACCCAATGAAATACTGGGTGCTCAGAATTGATTGTCTTCACCGCCTTTCGGAATCGGCGGTTGCAGCTGGCCTGAGTCGTTTCACTGAAATAATTATGAAATGCTGTAGGTAGTAATGAAGTGATAGACGCGAGGATAGACGTCATGTCACACCGACTGATGAAAAATGAGGTGTGAACAAACAATCCTCGAAACACTCCAACACAATGGAAATGGAATTGACAAACTGTCAGTAGCCCTCAATGTCGTCGTTGGTAACCTTAAATTTTCTATTCCTGATAAACTTTTGCTTTTGCAGAATGAAGACTGCCCACCCCTATTTCTCCACTCTCCACTAGATGTGCCCAATAGCAACACCATACACCATTCAGCATATTTTCAATTTTCTTGCTTCAGCCCCTTGCAGGGTGACTACCCTTTCAAAAATTTCAAATGGGGATAGGGGCCGTGAAAACATAATTTTGACGGCCTTTCAAAAGGCCTAATTTTAAAAGGCCTTTCAAATCTCTTTACTTCAGTGCAAAGAGAAATCGAATCTGATCACCCGTTTTCAAAATTCCCTAAGGCGGGTACCATCCTTGAAGACGGGAATAACAGGTAGGTATCGAGTAAGACATCATTTTAGAGGCCTCCCAACTCTCTTAATTTTGGTGTTGAAATGAACAAAATCGAACCACCGTACCTTGAAAACAGGTGATTTGATTTCGTTTATTTTCACACTGAAATAAAGAGACTTTGAAGACCTCCAAAATGGTGTTCTACTCGACCCCTATTCCCATTTAAATTTTTACAGCGCTGGTTACCCTACCTTCGAGGCTTTTGAAAACAGGAGAGTCGATCTAGTTTCTTATCACACTAAAATAATGTGATTTGAAAGGCCTTCAAAATGATGTGTTACTCGACCCCTATTCCCATTCTTGAAAGAGTAGTCACCCTAACTATGGGGATGAAGCAAGAAAACTGAAATTATGCTTATTATGTGTTTCCCTCAAATTTCAAATAGACCTGTCTCAGACTTTTTAGAGAAGAAAAAATTAGAGGAAGAATCGAGGGTGGAGCGTTTTGGAATAAAAGCTTTGTATGTATTGCAGGACAGTGGCAGAATGAACTTCACTTAGCGGGGGAAGGTGTTCCTGCCTGCAGTTTGGTAAGTAGATACCCTACGTTATCACGTTATTTTGAAATAAAATGTTTGTTCGGAATTGGATCTTATTTTATTCGTGGGTGTGGGCTTTTAATCGCGCAAAACAAGAGCATAAGTTCTTATACTAAGCATAGAATTAATGCTTATGCTAATTTTTTTTTATTGGAACACACTACCCAATCCCAATGTGCTTCAGTGTGTAATTCGAAAAATCGAATACGCTCCTCTGCTAGTAAAAGAAAAAAAAAATTGTTTTTCTCCTTATAGGCGCACATTGGCCATAGGAGTATTGCCTTTATTTACTCAGTACAATAATAGTGAAAAATTGCAAATTAGACAACACAGACATCCAGACTTCTTCCGGGAATCGAACCCGGGGCTCTCGTGGCCGCAGGCAGCCACACAACCACCTGCGCCACGGGGCCGTCTATCTCCTCTGCTAGTATCTTTATTAATCGTACTCTCGCATCATTTACAATATATGTGGTAACCAGAGTCGTGTTCACTGAGCCACCAGTCCGATTTAGGTTCGACTAGGTATTTTGTTTACATCTACTATTTATTTATCACTCGATTTATCACTTTTGATTATACCTAATAATATAGCCTTTGTTGAAGCGAATTTTTTTCACTAGGAAAAAATACCAAACACAAAATAATGATACCTACAATAATATCTTCATGATGTATTTTGATTGAATGTATTTTTATAAACAAAATGCTTCTAATTTCACACTTCCGGCTGTCCTTCTAGAAAATCATCATCGATTTCGGGGAAATCGCTGTCTAGTAGAGGAAAATATGAAGCGAAATGTGCTTATTTGAGAAGTTCGTGTGCACGGAAAGGTAAAAAGCTGGGGTGCATTTTTTATGGTGTAGTATGGCTTGGGGATGAAGAATCCACTTGTCGTCAAAAAATCGTCCAGTGTGGGGGCGGTATGGGGGCGGTTTTGTGAAAAAACAGTTTTTTTTTAAATGTTCTACAGTTTGTCAGCTTTTGGCTGATATCAGCTTGGAACAAATCCGTTAACTGTAAGTTGTCGTAAATAATTTATGAATAAAAAGGTGATCATTTACTTTGCCATAAGAATACATGTAAAACTTGACTGCCTCGTGCGCAAAGAACGTTGAATATCTCAGTAACGTGTTGAATGACATTTTTCATTCCACTCCCACTCGATTATCTCCGTAACCACTAGTTCAATCAAAAAAGTTCCTTTTGTAAACCATGTTACCTATTCCATTGCGATTCTTGCGGTTTTTTCAGATTTGATTTATCTTGAATAGTAACTGAGCTAGGGACGGAATTGTAATGTACTGCATGCAGCGGACAACTGCAGCGCTGAGGCCCTCGCGTACCCCTGCCACCCGCGCATCCCCGCGAAGGCCTTGGTGTATTGAGGCGGGAAATCTGCAGACTTATTATTGTGGCTGATGATCGAAACATTGTAAAAGTGTAGTCGGTAAATTTGCAATATAAATAAATATATACCCCTTGAATTACGACGTACGTCTTCACATATTATAACAGTCCAGTCAAAATAGGTTTTAACCGGAAATAAATTCGGAAGTTGACGAAATTTGGTGGATCGATGCAGAATTGAACGTGCAATAACATACTGAAATTCTCAAAAAGCTTGGTTTTTTTAGGACCAATAAAAAAGCGCCATCCTTGAAAATTTTCTTTTTTTCTGAATGGCTTGTGAACTATTATCTCTTCAGAACACAGCACCAGCACGAGCAAAGCAAATGTAGCCCGTTAAATTCCCAAGAGATCGTACAAAACTCATCACTTTTTGGTCAATAGCCTCTGAGATATCGCGTCCACAAAAACGTAGTGAAAATTACTCAAAATATATTTCCGGATTTTATGTAAAAATATGCATGGTGTCAATTCAGGGGCTGTAACCTGGACAGCGAATGTGCGAATTTCAATGTGTTTTACATGCGGGAAAAGCTAATTCAACATTCGGTATCACACTTTTGTCTAGAAGTCAAGAAGTCGCCAACTTCAAAATGGTACTTTTCTTCGACCTGTGAAATCGATACTTGATGTCTCGAAGAATCCCCAAAAATCGATTTTTTTCATACCATACTATTTGCCTCATTTTTCACTTAGGTAGAGCAAAACCATCCAGGGAAAATCTTCATATTTTGAATACAGAAAAAATAACATGTTTCGGAATATTTATTCTATAGTGATGGTTTCTGAGTTGTATGGGTTGAAAGACTAAAACGACCTATTCAGAAAAAAAAAGGTAGTCCGGACACTAACTGCTGAATATTGTACTTGCATTTGATAATTGTTTTTAAATTCTTCAGATGTCAATATAACATTTGTGATGTTGTCGTGGAAGAACGGACAAAAGAACTTGATGGAAATGTATGGAATAATAGAGCTAATAATAATGGTACAAGGTGGGTGATAAATAATAAAAGCAGGATGGTTGACTAAGAGAAAATATTATTTGAATCAAAGGCGTTGTAAGAATGTTTAAAAGGGAAATCTATACAATCATTTAGGCAATTTTGGAAAGAATTATTAATCATAATCATCTAATCATCAAAATCATCTTAGAAAATCATAACTTCGTCCTTGGAACTAATTTTGAAATTTTACATGTTTGTAAAAAAGGACGGCTTTTAGATAGTATTAGGTTCTTGAAATTTGTAAAGCAACTAATAATTCTGTCCGAAATTGCCTAAAAGATTGTATAGATTTCTTTTTTAAACATTTTTACAACGCCTTTTATTTTGATAAGCTTCTTTCTTTCCATTCAACCATCCTTTCATTAATTCATCACCCACCTTGTACCATTATTATTAGCTCTATTATTATTTCATACATTTTCATCAAGTTCTTTTGTCCGTTCTTCCATGACAACATCACAAATGTTATACTGACATCTGAAGAATTTAAAAACAATTCACTTATCATTTACACAAACTTTATCTTCACCATTTATACAATGTCGGTGATTCGGTGTGTTATCATTCACCTTTTATGTACCTACCTACTTGTTTTATGTATTTTATTTTAGACTCCACACTTTGATGAAGAAGGGCCAGAGACCTGCGAAACCGGTCAGAAATAAAAACAATCAATTTGAAGGAAGATTGCGTGCAGGTCATTTTATTTATGAAAAAAATCGATTTTTGCGGATTCTTCGGGACATCAAGTATCGATTTCAAAGGTCGAGAAAAAGTACCATTTTGAAGTTATTTTGAAGTTGGTGACTTCTAAACAAAAGTGTGATACCGAATGTAGAAAAAGCACATTGAAATTCGCACATTCGCTGTCCACGTTACAGCCCCTGAATTGACACTATGCAAATTGTTACATAAAATTCGGAAATATATTTTAAGTAATTTTCACTGCGTTTTTGCAGACGCGGTATCTCAGAGGCTATTGACTGAACAGTAATGAGTTTTATACTGATCTCTTGGGAATTTAACGGCCTACATTTGCTTTGTTGGTGCTGTGTTCTAAAGGTAATAGTTTACAAGTTATTCAGAAAAAAAAACGAAAATTTTCAAGGATGGTGCTTTTTATTGGTCCTAAAAAAAACCAAGCCTTTTGGGACTTTCAATATATCATTCCACGTTCAATTCTGCATCGATCCACCAAATTTCGTCAACTTCCGAATTTATTTCCGGTTAAAACCTATTTTGACTGGACTATTATAATATGTGAAGACGTACGTCGTAATTCAAGGGGTATATATTTATTTATATTGCAAATTTACCGACTACACTTTCACAATGTTTCGATCATCAGCCACAATAGTAAGTCTGCAGATTTCCCGCCTCAATACACCAAGGCCTTCGCGGGGATGCGCGGGTGGCAGGGGTACGCGAGGGCCTCAGCGCTGCAGTTGTCCGCTGCATGCAGTACATTACAATTCCGTCCCTAGCTCAGTTACTATTCAAGATAAATCAAATCTGAAAAAACCGCAAGAATCGCAATGGAATAGGTAACATGGTTTACAGAAGGAACTTTTTTGATTGAACTAGTGGTTACGGAGATAATCGAGTGGGAGTGGAATGAAAAATGTCATTCAACACGTTACTGAGATATTCAACGTTCTTTGCGCACGAGGCAGTCAAGTTTTACATGTATTCTTATGGCAAAGTAAATGATCACCTTTTTATTCATAAATTATTTACGACAACTTACAGTTGACGGATTTGTTCCAAGCTGATATCAGCCAAAAGCTGACAAACTGTAGAACATTTAAAAAAAAACTGTTTTTTCACAAAACCGCCCCCATACCGCCCCCACACTGGACGATTTTTTGACGACAAGTGGATTCTTCATCCCCAAGCCATATTACACCATAAAAAATGCACCCCAGCTTTTTACCTTTCCGTGCACACGAAAGTCACAATAGAGTCTCATTTTTCCTCTACTAGTCCGGCGAAGGCTCTACAAAATAATTTCCCCTTGCAGTGTTCGGCGTGTTTTCTCCCATTTCCATCCTTGGATTCCCCTTGCATTTCTTCGTCTGATAACTGTAAGCATTGGGGCAAGGCACACTCATGAACTTGTTATTGTTTATCGAATGCAAGAAATACTGAAGGGCCCTCATGTGACTGCAATAAACTGAAAACTAATCTTGTAGCTGTCGGTAATCATTTATTATTAAGACGAAATGTGCACTTTACTCACTAGCTTTATCTACTTGGAAAGTTTGACAATCGGGCTGGATGGGACCCCCAAGCGCCACGTAGAAGTCCGCGTCGCCCAGCTGGCCCGAGAAACCCAAAAGCCGGACGTTGGTGTGGATGGCTTCCACATTTTCGGCGTCGTTTCTCGAAAGCCTCTCGCTTTCGGGAAGAGTCACCGGAATTTCGAACAGTGGACCAGCTGGATCGAGCCCTGTAATTCGTTTGACCAATTCTCCTGTTCTTTCCGTCACCCTTTTTCCTGCAAAACCAGCCACGTGCGCTCCCAGCGAATGACCCACGATGTGAAAGTTCTTGAGCAAATGTAAATCTTTTCCTACTGCTTCACTTATCAGATCTCCTATCGCATGTCCGGCGGTTTTGGTCCTGTAGGCCGCGTCCAAGTAATTTTGTTTAGAAAATGCCCTCCAGTCCACCGTTACGACATTGTAGTTTTCGTCTTTTTTCTTATATTCTTCAGCCAACTTCGATACGATCTTCGATGTGGGAGAGGCGAACCAACCTTGTACATAAATGAACGTTGGCCTCGATGCGTTCATTGCATTGACGATTTTCCATTTCGTTGAATTCGCGTCGGGTGCTGCTTGGTACAGGAAAAATTTAACGTCGGCGGGGCTGCCCTTGCCTAGCGTCAAGTTGGCAAGTGCATCTCTCAGTTCAGTGGGTGAAATCCTCAGGAGTGAATCGAAAAAATCGCCTATAAATGGGACTGGGATGTCTTGTTGACAAGAACCTGAAATTCCTTGAAAAAATTAGTTACTTACCTATACGATGTTTCTAGGATTAGATATTGGGGAATCACTTACAATAAAAATGATTGAGGATAAGAGCAGAGAACAGCCATTTAAGAACCATTTTCTTGCAAGTGTTCTTGAACACAGAGCGGTTTATTGAAAGTTACTGCAGAAAAGATTGTATATTTATGATGATTACGTTTAGAATTAATTAGTATTGTTATTAAAAAAAAAGAAAACCTTCACACTCTGCTCTTGCAGAGAATCTACTGCATTGTCAGTGCACTAGAACAAAAGTGACTGATTTTTGTAACATTTTTAAACATGTTGGCAGTTTATATTACCTACATCACAATATCATATTACATGAGTATCATAGTCACAACTATAAAAAGCAAAAAGTTTCAATTTTTTTATTGAAGAGTCAAGGCTTTTTTTTAACACTACAACACTACTTGCAAAACATAACAAGACTATACAGTACAATTTGACTTACATTTTTTTTCAAGGCAATTCTAGGACACCTGTAGAACAAAATCGCTGAGTAAATCACGTGAAAATGTGAATAGGTAGGTAGGTAGGTACTAGACAAGGGATCAACAGGAAGCGTTTATCAATAATTCATAAAACTGAAAATGTTTGGAAAAACATTTTCCACCTCAGTAATATGGCCCGCCATCTTCATCTCCAATCAAGTAATATGTTCCACGGACCGATCGATTAGTTCCAAAACCCATAATAGCTTCAGAACTATCGTCGCAAGCCCCATGTAGAAATTCGGCCAGCCACGAACATTTTACTCCTTTGTAAGTGTAAGCATTTATTGACCAATTGAAATATACGTATGCATCACTGTGGCTGCACTTAACTGAAAGAATCCGCACATTCAAAATATCCAATATAAATTTAATTATTCGATATTACCCGTTCACGTTGCAAATACGGAACTAGGACTTTTCCTATCAAAATTAAAGTGACAAATTGGAGCGCTGGGGGACTACGACGGCTACGGCGGATAGCTGCTGCTGTCTGGTTACTGTTGCAGGTACCATCAACCGTAGCCGTATTTCCCTAGCTTTAGTTTTGATCCAAAAAGTTCTAGCACTGCATTTGCAACGTGAATGAGTAATAGGTATACCCTTAACAAGATGCTTTAAACATGATATACGGACCATCACTGATTAGATTACGTTCGTGACAATTATTTGCAAGAAACCAAAGTCCATTGGTGTAAAAATCAACGTCTCCAGTTGGCTCGGCGGAACCCAGAATTCCTGGGTCTGTATGGATGACTTCGACAAATGAGGCATCTCCAGCGGCAAGTCTGTGCTTCTTACTCACATTTACACCAAAAAATTCATACAGAACCCCAGCAGGGTCAAGTCCCCAGATTGCGTACACTTTAATCTTCATGTTGCTATAAATCAGTTGCCCTGCAGACCCAGCTACGTGCGCTCCCAAAGAATGACCAATCAAATTGATCCTGTCATTGCCATTTGCTAATGCTGTTATGAATTCCCCGATCGCTCTTCCTACGGTGTAGGTCATCCGAGAACTTCTTAGATAGTTTTGTTGACTAAAAATTGTCCAATTTGCTACCAGCACTGTGCAGTCCAATTTCAACATTAGGTTCTGAGCGATATCTTTTATGTAGTCTTGAACGGGGGACGTTTTCCAACCGGGAATGTACATGAAAAGAGGTATAGTTGAATCAACGGTGAATGTACCGCTTTCAACTTGCTTCCAAGTCACTTCTTTTGATATGTTCTTTGAAGCATCTACGTAGTACAGATAGGTGATTTTTGAGGGATCTATCGCATCTTGGTCGAATTCGAAATGGTTTATGACATCTCCAACTCTGTCTCGAGTAGATTCTAGAAGCGCTGCTGCATCATCAAGTAAATCACAACTTTCTAAAATATTTTTTTATATTCTTCATTCTCTATCAAAATCGTATTGCTCATTTGATTATTTGTTACTCACTGAATGTTAGGATTGATAGTACAATAATAATAATTGACGAAAGTGCGCGTTTGAATAGCATTGCAGGAAGTATAGTTGAGTACCTACACAAATTAGGCACAAGCAGATATTTGCAAAAAATGTATATAGGTAGGTAGGACTTGTCCAAGTCATTAAAATTGTTATTTTCTGGATTAGATTAACACACAATTCAATTTAGTACTCTGATAGCAGTTTTTATAGCTTTCCATGTTGCAGTTTAGGTGCCTAATAAGTGAGGAGTACCTATTTAGTGTGATGAAATAATCATTATTTTCATATGACAGAGCGGCTCTGTCGAAAAAAGTCATGAAGCTTTAAGAAGTGAATTTCATGAAATTAAAATATCCCGAAATGTATCCCATCTGTTTTCAGGTGAAAACTTATTTTATTCACAATGAGTTATAGTGGAAGCGGTACACATCTAAAAACACATCGATACTGCATTTTGGAGTAGAGTAACGAGATTTTGCATGGGCGTACCTTATACCAAAACAAGCGATTTGACCCGCAGCACTCCATATTTCGTCCCTTAGGGGGCCCATGGGGGCCCTCCAAATTTTCAAGATGCAAGAACTGTCACAAAATGATCATTGGGTATCGTCATGTGTGCCATCAAAGAAGCTTACGGGTCTATTGAAAATGTTTTCATCAATTAATGTCGTGTCCGTTCCATTCCTCACACTTGAAAAAAAAAATCTTTGGCAGAGAACAAAAAAACTGTTTTTATTTTTTCTTTTATGCAAGGAAACAATAAATTGATATGATTTGTTGCGTTCCCAACTAAATCGCATTCCGTAAGCCTACTTATGAAGAAAAAATTTTTTTTGTGGTATTTTCCAAATAAGTGGTGACGTCTTCAGTACATCTTTTCCAGGAGCATTTCTTTTTATGTCCGCACTGGATGTCACTCAAAATGTTTGCAGGAATAGAGACCTTGAACTCTTTTGATGGTGATTTCTACGCTGAATGACTCGAAAACGTTCAGGAAAGCCCTAAAAGAATTTTTTTTCTACTGGTCCGTTAAATTTTTGGCATGTTGATTTTTCAGTAGGGGAGACGGTCAGATAAATTTGATCTAGGTCAGGCGAATTGGTTTCGGCGGAAAATATAACAACTCATACCTAACGACTCTGCGTTTTGTAGTACTGTAATAAAACACGGCATGGAAGTATATTTCCCACTAAAACCAAACTGCCTGCGCCTGCAGCCTGGAGCGAATATTGGTTCGCGTCTCTCCTACTATAAAATCGAAATTTCGCAAGTTGGACGGCCCAGCAGAAAAAAATTCTTTTTGGGCTTCCTTGGGTGTTTTAGAGTCATGTAGCATCCAAATCACCAAAAAAAGAGTTCGAGGTATCTATTCCTGCAAAAATTACGAGTGATTTCCAGTGGGAACATACAAAGAAATGCTCTTGGAAAAAGTGTACTGAAGACGTAACCACTTCTTTGGAAAACACCACTTCAAAAAATTTTTCTTCATAACTAGACTCACGGAATGCGACTTAGTCGGGAACACAACAAAACATATGAATTTATCGTTTCCTGGCATACAAGGAAAAAAAAAACAGTTTTTTTGACCTCTGCAAAAGAATTCTTTTTTCAAGTGTGAGGAATGGAACGGACACGAAGACAATTGATGAAAACATTTTCAATAGACCCGTGAGTTTCTTTTATGGCAAACATGACGATACTCAATGATCGTTTTGTGAAAGTTCTTGCATCTTGAAAATTTAGAGGGCCCCCATGAGCCCCCTAAGGGACGAAATATGGAGTACTGCGGGTCAAATCGCTTGTTTTTGTATAAGTTACGCTTATGCAAAATTTCGTTACTCTACTCTAAAATGCAGTATCATTTTGCGTACCGTTCCCACTATTAGTAATTGATATATTCCTAACTTTTAAAAGGTTGGAATGTGAATGATTCCTTACAGGTTGGAAAATATAATGTCACTTTCGGCCCGTGGGCCGAAAATTACGTCTGAAGAGAGGTGATCTGATCTAAACAGCTGTCGCGGAGTGCGGAGTGTTGATGGATGCGTTGTTTGAAAAAGTTGCCCATGCCTACCTGATAAAAACGTTTGACGCAAAAAACTTTAAATAAAGTCATTTACTTGCATTTAAACTGGATCATTGTGAATAAAGTCCTATACATACCACGGAGTAAAGCGTCATTACAGCCTACGGGATTCTATCTTACCTCGGCACGCCTCGGTAATATATTGAATCCATTGGCTGTAATGAGAAACTTTCCACCTCGGTATGTAATATACTATTGTTTCAGGAACGCGAACGGGATGATTTTTGGGGAATGTGGGGGACAATTTGAGCATCTTGAAATGTTATGAGTGTTGTTGAGATATCGAAAAGACATGAAAATGTTAGCTTGTTCAAAATCCCGAAGTCCCCCTCAACCCCTATTGCAGAGGGATGATGTCAAACCGTCCTCGCAATGTTGGAATGTTCAGGATAGTGTCGCAATAAAGATATAAAAAATTGTCTTTATGTTCCATCGTTCGGGAGATACAGCCTTCGATACAGGGGACTTATCATGCTATGGATTGGTACCTACGGGTAGTTCATTTGAACCGCCCTGTGATGATGAGAGTGCAATGTATAAGTAGGACATGTCCTGTTTGGAACAGACTCCAAAGAGGGCTGCAGACGCTCACAAGAGGTAGCGTTCCTGATGATCAGTGGGTCACATTCACTTAAGGGGTTACTTTGTTAAGTTATGCACTTCTACCACATTTTTGAGTCAAGAATAGGACCTGGGAGAAAGCCTGCATCATAGAACGTGAATTGGTCAAAGAACACAGCTCCCTTGAAAACTCAAATGGAAGGAATGAATCAAAAACCGTTATTAAGAGCTTTCCAAAAATTCATTGCGAACAAATGTACGTTTTTTTTCTCTTAAAATTATTGTGTACTGTTGAAAATTGACCGTTCTGACACTTTTTCCGTTGTCACCCTGTACATAGTAAACAATGTCAAGGTCCATGTGAATCAGCATGGTATTTTGTAGCCAAAAGAATGACCTATCCGGCATGACCACGTTTTTTGGAATCGGTTATTTTCTGCGAGATTTTCGATCTTCAGGTAGCGTGAAATTTTTGGGTGGACCAGTTCACTTGATCACCTGTTTAGTTGCCGACCCCAGCCCCCTATTAAAAAATCAATTTGAAACAGTTTATTGATATTGTTGCTGTTTCAGGGGGTTCGTGGGCCCGTGTCTTTTCTACACGTTGGACAAATATCCAGAATAGCCAAAAATCGCGCAGAGGGTTTTGAGCTGTTGGGGGGCGGAAGGGTGAAAAATTGTAACTTAGAACGCAAATACGGCGTAATTCAATGCACCGTATCCCGTTGATACCATTTGGCATAAAAAGTGTCGATCATTGTTGAAGAAGGGTCGTAGGAGGGCGAAGCTCGGCTAGGTGGATTTTTTTCCGGCCACTTAGAAGTGATCACTAGTTTGGTATCTTTCCCGGTATTTATCTTTGAAAATATTCCAGAGGCCATCAGATTGAGGTGTATTATTTACGGAAATCATCCACTCGATGTACAATTTTGTTTTTTGGAGATTGAAGAATTGATTTAATTCATGAGCAGGCCCGGCGCAGCGTCCACTAATGACCAGAACGAGGACCAGGACACTACAACGTGTACCTTCAAATAAAAATAGTATTGAAAAAATGATTTTTTAAATGTTTGAAAGTTCAAGGATTTGTGCAGAACTGATGAATTTCCTTTATCCTAAACAAAATCGCCATAAATCGCACTGCGGGCTTTTTGAGTTATTTGAGCGATCATATTCGGTGTCCAATGGACCTTTTCAGAAAAGAGAGACAGATGCATGCGCGTTCGTACCGCGCAGCTAGAGGTGTCTAGCTATAACGGCGCCTAATATCTCCAAGGGAAACTCCCTTCGTTATGAAGTGCGCGGCACCACACTGCGGTCATGTGGGGGCTGTGACGTAAATCGTGCGAGAGAGACTGCCTTTACTGAAAAGGTCTATTGTTTATTGACTGGCGCTTTCTTCCTCGTTGGGGACGTCTTGCTAATGGTTCGTATGATGTTCTTTGCTATGTTAGCCACTGGATTACAATTTTCTTGGAATCTAAGAACAGGGAGATCCCTTGGGTTATCTTTCTTTAGGCACCATTCGCCGTTCTTTCTCATGAGAGTAGAAGTGAATTAGATATAAGTACCTATCCTACTGTAATTTTTGACAATATCTAGAGTTTGTAGGTACTCGTACGGGTGAGATATTATAGGATAGGGACGTAGATATGTATACCTACCGCATGCATAACCGAGTCAAAAGTTCCATCAAATGAAAATTATCTCTTTGAAGAATCTCCCAGCTTCTCAGATTCCCACCGGTGGCCAAAGCACAAAGCCCCACGAACCGGTGGCTTCAAACAGACAGCAACCCGGTAATTAGAATAAAGTATGCGGCATGTGTAAACTATTAGCAACGAACGAATTCGATTAACACTCGGTGGTTTGCTTCGGTGAAAAATAACGGAAAATTACCGAAATATTTTATTTTGTCGATCTGATTTCACTTGCTTACTTGATGCAAAACTATCAGTTTGAGTGCCTCTCAACGCTATACGTTTACACCTCTTCCATCAATTTATGCACCGCAAATATTCAGTCGTTCCGATACACCTATACGAGTTGCCCGGGCACCTGCTTGGTTTTTCGGAGCAATTTCGCAAGTTGCAACCTCATTCGAACAAGTTGACACGCTTTGCTGAAATTTTCCACATCCATCCATCTCTCCGCTTGTTTTAATCAAACAACAAGCAATAAGTAGAAAAACGCGAAGTGTCTTTGATTTATTTCTTCGCGACTGCAGGAAACTCGCGTCGCTGCTTTTATTTAATTAAATTCCGAAGCTCTCTGTAAATAATTTATCAAAATTTCAAGAGAACATGTCGTCGTCCATGGGAAGGTAGTTGTGCTCGGCGTATGGTATGTCAGTCACGTGAAAGAAACGTATTCTATTTGGGATTGATTCAATTATGCAACACGTGATCCATTGTGGATTGTTTCAATAATCGGGATGCCTAATTGTTTCGTTCCATTTCGAATGAAATAATAATCGTGAATAATTTGGGACCGCGCTGTTCTGTTTAAATATTTGATCGCGTCGACCTTATTTAATCAATTCATAATCAGTTAAAATGTAGGTACCTATTCACGCCTAGAAATGCAAATATGATATGCGTTCACTATAAATTATTCACTGAAATAGTGTCTTTTGTTTGTACCAGCAATGCATTTGGCTTAACATGATTGTATTCCGACAGCAACGCTTTCACTAAAAATAAATGGGAATAAAAACGGCAATTTGGTATATTTCAATTATTTATGGTCCGCAAGTGATCGGGCAAGAAAGGCAATTCTTGCTTGACATATTACCTAATATAAAAATCACTAATGAATAAATAACATTAAATTACAATGGGAAGTACATCCCATTTACATCTGAGGAACTATCACATGTGTCCAAACTTTTGGTAATATCACAGCTTTCAGGCTTTCTCTGCGATGCTCATTGTAGAGTCGCTTGACGAAAGTTTATCCTTCGTCAGTGTCAGACTACTTTCGGCCTTGCCGACCTGCGGCCTCCACCTTGAAGTTGGTCGTATCAGTTGGCGACCAGACTGAAATGATCACTTGTTCATTAAAATTACTTTCGAGTGAAATGAGTAGGTAGGCAGAATACCGTGATATCAAAAATTATCTTGGCCAAAGGTGTCTATGGATGTTAAAAGAAGCTAGCATCATTTTTCATTGTCATGAGTCGTCGAGCAAGGCTGAACAGACAAGCTAAGAAGCCAATCAGTTTTCCACCGTTCCTTTCGCCACCTTTGACAAAGATAATTTTCAATTTGACCGTTTAGACCGTGGGATTGAAAATGAGGACTCCCCTGAACCCCTGAACTATACATTTTGTTGTTGGCTTTACTAAACTGCTCAACAATGAAAGTGTTACAAAGCAAAAATTAACCCAATTTTGAACCGCTATAACTTTTGATTGGCACATCTGTTTCCGATTTTGTTTCAAGAACTGAATAGCTGAAATCTTTTGGCCATCTTCCTTGTCAGTATGAAATGCATAGAGATTTTCATCAATTTTTATACAGGGTGATGAACAGAGCAGTGCAAAATTGATGAAAGTTCAACATACCCCCGTTTTCGCCAAAAAATTTTTTTTGGAGTATCAACACCAAATTTATGAAGAATGATGTGTTCTCTCGAAACGGTTTTTGAATTTTTGGGATTCCAGCCGAAACAGCCAAAATGTGATTTTTTATTGTGAATACCGCACCGGGTGATCATTTAAAAACTATCCACCTGCAATAACTCCCGATTCCTAGTGAATATTCCTTGGAGCAAAAACAGGTCGATTTTTATATCAAAGGGGACATCTAAAACATAAATTGGCAAATTTCTATCTTGAGCCTCCTCGCCCCCACTCACCCCAACTTTGAAATTTCAAATGACATGACGTACCTTGCGATACATCAAATTGAAGAGAATCAAATTTTCTTTCTGAAGAAAATATTCACAAAATTTTTATCCCCACCTTCCTTCGCCCTAAAAATTCTCTGACTGCCTTCTTTTTAATTCTGGACCTCTCAATTGTTTTTAATTCAGTCAGTGTCATCATAGAAAGCATCGAAGAAAAGAATTTTCGGTCGAAAAAGTGCTACCCAAATTGACCTTTTTGCTTTCCCCCACCTCAGCTTCAAAATTTAACGAAACACCACCTACTTTGTGATACATCAAATTGAAGGGAATTGAATTCTCTCTCCGAAAACAATTTTTTTGAAATTTTCAACCCCTCTCCAAATAAATTAGACATTTGGGGTGTTTTGTGAGGAAAATGGGGGTTTTAAAAAATTTGAAAAAATTTTGTTCATGGAGAGAATTTAATTTCCTTCAATTTGATATATCACAAAGTAGATATTGCCATTTTAGATTTTTGAGATGAGGTGGGGGGAGCGAAAGGGTGAAATTTGGGTGGCATTTTTTCCACAGAAGATTATCTCTTCCGATGCTATGCAATATGACGTTGACTGCATTGAAAAGAATTGAAAGGTCAAGAATATTAAATTGGACACTCAGAGAATTTTAGGAAGAAGGGGGGTGGGGTTAAAAATTCTATAAATATTTGTTCGGAAAATAGTCAGATAAACAAACAGATAGACAGATCTTTATGACAGAATCCCATTTTGGGGACCAACATTTCAAGAAATGATGCCAAACATGCCTATGTTTTGAAATTTGAGGTAAAGGCAAAACATTCCAAAATGGCGGAAATGTGGTTAATCCAATTCTAATGACGTAGTCCCATGTTGACTAAAGAGAGTAAAAATTAACCTTTTTTCAATGCTAAAAACCCAAATTTTAGGAGTAGTACCAAAAAGTACGCTGCCAATTGGGCTTTTCTTCACCCCTACACTAGACAATAGGAACGTGTTGCAAGTCAAATTCCTCAGAATTGTTCAGTGAACAAGCCTACCAAGTGGCGTCGTCTTGATATGAAAAGTTCTAATGTTTTTGCGTTGCTACAGGAATAATATACAGTATTAACAATAAAGAATCATATTTTGGCTGTTTCGACTGGAATCCCGAAAATTCAAAAACCGTTTCGAGGGAACACATGATTCTTCATAAATTTGGTGTTGATACTCCCGAAAAATTTTTTTAACGAAAACGGGGGTATGTTGAACTTTCATTAATTTTGCACTGCTCTGTTCATCACCCTGTAGAAGTTTTATAAGGGGCTCTATGGATTTCATATTGACAAGAAAGATGGCCAAGAGATTGGGCTCTTCAGTACTTGAAACAGAATTAGAATCGTTTGTGCCAATCAAAAGTTGAAGCGGTTCAAAATTGGGTGAATTTTTGCTTTGTAACACTTTCATTGTTGAGCAGTTTAGATGTATTGCGTATGCTGGTGACAAGAAAAATGATCAAGTTAACGTCCGGTCTTTTTGCATAGACATACGGCGTCGTACAAACCATCTAGGTATAGTCATACAAACCAGGACCCACAATCAAGATACCTTGTATGACAAGACTATACCTTTTCAACTTTAAATTGAGAGTATCTGATCAATTTTAAGTTGGAAAGTGTCAGTTTCAAAATGAAATACACAATTACAAATTGAGAGCGATGATTAGCTAATTTTGGAGAAGAAAGAATTAATCTGGAACAATGCAATTTTAGATGGTGATGAAATACTTCTTTTTATTGGAGTGAGTTATGGCAAGAAGAAAAAAAAAGATGAACACCACCTTTTTTCTTTAAAATGAACTAATCATCGCTCTCAATTTGAAGTGGTCAAGTACCAACTTGAAATTATCGATAATGTACTCAATACACTGAGTGATTTGACTTCTGCTATTTCCAGCACCCGGTAATACAAATGTCAGAATACTTGGACATGGGAATTTTCAGACGTCGAGCAGCTACCAACTATATGACAAGCATTTAAAACCTCCCACCATTCAGTGACAAGAGTTACAGCATAGCGACTTACATATTTTCCTTTGCAAACAACGTAGATTGCACAAAAAACTAATGGAACTAGTGTGGACAGCCCCATGAGCCATCCCATAGAATCGGCCCATATTGGAAAGGCGTAATTTTCATACTTGGCAGAGGTGAAGGTTGCCATTTGGAATACAAAGACACCCTGTAAATTTAAACGGTCACTAAAGAACTCTATTCCCTTCCAACTTCAAATTGGGGAATATTTCATAACAATCGAACAATCAACTTGAAATTTGCGATAAACAAATTGAAATTAGCACGAAACAACTACAAAATGAGAAGGATGACTAATTCATTTTGAAGTACGAAGACTAAATCTGGAGCAATGTATTTTCATATGGAGATGGAACTGAGTTATGGCAAAGGAAAGATTTGATGAAAATCACCTTTCTTCTTGAAATTGAATTGATGATCGCTTTTGATTCAAGTTTTGTTCAGTACCAATTTGGAGTGGTTTAGCCCCAATTTGAAGTTGAAAAAGGTATAGTTTATCACATAGTATGAACTTACTATCAAAGTTAGGGGTGTAATAAACATCCAACATGTCCACCAATACCATCTAGCGCTCCTACATAAATTCATGTTCATTTTTGCCATGTCGTCTAAAAATCTATTACAGCCATAAACCCAGGCAACTACGCCTACTTCAGCTGCACCAATCAAGAGTATAGCCCACGAAGCAGTGTTCCATTCCAACAACGTGAACAGATAAACACCGCCTTCGAAACACATGGGAATCGCCAACAAAAAACACGCGAAGCATATGGCCAGCGTGACGAAGATCTGGTATTTCCTCAGGTGCGGCCATTTGTCCAAAATCAAACAACTGATCGATTCGATTCCCGCAAACTGGCTTCCCAGTCCCAGAATAAACAGCATGAAGAAAAACATGACTGCCCAAACGGTGGGCGCCGGTAGCCGCAGGATGGCTTCTGGATAGGCAACGAAAGCCAAACCTGGACCGTCCTGTGCCACCTCAGCGACTGGCACCCCCATCTGGTGAGCGAGGAATCCCAACATGGCGAAAATCGCGAATCCTGCGTAAATTGACGTGAACGCATTCGCCGCGGTCACTATCAACGCATCCTTGAGGCAGTTGTTGTTGAAATCGTTGTAAGAAGCAAGCGTTATCAGGCTGCCGCAACCTATGCCAAAAGAGTAGAACGTCTGCGATGCAGCGCTTGCCCAGACGTCCACTTCGAGCAGCATCTCCCATCTGGGGGTGATGTAGAGAAGAATGCCGTCAACGGCGCCTTCCAAAACGGCACCTTGAACCACGAGAGCCGTGAGGATGAGGTAAGGAAACAGCGCTGTGAAGTATACGGCCTTGCCTGAAGTCTTGACGCCTCTCACGACGCACAGGTAGCCGATGATCCAAGACAGCAGTAGGCACAAGACGAGTTCCCAACGCAGCATGCCAAAATCTTCCCAAGTGGCGTTTTTGATGCCTAAGACGTAGTCGCGGAAATATTCGTATGTAGCCAAGGTGCGGTTGACCACTTTGCTCACGTGAACGAGAGAGTCACCTCGGAGGCAGTAGGTTTTGTTGATGGCCGAGTCGTAGCCGTAACGCTGACAAAGCTCCTGGATTGGCATGCAGGTTCTGTTGTAGTAGGTCTCATTGATGGTGCATTTCGATTCTTCAGTTGCGCTAAAACATCCTAAAATGACGACAAGGCAGTTAATCACAAGCGTAAATTGAGTATAAAAGACATTCATTGTTGAAAGTTCCCAATATAACGTACTTTCTGTACATAAAAGCGGGTGGTATTGCGACATCAACAGAAGTGAAGGGCTATAAATTAGAGGACAACAAAAACTAAAGCCAAAAAATACCTTCTTTGTTCTAGTTATCCTTGACCTTATGGTGGTGCAACCTGATTTAAAATATGAATAGAATCACCTAGTTCAGTAGGTACAAGAATACCTACCTATTGTGCAGTCATTTTAGATAGAAAATCAGGAAAATAAAAAAAATCCCAATGAAAAGAGACTGGGTATAATGGTAGTACAAAGCCGTCTTATGAACATACCAAAAGTTCTCAGAAATTAACCTCATGCTACGGCCGCTATATTGGAAAATGTCTTAAAAATGTCTTAAGATACCGGCAAATTCTAGGTTTTTTGCCTGTATCTCTTTGACCGTTCAAGATATCGATTTCATTTCTGAAGCAGAAGCTAGAACATCAAAAAACGAACATTGTGGTGCGATGAATTTAGTGTTTGAATAGTATAGTTTGTCAGCAAAATGGTGGTTTATCATACTTAAAACACTCACCCTGGGTTGCACAAAAAAAAAATGATACGCAATTAACGCTGATACGAGATTATTAGCCAGTTCCACTAGCGAATTCAATCATTGTTAGCTAATTGAGATATTTTCTCTGGTGAATATTGGCTTAGTGACCACAAAAACACAAGTGGAAAAGGGAAATGTTTAAACCACAACAGCTTGCATGCATTTTCCGTGGTCATCCAACCAGCACTGACCTAGAATCCATCAGAGAAAATGTCTCAATTAGTTAACAATAATTAAATTCGCTGGTGGAACTGGATGTAAATGAATCTCAATCTGGCCAATCCTAATAGGTTGATCATGAGAAATGCATAACACTTTTAGCTTAATCAATCATTGGCTCTTTTGCAAAACCAGAATTTCTATTATTCACCAACGAGTACTGACCAAAAGAAATTTCACTAATCTCGTATTATATTAATTGAGCGTTGGTGCAACCCAGAAGGCTAGAGAACTTATTTCAGTTGAGATATCATGAGTTTTCTTGGAATTTATTTTTAGGCACTTGAAAGTGCTGTTTCCGAGATGTTTTCCGAAATTTCAAACTCAAATATCTCGAGAACGAAGCTTTTAGTGCGGGCGACAAGAGCCAAAATCGGGATGAACCTTGCAAATGGTGATGAAAGCATGAAATTTGGTACACATACTCAGAATGAGCACCTCTCTTAGATAAGAGGTGGAGCCACGCCGAATTTTCACCGGAAGGGGGCTCGGGGGGCTCCTGAAAGTTGAAGGTGCTAGGGCTCCCACCAAACCGCTTACCAGTTCGTTTTATCAATCAAAAAGGAAACTCATGAATATATCGTAAAAATTGACGACGTTTATCGCCTTGTCCCGGGAATTTTTCATGATGAAAAAAAATAAGTTCTTCGGCAGAACACACAAATTGGTTTTATTTCATTTTCACCTACAAATAATTAATAAGGAGATGTGCAACACGTTGATTCCCACAAATTCGTATCCTCTGAATTCATTTGTGGAGTCAAAATTTTGATGGTTTATCTTCTTGAAGAGGGGCATTCCAAAGAGTAAGCTATTTACAACACTAAGTTCAAATAGAATTTTTTCAATGTTCTGAATCGAAATTACTGAATTCCTTCCAGCAATGCATACCCTGAACCCTTCTTTGGAAGTACCGCGTGCAATTGAACGTGGAGTAAGTCCTAAAACACTATCAGAATTTTTCTTCTGTGATGCTACTATCCACTCTCGACCGGAGCAATTAGATTCCTACACAGCATGCGCGGAGTGTATACACGATGCAGGGTATTTTCTCGGTTCAGTCAAATTTTTCATGATTGAAATTGTGTCATAATAATGAAATAACGTGCTCTGCTCAGTAGTATGACGAATGTTAATTTTATTATATCCTATTTTCCAGTTCAGTTTTGATTGCCAACAAAAACTCACTCACCGTGGGTTCCACAAAAAAGATAATACGAGATTAGTTGATTCGCGATTTTGTTTGTCCATTTCTAGCTGGGTGATCAATAAAAATGCTGGTTTATCCCTCAATAATGAAAAGATGATGAGTCTAGTACAGATTTCAGGCATTTTTTGGGGTTAATCGCCTGGCATTCAGCAGAAAAAAGTTCAGTTAATCTGCAATCAGCCTTGATCGCTGATCATCTTTTTTGTGGAACTGACGGTCATTATTAAATATTCCACCCTAAATTAAAATCTAAAATTAATAGCGGAATATAATTATAATGTTCGCCTGCGCACACTAGGTATGCAGGCGAATGCAAACATTGCAAATTTTTATGACGTCAAAGCACAATAATTGAAACTGAATATTCGCTCGACTGACCGTCAGTTCCACGAAGAAAGATCACGAGCGATCAGGCTGATTGCAGAATAGTTGAACTTTATTGCAGAATAGTTGAACTTTTTTCTGCTGAACGCTAGTCGATTACTACAAAAAATGCCTGAAATCTGTACTAAACCCATCATTTTTTCATCATTGACAGATAAAACAGCATTTCCATTGATGCTAGTCAGCTACAAATGATTAACAAAAATCGCGAATCAACTGATCCCGTATTATCTTTTTTGTGAAACCCGCCGTGAGATTTGAGTTTGACGAAGTAGTCATAGAAGATAATACCTATAACAGTTATTCCAGTTATTCTACAATGGAATATATAAACTGAACCAAAAGTGAAGTGGACCACCTGTGGACCTCAGCTGCGCCTCGAGATTTAATCTGGCGTCTCAGGTTTAATAACACTTTCTCAACATTGGCATGTGGGGTGTCTCAAAAGTATCGCATTCCGAGTCCAGAGCGGCGTATAATGGCGTTTTCCACTGGCCAGAAGCCAGAGCCAGTTCAGCTCGAAAATCGCTATCACTGATTGGGCAAGGATTTTCGAGAACCAATCGAATCCCCTGATTTTAGTAGAGCCTAACTAGTTTGGTTCTAGTGACTCGAAAACTATAAAATTCACTCAAGAACACGACAATAATATGAAAAAAATTATTGACGTTTATTTTCAAAGATATGGGAGGTCAAAGGTTAGGACTTCGCCCCTCACGTTAAGTATTTGAAGTGATTTTTGTAAACTGTTTATGTCAGATTATTCAGTAAAAATTATCAATCACTAGGTGTGTACTAAACTTCTATTTAATATACAGGGTGATTCATAAATCTCAAAAATTCATTTTCCTCCAAAAACTCCCGTAACAGGCTACGACGGTAAATTATTTTAGGGACCAATAAAATTCCATCTTTCCATTCCATCTTCGGCTATGGAATTTCTCTTTCTACCAAGCCCTCCTATTCCACAGAGACAGGCTAAAAAATGAATTTGAATGAATTCAAACAAACAATGAGTCGATTATGTCCGGTTGAAAAAGGAAACTCACCCACAAATTTTACCTTCAATTTTTATGTCGAAACGATTTAGGTGTGCCATGTAAATTGAAAAGTGATTCTTGGAACATTTTTCCTTAGCTTTTCGAATCCGATAGCAGTTTTTTAGAAAAGCGGTCAGAAAATATACTTTTCGATCAAATAAAAAAGGGGCACATTTTTTCAATCCCGGCCCTGGATTTTGACTTAACCAGTATGGCAAAAGGGTAAGTCCCAATAGAGAAATATTACTGGTGAATTTCAAGAAGATATCTCTAGCCGTTTCAGAAATATCGCTTATCAAAGTTTCATACGAAAGCGAGGGGTTGATCACTGGGAAAAATCGTGTACACCATATTTCATATTTCAAGTACTTCAAGTACTCTCAAGTACTCGCAAGTACTCTCAAGTACTCCCATGTACTCTCAAGTACTCTCATGTACTCGCAAGTACTCTCATGTACTCGCAAGTACTCTCATGTACTCGCAAGTACTCTCATGTACTCGCCAGTACTCTCATGTACTCGCAAGTACTCTCATGTACTCGCAAGTACTCTCATGTACTCGCAAGTACTCTCATGTACTCGCAAGTACTCTCATATACTTTCATTTACTCTCAAGTAATCTTAAGTAGTCTCAATACCTATTTTGGATGGTTTACGAGATATTTTAGGAAATTCCAGGTTTCAAGATATTCAGGCATGTTCCAAGAAAAATGATTTTTAAGGGCCGCGTCTGACTGTTTTCGTGCTTACATGAATTTCTCAAAAACTAATAAGCCGATTACTTTGAAATTTTGCAAGAAGGTGTTTATCTATATTGTACATCGAACGCGATAACGATAAATTTTTTTATGACTTTAACCCTAAATTTTTCCAAAAAACCGTTTTTCTGGTTTTTACGGTTTTTTTTGGAAAATTTAGGGTTAAAGTCATAAAAAAAATATCGTTGTTATCACGTTCGATGTAATACAATATTGACATACACATTCCTGCAAAATTTCAAAGTAATTGGCATATTAGTTTTTGAGAAATTCATGTAAGCACGAAAACAGTCAGACGCGGGCCTTAAAATACATAAGTATTATACATATAAGTACATAAATGTATGAGTTAATAGGAATGTCAGGCAAGTCCTACGATATACGGGCTGTTTCAATTTTAAATTGATTGGAGATGATAGAAAATTGCTAAATAAGTAACTTTCCCAAAAAAAAATCAGAAACGAATAATAACGTAGTTAGATTTGCTTCGAAAATAATTGAACTTTAGAAATCGATTTCACGTCATAATTTTGAAACTTTTTGACCATACCTACTACTTACCAGAAAAAAATGAGCCATGATTATACATGACAAACTTGCAAATACGGGTGACGATTTTTTTTTCTTTCTTCTTTGCTCACACAAGAGTCAAAAATTATTACAGATATTGCTATTATTTTTCGGACATGCATAATGCGAATCAAATTTGAAGCAAAGACTAAAGAAATTTTTGTGCAAAATTTTCAAAAGTCTGGCCATTCGTTTCCGAGTTTTCCGGCCTGGAAAACTGAAATGTTTCAACTTTTCAACGCGTGCACCGATTTTCACAATCTTTTCTAAACAATAAATAATTGTATTCTGAACATCTGAACAACCGATCATTTCCATCAAGAAATCTCGAGAGAAATCTGTTGTGAAAAATATGTGCAAATGTTGAGCCGGGGTCATGATATGCACAAAATAATATTCTAACACTAATTACCGGGTTTTCTTCTAATACATATAAAAATCCAAAAAGTTCATTTGTTCAAATTCTATGTTTTTCATTCAAATATTTCAAAATATTGGAATTCACGCGACGAACGATCAGTAGAGTCCACGAGAGAGTCCATATAATCGATGAAATTAGGAGTTACCGAGGGGCTGATCACTGAGAATAATATGGTATACACAATCTGAACGTTTCATCATTAGTAAGAACCAAGGTAAGAACACAACTTAACGGAAGAGCTAATATTTAATTGAAATAATAATTTTACATTGAACAATATTTTCTTTTCATCTCCTTGTACTTTTTCACAATAGAACTCGTTCGAGTTCTGAAATTTTGAATGGTCCGTTCCCTATCAAGTTGATCGGCCCCGATATAATGAAATTTTTGTTCACTTGCTGAACATCTGGTAAAACACTAGATAAACACAAACTTGAGTTATAGTCATTATCATATTGGCGTCGAGAGTATCAGTTACCTACTGAAACTGTTTACGATTTGTTCCACTGCAGTTTTAGAAGCTTTGAAATAGATATTTTATTCGGTATTTTAGAAAAAAAAAATTGTTTGCTCATTTATTTAACATCGGCCTATTTCCGGAACGAGGCCAATCACCGACGCCAATTGAATGCTTTACTCATTTAATTCATATCATGAATTTTATTCAATTATTTCATTCAATATCGAATAAAAACTTTGTCCTATACAGGGTGTTTCCAAATTGGTATCAGAAACTTCTGGGGGGGAATTCCTCATTAAAAATGAATCAGAAAAATATAACTTTGATCTCGACTTTGATGTCCTAAAATGCTCCGTTGAAAAGTGACAGGGTTTTTTTCAACAATGTTACAATTCAAGTTGAACTTTTGAACCGTTCAACCGATTTTGTTCAAGTTTGAACCAAAGCTCACTGAAATAAGTATCTCCCCCACAATAGCAACGTGTTTTATATCTAACACAAAAAATAAACAAGTGAATATCCCTTCACTTGCGTGAGTCGGAAGAGCGCATTTTCTTAGTGCAGATCTGTATCTTAATAAAAATCAATTGAAAAGGAGGTACTACAATAAGTAGAAACATTAACAAGTTTCATGAAAATTGTTCCATTTCAATATGGAACATTTCAATATGGCGGCCAAGATGGCGGCGCAATCATTAAGTTAGACTTGAAAATAAGTATGACACCACGAGACAAGGGTAAGTTCCAACTTTCATGAAAATCGCTCCACTAATAAAAAAATTCAATATGGCGGCCAAGATGGCGGCGCAACCATGAAATCCAGCCATTGTTCATCATGCATTGAAGGGGCATCCATCGAAAAAAATTCCAGGGTTCTAGCTTTATTCCTCGAGGAAAAGTTCAACTTCTTATAAGTGTATAGGAAAGCTTTGTTTTTTAATAATAATAATAATAATAATAACTATGTATGGTTTTGAAGAAAAAAATGCCCATTGGCCACCCTCGGGGGTATAAGCTATCCTTTGGGAAAAGTTCCAGGGCTCTAGCTTTATTCCCCGAGGAGTAGTACAACTTCTTATAAGTGTACAGAAAATCTTTGTATTTCAATAATAATAATGATAACTATGTATGATTTTGAAAAAAAAAAGTCCATTGGCCACCCTTGAGGGTATAAGCTATCCATCAGAAAAAGTTCCAGGGATCTAGCTTTATTCCCCGAGGAGGAGTTCAACTTCTTAGGCCGCGTTCCACTAAACGACCGCAACGCTCACGACCACGATGAAACTTCAACGTTTGTAGGAATTGCTAGGGAAAATTTGCCTAGCAACTCCTCTAAAATTGAAGTACTATCGTGGTCGTGGGCGATGCGGTCGTTTAGTGGAACGCGGCCCTAGAAGTGTATAGAAAATCGTTGTTTTTTAATAATAATAATGATAACTATGTATGATTTTGAAAAAAAATGCCCATTGGCCACCCTTGAGGACATGAGCTATCCATTAGAAAAAGTTCTAGGGCTCTAGCTTTATTTCCCGAAGAGGAGTTTAACTTTATAGTTTATACACGGACAGACAGACAGACGGACGGACAGACGGACGGACAGACGGACGGACAGACGGACGGACAGACGGACAGACGGACAGACAAACCGGCCATATAAGCGCTTTTTTCTTTGAAAATGCGCTAAAAATGTGTACCTAACGATGAGAGGTGGGGTCTTACGGCTTCGGCAGACATAAAAATGATTCTTTCGAGGATTTATTACATTACGTACCTACATAATCAAGTGTTTCATAGATATTTCAGTGTTTCTTTCATAGACATTTAAGATATTTCAACAGGGATTTTGAGCTTTTGATCAAAACTACAGATGTATCACGCAAATAGGTCGGTTACTTCACAAATTATTCATGTACTCTCGAGTATTCCCATGTACTCTCAAGAACTCTAAGTACTCTCAAGTACTCGCAAGTACTCGCATGTACTCGCAAGTACTCGCAAGTACTCTCATGTACTCTCAAGTATTCTCAAGTACTCTCAAGTATTCTCAAGTACTCTCAAGTACTCTCAAGTACTCTCAATCCACCTGTACACCATATTTCTCAGTGATCAACCCCTCGTACGAAAGACACAAAACACCCTGTATCTTCGTAACCAATGGAGAAAACAAAATTTTTTCAGTGGATCCTGACTCGCCTCGAAGTTCTCTATCTCCCATTAGCCTCTGTAAGTGTCCTGTATTTTCAAAAAATCATATCTAAAAAACGAAATGTTCTTTTAGGTTGATTTTCACTTCGAACACTTTCTCAAAGTGTTTCCTAATTATGATCTGACAAATTTGCACACATATTTCCATTTATCCTGGTACCCCGCCGCGGCCTGAATTTTTTTTTGTCATTGTACCAAGTTTCATCCAAATCTGTCCAAGTTTTTCAAAGATATGAAAAAACAAATTTTTATTCAGTTAAGTGGTGGTACACCTGACTGAGGTTTTGGAGTCTAAAGCTTATTTTGAAGTCTGACTACTACAAAACTCAGATACACAAGATTGTATTGCGATCGATCCAGAAACACGGAAAAAACGAGGGACAAGCCCATTTTCTCCTGTTTTTCATTCTTGATTTTTATATTGACATGTTTTGTCAAGTCCCTGGTAGGTGCTCCTGCTTCAAACCAAATTTGGTTAAAATCTATTCGGTATTCTCGTTCGTTATTGAACGTTAAAGGTTTGGCTTTAACAGCTTATAACTTTTGACAGATGACAGATACGTGAATACGTCATAACTTTTGCATGTTCCGAATAGAGTTTTTCAAGGACTTGAAAACAAGCTATGTACTTTGGAATTCTTGCATCAAAATACTCTGTCACTCTTTGACAGTGACATTTTCATTTGACAGATCATGGTGAAAAGTTTATTTTGATCTTTATACCATAGACCCTACGTGCATTCCAAAGGTTGAGAAGTAAAAAAAATATAGCTTCAGCTTGTATCTACACTTGTACAATGATGTGATGTAATAACATTTTCTGTAGATATTTAGAACATTGAAAGAGAAATTCAGCGCAAGAGAAAGGCAATCATCACCCTGAAGGGAGTCCTTATAGAGGGCAAATTGAAAGGAACATTTGTACTAATTTCGGGCAGAAACAATGAAAGTAATAAAAAGAGTAACCCAAAGGTGCGGTAAATAGTGTTTAACGCGCTACGGTCTTGACGCTCGGAGAAAGCAGTGAGGGCAGCTAGAGGCAAAAATTCCATTTTCCACTCTACCACCGCGGTGCACCGTACCCATTCAATAAGAGTTGTTGTTGTTGAGCATGCAAGAGATAGAATAATAAGGTATGTAGCTTACCTATTGTGTTGAAATCGTTATGACACGATCCGAACCCCAATTCGGAGGTGAACGAGGCGAAGAAGTAAAACACGGTCCAAGAGATAATGACCATGTAATAAATTGTAATCAGCGTTATTACCACCAATGTACAATATCCGAGCCCGGCGAAAATCGGAGCCATATTCGCGAAAGCCTGGTCGGGACCGAGGCCGGAATATTGACCTACTCCAAGCTCCAGCAAAAATATCGGCATGCCCATCAAGAACAGCATAATGAAGTAGGTAACCAAGAAGGCTCCTGAAACAAGAATAATACAAAAGCAAAAATAAAACAATGTGAGTTTACTGTATTTTTCAAGAGTTAAAATATGATTCGTGTTTTTTCCGCGTCAATTAGGTAAAATTTTTGCTCGCGCTAGATAAATGTGGAACCGGGCAGTTATAAGGTACAAGAAGCCGTCGTGACGTGACATCTCAGTGTTTAGCCAAAGTTACCAGTGACATTTCAAGCTTTTGCGATGCTGCAATAATTTGCGTTTGGGTTTTAGCTTAGCTGTGACAATGCACACCTGTCACACCACACACCACCCCAGGGGTGGATCTCTATGGTGTTGCACCACCGGCACCTACTGGCTGACACTATACCACCATGAAATTTATTATATAACGGTGTATTAATGGTCTTTATCGCTCACATATTACGAAGTTATTAATGACGTTTGTTAAGCGACATGATTGGTCAGATGGTGATACCGATCGGCGGTCTAAATTTCGCCGTAAATCATTGTCTGAATTGATTTATAACCGCAATGGCTGAAACCAAGTGGAACGGACATCGTCCAGTGATCGTCGTCTGTGTCTGCACCCGTGTTTTGCAATCTCGCTCTGTTAGAGACTTATTGGAGAAAAAGCGAATCCGATGAACGGACGCAGGAAGCCTTGCAGCACCGACAAAGAACCGAATAGCTGTGAAATTAACGCGCTGAAAGGAAAAATTAACTCCGCTTGCCAAGACCCACTACAATGCAAAAAGACTGATTCGATTCCATTATTATTTAGTTGCGAAACTCATAAGGGAACTTCAATCAATTCCTGTACGTCTTTTTCCTGAAAATTTGTACATAACCGAGCGTTTTTCCTTCATTCAGAATATAGCGGACTTGGTAAATGTTACGTTTTAGAAGAGACACATGACTTGCTTGAAATTTAAAATAACAACACCTACCACAGCTTAGAATGTTGCAGAAATGAGAAAAAGAGACAGGTAGGGGATGATAATAATTGAACGCCCCTAACGAGAGATATCAAATATCATTAAGTTGAGCAGCGCTAAGCATGTGCCGCGAATGATAAATCCAGCAAAAATAGCTTTTTTTAGTTTTTCCTTCTGTTATCTATTACAAAGACTAATCTACTAGTTTAATAATAATTTAGATACTAATTTGCATAGCCACCATTAAATTTTGCCTTGGGCCCAACAACTGGAGAATCGGGATTGTGCTTCCATTGAACTATTAACTACTACGAATGTTATGTATTTATAATCGTATAGCGTAGCCGAAAGCACGGTTGTTTGACCCATGTCAAAATTCTACCCGCATTTAGTCGGCAGAAGTCCGTTCTTGAACGCAAATTAAAGACTCCATTGTTAATGAGAGAACTACGATTTTCTTCGATTTCGCAATAAAATTATGTTTTTTTGAGTAAGATCCTAAGCAGGTTATAATTAATAATAAAAAGCGTGGGTAACTACACATGCATCTCAGTAAACAAGCGAAATTACTGACAAAAAACCCGCCGGAAGCCCCTGTTCGACACAAACATGCAATTTCACATCGTGTGTCAGGTTAGTTGATGCTGGCTAATTGAACAATTGAAGTGTCATATTCTGTCGCCCCTGCCATCAGGCAAAGCATAAAGGATGGGTAGTAAGGTACGTGGAATATATTGTTTTATTTTAAATAGATGTGAGGCTGGAATGATTGTGCAGGTAGGTACCTACTAAATGTAATTTTTGTGACTGGGTATGCTTACGTACATGTCGGACAAAAACGTAATTATTTACGCAACACATCACAAGAACTGAAAACAATTCTGTTTATTGCTTTTTGCGGAATTACCTGTGCATATGTGATCATTTCACAGCAAAGGTATGTACGACTATAGTATCTATATTATTCAACAAGCGGGTAATGATTGCTTCTTACTCATGAGGATGCAGTTTGCCGACACGAGCCTTGGCGAGTGTCGTAAAGCATCCGAATGAGTATTGGCCATTACCCGCGAGTAGAATACTATGCTTTATCCAGTCTCAGTGAAAAATGCAGGCATGTATGCGCGTAATAATGCGTGCATTATTCAATAGGATTGGATAAAAGCCTTTTTCGAGCGAGTAACTTTTCATGACCGGTTACACTTGGTTATAGAATTTGACGTTTGAGCGAGGATTGATTATAAGCGGTAAAGGAAGTGCCGCCACTTTGATATCATCGCCGGTTATACATTTCATAACCTGGCCATGGGGATGGTTATTGTTATGGTGGGGGAACAAATTGTGACGGAAACAGATTTAAATTTGAAAGAAGCGGTCCACGATTTGCAAACGTCATCGTCAGACGTACCTAAACCTCAAAAACTTGACGTGACGATTTGACGAGAGAACAGGAATCTATGAGAAGACGATGGACCCATGGTGTTACAAACTTCAAGGGGAGATTCCCCTTACGAAAAGATGAAGTAAGGAATGAACTGCCATTTATGCCGTTTTTTAAATTGTAGCTTCATTACCGAGATATCACCCTTTAAAGTTGGAGTTTTCAAATTGTTTTTTAGCCGTAACTTTTGAACCGTTGGCGTTGTTCAAATTAGAACCGAAGTCCACTGAAATAAGTCCTTACCGGCCAATAGTGTTCATCAAAAATTTACAGGGGCGTAGATAATAGGGGGCGCTACTACTTTCTCTCCCCTATTTTTCACCCCCTCGATTTATTTTTTTTTGAAAATTGATCATATTTTTGGATTTACGCCTTCAGTTTTGAAGAAAAAGTAATTCTTGCAAAATTTTGATTGAAAGCTAAGTTTTCGAGACATTCGCATTTGAATTCTTGAAAAACATGTCGAAAACACCATTTTCTAGAGAATAAAAATTTAAATCCAATAAGATTCATGACTTCTCCACTGAAATAGATGCATCAGTAGTTTTAAATCAAGATACCAATATTTCAGATAAAAACAAAAAGTTCCTGAAAAATTGAATTTTTATTTTCTTGCCGGTACTGCCAAAGTACTGCAGAAATATCTCCGTCAATTAAATAACACTTTCCCGCCTAAATCTGTTAACCAAAGTTATAACCACAGCGTTTAAGCGAGAATTGTCAGATGTCAAAAAAATGACAGTATATTGTGTCAACCGCCAATAACCAACCGGTTACAAAAAGTTACTCGCTTGAAAAAGACTTGTCCGTAACTTGATTTATCTTCCTGCGTTGCCTTGCCTTGCCAACCGCATCGAGGGTGCAGTTTGAATCAAGTAACTTCCATAGCTTTACTTCAATTGATAATAAAAAAAACACATGGTAGCAGCAGGTACAAATAAAAAAGACTTTGGTCAACAATTTTTTGTCAAATTAGCTCGACATTTTCTCTTTGTTCTCCGCAATGTCGAGTGAATATCAATGTGGTTAAACCATTACCTAAATTGATAAAGTGAGCTGACAACAAAATTGGTGTGAATGGAAATTTTAATGGGTTGTAGGTAAGGTTGAATGATTAATAATAGTTTATTATGCTGAATTGCTGGTGGGTACTCAGGTGCAGTAAGTAAATTTGTAGATGATCTGAGAATACTGCACGCTTTTACAGTTTTCAGGATTACTTCTTCATATTTTGAGGAAATATCCTTTTCTTGTTTCCCCAAGTCATAATCGGACGGCCGTACAGTGGGCCAGAAATCAAAAACAGGCGCAAAAATTCACAGTTCTATTTTTGGCATGGTAAATGCATGGAAATCATAGAGTGTATGTTACAAACTTGTTTTGGACCCAATCTAGGACCGCATCGCTTGATACAGAGTGTTCACGTATAAATTATACTCCCTTCTCCCTCTTGAGACTCCCCCTTGAATATAATTTCAAAAACTAAAAACGATTCTCGCTCAAATTTTTTCCATATGTGTCGAATCTGCCCATTAACATTTTTTGTGGTATATCGCTTACAGGGTGAAACATCGAAAAATTTTCTCAAATTGGACACCCCCTGTATTTCAATATGGGAGTCGACTTCAATTTTTATCCTGCTTTTCAATATTTACCACACTTACCGTGGGTTCCACAAAACAGATAATACGAGATTAGTTGATTTGCGATTTTTGTTTGTCAATTTGTAGCTGACCGATCAATGGAAATGCTGATTTATCCCTCAATAATGGAAAGATAATGGGTCTAGTACAGATTTCAGGCATTTTTTGTGAGTAATCACCTAGCATTCAGCAGAAAAAAGTTCAGTTAATCTGCAATCAGCCTTGATCGCTGATCATCTTTTTTGTGGAACTGACCGTTAATAGGTTATGCAACACATGTAAAAAAATTGTTGAAGTTTCAAGAAATATCGAAAAAATTTTTTTTCCGAAAGTTCAAGTTTGTGGGGTCAGGTCAGGTCAGGTCAGGTCAGTTAATCTGCAATCAGCCTTGATCGCTGATCATCTTTTTTGTGGAACTGACCGTTAATAGGTTATGCAACACATGTAAAAAAATTGTTGAAGTTTCAAGAAATATCGAAAAAAAATTTTTTCCGAAAGTTCAAGTTTGTTTTCGCAAAATGATGAAAAATTCACTGAGTTACTTCAGAAAAGAATAATCATTTTTCGGGATTTTCAAACTCCATCAGTTTTTTCATATAAGTTTGGTTGACTGACTTATCAACCCATCAAGTGTGATATATATTCATATTCGGGATAAAAATGTGGATCGATTCCTATATTAAAATACAGGGTGTCCAATTTGAGGAAAATTTTCGATGTTGCACCCTGTAAGCGATATACCACAGAAAATGTTTGTGTACAGATTCGTAACCTACAGAAAAAAATTATGTAAGAATTGTTTTCAATTTTAGAAATTATGTTAAGTCTTCAGGGCGAGGCAGATATAATTTACAGGTAAACACCTGTATATGAATATTTCTAAATCAGCTTTTTTTCATGCTGTCGGAATATTGGAAGTACAACATTGATGACTAATGAATGGTGAATATTGGCAATGGTAGAGGTTTCAGCAACTTTTACAATTTTCCATGAAATTTACATCTCATGTGACTTTTAACAAAAAAAAGAATCTTGCAACCCAAGGTCGCACCTGGCCGCAGAATGTTTCTGATGTCTTTGGTAGCTTAAGCATTGGAGAACAATGTGGTAGTAATTATAAGGTGGGATGTTGTGGGACCTAAATGGAAACTCTTCTTGAATCAAAAATTTCAAGAAAAAAAAAATTCGTTTCGAAGAAAGAAAATTCTCGGCACAGCTGAGCTGCTGGTGAACATAGATTATATCATTATATAGAAGAAAGTTTGATGATTCCTAATGTCAAAGCATTTCAGCCTCCTTCAAATGTTCATCTTCGAAAGAAAGGCAGAAACTGATTGTCATACTGAGGGGGAAAATGTGCGTAGAAGGCAGTGCAACTTCGGCACAAGGTTTCCTACAATAATACTTGTTCGATAATTATAATATTTGGTCAAATGACAGCTCAAACATTCTAGTATCATAATCCAAGGTCAAAATTGGCAACAAAAAATATTCATGAAGTGGTATTTTTGCGCCGTATGTCGATTTCTAGCCCACTGTGGGCCGTGATTCGAACTCAGAAGGAGTGATATCAAAAAGTACCTAGGTCAAATGTTGTCCAGACGCCGTCTTTGTCTGTGTATATCTTGTTCACGATCTTGTTCAATTTTACTTTCCCGACTCCCCACCAACATGGAAGGGGAAGTATTGTAATCCGTGCAGAAAAAAGTTTTGAGATTTCACCGGATATAAAAGTTTTGAGATTTCACCAGATATATCCGTTTTGAGTTCCCCCAAAACAATTGAGACCATTTTTAAAATAATGTATGTATGTCTGTCTGTCTGTCTGTCTGCCTGTGATCTTCCACGATAACTGCCAAACCGTTGTCCGGATCGACTTGAAATTTGGTACGCGGACATGGTTTTTCTCTGGAGACTATCAGCTCGAAAAGTGATACAACTGGATAAACATCGTGCAATTATAATATACGGGGTGATTCGAAAGTGTCGGACCTAGACAATACACGGTATATGAAAATTCTTCTATGAAGTCCACAAACATCCAAAAAATTCTTCGACTTCAATTTTTCAAGTTATTAAGGATTGAAGGGTGGTCCTTCTAACCCTTCTATTTTCGTTATTTCAAAATATGTTGGTAAACTATTGGTGCAAGAATTGTGAATGACAATATATCAACTACTGGGTATACAGGTACTAGATTTTCATTCGATATACAGGGTGATTCATGACGTAGTAAAGTCCAACTTCTCCAAGAAAGTCCTCCCAAAAAAATGCCTTGGTACAGAGCCGGGTGAATCTTCGCTCCTCTATATTGATTGAGGGACCAACCGAATGGTTCGAAGGCATTTTTGAAAGAAAAATTCCCATGTTCCCGACTCACCTCACCCTGTATATAAAACAGAAATTCAATACATATCCAGTGGTTGATATTTCTCACTCATAATTTTGTCACCAAAAGTTCATTAAATTCTTTTAAAATGATGAAACTAGAAGGGTTCGAAGGAATGCCCTTTGACCCTTTATAACTTGGAAAATAAAAGTCCAAGGATTTTTCCAGTATTTTTTCTGGGTTTCGTGGAAGGAGAAACAACGTTGAAAAATTTTCTCAAATTGGTCCCCTCCTTGTATCTCAATATGAAAATCGATTCCGCTTTTCATCCTGATTATTAATAATAATGTCTGTCACACTTAATAGGTGACCAGGTGACTCAACAAAACACATACGGAAAAAATCGGTTGTGCCACCCCAAAACTACGAGTAGCAAGAAACGGATGGAAATTTTATTATGCGAGACGTCCCTTCGGGTGGGAAGTTAGAATTTGAGAAAAAGATTGAAGCATTGAGTTTTTTCTCTAATAAGGGCTTCGTTTTGAGCTCCATCATTTGAGTCCTGTCTAGATAAGCCAGGCCGGTTACTCATTTTGACGTGGGAAACTCGCGGAAAAGTTAGAGAATTTCAAGAGAAATCGCCAGAAAATGTTGAAGAATCACTCATCTGTTTGAAAAAAGTTGGTGTAAATCTGCTCAGAAGCTAAAAAGTTAGAAATTTGCAGTCTTTCACAATAGGAACCAGATTATGTAAGAAAAGCGAGTGAGGTAGTCAGACGCATTGGTACATAGATGAAGGTGAACGATCTGAAACTTGCACCACAGAAAGATTGAAAATAATTTGCGGGAAATTGAAAATTTTTAAAATTGGAATTGTCCAGGAAAACCACAAATCTTTTTTCATATCATCTGATTGTAAGATCTTCAATTAAGGCTTCACTTTGAGCTCCATCATTCAAGTCCGATTTCGATAGCACAGGCTTATTTCACATTTTCAACAGGGATTGCGGGAAATCACCGGGAAATTGAAGAAAAATTATCACCTATTGTTTAAAAACAAATTGTGCGAAAATCTGTTCACGGCATAAAAAAATGGAAAACTCGCAGTTTCTCCAGCGATGAAAACTCGGAAACCGCGGGTCCGATTTCAAAAATTTTCCCTTCAAAAATTAATTGAATTTCTTCTCCAACTATGATTTCCAGCATGTCTGCACCTAAATTGAATATTTCGTGGGGCTCACTGCACGTCAAAGTTTGCATTGCAGTTTTTTCAAATTCACGGAATGTGCCAATTTTATTTTGAGAAAATGACCGTCAATAATTGAAAAGAGTCGATCCCTGAGCAGAAATAAATTTTTGAGTGGAGTCCTGCATCAAAACCGAGTCGTCCGGGTCAAAAAAAAACGGACGAGAGACTCTCGGGTGTCAACAGCTTGGAGAAATTTTGCAAATGAACATCACCGTAGGTAAATCAAATATAATGTGTCCTAGGTGGAGCTTTGGAATTCGAATGCACAGTCTTCCGGTTGCGAAGCGGATGCTGATCCACAAAAACGACTGGTATAAACCACACTTGACGCGTGCAACATTTTTCGTTTCACTAGCATTTTTGTTCGTTTACGGGAAAACTATCACTTCAGCCAAAAGTCAAAAAAGAACATTGAATAATTTTCAAAGTTGGAATAATGGATCACTCATGATCATGATTCATTTATTGTGAGAGGTTCGTTATTTCTTTGGGAAAAATAGGTACAACAAAACGATTTGATAAAAGCAGAAACCTCACCTCCTCCATTTCTGTAGCATAAATACGGAAATCTCCAGACATTGCCCAGACCGACGGCATATCCCAGACACGACAGCACGAATTCCAGTGGCTTGCTCCAGGTCGACCTTTTGGGCACTTCATCTTTAGTTTGCTGCTGTTGCTGAAAATTTCCAACAATTTATTTTTCGCTTTTTTGTGTGGGAAAAACGAAAAAAATAGCTTTGGGGGTGCCATTTGCCAAATCACTTACACCAACAACAGCTGTTGCCATTCTAATTATTATTATCTCACTGTATTGATCACATCAAAAGAAAGCCACCTCAATGCATGTTGGCCTGGATTGTAACTAGATTTGGTACGTCATTGAAAAGCATTTTATACAAGGCGGCTGCTTGGTGTAATGGATTGTTGAGTGAACCAAAGAGGAACTGTTTTGCGACCGTCAATTCGCAACCGCCGCATGAGAAATAATAGATTCATCATTGAGCTGAACAAACTTTTGATTGCTCGCAAAACGTCACCGACTGTGCGCGTACTCTCCAACTCAAATTGGCTATCTTCGCACATTTGTTTTCAATTAAAGCAAAAAGTAATAATAATAGCAAACAAGACTCGTGGGTCGAAGACACCGCATGATTTTTTTTCCATCTTTTTAAACGGCAAGATATAGAATTGCTATAATACTTAACTCATTTATCATTTACTACACCACTACACCATGATATTGTACTGAGTTTCGTATTCTATAGCTTAATTTTGTGGAATTCTGCGAACCTACCTAAGTAAGTATACTTTGAGATATTATTATGGCTTTATGTTACTTCCAAAACCACACCCACGAAGACAAAAATAATCCAAATTAAAAACACAAATGGTAAAAGGAAAATGAGAAATGTTTTAGGGCAATTTGCTAAACTGAACTGCCATACAATGAAATGTCTGGCTCGCTGAGTAGTGGAATGTTTCCAATTTTAATTTTGTTTGCTGAATAATTAACTTTGTCTAATACCTTCTATCATGCATGCATGCCTACTTTGACGAGGATATCAGGCGTAGGTGAGCGTACCATTATTGTTTTTAGTAAACCCCTATTATACTATACAGGGTGTTTCAGGGATGATAGCAAAAAATTCAACTGTGAGTAGATCTCGACAAAATATGACGAAAACCTATATACCATTTTGCAAAGTTCGGCCTAATGACAAAGATACAGCCCTGCAAAGTTCACTTTTTTCGGATTTCAAAATTTTTCAACTCAGGAACGTTCCGACAAATCTCGCTTTAATTTAGCATAAGCTGGTTTGTCATAATTATCCATCAACCTGCCAATTTTGAGAAGAATCCAATCAGTGGCGTAGAAGTTATGAGGGTTCACCTTAAGTCAACTTTTTTTCGGATGCTTATAAATTATTGACCCTCATAACTCCTACACCACTGATTGGATTCTTTCCAAATTTGAGCAGGTTGATAGATAATTATGACAAACCAGCTTTTGCTGAACTAAAGCTAAATTTGTCGAAACGTTCCTGAGTTGTAAATTTTTGAAATCTGAAAAAGTGAACTCCTTTGGAGGGCTGTATCTTCGTCATTAGGCCGAACTTTGCAGAATGGTATATAAGGTTTCATCATATTTTGACGAGATCTACCCACAGTACCCACAGTTTGCTATCATCCCCGAAACACCCTGTATAAATAATCGGGTGATAAGTTTCTATCAAAAATTATTTTTTTACCTTATACTTTTTAATCACAATGAAAATAGATGATCATCGTTAGAGAAGTAATGAAGATATCTGTTGTGATATTATTCAAATGAAATGTTTTATGAATGACTGATTATTGGTGCATGTGTAACTCGTGTGAAAGTCATGTAAGCAATTTTTGTAAAAGTAGTAAAAATTATGTGAACTATTTTTTCTGGAAACGTATGTTAGGTAGGTGATAAGGTGATAGGTGCATCGGAAAGCACATAAAAAGCGTTGGTTCTCCTAGCTTAGCGAGCCACGTTTCTAACTGTTTGAAATGGGGTTAATAAAGTGTGGTAACTGGGTGCGGAGCAACCTTCGGGTCTTCCCGCAAATAATCCCATTCAATTATTTTTTACGTAGAAACGTAGTTAGGAATTTCCAGCTTAGTACATTACCATTACTTTCACTGCAGAAGAAAAATATTGACAGGCAAACAGCAGGGACGGCCGCTGGCGCTGGTGTTAGATTTTCAGTTGTAATTTTCCACAAAATCACAAAAAAGTTCAAAAACTTTCCCAAACAGAAAAAATCCACTGAAGGTTTTTGGCCACTCCCAGGGAAGAACAAGATACAGGAGTATCGACGTTGAATGTATAAAAAAATTAGGCTGCATCGGACCGTTGATGAGTTATAAATTTGTCTTCAATTTTCACACGATCAGACAGTTGTATAAGAAAACCAACCCTTTATCAAACAAAGTCTTCGCAAATCCTAACAACTTCTTCGAATGGGTAGTATATTAATAAAAAATAAGCATAAGCACTTGCTTAGATTTTTGAGGGGTTGCTAAGCAGACTTCCCTGGCAACGCCTATGAAATTCAAGCAAATGCTTACTTATGCTAATTTTTTATCAATAACTGCCCCCATTATGTTGTTTGTGAAGAAAAAAATTACGGAGCACTTTTCATAAATTAACATTTCAACCCATTGCAGCTGAACAGACGGAAAGTCTTTTTTCTTTCATCGTCGTAATCTTATACGTCACACTTTTTCTCCAATTGACTTAATTGATTCCTCTTGATTATTTCTGTTGGCGCGCGTTATTATTGAAATTGGTCCCAAATTAAGTTCAAGGTTAGCGCTTTCGTTTGCATTTCTGGGTCAGCGTTTTTGGCGGCGAGAATCTTGTTGTAAATGACCACAAAAAAATGTCACTCACCTTTTCCATGAGGTAGGTATTGGCGCCGGTTTCACCTGTGCACTGGCCATCAAACGTTGATAGTAATTAACGAAAAGAAAAGAAAATGGGACGTTCGACGCTTCGACGAGATAACAGAAGAGTGGGTGCTTTACTTTTATAAGATGATAACATTTTGTTTCGTGAATGACGCGGTACTTAAAGAGGCCTAATTAAAATATCTTAGTTATTGTTTAACTATTGGATTAGTCGGTATGGACGTTCTTGAAAAAACACAATAAATGGTGTTACGATAGTTTGGATTTTACCAGATATTTTACATTGACCGAGAAAAATCAGTGAATTTGTTACCTGTTGTAGATAATATTATTTCTTATCAATTTTATCTGTTGTTTTAATAATAATAATAATAATAATGATGTTTTAGTAAATGCTTTTGGAATTTTCGAATTCCGCCCGCAGACCGGATACAATATTTCTCATTCTAAATCTCTGATGGATAAGTGAACATTGCGGGCCGCAGGCATGAGTGTATGTACCCGCAATGCTTTAAAAATGCAAGTACTTGGCGTTCATAATTAACACTTCCACAAAATATTTGAGCCAGACCTCTTCATCCACAATGTTTGCACTGTGTATACCTACTCTACATTAGCTCTTGTGTTTGCTTTCGAAACACAAACCGCAAACCACAGACCAACTAATTTGAATAATTATTAGGAAAAAAACGCAGATAATTACTAATTACAGCCAGAGCTGCGATGCTCTTTCGTCGGATCTCCTTACGGAATTAATGCGGCGCGCTCCGGTGTTTTATGCCAGGACAACCCCGGAAAGTAATTAGGGAAGTAATTTCAATCGACCGGGCCCATATTAAGTAAATTAAACTGTTTAAAGTGTTGCAAAGTTTGTTGTATAGGTTCAGGTCTCCTGGGCTTAGGGAATCATTAAATTCTTATTAAGTTAGTGATTGAAGCTTATAGGTAGCTCGCCGGAAGCGCAGTGTTAAATTACCCCGCCACTGATTTCCTCCCCAACTTCAAACAGAAGCAGAAAACTTTTGATAATCGAAAACTAACCGAAGTTCATTATTTAACCCGAACACGTAACGAACCCGATCCGCTGGCGCGATCCAACATTATAAATCAGGGTAACAGGCCTCCGATAGTTGTTGTCTGCCGAAAAAAACAAAACAAAAGCAGCCTCCAGGTGGTGCAGTTAATTTGATCAGGATTTGCTACCAGAACTGTTTTATTGGTTTTAAAACATAAAAAGTGAAAAACGTAGATATAAGCTAGGGAGGTATCTCTATCAAACAGTGTCAATTACTTTTTCCTTGTTCTTGAACTCTGTCTGTACAATTCACGGTACAATTTTATTACAAATATTGGTTGATCTAACCGGCAGCTCTAGAGATCGCATGTGCGTGTTTCGAATTCTATTACCGAATGGACAGAATAATTATGTACCTACAACAAGAAAAGATCAACAGGATCACGTGGCAAAAGTAATTATTATACAATCAACAGTAGGGACGACAAAGCTATGATATGGCATCACCAAGCAATGTTTGAATATTTGAACTGATGGGCTCATCCGACGATGAAACCATGTCCGTATACCAAATTTCGCGTCGATCGGATGGACGTTGCGGCTGTTATCGTGGAAGGTTACAGACGTACAACCATACAGCCATAGAGATATACATACTGTTACGATATATCGCGTACGGGTTCGAATATAATTGAGACGATCGTTTGAAAACGCACACTGTTTATTTCTGCGTACTACAATAACTACACGCCAACAATTATCTACTTGGAATTATCGCTGTGATTATCGCTCGTTTATCCGCTCGCTGTCTCTTCCAATTTCGTACTGCCCTGAGTTGCCGGCTGATGCCTTATACAGGGTGTTTCAGTGACCTTGCATAATACTTCGGGAGGTGATTCCTCTCGAAAAAAATAAGTCGAAAAGTTGGAGTAAATGTTTTTCCTAAAGTGCTCCCTGAGGGAGTTACAGCTCCTCAAAGGTACAAAATTTAACAAAGTTTTCAATTATTTGCTCAAGAACTGTCAAAGGTAAAAGCTTCATATGAGATGTTTTTGATTCGTTCAATCCAAAACTTTTATTTTTCTTGCATTTTTTTCCGTAGGATGCATCGTTCTGTAGTAAGAGTGGAAAAACACGGACATGTCATGAATAATTTTCAACATAATCCCAATCCCCTCTAATTTCGCTGCCACTGGTTAGATTTGTTCAGAACTTTGCATGTACCGGGTGTTCACGATAAAATTCACCCCCCCTCTAGGAGGTTCCTCTTTGAGATATTTTGGAAAACCAAAAACTTTTTCTCAACGATTTTTCCCAGGGATCTTGAATCAATCGTCTAAAAGTTTTCAATTGGTACCGTATACAGGGTGTGACATGTAACTTTTTTTATTTCAAATACAACACCCTATATTTTATTACGCCATTCGATGAAGCCTTTCTTTCTGATTACAAAAATATATAACATTGATGATTTGTTTTGACAAGGAAGCTGTCAAAAAATAATAAAATAGGTAGTCAAATGAGTTGAAAATTAAAAATTACGCGACACCCTGTATTAGGGACGAATTAGACCATTTATCCATGCAGAGTTGAATTCTGCGGACAAAATGCTGCGAGAATAACTTTTTTTCAGGGAACTGTAGAAATCAAAGCCATCTTGCCGCGAAACAAAATTATTTGACTACCCATTTTATCATTTTTTTGACAAATTACTTGTCAAAATAAATCATAAGTGTCATATATATTTGTAACCAGAAAAAAAGGCTCCACCAAATCACGGAATAAAATATAGGGTGTTGCATTTAAAATAAAAAAGTTACATATCACACCCTGTATACGGTACCAATTAGAAACTTTTAGACGATTGACTCAAGATCCCTGGTAAAAATCGTTGGGAAAAAGTTTTTAGTTTTCCAAAATATCTCAAAGGGGAACCTCCTAGAGGGGGGGTGAATTTTATCGTGAACACCCTGTACATTTGCACTGTTGAGAAACTTCTCTATACCAAATTTGAAGTTCTAACCTTAGACGGTTTTTCAGCAATTAATTAAAAACTTTGTTCAACTTCGTACCTTTGAGGGGCTGTAACTCCTTTAGAAGCATTTCAGGGTGAAATGTTACTTTTACTTTTTGACTCATTTTCTTGAGAGGAATCACCTCCCGAAGTATTATGCAAGGTCACCGAAACACCCTATATAAGGCCTCCGAATAGCGTTCCCGAACTTTCTGTCTACTTCCAGCAAATTCCATAGTGGCCTGGCATATTATGCGGTTTCTAGACCATTCCTGAATGATCACACACATTACCCGTATAATTCTGCCGGGTTCTGGAACCGGCGCCTTCGCCAAAATGGACAGATGTTTCTCGATCGAGCATTGAAGTCTCCCCATTCGGTTCCACGTAAACGCGCGCTCTGGAATGCACCAGAACATTCCGCACTTCTACACTACGATCTAATGGACGGAAAAATCCAGAAAGATCGCGTGTTTACCAATATGCACGGGATCGCCGCTCGTAACAATACACACAGACAGAGATCTTTATGGAAAGTCCTTGATCGTCATAGAGAATATATCCGTCGAAATCTCGATATTTTTTTGGCGCGTTCACAATACTTCCTCTTCTCGTTGGGTGGTAGGTCGGGGGAAGTAAAACCATCTAAAATACGATTATTCTCTCCACAGTCCCGTGAAAGAAAAACGCACATCCACGGTTCAAGTACTCACTTTTAGGAATAAGTAGTGATATTATCTAATTCAAATATTCCGGTGGGGTACTGGGTAGGTATCTTATTTTCCCGAATGGAAAAGCCTTTTCGCCTCCTTACAGTAAAATGTGTACTACGTATAATGGCCGTCGTCACTTAAATATATAGGGCGCATGGAAATTTACAAGCGTGTGGTTACTTTTGTTACATGGTGTGTGAAAATGTATTGTGCGAGATAAATCAGGTCACACATTCTCGGTGCAATCGAGAATTTATTGCTGGGTGGCATAGCGCAGAGAAGTTAAGCTTGCACCCGAGCCGTGCCGTGGCGCTCCCAAATAAATTAATAAAAAAATGCCTTCAAATATATTCCATCATCGACACAATAATCCAATTACGAGTATATTAATAATTATACAATAAATTTATGATATAGATATTATCGTAAGCTGTCCCTTTATTGATTACTGTCTTATAAGAATAAAATGCAGACAAAGTATAACATTATTATTTATCTTCTTTCAGATATAACTCTCCATCAAGGTAACCATCATAATAATATCACGTAAGTATCATACATTGTCGATGTAGATAGGTACTGGATTCCAGGATTTCTTATGTGATTCTTTTATCATAGTAATTAAAATCTCAAGCAATTGCTGCTTATGGGAATTAACAAACAATTGCACTGATGTTGTCGCGTCGAATGCTGAACGCTGATTATACAACCAAGGTAACAGGTAAATGATCAATATGGTAACACCGAGAGCAACACCTTTGTGTTGATTATAAATTATCAATTGATGCATTACTACAGCAGCATATTAGGAAAACTTGAATAATTTGTCAGGATTAAAGTTTTATCTTGGATTAAATTGCAAAACTGACAGCACGTGCTCGGTTCTCCGTTTGAATTGGCGTCAATGAATGATTGAATAAAATCATGAATTATTGTCATTTCTCCATGGAAGTCAACTGGACGGGTCGATGTTAGTTCTTTTTACATGAACTCATAAATCATTTAATGGGAGAATGGAGGGCTCCTTTGAATATCTATAAATAGTAATTTGAAACATGTAAGTGTAGAGTGGGAAGCATCAAATTTAAGAACTTGGACATGAGATCAAGTTTTGATTGGTGACCATAAAGTATACTTTACAGGGTTCCTCAGAAATAAAGTGGCAAAGAAAACAAGATATACAGAAGTCATGGCTGTGCCTATGGGGTGGATGGGGTCGTGAAAAGTAGCCCTATTATAGTATAGAGACTCTATGGTCACTTTTGCTGTCATTTCTGGAGCACTATCGGTATCGAGGTGACGTCACGGCGGCCATACTGTCCGTAAATAGCACGAGTGTTGTGTTCACTGTTGATGTCAAATCGTGTAGTGTGTTTGACGTTTGACGCGTCATTAAGGTACACTTTGGTGATTAATTTTGAGCATAAACAATGGTTCCATTTTGCTCAATAACTGATAACTTGTTGTACTCAAAGCTGGGCACCAAATCGTTGATCCGTTAATCGTAATTGATATAGTCAACTTTTTTGTTGATGATTTAACTTTTGAGTTTACTTAAAAAATCATCAACGGACCCACCGTGGGTTCCACAAATTTTTTTGGGAACTCAGAAACCGTGAGCCTGATTTCGAAAATTTTCTCTCCAAAAATTATCTCAATCTTTTCTTTAACTTTCATTCCCAGCATGTCTGCACCTGAAATGAATAGTGTTGCCGTCTAGACAAGACAAGACAAGAGTTGCCCTACTCTTGTCTTGTCTTGAAATATCAAGATAATCTCAAAATTTTAAGACAAGACTCTAACTCTTGATGGAAATTTTTCAAGAGTCTAGATAGACTCTTGAAATTAAATTACTACGAAACCCCTTCTTCCAAGAAAAATACGTGACAGAAATATAAACATCTTCAAGCAAGAAAAAAAGAGAAACTGTGAGGAGCAAGAAGCACCCTTCGAATAGAGACTGCGCTTCAATAAAATGTTCTACTTGGGTATACTCAAGTTCAAATTTCAAAACAGAGACCCACTTTTATTGACAATGAAATTTATCATTGGTGTGAATGCTGAAAGGTTGCCACCGCCACCCCCGACCTGTTAGTAGACGTATTTCTGCAATGAAGTCTTATATAAAATGAGAAGATACGATTTTATAGCCGTAGGTTGATGCCTGAATGAATATAGTCAACTATTGTTCATTTCAAAAAGAGCTCAAAAAATCTGGCACCGGGAAATATAGAAATTTAACTTACCGCAGTTCATCGGCTCGAATCGAGTGAATAAGCAAGCCAAGAACAATACCAGGTTGCCACATGAACGTCGAGAAACAGTCAACCAAAGAGTCACAGTCAAAAAAAATAGCTAAAAAATCAACTTATTGATTTTATTATTTTCATTATTATTATTATTAATATTATAATATTATTATATTATATTATTAGTATTATTTTTTTGCTGTTTGGTGTTCGAAACATTGCTGCTGGACAAATAAATGTAAATAATTGGGTTTAAGCAGGACCCAGAGTTCCCAGATGGTCGTGGTGCGTACGTGGTCATAAATTTTTGTCAAAAATATACCGATTATTTGCAGACCTGTGTCAGGTTCCCGTTGTGTCAACCTGACGTGGGCAAGAAGACTAACTTCACTCAAGTTGTGAAAAGAACACCAGCCTAATCGGTATTTTGCCTTGGTACATTGAAAGGATATCCGGCAGCAGCATGTTGTCTGAATCATTTTTCTTTTATTGGCAAGAAACACTTAGTTTCGCAGCTATTGACCAAAAGCCTCATCGAGCTACCTAATTTCTAAGTTGCGATCTGAGAAGGCGCAGCTATTTTTTGGAGAATTAGAAATGAAGATGTTGGAGCAGCCCTTGAAAAAAGATCACTTGGACGAAACTGTCGCATGAGAACCGGAAATAACAGTAGAGACATACAGAGTCTGAAGGAGATGTCATGTGAATATATAATCACAAGACATTAACATAATTCGACATGGCATCTCCCCGGCAACGGTTTCCCGTTCTCTGATGCAAAATTGATAAATTTTTTTTGAACTGCCACCACAAACCGAGAATCAAATTGTCTTCTGATATATAAAATTCACAATATACAGAAAGATGCTTCTATGTGTTGTTTTGTTTTTCCTAATTTTGAATCATAACTAGTGAATATTCATGGACTGTAGACTGCTCATCAGATACAGCCTGACAACAACAACGGTCAATGCATAATGACATGATGGCCTGCCTAGTGCGCAAGCGCAAACGAGGTTTATTGCTTCAATATTCTTTCAATTTAAACACCCAAATTCCCAGATTTTTTCTGAAAAAAGTAGAGACTTTTGAGACGAGATATTTTATATCGTCTGTAGTAATCTCGGTACTTTGCCATTGCAATCATTTTCATTTCAAGTAGATACAGTTTTGAATAGCATTTTGTCATACCGTTCACCTTTATTTATGTTATTTTATGGTGTCAATAAACTCTGTAAGAAATCTCCAAGCTAATCACACATTCAGTTGAAAATGAAAACCATCAACGGAGAGTAATATATCTGATTTTTTTTTGATTTTTCCTTTTCAAGAGTCTAATCAAGACTCTTGATCTTGACAGCCCAACTCTTGTCTTGTCTAGAAATTTCAAGACAAGAGTTTCTAGAGGTCTTGTCTAAGTCTTGACGCCTTTTCAAGACAAGAGTCTAGAAAGTCTAACTCTAGACGGCAACACTAGAAATGAATATTTCGTGATATTTCATCGGGTTTACCCCATGTCAAAGTTTGCATTACAGTTTTTTCAAATTCACGGAACGTGCTCATCTCATTTTTAAAAAACTACCGTCGAAAAATCGGAACCGTGCTGATTTTGAAAATGGGTCTACACGACGCCCAATCCAATCAATATAGGTACTTTGATTTGTTCAAAAAAAGTCGATCCCCGAGCGGAAATGAATTTTTGAGTGGAGTCCTGCATCAAAAGCGAGTTACCTTGGTTAACATATGGGCGGGAAGCCCTCTCGGGTGATGAAATTTTGAAAATTCATAACGCTTTGGAAAATGGTGGAAAATTGCAACTCCAGACTTAATTTGACTTTTTCACTGACTGTTGCGTTGCTCCCTGATGCCGAATTTGGTCCCAATTCATCGCGGATAGATTTTGAATAATTAAACGGTGAAGTTTTGAACTTTGACATTTTTTATTATTTGACAGATGACAGATAGGGCAATGCCTTTAACGGTTCTAGATACAGTTATTTGAAGGCTTACAAACGGCTAATCGCAAGTCAAATTCCGTGAGATATAGCTTATTCTGTCATTTTTTGATTGTGAGACTTCTGTTTGACAGATACAGCTAAAAACTATGGGGCTCATTCAACGGTAAATCCATGTCTGTGTAAACCGTGGAAGGTTAGAGACACACATACACACATACATTACATATAGACGGAAATCATTCTGAAAATGGTCCTAATCGTCATAGGAGACTTCAAAACTGACATATTTGTCGAAATCTCGGAAACATTTCCCAGCGCGTTCACGATACTTTCCCTGATTGGGTGGTGGGTCGGGAAAGTAAAAGCTAACGTTGACGGTGAATTGTTTTTTTCCGTTCATCATAATCGTCATAGGAGACTTTAAAACTGACATATTCGCCGAAATCTCGAAAACATTTCTCAGCGCGTTGACAATACTTCCCCTCATTGGGTGGTGTGGGTCGGGAAAGTAAAAGTTAACGTTGACGGTGTAATGTTTGTTTCCGTTACTTTCCGAATGAATTACCCAAATAACGAATTGCGAAGTTGACTTTTATTGTCAACGATTTAACATTCAACGAAATTGACATTTTCGTTAATGCTCACCTTTGAATGTCCTGCTCACGAACCGTCCTGCTACATACGATGGCACCGAATCCGTATCATTGTAAGGACTACCCACCATCATCCATCGTCCAATTTCGGCACTAAATCGGGGCTACCTTTCAAGTCTATTACCACTAATTCATACGGATCACACCCTTTAACACATTCGCACTTTCAATTTGAAAGTGAATTTTCCAAATTTGAATTTGAAGTGAGGACAGTTTAACCAATTTTTTCCTAGTAATGTTATCATTGATATCGATTGAAAATATTGCGAAAACCTCTGTTTAACTAAGCAATAAAAATTACTTGCTTCTTTGCCTGTCATTCTCTTTAAAAAAGGGACTATCGCAATTTCGACGTCATAAATGGTATGAGCTGATGTGAAGAAGATGTGGAAAACGACATCAAACAAAATACATTTTTCGCAGTAGCCAAATACTTCAATGTTTCTATCAGTGAAGAATGATGGCGACATGGCGACTGATGCTGTTAAAGTTGTGATAGAACCATAAGTTTTCTCTTTATTGGCGATAGAACCTCCAGCTTTTCCAATTCTGGTTCAGTAAATTACCATCATCCACCGCTAGATGGCGTTCTGGACGATATCATCTACATGGCAATAGAGCCGACCGACGCGACGTCTGCAATAACAAATTTGAAACTTGGAGTGGTTCAACGAACTTCTTTTATAAGCTAGATGCAGACAAGTTCACATAAACTATTAACCAGCGTTCTGAAATCCAGTGAGTGAAAAGCAACATAATCTCTCAGCACATCCGCCAAAGTTTAGGTATAGGTACACGTATAAACGGAAGAATAATACATCACGTTCAATAAACTGATGGCTTGTTCATGACAATCCTGACCCCAAGGTTCCTTTGTCTTCTTCGGAATTTCTCTGGAAAACACATCAGTTTCAAATAATGGAACATTCCAACCTGTCTTCGACGTCATAAATTAGCGATGTCTATCGGCGTGACAATATATTCGCAAAAAACTCTGGAGTTAACTCAATATTGCCGGTCTCGAGGCGACACTTCTCGAGCCCTCCATGTTGTCCTCGTCCTTTTTACATTGCCGCGTAACATAAAGGCAATGTGTTATAATAAATCGCGTTGGTGGGTTAGTAATTTGAAATATATGATGAATTATTGCTTGGCTGTGTAGCTCCTCCCGATATTACTGGCGTTTTTGTAATACGCTGCGAATGATGGTGCATTGTGCTCGACACCAGACAAGTCTTTAATGTCGAAGCTGCCTCGTCAATATTTCCAGAGTAGGTACACTTCATAAATGATTGGGGTCGAGAAGCTGCATAGGGCATCAACATTGAAAAATTCACGTCATTATTAACCTGAAGTTGCTGCACTTAGAATGCACTCCATCATAGATTTTCTGATGTTACTTTAAATTATTGTAGTCTCTGAACGTTTTATTCGCATGTATTTTCATTTTGATTTCTGATGCATTCACCGCCGTTCCTTTGCTGTTTTAATGCTGACAGAAGCTAACAAGGACAATTTTGGGGACACAGGGTTAATCTGTTTGTATTATGCTCCATCCGTGGGCTTGCTAAGTGTGGATTGGATCTATTTGTGCTGAGCCATTAGGGCCCGGGTCAGGTGACATAATTTACATGCAAATAAGATTAACAGATGCCAGGGTGCGAATTCCGTAGCCGGGAATATTATCGAATGGCATGCTGACCCTTCGAAAGGCATTGCCTTCAGTTATTTATGGCCCGGATCTTGTCACTGTCAAGATCGCTAATTTGTCCCTGTTCTTCTTGACGGGACTTTTTATGTGCCAGAGTGTAAGTAATTGATTATTTTCGGCAGGGCAACCGTCAACCAGTTTCTTATTCTTGATGGACGCGCCACAGCAACGAAAACTGAAAGGACTATAGAAAGAAGAGGAGACGCCATCACCACCGCCATGTTTTAGTGTCAATTCCTTTCTGCGGTGATGCTGAATTGTGGGCCCTGCAATATTTTGCGACAACAGTGTATTCCTTTTTGCGCTTGTATATCTTGGGATAAAGTGGCCATCGCTCCATCATAAATTCATGACGTTCGGTAATCAGTTTGCATATAGCACAAATACAAACGTAGGCGGCATCATGGGAAATAAGCTAGGGCTTTCCCAAATATTGAACAAAAGGAGAACGAATGTATAGCCGACATGTTATATGGATGCGTGCATGGCGGATGGCCGTGACAGAGGGCCCATTACTTCGGCTAGTCGGACTATCAATTCAGACGACAATTCCTACTATGACTCCCCATTCTGCGGACTTGCCGGAGAGGAACCCCCGAGCACTGTGTGTGCCTTTAAAAAATCGCTTTCTGGAGGCATTAGGTGGCCTTGATGGATGGCGTGTTTGCGTAGGCCGCACTTTTATCAAACCAAAAGGCCGTGCGAAACAGAAGCGGGTCGCTTTCATTGTTCTTGGCGTTCTTCATTATTTAAAAAAAGTGCGAACATGCAGTGTGACCCAAAAGAACTCAACAATGTTACAAGTTGTGCGGCTGGCAGACACCATCGTTCCTGCTACTTTTCATCTCTTCAAAAACTTAATCTATCTCTTGAAGTTTCAAAGTAATTGATATGCTTTCATTGAGTAATCCAAATCCTATAGTCATGCAGGAAAGCCGGACAAATTTTCAACTGCAGCCGCATGTAGCACGGCCCTGCGAGCTCTACGGGAGATCACTTTCAGGAGAAGAGAACTGAAAAACATTCACTTTCTAGTGTAAGCTAGGCACTTGCTGTGTTCGGCAGGACAGCATTATTCAATGACAGTACGAGAAGTTATAATAGCCATAATTTTTTTCTTGCAGCATAGGAAAACTATTTCTTGTCGAAAGCCACTTTGCTACTTCAATTATGTTCTTGAGGCGTTACATCAGCGAGATGGGTGTTGACCCTTCAAGCCTGCAGTCGGCTGCAATTCAGCAATTTCGCGCCCTCCTTACCGCGAGAAAAACCAAGAAAATTATCCTTTTTGTTCTTGACCTCCTTTGAACTCTGAAAAAGTCCGGTAAAATTAGATACGTATCGCCTTGAAACGATCCTTAGGAAGATCGCATACCAGCCGTGTTTAAGACTCTGGCGAGTTCAATGGAGCTCAAGCGATAGTCAAAAGCTGTTTGTCTTGTATGGTGACGTACTCCTCACGTCTGTTTTAGAAGTTAAGCATCAAGTGAGTTGAAAAGAAGAGCAAACTTCTGTTGGTACGAATCAAGTACCAAACTATAGGTAGGTTAGAGAAAGATGTGTTCTTCTTATGTTTGAGTTAAGGAATGAGACTAATTGACTACCACCAGGACAAACATTCTTCTTCCTCCAGAAAGATTGTTACAACAGCATTTGGTCCCAAATTTCCTGTATCACCTGTTGTAACTGTTGTATGGCTTGTCAGATTGTAATTGGAGGATGCGAGGAGGTGGGTACGGCTCCTCCGCCAGTTGTGCAGGTATGTGTCTTATTCGCGCGTCGTGATCTCCAGCTAGTTTCATAACAATGCGGATGCGTGGAATAAAAAGACATCAATAGCAATCTCTACAGGGCACTGCCATTTGCAGTTGGCACGCATCTTATGCAGCCTTTTAAACAACATTCGCAGACTCAACCCCATAGTAAAACTCACACACAGCTCCTCATTACTTTATTTCAGCAAATTGATACGACACTGAGCACCCCATCTCACGTTTCATTGGAGTCAAGCGAATTTACACAAGTCTCAGAACTCCCAGATAATCTAACATACTTAGAACTATTGGGCGGCCGCAATATTGGTCAAATGACAGGTTTTTCCGAGCCCGGCTAGCTCAGTCGGTAGAGCATGAGACTCTTAATCTCAGGGTCGTGGGTTCGAGCCCCACGTTGGGCGCCAGATTGTTACGTCGTTTTCTCCTTCGTGCTTTCTGGTTGTTTCTCAACGGTGGTTGGTACGCTTGGTTACTAGAATTGACAGCCGACAGAGCGCTGTCACTGTCACGGCCAATTCTAACCACAAAAAAGGTAGTAAACAAAAACACACGCTAGCTCGAGAGCTTTGAGACTACAGAATTAAAGTGACGGTGATGCTGCGGCAGTTAAATTTCGTATATTGTGACACTTCAGTATATACAAGGTGCGTCCGCTGGCAGAATATACAATAATACAAATTGCAATTTAACTGAGATTTTCAGGAAAGTGCCAGGTGGTCGGTGGTCTGTAGAAATGGCTTGGGTTCGTAATGCGAAAGGCCCTATCTGTACTATTTACAGAGTCCCTACAGCGAAAGAATGGGGAACTATAGGCAAAACGGATTGTAGAGGGCGACGTGTTCCATGCACCCATATTGACAGTTTACGTACATAACCTCAAAGAAATGCAAACAAATGTACGGAAAGTGGAAAGTGCTCAAAGAAGAGTTGAGGCCGGGAGGGAGCCCCACTGAGAGGGAATAAAAAAGAGCTAGTGCAAACTCCAAAGGTATGGTCTTTTGGAACTGTTATAGCCTGATACACAACACGTCACTACCAATTTTTTCAACGCGATTTTTGGCTTATCGGCGTTTCTACTTTTCGACTCACGAAGTAACGCAAACCGCTGGTTCCTATGCTGAGTGCTGACAAAAGTGACAAATGAAAATGAAATGACAATTACAAAGTTGAGGTTATGTACGCTTAAAATGACACTGATGACAGCTGGGGTGCATGGAACACGGGCGACATTACTTCAGGCGTTTGCCACTATAGTTCCCCATTCGGTGGTTTGAATAACGACGCGGCCACGGGTCTTACTTGAGAGCTCTCCTGTCCGAGGTGACCGAAAAACGCGACATAAATAAATAACCCGAGCTGAAATTCGTTAATTCACTGCAGAAAACCAAGGCAATAGCAAGATCGGCTTACGAACGTGTTGAAGTGATGCAAGCCTCCTTCCACGTGGCCTCCCAAATCACCGGTAATGCCAGAGAGCGGGACGGGGCCCTTCCCTGGAGATGTAAGCGTGGATTCGGCTCGTGTCTGCTTTGGCCCAACGGGATCGTAGTGTGGAACGTTTCTCGTGGACTACGGCGAGTGAGACGCCTGCCCGGCGTTCGATGGAAGGTCCTGGTGAAGTGCGAAGACGCCGTAGTAACCAGAAAACGCTGGACCCCCAGATACAGGTGATTGTCGGTTTCCTAACCGCAAACCGAGGGAACAAGCAGCACAAATGGTACGTGGATGGATACAACGCCAAACTTGACGGTACAATAAAAACCTGGAAGATTTACCTTTCAGCACAACGAGCTAAAAGAAGAAACCACAATGCGACATACCCTATAAGATGGTGAGGGTTTTTTTCCAGAACAGGAACAGCGGGTGGGGTTTTTCGAAGAATTCTTCGCCGGCTTCGTCGTCGGCCGTGTCTTCTTTACGCAAGACTCGCGGCTTGGGAGCAAGAATAAGAAAATTTCAACTACTCTATTCTGCCCTAAAATCGCTGCACGGTCGAAGAATAGCCACACCGCTTAGATATCAAATACCAAAAAAACAATCGTTCATGAATTATCAAATTCATGACCAAAAAACCGCCGTCCCTTCCAGAACACGTGAGCGCTAGCCTGTCAAGTGATGACAGCTCTCAGTGACAGGTGGTTTGTTTGTTTACGTGCTGGAAAAGCGACTTCGCGAATAAAAGAAAAACAGACGATGGAAAAGAACTTGTGAAAATTTGATCGATAGTTGGAAATCGACTAGCCGAGGCCCAACCGCTGCCAAGGTAGGCGAACCGGTTGTGTTTATCTAGGAAGATAACCTCTTTATTTGTTGGTTGCAGATGACGATGCTCTTGTGACAATTTTTGTGTAACAGCCTGTACTTCAACTGGACTTATAATACTTACCGTAAATTGCCATGACTCCAGTGGGATGCCGACATGTTCGTTATATCATTAGGGACTTTCATTTTGCACAATTGATACTAACCGTCCTGAAATAATGCCTTTTCTCTGATGGCGGCATCATATGAGTGTGAAGTTTAGGTTAGGTTATCAAAATGACATTTTTGCTATTGCTGCAGAGGCAGGGTCGTTTCGTAACGTTCGCTTGCAGCACTTTCCATCCACATAATTTGTTCATAGGTTTGGTAATTTGATAAAAAAGACGCTGTTCCGTGCCAAAAATCGTTGACCAGAGTGTGTTGAGCACAGAAATTCGATTCTATCGCTGTTGGAAGTTCGGCTTCTTGCTTGCCTCTTCCAATGGCTTCCAATTACAGTTCGCTGCCGGGTTTTTGGTATTCTATGATGAAATAGTAGGATCAGGGTTGATAAATTGATTGACTGGCACACTCGCCTATGAAAAAAAACACTCTCAAGGCCCGAGTATAAACACACCAAATTCGAATTTGGCACAAACCCAAAAAGTGCGACGTACAAATTGTCAAAACGTCATTTCTCTATGGTGAAACCGGACAGATCGCGGTTGCGTTGGTTTTGAAGCAACCTGTAACCTGTCGGAGCGTCCGAGCTGAAATGACAGAACAGCGACTCTCAAACTGTCTCAAATCTTCAAGACCGTTTCAACTTACGATGAAGTCTTCGAAACGAAACAAACCTGATGGCTACTCTCGAAGAAGAAAACAAATTATTGCTAGCGAAATCTTTTATTTATGAAAAGTATTATATCGATAAATATCGATAAGTAGTACAAAAAATGTTGATGGAACTCACTTATTTTCCAGAATATTTTGAGAACTCTGTTATGATAACGAACATGGTAGCGCCCCTATAGCGCCATTTACTGTTTGGTCCCGTACCGCAATCTATTTTAAATACAGGTCCATGGGTTTTTCTCAAAGTCATAGCTTGAAAAGCACAAAAGTGATTACTCCCGGAGTAGATATGTTGGGAAGCTACAAGAAAGTTTCAGATATCAGCATCCTCCAAATTCTGAATTTGCATCAGCCACCTTAAAAACGCCGATTAAATGTCAGAAATCGACTCGGAAATCGATTAGTTTCCTAGGTGATGAACCGCATCGACCGAGGTACGTGGGAACGGGAAAGTTGAAATGTTGAAAACAATCAGGGCTACAGAAAGTTGTGCACCCAGTTGGATGAATAATTTGGTTTTGGCTCAGATTTAGGTTCATAATACGTTGAAACATTAATCCTCCGCAAATCCCTGGATGACTAAAAGAAGAACAAAATGCAAAGGGAAGGGCAGGATGAGAAAGGTCTTGATTCGACCCTGGACGTGACATTTCTTTATAATTAATAGTTCCAATAATTGAAGCCTGCGACCGTGTTATAAATCACCTAAGCGATAAGCGGCTTCCGTTAAAAACCAATCAACGCCATAGCCGCGTCCAATGGAGAATGTCAGTCTTCGTAACATGCGTGTGTGACTGTCGTAGCGTCAGTTCCGCAGAATTAAAAACATGTTGATCATCATGCGGTTAACTGTTATTTCATCAGCTTTTACTTCCCCGACCCACCAGCCAACAAGGAGGGGAAGTATTGTGAACGCGCAAATTATTTTTTTCGAGATGAAGACGGATATATCCATTTTGAGGTTCCCCAAGACGATTAAGAACATTTTTGGAGTAATGTCTGTATGTGTGTGTGTCTGTCTGTCTATCTGTCTGTCTGTCTGTCTGTAATCTGCTACGATTACAGCCGCAACGTTGAACCGATCAACTTGAAATTTGGTATGCGGACATTGTTGGTCCCTGGAAAGAGCCCATTAGTTTTTGGCTGTCATATGTCAAACGAAAATGTCACTATCAAAGAATGACGGATGTTATACATTACGGAACTTGACTTGCGATATCCAGTTTGAGAGCCCATAAAAAACTGTATTCAGAACAGTCAAAAGTTTTTCCCTATCTGTCATCTGTCAAATAATGAAAGATGTCAAAGTTCAACACTTTACAATTTTATTATTCAAAATCTATCCGATGGATTGGGACCAAATTTGACAGCAAGCAACAAAGACAAAAGAGTCAAATCAAGTCTGCAGTTGTAATTTTCCAGTCGAGCGGTATGAATTTTCAAAGTTTCTTCTAGCCGTTGCCACTCGAGAGGGCCTCTCGCCCGAATTTTGACCAGAACGACTCGCCTTCGATGCAGGACTCCACTCAAAAATTCATTACTGCTCGGCGATCAACTTTTTTCGAAACTGATATCGAGAGAATATTGGATTGGGCGTCGTGTAGACCTATTTTCAAAATCGGCACGGTTTCGGTTTTCTGACGGTAATTTTTTCAAAATGAAATTAGTATATTCCGTGAACTTGGAAAATTTACAAGGGAGTTAATATAAAGAAGAAAAAACTACAATGCCAACTTTAACATGCGGTGAGCCCCACGAAATATTCACTTTAGGTACAGACATGCTGAGAATAAAAGTTGGAGAAAAGATTGTATTAATTTTTGGAAAGAAAATTTTTGAAATCGAACTCACGGTTTCCAAGTTTTCATCTCTAGAAAAACCGCAAATTAACAACTCTTTATCCCGTGAACAGATTTTTTTTTCAAACAAGAGGTTACTGGCTCTTGAACATCTTCCAATAATCTTTGTCTCAATTTCCCGGAAATTTCCTTGTTGAAAATGTAAAACAAGGCTGGGTTATCGAAACCGGATTTGAATGATGGAGCTTAAAGTGAAGCCGTAATTGACGATCTTCATAATAAGATGATTTGGGAAAAGATTTGAGGTTTTCCCGGAAAATTCAAATTTTCAATTTCCTGCAAATTATTTCAATCTTTTTGTGGTGCCTGTTTCGAATCGTTCACCTCTATTCATGTACTAATGCGTCTGACTGTCTCTCTCGCTTTTCTTTCTACATAATTTGGTTCCTAATGAAAACCTGAAAATTTCAAACTTTTTAGCTTGAGAACAGATTCATACAAACGTTCTTTAAACAAAGGGATATTGATTCTTGAACATTTCCAGGCAATTTCTCTTGAAACTCTTCAAGTTTTCCGAGAGTTTTCCGCTTTAAAATCCACCGGCCTAGATTATCGAGAAGAGACTCAAATGATGGAGCTCTAAATGAATTCCTAATTAGAGAAAATATCTCATTTCTTCAATCTTTCTTTCTAACTTCCCACCCGAGGGGACATCATTTCATAATAAAATTTCTATCCGTTCCTTGCTACTCGTCAGGGAAGTTTTGGGGTGACACAACCGATTTTCCCATCAAGTTATTCGAAAAATGAGAAGTCGTGAAAAAGAATTGAACATTTTCATTCGGTTTTTTTTGACTCCCCGTATGCTAAAACGTCGAGATCTGTTGGTCGGTCTAGATGAGTGTGTGTTTGTGTCAGGTATTTTTTTGTCCCTTGATTTATTTCTAACCGTCAGACCGATTTTGACCAAATTTGGTACCCATGTAGGATCTACTCGTATAAAGGTGAATATGAGTGTAATATGTCGGAAAGAAATGCCACTGTCGAACGATTTTGATTTTCAACAGATCATTTCGAAACTCTTCACAAAATCCTTTCAAACCATGAAAAAGTTATGACATATTAGTCACCTGTCAAAAGTTATAAGCTGTCAAAGCCAAAACTTTGAAGTTCAATAACTCGACGGATTTTAACCAAAGGTTTACAGCAAGAGTATCTCCCAGGTTGTAATGAAACATGTGCAGCTCTAATAAAAATCAAGCACGCAACTTGAAAAAAAAACAAGAATTTTCTGAGACGGATAAAAACGAGCTTGTCTTTCATTTTTCCCGTGTCTCTAGATCGATTGCAGTACAACTTGGTGGACATGCGTCTAATAGTAGCCAAACGTAAACATAAGCTTTAAGCTTTGGAGCGCCAGGCAGGTGTACCACAACATAATTTAAAAATGTCCGTTTTTTTTTCACATTCGAAAAACTTCTACAGATTTTAATGTAACTTGGCACATGAGTAGTATCTGAGGAGTGAGGGGTGGAATGTTTGGTTCAGATATATTGTTCAGGCGATTACGCCGGTCTTCATATCACAACTAAAAAAATAAGTGTGAAAAATATTCCCATTCCTATGAAATGACACGATACTTTAGAAAAATAATGGAATTTTGGGTACACATCTGGGAGATTACCATCGGAAAACACTTTGAAGAAGTATGTATCGTAAATTTCTTGGTAAATTTGAATTTTATATCTTCGGGAATACTCAACGATTTCGATGTAATTCCAGTAATTCAGTCTAGGGGTAGGAGCATTGGAAAAAAATATCTGGTCTGAAAATAGTTGATGCGAGTTGATCACAGCCGCCACAGTTGGAAAAATCAAATCAGATCCAGATCACCTAATTTAGCGCATTTTGGCCAGTCAAAATAAAACATCGACAGTTCCGCTTGCTGCTACTGAGCGACAAAAATAGCCGCTGATATTTTCCCTCGTGCTTTTAGGTGGTTATTTATTTTCAAAAAACAAATCTCTTGTTCATTCGAATAGTCCTCCAATTATGATAATTTGACAGAAATAAAATAATTAGAACCCGGTCCGTAGCACGGTGAGCTCGACTCCGCTTTTAGAGGTAGAGGTCCCGGGCTCAAATCAGCACTGAGCCAGATGGACTTTTTCACGCATTCACGTGCATTGGGGCATCTACTACCGTTCGGTGATGCCCTGGGAACAGGGATCATCGAAACTAAAACCATACTGAAAACCCCCACTGTTCCAGAAACTGTTAATCTACACGTTATGTCGTCGTTCGTTGTTGTCATTACAGAAAAACTCCCAGAAGAAGCCTGCTTTGCACAGTAGATTATATTATTGCGCTCTGATTGTTTTCGGAAAAAAATTATTCGAAAGAGCAACGACATAGGGTACAGGCATGAAGGTATAGCATAAAATCTCTAGTCACTATCGGTGCAGTTCGAGCCCAGAGGACATTGTTTTGCATTGAATTGCGAACCGGCCCAGCATAATACTGATTGAAGCGAAATAGAAATGCTGATTTTCCGGTTTATTTCCGTGGGACCTTCAAAGCCCCGCCAATTTTCCAGGCAATTGGTTCCAGTACAACGGCGTCAACGGCGGCCGGGTTGTTTTTCGGTTAATATTAATTACGTTGAAAGCCTGGGAGGTTTGCCGAACTCAGTTAAAGTGATAGAATGAAAACGTTAAGTCACTTTCAGTCCACGTCGTCCTGTCAGCGACAATTTTCGATATATAAGGGCTCAAGGGGGTGGAGGCCCACAACCACACCACCAGTGCCAGAGAGTCAGCCAGAAACTCTCGGAATGCGAGTGGAATTTATTAGACCGCAAGTCTGTCCGAGCCGCTGGCTGGGAGCTTCAAATTAATTTTTAGCGGCACCAATGTATGTATGAATTTGAATGCCTCCCGCGCCATTTCAAAATAAGTAGATATTCGCCGGGGCTTTTTGCTGCCCTCGCTGGTATAGAGGACGACCGACCGCGTGCGTTCAATAACAAAGCCATTAATTCGGGAAATATGGGATGGTAAATAGCGATGCCAAGAGTTACGGCTGTGGTTACGGTATGTTTTTAAGTGAAGGTATTCTGCTTGTGCAGAGCACCTATACCTACTTGTGTAGTTCACAGACCATGAAAGGCAAAAGTATAAAAAAGAAGGAAATATTTTGGTTTGGAGCAGGACACTGACCCCCGGTTACACCGAAAGATTTAATCATGGAATAGTAGAATGTACGGGTTCGAATATAATTGAGACGATCGTTTCAAAACACACACTGTTTATTACTGCGTAATACACAACACTCAGACTTTCCACCGGGAATCGAACCCGGGGCCTCCCGCACCGCAGGCAGTCACAGAACCGCCTGCGCCACGGGTTCGATTCCCGGTGGAAAGTCTGGGTGTTGTGTTGTCCAAAATGGCACTTTTCTATGTAAACAATTGTGAAATGAATAAACGGGCAAAACTCCTACGGCAAAAAGCCGATAAGGAGAAAAAGATTTACTTTCACTTTTACTACGTAATACAATAAATACACGCCAACAATTATCTACTTGGAAATATATATCGCAGGTATTTCGCTTATATCCGCTCGCTACCACTTCACATTCCAATTCAATACTGGTCGTGAGACGACAATGGATGCTTCATATAGGTCCGACCAATTCAACTTGTTGATTCAAGTTAACTTCCTTGATTTGTTTTGTTCTTGAATGGGTAACCCAATCACGTTTGGCAATAAATTTGTCACTTTTTACATGCCAGATAATTTTTATCTTTTCACAAGTTTTTAACGCCTCGAGAATGTCTTAATAAAAGACGGAACGTCGGAGTAAAAACAAAGAATTTTATTGCCCAACACCTTCCTCTAATTGGGTTATACGTTCCATGCATTCTCCAGCAGTTTCCATAGTGATCCGGCATATGGATTCTTGACCATTCCTGAATACACACCTTCCGCGTGTGCTCCGGAATGTCTGCACCTCCGCCAAAATGGACAGATGTGCCTTGATCGAGCGTTGAAGGTTCCCAATGCCAAGCCATCGCGTATACTTCTGGAAACGTCCAGAGCACCGCTCTTGTATCTACACTGCTACATGATGGGTGGAAGAATCCAGAAAGATCGCGCGTTTACCCGAATGCACGGGATCGCCGCTCGTAACAATATTAATAAAACGCTTATTTATTCATCTTTTATAAATTTATATTATTATTTCGGGGGTGAGGTGATAGTTCGGCGCAATTTTTTCGTTAATTTTATTTTATTATCATTATACATATACATAATATTTTTACGATCTCATATCTTAATTTACCAAGTTTGATTCTCGCGAGCTCCTTGCTCAAAATCCAAAACTTGAAAAAGAGATGTCCACTTCAAGGCCATGGACGCGATTGCGCTGTTCGAACTTCGAACTTGATCACGTGGTCACGTAAGTAGTTTGAAACGAACTGATAGGGGACATTGAGGTGACTGTGAACACTGAATGTATCACAAGAAGTAATAAACGTGAAAACGAACATGATCATTACATGATATTTGCTCACAATTTTCAGAATGAATTTTTTAATGTTGGTTTTCTGCCGAAGTTCGGTACTTTTTTATAAAATAATCCATATTTTATTGCGTCAACTTAGACACTGTTCCCCTACAGCACAACATCAGTTGAAGTATGTTTGGTTGTCTACATCTGAGTGTGGTTTCCAAATTTGTTTTGAAATTTTCTAGAACATTCAATGCTAGAACGCAATAACGCATTTCATTTCTGTGATTTTGTGTTTACGGCGTGTTCGTGTAGTCGCAGGTCGCAGTTCAGAGTTCGGCATTATTCTGTAGTTCAGCTGTTGTAAAATCTTCAGCTCAGCGAAGGTAACTGTTGTATGCTGTGTTGCCTATTATTATGCTCCAAGCACGATGTAGCAGCTCCAAGCTTCATCGAAATTCGAAAGCAAAATGAGTACCTAGGTGCATCTCATTAGATTACGTTGTTATCAAGTGTTAGAACGGTCAATTAGAACACCAACATTGCAATAGTGACTTTGTGAATACATAATATCTGGAATAGCGTTTGACTGATCTAAATTGAAATTTTTGAAAATATTCCTGAAACATTTCAGTTACTTATATTTTTTTTCTTCGAATCAGCCAAAGTGTGCCAAACAAGCAACCGCATCTAATAGCATGTTTTATGGTGGCCTCCGAATCTTACATCAGATTTTGGAAAGACGAATTTTCAAGCCATGAAATGTTAATTGATCTCAAAAATTGATTTCTTTTTCATTGTGTGTTCTACAATAACGGATGAAAAAGTAATGTTCAAGATTCAAGTAATGTTCAATGTTCAAGTAATTTTCGAGATTATTTAATTTTCAAGTTTATTCAATGTTCAGGATCACCTGACTTCCGATTGAAGGCGCGCTTGCGCGAAGCGCGCCTTCATGACCTAATTTGTGTAAATATAAAAACAATGAAACAACAATATTATTAATTATATTATTATTATCTGGCTAAAGTACATATGTATATTATTGTGAGCTTCTTTACCGCCCTAGATGAAATTCACGTGTGTAATTTTATGCAAGTACAATGAGCTCTGAATTAATAGACTTGGCACAATTAGCTGCGTGGATACACCTAATTGGATAATAAGAGCTTTTCTCCTCTGTAGTCTCCTCCTGCACGTAGATATTTCAAAGTATCCCTCCTGGCATTCGGCGGTGTGTGTTACCTTCGCGCTTTATGATATGCAGGGGAAACATTATCTCGGGCTCTGCACGCATTACCAGGTCCTCAAAACAAACATGTGCCGAGGCATCATCGTCTTGAAGGCAAAACTCAAAGATGAAGGGTAGGTACGGCAACATACCACACAGCACTAGCACTATACGCCACGAGAATATTCGCCCAACAACGCTTTTTTCTGCGCGCGAGTGTCTCCCGCGAGAGATGCGGGACAGCTATATGGAAAGCAGCAAATTCAGTTTAACGTAAAATTGATAAAGTGTATCGAATTCCTGGTGACACACAGGCGGCATATGAGAAGATCAGGACAAAGGGTCCTCAGCAAAGCGAATCGAACAAAGGGCCTTGAAAGTATAGCCGGTAAAGGCGGCTGTTTGCGGGGGCGGTGCCGCCGACGTCTCCCGTGGCATTACTTTGTCTTTGCCGAGGAAAAGGGTTCCAGACCCCCGATGACAATCTCCCGCATCGGTAGCCGATATGACGATGGCCGATGATGCAGGATCATGTTCCGACTTCGCCTGGTTTTCCTCGACGAAGCACGTTTCGTACAATTGGACGAATTGGAGAGTAACCTTAGATTCCTAGAAAGGTATCGAACAGGTATCTCGAGTGCAACAAAGAGAAGTGATATTATGCTGCCTGGTAAGTACTAACAATAATACAATATTCTGCTAGCATCGCGACATCTCGTTTGTTAGAAGCTATTCATATCAAATTTCGCTCCGAAAGCCGTCGATAACCAACTGAAAGGGACTGCGACTACATATTTTTAAATTGGATTCATGCAAGTAGAAAAAAAAAAGACTTGCATCTAGGTACACCTGTTTCCAAAATTCCCAAGTATTGCTTGTGAAAAGTTCATGCTTACCACACTAGATATGGCTCGTATTCATAGCCAGATCTTATACAGGGTGGTTTTTCTTGTAACTACAGTTTCAAGTTTTGTTTGACACTACAACCACAGTTGTCAGACATCAACTTTGTCTGCATGATGAGACAGAACAAAAAGTTGTGCTTGGCCATAGCAGAAAACAGTGTTAAAAATGTATTTTCCTTGTGGGCATTTCCAAAGACCAGGTATTCACAGACATTATCAGGGGCATTCGTTATGTTAAGGAGAGAATACAAAATTTCTGCACTGAAGTCTCGTCTCAAGATTCTGTGACACCCGCCGAGCGCTTCATTCCTGATTGGAGACGACTTTTTTTTTTTTTTTTTCTCTCTTTTTTTTTTTTGATGGCAGTCACCATCCTGAAGTTGCACAAAGAAAACTTTCACCGTATCAAAATTCAAATTTTAGGTTTCAATTTGTTATAAGTTTCAAATGAATCAGTTGATAGAGAAATGGAGGAGAACATTGAATTTCAAAACAAGGAAACAAAAAGCTTTTGCAACTTTCATACTTTGTGGCACCGTGTACACGAAGTTGATGACTGGCAACCATGGTTGTGATGTCAAACAAAACTTGAAACTGTAAACTACAAGATTGCCATGCATAATTATGTTAAAAATTTGCGTACTTTGTTTGCCAAAAACTACTGAGATAGTGACATTACTAAAAAATACCCTGTATTCGAGGTGGTCTCAAGACCATGGTCATTAAGATGAATAATCGATAAAGATGAATAATGAATGATAACAATTGATGAAGAATAGATAATGTTACGAGTACGGGTTCGAATATAATTGAGACGATCTTTTAAAACACACACTGTTTATTTCTGCTTACTACAATGAATACACGCCAACAATTATCTACTTGAATTATCGCTGTGATTATCGCTCGCTTATCCGCTCGCTGTCTCTTCTAATTCAATACTGCCCTGAGCTGCCGGCTGATGCTTTATACAGGGTGTCCCGTTTTTCAACGCTCACTATGGGTATCTCGGAAACGGTAAGAGATACAAAGTCGGTTAAATTACAAAAAAGTTGCGCAATTTTATGACTATCTCAAATATGTCAAGATATCCAAGATATCTTTGGTCATTTCTGAAATATCCCAGAAAAACTGAAAAATGCCGAATTCGAAAATTTCAAATCTTTTCTTTATTATGACAGCTATCAATTTGAAAATTGGTATCCTGACATTTTTGAAGGTCTTTGATCGACTGACGGTCATAATTTTCACCTACGCCTACTAGTTTTTGAGATATGACAGTTAACTTTATTTTTTCTTATGGACACCATATTATTTCTCCACCCCATAAAACTCATCTTCTCTTTCTCTTTACAAAGATATGGAACACTTGTAGCATTTTTGTCAAAATAACCTATAAAAATTGGAAAAACCATTTCTGGGGCGAAAAAATCTAGTTACCGGTTCGGTTGCCATGCTCTCGTGACATAATAACAATGGCATTCCGTTGCCATGGTCGGTTGATTTTGGAAAAAGTTGGGTTACATTCCGTTTTTATGTATTTGATAATGATAATAAATAAAAATAAAACAAATACAAAACCAAGTATAACACAAAATAACATCGCAATAGCAATAAACATTTATAATTTACAATTACTCGAAATGGAGTCTATTTTGCGAGGAACGCTCCAAGATCGAATTTATGGTTCATGACAGAACATCCCAAAGCAACCAAGAGCTGGAAGCAAGGAGTTGATGATGCGTTTCAGTCAATTAACCCACACGACATCAGCGCAGCCGTTGAAAATATGGCTAAAAGGCACACAACTCTGCACAGAGCAAAATGGACTCCATTTCGAGTAATTGTAAATTATAAATGTTTATTGCTATTGCGATGTTATTTTGTGTTATACTTGGTTTTGTATTTGTTTTATTTTTATTTATTATCATTATCAAATACATAAAAACGGAATGTAACCCAACTTTTCCCAAAATCAACCGACCATGGCAACGGAATGCCATTGTTATTATGTCACGAGAGCATGGCAACCGAACCGGTAACTAGATTTTTTCGCCCCAGAAATGGTTTTTTCAATTTTTATAGGTTATTTTGACAAAAATGCTACAAGTGTTTCATATCTTTGTAAAGAGAAAGAGAAGATGAGTTTTATGGGGTGGAGAAATAATATGGTGTCCATAAGAAAAAATAAAGTTAACTGTCATATCTCAAAAACTAGTAGGCGTAGGTGAAAATTATGACCGTCAGTCGATCAAGGACCTTCAAAAATGTCAGAATACCAATTTTCAAATTGATAGCTGTCATAATAAAGAAAAGATTTGAAATTTTCGAATTCGGCATTTTTCAGTTTTTCTGGGATATTTCAGAAATGACCAAAGATATCTTGGATATCTTGACATATTTGAGATAGTCATAAAATTGCGCAACTTTTTTGTAATTTAACCGACTTTGTATCTCTTACCGTTTCCGAGATACCCATAGTGAGCGTTGAAAAACGGGACACCCTGTATAAGGCCTCCGAATAGTGTTCCCGAACTTTCTGTCTACTTAAGTAAGTAAGTAAGTAAGTAAGTAAGTATTTTTTATTCTGTGTAAAAATATGTATACATCAGATCAGAAACGTCAAACCAAAATACTGGGTGTTTATAAACGTCTGTGATCGCGGCAGGCTTTGGTCAGGCCAAAAGTCGCAGTAAAAGGCACGATTTGAAAAAGTGATAGGAGATTCCAAAGGCGATATGATAACAAACGTTTATAAACACCCGGTATATTCTACATAAATAAATAAATAAATAAATAAATAAGGGAATAAGATATCTTTAAAAACATTATACACATTAAAACGTTTGCGAGAAGAAGTCCTCCAGGCTATATAGAGATTCTTTAAGTGGAAGGTCTTTAATTTTTCTTTTGAACTGTGTTTTTGAAGTGAGCTTAGTTATGCTTTCAGGCAACTTATTGAAAAGTCTGACACCCAGAGTGTTGGGTGCCATCATTCCGAGCCCAAGCCTCCGGTATGGAGCCCGTAACTTCCAGCAAATTCCATAGTGGCCCGGCATATGCGGTTTCTAGACCATTCCTGAATAATTACACATATTACCCGTATAATTCTGCCGGGTTCTGGAACGGCGCCTCCGCCAAAACGGACAGATGTTTCTCGATCAAGCATTGAAGTCTCCTCATTCGGTTCCACGTAAACGCGCGCTCTGAAATGCACCAGAACATTCCGCACTTCTACACTACGATCTAATGGATGGAAGAATCCAGAAAGATCGCGTGTTTATCAATATGCACGGGATTGCCGCTCGTAACAATAATATTAATTGATTGATTGATTGATTAATTGATTGATACAGGCATGCACTAACATGATTTTATACAAATAGTTATTATCTTGTGAATATTTTATATTCTAATAAAAAACAACTTCATCTTCTTAAGGTTATATTTGGTGAAAATTAGCGTTTCCAAATTGAATAAGATTGTCTTAAGATATAGGATCTGACTATGAATACGGGTCTATGACTCAACTCTGACTATTATACCGGTGCATTTCGCTTGTAGAATCAAGTAGGTACCAAGTATGCCTACCTGTGAAGTAGATCAATGATTAGTTATTATTTTATTTAACTAGGTACTTGATTATACTTGAATAAAACTCCAGCAAACCTTACTCCCTTATCCCGTTACTATTTGGTGCCTCTGTTTGTCTCTTATCAGCTACCTTGGTTTCGGTTATTGTCGTAGATGACTGGGTAGATGTCGCAACAAGAATGCGAATATAAGACGTTTCTCCCAGCTTCACGATTTGATATATTCCTCATGCAAAACTCTTCACTAAGATACGGTACCACTTCTTTCTATCGAACCTTTCAGTGAATAAGCAGGTACAAAACTCGTAAATCACATGGCAAGGTCAACAATGTTTTTTTTATGAACTCTTCATTTCCTACTTTTGAGTGGGTATTCTTGAAAACCAATCCCTTTTCTTAGTCTTCAACAGTTCAACCAACCCCAAAATGTCGGACAATACGATACTTTTTTGCGCGCTCTTCGGGATTACGAAGAGTTTTCTCCGTTTACCGTTCTGAGTTTCCACATCCTAACTCGAGATCCATCTAAATCATACCTGAAATTATCTGCTTTCCGTTGCTGCTTCTCTCATCTTCCTTCTTGAGAATCTCGATAATTTCTCGTATCTGTCAGTCTCCATACTGGATAACAGTGGTCATCTTATTCGACCAAATTCAACACTTCCAACTCCTCATGAATTTCGTCCAAGGTGTCCACATGCTTCCTCTGCAGAACTTCGTAACAAAGCATCAGCGAGTGGCATTTCAACTCTCTTCCGCTGTTTCATTTCCAGATCATACTCCTGCAACAAATCAAACCATCGTGTAATCTGAGTGCTCTGAGTTTTTCCTGCCTTCAAAAAAAAACAATTGCTTGGCAATCGGCCACTGCGACAAACTCAACTCTAAGCAACAAACTTCTCAATCGTTCTATAGCTCAGAGTGCCGCCATGAGCTCCAGCATTGTCGAATGATGCATACTTGGCTTATGTTTCTGCTTTTTCCCCAAACATCCAGCTTTTTGTAGTAACACCTGTCAAACGAACACTTGACGCATCTGTGTTCGTTTGACCTCTGACGCAAGTTTCGCATCGTCTTCAGGACTCGTTAAAATGTGATGCCCTTCATTTCCGAAAATCACACAGCGGTCTTGAATGACTTGCATCATTCTTCACAAATCGGCGAACATATTCTTTCAGACCTAAAAACACTCTCATGTCATGGATACTTTCCGAGACTTCAAACTCTTTTACTACGGTAATTTGTCGCCGTTCATCAAGTTTCATGTCTTGCTCACTGACCAGATATTCCAGAATATCGACTTTATGCAGTCTGAGGAGACATATTTTCAATTCCAGCGTCGAATCTTCTTTTTTTTCAACTCTTGAAATACTTCTTTTTCAATTTGGACACCATTCCATATCAAGTCGTAGGTGTAACAAGTCATCAATATAATCTAATACATATGGTATTCAATAAAAATAATATAAACAGAAACTTACATTCAAAAATTCACGTCGTATACCTAATATGTTTTGTTTGAAAATTCTTCGAATGAATAAAGCGCATTTTCTAAGCTTAATGCTCCAATGTTCCGCAGAAAGCCGGGTTTTCGTGAGTCGGTGGTGCATTCTGAAGTCCTGTTTGTTGCTGGTAATATACTTGTGATTTGTTCCGTTTTTCTCGAGCTTCTTCTGATGTTTATGGATCGATTTTGGACACCCTGATATGAAAATACAGGGCACAGTGAGTATCTTTGAAGTCTTGAAGGTTTTTGTCCAGTTGATTCCTCAGGTTTCAGGTTGGTCAAGATCTTGATCGCTATAACACGATGCTATATGACGATGGTGGGTCGAAATGTTCTTTATTCTACGCATCATAAACAGTGACGTTGCTAGCTTTTTATGAAATTATGTGGCCTTATGGGTGTTCCATCTCCATCTGTTCTCCATAATGAGTCCCAGAAACTTTACCTCTTGGAGAGAACTATGGAGATGTCTTGATATCAGCGTTCCTTTCTGAAGTTTGTCTACGCTATTCCGAAGTTGATTGCTGCCAAACCATCTTTGGATATCCTCCGCCAAGATCTCGGCTTCCACCTGCAGTTTTTTTTTGATCATTGTTGGTTATAAATACGCGGTTATATCGATATATCATCCGCTTAAAGAACCATCTGCATCTTCACCATATGATTAACAAAACCAGCCCAAGCACCGGCATATGAGGAACACCAAACGGGACAGTCTCCTCTGGTGCTAAGAGTCAAACGCCTTGCTTAAGTCATATAATGACATTTTTTGCACTTCTTTACTGTTATGAAGTATTCTTCCATTATCTTATAGAACACGGTTAGTGCCGCTGCTGTCGTAGATCTACTATTCCGGTATCTGTGTAGCTGTCAGTCAAGAGAGCTCCTTCTCGAAATAATCCAGTAGTCTTGTTCAAGTCGTCCTTTGAGAAATCTCGGAGATAATCGGTGAAAGCGAAAAATGTCTGCAGTTGTTGCAGTCGTCCTTTTTTCTTTTTTGTGAACTGGTACCACCTTCGCTTTCTTGACGGTTCTCTGAGAAAATGGTCCTCTAGAAAACATTTGTTTATTAACAAAGCCAGAGGTAATTGTGTCTTATCTTTGGTATTTTCGATCCATTCTGTTGAAATATCATGAACATCTTTTGCCTTTCCATTTCTCAGTTGTTGAATCACTTGCAAGATCTCTTTTTTCCCCACCAGACGTACAGGGAACCCACTGCTGACGGAGTGCCGTTGCAGGATATCCATTGCTGAAACCGAGGTCGCATCAGTCTAGGAAATCGGTCGAAGCTAACATTTGCAAAAAACTTTTGGAACTTCTTCGCACTCAGGGTGTTTGAGATCTAGGTACTAGGTCCTTGTAGGTTGTATCACCTTAAAAATTCTATTTGGTGAGCTTACAGGACCAAAAGTTCTTTCGAACTGTCCGGTTTTATCTGCTGTTATGCAACCAGTTTTTGACTGACTTTTCTCGGGCAGTGTATGATGACTACAGATACTCATTAGCCATATCTAATGTTGAAAAAAATTCACCACTATTAAATCGCTCAGAATGCTCATACAAAGTGGGGATCGGATACGGTACCTTGGCTGTGTGTTTGCCTCCTATTATAATCACATCACCAGTCTGGGTTCACCTGCTATCTTTTTCACTAAAATCACAGGGCGTACCAACTTGCTTTTATAGTTTTCCATTCTTTGCAATAATTGTCTCTCGCTACTTCAAAGTGCCTCCTTTCTCTTCGAAAACAAAATAAAAGCCAAATTGTAGTAGAGAAAATACATATACGGAATCTAATTATATATTTTTGAATTCAACTTGAAAGGTTTTATCAAAATATGTAAAGTAATTAGTTACATTCTTTTTTGAACCGCCCTGTATTTTGTTGACGTAGAGGTAATGTTTTCACAGATCCAAAAAGCTCATGAGAAACTAATCAAGAAAAGTCTTCGAATGGCAAAAATATTTCGAAAATAGGGAAAATAAAGGGGGAAACACGAGGGGAACCACCTTCAGGCGAAACAACCTGTATAGACAATACAAATAGAAAAGACCATATGTCATCACGGATTTTTACGGTTGCGTAGGAACCAGGCGAGTCCATCATTCAAAAAAAGGTTGGTTGATTTTTGATGCCCCAATATCCGTGACGACGGTGGTGATAACATATGGTCTTCTCTATTTGTATTGTCTATACTTACTTAGATACTGCTTATGCATTTGAATCTCAGAAAGGTTACAAGTCTTTTCTCCAAACTTCTCACTGTAAAATGTTACTCGCTGTGAAACTCACATTTACCGGACGTGCGACTTAATACGTAACTACATATTACTTCAGTGGGAAGGCTATATATTAGGTACCTTGGTATATCAAGGAGCTGTCGCATGGTGTCATTGGAAGAGTAAGCGAAATAGGATTTTCTTAATATTTACGAGGATAATGATTACTTCTTGGCTTCTGCAAGACCCCATATCCGGTCTTGGTCGGATTAACTCAAAGTGTTCAATCTGAGAACAAACCACAAGGGCCCCAAGATTATATCCAGGCGGTAATCGAGGCGGGGGACGGCCTATATGCCGCCGCCTTTCAAGGCGGAAAATTAACTGTGGGACGGCGAATGAAGCCGACGCACCTGATCGAATTTGCCGTCTTGATTAAAAATTATTCCGGTGGTCTTCCGGGGCAAGAGCCGGAAATTAAATCGGTTTGGCTTCGCGCCGAGTGTACATATCCTTGCAAATGATTGACAAGATCAGACTGCGGCCGCCCAGCGGATCTCAGAGGATTACCGATCTCCTGAAAGGCATTGATTTCATTATCAGTAGTAGTAGTAGTTAGTACGGACATAATCAAGTCATGTGAAGCCTACAGTTTAATTGGGCTCGTATACGGTTGTCAGCAACGAATTAGAGGGCGCGCCAACACGGAAATGCTCTGGTGATTCGCTTAAACGTTTGATGACACAAGGGCCGGTCTGTCAGGAATAAGCCTCGTGTTGTTGGTATGTTCGGTAATTGATTGATGAGGTGCAGGTAGCAGAGATCAAGGTGCGGAGAATTAGCGTTGTTACGGTAAATAAAGGGGAGACAACACCTTTGATGATGTCTGCATGCCTGCCGAGAGACGCAGCGTAAATTCCATCAAACCGCACATGGACATGATTCTAGACAATCACCTGTAGCCGGGACAGTCAGATATAATGCCTGCGCGAACCCCAAAATGTAGGCCATCGGTTTTCAGCGACGTGGTCCATCGACCCATCCGTCTTACCGCAACAGAGTCGCCGGCGCGATTATTGGATTGGAAACTGTCCGCCGCCTTTTACACTACACTAGTCACGTGATATACGGGGGTCATATTCTCCCCGATTTCGCTTACACTACACCCCGCCCGCCGGTAATGTATCGCCCCGTGTATTACCCGCCGCGTAAACGGTCCGAGTTTCGAGAAAAATCGCCCCCATATCCCCGGGCCGTTCCGGCAAGAAAACTTCTCTTATCCAGTACGACGAGCGGGCACACACAAGACCTTTACACACACACACACACACAAGAAGGCTCCGTGAGCGAGACACCATAAATCGGGAGGAGTTTATGAAATTTCAAAGACGCTGCAATAACAGCAGAAGCAAGCAGAGCTCCTTTTAGATTTCACGCTTTCACGATTTCATATTACTCCAAACAAAGTATGCACTCGAGTTCAGGTTGATGCAACTAGTAGTGCATTTCCGTTTTGCCGGCGGAATGACGACGGCGCAAAAATTGAGATGGATGGCAAATCTCGCACAGGAACCCTTTACGTGCTACGTGTATGCAGATGACATTATGAAAATTAGTTTTGGACTAGCAAAACTTCAGGTCGGGGGCGAAATGAGGACGACGTCGTTTTTTGACGTTGTAGTCTGCTTCTACTCGTTAGTAGGTACCTACCTTCCTACACTACTCAGGTAGGTGTTTTGTAAAAAATCTCCAGTCAATATGTGAATTAAGGAAAGGTTATGACTGCCGAACATTTTTTGATAGCCTGTGCTATTTAAATATAAATATTTAGGTTCAATATATGATTTGATAAAGTTGAAATTTGGTACGTAGAAATCATTCGAGCCTGGAATGCTTGATCAGATTATGGTTTGATTTCATCCACCAAAAGGCCCTCAGGTAGCACATCGATTCTTAGTTTTTCTATCCAAGCTCTGAAATATTGAAGATTTGAACCTGCAATGACTGCATAGATGCAACTTGGGTCCTAAGTCAGATGCGAGCAATTTGATCAAGAACTCTAGAGTAGAAATACAAATTTTGAAGAAACTTGTATGTTAACAGCTGGTGCATCTTAATCCGAGAAGAACGGACACCAACTCTAACAGCTCTGTCGATAGATTTGTTTCACAACCGAGTGAGTTCAGGTTTCAGAGATGCACTGACTGTCAGGTATATGTGTCGTAGGCATAACGCGATTTCAGGCTTTTCGTGAAACGCCTAGGCGTTTTGTGAAAAGCCGGCAAAACAAGAAATAATCAATATCACTAGTACTCTCTCGCGTTCTGCCTAGGCAAAACGACAAAACGCCGGCAAAACGCGATTCCAAGCATATGATTCTCATCATGCCTGATAATTTTCAGCCATTTATCATTTTGCCTGCTACGAGTTTGGCAAAAGCTCGCCAAACATGAAGGCAGATAAAATGCCCCCTTCAACACGTCCCTGAAAAAAACGTACCTTCCCTTGTGTCTTGTGTCAAATGTTGTTTGAAGCTTTGCTGAGTCCCCTTGCATTATTCTGAGCGCTTCTGCTAGTACACTTAGCTTCAGAGGAGCACTAGAAAGCTTCCATATGTACAACCTACTTCTTCCTGGCTATCAGAGTAGATACCAATAAGCCCCATTCTGCGTCATCTTGTTATACAGAGCTCCATTGGACCCGCTTGTGTCTTCAAGTATCCTTTGGAGCCCTAATGAGCCCTCATATGTGCTTCATAGCTTCCAGAATTCCACTTAGCCTTGTTTTGCCGTCTTGTGTTATCCAGGCTCCATTGGGCCCCCTTATTGTGTCTTCGATGTGATTTGAAGCCCTGCTCAGCCCCCTTATATTCTCTCATGGCTTCCAGAGTAGGTACGTGAACCCGGCTCCTTTGGGCCCCCTTGTGTCTTCAAGAATCATTTGGAGCTGTATTAGCTCCCTTATGTGCTTCATAGCTTCCAGAATTCCACTTAGCCCTGTTTTGCCAACTTGTGTTATCCAGACCCCATTGGACCCCTTATTGTGTCTTCAATGTGATTTGAAGCTCTGCTGAGCCCCTTCACATTTTCCGTGACTTCCGTAGCAAAAAGCAGCGTTGTACCATCATGTCATGTGCGTAGCTCTATCGGGCCCCACTGCGTCTTCAATTATGATTGGAGCCCTGTTGAGCCCCCCCCCCAGGTTTTTCCATGGCTTTCAGAGTATGTACCAGTAAGCCCCATTTTGCGTTATCATGTTATACAGAGCTCCATTGGGCCCCCTTGTGTCTTCAAGTAGTATCATTTGGAGCCCTAATGGCCCCTTTATGTGCTCCATAGCTTCCAGAGTTCCACTCAGCCCTGTTTTGCCATCTTGTGTTATCGAGGCCCCATTGGGCCCCCTTATTGTGTTTTCAATGTGATTTGAAGCCCTGCTGAGCCTCCTTACATTTTCCGTGACTTCCGGAGCAGCAAACAGCGTTGTGCCATCATGTCATGTGCGGAGCTCTATCGGGCCCCATTGTGTCTTCAAGTATGATTGGAGCCTTGTTAAGCCCCCTCATGTTTTTTATGGCTTTCAGAGTATGTACCAGTTAGCCCCATTTCGCGTTATCATGTAATGCAGAGCTCTATTGGGCCCTCTTATGTGCTTCATAGCTTCCAGAATTCCACTTAGCCCTCTTTTGCCGTCTTGTGTTGTCCAGGCCCTACTGGGCCTCCTTATTGTGTCTTCAATCAATGTGAATTGAAGCCCGGCTTAGCCCTCTTACGTTTTCCGTGACTACCGTAGCAGCAAGCAGCGTTGTGCCATCATGTCCTGTGTAGAGCTCTATCGAGCTTATGCTTTTTCATGGCTTTTAGAGTACCTAGATACCAGTGAGCCCCATTTTGCGTTATCTTGTTATACAGAGCTCCATTGGGCCCCTTTATTGTGTCTTCAAGTATCATTTGGGGACCTAATGGCCCCCTTATGTGCTTCATAGCTTCCAGAATTCCACTCAGCCCTCTTTTGCCGTTTTGTGTTATCCAGGCCCCATTTGGCCTCTTATTGTGTCCTCAATGTGAATTGAAACCCTGCTGAGCCTCCTTACATTTTCCGTGACTTCCGGAGCAGCAAGCAACGTTGTGCCATCATGTCATGTGCGGAGCTCTGTAGAACCCTATTTGTGTCGTCACGTATGATTGGAGCCCTGTTGAGCCTCCTTATGTTCTTTCATGGCTTTCAAAGTAGGTACCAGTAAGCCCCATTTTTGCGTTTTCATGTTATGCAGAGCTCCATTGAGCATCCTTGTGTCTTAAAGTATCATTTCAAGCCCTAATGAGCCCCCTTATGTGCTTAATGGCTTCCAGGATCTAGTAAGCTCCCCTGTGCCTGCTTGCGTTTTTAGAAGCCTCAGTGTAAATTCCTTGTGTCTGCTCACGATATACGGAGTCCTATTCAGCTTTTTTATATTCGAAAGTGTAGTCTGAAGCCCTAATTAGTCCTGTTATGTTTTTTTTATGGCTATCAGAGCTTCAGTAAGCCCCCTCTTGCCTTCTTGTGCTATCCAGAGCTTCATTGGAACCCCTTGTTTCCTTCAACGTCTTTTGAAGCTCCGCTGAACCCCCTCACATCTTTTCTGTAGCTTTCGTAGTATTGGTAGGAACTTTGTGCCTTTATGTGATACCTCATTTGGAGCCCTAATCGGACTCTCTTGTATCCTCAAGTGTAGTATGTTGGCTTAGAGAGTACCAGTAACCCCCTTTTGCATTCATTTGTTATATAAAGCTCTACTGGACTACTGGATCCCCTTATGTCTTCAATATCGTTTGAAGCCCTGCTGAGTCCCCTTGAATTTTTCCATGACTTTCAGAGCTCAATCAGACCCTCTTGTATTTGCTCATGCTCATGTTATTTAGTGCCCCTTTATTGAGCCCCCTTGTGACTTCTCGTGTAATGAGCTGCCTTTTACGTTCCAAAACCTAAGTGAGCACCCCTGCCTTGGGACTACATTATAGCATTTTAATAACCCCTGCCAAGCCCTCTTGTTTTTTCAAGTGTCGTTTTGAGCCTCAGTGAGCTTAGTCACGTGCAGTCACAATGCAGCGAAAAACTGTCCGACGCAAAGAATTGGCGTCTTCGGGTTTTGACTAACTCAAGGCAGACAAAATGAGAAATGCCTGAAAATAAGCAGGCATAATGAAAAACGTAAACCTCAACTCTCGTTTTGCCGGCATTTCTCATTTTGACTAGGCATAATAGTCCGGACGTTAATAGGCTCTTCCTATTGGCTTCTCGAATAGTCCGGCATGCTCTCAATGCACGGCTCCTCCGCCAGTTGTGCAAGTATGTGTCTTATCCCCCCGCGCCCCGTCATGGTCTCCATCGAGTTTCGCAATGCTGTTCTTAGCTTGCCTGTTCGTCCAAATAGCAAATAGACACTTCGTTATTGTCCCCTTATATACAGGGTGGCCCAACAAAAACAGAACAGAGGGGTCTTCGGACATTTCACCTCATTTTTTTTTTAAAAAGCTCAGGCAGGTCGATTTTTATGTCGAGGGGGACATCTGAAACATACATTGACCAATTTCTATCTTCACCCCCCTCACCTCTACCCACCTTTATTCAGAATTTTGAATGACACCACCTACATTGCGATACATCAAATCAAAGAGGATCAAATTACCTTTCTCAAAAAATTTTTTTTAATTTTTTCAACCCCAAATTCACCCCTTTCCTCTCCCTCACCCCATCTTCAAAATTTAACAGACACCACCCACTTTGTGATACATCAAATCAAAGTGAATTGATTTCTCTTTTTGGAAACAATTTTTTCCAAATTTTCAACCCCTTCCCTAATAAATTGAACATTCTGAGTATTTTAGAGGGAAAATGGCTTTTTGAAAATTCTGAAAATATTTCATTCAGGAAGAGAATTCAATTCTTTTCAATTTGATGTATCGCAAGGTGGGTGGTGTCATTTGAAATTTTGAAGTTGGGGTGGGTGAGGGTGAGAAGGCTAAAGATAGAAATTCGCCAATACATATATGTTTTAGATGTCCCCCTTGGTATAAAAATCGACCTGTCTGAGCTTTTTTTTTAAATAAGGTGAAATGCCCGAAAACCCCTCTGTTCTGTTTTCGTTGGGCCACCCTGTATAGTAGAATATGTAATTAGAACTAAAGGTGCGTTCAGTCAGCTTATTTAGCCGCAAGTTTTAATTTTAGCCGCAAGCGCAGCGACGCCTATTGGCTCTTATGAACCAGCCTCCTCAGAACAGCCAATAAGCGATGCAGCGCTTATGGCTAAAATTGAAACTTGCGGCTGAATAAGCTGATTGAACGCACCTTAAGGAGTAAGGTTTTTATTATCATCATTATTATTATTTTATTATTACCCATCCGCGACTACTTTTAGATCAATTCAATTCAAACAAAACACAATAATGAAACAGTGCTGTTCTCTGAAGCTAAACTGATGGTGGTTTTTTTTTTTTGGATTGTAGTCCATTAGCCGTTCCTTCGCCTTCTCCCCATCAAGATATTCTTTCAAACAATTTCAATCAATAGGGTAGCAGAGTGAGCGGTCTCTAGAAGTTTTTCTGAAGATTTTTTTGTGAAAGAGGTCTTCCTGGTTTTGATAGTAGACTTTATTTAGTATAATTATGTGGATACTATCGTGGTCCCCCAAGTCGGAACTTTTTTTTATCGCATTACCAGGATATCTGAGAAATCACAGTCTGCTGCACGATTGCACTAACTGCTCATTGCCCGTTTGCTTGCGTGTTGCAGCGTCGGTGGCTGGCCGTCAATCGTCAATATAAGTCACGTGTTTCGTATTACCCATAGTTTTGAATTGAAAATTGTTGCTTTAGAGCAGCAGGTTCCATGAACAACGTGTCGTGGCATTGACCATCAAGTTTCCTCAAGTTTTGCAATGGCAAACCCTATTTGAGTCTGTGTTAGCATTTCGATAACTATGATATCTACTTCTGACAGCGATGACAAATTGAAATGTGAGTCGCTGAGTAGAACTTTAGCAACAAAGGGGAAAAGAAGCGTTCCGTCTTATGGTGCCACCATAGTATATAGGCAAAGTTTTAGAAAACAGGAATAAAACATTATTCGTCAGGTTCAGTGATGCTATTGTGTAGAAATTTCTAATGGCAAAAACACACCGGTTAACGAGAATAAAGAATATTTGTTGATGCGATCTGAGCCGCTTTCGTTTTGCGCCAGAAGCTGCTCCGGGTAGATCACTAGATAGAGAAAGTAGATGCATACACCAATCACGGCCCAGCTGGATCTACTTTCTTTGTCTAGTGATCTACCCCGAGCAACTTCTGCTGGCAAAACGAAAGCGCCTCTGTGCTACCAAACCTCAATTTATTTTTCTTTGGCCTCAAGTTCTAGCTCGTTGGCCACGAAAGAGAACTATATGATGAAAACATCTAGAAATTGAAAAACAAAAAAGAAAAGAACGGTAGGAGTTGAGCAAAGAATTTTGATTACGAAAATCTCAATTACATTTGTAAGCGGGTCAGGATTTAATTCGCGAGCTTCATCAATCTAACTTACACTTGAGGTAGATAAAATTCTGCCATCTTCGTTCAATGGAAACTCTTCAGTGCATCAGTTTTGATTGTTATGTTAGGTAGGTACTTATCTGCGCTTTAAAGTTTTTTGAAAGCAGTTGTGGAGTAGGTAATAGTGATATAAATGGGCCACTGACAGCAACATGCAACGCACGTCAATGGGTTTCAGCTATTTATCATTAGATTTTCCTTTATTTTTAGCCATAATAAAAAGCCATTACGTGAAAACCATTCATGCCATCGTTCAACGAAACGCAACTCTCATTAGTGTCATTTACGAAATGGCTCGACAGGCGTGTGCTGTAGAATTCTCTTTTGTACAAAATACTTGTATCAAAGAACATTTTACATCATTACGATCAAAGCCATTTTTAAATAATGCATCTCTTCAAATCCATCACTTGCTTGTCTTCAAATATTTATCGCGTGAATCCGCCGTTCTCGTGTTCGAGTGTGTGCGCAAAAATTAAGCCCAGACACTCACTCTCAAAATTCTCTATTCTGTATTAATTCGAAGAGAGTTTTTCGCTATCAATAAGGGGTTGGAAGGCCACAAGGGCCGCATTCACGTGCCCGTTGCTGGTGTTGGTGAAGCTTTCAATACTAATGGGTTTTTAATGTGAGACTTCAACTGCTGTTCCTGCTATTATACACGCGGAGCTGTCAAACCGAACGGTTTGTTTCACAGAAAAAGATAAATTATTTTTTTCTGGGCAGTTTTTTTTTTGTCTTTATTTATACGATAAATATCGATTCAAACTGTTTCGTTTGCCTAATGGTCCCGCGAGCTTCAAATCATCTCCATTTTTACTTCCACGCCCTTCCCTCTGGCAGGAACAGGAAAGTATTGTGTTCATGCAGAAAAAATCGAATGACGACGGCTTTTGAGTTCCCCCAAAACGATTGAGGCGATTTCCTAGTGATGCGTGTCTGTGTGTATGTAAATTGACTATGATATCCGTGATCTGTTAGATAACTGCCGAATTGTTAATCCGACTGAGTTGAAATCTGATAGATATAGAAATGGTTTCACCGTGAAATCTTCTGATTAGTATTTGGTTGTGATTTGTCGAACGAAAGTGTGACTATCAGGAAATGACATAAACTGTCCCTCACGGAGCTCAACGTGCGGTAGTTATTTGAAAGCTCTCGAAAACTACATTCAGAATAGTTCATCTGTAGAAAGTTATAAAATAACAAAGTTAAATTCCATAACTCTGAAACTGTACTTGATAGATTAAAACGAAAAAGGGAAGTTTTGGTCATCAATCGGGGTTTTCCGCTATCACTCGGTCGGGTGCAATGAAGTTTCTATAAGTTAGGGAAAAGCCTTTTCTTGGCCAACATCACCGAGAAAAGCTGGTACGTTCTCGCCCCATGAACCAAACAAGGGTTACCCGAAAAAACCTGTTTAAATTGATGGGGTACTTGCCTAATTTTTTTTCATTGGCTTAATCGATAGTATGGTTAAAAATAATGTACCCGTATTTTTTCTTTTTCCTAAATTCCCAAAATTGCGGCCCCAATGCGTGTTTTAAAAATTTATTTGTGACGTCACAAATATATTAGATATAGAACATAGAAGGGCTCTTTTTCCTCGTTGAGTTGGCAATGATATAACGTCGTCAAGGTGCCGTTTTCAAACAACAACAAGATCTGAGTCTGACTGACAACGTCAAACCGCCGACCGTAATTTCTTCCTGTGCCCTTTTTTTGCCTTTGACTGCTTTGATCGAGGCTTTGATCTACGCGGTAAGTACCTACTCGTTTTGTTCATTTCTTGTTCAACCTAACTAGTCTCTTTCTTTAGTCTTCAGTGCTGTCCACCTAAAAGCCTTTCGCATGTTTCTCACCCGTGTTCTGACCTGGCTGACCCTCGGCTTCATTTTGGACATCAGTGTTCCTGCTCCCCACATTTCATTTGGAGATCCATCGCGTCCTCCTCACATGGATCTCTTGTAGCTTTAAAGTATTACCTATCCGGAATTGTATGCTAATGATGAACCTATAAAAGCTCACTGTTCATGTTCGGCCTCTTATTTCTGTGCTATTTGGTGATCCTCCAGATTTTCCCCTGGAAATAAATTATATCGACTAAGACAGTGTTATAAGAGGTTTCTGGAGTCAGTTTCTACGAAACATTGTTCGATTTTATTGTCTAAATGCTCACGGTAAGAGAATTCGATAGGAAACCGGTTTTGCGATAGCATGTTCAAAATGACAGTGTCACAGTGACATCTCTGACATTCTTGATTATTCCATTGTCACACAGTCAGACCAACCCCACTCAAAATCCCTGTCCTGGCGCGAAGCTTCTAGGAGGATTTTTCAAATTCGTTTTTTTCTGTAGAAAACGACGGGATTTTTGTGAAATTCTCAGTAGAGTCCCCTTATCACTTATACTAGCAATCAAAGGTATTTCCAGCTAAATCTATTCCATTGGCAAGTACCCCATTGCGATGGGATGACTTGTCAGTGTCTTTTTAGATCACATACCTACTTCTGATAAACTGACAAAATATATCTGGTCAAAGAAAACCTCCATAAGGTTTACTCAAGGTAGGTAGGTGTATGGTAGGATTCTCCTCTCACATTTGTGTCTTGCCTCAAGTAGCTTCCATATTCATTCTTTCCTTTACTTTCGTTAAAAGAAGTGGGTACGTATACCTACATAATAATACCTACACAGTACATATTCAGTAACCCAATAAACCCATCCAATGTCTTTATTATTATTATTTTATGAGTGTGTGTTGTTGTAGGCTACAAGCTGCTAGACCAAAACTCACAGTGAAACAGCCTTGAAGCCGATTCGGAGCTCCCTAACCTTATTTTAAGCCTAGTTCTCCCTCCCATGATGTCTTCTAGCGCTTAATTGATTTGTTTATCTTAAACCCCATCAGCCCCTTTGCAACACCAGCAGCCTGTTTGATGATCCTTAGCGCTTATTGAACTTCCCACCTTGGCCCCAGCAATTTTCTTCTGGCTCTTGCGTGGCTTAGCGGTGGCCTAATGGGTCCTCATCTATCATTTTCGAAGTTTTTTGAAGTCTGGTGAGCCTCACACCATTTTTATGTTTTCTTATTGTGCTCTTTAGGGCCCCGTTGAATCTTATTGTGTCTATATTTTGTCATTTGAAGCCCTGCAGCGCCCCTTGTATCGAGCTTGAGACTTGAAGCGATTCGTTGAATAATACCGTTTTGGCTGCCCAAAACTGTTTTCGAACCGATTTCGATCCTTCATGGAAACGTATAGTATGTCTCCATGCAAACGTCATTTGGAGCCCTGACAAGCCCCTCATGGAGCTGTAGAAGTCTCCATTGTGTCTTTTAGAGCTGTTTAGAACCCCACTGGGCCCTTTTATGTCTTCATGTGTTATTTATTTATAGCCCCATTGAGCCCATTTTAACCTCGTCTGAGCTTTTCCACCACCTCACTACCATTTCCTTCCTCCTAGGTTTAGAACCGAGCGGAGGGGGGCTGCAACTCGACGTGAAAGTTAGTCATTTTCTTGACTTTTGACTGCTTAATTTTGCGTCAGTTGCACTTGAAATTCAGCTCTCAGGTTCTTAAAATGGCAAATGAAGAGCCCGAAATCAGTTGCTCTGTTCCAGCGATTAGAAAAGCCGCCTTGCGGATATCGAAGAATTGATTTTTCCACAAATAACTTTACGTCACATCTCAAATCTTGAGTCTCATTTGAGACATGAGAGACCGGAGAATTTTCGGCTCTTCAAATCGCACGATCGTAAAACCGCCCCGCTACTCTGAAATCTGTGGCTTTTTACGGCCGACAATTAGCCATCAAACCGGGCTGTGTCATTACATCGGGGATTAAACCGGGCTGATAGAATATCAACTAGGAATTACACAGTAGCATATTGATGACTACAATTTCGATTCACTCTATGTATCTACTACACTGCGAGTATTATACACGGGAATCGTAAAATTTAACGACAAACTAGATGGCGTTGTCATCGTCTAGATAGGTGCCTTGGAAAATGGGTGCGCTGGATCTAAATGTAATAAATCTTTATTGTCCACGTGTTATTATCTTTCACAAAATAGTCATAGTCATAAGAACACTTATTGTCCAGGCGCAGCAAAGATGACCGCATGATGGATAATTCAGTTGAATTCTAACGTATAAGTCACGTGTATAACATATATATTACATAAGCACATACCTACAGAAAAAAGCTTGCAAAAGTCTTTTGGAAGACGAAGAACGTAAACACACTAACAGAAATTGTGGAAACAAACCAAAACCTGTGTTATTGATATCTTTGACTTTCTTGACTTTGCCATATTATTTTGAATAGCTACTCATACTAATGTATTGTTTTCTGCTGCTTGACTCAATTTGACCAATAAATGGCTTTAGCATCAATTAATTTCCAAGATTAAATGCAAGGCTTGGGGTAAGTGCACAAAAGATGTTATCAGCAATAGTATTTCCAAATTGCTGACCCTATGTTTACCCGTTTGACCCGCACGATTTCATGGTAATATTCCAGGTGGTTGTGTGGTGTCAATATTTTAGGTGAATTTACTTAGGATCGTCGAGGGGGCTAAATCCATGAGAGATTTATTCAATCGGCGCTCTCCATTTATCGAAAATTCATGAAGCAGGATCGTCAGCTACACACAGAGAGCATCATTAAATGCGCTCAGTTAATGCTCTTTTAATTAATTCAAATGTCGAATGACTTTGTGGCGGTTGCCAGCCATCAAAATTCAAAATAGCTGGGATCGTTAGATTTATTGGCCATTAATTTACTACAGGGTCATTAAACGTATCGTGATTACGGCATTACTAATAATATTAATGATAATAACACTGCCTTGCTCATATTATGCCATGTTTGAACTAGCGAGGGCAGTTGATTGAAGCTGTGAAAGCAACCCGATGCTGTGCATTCATTAATCGGGATTAATAATCCCTAACATTGAGCTGGAAGGGAGAGTGATGGACACGAAATTAGATACTAAGGAAGAAAGTGGATAACAGAAATCCTGACAGAGTGAAATATCATTGAAGCCGAGGGGTAAACCGCAGTGGAAGTCTGGTGTACACTACAGTGGAAGTCCGTGGAAGTCCGTGGAAGTCCGTGGAAGTCCGTGGAAGTCCGTGGAAATCACGTGGAAGTCAGTGGAAATCACGTGGAAGTCAATGGAAGTCATGGAAATCAGTGGAAGTCATGGAAGTCTGTGGAATTCAATGGAAATCACGTGGAAGTCATGGAAGTCAGTGGAAGTCTGTGGAAATCTGTGGAAATCTGTGGAATTCAATGGAAATCACGTGGAAGTCAATGGAAGTCTAAAGAAGTCATGGAAATCAGTGGAAGTCTGTAGAAGTCAGTGGAATTCAATAGAAATCACGTGGAATTAGGTGAAAGTCATTGAAAATCTATGGAACTTAGTGAAAGTCGGATGGAAGTCGGATGTTTCAAGTTCCATGACAATCATTCCCCTAATAAGAGATTTCAATATGGCAGCCAAAGAATCAGTGAATTCAGCCTGAGAATAAGAATGATCATTATTACAAGACAGGGGTAAATGTCAAGTTTCATGAAAATCGTTCCATTAATGAGAAATTTTGATATGGCGGCCAAGATAGAGGCGGAATCATGAAACTCAGCTTGGGAATAAGAATTTTCATACGAGACAAAAGTAAGTTCCAAGTTTTATGACAATCGTTTCACTATAATAAGAGATTTCCGAGGAGAAATCGATATGGTGGACCAGATGGCGCCGCAACCATGAAATTCGATTTGCTCATTGGTCAGCCTTGAGGACGTAATACCCTTGACAGACTGCACCTTATACCCTAGACAGACTGGAAAACTGAATGATCATTAAGCGTAAATTACGATATAAATGACCAATGTTGCACGTCGTCATTTACTAAATGATCATTTAGAACGTCATTTAAGACCTTAATGGTCATTAACTAGGGGTAACCATAATCGTCGAATAATCGCCGGTGGTCGTGCATCATCGCCGTGATTTTTGAAAACCATTGGCCAGCTTTTCTGCAATGAATCGCGATATCTGTCGTTTGTCATCAAGTCCCTCATTTCAGTTCGCCATTCAGACACGTATTTCTGGAATCGAGGAACTGGATTTTGTGTCTTGCTTCTTGCAACAACATCTCTTGTACCAAATCATGCCCGTAAGTGTGCACGTATAAGCACGTACAAAATAATACTAATAATAATAATAATATTCCAAAATAAAATTCCAAAAACATGAGCAATAACCACACATATTCGCGGAATTTGGATGATACGAACATTGCAAACAGGCAGCAGGGTATAGATTGGCGACACTTTATTTTTGGGCACAAAGTCAAATTTATTGATGAGGACATGGGTTTCCGTAAGTATCCGTGAGACAGGTAGGTATATAATTCCTGTAGCGTGCACGTATAAGCACGTACCTACGAAAAATTGAAAAATCTCCTCGCTTCACATAAGAAATGACCGCCTGCACCTGTTCGCGAAGGTTGGATGATACGAACATTGCGAACTTGTAGCACAGTATCGGTTGGTGGTACTCTATCCTGGAGCGCGATTCTGTACTTGCCTACCGACACTTGTCGGTATCGGCCGACGGCTTTAACGACACTTGTCGGTAGGAGCGATTCTGTACTTGCAAATGTGACAGATGCGACCGATAGTTGTCGTTCCGGACCGACAGTTGTCGCTCAGCCCACCGACGGGTCTTGAGGCCATCGGTCGACGAAAAAGCTGTCGTTACGCAAGCGCATTATAAGTTTTTAGCCTGTTTATTGTTTTGTATTTGCGATTTGTAGGTTTACAAAGGAAAGTGTTCGCTTCGCATCACGCATAGAATACGCATAGGTACCTACTTATACCTACTTAGTATACCTATAGTTCTCGACGTAGGTATTTGGTAGATGTATGGTAACTACCCCCCGTGCATATAGGTACCTATACCTAGTATATGGTCCTCCGTGGTATGATCTAAGACAACCAACCGCCAATAATTTTCAACCGCGTCCGAATGAATTTGGTTGATACAAACATTAATTGCAAATTCGTAGCACAATATCTATCGGTGGGTGGCGTTTTGTTCGAATGAATTCGAATTTATTAGGCACGGAGATAGGTTTCCAGTTCAACTCTCTTCATAGGTTTTGGCCCGTATTCATATCCCACTTTTAAGCTAAAAGCGCTTTTAGTGCGATGCGCATTTAGGGGCATTTCTCATATTTCAGTGTTCAAAAATACATTATTGCGATTGGGAGCGATTGTATGTACTCAATTGCAATTAATTTGCGCGTTAATTTGTATTTTAAACACTAAAATATGAGAAATGCCCCTAAATGCGCATCGCACTAAAAGCGCTTTTAGCTTAAAAGTGGGATATGAATACGGGCCTTTGTCTTTATTGTTCTCATAAATATTTATTGAAGGCTGAGATGCTGGGCTTCAATAACATGCTATACCTAGATTCTAATTTCGGTAGGTAGGTATACCTACCTACTTAGCGTCCGTCGTGAGAGAACGTCAAATTTTGCATGCAAAACCAAGCAAAATTACTACGCAAAAACAGTTGAAAAATTGGGGGAAAAGTTTCATCGATGTGGGATCATTAAATCATATTTCATTTGTCTCTTCCTCGATATGTCTCTGTTACAAATTGACAACAATAATAAATCGCAAGATACATACGAACAATATGAACTAACATCTGCATCCGTCGTTTGCCAGCCGCGTGCCGCGCACATAAACGGCCGCTCAAAGCTAGAAGTTGGTTAGACTACAAACACCGATATACCTCGCGATATATCTAGAATGGCTCTCAATGCTAGTATGATGCGAACATTGCAAGCAATAGGTCACCACCCAACTTCACCTCTCCAATAATCTAGATAACATTTTCCAGAATTATCTGTAATTATCTGTCACATATCTTATCTAGATAAAAAGGGTTATCTGTGCACAACACTGCTCTCCAATTTGCCCATCTGAAGCGCGTGAAGCACTCATATTTTCATATCCTATGAACACTCCATACAACTGAATGTGATGACGATGGCAAGACATAAATGTCAACTTCAAAAATCATCCGTTAATTCAAAATGGTTGCTTTTCATTGGCTGGTCTATCACCGTTTCATGACCGTTTCGTTCCACGTTTCGTATCACTACACTTGAGCGAGAGTCGTCGTTTGCACCGACAAGTGTCGGTAGGCGGTGAGTAGAGAATCACCTCGACGTCTACTTGTCGGTGGCGCAAGCGACAACTATCGGTAGTGAACGACACCGACAACTGTCGGTAGGAAAGTACAGAATCGCGCTCCTGGACTCTATCTTAGGCAAAGTCGAATTTATTGATGAGGGAATAGAGGTTTCCAGAACATCCGTCGTGAAAAATGTGAAATTTTGCAAAAGCAAGCGAAATGGAAGGTAGGTACTTATCGCAAAAGCAGTTGAAAAATTGCAAGAAAAAGTTATAATGAACCACACGATGGATACAAACATAATGAACTATAACATGCATCTGTCAGTTGCCTTGCCACTTGCCAGACGCGCACATTAATCAGGGCCGCGCTTAAAAGTTGGTTAGACTATGGGGCTATGCGATTTTGATCAGATTATTGACTAAATCATCAGTCTCTTATTCTTCTTTTCCTCCATTTCTTTCGACTCAATACAAATTCAACATATATTTTGGCAACAAATAAAGCAGAGATCTCGCAGAGATAGTATGATGTGGTGTGAACATTGCAAGCAATAATTAGGTACTTTGTTTCCGCTTGCAATGCTCACACCGCGCTTTCTTGATTGAATGGAATCTAAGCTTAATACCACTTCACACCTCACCGAAAATATGAAATTGATATTATAATTATGGATAATAAGGGCGATAATAGCCCAATACTCCGGACCATTCGACTATTTGACATCGACACTTTATGGGGGGGGGGAATGGATCGCCACGTTCATTCATGCACTACGGCGCAAGCTTCTAGGCTCATTACGATTTGCGAATTTGTGTCACCCCCAAATTCGCAATCGTCGATTAACGTTAATGATCATTACACTTAATGATCATTGAGATGCAGTCTGTCAAGAGTATTGATGATCATTCAATTGCAAATTTGGGGGGACACACTGCAAAATCGTAATAAGCCTATGAGCTTGCGCCGTAGCGCATGAATAAACGTGGCGATCAATTTTTGCCCAAAATGTCAATGTCAAATTTTATTGTCGAATGGTCCGAAAGTATTCGGCTATTATTGCCAATAGTATCTATAATTATAATGATAATTTCATATTTTAGGTGAGATGTGAGGTGGTATTCAGCTTAGATTCCATTCAATCAAGAAAGCGTGGTGTGAACATTGCAAGCAATAACTAAATAATTATTGCTTGCAATGTTCACACCACATCACACTATATTTATTTGTTGTCAAAATCTATGTTGAATTTTCATTGAGTCGGAAGAAATTGAGGAAAAGAAGAATAAGAGACTGATGATTTAGTCAACCTGATCAAAATCGCATAGTCCCATAGTCTAACCAACTTTTAAGCGCGGCCCTGGTTCATATGCGCGGCTGGCAAGTGGCAATAAGGCAACTGACAGATGCATGTTATAGTTCATTATGTTTGTACCTATCGTGTGGTTCATCATAACTTTTTTTGCAATTTTTCAACTGCTTTTGCGATACGTACCTTCTATTTCGCTGCTTCTCCAAAATTTCACATTTTTCACGACAGACGTTTTGGAATATTCCCAATCTAGGCAGCATGTTGAAAAGCTATTTGCATAGTTTGAACCGAGGTTTAAGCTTATTTATGAGATATGGAAATAAACACTTATATAGATACCTACCTATCTTACGGATACTTACGGAAAAACCTATTCCCTCATCGATAAATTCGACTTTGCCAAAAATAGAGTACTCTGCCAACCGATACTGTGCTACAAGTTCGCAATGTTCGTATCATCCAACTTTCGCGAACGGGCGCAGGCGGTCAGTTTCTTATGTAAAGCAAAGATTTTTCAATTTTTCGTGCTTGCTTATACACGTTATGCTTATAATTTGGTACAAAAGATGTTGTTGCAGGAGGCAAGACACAAAATCCAGTTTCTCCATTCCAGAAATACGTGTCTAAATGGCGTACCGGAATGACAGACTCGATGACAAATATCGCGATTCATTGCAGAAAAGCTGGCCAAAGATATTTAAAAATCACGGCGATGATGCACGACCACCGGCGATTATTCGGGGACTATGACGACGTGACACACTAGTAATTTATGAGCTTTCTAGTCTGTCAAGGGTATAAGCTATCCATACATCTTTTTCGTTTTAAGGCCATCTTAGCGCAAGCGTCAGCAGGGTGGTACAAATACTGACAGACGACAGTTAACGGCGAAACAACAGAGATATTTAAGCTGTGTTTTGACACATGTTTTTGAAGTTAAGCCATTTCAGAAGCGATTTGCTTAGAAAAGCAGCTTTCGTACTGATTCTGCACTGCAGAAGGACCTTAGGTACATGATAATTTCATGCTCTGATCGTCCTAACAAGCCCAACTGGAAAACAAATTGTCAACACGTCTACTGTTCCAAGTGTTCGTATCAATATTTTTGTATGAGTCAAACAGTAATCATAGTTGAAGCTCGTAATAGAAAATATTGGCAATTATTTTTTAATTATGATAACAATGTATGGATGAAAAAATAATGCCTATTGGATACCCTTGGGGATATCAGCTATCCATTGGAAAAAGTTTTTTGTCACAAAAATACGCTGAAAAGTTTGACGGTTTCAAAAATCAACCCTTTTGTCACTCCTCTCTTTGGCATTTTATATACAGGGTGTTTCAGTTTTAATCGAGCAAACTTTGGGATAAAATTCTCCTCATCCTCCTGATTCAGAAAAATATAACATACATGCCTTTCACTCGTTTCCTAAGAAAGATACAGGGTGTCAAAGTTAATTTTTTTCGGTTTTCAAAATTTTGTAACTTGAGAACCGTTCAACCATAGTAGCTGAAATTTAGCATAGGCTGGTTTGTCGGATTCATCTACCTACCTGCCAAATTTTGAAAGAATCCAATCAGTGGCGTAGGAGTTATGGAGGGTCATTATTTATCAAGGTTCTACAGATGCTTCCAAAATAATGACCTCCCATAACTACTACGCCACTGGTTGGATTCGTTAGAAATTTGGCAGATGGGTAGATGATTCCAACAAACCAGTCTATGCTAAATTTAAGCTGATTTGGTTGGATAGTTCTCGAGTTATAAATTTTTAAATATCGAAAGAAGTCAATTTTGACACCCTGTATCTTTCTTAGGAAGCGAGTGAGAGACACATATGTTATATTTTTCTGAATCAAAAGGATGAGGAGAATTTCATCCCAAAGTTTGATCGGTTAAAACTGAAACACCCTGTATAATGCACGAAGTCAGGTATGACATAAGTCGACATAAGCGTCCTGCAGCCAAAGGTAAGCAAGCTCTTTCGGGGGTCATCAACTTTTTCCGAATCGGATATTTGTTCCCACAGATATCCTCACTTGGAATTGGAGCAAATTTTGACATATCCTTGACTTATGACGCTTAGTTTAATTCAACTTGACGCGGTCGAGTTTGAAACTCGACCAGGTCGACTTTGAAAATCGACTTCATATCCGTAAAAAGATTGGCAGCCTGGCCCTTCTACGCTTCCGTATATTTCCATGGTCAACTTACCAAATGACCAAATTAAGGACGGAGTTGAATTGGTGAAATAAACGTTGCGGAATCAATCCCTGTGGATTTATTCCTTGATAGAATCTCACCATTCAGGTCTCTTTCGAAAGCTACATACAAGGGTGTACTTTGGTTTGAACTCATTGGCATTTCCAAAATCCAAAAATAAAAAAAAAACAATTTCGATTATGAAATGCCAATGGGCTCAAACCAATGTACATCCTTGTACCTTTCGAAAAAGACCTAAATGGTGGGATTCTGTCAAAGAACAAACCCACAGGGATTGATTGCGTAACGCTTATTATCAGGGCCGGGCCTGGCCTATCTGCCGCCTGCGTGCCAGCGAAAAATTGCCGCCCCCTTCACCGGCAGTGAAGACAACCCCCTTCCCCAAATGCGGGAATGAGAAGAATCTTTGAAATTCAACTTTATTATTATATTGCCGTCCCTATGACTTGCCGCCTGCGTGCAGGCACGCACTGCACGCCTCGAGGCACGCCTGCTAGGCCCGGCCCTGCTTATTATTTAATCAATAGGAGGTATAACTCCGTCCTTAAAATACATTCATCACCAGTTCCACCATACCTACAGATAATTTAGGTGACCAAAACTGTATCAAGAGTTGAAAAAGAATTCATTGACTTGTACCTAGATAATCATCATGTGGTACAAAAATTAAACAAAAAAACACAATGATTTTCTAGGAAAAAAAGTCGTTTCACGCGGATTCGAACCCACGATCTTCTGCTTGGAAATCTGATGTTTCATCTATTCGACTATCCGAACGTCTAGTATGGTACCTTAACTGCTTATATTCTGCCCTCGATTCTGCCTGAAAATTTTTGAAATGGGTGCTGCTCGAAGTGCAGGCTGTGTTTGTTAAAAAAACAAGTTAAGTACGAAGGTACTTAGCCCTCGACTTAGCCGTAATTATTGTTACCTAGCTCAGTTTTGCTGTTTGTTGAAGACGAGTTCACAATAATTATCACTCTAATTTACAATTTGATGTGGACGCAAAGCTGCGAGTTTCTTTGCGGTTGAAGGGAAGTTAAAAACTGAAGACCTCTATAATTTATTTTCTGGAAATCGACTCAGTAACTAGTGGTGAAAAAACATAACATAACAATACAAGGTCCAGTCTTTCATGTAGTTATATGCATCCCTATCGACTGAATTTTAGATTCCTGGATTCAGTTTTACCAACAATGTTTTCCTCGAGGTTTTCCTCGATAGGTAGTTTGTATATCTAGTAGAATCCCGGGGGAATATTCCCTACAATCGATGAAATTCACGTGGAAGTCATGGAAATCAGTGGAAATCACGTGGAAGTCATGGAAGTCTGTAGAAGTCATGGAAATCAGTGGAAATCACGTGGAAGTCATGGAAGTCTGTAGAAGTCATGGAAATCAGTGGGAGTCATGGAAATCAGTGGAAATCACGTGGAAGTCATGGAACTCAGTGGAAATCACGTGGAAGTCATGGAACTCAGTGGAAATCACGTGGAAGTCTTGGAAATCAGTGGAAGTCAATGGAAATCAGTGGAAGTCAGTGGAAGTCAATGGAAATCAGTGGAAGTCCATGGAAATCCGTGGAAGTCCATGGAAGTCAATGGAAGTCAGATGGAAATCAGTGGAAATCAGTCGATAGTGGAAGTCTAGTGTACAAAATTTTCCTTGCGGTTTACCCCTCGATTGAAGCCCACTTAAACACTTATGACAAGTCTGTATCTATTATATACGTCCTACTTTCTAATAAAGTGAGAATAATACAGAGAAGGCGCATCAGAAATAACAAAACTGTGTAACCGATATGTTTGTTAAGAAGGAAAACGCTCGCGATAAGTAACTCCATGGCACCAGAAATGCAGCGTTTAACATACACTAACAGATTTCGCTGGCCTCCTTCGTACTCGTACATTAGTAAAAACATCATTTGGACTCTTTGAATCTCCATCAATTCATATCATTTGGTTTCTGTTAAATTGCGGCAATTGTCTATAGACTTTCCAGTCCTTCCACTCCTCCCAGTCACACAAAAACGAGGCATTGTGAGATTCGGGCATCTTTGGTTTGGGCTTCGCCGTTGCTTACCTGGCAGACATGCTTGTCTCATCGAAGCAATGGAGAACATAAGCCATACTTGCGAATGGCTCGGAAACGTGGACGCTCCATCAGCCCGATCTCCAACCTCGCAAAATGTGAATTGGACGAGCAAGAGGTTGAATGTCTCCTCGGTCATATGATCAGCAAGAATGAAGTCCAGCTCACTGTTCTCCGCTCTGGTTGCGCTGCTTTCCCGTAGAATGGAGATTGTAGATTGTAGATTAGAGGTGGTCATTTGGTCTCAGAGGATCCTTCCTGCACTGCGACCTATAAGATCTTTTGTGCGTGACCATGCTTCTATTTCTCAGACGGTTTCTTAAGTTTCCTCACGAATAACAATGGTCGGTGGCTATCAGGACGCTCTGCCCGAGTCACCTAGTTCACTCGATGACAACGGAGGATCAACGTTGGAGCCAGGAAGCTAGACTCCATCCTCCATCCTTCTTCATAATCTTCAGGTAGGTAGGTTAGTATCACCTGATACTACTGATAGTACTGATACACCTAACACAAGACATACCAATACAAAATTAATATTGGATGAGTTCTGGTTGATGAATGGCGGCTGGTTATACGACAGTGACTTACCAGGGGGATTTCATGGTGTTTCTTAGGCCGTATATTGAGCTGGTAGGAGCCCTTTGCTCTGACTTCTGGGTCAAACACACCCGACACCTGAGGTGTTATTCACTCAATTGACTTTTTTATTTATCGCATCCCAGGCCATTGAAATTTTTGACTGAGCCAGATCAACGTCAACGGCTGTTGTGGCCAGAAAATCTTGACGCCGCTGTCGAGGTACAACTCCCAGCAAACTCACGATACCCCCTGCTAAATTTCATGGCTCCTGGCAATAATAATTGTCAGTCTTGAGGGGTGAGCTCCTTTGCAGTCTCTACCAAAAGTACTTCAGTAAATCCTTCCAAATGCTCCGGTACTTCCTCAGATAGCACGGGCTTTGGACACCAATGTATTTTTTCAAGACATCCAAGGTCAGCTGAATACACCTTCGGTTCTGTTCAACAAGCTTGAGACGACAATGTCCTCTGTCTCTTTGATGTACGACGTCAAAGTTATACTGATGGAGGTGCACCGATCTGCAAGCCTGACAGCCCTGGTGTACTTGAGCTTGTGGAGTCGTTTGAGAGCAAAGTGATTACCTTCGACGTACGGACGAAACTTATCCATAGCTCACAAAGCCGCAAGGCACTCTTTTTCCGTGGTGCTATATTCGAGTTTTTGTTCGAGAATGACCTCCTAATATGACCCCGTACTCCCTTCCTTCGTTATCCCGCTGCGACAACACTGTCTCCAGTTTAAAATCATTTGCATCAGTCTGGATTTGGAAGGTTCGCGTAAACTTGAAACAACGGTTTAGAAGAGCGGCTATCAGGCAAGCGGACAAGACTGTATGACAGGCAGGTAACCATCGAAATGGAGACCTCTCCGCAGAAGCTTGTTGAGCGGCTGCCACCAATATCGACAAGTTTTACTCGAAGCTACGGTACCTTTCCGGTAATGTCGAGAATTCTTCGCACCTCTTCAACCCTGGTAGGATTTGGTATATGAAGCATTGATTGGGCTTGAGCAGGTTGCACTTTGAGGGTCAGCCTGTCCATCAACACTTTATGCTGCCGCACATTTTGCTGAACAACAGATACGCATTGCCTGCGGTTCTTCAAGACATAACACCGACAAACGACTACAAGTTTTATGTCATCGTAATCTTCGATGCGCCCAGTATGTTTTACGTGCAAGGGGTCAGCCTGTCAGCTGGCCATGGAATGACCCTCACCATAAAACGAAAGAGTGTTCTTTTCACTCTGCTTTCTCAGAGGATCGACTGAGGAGACTATGAAGTGGAAAGGGAGGCAACGGTTGTAGCATTTTGAATTTATGCACTCTTCGTATCAACTCACTCGCTTAAACGAGACGGCCTTCAAACAACTAGATCTGACTTACAGAGGACCCATTCCAAATAAATGCTGCATTTCTTTGTTCCCGAATCATTAATTTTGATTGTTTCCTGTGTTGAATTTGATTCGATTATCCAGCATGTGTTGCGTGTTCACTTTTTTTTTTATGTCCATCATCAAAGTTCATCTTATGGAATCTTGAGGTCATCAGTTCCGGCAGGAATGGTCGAGTGTTAATATCAAAATTTAGGGTCCAAAGTATTTAATGGAAGCTGATAGTTTTATATTTTATGTGATTGTTGATGTGCTGTACGTTTTGGTGAACCAATCAACTACGCAATGTTCGAAACATCTCCTACATGGGATTAATCTTTGCTTTAATGAAGCTGTTAATTTTGAGCCAAGTCTCATTGTTCCGTTGGGTCATCAGCGCGCCACCCCCTGAAGCGTTATTGTTTATTTCCGTCGGTTCGTAACTTTTATCCCGCATTTTCTCTCCCCCCTGGTCGCCCACGCAATAACAACCCCATCAGGAAAGCGATACTGCGATGCTCTCTCTCCTCCCTCAAAAGGCGGCCAGGAAGCCCGCGCGCGGCCACTCAATTCTTTATTTCGTATGCAAATTGCTTTGTTTTTAGGAGAGGGTTTGTTTTGGATGATATTATTATTATTATATTCAAAGTCCAAGAGTTGACAATGCGGCATGCCTTGTTGGTGCAATAGTCCAAAACCGGAAACACGAACTTGTCCCGCCGTACACGCGGAATATAAAGGGTTCATTTATATTACAACGAAATTAGTCGCGGTCAGTTGGTCGCACCAGTGCGAGTGGTGTGCAGTTTATTTATGCATGGGCCAAAGCACAATGCATATTAATTATTGTCATTACCACAACATTGTTTTCCACTGGAAAAGGCCTTGAATTTCTCAGAACAAAGTGGAAAATATAGACTGTTTCAGTTTTACCTTGATTGCGCGCGCATCTTGTGGTCATTTTTGCCTGATTGGTTGATCTAGCTACCCGCGAACAAGTGTAAATCCAAAAACTAAACACTGTATCAAGCGTCCACAAGCGTTAACATCAGTTAATATAAAACGTCGACTGGAATCAGTATTCAGCACCAAATTCAAAATGAATACAAGCTAACATGAAAATCCTTCTCGTCTTTTCAGTTAGCTAGCAATTATTAGCTTGTTCCAGTCTATATAGGCTAACCCTAGGCTACTGAACTCGTTACGGGGTTCGCAGCCCAGAATTAGGGTGGCATAAGGCATTCTCGATAAACAGGGTACAATGACTTTTTTCCGATATTTTACGGTTTTAAATTGTTCAATCAAGTTGAGAATTGTCATTTCACAATTCGTTTGTGATCACTGAACTGCATTTTGTTGCCCGTTTCACTAGTCCATTGTGAATTTAGGAGGCTTCTGAGGTTTTCTGGGGGTCGAATAATCAAGTACCTATCAATAAATGATGCCTTCGTCGATGACTAATCAGTTGAAAAAAACACAGCGTAGGTCCTTCACTTTGTGGAAGAGTTCATCGTTAGTTTGAGATAGTTGAAAGATTCTAGTGTGAGCCCAAGTTATGAAAGCGGTGGGTACAAACTCTTCTGATAACCACCAAGAGTTATTTAATTGGGGTGGGAGGTCTGTACAGTCACAATATTGAAATAAGGAATCATTAAACCACAGAACTGGAAGGGTCTATTCAGTCGGAAAAAAATTCAGTTCTAAGCTATTCTATATAATTATTGTGAAAGTATACCTATATGTATCTAGGCACAGGTATATCTTTTTGCTGTAGGTACAGTTAATTTACTGCATCGTAAAACTTGCAGATTTTTTAATTTCTGCGTCTAGCTTGTTTCAAATTTCTGCCTTTACGACGCCGTATTTTTCATATACACACTGCACAAACGAAACCAATTAAAACACTAGTGCAGGTGAACCTGTGTCGTAAAGTTAATTAGGGATTGCATAAAACCTGGATCAAGCGTGCTGGTTTTATTTACTTTTCACGAGCATAATATTACGACTGACGTAAATAACTTTGGATTTTTTCTTCTCGAACCCTCCGCAAGATTATTAAGCTCCCGCTTATCTGATACGTAATACGCGTGGTGAGCCGAGGGTGAATAATAGGTATTGAACATGTTTTTATTTCTTTCGCGAAATATTCACTCACATAAGTAACTGCTTTAGCTTGTTGAAATGGCGCTAAATTGCGTGACGTAACATTTGAAAGGCCAATGGAAACGAAACGCCAGCCAATCCAGTGTGACTTTGACAGGTTCCGACGGGGGACTCCAAGGCTCTGAAGGCATGACCGGCTTCAACGCGGGGATTGTTTCAATTCATCAGAGAGCGTTTTGGCCATAACAACGCGCCGGCGAATTTTGAGGGGCTGCTTGCATAGCCAGATTGAGATCGAGAAGTTTAGTGATCCGACAACATCGACATAAATCGGTTCTTGTATAGGGACCAGAGCTTTCAATGACCTTGCGCCAGTGGAGAGAAAGCCAAGTAAATTGCTCGTTAAAAGTTAAGCATCTCCAATTTCAAGCAAGAATTTCTTCGAGAAAAGATATCCGATTTAGAAAAAGTTTATGGTGCCTGGTAGAGCTTTTCTTCAGCTACGAGACACCATGTCGACTTACGTCAGCATCGACTTTGTCCATGATATACAGGATGCCAAAGGAAAGAGTGTCAAAATTGTTAATGTTTGAAGGCGTGGAACTTTCCTGAGGAAAAATTTCGGATTTTTTTTCTCTCCAGTTTTAGAAAACCAATATCAAGATCTCGAGAGGGTTTTTGACTTTTGATCGTATTTTGTTTCTTCGAAGAGCTCTTGATTTTTTGTGAAATTTGAATTTTTTCTACAGAATTTGCTAGATCTGTTGCTCTTTCTTGAAAATTCACAGAAACGTACACAATTGCTGGATAAATTATACCATGAGAAAATTTGACCTCATCGACCCCCAGATCCCCAGAAGAACTTATCTTCTGGACGTCTTCAGGGGAGATGCCCCATGAAGCATGCTGCGACATCACATAACATAATACTTATTGAGCCCAGCATGGTTGAAAAGGAAAACGTAACCATACGTTGCATCAAAATTACCGTGGTTACTAATCGTAACCATACGTTGCATCAAAATTACCATGGTTACCAATTAGTCTCATCATGGGTGACATTGTTACTAATAATAATAATAATAATAATAATAATAATACTTTATTTTCATCGTACACAAGATACAGAAAACACCCAACAGGTAAATAACCCAGTTAAAGGATGAAAACAATATAAAAACAAGTTGATACAACAGAACAAAGCAAAAGACAGCCACAAATAAACAAACATCTAAAATACATTCAATATGTCCTGCCTGCTACAACAAAACAAATCGAGCCTATCCTCAACTTCACTATAGCGAGAATACATTTTATACAATGGTGCTGATGAAAGTATATTTGTCCTTGCAGTAGGCATGTTAAAAATATTATTACGTCGAGACGAGATGCGTGGAACCCTATACTCCACCCGATCCGTCAACGAAGAGCAGTCAATATTACCATTTAAAATCTTAAACAAAAACAACACAGCACCAGCATCTCTCCGACTTCTGAGCAATTTCATATTAAAGCGGTTAAGTAAAAGTTCTTGGGGAAATCCCCGAGGAGGATAGAAACCGTCCATAAGGCGAGAGGCTGCCTTCAGAAAGCGCCGCTGTATATTTTCAAGATCAGAAATATACACCCTATAAATAGGATCCCAGACAAGGGAGGCATACTCCCTTATGCCCAAGTTACTGCCCAAGTTACTGAAAATTTCCAATAGTGGTATCATTTAGACAAGTAGAGGTAGAACCATATATTTTTTTCATTCCACTCGGACACATTATTGGTCATTCGAGCATCATGTACAATCTTTTCACTTTTGTTTTTTTTCTTATTTTGACGTTTGTCATGTCGAAGCTTTTTTCTTGTACCTACTTGTCATCATTGAAATGTCAACATAATGTATACTGTCATTTTCATTTGATCAATTTCAAGTTTACGTTCGGTGTTTTACTTCCTCGAAGTCCAGGTTTCCTGAAACAACCTTAGATGGGGCCTTTTGTTTTCACTACTGTTGTAGAAGTGGTAGCTCACATTCATGCTGACATTTCAATGATGACAAGTATAAAAAAGTTCTGACATGACAAACGTCAAAAATATATATATAATATTATATTATATATAATATACCACTGAAAAAGTATAAACGTGAAAAATTTGCACATCATGCTCGACTGATCAATAATGTGTCCGATTGGAATGAAAAGTAGAATTTGCAACGTATGGTTACAAGTCTCACATTTTCAACCATGCCAGTCTCAATACGTGTCAATGTGATGTCGCAGTCGCAGCATGCTTCATTGGGTATCTTTCTTGGAGAGAACCATAGGATAGGATCACCTCATGGTATAATTTATTCAGCAATGGAATACAGCGTTCTTTATATTTGCTATTCTATTGTGTCGTTTGAATACACAAGCCAAACAATGAATATTTGTCTATAATCCATTCCAAGCTTAAAAAAACCACAGCTGGCCATGAAAAATTCGAGTTCTGTTGGTGTCCCTAATTTTGATACAAGGGAGGTTACGTTCAAATTTGTGTCCGTTTGACATGAAACCTTCACCTGAACTACGCTGTGTTGTCAAATTGTCATTCTGGGGACTGCATCGCCGGCAGGTCACAGGTTTGCCCACTGATCTCAGCCGCTTTCTTTCGGCCAGGACCACAGTTCATGATCCTGGAAGAGAGGGTGAATTAACGTACCTAGGCTCTTACAGGGCGCGACGAGCTCAGGTCACGAGATCACTTTGTGACTAAATCACACTACGGCAGTAGAAGAGGGTTCGCCTCGATCACTTTTTAAACTGTATATTCTTACTGTTGCACTTCTCAATACTACTATTGAAATAACGTCAATAACGGCATTTTCAACACGAAAACTAATGAAAATTATGTGTCAGTGTCAAAATCTGACCTAACAATTGAATTAAAATGGCAATCCAGCAGAGCAAACATCACTTTGACAAATTTGATTAAATTATCTTGACTTTTCCAATCCATCAACGTATCAGATTGTCCAACTTGAAGAAAAAATATCATAGGCAACTGTGGTTTTTTTAAGCTTGGAATGGATAATAAATAGGTATATTCTTTTGTTTTGCTGTACAGCATTTGTGAAGAAATGATGAAAAGTGCTAAAATCAGCCGGCAAGTTCAAGCGCCAAGATCGAGCGGCATTTGTGATGTCACCGTTTCCCAACCAATAACACAAGTTCGCGGCGCGTCAGTCGGGTGGTTGGAGTGGGATTGTGACAGTTCGACCAGTTTGCAATTACCACGCATGAAACGAGCACGAGCGGGTTGGATCAGTAGCGTACTATCATGCCAATGTAGTACAGTATGGGTGACGAATTCAACGGCTTCCATGAATGAGCTCATTCAAACCGAAATTCATCACTTTGTCACATCCACAACTATTTGTCCATTCATTTGAATCATTTTAATCTTTAGGCTTTTGCCATTTACACGCAAGTTTCTCAGTTGGAGAAAATCTCTACGCCACTGTTAGTTTCTGCGCTCTAAACGCAGTTTGCCACACCCTCCGATCCATACGATTGGATGGGGCGCGATGACATCACATGCGGCGCGTATACAATGCGTTTGAAAATGAGAATGAGACTCTCATAGTCGACTATTTTTTTCTCCCTGGAATTTTCAAAATTTCACAAAAACAAAAAATACCGGAATTCTTATTTTCATTGAACTTTCTGCTCAAGCAACAAAAACATTACACTGTATAGGCCCATTGTGTTCGTTTCTGTGAATTTTCAAGGAAAAGCAACAGCGCTAGCCAATTCTGGATCAAAAAATCAAAATTTCACAGAGTGACGATGGACGAAGTGCTGAAAGAAAACAAGTGAGTATGCCTTCACGTGCGTGAGTCTCAGTAGCGCATTTTCTTAAAGAGGCATATTATGAATGTAAAGAAATTCGGTTGAAGGAGAAACATCATTCTTTTCCCACTCTCTTCAGTCGAAACTCATTAAGATTTTTTGTTATCAGCATGGGGCACTTGTCAATGAAACAGATTTGAATGAAAATTCTTTCAATCAACAATATTTTTTTGTTTGGAGGTGGAAGCTGGGAGCAGCCACTAATCAACAGTAGCCTATTCTTTCCCATTTTTAGTCGGCTATCCATATAGCGAAAGAATTAGATCGTTATGTCTTCGGGTTTATGTTTTCCATTCATCTCTTACTTTGAGGGCAGCGTGTGGGGGCGGCAACATTCGGGAAAGTAACTGTCGCACAGTTGGGGGTTTCCAAATGTGCAAGGAAATAAGACAAATCAGTGAAAATTATGAAAGTTGCATTTTTTTGTTTGGGGGCGGGAGCTGGAGGCGGCGGTTAATCAAAAGTGGCCTATGTTTTCCCATTTTCAGTAAGCTTTCTATATAGTGTAAGAATTAGATCGCTTTGTCTCCAGGTTTATGTTTTACATTTATCTCTTGCTTTGGGGGTGGCGCGGCGTGTGGGAGCGGCAGAGTTTGGCAAAGAAATTCTTGCACAGTTTGAGTTGACAGTTTCTGAATGTTTGAGGTAACATCAACATTTGAATCAGTCTAAATTGTTGAAAGTTGCACTTTTTTCTTTTGGGGGCGGAAGCTGGTGGCGGCGCCGTATCACAAGTAGCCTATCCTTTCTCATTTTTAGTCAGCTATCTATATAGCGAAAGACTTAGATCGAAGATCGTTATGTCTTCGGGTTCATGTTTTTCATTCATCTCTTACTTTGGGGGCGGCGTGTGAGAGCGGGAGCGTTCGGCTAAGCAAATGTTGCACAATTTGAGTTGGCAGTTTCTAAATGTTTGAGAGAACATTTCAATCAGTAAAATTGTGAAAGTTGCACTATTTGTCGTTTGGGGGCGGAATCTGGGGGCGGCGACAAACCAAAATTAGCCTATCCTTTTCCATTTTTAGTCAGCTGTTCATATACCGAAAGAATTAGATCGCTATGTCTTCGGGTTTATGTTTTTCATTTTAAAGTGATTGGCGGCGGTTTTTAGCAATTTTTTCATATCGGCGGCGCATATTGAAGGCGGAATGTTTCTGGGCCTTCGTTTATAAGTAGCAACTATGTATTATTCATAAAATGAGAACACCAGAGCAGTAGGTCTGGGAGAAATTGCAATATCATGTTATTTCAAGTTTATCGGGGGCAATTTTCTCTATGTTGGCGGCGCAATATAGACATTCAATATAGCCCAGCCCTCCTTTAGGAGTGGCAGCTATGTAACAGCGACAAAATTAGGAAGCTAGGGCGTCTAGTTTGGGAGGAGCTCAAAGAACGGACGGACGGACGGACGGACAAAGCGGTTGCAATAGCGATTTTCATCAAGATGGAAAATGCGCTAAAAAGGTGCAGAAGTACGACTGCAGGTGTGGACTTCATTACGGGGAAAAGTGCTGAAATATGACGGGGCATCGTCATGGAGTGTTTGTGAGAATTGTTCGACCTGCGTATGGTGGACGCATAATGTCCTCGATTATTGAAAAAAATGCGCTCGAGGCTCCTTTCGTGTTCGTATAGCAAATAGGATACTGCAAGATGATGACTCTGCTGATCAAAGTTGCCAGTGGAATTGATTTTGAAGAATGAGTACAGATAGGAACATTTCAAGAAGCACTAACAGAATTATAAAAATTTAATGTGACCTGCACGCGAGCATGCTGGCCAGATTACGCCGGGGCATACTCAGAAACTGAAATAAACATACATTAAACTACGAGAGCTTTTCACGCTTTTTCAAATACCTTTCGGAGGGTTATTCGGATACAGTAAAAGTTCGATAATGATGTTGTTTCACCGGTTTCCGCCGATTCTCTGGCACCTACTCGATTCATGAGAAGAGCGTGATATAGAAAGAAGGATCCATTATTAAAAAGTGAGACGTGTTCACGGCGTTTTTCTCGTGCAGAGAATTCCAAGAGATGAAAAAGTTGCGATTACCGACGCTTGTGTTTAGATCCATTTGACGCACAGGAACCGTATCTGATGGGACGTACCTAGGGCGGGTAATCTAAATTACAAAGTTTTTAAGCTATGTTGATGTGCATTTACGAAAACACCAGGTTTACGGGCGAGATTTGCGGGTTGCGTCTTGCTTATTTTCTTTTTTGTTTGATAATACTTTTTGAATTTTTATACAAGAGAAATTTGCAGACCATTTACATAATTGCCGTTAAAGGCCGCAAAATTGCTCGAGTTTCAGTTCGATAACGGCGGTACGTTATTTAGCTATTAAGCGATCGCGATAAACTGAAGTTTATGGAGGAGTCTCGCGGTGGCCTTCATGTTGGAGAATTCTAGAAGACCAAACGGTGCTCGAAAGCCGAATCCTCAAAATATACCTCAAAAAAATGTTCGGGGACAACCCGCCTTGTGATGATTTAAAACAAGTACTATTTTGAGATTTTGGATACCTTACGAAGCAAGTTTGTGCGTAACAACTGTTCATGTCACTCTGGCGCTTCGATCAATACTGATAGTTGGAGATGTGCTGCCTCAAATAGCTCAATAAACAAAAAAGTTTGGTGGAGTTTGTAAATCTTATTCGAAGAAAAACAAATCCGCGGCTTTTTCGAAAAACTGGATCCCGGGAAGGAAAGAGCATCACAGGAAGTATCTCAAAGTGCCAAGAAATGCCACCCAAAGACATCTGGGAAAAAGGAAATGTGCCAGTTTATAATCCTGCCGATAAGGTGAGAAGCTGACCAAATTGTTGGAATACAGAATGAATGTGAAATGATTTTAAAAATTATCCATTACTAAGCGCCCTTCTAATTCCAGATAGTATGACTGTGGCGATCTCAAAATAGGAAAATTCAGCGACCATGGAATTCCCAAGTTGACCACAGTTTTCTTCAAATCCTGCTCATAAGAAGAAATTTCAGGATTTTTTAAGCGATTCGTCTTGACGCGATGAAGCCAATTACTGTAAATTCAAGATTGCTAAGTCATAATTGGTCATCAGAAGATATTCGGAGCCGATTCAGTAAAACTTTGATCTGATTCGTATTGTGCTTATATCACAGCGAATATCACACCTACATGAAGTAGAAAATGGAAATTATTGTCAAATCAAACATCCAGGCTTGTGGAAGCAATGAAGAAAGCATGGCTAGAGATGTAGAGGGCACAATGAACGTGAAAGATTGGTTGATGTGGTCTAAAAATATTTTTTTTCAAGAAAAAATGATCAATTAATGGTTTTCTCGAAACGCTGAGCTCATGAAAGGAAGAAGCATCACAGAAAGTATCCCTAACCGTGGGTTCCACAAAACAGATAATACGAGATTAGTTGATTTGCGATTTTTGTTTGTCAATTTGTAGCTGACTGATCAATGGAAATGCTGGTTTTTCCCTCAATAATGGAAAGATGATGAGTCTAGTACAGATTTCAGGCATTTTTTGTGAGTAATCACCTAGCATTCAGCAAAAAAAAGTTCATTTAATCTGCAATCAGCCTTGATCGCTGATCATCTTTTTTGTGGAACTGACGGTTAGTGCCAAAAAATGGAATAGAGGAAGAAAGAAATACACTTTTAACAAGTGAGTGTCTTCACGTGCGTGAGTCTCAGTAGCGCATTTTTTTAAAGAGGCATATTGTGAATGTAGAGAAATTCAGTTGAAGGAGAAACACCGTTCTTTGCCCACTCTCTGCAATCGAAACTCTTCCGCTCTTCAGCTCCCCTCGGCTGCGAGTTCTTGGTCCTTTGCTGGCCGCACAAAACTCGCACTGGCGACATCATGTTTCGACGTCGTTCCAGTAGTTCACCCAGTAGAACCGCTTGCGCACCTTGCCAACGTCTTGTTCACCCCAAAGTGCCCTCCAGTGACGCTGTCAGTGTGCATCTCCTTCAGGACCTCTTTTACTCTCTTCTTGGGGAGCACCAATTGAACCATCTCCTTCCCATTGGGACTTTCCCAGACCCTCTTCAGCAGCCCATCCTCCATCCTCAGAGAATTCCACTGAGCCCAAAGAGTAAGTGCTTATAGTCCTCGTTGCATGGTCTTCGAGAAAGAGCATCCGCGTTGCCATGACTTCCAGGGCAATGTTGGACTTTGAAGTCATACTGTTCCAGTTTCTCGATCCACCGAGCCAATTGTCCCTCAGGATTCCTCAACTGCAGTTGCCATTTTAGGGCAGCGTGGTCGGTTCTCACCAAAAATCCCCGACCATAGAGGTACTGGTGAAGGTGATCGACGGCTTTTACTATGGCCAGTAGCTCTCTACGCGTCACGCAGTAGTTTCTTTCAGGCTTGGACAACACCTTGCTGTAGTACTCCACTACTCGCTCTTAGCCCTGCTGGTGTTGTGACAGCTCTGCTCCAATTCTGCTGTTGCTGAAATCAGTGTCCAAGATGTACTGTCCTTGATGAAGAGGGTATGTCAGAATAGGACTTGAGCACAATGCAACCTTCAGAGTCTTAAATGAGTTTTTACATTCCCTGGTCCACAGGAATGACGCACGGTCTTCACTCAGTTTGTGTAAAGGCTTAGCAATGTCAGCGAAATTTCCCACAAATCGTCTGTAGTATGTGCATACGCCCAAGAAACTTCTGACTTCATGCTGATTTTTTTGGTCGTGGCCATTCTCGGACAGCATCCATTTTCGCTGGATCGGTTTCAATTCCTTCCGACGACACTACGTGCCCCAAAAATTTGACTTGCTTCTGGAAGAGCACGCATTTCTTTGGGTTGAGCTTGAGATGTGCACCGCGAATACGTCGAAATACCTTCCGGAGGTTCTTCAGGTGTTCTTCGAATGTTCGACCAATGACCATTACGTCGTCGGGGTATAGGTGCTAGGCAAGTTTTCCATGTTAGGCCTCGCAAGACGCACTCCATTAGACGTTCAAACGTGACCGGTGCGTTACAAAGTCCAAACGGCATCACAGTAAACTGATGAAGGCCGCGCCCGGCGGAAAACGCCGTCTCCTCTTTGTCATCGTTATGGAGTCTCACTTGCCAGTAACCACTCTTCAAGTCAAGCGTCGGAAACCATCTCGATCCAGACAGCGTGCTCAAAGTGTCGTCAATCCGAGGAAGTGGATAGCTGTCTTTCTTCATCACATCATTGAGTTTGCGGTAGTCCACGCAAAATCGCGTACTACCGTCTTTTTTTCGTAACTAAAACAACCGGTGATGACCATGGGCTTGTCGATTCTTCCATCACGCCTTCATCTAACATGTTTTTCAAGTTCTTCGACACCTCTTCTTGCTTTGCCAATGGTAGGCGCCTGGGAGCCTGTCGGATCGGTGCGGCAATCTCAGTGTTGATTCGATGTTGGATCACGCTGGTCCTTCCGGTAGGGTTACCTTCCATCGCAAAGGCTGCAGCTTGTTCGTGGATGAATTGCGTCGCAAGCTCCTTCTCCTTGCCACTCGGATGTTTCCAGTCAAGCGAGAACATCTCCACTAGCTTTTTCCTCAAGAGCTTGAGAGTCGCAGCCTTTGTCGATACATCTTCATGGCGTAAGGTCCATTCTTCGGGTTCACACTTGCCCAGGGTCTTTCCTTCCTTGATTATTTTACATGTCTTGTTCGGGTTCATGACTTTCATCGGGATTTTCGTCTTGTCCATGTTAATCAGTGTCTTAGCCATGATGCAGCTGGCAGCTGTGTCGAGTTCAGCAATGCCGGCGATTTGTTCTCCAGGTTGTCCGCTTAGTGTTTCCACACGATTTTCTTGGAGCTAGCGGCCACACGAACGGTTTCAGCCTAAACTAGGCGGATTTCCTCGGCGGCCTTCATGGATGGTCTAGCGCCATTTCTTCGTTTCCAGTCTTCAGCGTCCGCTGTCCAACATCCAGGATGAATCCGTATTTATCCATCAAGTCCAGGCCAAGTATGAAGTCGTCAACAATGTCAGCGACCAGAAACTTTTCTTGCAGAAGAAATCGTCCAAAGCGAATGCTTACTTCAGCTTCTCCGTGCAATGTAGCAGACTCTCCGGTAGCTGTAGTCAAACGAGCGCCGGCGCCGTCCCTCAGTGGCACAATGCGTTGCTTTTGAAGAATCTCACGTCGAACAATTGACTTCGTGGCTCCCGTATCGATTACGAACACGCAATAGTCCTCATCAAGCTTTCCACTTGAAAGAAGGCTATGGGGTGACTTCTGCAGCAGTGAGACGGAGTAACTCCTGGGGAATTGAGGACTGCCAGCCAGCTTGCGCAAGAGATACGTGACGTACCTAGCCCCTCACAAGGCATAACACTCCAATAATGCCGGGAATGTAAACTCCCAACATTCAGGTGAAGTTTGGTGGTGTACACCTAGTCCATGCCAAATTTTGTCGGAAAATATGGATTTTCACTAATACCTTGTGCAGGTAACCCAACATGTTTGGCTTGCTTGCTCACGAAAAACACACTTTCCCACGAGAACCTCTTTTGCAGGCGCATTAAGGACATTGTTTTGAACTTGATACAAAAGTTTCAAACTCAAAGTCGTAAAGGTAACCGGAGAAAAAAATGCAGAAAATGGAACTCCATAAGCGCGCTGTAGTTCGGTTGTCCGCGTGACATTATTTGGTTCAAATCTGGCGGACGATCTGCAGAGTTGGCAACACTGCTGTGACGTCGATGGAAATGCCTTATACCACAAATCTATCGTTTCCATAGACAAGGACAAAAGTAAAAGAGGCAAGATACCTGCGCGGCTGTGTAATTTGTAGGCCGGCCATTTTGATTACATAACGGTTTTTCCTGGCGGCAATTTTAATTATCACAGGTGGGTGACAGTACTGACAGTGTACTTGATGACAGCTACGGAGTTTTAGGTTAGATTGATTTGTTGTGATCGAACTTTCCTCGGCGCCGATATTTGATTTTGTGTAAAACATAACAATAGAATTGAATGTTGAGTGTTATTCAATGTTCGTTTCCACGGATCCTACTTTTTGACCGGATATTATTTATATTCCTGGGATGCATTGCATTATTAATGCATTGTCGATTGCATTGTACTTGATGACTTTTTGTTAGGAAAGTGAAGCAAGAAAGCCGCTATGGAAGTATGGAGAATGGGGTCCGCAGTTCAATCTTCACTTAGAAGCTGTGAAACAGATATCGAGGCCTCTGTGTGAAGTGTTCGTTTGGCGATTTTCTCTGTGTAATAAGTTTGATCGAACCTGATCGAACTTAGCAAATGCATCAATACAGGATGTCTTGCTGTCTACCTATCGAAATTTGCAAGAATATCAAGCGATTGATGAACCCAGAGATGGGAAGATATCCTTTCATACGTAACACTGAATTTAAATAATGAAATTTTACTCCAGTAACTAAGTTTTGTTTTTAGTTTTCCACGGGGTGATGGGTTTCGATTGTGGCTCGAGGCAATTGGAATGATGAAGGAATAACTTGGAAACGTCTTATGAGAAAGGCTCAGTGCTGCTGATTTGTTCGAGGCATTTCGAAGTAATGTGAACAAAATTTTCTCCAGATTCCCAGGACCCAATTCAGAACCTCGTTTCGGACAATGATATTTTGAAACACACAATTCTATCTTAATGGAAAGAGCTGTAAGATGCTATTTGAAAATAAGATTAGGTTCACAATCTAGCCAAAACGTAAAGCGAAGAGCTGATTCAGTGTGATGTTCAACGAACACTTTCAAACTTGTATTATTTTATCACAAGTAAAACATTGAATATTTTTCTTGAAATTTTATTCTGTAGCTCAAATTAGGCACATATCGCGGGCCTTATGCCCATACGTCTATGGCCCATACTCGCAGTCGGTCTCCGATTGTCCCAAGGACTTGAGACATGCGAAGTCGGAGATCGAGCGAAGTATTGACTTTGAGTATGAGGATTAGTCAAGGCCGTGAGCAGAAATTCTTGAGTTATTTGTTTCATTTACAAAGTATAGCCTACAAATTGTCTCATGACTGTCATCTGTTTTGACGTCTGTCTATGGTTTTGACTCGCGCGTACTCCCCCCATTTGAATTGCCGCCTTGGGAAAGCCGTTATGACCTAAAAATGGCGGACCCCATGCGATATTGGCTGAAATGGATGCGCAGTGGTTCTTCCTTCTTCTGCTTTTGTCCTTGTCTATGATCGTTTCTAATGGGCAGGTATTTACACAACGCCGAGTACAATAGCTAGAAAATACATACCTATCTTGAGGTTAGGGTGGCCCCAACCCTGATTATCATTACCCAAGAATTGGGAACCTCTGGATAAAGAATTTCAGTTCTAGTTCTCGAAAGAGGAATTTCCGGTGCATGATATAGCCTGAATATTTCAGTGTCGCCGTCGACGTCGGCTCTGGCAAGCTGTACCTACACTTCATTACGGCCGAAGTTCCCGGCCGCAAGTTAATATATCACATATAATTCACGTCAGCGAAAATGGCAAACGGGGTTGACACGTCTTCAAGCAAGGCATTTTAAAAATGTTTCATTTAAGGTGTTCACGAAGAAGACGCGTTAAGGCTCGTTTGCCTGCTCGTATTAGTTCATTTAACCCTCAACTATACAGACTGAAAGGTGGTAGGTGTGCTTATAAAGAATGTGATGGCGCGCCACTCCCGCTCCTTGATTGCATTTTTGTCTCTTTTATAATACGCAGACGTTCGTCTTAAAGAAGAGGGTTGACAAAACTCATTTATATAGAAACGAGATTGGCGACAGCTTTCTACAATTTACCAGTAGACGAATTTTCTTTTTGTCCCATTTCGTGCTCTTGCACGGGGCTCATTTCGCGCAAAGATATAGAGCATCGACCTTGCGTACAAATTACAACACTATCGCAAATGGTAAATGTCTAGTGTTTCAAGTTATGGCAACAAAAATAAGCTGAATAAAGCTATCATGTCTCGTGATGCTCTTGGGTAACGTTTAATCTGTTCGCGATACGAACAAAAGTATGCGTCATTGGCCTAAAGAGATTCTCTGGATCAAAGTGTAACTACTTTACAATCACATCGAATTGTTGAATGAATTCCATTAATTTAGCTGTACAATAAAAATTGATAAAAAGAGGTGCATGAACCGCAGATATACGTTCGAGATAAGCCGGGCGAAATTCCAGAGTCCGCGACTCCTTAATGAGTTTAATCCTGCTAATTCCGGAATGGAGAAGAGCTTTCGGAGCTCAAGTCGGGAGAGAAACCAATAAAAAGTCCGCCTGGCCCTGATGGCGGATTAAGTAAAAAGTAAAAAATCGCAAAACCTTGTCGATGATCCAGTTAAAAAACTTTGATTGCAACCCCGACTGTAACAATTGAACGAAAAAGGCAGAAGCGAAGGGTTAAGTTTGAAAACAAGACGAGTTAAGGGTCGTTCGGCTAGGCACGGGCCCGTGTATTATTTCATTTAAAAACTGGCGCGTCGGGCGGCGATCAATCATTGCGGCTGCTCATGATTGATGTTCATATCGTCGACAGCCGTCAGGTCTTTGCTCTGTATGTAAATGGCCCACATTGTGAGGGTGTCGCGCTAAACGCCAGCTTTGTCCGCAAACACGTTGCATCCTGCTGCGCCAGGGCCTCCGGTCCTGCTGTCGCACGCCTCCTTTTCTCCAGCGCGTCGCGTCGCCCCGTCCAACATGAGATGCATCTCGCCCCGAAAAACCGTAAGTTGTTTTACTTTGGAAGTTTACCTTTCAAACGACAAACACTCGCGGTTCACGCAAAGTTCGTGCTTTAATTTTCGGTTTTGCATAGTCAAAGATGAGCGACGGAAGTACGAACGGATGAGCTCGTGCAATAGCATGCCGACATTGTCTGAGGGCGGGCAAGCCTCAGCATAATAAAAGCGTCAACATCAATGTTTAGTAAGTAAGAAAAACTCACTCCACATAAATAATGAACATTTCATCTAGGAAATATAAGCCTCTGTCAGTTTTTAAAATATTCGAGTAAGCATATGTTGTGTTTTTAAATTACAGTTGCAGTTTGAAGGAGATACCAAACATTTTCTCGTGATTTAAGCATCGGAGGTTGGAGTTGAATCCAGAGCGATAGTACGAACAGAAGTGCGATATATTTCATGACAATTTATATGACCCGTGAATTTGTATGCCTTCGCAGTAATGAGTAGTGTGTTTGAACGTTTGTGTCCCAATTAATTAAGTACCCAAATCAATAATAGAAAATCAAATGAATTATGTTCGACATCAATGTTACGTATTTCGCATACGGATTCGATTATAATTGAGATTATTGAGACGATCAATTTTAAACACACACTGTTTATTACTGCGCACTACAATAATAAATACACGCTAACAATCATTTACTTGGGAATATCGCAGATTACTACTTCGCTTCTATCGCACTCGATCGCCTCCAATTCAATACCGACTGTCTAGACCGAGGACCGTGCTTTATATATCCCTCCGACTAGCGTTCTTGAACTTTCCATCGTCCTCTAGCAAATTCTACAGTGACCCGGGCACCTCCGCCAATTCGGCTGATGTTTTCTGATCGACCGTTTAAGTCTCCCATGTAATTTCAATCGCAAGCCATCGCGGATCTCCCAAAAATGTCCAGAGCTCAGCACTTTACAATGCTACCTAATGGGAAGAGTCCAGAAAGATCGCGTGTTATCCAGATCCGCCGCTCGTAACTAATAATTTACAATTATTGTGGCGGCTGTGATCAACTGGCATCAACTAGTACCGGACATTTTTTCCCAAGGCTGCCATCAATACTTTCTGCCAAAGCTGCCTGCCATACTTTTTCCTAGATACAAATTATGTACATCAAAATCGGTCAAATATTTCCAAAGATTTAAAATAAAACACGAATTTACCGAGAAATTGCCAATACAAAATTCACCGTCTATTTTCCAAAAATCAGATCTGAAAAATGAAACATCCTCTTGGGCTGATTCTTGTTTCAATCACTTTTTCAGAGTGTTTCCTAATTATTATGTTCTTGTCTCGTACACAAATTTCCACTTTTTCTGGTAGCCCGGCTGCCGCGGCCTGGATATTTCATGCTATTCCATGGAAATGTAAATATTTTCCACAGTTAACTCTCCATTTGTGGAAGCCGTGATTGCCTGACGTAAACAATATTTAAACTAAACGTTACACCTTCCATATTTCACTTATGTATCCAGTTTCGTCAAAATCTCTTTTTTCTTCGCTTTTTAGAGTTGTGAAAAAAAAAACGGACGTTCTTATTTATTTATGTTGTGGTACATCTGACTGACGTTTCAGAGCCAAAAGCTCACTTTCACGTCTAGCCTAGCTACTGTTAGACGCATGTACAAGAATTGTCCACAAAGCTATATTGCAATTTATCCAAAAACACGAAGAAGAGAACAAGATCAAGGTAAACAAAAGTATCAGTGTCTTTGGATTTCAAATCGAAGGACTCATGCTTTTGTTTTATGGATGGCATTTGTATGAATAAAGTCGTAAAAATCTGTCTCATCCGATTTTTGATGAATTTTTTTGTGGTTCCCAGCCAAAACCAAGTCATAGTTAGATAGTGAAACTGGACAATAGGACAGCCCAAAATGAGAGAAACGTAGAAAAATTCAACACTCGAGTGACAGCTGTCATCGCTGACAGTTCTCAATATTTGACCAAGGGCAAATAATAATTGTCACTTTTACCTTGGTTATTAATGCCTCGAATGCCTAGTCAATAATCAGTCTGTGAGTAATGTGTAGGTTTTTGAGTCTGGTTGGTGGAGAAGATACTATGATTCGTGATCGTTTCATTTTTCATTAGATACATAACGTATGGAAAGTCATACCTACATAACAAAATATATAGATTTTACAGTTTGTGTATAAAGCTTGCCGCATGCAAGAGTAATGTCAAGATTTACAAGAAATTCAAGTTTTCTCTTATCTAAGTCTTGTACACAGGTATGTCATGGATTCTCCTAGTTGCCAGGGGCGGACTGGCAAGTTAAAGGTCCGGTGGAACTTCGAAGCTGAATGGGGTCCGGTGAACGTTTTTTTTTGCAATCAATGAAGCTCGAAAATAGAAAGCTGTTCCATATAAGTGGTCCGAAGGTTTGTACAAAGAAAACAAAGATTATAATGTTCGAAGTTTTATTTTTGAACAAATACAAATATATTATAGATATTTTCTGCTATTATTCGGTACAATTTGTACATTTAGCATTAAGAAAAAAATTAAAATAAGAGAACAACGAGACGTATGGAAACTAACAACATATAACAAATAACAAGATAGCAACCAAATTATTAATCACATTGTATCGGTTAATCTGAATCCTCCAAAAATTCAGCCAAGGTACCTATAGAATCTCTTTTCAATGAGATGGACTTTTAAAGCTTTTCTGAGTACTGTGGGCGGCATTTTCTTGAATTTCGCTGGGAGACGGTTGAAAATTCTAAGTGACTGCTGGCAGACGTTCTTCCGTATAGCAGTTTTTCTCGTTTGTGAAGGTTTTAACTGTCCTTTATTTCGCGTGTTGTGACAGTGGTATTGCTCTTGGTGAGCAAAAAAAATCCGCGTAGTGGATTTCAACAAATACAGCCATCTCAAGTATATAATTATATAGAAATTAGGGTCAGTAACGTATGGTCCGAAAGTTTTGGGAAATTGTTGTCCAAAAGCTAATAAATTTTTCTGAATAGTCTTCATTTTTTAACTTGATATTGCAAAAATAACTATCATATATAACAATAACAAATTCATATTCAACAATGGACCATTACTTTCGATGGATCTCAGTTTTCTTCTGCCATGTTCCATCATTCTCTGGGCAACAACAGGATCAATTCCTCAAATGCGAAATGCTCTATTGTTTTTGAAAAATGCGACGCCTTAATTGATCTTCATTTGCAGCTCCCCATCCCTTATCGTATACTTTTCTGCTCAAAACTGACCAAAAATCTTGTATTGGTCGAGCTTGCGGTACATTGGGAGACAGGAGCCTAGAGAAATTGATCCTGCTGTTGTCCAAAGAACGATCAAACATGGGAGAAGAAAACTGAGAGCCATCAAAGATAATGGCTCATCTTCAATATCTTAATATGGATTTGTTATTGTTATAGATGATGTTAGTTTTAGCAATATTAAGTTACAAAGTTGAAACTATCCAAAAATAAGTTATAAGCTTCTAAAAAATTTCCCAAAACAAACACTTTATTCGTTTATTTCGGAAAATCTGTCTGCAAGAGTCGTCTTTTCTTAGGTTGAACATCGTACGTGCGCAAGCCTTCTGGAGCCTAAATATTCTTAATGTCTTCGTAGAGTTTGGTCTATACCGGAACAGTATGCTATACAACAGCCTGGACTGGACGTGAGCATGGTAAGCATGTGATATTTTTTCCCGAGTCGTTGTCTTTGTGCTAATTTTCAGAGCGTACTTCAGTGGTGCCGTCTTCTTGTAAACATAGCGAGTGTGTTCCTTCCACGTCAGTCTTTCATCAACCATGACCCCCAAGTATCTCGCGCTACCTTGGTGATCGTCTTCCAGCTTATCCCTTTCTCTAAAACTGAATAGCATTCTTTGTGTTTTGTTCCTGTTCAGTTCCATTTGATTTTCTTCAAACCAGAGTTGGAGAGTTCTTAGGGAGTAACGCATTTTCAACCGTGATTTTGGCAAAGTCGGGGCTCTGATAACAACTGAGGTGTCATCAGCATATTATACACTTTTCTCTTGTATGCAATCCGACAAGACGCTGATGTATAGGAGAAACAGCAAGGGGCCCAAAATGGAGCCCTGTGGAAAACCTCGTGTGACAGTCTTCTTGTTGGATTTGATAGTTTCGGCGCTCAAAAGGTCTGTGTATCTTACACGCTGCTGCCGATCTGCTAGGTAGTTTTTGATCAAATTGAAAGCGTTTCCTATGATTCCGTAACCATATAGTTTATTTTTAAAGTTTGTTTTCCTCCTTATCGGCTTCTTCAACGCCATAGGAGTTATCTGCGTTTATTTAATTTAGTATACATTTGAAAAAACCCTGATTGACGCAAAATGTGGACAGCACAAAACACCCAGACATGACTAGAAATCGAACCTAGGACCAACCGTACCACAGGCCGATGCACTACCACCTGTGCTACGGGGCCGTCCATATAGTTTATTGATAAGAATCGGATGGTCAACCCGATCGAATGCCTTTGTTAGATCAAGAAACAAACCAGCGACCCTCTCTCCATTGTTCAATGCATCGTAGATTTCACAGAGATGTTGATAAATCGCTCTGGAAGTAGATTTTCATTTTATGAATCCATTTTGGGTGTTGTTGAGAATATTATTTTCGAGTATAAAATCTCTTATTCTCACTCCGATTAGCTTCTCCATTACCTTCGCAAGAATAATACGAATAGTTACGAGAATTATAAAAAGTAAAATACGTAACATGAAAAAGAACAAATTAGAAACTGAGGTCTTAATTCTTCAGGAGTGAGGACGATGTTTTTTCATTTTTTTGAGGATAATACTAAAATCTGATGTTTCCAAAAGATCCCTGTCCACGATCATCAGCATAAAAGCCTCCAACAGGTCTTGCGACAGGGATGCGCTTAGCCTTGATTTCATTCTTTTGAGTTTGCTAAAAGCCCTTCCGCAGGAAACTTGGGTGGTACTGGTGTGGTACAAAAATTTAAAGCAGCATACCAGACAATTATTGCATTTTTTTGCTCTCCACATTTTCTGACTCTTCTCCCTGGACTGTCGCCAGCTTCTGCTTTCTCTGCTTCTAAATCTGATTCTGATCCGATTTGTCCTTTGCTTTTGCTCTGTTTATCCGTGTTCGGAGCTTCGAAAATTGTAGCAATTCATCGTGGAGGAAAGTTTCATCCACCCTAGCTAGATTGGCTAGTTCAACTAGTTGCTCTTCGGTGGGAGGCTCCTCTTACTGAAGTGTTGCAGAATGTTTTGGCTGTAGGTGCTGCATACAAATAATGATCAGTTCTTTATTCTTAAAAAATATCTGGTCCAAAGCCATAACCATTTTGTCCTTGATGATAACAAAAACTTTCAACCGAAACGAAATAATTGGATTCGATGGTCGTTCGCCTCGCATATTGGAAGCTCCATCAAAAGACTCGGCAGCAGTGTTTTCGTCCATTGCAGTCCATGTTTCTTGAAAGATGTTCATTCAGTCCTTGGCCAACTGAATCCTTCACTCCAACTACTGCAAAAAGTTTCTCTTTCACATTCATCACGTAACGTATTGTGACACTAGCCTGGTCTGGATGGAGTTGAATTGGCAAAATAAGGCGTCACGGAATCAATCGCTGTGGGTTATTCCTTGACAGAAAATCCAAAGATAATTTTTTGGATCCATCCGTTCAAATCCGATTGTCTTCTTTTTTTGGAAATGCCAATAGGTTCAAACCAAAGAACACTCTTCCTTGTAGCTTTAGAAAGAGGCCTATGGATGGTAAATTCCTGCCAAGAAATAAACTCACAGCGATTGATTCCGCACCGCCTAATTTTACCAGTTTAACTCCATCCTTAACACTTATATCCTGAGTGCTATTATATCAAACTGGAGACAATCAAAGCGCCTTTCACCCAGTTCTCTTACTATCCTTCCTCTCATCAATTGTTATGCTCATTGGTGATAAGATTTTTTTTAATGCATATATTTCTTTGATATAAAATCTTCAAGACGATGCAAGATGTATGAGGTCAGGGTCTCGCAAGAATTATCTGGTGGGGCCCGGACTTTGCCCATTTGCTCACCGGCCCAGTCCGCCCCTGCTGTAGGTGCTAACGTAACAAGAAACTGTATAGACTTCTGGGATCCTCCACTTCATCGTGGAAAAATTGAGCCGTTCTTTTTCCGTCACAAATAATAGTACCTACCTGTGATTTTCCGGGCAAGTTTTTGTCTTGGTCCTTCTGGCTGGCCGCCTGCTTCATCACCACAACCACTGGGAGAAAAAGCGCGCCCGCAAGTAGGGGCCTCACGATCTACTATACTTTCGCACTTTCACCTACACTTCAGGCATAATTTCCAAAGAAAACGACGAATTTTAAAAATGTATTCCCGGACAGTTCTACAAAAAAAACACAAACAAACTTTTTGCCGTTTATCATCGCCAAGCAACCAGGGAACCAGGGTCGAACCGAAGCCGGCTTGTTGAACATTTTTTTCATGGCCTTTAAAGTGAAGTAGAAGCTGAATGCTTCTTTTAATCACACGACCCGATTACTTCTCGCGGTTGCAGTTGAGCACCAAGGGAAAGAAGAAAACATATTATAGGATTATATTACGCTTGCAAATTCATCTATAGTAGACCTAGTTACTAACTGAGTTACTTATTCTTTGGTTTTTCTGTAAAGTTGGTCACTCCGCATCAAGTGCAAATCTGTCAAACGCCGTATATCAACACTGTTTACTACATTGAATTGTGCTGTTGATGCAGCTCGTGACAGATACGTACCTACTTGAGGCAGAGCGACCCACTTTGCTGAAAAAACAAGAATAAAGGTAGCGTTTCTTCTTTGAGCCCATTTTCTTCCTCAAATTGGATTCCTAGAAGCTCCAAACGCAACTAAACGTTTAGGACTAAGCAAAAAACATAATTTTCTGGCTCGCTAGTCTCATTTCCATAACAGAGATACACCTCGACAAAACAACAACGTCGTCATTCAGACATTCCGCGCAAACCAAAAGCGTTCGCCTAATTTTCCATATTCCAGACAATATGGGATTTAAGCCGTTAATAATGCAAAATTGGCATCCGCGTGTTTGAAATTCATGAAAAACAAACAAGCCCTCATGCATGCACCTCCCCCAGCTGGCGGGAGCTATTTGTCGAAACAACAATAGATGTGAAATTTCGCGTCTTTGTTCTTCGCATTCCCGAAATACGAGCTCAATCTAATATTCACCAATTTATCGTTTAGGAATCCTTTCGGGGTGGTGTATGCGAGCGCCGAAATGGGAGAGGAAAGAGGTAGACAAGGCACTTATTTCGGTAAACAGACGGCGCGTCCTCTCGAGCAAACGCAGACTATTTTACCGCTTAATGAATGTCTTTATTTGCGAAAGGAGTATGCACACACACCTTTCCCGCACCTTATATAATCTACGCCAGTATATCGCAGGTCGCTTCATACAGGGTGTCGGTCTTGGCGAAACTCAACTTCGCGTGAAGTTTCAGATCGAGCCCTTCCCATAGCTGCTTCATCACTAAAGGCTTTCAATTCTAACCACGAAGCGTATAGTTCGAAGCTTTGTGATGAGTATCTAAGTATGTACCTACCTAGTACCTACCTATACCCACCCTCAGCTGCATTCTGTATACCTAAGTACCTATCCTGTAAATTCGCTTGAGCTAGGAGAGAAGCTGCAATAGGTTCTATAGCTAGCACCGGTGGCAGGTGTTTGTGTTAGCCACATGCTTATACTCGTAGTTTAGTGTAATAATCAAATAAATAAGGGCTCATTAGATGCAATGATTATGAACATAAAATGGCTGTGTCGGTTTCGACATGGCTTGTATAGAGCACACACATCCCACTTTGTGTGGAGTTAGATTTAGGTACATGTGTACCTACGATGTGTGTGCGCGTTTGTATACATTTGCCTTTAGTTACACGCAAATTATGTTTGATTGAAATCATAAATAACCCAATTTATTGTGCACTTCCCGTCTTGCTGAACCTAGACCGAAAACACGACGACGCCTACCGCTAACGCTAAATATATAAATCTACGTGTTCCCGCCTTGTACGCATCAGCCCTATTTAATTACCACTTGAGAGGGATTTAGATCTATGTGTTCGAGTGTGTGTGCGTGTGTGTGTGCGAAAGCGTGTATGTGTGCTCGACTCTTAGGCACGAATGTGGAACAATCGCTTTTACAACACGATTTTGAATTAATCTCGCCCCTTGAACGTGTGTACATGCTAACATGGAGTACCTAATCCAATGCTCTAAGCCATTAGATCACCACAGTCTCAAAATGGGGGTATTTAGTGGAAATTCGGGCTATACCTACCTACTTACATATACCCACTTCTTCCAGGGTGAGGTCTTTGTACTTATTCCTATAACCTATACCTATGGTGGGGTAAAACCAATTGTATGTAAATTTGAACAGATTACACCTGGGAATAATTAGGCACGTATTTGTATGCTCATACCTAAATTACAATAAGACGTTTTGTTAAACAATCGAGAGTTCTTGCCCAGTTTGTTCCCGACTCTCGTCCCGACTCAACTTTATCGAATATTTGGAAAAGAGTTCCTAGGACAAAAAGAATGCAAGAAGAGCGAAATTTATCGTCATCAGTGCCGCCTAACGCAGCAGTCAATTTTAATAATAGAATGAGAAGGCAGAAGGCGAAAATCTTCATGAACTGAAAGAGAACAGTAAGAATATAAATTTGGGACAGTGATCCCAACAGATCCCAACAATCGGTTCGACCGAGCAACAACAATTAAAATCCAACAGACACCATGTCTCGGACCTGTTTTGGTCCTCATTAGTGCTGCGGCGTTTGAGGTAGGTAGTGATGTGAAAAAAGAAGGATTCGTTCCTAAGTAATCGTTACTTCTTGTCGTATACTCGTTGGAACGGATCCTATCTTTGAAAAGTATTCGTTCTTTTTCGGTTTCGTTACTGGACGAATTATGCAGAGCTAGAGCTATAGCCATTCTCATTAACCTGGGGTCCTCGGGGCACAGGTTCACCTATATTGACCGTCATTGGTCAAGTTCAAGCAACCAGTCCGATCAATAACCGCCCCCGGTTAAACAGCCAATTGAACCAGTGAGCTTGTCTACTTGAAGACCTGCGCATGAGCTGTGAGCAACGGGGACCGCCTATATGAGAAGGTCTATTCTGTGGTTAGAGCAGAGAGGGAGAACTACTCGTGGTGAGTAATTCGATATTTCCCCGCACCTCAAAGGTGCAAGCGGGAATCGGCGTGGCATCGGCGCCAGTCGAGGCCCAGAGAAGTAAACAAAAACCAAAACAAAGCGGACGAATTTCTTGAACTCCAATTTTTTATTGTTATTATGTAGGGGATACCCAATACTCTTTTTTTCTTCTAATTAAAATCATAGTATGTGGTCAATTTAATTGATGTCAATAATTATTGCAGATTGTGAACGAGAGTAACGATAACCAATACAAAAGATCTAATACTGTTAACGGGAGTAACGAGTAGTAACGAGTATCCGAAAGTAACTGTTATTCACATCACCAGTTTGAGGGTGAGGCCCGGTGATCTGAATATCGAGACTATCTATATTCACACACAAAGGGTACTCGTAAGCGAGGCACCCGTGCGGCGCCATCTGTTTTCAGCTTTCCGCAATGTGTAGATGGAGGCAGTCGTCGTCGTAGTCGCGGAAGCTCTTTGAGCCGAATACACCGACCCCCCTCCTCCCACATGCTGGAAGAGTGTGAGTGTGAGTTGGGTCTCTCAACCATAAGAGTTGGATTGGATCAAAATAAAAAGGCGTAATCTTTATGAACTGAAAGAAAACAGTGAAAATAAATTCGAAAAAGTGATCCCAACAATCAGAACCACCAAGCAACAACCATCGAAATCCAAAATTATGGAATTCAGTTGATGAAGATTTCGCCTTTCCATTTTGATATAAGTATCCCAAGTCTCAAGGTTAAGAGACCCACATCACACACTTCCAGCTTGTGGGAGGGGTGTGGTCGGTGTAGTCGGCTCAGAGATCAGAGAGCTTCCGTGACCACTACTAGCTGCCTTTATTTACACATTGCGGAAAGCCGATAATAGATGGCGCCGCACGGGTGTCCCACTTACGAGTACCCTTCGAGTGTGAATATAGGTAGTCTTGATATTCAGATCGCCGGGCCGTGGCTCCGGATGCTCCAGCACCGATGAGGACCCAAACAGGTCCAAGGCAAGTGTCTGTTGATCGTTGCATTTTGATAGCAGTTGCTCGGTCGGGCTTACTGTTGGGATTACTTTTCCGAATTCAATTCTATTATTGATACAGAAAAACAAATCGCGTGCTATAAACACCGCCAAAAAGATGAAACTACTGAAACGAGCCCTGGCAGTGACGAGTAGAGATGGGCAAAGCGGCTCAGTTGACTGAACCGGCTCACCGGCTCCGGATCAGTCTGAGGAACCGGTTCACTGAACCCGGTTCAGTGAACCGGCTCAATAGGGTATGTGACTGTGTCAGATTTTAATGGTTTTATGTCTTTGTTATGAGCAAGTGAAAATTGAAATGTAGCTTGTGCAACATTTCTCGAAGATACATTGATTAATTGATGAGAAAAGTGAAATTAAAAATTAAATTATTTTAAATCAATGTCACGTGACCTGAAACGCGCCACGATTGGGTGTGACGTCAATCTTCATATCTGTCATTTCTCATCTGTCACCGGAGATGTCACGTAGCCCGTAGCGTGTGACGGAGCGTGTCGGTGTTTTTAATTTCTACTGAAAATAAAATGTGATCCAGGTTTCTCGAGAGCAAATAGCAGTACGCTGCCTCAAATGGACGCTGTAATATTTGGACAGTTTTTTTCACGTCATAATAAAACTGTAGGCACATTCACTAAAATACGGTAGTCTAAAGTCTGACCACTAACTTCACTTTAATTAACATAACCTCAAATCTCAAATTGTGTTTCAATATCATTCATCGATTATATAACACATATGATACTTAATATAATTGAAGGTACCTACCAAGCTCATATACCTACATAAAAATGGTTTTCACAAAAATAGATGGACGACTCCGAAGATAATCCATTTGGATCCCTTCTTGCAAGTTCCAGCCACTTCCTTCTCATGTGTTCTTTTTTGGGTACCACAATGAAAAGTTAATGTGGGGAACTTCTTCCCGTGTTTTTGCAAAGAGGCACCACACACCAGTGATATGATTTTCCACTCATTGTTCTCCAAACAGAACAGCGTCCTTGCGAACATGTGATGGTTTGTTTACATTCGCGAATGACACTTGACAGTTTATGAACTGTGACGTCACAATGGCCGTTGACTTTCATAAAGCGTTTGGGCGCCAAATATTGTAGCGAAATAAAAAAGATTTTTTTTACGTGAAATAAACATGCTTTGATCCAAATGAATACTACTTTCAGTGAAAACCAAGCAATTAGAAATTATTTAGACCAAAATTGAAAAACCGTCACATACCCTATTGAGCCGCTCTGATCAGTAATCGCACCTCGCACCACGATTCGTAATTTCTCGAACTCGTTCAACTCGGCTAGCTCGAAACCCAATAGTCCAAGAGCTGGCGACAAAAAAAAGTGCAACAGTTTTCTAAAGGCTGAAAGTCTGGAATGATAGATTACTCAATTACATCCATGAAATAATCAGTCAGACACCGGTTCATTAGAACCTGCTCAATCGGCAGCCAGAAGAAGTCCAAAATGCCCGAACGGACAGTTCTGACAACGCACAGCATTGTTGTCTGACGCACAGCTCTGTTGTCTGATGCAAATATATCAGCAGTTGCAGCTGTTGTCCGAGATACGGTTCAAATGAATCGCCCGTAGCGACATACAGATTTGGGGAAAAAATCAGAGAAGCCTTGCGTAATGAAACCATCTAATGAAGAAAGGTGAGTACTTAGGTGTGGTCATAGCCGTAACTCAGACAACAGCTGACAGCTGTGGGTCAGACAACAGAGCTGTGCGTCAGATAACAAAGCTCTGTGTTGTCAGAACTGTCCGTTCGGGCATTTCGAACTTTTTTTGGCTGCGGATTGAGCAGGTTCTAATGAACCGGTGTCTGACTGTTTATTTTATGGATGTAATTGAGTAATCTAACATATTCCAGAGTTTCAGCCTTTAGAAAACTGTTGCACTTTTTTTTGTTGCCAGCTCTCCGACTACAAGCAGGGTTCATTCATGATTAATATGTTCACGCCGTTATTGTCTTTTGGTAGGTTTTCGGTAGCTAAGGTACCTACCTGTACCCACCTATAGTTAAGGGGAAATAATTTATACGATTTCATTTCATTTATCAAATTAATAGGCCGGGTTCCCATGTCTCAACAAGCCAAAATTTTAAGAAATCGCCTACTCGCATGTGTTTATGTTTCGCATAAACTGGTAATTATTATTGATAGGTAATTGTAATAAAATAAACTGATTCCTTATAAATTAATATTCCCTCTTGTTTTCTAAGCTCAAAATGGGTCGTTCGTGGTGTCGTGTCGAGCCGAGTCCATATGCCTCCTCTTATGCCGGCTCCGCTCCGGCTCGACAACTCACCAACTCAACTTGTTCAGCGGTTCAGCCGTTCAGTCGTTCTTCGTATCCTTGTGTCAGGACTGTCAGGCTGTCAGCCAAGGATCGAAGGAATTTCCGGAACTGGGAGTTTTTGTAATTTCGCGGCTCACTCCGCGTCTATCGGCTCATAATCCGATTCCGAATCTCATTTTATTGAAATTTCAATAGCGCATATTAGTGAGCCGTGAACCGGTTCAATCCAACGCCGCGAACCGGGTCACATGGTTTTTGAAGTGAGCCGGCTCACAGAGCCGGATCACTCCTGAGCCGCCCATCTCTAGTGACGAGCACTGCCTTTATAACATAAGTTCTCAATAACGTTTGTCCATTTTGCTCTTGAAAGTGAGACGGATCCCGGACTGACCAGGACGGAGTTTAGATGGGTAGCAATGCGATACAGGGCATGGGACCATCCAATAGAGCTGTTCTGGATGATGAGTGAGTGTATTCAATTCCTTCTGTCTGGCAGACAGCGTAGCGCAGGCCTAAAGTATTGGTCAAACAATACACAAAGGCGCCGTCCCTGCTCTCACATCTCCCAAGTATATATCATCAACTAGAGCATCAAACGAAAAAGTCCTCCAAAAACTCCCAAAGGTTCCAGAGCGACATAGACTCCGAAAAGCGTCTCCAGAAAACTTCCCCTCTACTATACCATGCAAGGAGACGGTCAACTGCTCATAACCGAGACCTTGAGTGGGGAAGCAATCTGAGCTGCTCAAAGAAACACACCATTTGAAAGTCAGATTCTTAATGATCCAGCTACCGACATCAGGAGGCCGCCATGGTAATATTAGTAAAGACAGTGGCGTACCTAGTGTATTTGGTACCCGGGGCGGACTACCTGCGACACCTCCCTCTCCTCAAACCAAACCTACCTAGAGAATGAGCTGGGGACTGCGTAGTGCTAGTGACACCCCCTGTGTCGAATTAGGCAATTTTGCGCCCTTGGATTTTCAGGATCTCCGAGCTCCCGGACTGCCCGATACCCGTCCCTCAGTTGAAGAGTTGAAAATAGTCCTATTGGCACGAATTGAAGTGGGAACAACTGAAATGGTCTTTTACCCCCTACGAGGCGGTCAGCCGGACAAAATTGTCTCAAGGGAGAACGGGTTATTAAACTGGTGTAAATTGGTCAATCGGACTTCAAATTTCTGCCTTTCCAACAAAGCGTTCGAAAGCAAAAGCACACCTTTCATTTTGCTGAAAACAAAAGACATGTTGGCAGACACATTCGCCTCAACTACCGGGTGATCATTTGAAAACGATCCACCTGCAATATCTCCCGATTCCTGGTGCAAATGTCTTTGAGCAAAAACAGGTCAATTTTTATATCGAGGGGGACATCTAAAACATACATTGGAGAATTTGTATCTTGAGCCCCCTCGCCCCCACTCACCTCAACTTTGAAATTTCAAATGACACCACCTACCTTGCGATACGTCAAATTGAAGAGAATGACATTTTGTTTCTAAAAAAAATATTTTAAAATTTTTCAACCTCATCCCCTGTTCTTCCTAAAATTCTCTGAGTGTCCAAGTTAATATTCTTCACCTCCATTTCCCTTCAATACAGTAAACGTCATCCTGCACAGCATCAAAAGAGAATATTTTCTATAAAAAAAGTGCCACCCAAATTTACCCTTTCGCTCCCCCCACCTGACCTCAAAAATTTAAAATGTCAACACCCACTTTGTAATACATCAAATTGAAGGAAATTGAATTCTCTTCCTGAAAAAGATTTTTTCACAATTTTTAAAGTCCCCATCTCCCCCCTAGAATACTCCAAATGGCCAATTTATTGGGGGAGGGGTAGAAAATTTCGAAAAAATTATTTTCGGAAAGAAAATTCGATTCCCTTTTATTTGATGTATCACAAAGTAGGTGGTGTTTTGTTAAATTTGGAAGTTGAGGTGGGGGAGAGCAAAGGGGGGAATTTGGGTAGCACTTTTTCCACCAAAAATTTTCTTCTTTGATGCTATCTAGGATGACGCCGACTAAATTGAGAAACAAATGAGGGGTCCAGAATATAAAATGGGACAGTCAAAGAATTTTCAAGGAAAAGGGGGTGGGGTTGAAAAATTTTGAAATATTTTTTTCGGAAAGAAAATTTAATTTCCTTCAATTTGATGTATCGCAAGGTAGGTAGTGTCATTTGAAATTTCAAAGTTGGGGTAAGTGGGAGCGAGGGAGGTGGATATAGAAATTCGCCAATATATGTTTTGGTTGTCCCCCTCGATATAAAAATCGACCTGTTTTTGCTCGAAAAAATATTCACTAGGAATCGGGAGTTATTGCAGGTGGATAGTTTTCAAATGATCACCCGGTATATTAAGGCTCTGGGTTCTCACAGAGTGTTTGGCGCGTGAAGGTCCAAAGGACGCTGTACAGAAACCTACCTTACGGCACTGACGTTGTCTTCTTAAGAGTTGTAACCAGCTATTTAACAACCTGAAACTGCTTCTCTCCAGTCACCTGAGTCTCCTGAATCCCGTCTTCACAGGACTCAGTCAAACCCCAACAACAAACCCGAAAAACTCGTACACACAACACACACATGCAGGCATTGATAAAATTGAACCAATCCTAGAGCAGCCAGAGAGCGGTGGCCTTTACACGGCTTTCAGGGACGTCGAAAATGATAAAATGTTGAAGGGCTGGTTCACATCAAGATTCAACAAGGCGCTAACAGACTTCGTTTGCGGCTTGCATGATTTGGAGTACCAATAAACACTGTCAAGACAAAGAGGCGTAAACATAAATCAAGGAGTACATGAGATATTTTGGTAACACTTTCACAAACGTATTAGTCAACAAAATCGTCACGTTAGTGTCATTTTCTCGGTGTGGCAGTTTTCAAAATTTGTCTGTGAATATCCATTTATTGAAAAAACCGTCGAAAGCAGCAGTATGCAACAATCTGATTTGGTTTCAAGTTGGAGAGGAGAATAGATGGTGCTTGGAATCTGCTCAGGCGAGATGATAGTTCCAGGGCTTCCAGCGGCCAGGTACAGATGTATTCATTGTTGCTGCCAAAATTTCTGTATTATCACACACTCAAAAATTATAAAATACCTCAGGCTAAAGTCATTGTAGAGTATAAATAAACTAAATAAAAAAAAAATAGATGAAAAAAATGAATACAAGCATGAAGTTCATATGTTATCAATGTTTGCAAAATTCGCGAGACAAAAAATACAAAATTCAATGATTATCATGCTAAAAAGACTTGAAAAACGAAGCAAATGATCAATCGAATATAAGTTTAAAAGCCTGGACCTGTAACATATAAGATCAATTCTGTATACGTTACGCTAATTACGATGTTGCCGATATACCGGGTGGGCCATAAAAAACCGTGCTCGGAATTTTTCCTTCTAACATTTTTATTCCGCCACCGATTTTATCGAACTTTTCAGCATTGGCTAGTCAATTGAATAGGCTATCATTTCCGTATTTCAAAATGGCCGACATATCAAAACTCAATATGGCAGAAACAATTGAAAATAGACATTCATTTGTTCTCGTTGCTTTTTATTGAAAGTTACCAGAAAGTCAAAACCAGTAATGTATTATGAAGGAATAGACCTTTCTTGTCAATTCAAGACCACAACCAGTGAAATCGGGTCATCGGCTGAGGAGCTATTGCGAGTTGAAGTGAAGCCTAATTTCCGTTTTTTTCATTCCTGCATAATTGATCCAAATTGAGGTATCCTGTCCGCCAATCTGCCATTTGTTCCTTTCTCAACCGATTTTCTCAAATTTGGTATCAATGGCTAGTCAATTGGACAGGTTATCTTTTTCATATGAGAGAATGACGTACATGTCAAAATCCAAGATGGCGGAAACAATTGGAAATAGAATTTCTTTTGTCCTTATTGCTTTTTAATAAAAATTAGCAGAAAGTCAAAATCAATGATTATTATGAAGAAATAGACGTTCCTTGACCATCCAAGACCGCAACCAATCAAATCGGGTCATCTGCTGAGGAGCTACGGCAAGTTGAAGCGAAGCCTACCTACCGGTTCCTTCATTCCCGCATAAATGACCCAAATTTAAGAATTCTGTCCGCCATATCCTTATTTTCCAACCGATTTTTCCAAATTTGATATCAATGGCTAGCCAATTGGACAGGCTGCCATTTTTCATGAAAGAAAATGGCCAACATGTGAAAATGCAAGATGGCGGGAACTATTGAAAATGGGCCTTATTCGTCCTTGCTGGAATAGAAAAACCGAAAGTAGGCTTCGCTTCAATTGGCCGTAGCTTCTCATCAGATGAACCGATTTGATTCGTTGCTGTCTTGAATTGTCAAGGAAGGTCTATGTCTTCATAACAATTATTGGTTTTGACTTTCCGCTCATTTTTATCAGGAAGCAATGAGGACAACAGAAATTCTATTTTCAGTTGCTTCCGCCATCTTGGATATTGACAGGTCTGTCATTTTGTCATATTTTTAAGGTAGCCTGTTCAATTGGCCAGCCATTGATACCAAATTTGCGAAAATCAGTTGAGAAATGAGCATATAGCGGATTGGCGGGCAGGACTCAAAGGACCCCGCACAAAAAGTAGGCAAAAGTGGTCTCGGTGAATTTGGCTGAAAATCGGCACACTTGTACATATTCACGTCCTGATCGAATACTCAAAATTACAGTTACTTTCTATGTAGTTTCCCAGCTGTACAGGGATTTGTACAGGATGTGCGGAAAATTTGAACCCGTCCGGGGGCTCAATTTTGGTGATAATTTGAATGTGGAAAAACTTATCCAAGACAGTTTTTCACATAGAAATCAAATCTCTCCTCTGTAATTTTCTTCATATCACGGTATACAGGGTGTGCTTTTTTTTCAATTTTCAACAACGATTTTTTTATCGACATTTGATTGGATATCTTTTTAGCGCATTTTCCTTGGAAAGGGCACTCATATATGATGGCCAGTTTGTCTGTCTGTCTGTTTGTCTATTTGTCTGTCCGTTTGTGTGTCTGACCGAGTGTCAATTTTAATTGAGTATGTATTGATTTTTTCATCGATAGTTGATAGAGCTTTTTCTGATTAACAAAATACATTTTGGTTTTCCTCATTTAGCTAGAACCTGTCAAAAAATCGGTGAAACTATAATAATATAACGCAAAAATTTTGTGTTGAGCAGATATTTTGTTGTTAGGTGTGAATGAAACATTATACATTAAACAAAAAAAGTTGAGTAGTTTGCTTTTTGGGCCAATATAAAAAGTAGAAAATAGTAAATATCGCCTCATACGATCAATTTCCTGGGATATCAGAAACCAAGTTATCTACAGGGTGCATCTTAAAAAAGCACCTAAATATTGATACTATCTGGAGCAACAATTAACATGGGTTTGACTATAATATGTCGACTTTTACGTTGCTGAAATGTGTACCTATATTTGTTTGATAGGCAAGGCCAAGATGGCAACACAATCATGAAGTCCAGTCTTAAAATTAGAATGTTTATAAGACAAAAGTTAACTTCCAAGTTTAATGAAAATCGTTCCACTAATAAGAGATTTCAACATGGTGGCCAATATGGCGGCGCAACTAATCCAGCCATTGGCCATCGGCCCAAAGGGGTTCAAATTTTCCGCACATCCTGTACAAATCCCTGTATAGCTGGAGAACTGTACATAGAAAGTGACTGTTATTTTGAGTATTCGATCAAAAAGTGAAGATGTACAAGTGTGCCAATTTTCAGCCAAATTCACCGAGACCACTTTTGCCTACTTTTTGTGCGGGGTCCTTTGGATCAATTATGCGGAAATGGAAAAAACGGAAAGTGGGCTTCGCTTCAACTCGCAATAGCTCCTCAGCAGATAACCCGATTTCATTGGTTGTGGTCTTGAATTGACAAGGAAGGTCTAATACTTCATAATACATTATTGGTTTTGACTTTCTGGTAACTTTCAATAGAAAGCAACGAGAACAAATGAAGGCCTATTTTTAATTGTTTCTGCCATCTTGAATTTTGGCATGTCGGCCATTCTGAAATGCAGAAATGATAGCCTATTCAATTGACTATCCAATGCTGAAAAGTACGATGAAATCGGTGGAGGAATAAAAAATTGAGAAGGAAAGATTCAGAGCACGGTTTTTCATGGCCCACCCGGTATGTGCTCCTCGCGCGAGCACGCTTCATCCATATGACATTAGCGCTCCGGTATAAGTTGAGGAGAGGAGGTACCCAACTTGAACTAAAACTCGTAAACCCTTCCTGTAATTTCCCTTCAGGACCGTTTGCAATCACAGCCGTTCACAATCACAGCCGTTTACAATCACAGAAAAAGTGAAACAGATGATCCAAATGATACGCGTAATGTAAAACTAAGACCGTAACCTGCTTCCCTCTGTAACAGTCCGTTCCTTCATTCTTAGTTTCCGGAAACAAGGAAGGTGACGCCTGACGCAAGTTTGAATTCATAGTTCGGCCATACGTGCGTAAGAAAAAAAACTTGAATCACACGGAAATCAAGGCAGCTGAACCAAAAGCGATTCAGAGTTTAATTTTGATGACTACAGTAAAACGACCCACCTGTGAACAAATTATGGCAGAACATATCTTAGGAACGTCTGGTCTTCGCGCACGCACAAAAGCAGGTCCCCTTTCGACCCGCAAGTTTCTCCCATTTCCTGTCGCGTCTCCGCATCGATAGATCTAAATATTGGCGAAAATCTTTTCCGCGTGGTGGCACTGTACGCAATAAAACATGGTGGCCCAAGGGGCCTTGACAAATAGGTAGTAAACGCAGTGCGCATTTACATCACAACAGCTGTCAACAGTGATAGCTGTCAAGCTGTCAGTGAAAGCGTAACAGTGGGCCTGTGCAGTGGGCCAAGAGCTGGGGGTTCGTTGGGAATGGAACTTCGTTGCAGTATCTCTAACTTATTTTTGTTTTAGAAAATGCCAATAATACAGATTCATTTGCCGAATATTTATGGTCATGTTGGTGACCAAATCAGCCCCCTCTCGACAAAGTGCGAAGAAGTGATTGAGGCAGGTCATTTAATCGTGTGTGGGGTGACTGGGGCTCACTGCGACTGAGACTCTTGTGCTTTGTTATGTCTCATAAATGGATAATTGAAAACCATTTGGAGGTCAGGTTCTGTGGACCGGTTGTTAGAACAGTGTTGTGAACTCGTGAAGCCATCTCCGATAAGCCAGTGAGAGCAGCCGGAGAGCCTGGGGATCAACGCCAGCGGTATCGAGAGAAGATACCTGGCCTGCAAATCAGAATCCGTCACTCGCCTCATCAGTTCAGATTTGGAACCTTAATCGATATAAAAATATTTTCCATTGTAGAAACACTAACATCAACCGATGAGCTATGATTAAACTTATGATTGAAGAATACTCAATTATCATTGATAAACTATGATTTTTATTGTTCTAGACAGCGGTAAATGCTTATTAGCTACTGAAATTTCACTTTACAGTCAATGTATGAGTCGTACGATTACTCCAAAAGAATGTTCATCTTTCTGGCCTAAACGATAATTGTTGGCTTATTTTCGTGATGCGTCCTGTTGTACCTATGCCTTGTCTTGTGGGGGCTTAGTATTTCCACCTTGTGTGCAAGGGGCTCACACAACTCAACACCTGTTATGTAAATGAGCATTATGAGATTGCTTTTTTCGGCCAGCATTTCACCAACTTACGTATCGGCTTTTGCTGCTGCATTGTGCATTGTGTCCATCGGCGTATACTAACGCAGTAATTCAAGTCAAACTACAACACTCACTCGCTCACATTCACGACGATGTGGAAAACAAGGAAGACGAAAAAATTTAATCATTTTTCAACTGTCAAAACTGTCAATATCTTGTTATTTGGAGTAGGTACTGTCAACTGTCGAGTGCTACTGCGCTACTGCGCTGGCCTGTGCGTTGGGTACCTATTTGTCAAAGCCCCTTGGGCCACCATGTTTGACTGCGTTCAGCGCCTTCTGGTGGCCGCTGATTTTCGCCAATAGAAATAGTTTTTCTCGCGCGGAAGTATTGAAGTACGTTTCAAAAATTAGCTAGAAGTGCGTTCCATCACACTTGATAAGACTGGAGTTTTTTTTGCTAATGCAAGGGTTCGTCGTGTGTCGCATAGCAACGTAATGAAATCTGATCCCAGCATGCTTTGTATGGGAGCACACAAGGATTGGGCAATAATTTTTCCGGTGTAGTAGAAGAAGGCATTCACCGGAGTCGGTGTTAGGCCTCGCCGCGGAAATTATCCTTTTCAAAAAAAACCTTTGGCAATATTAATCTACTTCTCGATTATACATTTTTGCTTTTTTAGCTCATATACAAGTCTGCTTTATCACAATCAATTGAAAATGTGACTAATTTCGGCCAAAGCCCGCACCGACAGACGAACAAATTGAATTCGATGCCGCGAAACACAATGGGATGCTTGTCGTGATTAGGACAATGAAAGCGCGCGTATGCGATTCGTGTTGTGTCAAATGTAATACTACATGTGAGCGGGTTGTTGTTGTGGGGCGGCGAACTCGCAACAGGAGGATTGTTAATGATGTACAGATTTCACTCGACAATATTGATCCCTATTTATCATAGTCATAAATTTTGTTACACGGACGACTGTGTTGCGTTTGCACAGCAATGACCTGACGCCAGTAAATACTGCAAAGCTGTCGCTTTTAATTCAACCCTCTCTGACGCGTCCGCATTGTAACTCGCAACAGCATGATGCATCAGATGGAATAAAGAACAAGCAAAAAGTTGAGCCGGATGCGGATACGGAAGCACTGGCCATTATTATGCATGCGCGATAGCGACAAATCCCGCTGTGCGATGGATAATCCGCTTTCGATGCTCAAAATGCTTTGAGGAATTTCTTTTGAGCAATTCAAGTTTTGTCACGTAAAAACAGTGGAACGCAATCAGACATATTGTATACACAGATCGATCAGAATTTGCTCTAATTCTCATTTCACTTTAAAAAAAAACCTGTCGCCTCTAACTATTCACAAGAGCTAGTAGAAGGTACGGGGTATTCAAGAGTCGCGCCGTATTTGGACGCTCAGTTGCATAAGAACGGTAATTACGAGGGTAATTAATGGCTGTCATAGCTCCACTTGTCATCGTTTGTTGCTAGAGCTTTGAAAATTTCCTTTCAATGAATAGTTCTCCACTTCAACAATGTGCTTTTTGTATACAGGTATTTTGCGAACACAACCTTCTTCCGTACAGTTTGTCAAGGTCTTTTTCGTCTACATTATAATTGGCTCAACCTGACTCTTACTCCTTCACAACGTAGATACCTACCATCAGATCAGAAGCAGTGGGTGGATAAGCTGGAAATAGGGTACAATCGATAGATGGCAAACACACAGGACCCTAAAAAAAAACTGAGATTTGCAAAAGACCGTTTACATTGCGATGAAGATAGGCTCTTCTTCTAGGGCGCCAAGTGTTGTGATTTCCTACCGCTGTTGCATCTATACCGCTGTTGCATCTAATACCTTGAACTTTTTGACCCAAACCTTCTGATGGTAGGACCACGTGACCACGTCTGATCCGTGGTCACTTCTCCCAGACTGACGCAGGTGTGTATCTAGCCCAGTGCGTGGTTTTAAGGTAACTGGTTAGTTGTCGCACAAATAGGCCGCCTCCTACGGGCTCCAGCGCTAGATGCCGTTCTGCCGCCAAGGCTTTCCATTGACTGAATGTACCGTGATGCCGTCGATGCTCTCCATTGCCTGCATGCGCCGCTGTGCCGCCACTGCTCACGTCGAGACATGCTCTTGGCCGTTTGAGCATTTTTTTTTCAGTGAGCATCTCTCACCTAGCAGCATAAGCGAGGGGCCATCGACCAGTGGAGAAGATGTTCTATGCCGACCACAACAAATTCTAGCTCCAGGAAGGCTCACTACTACAAAACTACATACCTACAACGTTTGAGTTTACTTCTTTGCTGCTGTCGAGTGGTTCGTGAGAAATCAAATTTATAAGGAAAACCTATAAGAATAAGTAGTGAACGTGGTAGGAAAAAACAAGTTGAAAATGTAGATAAAGACAAACCACTTTGCAGGATCGTAACTAAGACTTGAATAAACGATTTGACCCGCAGTGCTTTCATTTTCGTCCCTTAAGATTTGAATGGCGGCACTTGTTCGAAATGGCGGATTTTATCTAGAGGCAGAAGGTATCGAATAGCCTGGTGATGTCCAGCTTCGTTGATGAAATATATGGAGCTATGTCTCGATCGGTTTCTGAGACACCAAACACTTTTTGAAGAAATGGTGGAACATTGACATCTGTCGCAGGCAAATTTGGTGAAGGCGCCAAAATGAATTTAGTACGGTCATAAGAAAATTGCTGTAACATTTTTATTTTTCAACCGATTTCAACACAAGGCATCTCATTTTGTAGAATAGTAAATTCTTCTTGTTATCTCACACCTTCCATAAAAAAAGACATCAAGGAATGTTGAAGACAAAAATAAAAAATTATTCGTGAAAAAAAAAGATTTTTTTATTTTTGTATTTCCTTGAAAATTGCATTATTTGTAGATTTTGATGTGCTCCTTCTTGAATTTGCACTTTTCCGATTTATATCTTTGCAGTGCGCACCGCCATGTTGAAAAAATGATATATGAAAAGAAGTTTTTGACAATATCTAAATTTAAGTCCATGCGAGATTGAAATGTTTTGATACGTATGAAAGTACATTCAATTCTCCACGATTTGACACCTGAACTATCTCTGTGCGACTCGGGGTTCTTGAGCCAGAGCTTCCGGAAGTATCAATTTTCGGTGTTGAATAGTGGTCTACCGGATTTCACCACTGGACCACCACCATGTCTCAATCAAGTTACTGATCAATAACGCGTCGTCATTCATCTCAATTCATGAACATTTGTGGACCTGACACAGCCCCAAGAGGTGATTTTCAATTCTTTTGGAACCGGAAATTGATACTTCCAGAAGGTAGGCAAGAACCGTGGCTCGCACAGAGCTGGTTCGGATGTCAAACTGTGGAGGATTGAATGTGCTTTCATATGTATATAAGAATTTCAATGTCGCGAGGACCAAAATTTAGATATTGTCAAAAACCTCTTTTCAGACATCATTTTTTCAATATGGCGGCGCGTACTGCAAAGATATAAATCGAACGGGGTTGACGGGAATCAAATTCGATGGCGGGCTAAGCTCTTTACATGCGGTGGCAATGGACATTTTGGTAATCGGACGTCGGAAATATTGTCCAGATACAACGAGTCGAGCGCATACGGGTCTAGAGATCAGAGAGTAGCTGTTGAATATAGCTAAACCGCTTTATACTACCTCTCGAAGTTCATACGTATATATTACACGTCTAGCGACATCTTTTAAGCATCTGGTGAATTTGAATAAACTGCTCACAAATTGAGGTGGATATTTTTAAAAAATGGTTTTTTTAAAATCGCCACAAAATTCTTGAAAATCACTCGATTGTGAAACCGCTTGTACTGTTTTGGAGAAAAATGTCAATATTTTCAAGAACTACTGAAGTCCTCCACAAAAATCACATGGATATGTCTGATACAGGGTGATGAAAAAAGTCGTTCAGTTTTGTTCTTTTTTACTCTCGTGCAGGAGATTGTTCATTCACCCTGTACACCTATATTTACTTGGATCTTATAGTCTGCAGCTTATGTAACTCGTCAGTTTTTATTTTTCCGCTTTCCGTTGCGTACTTACCAAAATATAGCCTTTTCACTTTCCAAAGTCGTTTTATCGATGAATCTACTAAATCTGGACGCTACTGGATTTTTTTTGTACTAAACAATGCCACTTGGTACTTTTAGAACGATTTTTTGCCCAGATTTCAAAATTAACGGAGGTATGGCGTCTCAACCATCTGATGTATACAGGGTGTCGCAAAAAAATCATTTATAAGATTCATTTTATTTCGAAATAATCAGTAGCAAAATGCCGTTGCAAAGATCAACTCTAGGTAAGTTCGATATCGTGGCAAATATCTTGCGGAATGGTACAAGGCAAAGAGAAATTGTCAATTTGGTGAACGTATCACAAAGTGTCATCGGTGGGCAAAGAGACGACTCCTGGCCACTGGAAGTGCCCGAATTACACATGGAGAAGGTCGGAGAATAATTCCAGTAATGGACGATCTCTTCTTGTTAGACATAAAATTGTAAAATTAAAAAGTGAAATTTTCTACAACCTGTAATAAGGTGTCAAAAACAAATGTCTTCGTTAATGCGACACCCTGTATATTTTTATGTAGTCTTTCATTTGAAATCTGCTCAAAAAATCGTTTTAAATGTACCAACGATCTCTTCTTGTTAGACATAAAATTGTAAAATTGAAAAGTGAAATTTTCTACAACCTGTAATAAGGTGTCAGAAACAAATTTCTTCGTTCATGCGACACCCTGTATATTTTTATGTAGTCTTTCATTTGAAATCTGCTCAAAAAATCGTTTATGTACCAAGTGGCATTGTTTTGTAAGCACCAAAAAATTCAGTAGCCCCCCGGATTTATTCGTTTACAAAATGACTTTGGAAAGTAAAAAGGCTATATTTCGGAAAGTACGCAAGGGAAAGCGGAAAAATAAAAACTAACGAGTTACATGAGCTACAGACTATAAGATCCAAACAAGTATAGGTGTACAGGGTGGATAAACAATCTCCTGCATGAGATTAAAAAAGAACAAAACTGAACGACTTTTTTCATCACCCTGTATTAGACATATCCATGTGATTTTTGTGGAGGACTTCAGTAGTTTTTGAAAATATTGACATTTTTCTTCAAAACAATGCAAACGGTTTCACAATCGAATGATTTTCAAGAATTTTCTGGAGATTTTAGAAAAACCTTTTTTTAAAAATATCCACTTCAATTTGTGAGCAGTTCATCACACGCTCCATCCCAAAACATTGATTGATTATTTGTCCGCGTGTTTTCGACTCGTATATTAGTGCGGCGGTGACCGACCATTTTTCAGGGAAACCTTGCATTTTGTGATGAAAGCATAAAATTTGGCATATACGCTCTACAAACTCTCCTTTACTATTTACGAGGCGGACCCACGATGGAACCGCCGTACAGCTGTCAGAATTGCCATTTGCCTACCTTCCAGGGTCAAAAACTGAAGTCGGTTATCGAGCTGATTCAAAAGTGACGTCTATCAATGTAGTCCTAGCGGTATAAGTAAAATTTCATAAAAATGGCTCTAATTGTGACAAAAGTGTGAAATTTGGTGTGTGGACTCCTTAAAGCATTTAAAAGGTTTTTAGAAGGGGAGCCAAGAAAAATTTTGATTTTGATTTTTTAATTTTTTGTGACGTCATTTTTTTTATATTTTTTTTCATTTTTGCAACTATTTAAGATTTTTTACTTTTGCTTTTGTATTATGGTGAGTAACTGCTTAATCCAAGAAACGGAAGAGAAAATTTGCGAAAAAAATTAACTGAACTGAAATGATAGCGTTTTTTGTAAAAATCAATTTTTTCCATTTTTTTCAAAAAATACTGTGAATATGTGAAAAATTAAAAAAGGAAATTATCCCTCAAAACAAGCCCTATCAGAAGTTATGGAAGAGTTTCTCAAAATTCCAAGCCGTTTTTGAGATATTTGGAAATATGTTATTTCTTGCGACTGTTTCTTCGTATTAGCTCCTATTTCATCAAACATATAACAGGGTTCTTTTTTCTTAAAAATATACTTCAGAATGATCAGACCGAAGATTTCTCAGAAGTTCATTGTAAATTGTGATTTTTCCAGTGGCGTAGATCATAAAAATTCAAATCGTTTCTACCCTCTCACCATACTTTCTACACCACTCGATTATTTGAAAAATACATGACATTTTGGCATTATGATGATCATCCAAGATCACTTAGCATGACACTTCATTTAAAAAGCACACAATTTTTCCGCTGATCAGATCGGCTGCGAAACAATGTATAAAAACCCGGGTATTTTACATCACTGAATTATAGTCCTAGTGGTATAAGTAAAATTTCATAAAAATGGCTCTAATTGTGCCAAAAGTGTGAAATTTGGTGTGTGGACTCCTAAAAGCATTTAAAAGTTTTTCAGAAAGGGAGTCAAAAAAAATTTTGATTTTAATTTTTCAATTTTTTGTGACGTCATTTTTTTTTTTTTTTTTTGAAACTATCTGAGATTTTTGACTTTTGTCTTTGTAGTATGGTGAGTAATTGCTTATTCCAAGAAACGGAAGAGAAAATTTGTGAAAAAAATCAATTGAACTGAAATGATGACGTTTTTTGTAAAAATCAAACTTTTCAATTTTGTGTGAAATGTGAATATGTGAAAAATAGAAAAATGCAACTATTCCTCAAAAAAAGCCCTATCAGAAGTTCTTGAAGTGTGTCTCCAAATTCCAAGCCGTTCTCAAGATATTTGGAAAAATGTTATTTCTTGCAATTGTTCCTTCGTATTAGCTCCTATTACATCAAACACATCACAGGGTTCTTTTTTCTTAGAAATATACTTAGGAATGATCAGGCCGGAGATTTCTTAGTAGTTTATTGTAAATTGTAATTTTTCCAGTGGCGTAGATCGTGGAAATTCGAACCATTTCTACCCTCCCACCGTACTTTCTACACCACTCGATTATTTAGAAAATATATGACATTTTGGCATCATGATCATCTAAGTTCACCTAGTATGACACTTCTTTTGAAAACAAGATGAGATCGACGATCTTGAGCAAACAATTTTTCCACTGATCAGATCGACTGCTGAATATTACTTTTTTTTCAAGTATATTAAGTAATATTTATTAATAGGTAAATTTTACAAAGATAATATAGTAATAAAAACGGACATTACATTTTGTATCACCTCCTCGATCATCTCCATCATGACTGTTTTAGATACATAATAGTTTATTGTTCCCCCAAACTGAAAATTCTGCACTTTATCAACAGTAAAGTTGGTTGAGTGGCTATCACTGGCGTCGAAGGCATACATGTCATCGCATCTATTTTGTAATTATTGCGGTTTGGAACATAGGAACATACCTACCTATTTGTTTGTAAATATTTGTATTTTATTTGACAAGATGATCATCAAAAGCCACCTGTTATGACATCCTATTCAAAAACTCTGGGAGGGGACAATCAACTATAATTTATCTGAAACAGTCATGATGGAGATGATCGAGGAGATGACACAAGATGCATTGTTTCGCAGTAGATCTGATCAGCGGAAAAATTGTGTGCTTTTTAAATGAAGTGTCATGCTAAGTGATCTTGGATGATCATCATAATGCCAAAATGTCATGTATTTTTCAAATAATCGAGTGGTGTAGAAAGAATGGTGAGAGGGTAGAAACGATTTGAATTTTTATGATCTACGCCACTGGAAAAAATACAATTTACAATGAACTTCTAAGAAATCTTCGGTCTGATCATTCTGAAGTATATTTTCAAGAAAAAAAAACCCTGTTGTATGTTTGATGAAATAGGAGCTAATACGAAGAAACAGTCGCAAGAAATAACATATTTCCGAATATCTCGAAAACGGCTTGGAATTTTGAGAAACACTCCCATAACTTCTGATAGGGCTTGTTTTGAGGGATAATTTCCTTTTTCAATTTTTCACATATTCATAGTATTTTTTGAAAAAAATGGAAAAAATTGATTTTTACAAAAAACGCTATCATTTCAGTTCAGTTAATTTTTTTCGCAAATTTTCTCTTCCGTTTCTTGGATTAAGCAGTTACTCACCATAATACAAAAGCAAAAGTGAAAAATCTTGAATAGTTGCAAAAATGAAAAAATAAATAAAAAAAATGACGTCACAAAAAATTAAAAAATCAAAATCAAAATTTTTCTTGGCTCCCCTCCTGAAAACCTTTTAAATGATTTAAGGAGTCCACACACCAAATTTCACACTTTTGTCACAATTAGAGCCATTTTTACGTGTACCGCTAGGACTAATGCAGTAGACCTTCACAGTATGACTTCACCAAAACAGATGTCAATATTACAAAGGGGCAATGGGAGGGGATAGTTCAAGCCGCGGCACAGATTTTTTTATTTGTTAATTTCGGACCAAATTGACAAGTTTGGTGTCGTGTCCGACTAAATTACATCTTCTGAATTAAAATTGAATGTTGTAATTGCAGTTTGAAAAAAAATTATTTTTTTTGTTGACAAAAGAATATATTTCGGAAATTTTTTTTAGACTTTGTTCATTTTTAATTTTATCCTAATTCAAGACATTCGAAGTGAGAATCGTTATTTAGTTCACTTTTTCAAAGCTTCCTGCACATGAAAACCATGTACTATTGCGGCCTTTTTAAAGTGGACGACAGTTGACAGATTTTTCAGGATTCTGGCCTGAACGTCGCATGACAGCAAGCCCACTCATTGACGTTGTCGTCCACTTTATTTTGGCCGCAACCGTACGAGACCTAATTTTTACTTTGACAAGTTCGTGAGCCTCATTTGTTCCTAAAGTCGTGAAAGTAATATGCAATCACTTTCATGTACGAATGGAAGTGTGCGTGCAAAGGTATCGCGGCGATTCTGACAGCTGCACGGCGGTTCCGTCATGGGTGCACCTCTTATATCGTGAAGGATAGTCCATAGACCATATATGCCAAGTTTCAGGCTTTTATCACAAACTGCAAGGCTTTGCACGCACACCTCCATTCGTACATGAAAATTAGTAAAATTATTGGATATTACTTCTACGACTTTAGGAACAAATGAGGCTCACGATCTTGTCAGAGTAAAAATCAGGTCTCGTACATAGTTTTTATGTACAGGAAGCTTTGAAGGAGTGAACTAAATAAGGATTTTTACTTCGCATGCCCGGGATTAAGATGAAAGTCAAAATGAAAAAAGACTAAGATTTTTTTCTGGAACTTTTTTTTTTCAACAAAGCAAAATCTTTTTTTCTTCAAACTGCAATCACAACATTCAATTTGAACTCAGAAGATGTAATTTAGTCGGAAACGACACCAAACTTGTCAATTTGGTCCGAAATTAACAAATAAAAAAATCTGTGCCGCGGCTAGAATTATCCCCTCCCATTCTCCTTTTGTAATATTGACATCTGTTTTTGTGAAGTTATACTGTGACGGTCTACTGCATTGATAGACGTCACTTTTGAATGAGCTCGATAGCCGACTTCAGTTGTTGCCCCTGGAAGGTAGGCAAATGACAATTCTGACAGCTGCACGGCGGTTCCATCGTGGGTCCGCCTGGTAAATAGTAAAGGAGAGTCTGTAGAGCGTATATGCCAAATTTCATGCTTTTATCACAAAATGCAAGGTGGTTCTTACTAACCGCCGCACTATATGCGGTATGCTTCTCTAAACGAAAAACTTCAACGAAAGACTAACTTGTTCCATTTTTAGGTTTCGATATTCCGACACAATAATGATAAACCGCCTGCGAAGACCGAACTTGCGAAAACCAATCTCCTTTCAAATCCAATTTGTGAAATTTTGTCTAATGCACACTAATTAGAAAACTTTCGGCAAGAAATTTCGTACAAATAAACAATAAATAATTATTATGCTCCCTGATTTGATATCGAGCTCCGATATTTTCTAATTCAATTTGGCAAGCGTAATTGGAACATAACAAGGAGCAAGATACAAAACTTTTGATGTGCTCGTCGATGTTTTTGTTTTGTTTGTTTGGGGAAAAGCATCACCTAGAAACTTTCGGGGTCCTGGTGTTCGGGTGAATAATTAAGCGAGTTCTGCTGTCTTTTCTCCGGGAGTCCCGCCACAAAATGGAGAGTCCTTGATAAAATCGAAGCGCAGGTTTTCTTGAATAATAATAATAATTGATTAAGTGGTTGGGAAATCAGGCATTCAAATTAGGGACTGTTCCGACGGATTTCGCCCTTTTCCTGTCTGTCTTGAAAAAATAAACAGGCGCGGGAGTTTTAATTAAGCAGGTCCCTTGCCGCCCGGATGGATAAACGCACGTTGAATAAACAGAGAGAGCGTGCGGCCCATCGCGGTGCTGAAGAAGACGGGCGCGACGGAGGGCGGCGGCTCCCGGGACATATGTAAACGAAGACTATATACACTCGTTTCGGATAAGTTAATTTTATCTGAAACAATGTAATTACTCGGCGTGGCTCGCTGCAGATAAGAGTCTTATCAACGCCCGGAGCACGCACTTTAACGTAATAAACGTAATTTACAAACGAACGCTGGCAGACATCTAAACGACATGCCACAGTCAAGGAAGTCGTTTCCGTTAACTAACGATTGCAAGAACGCGACACTGAATATTATTATCCTGTTAGCCGAGAAAGAAGGAGACTTACGGCCGCGCCCTCTGGGGGGCCGCCGCCTTGCGCCCCAGTTTATCGCCCCCTTTTTACGGCCCCCGGGCGGCTGTTGACCGCCGCGACGCTGGTACTTTTCAATTTTTAATTAAGACATGAGACATGGAAACGTAACTAAACGTAACTGCACCAATCTTTATTTCACAGTGGTGTGAAACTCACCAATGTTAGAGATATATCAGCAGCTCAATTTAGGAAAAAATTAAGTAGTCGGTATTTTCTACGGATATATAATATTCCAACAAAAATTTATTCAGATTGGTTGTACTGGGCTTTATTGGAGACATTGGGATTTGTTGGAAATCTGCCTAATTTCAATTTGTTTGTGTTGGGAATTCCCAAATTATATGGTTTTTGTGATGGGCTAGGTTGGCCTATGATGGGAAATGCAAGTTAGTGGGATAAAGTGCAGATATGTTTGGACATCCCAACCATAGACCAAGTAATCCCAACAGAAATATGAAGATTTGATTACATGAATGCAAGGTAGTGGGATCTGTTGGGACAGCCCAACCAGAGACCAAGCCTGTGCCTGCTGTCATCTGTGTTGTGGAGTGGGAGTGATTGTTGGTGACGCTTACGCTTCGTTGTGACGCCGTGAGCACAGAATCCGAGAGTGTGATATCAAGGTTATATTATTATTGTTATTGAATTGCATTTATTTGGTCGATTTGTAGTGCCCCCGCCTTCATCTGAATCTTTTGATTCATCATGCAGACGTTCGAAGTCGCGGGAATCGATGAGGGTAAGTATTTATGTACCTACCTACCTCTACCTGCTACAGGAATATTGGTGGACCTAAACCAACTAGTAATTTTGTGCATTTTCGATTCCCAGATAGCCGAGAATAAGTCATGCAAATCGAGTCTTCAAATCGAGGGCGTATCCCAAATACGCGATTGTACGAATCCTCGCCAGGTCCCAAGATGGGGGGCAACGCCGACATAAGAAACACAAATAATATCGTTTCGATCGATGACAATAAGACAACAGTAAAGAAGAATCACAATCAACCAATGAGATTGCTCCGATTTCTTGTTGGGGAATCTCAACAATTCTCGATATGAAGGAATATTTATGTTGAAATTTACTGGGTTTTTCTTAAATGAAGTACTGTTTTTGTTGGGTTCTGTTGGAAATTATGTTGGGATTTGCTGCAATTTCCCAACATATTGTCAACGCTGTTTTTGTGCTTTATGTTGGGAATTCCCGTGACAAAAACACACATCAACCCAACAAAAGCTCAATCGTTTTTTTTTGTTGGGCTTTGTTGGGCGTTTAATTACTGGCATAGAATATCTTCTGTATACAGAAGAACCTCTCTGGTCAAAATCATTGTTTTTCGACATCAGGGTAGCCAGTGGCGTATTTAGAGATTTGGATTGAGGGGGGGCAAGGTGATTTTTTTAAAATAATGCAAGATTCGTAAGAAGGAGGGGTTTACGGGAGGGGGGGATTAAACAGAAGGCAGACAAAATGCCTCCATCGATCAATAAACAGCACTAGATTGACAAGAATCAAATATGTGGACTAAAAGTAACGATTGTGTAGAAGGTTAGAACGTATCATGGATTTATTATAATATCACGTACCTACGAGTATGTATTATACAACGAAATTAGGTGTAGATTTTCAAATTTACATCATCGGAGCGTGGCTGTTCCTTTGCCGGTAACTTCTTCTTCTTATTTCCATCAATATTATTATCATTACAGATCGAGGGGGGGGGTGGCACATGCTCCCCATGCCACCCCCATAAATACGCCACTGAGGGTAGCAAATGACCTTGCGCTGTTCATCCTGTAGTGGGCATAGACTGATGGAGATGAGAGTTTATTGACCAGTGGCAGTGGCGTAACTACCGAGAGGTCAGGTCAGGTCAGTCAACCTCCATGCTTTCCAGTGTGTTAGAGACGCATGCGACTGCGTTCTGCGTGTTGTATTTCAGAGATTCAGCAGTTTTGGCGGTTGTGACTACAGCAAGGTCTTCGGCGTAAGCCACCATTGCCGTTCCAAGTCCTACATCTGCTATCTAGCCATAGCATTTTGTCGTAAAATAGATTCCACAGAGCTGGTCCCAATACGGATCCCTTTGGGACCCCGCATGTTGTTTTCACCGTTCTGCCGTCCGGCGCCGGCGTGACCATGTAGCGTCACTTTGCATGCCTGTAGCTGAGACCATTCCCGACCAATCTGGATGTGGAGCCATCTGAGCAAATCTTGCAGACACTTTGTACACGGTGCAGTAGAAAAAAATTGTTGAAAAATAGTAAATCGTGAACCATAACCGGTGGACGTATGCAATTCAGGATATTGATGACTGATTCCATGCTCATGAAGATAAGATGATGATGATTTGAACAAAGATTTGAGGCTTACCGGAAAATCAAATTTTCCTGACAAAACTTTCAATTTCCTGCAAGATATTTTCATTCTTTCTCTCTGATTCCAATTTCCCACCCGAAGGGACGTTTCGGAAAAAAATTTCATAGGTTCCTGAATACCAGTCGGTAAAGTTTTGGGGTGACACAACCGATTTTCTTTGGCTGTTCTTAAGGCTTGCTAGAATCGGCAGCAGGCTTCACTTCCGACAAACGTACCCAACATTAGATATCATCGCCCTGTTGAGCGCGTAAGGGAAGGTATCTTGCGGCCGCAAAAGTGGAGTTTCAATTACCAATTTATCGCTGCACGCTTTTTACGGTTCCTCTGGAGAGCGTCTGTTTTGACCGCCGCCGCCACTTTGCGGGTTGTGTGTTGCGTAGGCACTTTTCAATTTTTAATGACGACATGGAAACGTAATTAAACCAATCCCGTTGAAGCGCGTAAAATTTAATAGCCAGCCAAATAAATTGCCAGTCTCGTTACAGATCTACTTTATTTTATCGGTCTCAGGTGGCTGGAGAACGCATTTAAAATGCAAATGTTTCATAAACGGACACGGAGACGGGGTTGCCAATCAACGGAAGAAATTTTGCTCTGGGACTTTTTCCGTGAAAGCACCATGCCATTTGCCTGATGAACTTGGCTCCACTTTGGACTCCACACAACAGAAAGAACACAAACGATACGACCTCACTATACTTAAGGAAAGTGGCTGCAAGAGTTAGAAAACCACTACGTAAGATTACAATCCATGCAAATAAACTGTCAATAAATTGAACAGGAAGGAAATTGGTGAATAAAAGTTACCTGCCTCGGGCTTTTACTGCGTGGTCTGGGTGCGATTGAAATAAAGTGCTTTACAGAAGTCGATTAGGTAAATTATCAAAATGTAGATGTCGAGTCCAACAGCTCTAACCACCTATTGTGTAGTGTGCTGGGTACTACTCAAACTAACTACTACTCAACCAGACTATTATATAAGTTGAAACGCATATTATTGCATAAACGCTTAATGAAAGTAAAATGAATTGTATAATTTCTTCATCTGCCTTAGTTTAATACTGGACACTATGCGATACTGGAAGCGGTGTCGAAAAGACTCATTTTGTTGAACTTCTTTTTAACCAACAAAAGCAATGTAAGTATTGCTAATAAAAAATTGGTAAACATCAGTTCTTGTGTGCATGTGGTTCAACTAAACTGCTTGACAATTGAACTGCAACACTTGAAAATTAGGTGTGTTTTCAAATTGAGATAGCTCGAAAAATATTTGACGGATTCAAGAAATTGAGGCATGTGAGGAAGATCATTTCTTTGACTATCGAATGTTGGTATTGATGATAAGTTTGATTGCACAATTTGTCATATACAGGGTGCCAACGAAGAGCGTGCAGATATGGGCAATCTCACCTTGTACAACTTTCGAAAAGAAAGTCCGAGATTTTTTCTATCACCTGCTTTTTGAAAGGTTGTATCATCATGCCGAAACGGTTTCGGAATTTTGACCCTAACTTCTTTTTTCAAAAAATTGTGCTCAATTGTCTGAAATATGCACTTCCAAGAAAAAGAAATAGACACATTGTTTGTTTTCAAACGGCGTTCATATTGAATGTGCTTACGAAGATTTTCATTTGAGCCTCCACATCCCCTAGAAACGCACTACAAAAGCTATGCGATATTGAAGGGGTAGTTAAAGGGATAATTTCGGATAGATATGTGAATGAAATCATCGTAGCGGCAAACTATTGCGACAGATTTTGAAAAAATTCCAACAAATGAGGTATTGGAAGTACTGGTTTTTTAAAGGGTAGTTTTTTTTTGAGAGGGTAGCTGTTGGGATGACCTACGCAAAGACCTACGGATCAGTTGAAAAAGACGTTTTTTTGGAATTTTCATGTATTGCATGTCTTATCATACCAACCCTGTTTCTGTCCCTTGAAGTCAAGGGGTGGTTTTTAGGGAGCTGTACGTGTGGGGTCATCGTAGTATCCTTATTTTAATCCAATAATTGATTAGTACTTTTCTTAGGCTTTTTAAATGAAGCATTGCATATCTTGTTTTAAGACGATGTCCCAAAAGGGGTAGTTTCTAGGGGATGTGGAGGCTCAAATGAAAATCTTCGTAAGCAAATTATATATGGACGCCATTTGAAAACAAACAATGTCTCTATTTCTTTTTTTAATCAGGAAGTGCATATTTCAGAAAATTGAGCACAATTTTCAGAAAAAAAGTTGAAATTTCAAAACCGTTTCGGCATAATGATACAACCTTTCAAAAGCAGGTGATAGAAAAAATCTCGGATTTCTTTTTCGAAAGTTGTTTGAGGTGAAAGATTGCTCATATCTGCAAGCTCTCCGTTGGCACCCTGTATATGAAAAATTGTGCAATCAAACTCATCATCACCACCAGCACTCGATAGTCAAAGAAATGATCTTTCCTCACATGCCTCAATTTCTAGAACCCGTCAAATATTTTCCGAGCTATCTCAATTTGAAAACGCACCTAATTTTTAGGTGTTGCAGTTCAATTGCCAAGCAGTTTAGACGCTTGACGCTTGACGCTGACGCTCTTTTTGAATCATGTACTCTTTTGTCCGTTTGGAAAAAAATTAGATATGGCTTGCCTTTGTGGGGGCCGTGAACTTGTTTCCACCGTAAATTGCCCCCAATGCTCAAAAAGATCCCACGGTCGCAAGTGTCTAATACCGGAAATGGTAAACCGAATTTTACTCTTCCAAAAACTTCTGCCCCAATAGTTATTATTCATAAGTACGTAAGATAACGCCGTATTCAGGATAAACAAAGCACAGATAACCGACTATACAGGGTGTTCGCCGACTAGCTGACGCCGACGCCTACGGGGAGAGACTTTGAAACAATTATTAACCTATCAGTAAAAAATCGCTACTCAAATTTTCAGCAGTTTCCAAAATCTGATCGCCATTAATCAGCTCAATCGTAAGCTTCTAGAACTACTAAGTAGGTCTGGATCTCCGTTTACCGGGATCATAATAGGATCGTCTAAAGGACCTGAGGAGACGAATAGCTTTTCTGTGAAGATACCCAAGAAAACGAGAGATGGGAACTTCAACTCACAGGTTAAACAGACACAGCACATGTAGGCAAATGCAGAACGAACGTACAAAAATTCCATAGAAAATCTTTAACGCCCAGGCTCAATCGTAAGCAAGCACCAGTCACAACTCACCAGTTCTCACTCTCCGTTTGTCGAGGTCACAGTAATCACTCAGGGGCACTCTCCGAGATCTCATCTGCGTCATTTGTGAGCTTTCACTCAGCTTCCCGATGAGGATCAAAACTCCGCATTCATGGGCTTCAACTCAGCTCCCCGGAGAGGATTAGAACTAAGCATGAATAGGCTTCAACCCAGCTTTAGAGGAGTATTGAAATTTTGCCATGACGGACGGGCTTTACTCATCCAAGTTCTGACGTTGTTTCGCGTTGCTGCAGTTGAGTTTTAACTGTTTGACGTGACAGTATAGCGGTGTCATCGTTCATTTTTGACTTACGTGCGGTCCATGGGTTCAAAATCTGTCTGGACAGCCAAATTAGCACTTAGTTTTTGTTGCCAAGTCTGTCGGTGCCTACTACAGGCATAGCATTAATACCTGGCCATGTTTGCCCGGAGCCTTGTCAAATGGCATTGTTTTCCCACGCCCGCTCGACTACCCACCTCTCCGCCACAAGACCGGCATCATCCACACATAAATATCTCTCACGGCTAAGAGGGATTCCCCTCAGGATTAATTTGTATCTGCTGGACCGATTGTGCATATTCGCATCCTTTATGTACATGGCGCCGCGTCCATTTCACAGCGACACGACTTTGTTGTTAGTCCTCGGCGTTTCGTCGCGTCCAGGTATATTAGGAAGTCGTCCCTTCGGAGGCGGAGGCGAGGGAACCCTCCGGGAAATTCCCCTTTCAGCGGCTGGACATTGAATTACAGAAATCCCCCGGCGCCCGCCGCCGCCGCCGGCCCCTCTGCTCTCCCTCCCCCAGCTCGCCCTATAATTACATTTTCAGCTTTGTTTTTACTGAAAACTCATGCCGGCCGGTGGTGCAAATTAAAGGATTTATACCTTCAGAGAGCAGAAGCTCGTGAAAATTCGAGGACACGCGCACCAGGGTCCTTGTTGGACTGTGTGTCACCAACGACGTTATCAGCGATGATTTCTTTATTCTTTTACTTCGACATTGACATGCTAAGTAAGTTAAAGAAATCATCATCATTATCATCGCCTGAGCTTGAACCTAATACCTAATTTGCCTGATGTACCTAATTAATTGGCTCATTTACATAGAATTGTATTGACAACGAGAAAGAAACAATATACTCAAAATGCCATGATAGTTGACAAACATAATTAGAAGACTACAATTATTTGAAATCCGAATCATGGAGAAACTCCTCTAACGTATAAATAAGCCTTTTTTAACAGTAATTATCATCCGTCGCAGTATAATTTCCAATTTTTCTACAGGCAAGTTTAAAATTTCTAGTATAACGGAGTTGAATGATTTGATGGTCATGGCATGTACTAAAAACTTTTTTTTTTCGGAGATACGAGTAATAGGGAATTTTTTTTACAAACAATACACACTCGATGATACATGTTGACACTGTTGATGTTGACACAAGAAAGTGTTCATTTCAGCAATTTTTACATATTTGTCTTTAATTAACCTGAAGGCCCGGATGGAATCGAGGATGGAATCCTTTGAGCTACCACAACAAATGATTTCTCAGCTTAGGCCGGAGAGTACGTGTGCGTGGTAAGCTGTTGAAGAAGTGTTAGTTCTACAAAAAAGGTGGTCTTTTTAAGGCATCAGCGTACTTTCCTACTTTAAAGGGAAAACCATCTTTATGATGCACTCAATCCAGCCCAGTTTCCAGGCCGATATGTAAAAAGTTATTTTTTTCTTTACACGGTATGGTCGTTCAGTCGTAGAGAATGATTAACTGTTCATCAGTTCCATGAAAATTAAACTTAACGGTTTGTGTTCTATTTACATTTAGTGACAAATAATTGACATGAAACCATGACTCAGATTTATTTATTGAACCGCTAATTCCTTCATTCTTGTTTCAGAAGATTCTCTGCCACTCAAGATTACAAAGGTATCGTCTGCAAACTGCAGTATTTCATTGGCTGAGACTGATGGTAAGCTATTTGTATAATATAATTATTATATAAAGTACAGGACCGGGGGGTAAGCGTTTTATCCGTATACGACGTGTTTATACTCGAGGGTTTCACAACCGCCGTCGTATAGTTCCTATAAGTGCGCACAAAATGGATGTGACTAAGGTCCAATAATAGCTATAAATCGTTTGTATTTTTGTCCTATTGGATGATATTATAGATCGGCGAATTTGGAGGGTTTAAGGACAGTGAGTAAAAACTTTTCCTTTGTTAACGTACAAATAAGGGGCGAAACGTTGTGCGTTAACAAAGGAAAAATTTTCACTCACTGTCCTTAAACCCCTCAAAATTCGCCGATCTATAATAGCTATAATACCACACAAATTTATGTCGTCTTATGGCGGCTTTATGACAGTCCCCTACTCCACTGTAGTTGAATAACTTGAACGACACGACGACAGAAACTCGTATCGTGGGAATTATGGACGGAGGTAGGGGAGCACAGGCAGATCGAATCCTACTGGCCAGCGACACCGTCGCGTCGTCGGCGACATACGGAGTTCAGTAAAGCCGGCATTATAAATAGGACGACGTATTTTTCACCTTTTTGAAACCAAGAACGAGTCCATTTGAATAATAATACACAATATTGCGTGACCGGTTAGCGCATGCGCTAAAAAACGAAGTGATTAGCTTCAAGTCTTCCATATGTTACGCTGTAAAATAGGTGATTCTCAAATTTAGTTCAATGAATTATGCGTCGTTTTCAAGAAGAAGTGATTGCATAGAAAAATCGGAGTAAGCCTCGCAATCTATTCATGAAAGCACATAATATGTGAGGACTCATTCCCAAAATGCCCTAAATTACGAATTAAAAAAATGGAACACTTAAACCATAACGTTCAAGTTTACCGCGAAATTGTCTGGGGATATTTTCTCTTATCAGTGCTGTATTGTATTGACGACAGTGATGGTGTGACGACAGTCAGTCCTTTGAGTGGTACACACTTTTTCGACCGGCGAATATCCATTTTAAATCGGAAGACTTCACAATTTGCATAAAACTGAATAAAACGTCAACGTCAAACACAGAAGTCAATGTTATTGTCGAATTCTGAACCTACACGATGATAACTTGTAACAGTTTTTTTTTTAAATTTGCATCAACCGCTTAAGGTTACTCTTTAGCAATCTGGCCTTCTAAATTGGCATTGGCCACTTTTTCATCCAACAACGCCAAGGGGTCCGACATGGAAACTTTTATTGGGCACACGATGAAGACCACGAGTTGGGGACAAAGGTTGGGTGATAGTGTACATGGAGTCGAACTAGTCTGCATCGAAAGCTGGTTGCCAAGTCCTGTCTCGTTCAGAAACTTTATTATTGTTTCGCTGTCATTTTTCATAACGGTCCATGGTTGTTGGTGGAAGTACCTATTTTGCACGCACACGTTGAAATTTTCTGCATTCAGTGAGGATATGAAGAACAGAGACTTGGGTGTTGCATGCGTCACAGATGGGGGAGTTGTCCCGAGATATATTGTAACTGTGGGTCCTATCCTCATCCTGTTCACCCTGAACTGGTCTCTTTTCTCCAGGTCATTGGAGCCTTCCTTTCACTTCCGGTTTGATTCTGTATAGAAATTTCTGGACCTGGGACCATGTTTCTTGCCATTGTTCGGTTGGTTTGCTTTTTATGTAGACTTTAACGTCGTCGTAGTTCTTGGGAAAGTGCAGCCTTTCTTGCAGTTTGATCTGCAGTTTCAGTTGCCTTTGATGCCACCGTTTTCTTAGTTCGCATGACATACGTGCCGGAGCGCCACTTCCGCGCAATATTGTGTATTGGAAGTCAAGCCTAGTGAAATCCTTCTAGCTCCGTATCTCTCGAGTTTGCCTATATCAACAGACCATGTTCGACAGAACTGAATGCTTCAGACAAAATAATCTAAGCATACGGCTGCTACATCTTCATAATTGTTCAGAGAATGCAGGATTGCGATCATCACCGTGTAAGCTGTATCATTGACCTACCCTCCTGAAATTTCTCTAGCCCAACTTTGAAGGGCTATAATAATATACATATATCTCCATAATTTTGAGCGTTCAAAATATGTTTCCTGGGGTGCACTCTACTTTTCTAGCGTAGCGACTAGTGAAGTTTCCGCCCTCAAACTCTGAAGACCCTGTATACAGGCTGTCCCAAAATAAGCGCCCACGACGGAGTCCGGGTCAGTTTACGGAAATAATTGAAAAGTATCGGAAAAATATTAGAAAAAAATTGGTATTTTTATTTTTGAAGCTACGGAGGGTCAAAGTGAGAAGGGAGGTCCTTGGAACCCTTATAGTTTGATATTTCCCATTTACTATATCTACAGAGTCATAAAATGCAAAGGTCTAATTCCTGTGAAAACATCATTTCAAAAAAATTGCTTGAATAAAACCTTGATTGTGATCTTCTGCTAGACTGCGACATCGGTTGAGGTACAGACCGAATGATTTGGAGGCATTTTTTGAAGAAAAATAACTTTTCACATTTCTTCCTACTCTGTATGAAAAACCAATATTTAATACTAAAGAAGTAGTTATATTTTTGTTATGCATAAATCTACCTCAAAAAGTTTACTTGAATCTTTTTGAACACCGAAGCTGGAATGGCTCGAAGAAATCAATTTTGAATGATACCTCAGAGTGAAGTCTTGAAATAATGACAATAACTTACAATCAAATTAAAATCAGTGACAAAATGCAATATGTGAGTTTACACTATGCCAAACAATTTTCAATCTGTATTAGCCCGCGTTTAGAGAATCAGAAGTGAATCATTTGGCTGATTTGTTCACGTTAGGGTGAGTAATGAAACTTCTCAGGTAACACTTAAAACTGTTTATCTTTGAACAATACACAATTATTGCAAATTTGAACACTTTTTATTGTAACAGATAAACTGACAAACTGGGTTTGTTCGAAGCAAAGCCAATGAGATTTTCTAGGCACATGCCGCATGATATTTTAATTATGGTGTCATAAACGCGTTCGCGAATTTTGGTAAAATCGGATTTACGAAATATTGTACTTTCACCGTAGATATACGTGTTCCGTCGTCCCGACTCCCGACCGAACCCATCAGCTCAGAGACATTCAGGCCTGAACTTCCGCCAACGACATGCTCTAGCACAAGTTATAATAGGCTTTTGGAGACTCGTATGCAGTAAGTCTTTGGAGCAGCGCCATCTATCTTTGGCGCTTTCAGCAATGCATTTTGCAGGCAAAGTAAATCTCTCTTGCATTCTTTTCACACTAACTTGTCATCCATCAGCTATTCGCAATGCTGCAATGCTGGTGGCCTAGTTCTTGCTGTAGGGCCCGTGTTATTTAATTGAAGATTCGGGAGCTGCTTGTTTGCAAATCATAAATATCAACATGGAACGTTCACATCACTCGTTCAATGAAGTCGGATTACTTTTGAAGAAGTTCAATATTGCGGATGAAAGAGAGCAGCGAAATGTAGCAGAAACAGAAAAATTTCTTAGTTGATGGGGAAATGTTTGTGGTAGAATCTGGCCTATGCGTTTCCAGGAATCAACGGGTGATTTAGATTTTAGATTCTTCAGTTCATTAAAACCGCCCCCTTCCGCCGTTCGTTACACAGTTACATCAAAGGCTGGTGGCGCATTAAACGGAATCGTGTCGAAGTGAAATATCGCCGCCGCAACAACACCATAACAGAATTTAATGAATGTGTTCGGTACACAACAAGAGAGCGAGATAAACGAACCGTATTGTTGTTATTTTTATGGTGATGGCAAAAGTAACGCCCCTGTAAAACCAGCGCCGTTTTTTCCTTGGCCAAGGATTTGTCACGAGAATGCAGTTAAATTTTATCAGGGGTGGAAAGTGCATGCGAGCGATGCATTAAACTCACAATGCAATGAAATTGTTACTTGGATTGAAAAGTTTCGTTTATCGAACTGTTTTATTACACGTGACAGGATGATTTTGATGATTGCTTCATCCAATGACATGATATTACACGCCATGATTTCTGGAATGTCATTATTACTGTTGGCGATGGACATCAAACTAATAATAACGGAGGTTCACTTGTACCGTGATTCTAGTAGGCTGGGCAAATTTTACAGTTTGGCATTGTAGACTTCACGTTCAACTGCCTAGTGTGCGCTTGAGCATCTGGCTTCGAAAGATAGGTTATGTTGATGTGTTGACTGTTGCTGTCAAAAATGAAAAAAATAACTAAATCAACTTTGCAAAGTGCAAGTATGGAGTGGATGTAGTCCACCTTTCAGGAGTTCCGCAAATTTCTTGTTCCAGTACGATGTCCTTAGCAGTGATATCAAGTATTAATGCCGATGAATCCCATCCACACAAAAATTAGAAGGGTATAGCTTCCCACAGTTCCCAGTCCTCCAGAGTGTGGGTACTTCTTTTAAAAGTCAGAAATAGTTCACAATGCTTCCATATTATGTGGTTTTTGAAAATAAATTCACGTCTTCTCCGCAAAGCTGAACGTCATGGGGTACATGCTCAGCACCTACTCCGCACATTTTCACCCAGAAGTGAGTCCTTATGGCACCTTCAAGGGCTTCAAAATAAGCATCACTGACTGGACATTATTGTTTAAGGCACAAGCACAGTTTTCACATCCCATTTAGATGATTTTCTCATCAATTGTTATGACAGCGTCAAGCTTGAGCTTTCAAACATCAGTGCAAGGAATTGCCAAGTTCTAGGAAGTTTTCAAATTTCAAATTCGGAAACTTAGAAACAAAATCTCACAGCCGGAGAAGGTCTCACAGCCCACTAGAATCACGGTACAAGTGAACCTACTATACCTATATCTACAAAAATAATAACAATGACTTTTGGTTTCAATTAAAAAAATCGTCGTCATGTCTGCTGTAGGACTTCTCATCATAGCATCCTTCCTGCGACGTCTTCAAAGATAATTTGAATTATGTGTAAATTTGCCTTGACAATGCAATATTATTTTTATACACTGGTAACTACGTTATTTGTTTCAATTATTTATAGATACGTAATTAGGAAAGTTATTAGTTTGGATGTAGCTATGAGCAATAACTGACTGAATTTTATTGAAATTCGTTCAGTACACTTCTCGAGTCAGTGCAGTCTTTAGGCATGGGCTCGAAGGGCCTATGCCCAGGGCCCCGGCTTTTTTGGGGGCCCCCAGGGCCTTCTTAAATTTCCAAAAGTAAAGACTACACTGAGGGAAATGGCAGCATGAAAACACCTTAAATAAGTGTAATCCTGACTGCTGTAACGTCACAAGCATGTTACAGCATGCAATGTAATGTAAAACGCACAAGGGTGAACCCGCAGTATAGGCAGTTAGAGAGTTCCTTCTGACAAAATACGTCGCGTCATGTATAACAGTACATTTTGGACTGCACATTCACAGGCGCAGCATCCTGCTTGGACGTGTACATCACAAGTTGCCCAGCATGATATTTCTGACTGCTTTTATTTTTGTTCGGCAAGTTCTTTCCACTGTTGTTTCACCATGCAATTCTATAGTGAGCAGGATGCAGTGCATATCCTATAATGTAATTGCGATACTACAGGGTGTTTCAGGGATGATAGCAAAAAATTCACCCGTGAGTAGATCTCGTCAAAATATGACGAAAACCTATACACCATTTTGCAATGTTCAGCCTAATGACGAAGATACAGCCCTCCAAATTTCACTTTTTTCGGATTTCAAAAACTTGTAACTCAAGAACGTCTCGACAAACTTAGCTTGAAATTAGCATCAGCTGATTTGTCATTCATAATTATATATCTATCAACCTGCCAAATTTGCAAAGAATCCAATCAGTGGCGTAGAAGTTATGAGGGGTCACCTTGAGTCAACTTCTCTCCGGATGCTTCTAAATTATTGATTCTCATAACTCCTACACCACTCGTTGGATTTCTTTCAAATTTGGCAGGTTGATAGATAATTATGACAAACTAACTTTAGCTTAATTGAAGCTAAATTTGTCTAAACGTTCCTGAGTTAAAAGTTTTTAAAATCCGAAAAAAGTAAACTTTGGAGGGCTGTATCTTCGTCATTAGTCCGAACTTTGCAAAATGGTATGTAGGTTTTCGTCATATTTTGACGAGATCTACCCACAGTTGAATTTCTTGCTATCATCCCTGAAACCGTATACCGTATGATCAAAAACTTTTTTACTTGCGGTAGGCTGTGGCCTGGTCAAAATCAGCCTCGTTTGCCTGCCAATGACCAGGCCACATCTTACCGCAAGTAGAAAAGTTTTTGATCATACGGTATTTCTGTTGGTGTAAACGTAGATATTTTCGTGGCCAGAGAAATTCGCACAAATACATCCGATTGACATCATTGACACGATAAATGGTCAGTAGAATGTACCCATGCGAATTGCTCAGTTCACGAAAATATGTTTCGCTCCTTTAACATAAATACATTGTTATATTTAATATCCCATTTGATTCCTATATTAAATTATGGGAATAGCACTGCTTGGATAGTTAGTACTGCTTTCGCGGAACCCTGCTGATTAAAACAAAACTTACAGGATAATTATTGTCTAAATAAGTCTTGATAAATGCATGAAAAAAGAACAACTTGGAAAATTGTTTTGTACTTGTTCCAAATTTCCTCGCCAAGTCAAAGATTTTTTCTTGTATTCAAGTTGTCAAATCATGAAAAATACTTATAAAATATATCTATTTTTTAGATACAATTTCCGTATTTTCGTGTCATGGTCAATAATGCAATAAGATTTTTCACTGATAAAGTTTATTTATAAGTCCACAAGAGTACCGCCAAATGAACGAAATCGAACATATAATTAACATTATTAACATTATCGAAGTAGGTATTATAGAACTGTTGCAAAATACAAAAAAAAACTTTACCAATCAATATGCCACTAATGAGTTTCGCCTATAGAGACACTTGACATAACAATACATTGGAAATGTTCCTAAAACTAAACAAAACATAAACTATCATAAGTCTAACGGCATTTCCACTATTACATATAATTTCAGATCCAGCATTATTGTACATCTATTTGGCACCAAACACAGAACAGAACTCGACGCAGGGCAAACATTCTTAGAGGAATTACATACATTGTAAGCAAAATAATGGAAATCAAAATCAATGGTTTTGAACATAGTACATAAAAGAAATACAGAGTCATCATCAGTGATGTATATTTCCTTCGTTTCTGCAAACATTGACCGAAATGTCTCAGTGCATAGATCGACTGTTACAACTGGAGATATCTGTAATTTGTAACCTTTACAACAACGCTCAATAGTAATCTGAAACATCACTTACCTTGAAAATAGGGGATCAGACAAGAAACCTTCCAGGTTTCTAATAAATAGCGTGTTTCCTCCTCTGCCATAATTTTCACTTCAAGCACTGCAACTTTCAACAAATTCACTGTTCAACACCACCATTTTCTCTTTGCTGCCTTTTCAACTCGCACTGCGCCTGGGGTCGCGACGCGTATGCCGGATTGCAGGAAATTGTCGTCACCAATCACAAAGACAGAAAAATCTGCCAACATAGTGGAGGAGTGATTCTGGGTGCATCATCCTGTTGTTTAAGAATTATCAAACACATAGCTGGGGCAAACAGACTGTTCTGCTTTCAAACTGGAAAGCAGTGAAATATAAGCTGTAAGACGGTGACATGATTCCAAGCAAGTTGACTGCATTCACTGGCGATACAGCCGTGATAAGACGATGTGACGTCCTAACTTCTTCACTAGCCGTTGAACCCGTAAAATCAGAAACGGACGCGTGTTTCAACCTCCCACAGGGTGTTTTTGCATGCGACGTGTGTAACATCCTGAGTAATGGTATGACAATTGTGCCATTTTCCAAAATTGTGCTACTGCATGCCCAACATTTTCCTGAAATGTTGTTTTATCCGTATTAAAGGTGCTGGGTGCAGATTCAAGGATAGAACATACGTAGTAATGCAATTACAGTTCAGTCATGCCGGCTGGACCAAACATTTCTCTCAGTGTTTTTTTGTAAAAAATGTTGTTCTCATATCCCGTTTACGACGTTTATTCAATTATGTCACTTACTGAGCTGATCGTGCGCCTCCTCTCACCTCCCAAGAGTCCACGACGCTCCATCCCACTAAACTAATCAAGAAAAGACCGGTTTTCTGTCCAGAATTTTGAAAAAGCGCGAAATTTTTATGAAAAAAAGTTTCTTGAATAATAACCTGCGGCGGTGGTGCTCGCCTCACTCGCGTGCTTTTTCTCCACAAACCTTTATAAGGGGGCCCCTCACAGCCTTGTGCCCGGGGCCCCATTTGTTCAAAAGACGGCACTGTCTCGAGTTGTTGAAGGTCAAAGTTTCGGCTTAGTCGAATGTCATAATTTCTACATGTTTTGAGTAGATTTTTGAAGATCTTCGGAAAAAAGGCGAATGTCAAAATCATTGAATCTAAATCTTCTTTCACTTTGAGAGTGACATTTCCGTCTGACGTCTGACAGATCACAATGAGGTTCAATTTCTACTTTTCCACCATCGACCATCAAATTTTGTCAGAATTGGTCTAATGGTTCGGATATCAATAGAGAGACAAAAAAAAAACTTTATATAAAAGTCGACCTGTTTTTACTTAATATAAAAATATATTCACTAGGAATCGAAACTTGTTACGGGCGGATAATTTTCAAATGATCACCAAGTGCTCGATGAATTTCTCCTCAAAGTAGCCCTCCATTCGGTAGCCATGTTTTCCCGGTATTTTCCGAAAGACACACCTATTACCTATCTTGGCTGCCAGGACGAACACCCTGCTTCTTCTTCCTGGAAAAGTTTTGAAACTTAATTTGACCAAATTTCGAAAATAATGATTTTCTGGAACAAAATGGGCACGTAGCTCGTAGTGCATAGTGCATATAGCCTGTATATGACCGCTTTGTAGCTTCCCATATAGCACAAGTACATCCATTGGACGTCCATAAGCTATCCTGAACTGGACATACGGAGGTCCGATGGACGTCCATAACAAATCCAGTGGATATCTTATGGACAGCTTATGGACGTCCATATGGCACTAAATTGTACGTCTTCAAAACGTCCTTTATAGGACGTCCATAAGATGACCGTTTGTGATGAATATGGACATCCAAAGGACGTTTCTCAAAAAAAAAAAAAAGTTCCAATAATTGAAAATATTTATTCTTTAAAGAAAAATTGAACATTCAATATCAAAGCTAAGCAAACAAACACCAAAATAAAAAAACTGAACTGTAACATGAACTAATTCCAAGCTTAAATTGGATCAAAACTGGGGCATGGCTATGTACTATTGTATGTAAAAAAAACATACTGTCATTCATTATTCCACCGTTTTTGAAACAGTTTTAGCTTCCAAATGCTTCTTAATTTAGGTATAATTTGCCATTATTTTCAACCTCGGTTCCAATAACCAACCCATGGGAGGGCTTTTGACTGAAACTGTTCGAAAAAAGGTAGAATAATGAATGACAGTGTACGTGTTTTTTTGCATACAATATAGTAATCAATCAATAAAAAATATTGAAATATCAAATAAAGCAAACATAAAAAAACAAAAATAGACAATCTGAATTGTAACAAACTAATTCTAAACCAGAAATTTGATATAAACTTTGAGGCAAAGGGCATATGGCTATGTAACTAACCAATTTTGTCTATGTGGTTCAAGGCTGTGCATCTCGCAAGCTATATGCCGCAGAACGGGTTTTTTGAGTTTTTGCTCACAGCTTTCCCAAAATAAAAATTTCGTTATAAAAGCGGCCTACATGTTCATTTTCACATTCACACCTCAAATTAGGGTCAGATTTGCTCAACATTTTAATGAAAAGAATCAAAATTTCGGGAGAGATGTGAGCAAAAACAGTTCTGCGGCACAAAGCTCGGGATTGCTTCAAGTCTATACAGCGGTACCTGCTTTGCTAGTTTCATGTAATCAAGCCCTTGGTCTCCAAATTATATTTATTGATTTCTTGCATTTTCCCTTCTTTGCTTGCCCTCGCTCCTCTCTTTAGCCCGCCGCAGCCAGTTTTTCGCCGATTCTTCAATTTTCTTCGATGTTACTTCCATGTTATTAGAGCCGAGGTTAGAGCCTTGTCTTAGAGCTGAAGCTGAAAAAAGAAAATTGATAAAAACAACACAACAAATAGTGTAGTAAAAATACAGAAAAGCCGATCGACCATTGAACTCACCAATTAGTATCTCACTCAACTTGAGTTTTGAAAAGTTCCTCTTCTTCTTTGCACCCAACCAACTATACATAGCGGCAAGACTATCACTCAGAAGAGCCGTAAGCACTCTTTTAACGTAGTCATAGGGAGATGCACCTCCCATCCTCGCAAGTTCCTTCACCTAAATGTTACAAAATCTCCAATAAAAGACGATAAAAAATTAGTCATAATGATAGTTACCGTTGCAACATAATTTTCTTCTATGGCCAGATACTTTTCAAAATCTTCTATTTCTTCGGTGGAGTTGAGAGGGAAGTTAAAATCTTTGAAAATTGACTTCACACTTCCTCCGTCATTTTTTTTATTGGATAGTTTCATTCCAGCCAACTCATCTAATACTTGAGATAGCATTCCCTGGAGTATGTTCTGTTTTCGAACTATTTGCTTGAGGTATTCTAAACAAGGAGAACAAACATTAAGCAAGAATAACTAGCAATAAACAATCATTAAACGTCGAATTACTGAGCTTCACAACTACATTACAGTTAATAACCCTCAAGATGCTAATTAAGTGAAACAATAAGTAAAAAGAAATGCAATCATTGTGGTGTAAGAGTCATTTATCTATCAAGAGGTCTGTCGGTCGTAGAGATGCTGATTAATTAAACACCAGGAAAGCGCAAAAAGAACCCTCTCTCTTGGTCAGCATCTTGCGTTCTGCGACCATTGGAGACGGCCCATAAGAATTTTATATATTCACGTACCAGTCTGGTCACTAGTATGCTGGGTGATGTTTGAAGGGCTCTCCACAGTTTCTACAAGAAAAACCATCATAATCAGCTAATATAAAAAATGTAGGTAGGTACTTATGCAAATTGAGTGAAGCTGTTTTTTTTTAATTTCTCGAGTTATTTTAAAAAGCAGGTTAATACCCCAAAGCTATATTGCCACAAAAATGACACATCAGTTTGAATCTCGAATTGAATATAACAGTAATTTCAGAACTATCACTCTAATTTTCTGTTAGTCGAAAATGTTGACAAAAATAATTCAAATGGAAAAAGGGGCGGAAGAAGTACTCCCCCCCCCAACATGGCAGGGAAAGTATTGTGTAATCGTGCAGAAAAAAGTTTCGAGATTTCGACGGATACATCCATTTTGAGGTCTCCCCCTCTTTTTTCCTGCAAAAACATTATTTTAGATACATACTTTCAAAAAATCTTGGCGTCTTCGGAGTTTGAACAACCTGATCATGTTCTCGGGCTTTGTTATTGGCACCTATGGAATGTACATTTCTCAAGACAGAATTTTTATGCATTATAACAATACTAACCATCAGAATGATCATTGGCGCTGTCATCATCCTCGCCAGACTCGCCACTTCCACTATCCTCTGGTCTTATATTTCTTCGTTTTTCATCCTTTCTGGAGGAATCTAGAAACATAATTATGATCAAAGCTATCAGTTATCTAATACTTATTAACTTAAGATTAACTGTAATCTAGAAAAACTCACCTTTTGTAATTTTTTTCATGACAGGTGCTTTTCGTAAAAAACGCGAGTCGTTTTCTTCTTCGGAAGAACTGGTATTGACAATCGGTTTAATTTTTCGTTTGTGTGATTTTTCGCTATCCGAGTTCAGGTCAGAGTGCCATTCGGCTTTCTTAGTTTTCATCCTGGCAGTATTGTAATTGTCTACAATATTAAAACGATATAATACTTATGCTTAGCTATAGGTACATCACAACAGTAAAAAAAAAACATTACCATAAACGTTGTTTCTCAGCATGCCAATGTCGTGTACTTCCCAGGTTTTTTCATCAATCAAAAAATTTTCTTTAATAGCATTGCTTTTGTCGATGTGAGAAGGAGGCCAATAGCATTTCGTTGCATCAATCACCCAAGATGTAGGCACGCATTCAACTGAGTTTTCATGGATAAATTTCACCACTGTCCAAGATTTTTTGCTTCCCTGTAAGTAGACAACATGAATATGGAAAAACGTAAGTTACTACTCGTCTTGAAGTTCATAGGGGGTGTGCCGGAAGCCGCACAAAAGTGTTCAAATGGTTATTTAGAATTCTGATTAGATTGTTCAAACTCCAAAGACGCCAAGATTTTTTGAAGGTATCCAAATGTTTTTTTTTGTTTGGTGCTTCATCCTCACTGTTTTGAGTATTTAGAACATCTTCCCCACTTTACATTGTCAAAGGCTTACGTTTCTAAATCTACGAAACCTATAAAGACGATTTTTTTTTCTGTTGTTTTCTCTACTAAAAAATCGGTTGTGTCACCCCAAAACTTTCCCAGCGGTATCCCAGAGACGTCAGTATAATGATTTTGATTGAAGCGTCCCTTCGGGAAGGGGAGGTTTATATTTGGATATTGATATAAAAAGTCTACGGAGTTGAGCGGGCTATAAACACAGGCACACAGACACACACAAACTTTTCAATGTTGTTTCCCCCATTTACAGTACATAATATTTGATAAAGAAACTGGCTGTAACCATAATTACTGTAACCCATATATTAGTTTAAAAGGGTGTACCTACTTAATAAAACAAAAAAGAATCCATGGCAACCCAATTAGTATTTGGTATATTACAATTATTATTTATAAATAAATAACTCAAAAACAGAAAATGTCTAATTACAATAACAATTACTTTTATCAATACTAGGTGTACAGCTTTATTATTCGCCTTTTCCATATACATACCTAACATCAAAATACTGACATAAATACGTTTTAAAAATATTTATTCTGTTCTGCGCTTCAACGGATATTACATACATACATTACACCTAATAAAGCGGTTCAACAATCATTACACAAATAAATTTAACTTTCCTCAACCCAAGGAGGAGTCTCATGAATCTATGTCTTATTATGAAAGTCGTATAATAATATATTATTTATTGATTGCTATAGACCATGGATTCATTTTACCATTATTCATTACTCAATATTATGAAGAAAAGGAACAACTAAAAACGTGTTGTCAATGTCGAATTTAATACATTTCAATGTAATTGTATTTATGTCCCACATTTTGGTAGGACCAAAATCTTTAGTTAAAAAAATGCCAAGTTCAGATGACTTACACGGCTCTTCAAAGAAATTCGAATGTGACAAAAATTCGTTCCCAAGCACAACCATTCCCTCGGAAGTTGAAACAAAGTTTTTGATACAAATTATACTACCATCCTCCAGACAACAAAAGTTATCTGGCTCCGAAATTTTCAGGATGAAGTCGTGGAACACCACTTTCTCATATTGATGGAGGAATATCATATTCTTAGGTGTTTCTATCAAAGGACCTGCATTGTGCTTCTTGTGTGGTTGGGGCTCTTTTATAGCAACAATTTTCTTCTGTGCTTTGTAACAGTCTTGTTCGGTTTTTCTACGAATGATTTGAGCCAGGGGTTTATCTTTTTTTCTGATCAATTTTTTCAAAGTTTGCATGTAATTTTCAAAAGGAAAAGCGCCAAAGCAATCCAATGGTCCAAACCTATTTGCATCATCACAAATGTGAACCAAATTGTGAACATTTTGGGACGCATTTTCTTTGCCATATAAAATTACAAATGAATCAACAAAGTACTCCATCAATTGTTTCGCATATGTCACGTGATCCCTCAAATGTTTTGAACTTGACAAAATTCTACATGCTACGTGCAAACAAAGAAAATTCAAATACATATCTTGACTCAAAATACTTTTCAAAACAAGAGGACCAGTGTAGAACAAGAACTGTCTGAATTCGGTTGCTTTCCATCTAGATAGTTCAGTCAAGGTACGAGGTTTCCTGTTAAATTCACAAGGGATCTTGCAACGCTGACGTACTAAAGCATCTGACAAAGCAGTTATACTTCGATGAGATAATTTTGAAGGGGGTTTGCCTGAACACCACAGTGTAAGTAATTTCTTCATCACACCCAGACAGATCAAGTGCATATAATCCAATGGGATATCTTTTATCATGTCAAACCCTGGAATCAGTTCAATTATTGAGGTACCTGTGTGGTGGTCTTCATCAAGCTTCGATCTGAAATCAGCATTGGTTCTTTGTTGCAAATTGTTGAATTCAGGAAAACAGACCCTATTATTTATATAGCAGCCTTCTATGAAGCACTTTGTACATGAATGATACCCAGAATGACCCTTTGTGCAAGTAATGAATGATTTTGCAGGTGTGTCACAAACAAATGCCTTAATTTTGAATGGATATGTGCGTTGATTATATGCTATTCCACTTTCTGTCAAATGTATAGCTTCATCAATGAATTTTTTTAAAAAGCCATTAGCATCTTTTGGTTTTTCCAAGCCATGATATATGCCTACAATTTCAACAACATTTCTGTTTTGGAAAAGAGAACATAAGATTGGATATAACTGACTACCAGAGCTTTTTGATATTGGTAGACCATCGATGTTAATACAAATTTCAACAATGTCTAATTCGTCAAAAGATTGATATTGTGAAATTAGCTTCTTTGCGCACTCAAGTAAGCCAAAATGACAATATTCACCTGGCTCAATAGGCTCAACTGTAACATTCCTAGGCGTTCTTAAGAGAGTTCTTGCATCAGATGGTAGCTCTGGAAATTGCATTCTTAATGTTTTCAATTTCAGCAAATTTGAGAGCATACTGTGCGGCACTCTATCAGTGCTTGCCCATTCTCTCAACTCTGAGATGATTGATGAAGTACCATTGTTCGGGAGTAATTCTTTTTCAAGAAAAAAATCACTATCGTTGGAATTGTCACTGGACAAATCGCTATCTACATCATTCATAATGGTAGCTACAGGATCTTCAATTTCATCATCCTCTCTATGCTTTGAACTTGAACTAATAAAACCACTACAGCTGGCTAGTGGGGTTGAAGTTACATCAGCTTTGCAAGTACCAGCAGCAAAATTTACTGGTGCTTCCGAAGCATCAGATAAACTTGCTATAAATAGATCGGATCTAGCTTTTGCGTCCTTATACTGTTTTCTAGAAACTTTCGCTTTAGGCATGATGATTTTCCAAATATAGATGATAAGATGATAATATTTTTATAGCTGTACCTTTCGGGATGTCGATTCCATCGTTGTAATGGTATGGGCTGAGCTTGTATTGTGGATGATGGACGTCACCAAAAGTGAAAACCTGCAGATATGAGTGGTATAGTATACAGGGGGTTACACTTTTTTTTGTCAATATTTTAGAAGATGGTAGAGCATCAAAAAATTAATATAGTTGTGAAATGAGTACTTTTGCAAAAAAAAGTTTCAAAAAAATTAATGAAAAATGTTTTTTTTACACATTTGACAGAAATCAATGTGACCAGATTAAAGGTATTCATTACCTAATTTTGTGCACCAAATTTGGTCAAAATACAGTGATTAAATTTGGAATTATAACACAAAAACCATTTTTAAAACTCAAAAAGTTCACTTATTTTCTAATGCTCTACAATCTCCTAAAATATTGTCAAAAAAAGTGTAACACCCTATATAGGCGCACATATTTTTATCAAATTATAATGCCTAGATCTCTACTTCAATAATGAAGACAACGTGTAATTCATACCGAAAATAGCAAAGGTGTGTAGATTCAAATCCACTAGTCGCACTTTTCACTGAAGAACGAGATCTTCGTAAACTGTACGTTCTCTCTGGTAGCGTCTACAGCACAACCAATTTTTCAGAAAAATGCCGCCATTCTGTGAAAAAAAAAGTAGGCATGAGATTGAAGGAAAATGACAGTGAGTGACAAGCTACAACACCAATAATGATGGCTGACCAATAGGGTGCAACTAAACTGGCGCGCACATTTCAAGTCTATTTGAGTGTAGGTGGTTGATATAATTTTTCGCTGGTAAATAAATAACCGTTAGTGCAATAACGTCGAACACTAAAAATGTTATTTTAATTGGTGCATTGAGACTAAGACGGTACGTGAAAGACGTAAAAGACAACGATATACAAATATAGTGCGGCAAGTTGGAATAAAACAAAAACTATGTTAGTAATTGGCTAATGGCCAGCGCTAAAGCCAAAAAATGATAAGAAAAAAAAAGACTAAGACGGGGGGAAGAGGGCGACAGGGAAGCAGCAAAGCAGGCAGCTGGAGGCCTGTGACGAGCTGAACAGTGACGAGCTGAACATTCCTTACCTTGTTTCCGATAGGGAAAATTTAGTGTCAGTTGCCAAAGCCACAGAGTTGCTGAAACTTCTTCACGACGTGGGTGCAGTAACTGCAAAATTGGGTATAATTAATTAAGTACGTTGAAAATAGAACAAGAAAAATTTGCATCACATACCTTGATTAGTTCACAGCTCATCAGGTACACATATCACATTGAAGTAAATAGCAGAGGTGTGTAGAGGAACGGCCAGTACCTAATTTGAATCCGCTAGTCGCACTTTTCGCTGCGGAACGAGATCTTTGCAAACTGCACCGTAGCGTCTCCACTAAATCACTAATTTTTCAGCAAAATGCCGCCATTCTGTGAAAAAAAATGTAGGCATGAGATTGGAGGAAAATGACAGTGAGTGACAAGCTAGAAACACAAACTGATGGCTGACCAATGAGGTGCAACTAAACTGGCGCGCAAATTTCAAGTCTATTTGAGTGTAGGTGGTTGATATAATTAATTTTTCGCTGGTAAATAAATAACCGTTAGTGCAATAACGTCGAACACTAAAAATGTTTTTTTAATTTGGTGCATTAAGACTAAGACGATACGTAAAAGACAACGATATACAAATATAGTGCGGCAAGTTGGAATAAAACAAAAACTATGTTAGTAATTGGCTAATGGCCAGCGCTAAAGCCAAAAAATGATAAGAAAAAAAAAAGACTAAGACGGGAGGAAGAGGGCGACAGGGAAGCAGCAAAGCAGGCAGCTGGAGGCCTGTGACGAGCTGAACATTCCTTACCTTGTTTCCGATAGGGAAAATTTAGTGTCAGTTGCCAAAGCCACAGAGTTGCTGAAACTTCTTCACGACGTGGGTGCAGTAACTGCAAAATTAGGTATAATTAATTAAGTACGTTGAAAATAGAACAAGAAAAATTTGCATCACATACCTTGATTAGTTCACAGCTCATCAGGTACACATATCACATTGAAGTAAATAGCAGAGGTGTGTAGAGGAACGGCCAGTACCTAATTTGAATCCGCTAGTCGCACTTTTCGCTGCGGAACGAGATCTTTGCAAACTGCACCGTAGCGTCTCCACTAAATCACTAATTTTTTAGCAAAATGCCGCCATTCTGTGAAAAAAAATGTAGGCATGAGATTGGAGGAAAATGACAGTGAGTGACAAGCTAGAAACACCAACTGATGGCTGACCAATGAGGTGCAACTAAACTGGCGCGCAAATTTTAAGTCTATTTGAGTGTAGGTGGTTGATATAATTAATTTTTTGCTGGTAAATAAATAACCGTTAGTGCAATAACGTCGAACACTAAAAATGTTTTTTTAATTTGGTGCATTAAGACTAAGACGGTACGTAAAAGACGTAAAAGACAACGATATACAAATATAGTGCGGCAAGTTGGAATAAAACAAAAACTATGTTAGTAATTGGCTAATGGCCAGCGCTAAAGCCAAAAAATGATAAGAAAAAAAAAGACTAAGACGGGAGGAGGAGGGCAACAGGGAAGCAGCAAAGCAGGCAGCTGGAGGCCTGTGACGGGCAGAACATAATTTTAATTACCTTGGTTCCGATAAGGAAAATTTCATGTCAGTTGCCAAAGCCACAGAGTTGCTGAAACTTCTTCACGGCGTGGGTGTAGCAACTGCAAAATTAGGTTCAATTATTGAAGTACCGGGTGTTTATAAACGTTTGTTATCATATCGCCTTTGGAATCTCCTATCACTCTTTCAAATCGTGCCTTTCACTGCGACTTTTGGCCTGACCAAAGCCTGCCGCGATCACAGACGTTTATAAACACCCGGTATGTACGTTGAAAATAAAACAAGGAAAACTTACATTACATACCTTTGATTCATGGACCTCCTTGATTTGTTCACAGCTCAGGTACACATCACTTTGAAGTAAATACCCAGCAAAGGTGTGTAGAGGAACGGCCAGTACCTAGCTCAAATTCGCTAGTCGCACTTCTCACTGCAGAAGGGGCTCTTTGCAAACTGTACACGACACGGTAGCGTCCTAGCCTTGGTCCTAGCGTCTCCAGCACAACACCAATTTTTCAGCAAAATGCCGCCATTTTCTCAAAAAAAATCTAAACCTGAGATTGGAGGAAAATGACAGTGAATGATGGGCTACAAACGCCAAATGACGGCTGACCAATGAGGTGCAACTAAACTGGCGCGCAAATTATGAGCTTATTTGAATGTAGACGATTGATATAAATCTTCGCTGGTAGATGAATAACCGTTATTGTAATAACGTAAAACACCAAAAAGTGTTATTCCAATTTGGTGCATTAAGACTAAGACGGGAAGAGGACGGCGACGGGGAAGCAACATAGTAGGCAGCTGGAAACCCGTGACGAGCTGAGCATATATATCGGCTTTTATATACATCTTATATTCAGCGCTCCATTAATTAGTTTTTGCTCCAAAAAGTCAGTAGAAATAACCACAACTGAAACACTGTACGTTATTGTCACATATTTTTACACGTTTTTTTATGGTGATGCACTCTATATGTTCAGGTGTTGAAAATCCAAAATGTCCAAAAGTGGTCCATGAAAGACGTCCATGGGCGGTCGTTTCTGTACATCCATAGAATGTCCCCTAAATGGATATCTTATGGATGTCCAAATCAAGTCCATGGACATGAGGACTTGATATGTACTTGAAATGGACGTCCATAGGATATCCTGTGCTATATGGGTTACCAGTAAATAATTGAATGAAATATGCACGGCAACTCAGCCAATTGTGCAGGTTCATGTTCTATAGTGAGGACGTTAGTGCACGATATCAGGACAAACCTTGCATTTTTTCCTGACGGGTTGAGCTCTTGCATACTGATGGTACATGACCTAAGGTAACATTTAAGAAGTGTTGCCACGGTTGCAATACTGTCAGAGGGCTGGGAGGGGCGGTTACCTACCTTCCAGGGGAAAACTCTGCAATGCTACCTATATCAGCCTGTAGAACAAGAACTAGGCGTTGGACGATGACGGGAGAGGTCTCGTTGGATTCAGCACTCTTGAAAACATAGGAATATATTATTGTTTTACCCCTCCCTTTTTCTTACTTATGCACGCTACGGGGCGGGGAACGGTCATGCGGAATGGGGGGTTTGTGCGTTTTCAGCACTCGGCGCGTCCCTGTGTTTGTGGTGTGTCTGTCTTATGAGGACACGCCGCCCCTAGGGTTGCCACCCGTCCTCATTTAAGGAGGACAGTCCTCCTCTTGGTATGTGGGTTGCATCCTTCAGCAAACGACCAGGAAATCCCGAAGAGTTTTTGCTCTCGAAATTTCCGAGTTCCCACCAGCAGCTGCATCTGCGTGGCCTCGTCTTTGCTACCTAAAGCTTTTTTTTTATTTAATGAAACAGTACAGGTGTCCACGGATTAAGTGCTCGAACTGTAGGATTGTATTCTCTGGCCAAATGCAGGAAAAATTTTCTGATGAATGTTTTTTTTTTTGAGCTTCAGTTTCCAAATTACGGGGTGTTCTCCTCGTCCTAAAAAATTAGAAAAAAAATTGTCAACCTATTTTTCAATAAATTATCTTGTAATTAGTGTAAGTAATACCGAACAAAAGCAATCATTTCTAATAGGTTTTCTTTTCAGTTATTTTAGTACTTTCGATAATACTGCAGCTTACAAAAGTCTCATCAGTCAATTTATTCTTATGATCGATTTTCATGTTTTTTAGCATAAAATTCCGTTTTTCTCGGAAATGATTGACTTACAGCTTCGGACTAAGGGTACCTTTTTTGCTTAGAATTGTCCGGGAAATCAGAAAATGTTATCAAAGATTGATTTTATCTCAATGGCGTGCAGATAACCAGGGTTAATTGGTGGGTAACCCTAATATCTACGCCACTGGTTTTTCAACAAAGTGATGGTAAATCCGAAATGGAAGCTAGTTGATGGTATATCAATCGTACCAAGTTTGGTTTTCGTGAAAATAGTAGTTACTAAGTTATAGGGAAAAAAGGTAATTTTTTCAAATTTTTTGACACCCTGTAACTTGGAACTGGAGCCCGAAAAAAACATTTTCATGAGAAAAATGTTCTTGCATTTGGCCAAAGAGTACAACCCCACAGTTGGAGCACTTAAACCGTGGACACCCTGTATAATATGCCATGTTCTTGTAAACATGAAGATGTATTTGTTTGAATGAGGAGAAGGGGGGCTAGTAAAGGGGGAGGGGTTACGTGTTACGGGTTACTATCGAAGCAGAGATCGACTCATCAATACCCCAATCGATGGTCAGGTATACGCCGTTCCTGTAAAATTGGCTGAACCGCACTAATGTCCCACTCCGCATGACCGTTTCTCGCCCCCTAGCACACATGGGTGGGGGAGGGGGGTTGAACGAATGATATATTCCTATGTTTTCAAGTGTGCTGAATCCAACGAGAGCCCCCGCGTCATCATCCGATTCTTAGTTCTTGTTCTACAGGCTGATGTAAGTGGCATTACACGGTTTCCCCTGGAAGGTAGGCAACCGCCCCACCTCGGCCCTTTGACAGTGTTGCCACCATGGCAACACTTCTTAAAAGTTACCTTAGGTCATGTACCATTAGTGTGCAAGAGCTCAACCCGTCAGGAAAAAATGCAAGGTTGGTTTCACTAACAGCCCCACTACTATTCGCGCGTCATGGTTTCCTACGAGTTTCTGAATACGTTCCGAAAAGTCAAGAACGTTGACTTTTCTACTTATGTTTATTGTAGGTGCCTTTTGTGTGTTTGTGACATTTTTTATTATCGATACAAAGAAAGCATTCAAAGCGTCATCTTCTACAACATCTGGCACAATAGGATGCTCACCCCTGGGAATCAGTTTGTCCAAGACTCTTCTGGCATTCACAGGAATGATCCCTGAGGCTGCAAAGCCAGAAATTATGTTTTGTTCCAGATTGTTCCTCATTGCTCCAATGGTCTCACGCAATAAAGTTGAGAATGATGCCTTCGGCAGAACTCCTTTGTTTGAATTCTTCCAAGAAGTCAAAACTTGACGCCACTTTATTTTTGTGGCTCAAGAAACTGCCACATCAAGAGGCTGGCAGACATGAGTACTGTTAGGTGGCAAAAGGACAAATGCAATGTCGTTTTCTTTACAACTTTTCAACACATTGTATGACAGGTGGGCAGGTGGCTGCCTAGATTGTCGCCAAAAATGACCTTTTTACAGCCTTCTTTCGAAGATATTGTTACGATATTTCGCGCACGGGTTCGAATATAATTGAGACTATGTTTTAAACACACACTGTTTATCACCGCGTACTACTACAATAACTACACGCCAACAATTATCTACTTGGAATTATATCGCAGGTACTTCGCTTGTTATCGCTCGCTATCCAATTCAATACTGCCGCAAGCACCCGGCTGACGCCTTATATAAGGCCTCTGAACAGCGTTCCCGAGCTTTCTGTCTACTTCCAGCAAATTCCATAGTGCCTGGCAAATGCAGTTTCTAGACCATTCCTGAATAATCACACACACACCTTCCGCGTGCTTTCCATGTGTTCTGGAATCTGCACCTCCGCCAAAGTGGACTGATGTGCCTTGATCGAACGTTGGAGTCTCCATTCAGTTTCACATACACGAACGCTCTGGAATGCACCAGATCGCTCTAGACTTCTACACTGCGATCTAATGGATGGAAGGATCCAAAAAGATCGAGTGTTTACCAATATAAACGGGATCGATGCTCGTAACAATATGATAACGCCACTTGGTTGAACCATAGTCTTCAAAAATTACTCCATCGAACCAACCTGATTGCGATCTGTTAAGTTTCTATGTCCTGGTTTGGTTGGCCAGCAGTTGATATTTTTTCAAGTTGTAAAACTTTTTTTTCCTTTCGATAATAAGGGATTCAATCGATTACTCGAAACGTGTATTTCGTAAGACAACAGAATGCTCAGTGATCAGTTATTACGTATCTGTTCGCTTTTAGTTCAGTTAGGATCTCCTTTGTCTTTTGGAAGTCCGAACCACTTTGCAGAATTACGGCGCCTAATAATGGTATACGACCACTTATATCATCGTCCCCGGCCCGAAACTTTTTATCACTTTTAGTTGTTGATAAAACTAATAATAATAATTCACCGGCGATTTATTTCGATTTTATGCAGCAGTATCCTGCTATTCCGAGGAAGACGACGCCGCCGCTAAAGTTTGCCGACCGAGTCCAGCAAGAAACAAATCATCGAAACGATGTAAAAACCACTTTCAAACTGCAATGTACGAGTATAATATAGTTGACATGAACTACGATTCCGAAAACAAGTCCCTATATCAATTTGCTTCACACACCTAGTTAACGCTAAAACGATAAAGTCCAGCGGAAGCGTCACGTTTTTACACCCTCGGAAGCCGGCATAACCTGACAACTTAATAAAATCCATTCTCTTTATTCGGGATTTCGTCTGTCCATCATCAGACAATGGAACTGGAAACCCCATTCAATTTCCCCGTATCCCGCTTTGGAAATTCTTGCACAATAGGTGAGTATCTGCCTACCTACCTACGCTAAAAAGTCTGTTTTCTGTTTGTACCTAATCAGTGAGCTTGAATCTGCGCTATTCTATGTGGCGCTGTTTCAGTGAAAGCTAATCATCGTGTTTCCAACGAGACCGGATAAAATTTAATTTCGGACCCGGGGAATGCGCCTAAGCAAAAAAATGCTGATTTAATTCGGCCTGAAACTCGAATGAGAGGGATACCAAGAAAAACCAATATTGCTAATATTTTGATGCTTCAGGGTGATTTCAGTAGGCATTTGGAATCAAATTTTTCCACACTCCAGTTCACTCACAAAATTTCTTAACATGAGTTATATGTGAGGATTTGTGTACTGAAATTTTGTGCTACTATACTTAATTCAAAAAAAATTACCAGTCACGCAAACAGCCCTGGCGCTCACAGGATTGGAATAATCTACATGCGCTTTTTCAATTATTGACGAGGGGATACGCCATTCTCTCTCAGTCTCTACCACTAGACGCCTTCCCATCCTGAAAATTTCATACTATTTTTTTCTGTCATCCCATCCCCACCCTACAAGTGCCACGATGGTAATTAATTTTCAAACCTGCGACAAAAACAACGTAAGAGCCTAATCAATGAGGATGAGGACGTCATTCGCAATTAAAAGCTAATTAAAAATTGTGAAGAATTCTCCCGGCGGAAATCTAATTAATTATGCTGGTCTGGCTGGCGTTCCGGAAATATTATTTGCAAGTGCGGCTTGACGCATATTTCCCGATAATTGGGTTTTTCGTTCCACACACAAGCTGACTATATCTGCTCAGATGTAGGTAGTACATACGTACCATGTTGCATGTTGTGTATGTGAGCTTCGAAAAGCGCATCTAATATCATTAGAGGGACCCAATTTACTTTTTAATGTTTAGATGTTCCGTTATAATTAAAAACATGTAGGCAATTTGGAACGGCTGACGCCTGAATCCCTTGGATCACTGCCCGAGGCCAGACGCCCTTTGCGAGTAATGCCATGAATATTTTATCGCCCATTTACCTCACGAGGTGTTCGGCCACTCAGGGCAAGTGTTTTAATAATACAAATTTTAGCCTAGTAAATTTATTATCAAAACACGAGCAGCTCATTATTTTGGCATTGAGCGTCGGCGAAAAACTAGTCTAGAGACAAAGAACTTATGCCTATAGTTACGGGTAGTTACGAATACATCCTGACAGAAGCGTCGTAACTCAAGAAAAAATTAAGTAAATTTTCTTGTAGGAGTAGGTACCTAATGTTTCTATACTGTAAGCAACAAAAGACGTATCCTGGAGAACCCTGAGTCTCCATGCTAAGATCAGAAGCTAAGATTTTATTCCACCGTAGTTAATATTTCTCGGCTGTTTTGCGCGGCCCAAATCGCTAGCGTCGGGGTCGCCCGATTTCGTCATGAAGTTTTCAACTGCTGATTTAATACCGTCTGGTCTGGGTGACCAATTTAAGCTGTTCATTGCTTCACGGCTAGGAGTCTGACCTTCTAGGGCGTATTATACCATATCCTTTGTAGGGTGTTGTGGCAGAACGGCTTAGAATGATAAAATAAAGGGGAATGAAATATTTGGGAATAAAATTAGATTTACGGGCGATATAGGAAAGGAAAGAAATTGGGTTGAGGAATGCGAAATATATCGATTTTTGCCGGCCAGCATCGGAACCGGATGCAGGCAAAAGGCATCGACGTTTGTAGGCCAGAGGGTTGTGACGGGAGACGGGGTGTGGGGAAATAAGAGAGGTCCAAGAACAGGAGCGGGGAGATGAGATTCGAGTGGTAAGAGTCGAGCACACCGGGTGTATTTTGCTGGAAGAAAACTAATATTTTTCAAGAAGAATAAATTAAGAAAAGTGCTAAAACACTGTGATAGATTTGTAGTACATCAGTGATGTGAAAGGAAAACATTAAGGCAAGTCTGATTTCTATTGTAATCGAATGCGAATGGTTTAAATGAGGTTGAAGTAATTGTTTTGGTTTAAAAAAATGATAGTAGGTTTTGTTTGATCTTTTGAACAGCCATGATAAGCGTCAAGCCAATTTGAATTCTTTGTAATTGCTCTGAGCTTTTAAAATGCGGCCCCTTGTTTTCAGATAACTACCTTCCAGATGCAAGAAAAAGGGTGAAACCTCAGCAACCCTTTTAAGAGATTTGGCTTCCGACAGAGCATGATTTTGTAGACTCTATTAGCTGAGACAAGCACTAGCAGTATTTATGCAAATCAAATCTGGGCAAAATCTTGATTACGCGTTATTTTCCCTCATAGAATAAGATATTTAACCCTTTCGCGCGACAAAGAATTTAAAGGCATGAGGCCGAGTTTCCAAAGAGAAACCCCTTGAGTAATGCTAAGAAAATTCAATGTCGTTTCGAAACACTTCAAGATAAGAAATGAACGAGACATAAAATCAAATTTGCAGGCTAATTAATTAGAGGCTCATTGCGATGACTTGTACTCCGTATTGTAAATTTGTGTAATGGTATTGGACCTGTATGAAACCGAGCTGCTGGATAAGTCTTCAAATTATAAACTATAGCACCAGCTGGATATAAAATCTATGGAATGTCAACACTCAAATTTTATGTAAATTATTTGATAAATAATTGAAAAAAATGGCTATAAATTCGAAAGATCAAGACAAGACTCAGTGACCAACAATCTCTCTCTAAGTACAATTAAACAGTAAAGATTTCTTCTCGTGCCAGGGTGAATGGGCGAAAGGGAAGAAAGGGTTGAAACGAAAACTGGAAAAAGGATAAATGAATTAGGCAGGGAATTAAACTCAAGTGTACTAGGAAATGGATTCACCCATAATTCTGAAAATTAGGAAGAATGAGAACGGAATTAATTTGCAAGGGTTGAACAAATTCGTCGTAGGATTGCACACGGTATTAGGATGTACTTTTCTTCCAGAAACCGAATGTAAATCTCGATGTAAACTAATCCAATTCCTAACGCTAGCTGAATGTCAGCACGTCAGGAAATTATGAAATGAATAATTAAGGGTAATTTAATTAAGTTGGCGATGATTGATTAATTTGTAATAAAATTGAGGTGTGGTTAAATGACTTTGTTTATTTTTTCAATATTTATTCAATTCATTCCCTTTAAGAAGAACGTGAGGTTACTACTAGAGTAGGCTTGAGGTATTAGCACGACGTGAAGCTGAGGTAGATGTAATCGGGTTAAATAACTTAGGTAAAGGTAAAATAAAATCTACGGCACAACGAAATACGACTTAGGGTAATTAGACGCATCACAGCTTAATTAATTTAATGTAGGGAAGGAGGGGATATCACAAAATTGGGGCCGGTGACGAGGTTTATCACAAAATGTTATCGTGAGGTTGGGATGTTACAAAATGGTTGTTAGTGACGCAGAACGTTACAAATGGTTACCGTGAAGCAGGATGTTATAAAAATGGTTCCGCAATGACCAGAAATTTACAAATAATGACTGTGGTGGAGCAGAATCTTACAGTGTTAGCCCAAGACTTACTTCAATGAGCTCGGATTGAAATGGAACTCTGTGCATTCAGTATAGGATAAAAGGAAGTAAACACAGGGAAGAGTCAACAACATAGGTATTAAGTATTGATACATGGGGTTACAAACAAAAATAATACCTACAAAAAACGTGGGTGCGTGACCATAGTCATCCTCGGAAGAAGTGAAACTTCTATAGGTATGAATCAATCAGCAAACAACGTTCGAAGAGGTGTTCTTTTCGTACTCTCGCTCCGCTCCCTAACGGTTTGTATCATCTTGTTTTTCTTATTATTAATCTTATTATTATTATCATTATGAGTCGCTCAAAGGGCAGAATACTTTTGACATGATTTTTTCACGATTAGACTTTTGTTTCTTTTCTCGCTGCGCTCGGCGCTTCAACTCCCATTCTCCGTCACATGAAGTCTCACTCATACCCCTTATACAATAAATATCTATTTTCATCGATAATATTCTTCACAAATAATTATGCGAATGTGACATCGTGATGGATTTTCTTACTGTACGATTTTCCCCGTTATATTACAGCACGGTGGAAACTGTGTTCTGGCAGGCACAGCATGGCAATCTAATAATCTCCACAAAGTATAAGAATGTCGTTTGGAGAACTCGATCCGGTATTAATTTTAATTGAAAAAATATAAAATACATAGGTATTTACATAGGTATGTAGGTAGGTACCTCGTGAATGTGATTTGAGGCAACTACGTGGTTATCTAGAGTTCCCACGATATTATCTTCTCCAATCAAAATAACGCCGTAGGTCAAATTGAAATATTGACAGAATTGATATGAGTATTTCCAGTTATGTGCTCGCCACCGTACTTATATTTAGAATGTCACATTTTATTGAAGTGAAATTAAACCATTCAAAAAATCAACGAAGAATAATTTAAAAAATCAATTTCCAAACATAAAAATTTGATTATCAAACCAGTATAATATCATCGCTATACAGTCAGCTGACATCTAGAACATTGAGCAACTGTTCCAGCCTCAATTGTTGAAAATTCTTTTTCCCCTCTGGGCTTCAATCATCCACCCCTGCTTTCCTGCTTAATAGGTACATAGGTACCTGAAAGTTGTATCTACATTTGGGTGTGCGGCATTCGAATTTATTTTTGAATTGTAAACGTCCGTTGAATAATATACCCAGGGCCGGGCCTGGCCTATTGGCCGCCTGCGTGCCACCGAAAAATTGCCGCCCTCCTCACCGGCAGTGGAGAGCCCCACCAAATGCGGGAATGAAAAAAATCCTTCGAAATTCAACTTTATTATTATATTACCGCCCCTATAACTTGCCGCCTGCCATACCCGCCTCGCGCCGGAACGCACTGCATGTCTTCTAGGCCCGGCCCTGAATATACCTCCCTATCCCTATAATTAATCACATCCGCTCGAATCTATTCAAGCCAAGTCGAGAACCATTCTTGTCGGGCCAACAGTACGACAACACGAAGAGCAGTCTAGTGTCGGCGATTAGTAAAAATAGAACCGAACGCGGCGAACGCCGCAACAGATTATTCTCCCATTTCCTGGGATGACGCTGGTCGCCCCAAGGTCAGACAAGACAACGTTACAGGCGTTCGTTACAACCACTGATGCTATGAACCAATTTCACTCCCATGTGTGGTTCTGCGATAGTTGTGTGTTGTGATCAAGGCGCGAGAATAGGAGTTTCACTTCAAAAAATAATTAACGGTTCCTCACAGCATAACATTTTAAAAAAATGTACTTATCCGGAAGAGTAATTAATGGCCTCCGCGAGTGAAGCTCCAACCCTGTTGTCTCTCTGTGCTCGTCGGCTGAAACACTTGGCTTAGGAAATTAGATATTCTTCAGCAAACGAAAAGATGTATTGTCGTGCGTCACCAATGTAGGATCTGGAAGGATGGAGCTCTGCGAAAGTCTTAACGGCATTCCGGAGTCAACCGGGCAATCCTTCAGCAAGGCAGCTTCACCTGGATTACGTTCTTGGAACCAGGGACAAATCAGTTTCTAATTTTTCGTAAAAACGTCGAGCTTGCCGCAGGTCCAGCAGAATATGCGTGCTTGGTTGGTGCAGCGAGTTCGATTGTGGAAGGCGCCAAGCGCTGACAGTCTCTGTTTCTGTCGTAGTTTGAGATGTAGCGTATCCCGAGGGGTGGTTGAGGCTTGAGAGTCCGTTGCTTGATTCTGCGGCATCTGACGAGGGTGGTTGTACTCTTCTTTGTCGTCTCAGTTCGCAGTTGCTCAAACTCTTCGATGAGTTGTACCAATTCCTCGAAGCTGGAGAAATCTTTGAGGCGGACGTAGCTTTTATATTCCGGGTGCAGATTTCGGTATATCAGGGCCAGTCCGCTTCTTCATTGCATCCTTTATGGCGTCTGATCTATGTCTGCATGGTAATCAAGTGATCGCACGCTTTTTCTTTGGACCTTTGAGCACAAGATCGAATTTCTCCTTCCATTTGAAATTCGAAGTCGTGAAACAGGAACTGACGGCGGAAATCAGCCTCGAATTCCTCCCAGAATGTCCACTTAGATTTGTTGTGTAAATGACAATGAACAGTCATCAATGTTCAGTGTTTGTTCAATGTCATTTTGACAAATATAAAGTTTTCATCAACTCCCTGAAGATGAGACTCGACTCGAAATATATGGGTATTGGAGCTTCAAGAAAAAATATGGTAGTGTTTGACTGTTTGACGAAATCCCCTCGCCAAAATGAAATTCTAATATGATCAAGCATATCTGATGATTTCTATATTCTTTTATCGTATCTAATCAGTAGAGTAGTGGATCTCTCCATATTCCACCTATGTTCAAATGTAGACAAAATTAAATATTATTGTTACGAATAGGAAAAGGACTGGCCCTCAGCCCTATCCGTAAACAGGGGTTTGCTCTTTATTGTTGTTCAGCACAGCTGGAGTCGAGAGGGGTGAATGGGAACGCAAGCATTCTACTAAGATAATAAGTTTATTATTCATTATAAAATGTTTTACACATGACACTCGACACATTACGCTCGCAGATTTAATAACTCTACTTACATGACTCAATGACGATTAATACCCATCATGAACCGGCGTCGGGGCAGGGCCCCGGCTGAACTCGATGAACGACCAGAAGGACTGGCCCCTTGTTCAAAGCTTCGAACCTTTTTTATCGAATCGCCCAAATCAGGTCAGTAACGCAGCTATGCCTTGCTGATCCTGCAAAATCTTTCGAGGGCTTCACGGCAGTACCTCGTAACTAAAAAATAAAACTTTCTACAGTGGCGCCAAAAATTGATTAAAAGTCCAATAGTACAGGAAATTACTATATTTTGCAATGTAACTGTGAACAGTAACTATTATTTGATAACATTGCAAATGTCGTAGTTTTCTGTATTATTCCCGGACTTTAAATCAGTTGTTTTTGCTCTCCTGTAAAAAGTTCCATTTTCCAGTTACGAGGTACTGCCGTAAAGCCCTCGCTTTGTCTTCATTCTATTCCGTTGCGGAAACGACCAAGCGTCTCCTGATTTGGACGATTCGGTGACTTTCATACTTCATACTCAGGCTACACGTGCCTGCTTTTTACGTTCAAGGGATTTACTTTTACCTGGGGCCTTTATGTCATTACCATGACATTATGATCATGGTGTTACTAACTATATGATCTTTTTCTCGCGAGCAAGGAGCAAGTAGGTACCAATAACGGTTTTTGTCAGTCAAAACCGATGCAGACACTATGTATAGGAAATAAGAGAACTTAGCGGAGTGACGTGGCATGGCAGTGTTGAATAAGCTCACCATAAGAAGACTATTGATCTTGGCAATCTCGAGAAGGTGAAGCTTTAAACAAATAGCGACATTATGCAATACTCCCGGCAGACTGCGCGAGATTTCCTCGACGGGAAGAGTGAGGATCCGTGGGTGTTTTCAGGGTGTGGCGGCGCAATTAATTTCCAGGAAGCACCTCAGCCGAACAAAGGCGCCCGCAAAGGCTACGGTCGTGAGGATGATGTACTCGCAGTGTATATTCTTCATAAACAGTTGGCTGAATTATACGACCGCTTGGGATGCGGCCCAATACGGGGGAGTGGTGTGGCGTGGTGTTGCTTGCGGCGTAATCATTTCTTACGGACTCGCACCTCGCGCGTCGTGCTATTATGTCCCGGAGTCCTGGGAATAATTCAGCCGGAATTCTCCAGAGGAAGATGCAAAAGAACACATTATACAACGGATATGATAATTTGCTTTCGTAGCAGTGGAGCGCGCACCCAGCAGCAGCAGGAGCAGCACTACTCTGTGGAGCTGCAGAGCACTCTCCTGCGTGAAATATTACCGACGGCCTGGCCCAGTGGCGTAACGAAATCGTTTGGCACCGCGATTCGTGCTTAAGAGACTTCCGCAAAACATTATCCAACTAACTGATAATGGTGTGTTTGCATCAAATCTAGCTCGACACACTTTTAGCTCGGTGGTAGGCGGTAGGGCGAGGAAGACTAGTAGGGAGTCTATCAACGCACTGTCATCAGCTGTTGAAAACCAATGAGAGACCTAAGGGCACTGCTTTGCTGTCCATCTCTTGAACAGAAGCAGATACGCCACTGGAGCGGTCTCTACTCGGCTCTTAACTGGAAAAACTTGTTTAGTTTCAGCATCAGCGTGGCTGTGTGTATGTGTAATGAAATTACGGGTTTTAACCTAATAAGTGGCCCGGTTGAATAATTAAAATCTGGCGTCGAGGCGGTAGCCGCCGCCGCCGGCGGCCTTAATGCAAGACTTGTGGGATTTTTGGTCAGCCAGCGTATTCGCATGGAACCAAAAAGTCCAAGTTTAATTAAGACTTTTACTTGGCCGCAAAAAACGGGGCATGCTTGCCAGTTCGAGACACCCTTGTGCGTAGCTTGTGTCACATGCCATACCAGTTCGAAAGTTTGCCGTTATCAGACAAGACACATCCCACTATTACATAAGTTTCATTTTGGCCGAGGATTATGGCAGCTGGGAGGATATCCACCACGTCTTGGAGTAAGAGAACGAGGCGAAGGGAACAGCGTCTGCAGGTATATCTGTTTGCGTTATGTAGACGGAATATTGAAACACAGATGAACGTGATGAGTCCGCCGAGATAGGTAGGTATAGCTAGCTCGCTCGCTACGTGTTTCATTTCTGTTTCAGATATTCAGGCTGTTGTCATATCCTACGCGAGGCTCTTCAAGACCGCAGCTCATACGTTCTTATATTATGCGAATGCAACCCCAGTGCCAGAGCGCACGTCACTATCAACAAAGAGTGCAGCCTCTGGAGCGGAAGAAATGCTACGTCGACTGTGACAAGTTCATTGGATATTAAAGCTCGTCCCTTGACGAATTTGCATCCTCTTATTCCTCTTGCAGAGACTACAAGCCTACCAGTAAATCAGTGGCGTGAAGCGATACATCGTATTTTCTTATCTAAATGGTCTCTTTCAGGGAACCCTCCTTGAAATTAGTGTGGTTTATTCCAACATTATTGGTCTACGGAAGGAACTATATGTAGAACGACCTCAATGATGGCGCGGTATCAGTGTCCTCCACGGTATTTGTCGAGTGTCAATATCATGAAAATGGCTATCTACGATATCTATCAACGATGGTTAAGGTAAATGGAACAAGATGGTTTTTCATGAAGCACCTGCTGCAATACTTTATTCTTCAGAAAACAGCTAAATACTCTTTCTCGATCAAACTGTTACTCCTTTCACTGTTTAATCACACTGTGAAACATTGTCGGGTTAATAATTTTAGCACAATAGTTTTCGATACAAGAGCGCATTGACAATCTCCTACTCCGCTGGAACACCAATAATTGTTACTTGTATGCGCTATTCTTCTGTCCAACAGCTGTCTTGATCCTCTCTCGTACGTGTTGAACTTGTTCTCAACCGCTGGGCCCCTATGGTGTCAAAGACCATTATTCCTATAGGTACGTACTTTCTGTAGTATTTTCAGAGGGAAATAATAGTCACACTTTACTTCAATAGAATTTCGTTTTTACGTTCTACGCTTCGCAACCAAACCAAACGCTTTCTGGATCTTATTTCGGACCACCTTCGTGAGTCTGTTCGCTTACCATCGACATGAGCCATCAATCCGGCACGCCGAATCCAAACGATCTCGACATCTACCGACGCAGAAATCAGTATTTAGGGTAGAGTCGGGTATATCGTACCACTTTTTTAGTCGGTGTGGTACGCGACATAAAATGGCAAAATACCGCAAATGAATTAGACGGGATGCCCTTTGGTATGATGACTACTTATACCAAGGTGATTAATTTTCGCCAAGGATGCGTCAACATTTCCCACTCAGAAAAAAAGATGGCGACGATTTTTGACAGGAGCTAATTTTTTATAAAACATATGCGTGTGGCACATGTTTTCTCACTAATTTTGACCTCCTGAATACGAATATGGAGTTTATTTTCACATTAGAGATCAACTTGACCTCATATTTCACATCTGAAAACCGCAAAAATAGCAGACTCTCGCTAATTTTTGAACTGAAAATTTTGTGTTTCATCCACGGCGATTTCCAGCCTTGAGCTGGCTGTATAGATACCATAGAACAAGTTAACAGTATAAGCTCTGCAAAATATCTTTTCAAACATCGCCAGGGTGCGCCTCAAATCATACCAAAAATGGGCGCTAGGAGCACACTTTGCTGCGGCTGGTTGGGGAATGTTAGTGTGAAAGGAAGAATGTTGTGCAATATGTTTTACTGTTTAATATATAAGCTAACACATGCCAAGCATATATCGACATACCATGGCAATTTGGAACAAAATATCGTGAAAACAAACTTTCATGATTGGTTCCTAATTTTTTTTTATGACAGGTACAATTGATACCAAAAAACGTAGCTTTGATTTTGATGATGTTTTTCAACAAAGTAAGTACATCAAGAGACCTTTCTCACCTGGAACAATCACCCTAGCTCAAAGTTTCATATAATATAAAACATTTTTCTCAGATCCGCGATTGCCAAACATCAGAAAAGCGTCTTTTAGTAATTTCAAAGTCTTTCTTTGAACTTGTTCTGGAATGCAACATATACGGCTGATGGTTGAGCTTTGGCTTGAAGTTTTTTGTCTCGCCCGTGAACTCATTCAGGTGTCTAGAAACTTCTGGATTGGATATGCACCAACGGCAAAGGTCAGTAGGATCTTCAGTGTTATTCGTATTCCTATGGCACCAACTTGAAATTTGTTGTCATGTGTGTGTCAGAATTTTGCGAAAATGAAAGTGATGAGCTATAAATGGAGGCTCAAAAACGTCTAGGACGTGGACAAGCCAAAGAGCATGAAAACATACACCATGTATCATAGGTGATATTGATATTACGAATTCTGACAACGAAGTATTCTGCCATCAATTTTACTCATTTATGAACCTTTTTATCACATTTTATACACTATCAAATATTGAAAATGGCCATTACGCATTAAGAGAGCCGGCTAAAACTCGAGAAACACCATCTATAAACACTCAACCAAATAGTAGCATAAATATAACGAAGGACATCATTGATTCAATGAATTAGTTCTTCAAAATCGGTCCAGTGAACCAATTCATTGCCGGAATGAACGTTACAACATTAAATGATGAACTTTTCTTGAGGGATTACTTGGATTCATTATATCTATGAAAGGTGTGTTTGATACTCTTTTCATTCAATCAATGCAACTGTTCATAACGGCAATGTTGAAGTTACATAAACTGACGTTGAAAATTCATTGATTCGATGATCATCTATACATTCCATCGATGAACCTTGGTCACAACCGTAATGAACAGCCGGTCATTGATTTTATGAATAAAATCCTTAAATAATGATACCTGTTTTTGGTTTGATGAATAGGTTCATGAATAAATTAATTTAGTTAATCGATCTAGGGGTTATTTGTAGGCAAAATATGAAGAAAGTAGATAAATCTATTTCCTTGCGTTATTTTTCAAAATAGAAATTTCGAATTTGGCATGCGATTTCCTGATGGATACATCTAGAAGACACCTTTAGTTCCATCAAAAACTTAACACTGTGTTAAATTTTAACATTGAATCAGATTTAAATATACGGGTGAAATTGACTCAAAATTGAATTAATTCCGCCATCATGGTTAAATTTGAGCTATTGTTAAATTCAACACATCAATATCAAGTTTTTGGTGGAACTAAGGGTGTCTTCTAGATGTATCTATCAGGAAGTCGCCTGATGCCAAATTAGAAATTTCTATTTTGAAAAATAGAGCGAGGAAATAGACTTACTCTACTTTCTTTATATTTTGCCTACTAATAAAGCCCTTAATCGATTAAATAAATAAATTATTCTATGAACCTCTTTGTTAGACATATAGTTACATATAATAATAAATACACGTAGGTACCAAGCTATAATAATAGGTACAAACTCAAAAAAATTTCCTCACATTTTTAATTTTTCAAAGAATTACATAGAATATGAGCTTAAAAGAACAAACTAACTGATTTTACGAAAAAAATCTTAATAAAGGACCAGAACAAAATAGAAGAAAATACAAAAGCTTTTCCCTATACTGGCGTTCCAGTTCGATAGAAACTGTCTCCCGTCGTGTAGATGGCATCATAATCCATGTCAATCTAAAAACAGAACAAATAATATTAATTAGGTTTTGCGCGTTTATACGTTTTCTGAAAATGGAAGTGATACTTGGGTATGAAAATTGCGCTGTTTCTGATTATAAAATTAGACTTTAGGTACACGCTAGGTGTCTAAGAATGATAAATATTTTATTACCACTTAGGTACCTACCAGTTTGTATCTAGTAGGCGTTTGATGAAAAGGCCATCAGTTACAGATTTCCGCCTTTGTGTCCATTTTCCTGATCTCATCTATGCAAAATTGTCAGCACGCCTTCCAGTAACTATCAAGCTTATTAGTTGACAGCTCACCTATAGAATTTCGAAGACCTGGTAGAAATTCGGCGTCTTCATCTGGAACTGGAAAAAGAAATTGTTATTATTTATTACCGGAATGAAAGTGAACATTGTAACCATACCAAATTGTTTTTCTGGTGAAGAAAATTTCTTGGATGTTTATTTCGATTTTGGCACCTCAACTCAATATGCTTCTCTTCGGGTTTTTTGAAAGGACTTTCCAAGTTACAGTATTTCACATGCAACTTCCCTCCTTTGCTCGTTCGCTATAGTATTCCTAAAAAGACAAAATAAATAAATACTGATGTAAATGGGCTGAGAGTGCAAAATTTACCAGTTTTTCAGTACGAAACTTCTCCTTGCCAAGCTTTTGCCGAGTTCTATTGATGTATCAAACTCAAATTCGACTGTGCAATAATCAGACTCTTGAATTCGTTGGTGAATATAACGGTGAACAAAATAGGGCCACCTACCTTATCGAAACAAAGAAATCAGCTACCAACACGTTTCAACAGTTCTAGCTTGTAGTCTAGCCATGCACTTCGCTCAGGACAGAACAACGGTTGATGCAGAGAACAACTTTTGAAATCGAGGAAAGTGGTGCGTTCTGCACCGTGCGCATGCGCTTCAGAGATTCGATACATTAGTATAATGTATGTTTCATTGTATTGATGCCGAATCATCACTCAATGAATATGTTCATTATTATAGTGAACATTGATTCAGAATCACGGATTGGATTAATGTATCAAATCATTATTACTATGTATTGCGATGTCAATGAATCCCATCATTGAAAATTCGGTATGATTGTCATTATATCAATGAATGTTGTTCCTGATATAAATGAACTTTACAACATAATTTGATGAATGCCGCATTCATTGTTTAATGAGGCTCCGTACATTGTATACATGATCATTGGTTATAGACGAATGATTCATCACACTTCACTTTACATAACATACATGAAAATTTCATTGAAATAATGAAAGTGAAGTCGATGAAAGCTGTTCATTGAAGCTATGATCAATAATTTTTTGAGTGAACCTTCGTGGAGAAACAAGAACTTTTACTGGATTGAGATCAAAAAAGTGTCATGTCAGATTTGGATTCAACCGATGAAGATTATTTGCCAGCAAAATACCCATCGAGTGGAGATTTCAACAAGCGCATAGCGGCATGGACATTTGTGAGTCAGGATGAACGAGAAGCGGGACCGTCCACCTCAGAACACGGAGCTCACGCCGAGATCGCTTTGGACAGTGTTTAGGATTAGAGTGCGATATTGTGGTACTTTAGGGACTTGGCGCTCTCTATAGGGAGTTTTCTGTCTGTCGAGGTGGCAGCCTGATCGCGGCTCGCGTTTTTTCGACCAGTATGGCGAGAGATGCTGGCGGTGCTATGCATGTACTGTGTTCCCGTACCTGCAATCTGCAATGTATTTTTCATTTGTGTGAGTCGATCCTTGCGCTCAATAAAGCAGTGTTACAGCATTTTGGTGCCTCAGTGATTTTTTATACAGTCCACACCGGCGATGTCCAAGGTGTGTTAAAAGAACCAGCCTGCCATCATCATCAGCGTGATGACGCTACAGACAGTAACAGCCTGGTCCCCTGTAAACGATGCGGCTTATCTTTTTACTTTCCCGGCCCGTCCAAGGGAAAGTTATGCAATGATGCAGGATGCAGGAGAAACGTTCTGACACGATAGCTGCCGAACCGATAATCTGATTGACTTGAAATTTGGTATACAGACAGGGTCTTGCTGTTAAATGAGCTCATTAGTTTTTGGCTGTCATCTGTCAAACGGAAATGTCACTATCAAAAAATGACAGAAGCTATATCTCACAGAACTTGACTTTCAAAATGCCGTTTGAAAGCCCATGAAAAACTGTATTCAGAATGGTTAAAATATTGCCCTATCTGTCATCTGTCAAAAAATAAAAGATGTCAAAGTTTAAAACTTTACCATTCAATTATCCAAAATCTATCCGATGAATTGGGACCAAATTTGGCAGAAAGCAACAAAACATAAGAGTCAAATTAAGTCTGCAGTTGCAATTTTCCACCATTTTCCCGTCGGGCGTTATGAATTTTCAAAATTTCTCCTAGCCGTTGCCACCCGAGAGAACGACTCGCCCGGATTTCCACCAGGATGACTCGTTTTTGATGCAGCACTCCACTCAAAAACTCATTCCTGCTCGAGGATCGACTTTTTTCTAGAAATTTTGACTGATATCGGAAGTAGATTGAACTGGGCGTCTTGTAGATCTATTTTTAAAATAGACACAGCTTCGGTTTTCCGACGGTAATTTTTTCAATAACAAATTTGCACATATCGTGAATTTGAAAAAACTGCAGCGTAAACTTCAACATGCGGTGAGCCACACGAAATATTCATTTTAGGTACAGACATGCTGCGAATGAGAGTTGGAGAAAAGATTGAATTTATTTTTAAAGGAAAAATTGTCACAATCGGACCCACGGTTTTCGAGTTTTCCTCTCTGGAAAAACTGCAAATTTTCCAACTTTTCATTCCGCGAACAGATTTCAACCATTTGTTATTAAGGAATAGATAACTGGTTGTTGAACATTTTCGAACAATTTTTCTCCAATTTCCCGGAAATTTCCCTGCTGGGAATATAAAACCGGCCTCGGTTATCGAGACCGGACTTAGATGATGGAGCTTAAAGTGGAGCTTGATTGGCGATTTCCACAATAAGATGATTTGGAAGAAAAATTGAGGTTTGCTCTGAAAATTCAAATTTTCCTGACAAAATTTTCTATTTCCTGCAAATATTTTCAATCTTTCTCTCCATTCTAACTTCCCATCCGAAGGGACGTTCCGATCAAAGTCATTACTGATGTCTCTGGATACCGCCGGGAAAGTTTTGTGTCGCCCACAACAGATTTCGTTCCCGTGGAATGGAACGACACATCATGGCGTGTCATCTTAGTGCGTCTGGAACGGCTCATAGACTAGGCAGAAAATCTCAAAAGAGGCCTAGAAATCACTCCTAGAAGCAAATCGTGTAACAATTGATTAACAGGTGGTTTCTTAGGTTTTAGACCCCGCTGAACACGACTAGAGGTGTTATCTTTCCGAAATTTCACCCCTTGTCCCTTAAATCCAATATGGCGTGAAATTGAGGGTAAAAACAGGGTGCGCGCATAATAAGCTCATTTCTGGCCCGATTTTCCTCAAAACTGGTTCTTTTCTTATGTTTTCGGGGTCGTAGAAGATGATGAGGCCAATTTCAAATACCTCTGAGAAGCCATTCGGTCTGAAATTAGTGTTGTCCAACTTCCAGCAGCAAATCAGAAACAAAATTACGAATAACTCAAGATAAAATCATGTAACAATCAGTTAACAGGTGATTAGCTATGTTTTGAACTCTGCTGATCACAACTAGGTATGTTAACAGTTGAAATGTTTACTCCTTATGTCTCAAATTCAAGATAGCGTATAGTCAGAGAAGAGTGGCGAGCGCACAAAAACGCATTTCTAGCTCGATATTCCTCAAAATTTCTCCTTTTTGAATCTTTTTGAGGGTGTAGAAGATGATTAGAATAATTTCGAAGACCTGTGGGCAGTCATTCGTCCTAAAATTTGTGTTGCCCAAATTTCAGGCGCAAATCAGAGTGAAAAGTTAGAAATAAACGAAAATTAGAATGTTGGTACATTTTTGTATCAAAGCATAGAATATAATTATGTAGGTACCCAATTATGTATTATCACACATGCAATGGACAAAGGCAAATGTAAGAAAGTGTCAAGGGTAGAAAGTAAAAAATCAGATTTTCTTCATAAAATAGCAATCATAGGTATGCAGGTACAATGTGGATGGAAGAAAGTCTCTCTTTACTTTCTGCTCAAGATAAAATCACGTAACAATCAGTTACCAGGCAGTTACTTATGTTCTGGACTCTGCTGATCAATGCTAGGTCTGTTATTAGTTGAAAATTTCACTTCTTGTGCCTCACATTCAAGATGGCGTAGGTACCTATAGTTAGCGAAGAGTAATGAACGTACAAAAAACACATTGATTTTCCTGAAGCACACTTGTCTGATTTTTTCAAAATTCTGCTTGCGGAGTTGTAGAAGGATAGGGGCCCAATTTCGAAGACATCTGAGTGAACATTCCGACTCATTATGCGTGTTGTCCAACTTTAAAGGGAATCAAATTATGCAACAGCTTACAGAATGTTAACTACTTATATTTTGAACTCTGCTGAACATGACTAGATATGTTAGACTTGGTGGTAATATCCCCGTCTCCCGCCAATGATGTTCATTTGGCTACGCCAGTGCTCAATTTCATTGCCCAATTGTCCGTTGTCACTTAATAAGGCGGGCGCTATCATTGTGCAAGGGGTATCTACTGTTTTTTATAATAATTGTCTAAAGATGTAAAGGTGCGAAGTTGCAGCAGACAGGTGATGATTGGTTTTGAAATTTTTGTCTTATTACTTACTGTAGCAGTTGAATCTGTTCTACTCCAATTTTTAGCAGATTTGATAATGAAATCAATTGTCTTGTCTTTTACTATTTGTCCAAAAGTGAAATCTGTCCGACTTTCATACATAGAAAATTGATTACAAACGTTTAGTTGTTGATAGTTGTTGATTGATAATTTCTAAACCGCAATTATATATTTTTGGCAAATTTTTGAACAGGCACCGTCGCCCAGTGACTGCGGCTGGAAGATGCATGGCAGATGGCAAAGTTTTACCGGTGTGGACGACCCGAGGGCCAGTTCCCGAAGAAACCTTATTGTCTCTAGTATACTGTGAGTGTGCAACTTCCTGTCGCACAAAAAATTGTGGCTGCAGAAAGAAGGGATTCGCATGTACTGTTCTGTGTAGATGCCTACCTGAAAAATTTCGAAACAAAATAGAAGACTCGTGTTGCCTAAGAAAATCATGGGCTAACTTTGACACTTTCTTACATATTTGCCTTTCTCAATTGCATGTGGATTATACATGATTGGGTACATACCGGGTGATCATTTGAAAACTATCCACCTGCAATAACTCCCGATTCCTAGTAAATATTATCTCGAGCAAAAACAGGTCGATTTTTATATTGAGGGGGACATCCAGAACATATATTGGTAAATTTCTATATTCACCCCCCTCGCCCCCACCCACCCCAACTTTGAAATTTCAAATGACACTACCTACCTTGCGGTACATCAAATTGAAGGAAGGCTTTGAAAATTGTGAAAAAATCTTTTTCAGGAAGAGAATTCAATTTGCTTCATTTTGATGTATTACAAAGTGGGTATTGACATTTTAAATTTTTGAGGTCAGGTGGGGGGAGCGAAGGGGTAAATTTGGGTGGCACTTTTTTTATAAACATTTTTCTCTTTCGATGCTGTGCAGGATGACGTTTAATGTATTGAAGGGAAATGGAGGTCAAGAATATTAACTTGGACACTCAGAGAATTTTAGGAAGAACAGGGGGTGGAGTTGAAAAATTTCGAAATATTTTTTTTAGAACGAGAATTCATTTCTCTTTTATTTGATGTATCGCAAGGTAGATGGTATCATTTGAAATTTCAAAGTTGGGATGAGTGGGGGTGAGGGGGCTTGAGATATAAATTCTCCAATGTATGTTTTAGATGTCCCCCTCGATATAAAAATCGACCTGTTTTTGCTCAAAGACATTTGCACTAGGAATCGGGAGATATTGCAGGTGGATAGTTTTCAAATGATCACCCGGTATATCTATGCTTTGATTCAAAAATGTTCCAACATTCTAATCATCGTTTATTCCTAATTTTTCACTTTGATTTGCCCCTGGAATTTAGGCAACATCAATTCAAGGACGAATGACCGCCCACAGGTCTTCAAAATTATTCTGGTATTCTTTTACACCACCAAAAACATTGAAAAATTTTTTTTTTGAGAAATATCGAGCTAGAAATGCGTTTTTGTGCGATCGCCACTCTTCTCTGACTATACGCCATCTTGAATTTGAGACATAAGGAGTAAACATTTCAACTGTTAACATATCTAGTTGTGATCAGCAGAGTCCAAAACATAACTAATCACCTGTTAACTGATTGTTACATGATTTTATCTTGAGTTATTCGTAAATTTGTTTCTGATTTGCTCCTGAAAGTTGAACAACACTAATTTCAGGCCAAATGGCTTCACAGAGGTATTTGAAATTGGCCTCATCATCTTTTATTTTTTTTTTTTTTTTTATTCGTTTATTTAACGTCGGCCTATTTCCGCAACGAGGCCTAACACCGACGCCGGTGAATGCTTTCCTCCACTATACCGGAAATTTTGCCGAACCCCTGTGTGTTCCAACACAGGGTAGGGATTTTTAACGACCACCAACATCGCATGGGGTCGGCACCATCGTTCGTATTTTACGTGCTATGCGACACACGGCGCGTCTTGCATTTAGCAAGCATTCCAACTAAACCAAGGAGCTTGTTTTTCGAGGCCGAAAATCCGTCCCCGGCGGAGATCGAACCCGCGACCTCTGGAGTGGCAGTCGAACGCGCTAACTAACCACACCACAAGCTCCTCCATCATCTTTTACGACCCCGAAAACATAAGAATAGAACCAATTTTGAGGAAAATCGGGCCGGAAATAAGCTTTTTATGCGTGCACCCAGTTTTTACCAATAACTTTCCGCCATCTTGGATTTAAGGGGCAAGGGGTGAAATTTCGAAAAGATAACACCCCTAGTCGTGTTCAGCGGGGTCTAAAACCTAAGAAACAACCTGTTAGTCAATTGTTACATGATTTGCTTCTAGGAAGTCTTTTTTGAGATTTTCTGCCTAGTCTATCACCCAAGTGCCGGAGATGAAAGAAGACATGAACAAATATACACCTGCTGTCAGTGTAATCAGACATTCAAATCTAATAGGGCGCTAAAGATACATTCTACAAAAATGCACATAGGTGATAAGCGGAAAAGTGTACCATGCACTGAAAAATTACAATCGTCAATTTTCACTTCGGTTCTCACTGAAAATCAATGCACACATTGCTCACAAATCTTCAAAAAAAAAAAAGGTGTCAATTGTCATATAAGAAAAGGCCATCCTGAAATCTATAGAAACGAACTAGTGAATTTCCCACCTAGAGAGAATACAACACCAACATTATGTATTTTATCTTACAGCTTTACACTCTGACGAAGAAGGGCCAGAGACCTTCGAAACCGGTCAGAATAAAATAAATAACATTTTGAAGGAAGACTGCGTGCAGTTCAATCATTTATAATCCATATATCCTTCTGTGAGATGGCGGATCCTTTCCTGAAATTGAACAATGAAAGCGATAGACCAAACACCCGTCACAGAAGAAAACAATGCTTTATCAAAATTCAAACAAAAGGCTGTAGAATGGTGCCAAAAATTGAAGAACACAGATTACACGTCGGCTTTCGAAGCTTTCAACAAAGACGTAGAAGATTTTGGGAAGTTTCTGGTGGAATCGATTGACATTCTTCCTAAACCAAAACATCCCGCTACTAAATACTACAAAGCAAGAAAACTGAAAGGTTTTAGCTCTAAGAATACAAGTTACAAAAAATCGACAAACCCTGAGAGGACTTCAAAAAGGAAAAAAGAACAACGGAAAGCCGAATATGTTATGAGTACCAGCTGACACAATATTATTATTATAACCAGCGTAGAAAAGCGATACGGAAAGTATTTAATAACGGCAAAAATGAGCAATATCAAGACGTCGATGAGGCCTACAGTTATTTCAAAACGAAATTCGGAGAAGAAAACAACAGCTGCAGAGAAAAATACTTGAAAATGGGGAATTCAGAAGAAATGGATCGCGAATACGTAGGAAAAATAAGCGACGAAGAAATCCAGTTTGCAGTAAAGTCAATCAAAGTAGACACTTCACCTGGACCGGATGGTGTAATAATGAGAAGCATTAAGAACAACAAACATATAATTTCAGCAATAGCTGCGATAGGTACTATTATGCTCGAAACTTCTTTTATTCCTAAACCATTTCAAATAGCAAAAACTATATTAATTTATAAAAAAGGTGAAAAGTCTGATTTGAACAACTGGAGGCCTATATCCATATGTTCCCTTCTTCGTAGAATAATTGAAAAAACTTTAGACAGACACTTGAGAAATTTTATAACGATCAATAAAAATCAAAGGGGCTTCATGCACGTCGCGGGCTGCCATATAAATAATAAAATAGTTGAAGAAATTCTGAAGAAATCAAAAAATACAAAAATTGATGCAAGCCTGATTTTTCTTGACTTGGAAAAGGCATATGACTCAGTTGGACATGATCATCATAAAGGTTATACAATCATCTGGCATACCATCAAAATTACAAAACGTACTTATTAATTTGCAAATTAATAATAATTCTTACATTGATCTGGGTATCAAGAAAAGTAAAACCTTTTCCATCAAAAAAGGCGTTTTCCAAGGCGCTCCTTTGTCACCAATTTTGTTTAATCTCTGCATCAATTTTATTTTCAATGAGCTTTCAGAAAACGATATAGCCATTAATTTAGGTTTCGACCTAAAAGATTTCAGTCTGACTAATATACCACCTGCAACAATTATAGGATACGCCGATGATACTGTGTTAGTGGGTGAAGACCTTAAATCTGCAAACATACTTCTATCAATGGCAGAACAGAAGTTCAATGAAATAGGTCTAAATATAAATGCTACAAAATCGAACAGCATCATGATACAAAAAGGCTCTCTATGTAATGAACAAACTATATCAAGTAGTGGTATGACAATAACTAACATAAAAAATGACGGGAAAATCAAGTATCTTGGGGTGTCCTACAGTAACACACTAATTATTGACACAGCAGAAATCACCAAAAAGTTTGCTTACAAGTTGGAAATATTAACAAAACCAAATCTTTCAGATCCACATCAAAAACTGACTGTTATGAATCAGTACATTTTTCCCACAATAACATACTCGTTTCAAACTGCCCCATACGAGAAACTATGTAAATCATTTCTAGAAAAAATTAATTTGTTGATCAAAAGTTCTGTTAGAGAAATTCTACAAATTCCTGGTGACACTCCCAACAGTTTCTTATACGCTCCTAAAAATGTCAAAGGTCTTGAATTGTTCAACGCGTACTGAGAGGCTTATGTTCAGCAAATTAATAAATACTTTATTCTTGAAAACTCAAATTGTGTGTTCTTAAAAGATTCTTATAACCAGGAGAGAGACTTTTGTTTCAAAAAATTGAATATTAGTCAAACTGAAATTTCACAGATACCAAAAACAAAGAAATCTAGCAGTTGCATTAGAAAAATATTGAGAGACAGAGAATACCAACATTGGTGCAATCTTCCACAAAAAGGAAAAGGGGTAATTCTGTACAGTGATGTTAAATCATCCAACAACTGGATCTATAATAAACGAGGCCTGAGTAACTCTGAATGGATCGATTGCATCAAGATGACATGTAATGTCTCAGCGGTTCGAGCATTGCCCGGTCGCGGTTCCCACACATCCCGTTGCAGACACTGCAATGAGTACGAATCACTTGCTCACGTGTTGGGATACTGCGACTATGGTCAAACTGCTCGAATCAAGAGACATAACGATATCAGGACCATTCTAGCAAATCATTTGCGCGACAAAGACTTCGAGACTCATGAAGAAGTTTTCGGAGTTTCACAGCAAGACAGCTTGAGAAGAATTGATATAATTGCCATAGATAGGGAAAAAAATGCAGCATTCATTATAGACCCAACCATTCGCTTTGAAGGTTCTTTAGATCAACCAAATTTTGTCAATGATGAGAAAAATCAAATTTATAAACCTACCGTCCCTTATTATATGTCAAAATTTAATGTCAAAAATATTTCCATAATTGGTTTACTTTTTGGTTCTCGCGGTACTTTAACAAAAAATTACATAGAATTTCGAAAAACGTTTAAATTGCCAAAAACTTTAGATCATGAAATCGTTTTAAAAATTCTCAAATCGTCAACATATATATTACGTAATCATTTATTTGGTCCTCCAAAAAATGAAAAAAAACCTTGTTATTTGATTATTTTACTTTAGTTATTAGTTTTTAACATGTATTATCCGTTTCACCCTTATTTGCCACTCAGCAAGCTATGGAAAATTTCAGTTACGTTGGTATCCTTGAGACATACATGTGGTTTCACGCAGTGAAGGTTATGGGGCTCTGACATTTGATAATCCGAAGATCGATTCTTTCAAAGCTGTCAAACCGACTTCTCACTAATATTACCACAATGATACCGTAAATACGCCGCGCCGTGGAGAAGAATTTGGGCCAGGGGTCTTAGGCCCAAGGAAAGCGAGAAAAAAGCACAAGTAAATTATTATTTGAAACTAAAACATGAATTGCTTGACTCCAAATCAAACTTGAGCTGATGGTAGAAGAACCATGAGTTTTTACTTACCCCAAGAACTAAAGCCTCGACTAAAGCGGTCCCATTCACCGTCACGTTTCCGGCCATGTCTGACTGTAGGCGCTCAACGTGCTGAATATGCCGCAGACTTGTATTTTTGTTTGGTGCGGGATGATTTGGCATCTTGAAAACTGACATTGTCAAAATTTGTCAATAAACTGATAGTTCCGTCGGTATGCTAAACCTAATAAAACAATATCATGGCTTGCTGAGTGGCAAATAAGGGTGAAACGGATAATATATGTATAATGATTGTTTTACTTGAATTTCTTTTCAATTTTATGTTAATTTTAGACTGTGTCTTAATGGCAAACTCGAGGGCAGACTGTTTTTTCAGGACAGTCAGTTATGTATTTTTTTTTAATAAAGTACATTTTTATTATTAGTTGCCAAATAAGAGTTGTAATGTTGAAAAGGTCTTGGTGCCTACCTGATCACTTTTTCATATGTTTTCCACGTCCGTTTTCTATGCCTGTTCACCTCCTAGGTATTTTTGCGCTTTCCCTGATAACACTATACTTCCATTCTCGAAAATTCCAACACACCAAGACAACAAATTTCAAATTGGTAATAACACTGGAGATCCTACTGCCCTTCGCCATTGGTGCATATCCAGTCCGAAAATTTCTAGACACCTGAATGAGTTCATGGGCGAGATAGGAATACTCTAGAAAACTTTGAACCAAAGATTCACCATCAGCCGTATGTTGCATTCCAGAACAAGTGTGAAGACAAAACTTCAAAATCAAAAGACGCTTTTCTGATGTTTGGCAACCGCAAGTCTGACGAAAATGTTTTAATTATGAGTCGCTATACCGAAGCTTTGAGCTAAGGTAGTTGTTTCAGGTGAAAAAGGTATCTTACCTAGATGAAAAACATCATCAAAATCAAAGCTACGTTTTTTAGTATTTATTGAAAAAAAGAACAATATTATCAACAAATCATGAAAATATATTTTTTCTGTTTCTATCTGAAATTGTCAATTTATGTTGATAAATCCTAGTATATGTAAGTTTACTATATAAAACAGTAAAATATATTACAAAACATTTTCCATTTCACACTTACATTCCTTAAATCAGCCGCAGAAAAATGTGCTTCCAGAGCCCATATTATGTATGTTTTGGGGCGCACCCTGGCAATGTTTGTAGAGTTATTTTGCAGAACTTACACTGTTAACTTGTTTTGTGAGATCCATTTAACGAGCTCAAGGCTGGAAATCGCTGTAAATGGCACACAAAATTTTCAATTCGAAAATAAGCGAAAGTCTGCTATTTTTGCGGTTTTCGGATGTCAAATATGGGGTCGATTTGATTTCTAATGTGAAAATAAACTCGATATTCGTGTTTAGGAGATCAAAATTAGTGAGAAAACATATCCCACATGCCTATGTTACAAAAATTCAGGTCCTGTCAAAAATCGTCGCCATCTTTTTTTCTGAGTGGGAAATGTTGACGCATCCTTGGAGAAAATTAATCACCTTGGTATAAGTAGTTATCATGCCAAAGGGCATCCCGTCTAAATCATTTGCGGTATTTAAAATCGTAGCACCCCGACTATTTTACAGTTACGGTGAATGTCACATTACAAATAATTTGAAATGAAAAATACCCTCGAATAACTGGATATTTATTCATTGAAATAACAATAATTCAATATATCCATTTCAAAACATAGATTGAAAAAAAAATTGCACAATGCTGCAAATATTTAGTACGATTTTGCAAACTCGTTCGCTAACTCGTACCCCGAGGTGGCTAAATCGTACCTACGGACAGGTTTTATGAACCTACAGTATACTTGGATCACGAAACAAATTTATTCAGAACTCATAACTTCACTGTTGGCAGTAAACACAAATAAACTACGCACAAATCAATACGTCGTTCCAAAAAACTTTGCTCTTTTTCAATTTGATGTGAATTTGGATTACTACAATGAATCTGTTTGAAGTGTCCGTTAACTTGATCTTTTGGATATCAGTCCGTGGTTTTGCAAAACACTAGATAATTCACATGAATTTTGTACAGGGTGTTCAATAAGACAATGTAAAAATTCTGAATCGTCAAGAAGCTCCCGTTCAAAAAAGAATTTTTTTCTCTTGAATTTTTACCACAATGGAGACGAGGTAGGCCTTGAAGTACAGGGTGGTGTTTGAATTCTCTGTTTATCTCCTTTATTTACAGGGTGAGCACAAAGAAATCATCTTTTTGGTTTTGCATGGATAACTTTTTTCATCCTTGACCGATTTTGAAACTTTGCGTCTTATATTGAAGCTTAAACTTGATGTAAAAAGACCTGAGGATCAAAATTGACTTGAAGCAAACATTCAAAATCAAGTGTTCAATAAAAGTTGGCCCAAATCTTGAACGCCGTCTACAGCTCGTTTGGGAGAAGGATAAGCTAGGAGCCACTTTCCTTTCGAAGAAATCATTCATTCTGAATACATTGAGGTTGTTCTTGCATGTCCTAGCCAAAAATTGTAGGTGAAGGAATCCAATTACAACTGCATGTTCAAGAAGGAGAAGCAGCCCCCTGATCACCTTTAATTGGTTGTAACCAAAACTACAAAAATCAAAACAATGAGTGATGGACAAACCAGTTTAGGTAATTCATTGTTTTTATTTCCGTAGTGTTGGTTACGATCAATTTCAGGTGAACAAGGGACTGTTTCTCCTCCTTGAACATACAGTTGTAAATGAATTCCTTCACCTACACAATTCTTAGCTAGAACAGGAACGAAAGACCTTAACGTATTCAGAGTTATTGATTTATTCGAAAGAAACGTGGCTATTAGCAAATCCTTTTCCTAAACGGGCTGTCGACGGCGTTCAAAATTTGGGCCACATTTCATTGAACCCTTGGCTCTGAATGTTTGTCTTGAGTCAATTCTGATCCTCAGGTCTTTTTACCCATAGTTTTAGCTTCAATATGAGCCGCAATTTTTTAAAATCGGTCAACAAGGAGAACAGTTGTTCATGCAAAATCAAAAAGATGATTTTTTTGTGCTCACCCTGTAAATAAAGGAAATAAGCAGGGAATTCAAAGACTACTCTATACCTTAAGGCCTACCTCGTCTTCTTTGTGGCGAAAATTCAAGAGAAAGAAATTCTTTTTCGAACGGGAGCTTCTTGACGATTCAGAAATTTTGCACTGTCTTATTGAACACCCTGTACAAAATTTATGTGAATTATCCAGTGTCTTGCAAAACCACGGACTGATAGCCGAAGGATCAAGTCAATGAACACTTTAAACAGAATGCAAATTCATTGTAGTAATCCAAATTCACATCAAATTGAAAAAGGGCAAATTTTTTTGGAACGACGTATTGATTTGTGCGTAGTTTATATATTTTTGCACCCTTGCCTAAGCCAGAGCAAACTTCATGGGCCCAACGGTTGCACTTTTTGCATTGCAGCATATTCTCAATCACATTCTCGTCGCAAATGAAGCAGTACTACTCAGCAGGATTGACTTCTATTTCAATATTTTTTGATGGACCTGGTTTCGACTTGGTGACCTTTGACGGACCTGGTTTCGACTAAATGACCTTTGATTTTGTAACTGTTGATGGGCCTGGTACTGCTTCATCTGTATTGAAATTCCGCTTCGCCTTTGCAGCTCTCTGTTGACGTTTTTCTTGTTGAGCTTCAAGTTCCACTTTGTACGGAGTACTGCTCAAAAAAACAGCTTGCTGAGATAGTTTGCGTTTTTTTGGCTTTGTTACTTTTTCCGGGGAAAAAACCAATTTCTTGAACCTGAACATTTTGTGTGTCACAGACCGTTTTCTCTGGCGTAGCTTCATTCCTGTCTTCATTTCTTGCTTCTGATTCTGATGGCGTAACTCTATCCCTATAATTATGTCCTGCTTCTTGTCCGGCCGTTTGTTCTTCATTTCTGTCTTCGCTTCCTGCTTCTGGCCCTGGCGTAACTCTCTAATCATTATCTTCTGCTTCTTGTGTATCTATGTTGTCATCATCGTCACCTCCTGCTTCTTGTGTAATCATGTTCTCTTCAACTTCTGCTTCTGGTATGACTGCATTCCTATCTTCATCTCCTGATTCGGATGTCACTTCATTGAAATCTAAAGCTTCAGCAGCCACAAAGTCGGAATCTGTGAAGATCCATCTATTCACTGGCCAAATTCCAGTGGCTCTAAAGCCGTTCCTGATGGTCGCTATGACGGCAGCTCTAGAATACGCTTCACTTAGTAGAGCTGTCATATGGTATTGGGACACAGCACTTCCCGGGTTGGTCCTTTTTTCTGTCGCTTGTGTGAAAAAGGTTTCCATGGTCTTGAAAAAACGTACGTCCAATGGTTGTAAGCGATGGGTGGTGTGTCCTGGCAATTGCCATAAAGTTATTTCGTTTTCTCGTGCAAGTAGTAAAGCCTCTAAATTTTTAGAGTGTGTAGTATGGCCATCAAGTAGTAACAACACTTTATTTTCCTTGGAACACTTGACGTGACTTATAAAGTGTTTCAGCCACTCTAGAAAGAGGTCTGTGTTTATGTAACCTGTGTCAGAGATAGTGACAATAGCCTCTGGTGGTGCACCAACTTTCAATTCATCTGCCATACGTTTACGCTTAAAAATTATCATTGGGGGTACACAACCACCTGCAGCATTGACACAACAAACGACTGTGGTGTTGACACCACGTTCTCCGCTAGAGACACCTCCTACTTAGTGCTTTCCTTTTCTGGCCACGATTTTCTGATTTCTTTTTTGGACCGTGAAAAAACCACTTTTATCCACATTGTATATTGTCAAGGCTGCAAAATCCACAGCTATCCTTTCCAGGATGTCAAAAAAATCATATACGTTTTTTTTTTGTTGAAACCAGCAGCTCTAGCTAATGAAACCTTCTCTGGCTGTCTTAATGATAGGTTTGGGTGACGTTTCATGAAACTATAATACCATGCCTTGCCAGCCATTAGTACGTATGAATCTTGGTGTTATTATAGTTGGGAGTTACCATGCCTGTAAAAGTTTGGCCACCCTTTCAAATTTGTTCTTTGGGACCCTTAGAGACATTTAAGAAGGGTGGCCAAAGTGAGTCTCTGGGAAGTTTTCTGCAGGACACCGGAAACAAGATGGCGGCTCAAAAATATCGGAAACAATTATAACTCGGCCTTTAGTTGACCTACGAAAGAAATTTCAACGGTTACATTCATGTTCACCCTTTTGTTGAAGAATATAGATGATTAAAAAAAAAGTAGGGTAACAGCACCAGTGAATGAAGGAACTACATTTTTTCCCAATATTTTGTAACGTTTTTTCTCGACTGCACTCACTTCGCCTAATGTAATGTACAATTGTTTTTTAGGGCCTTTGAAGACAATTTAGACAGGTGGCCAAAGTGATCCACCGGGAAGTTTAACACAAGGCCCCGAAGACAAGATGGCCTACAAAAATATCGAAAGTAATCATTATAATTCGTCTTATATTTTATATTTGACCCAAAAATAAAATGGATACGATTCCATCAATGTTTCACATTTTGTTGATAAACATAATAGTTACTTAAAATCAAAACTCTAAATGTAGGGTAACAGCACCAGTAGTAAATGATTCAATTCTAAACAAAGTCGAGTTTTTTGCAATGCACTGACTGCATCTAGTGTATCTCTGTTCTGCCTAGAGCCAAAGTGAGTCTCGGGAAAGTTCCCTGCAGGATCCCGAAAACAAGATGGCGGTCAAAACTATCGGATTATAGTTAAGTCGGCTTATATTCGACCTGCGAATAAAATTTAAACGATTATTCATTAAACTAAATACATTGATCGCAATTAATCCGATTATCTATTGTTTTATATCTTGTTGATGAATAAAGATAATTTCAAAATCTGCATGTAGAGTAACAGCGCCAGCATTCCGCAATTTTTCTCAATATACTTGGCACGTTCTTCCTTCTTCCCTCGGCAATGACCGCATGCATGCGTCAAAAATGTCGAGATTGGAAATAATAACTATACTATCGGCTTATACGCCATGTACACAGAATTGAAATCCCACAATTCAGATCTTCCTTTTAATAAGTAAACACGAATGGAATAATTATTATAATCATCAGCTATAGAAGTGAACAAAATCTTCAACCAAAGAACAAATGATTGGTACTGAACGCTCGTTTTATAGCATAAGGGGATCAAGACAGACATCATTATCATAATCACCAAGTTCTCATTTCTAAGACTAGTTGCAGGCGTACCTCCATCCCTTCATTCCCTTTCTATCCTGTGCTAACCTACGTATTCCCCTGAAGGTCAAATGCCAAATATCCTACATCCCTATAATTGCTTGTCTGGGAGCACTGATCAAACCTGGGTCTACCTCTGCTCCTCTTTATTTCCACCCCCCGCCTGAAGTACATCTCGAACAAGTCCTTTGTGTCTCGTAGGTACTCTACTATGCTATTATTCCTTCTCTTTACTGTTTTCCATATATTCCCTTTTCTCTCACTTTTTCCAGTACTGATGCATTTTTTTAATATTTTTGTTCCCGATATAATTTTCCCATCGCAAGTATCCCTTCCATCTGTCTGCTTTTTCTTCATTTTCGCGCAAAATATCTCCGGTCTTGTTTCTGATGTCAGTGTTACTTGGCTCGATATCTCAAAAATTAGTCAGTTTTCCCTACTTCTCACTCATCTTCCACTTCTTTGCACATCTCATCTCCTCAATCCATTGTTTATTGGCTTTCCCGCAATTTTGAATTTATTTCAGACATCGTGATGATATTTATCTATTACTGAAGAGATACAGCAATCCGTGGATACAATGGCTAATAGGTGTATTCATTTTAGAGTCGAAAGGACCCGAGTTACTCTGATTCAAATTGATCAGAAAAAAATTGCAAAAAACTCGACTTTTTTTAGAAATTAATCATTTACTACTGGTGCTGTTACCCTACATTAAGAGTTTCAGGTAATTATCATGTTCAACAACAAAGGGTAAAACATTGATGATCGTTTTCAGTTCATTTGTGGGCCGAGTATAAAATATAAGCCGAATTATGATAATTGATTTCGATATTTTTGTCGGCCATCTTGTCTTCGGGGCCTTAAACTTTTCGGTGGCTCACTTTGGCCACCTGTCTAAATTGCCTTCAAAGGCCCCAAAAAACAATTGTACCTTACATTAGGTGCAGTAAGTGCAGTCGAGAAAAACCGTTACAAAATATTGGGAAAAATGTAGCTCCCTCATTTACTGGTGCTGTTACCCTACATTATTTTTTTTAAATCTATCTATGTTCTTCAACAAAAGGGTAAACATAGATATAACCGTTGAAATTTCATTCGTAGGTCAACTAAAGGCCGAGTTATAATTTTTTCCGGTATTTTTGAGCCGCCATCTTGTTTCCGGTGTCCTGCAGAGAACTTCCCGGAGATTCACTTTGGCCACCCTTCTTAAATGTCTTTAAGGGTCCCAAAGAACAAATTTGGAAGGGTGGCCAAACTTTTACAGGCATGGTAACTCCCAACTATGCATTCATACGTACTACATACCCTTCTCAACATTGAAGTTATTGGGAATTTTGTTTCGGTCGGCTAATTGGAAAGCAAGACGACGAATAACATGATAGTAAGACCGAAGAGCCTTTCTTCCAACTTCAGAATATGCTGTGCCAGTTCCTCCTCCATTTCCAGCGAAAATGTTGCTAAGCGACCATGATGTTGTATTTCATTAGTTGCTTTTTTATTTAGACATTTTGTGTGTCGCCGAAAGGTTGGCTTTGGAATGTTACATCGCTTGCAACATTCATTGAATCCATATTTCTTCTCTCGGAATGCATTTAAGGCAAGTTGCATATCCTCCTGGGACCACTGATTATATTGTCGTATTTCTGAAGGCCGAGGTAAGGGCTTTTTTTTTGATCAGCAGCTACCTAGGGACTTCTATAATACACCTGTGAAAAAAGATTTCTCTTGGACGGGTTATTGAAATGCCCGCGCTTTTCACTGATTAGTTGAATAAATCGTACCTGGTACGATTTACCAAACCTGTTGTGGTACGATTTACAGAACTGTCATTTTTCTGACAATTGTATGATTGAACTATAAAAACCTGTAAAGCTGAAACTTTAAACTAATAGTCTCAATTTATACCTAAGTAGCTGACAAATATTGTGAAACAAAAAATTTTGCGATGGGACTTACCGATTTAGAGAAAAATGCTTACATGTAAAGAGGAAAAACTGTAGTTGGTGACGCCTGTTTCTTCACTTATGAATGACAGCAAAATAAACAACTTGTCGGTAAATATGGAAACTGCCCCAGGGTATGTGTCACACAAGCTTCGAAATTAATGTAAAAGATAACCCGATATGTAGTTTTAGATGTGGAAAATTGCAGTGGTACGATTAACCAGGTGGTACGATATACCCGACTCTACCCTATTACCTGTAGCCAATTGAGGTCTCCAATTTTCCGTTGTCTCTCTTTACTGTGACGTCATGCGTATAAGATACGGTTAATCGAGGTCATTGGGCGCTTCCCAATAAGGCGTATAAGGACACAATTCGACACAATTTGACACAGCTAGCGTTCCAATAGCAGTAATAGCACCACATGTCGACACAATCGAAACATTGGCGAGGCTGAGTTTAGAATTGAGCTGGCAAGTGCACTTTGACATTGTGTATCCGTCTTGTCGCAGTTATTGGAAAGCGTCCTATGTTTCTTGAGATATGACATTTCGTTTCTGACAATGGGAAATTTTTCGAATCTGACAAGCGCTCTGTCGTGTATTTATTTGATTTCAGCATGGATTTCATGATTTCACTTGTTCTTACCCTCGTTCTTGCCAATAAGTGTGTTATGTGTAGTGGAAAACTGAGAAGATACTGAAGATACTTACAGAAATGGTTCAAGGGTGTTGTGTCGCTCTATGCGAGTGCGAGAATAAGACGAATACACCCGGCATCACCATGCACCGGTTCAGGAAAGACCCAAACTTGATGGAAGTGTGGCTGCACCAGCACCACCAGGGATCACGCTGCACCAGACACGTGCCTCTTACTACGAAAAAACTCTATTACTATCCATTAAAAACTCCCTTATGGGTTCTAGTGACTTTCCCCACATGATAATGGGAACAGTATAGCTAACCGATTCAAAATTCCCGCAAAAGTCAGAAACGAAACGTCCAAACGTCATAAACGTCAAAACGTCAAAGGTGACCTCGAAAAACCATGTACTTTCTATCTCCTAAAATTGGAAAGGTCAATTGGGAAAGTCACTAGAGCCCATAAGGGAGTTTTTAATGGACGAAGTAATAGAGTTTTTTCGTAGTAAGATGCACGTGTCTGGTGCAGCGTGATCCCTGGTGGTGCTGGTGCAGCCACACTTCCATCAAGTTTGGGTCTTTCGTGAACCGGTGCATGGTTATGCTGGGTGTATTCGTCTTATTCTCGCACTCGCATAGAGCGACACAACACCCTTGAACCATTTCTGTAAGTATCCAGTTTTCCACTACATATAACACACTTATTGGCAAGAACGAGGGTAAGAACAAGTGAAATCATGAAATCCATGCTGAAATCAAATAAATACACGACAGAGCGCTTGTCAGATTCGAAAAATTGCCCATTGTCAGAAACGAAATGTCATATCTCAAGAAACATAGGACGCTTTCCAATAACTGCGACAAGACGGATACACAATGTCAAAGTGCACTTGCCAGCTCAATTCTAAACTCAGCCTCGCCAATGTTTCGATTGTGTCGACATGTGGTGCTATTACTGCTATTGGAACGCTAGCTGTGTCAAATTGTGTCGAATTGTGTCCTTATACGCCTTATTGGGAAGCGCCCAATGACCTCGATTAACCGTATCTTATACGCATGACGTCACAGTAAAGAGAGACAACGGAAAATTCGAGACCTCAATTCACCGATTATTTTCCAATCAACCAGGAACGTTCCAAATTGGATCGTTACGACCCACATAGGGGTAAATGGTCGAATGGTCTGGACAAAAGTATTTGGATCCAAACGTTCGAGGTTCGAATCTCCGCCAAGTCTCTTTTTTGTTTTTTTTTTTGCATTTAAAAAGCTTGACAAAGAACTCGCACTGTTTGATACCAGTTTGATACCGTTTTCAGTACTTACAGGTTGAATATATTCAGTGGCAGAGTTGAAATTTTCAATAATTTTGGTATTTTCTGATTCTAGAAGAAAAAATCTATAAAATCAAGAGTGGCAGATAGGGGCAGGATTTTTTTTATGATCTAGCACACAAATGTCTGTTCTTTCCAATGGTATAAAACATTTTACACAATCCAGCAAAACCTGTAACTAAATCAATTTTGAAAAGTTGGAATTCGCGAATTTTTATTCCAAAATTCTTAACACAAGAAAGTGGCGGAACTGCTTACAGTAAAAACATGGAAAGATTATCCATTACGTTAAACTGAAGTACATACCTGGCACTGATGGATCCATCATCGAAAACTTTCTACTTAGTCTGTGGAACGTAAAATCGTCTTCTAAAGTTGGGGCCTGTTTGATAGTTTTATACAGCGACGCATTCTCTCTCAACAAGTGACAACTTCTAATCAGAAATACGACAAGACGGTTAATGTGATCAAGTTCAAAGCCACATTACATGTACCATCCACTATATAACTTTATTGAACGGGGAAATTCGCTTAGCTAAGGCAACTTTTGTAAAATTGACTTTTGTCCAGCTATTTGGCTTGAATACCCCTATGTGCGGCCGTCAACACTACTCGAACTATTATCCATTCCAAGCTTGAAAAAACCACAGTTGCCTATGATACTTTTTCTTCAAGTTGGACAATCTGATACGTTGATGGATTGGAAAAGTCAAGATGATTTAATCAAATTTGTCAAAATGATGTTTGCTCTGCTGGATTGCCGTTTTAATTCAATTGCTAGGTCAGATTGTGACACTGACACAATATTTTCATTAGTTTTCGTCTTGAAAACGCCGTTATTCACGTTATTTCAATAGTGAAAGTATTGAGAAGTGCAACAGTAAAGGCAAGTCTACAATATGGTCTTTAGTTGCAAGTTGCAAGTCGCAGTTGCAAAACAGTCGCAAGAGCTGGTTCTACTCCAGCCCAGTTTACAGTAAGGTGTTTAGTTGCAAGTTGCAAGTCGCAAGGTGGAAGTTAGGTTAGAATTGCAGTCGCTAGTCGCAGTTGCAAGACGAGATCCCTGGTTGCAAGGCAGTTGCAAGAGTTGGTTCTACTCCAACTCTTGCGACTGGGGACTTCAAATTTCACAGACAGTGAAGTTAATGACAAATGAGGAAATTACTGTGTCAGTTGGAATTGTCTCGTAAAGATATAAAGTTCGCGAGAGAAAACAGTGAGTAGGTATAATGACTACAATGAGCTCCGATGACGAGGAAATGATTGGCGGTGGTGAAGTTGAGACGGATAATACTGATCTCGGATTGATTTCCCTCGTCAAGGCGAATCCACGACTATGATCAAAGACCCACCCGGGCTATAAAAATGCCCTAGAAAAAGAAATGGCATTCCACACCATTGGGGACAATTTGACGATCTCAGTTTCAGGTGAGCAGTTATTTTATATATATATAATAACATATATATATATATACATAACATAAATAATAATAATAACATAAATATATATATATGTCAAAAGTATCCATCCACCTCAAAAGCCTACATCTAATAAAATACTTCGGCCTCATTTTCGATCCTCCGGCCTCATGAGGCCAAAAGAGGCGATCCTAAATTTACATCTTATGGTATCAATAGCCTCAAGGCAGGAAACAGCGCCCCCAGACCAATTTCAGCCATTTGGGGACGATTCAGCTTGTTGGCAGTCGAACAGCAACAACGGTGGAGTGCGGTCGCTTGTATCAGAAATAAGGGGAATTTCTATTTCATTGCAATTACTGGTTGCATAAGCAGTAGGGGACAACACGTAAAATCCCACAACTTGAGCTCAAGGGATGGAATAGATATCAGGAACGCAGAAGCTGATGATGGTGGAAGCATGTACAAGCCAATGGTGTTCTTTGGCACATAGTCCTGGAGTTTACCAATTAGCATTCAACTTTGCCCTTTGTGAGAGAATGTTTTCGTTTGGAACTCTGCTTCCTCAAGGTTCAATGTATGATTTGAGAGAAGCCGGGCTCTACAATTTAGCTGTGGGGACGGATGGAGGCCCGTCAAGACTTGAAGACGCATAAGCGTCCAAACTGAATTCAAAAAAGGGGAGATTGTAAACTTCAAACCCAGACTTAAAAAATGTTCCAATGATTTGCATGTCACCATCTCCTTTGTTGTCTCGTTCAATAAATAATTCAAATTTTTGCTAAAATCAACCGGTTCTGATTGAGGCCGAATGCTTCTATCAATCTGTATTTTGACTTCTGAAGCCAAATGCTCTGTTACGCCAATATTACCTACTTAGTGTGTATAATAAACAATGAGTTTCATCTTCTGCTCCATTTTCGACAGTTTTGTTTTGAAAACAAAACCTCACCGTCTTCCAGAAAAAAAATCTGAAAAAAACCGAAGTACCGTTTCTATTAATGTAGAAGAGGATTTATTTAAATTTTGGGGACTGCAAATTTGACCCACGTTCAATCAATGTTACTAAAATGTGCAAGAGTCAGTTTGTGTTTTTTGTTGACTCTTAGTTCAGTCAGAGATTCAAAATTTCAGAAAATCCAAAGGATGTTCTCTGATTGAGGTTGTTTGTCTATTTAAATCTGTATTTTGAAGCCGAATGCTCCGATACGCCAGTCCTGATGAAGCCATTGGAAAAATTACATGTGTACAACCTACAACGAGATTTATCTTGGAAAAAGACGTTTCACTGTAGTTTCAATTAACCGTTACAAGAATAAATTGGTTTCCATTTCTTTTCATCCCACTTGTCAACTGTGGGCATGATTTTGAATGGTTTTGGAAAACAACATTGATTTTCATCTCGAAATTCTGCACAATTTGACCAAAAAAAAAAAAAATGGAGTGACTCCAACGACAGGCGAAACTTCGGATTCTCCGTACTGGTGCCTGTTAGTTTCCAACTTCATACCGAAAGATTATCTGGAATGATGTCTAGAAGGTTCTCGTGCTCTGGTACCTTCAGCAACTTGACAGTTTCTCGAAAAATGTGAGAACTTTGACAATAGTTTTCCCAAACGAGGCCATTTGATTGTTCGCGTGTGTATTTTGAGGCGGAACGATCGTTTACACTAATATCATTGAGGCGGAAAGGTCCACACTTTGTGTACCATCAATTTGACCGTTATCCACAAATAGTATATTTTCATCCCTTTTCACGCCATATCACAACTATGGGCATGGTTTTGAATGATTTTGGAAAACGAGATTGATTTTAAACTTGAAATTTGGCACGATTTGACCAAAAAGATGGAGTGACTCCACCGACAGGCCAAACTTCGGATTCTCCGTCCTGGTGCCTGTTAGCTTCCAACTTACTCCCGAAAAATTATCTTGAATGCTGTCTAGTACGTTCTCGTGCTCTGGTACCTTAAGCATCTTGACAGTTTTTCGAAAAAAGTGAGAAGTTTGACAATAGGTTCCCAAAATGAGGCCAATTGATTGTTTGCGTGTGTATTTTGAGGCGGAACGATCGTTTATACTTATATCATTGAGGCGGTAAGGTCCATAGTTCGTGTACCATAAATTTGACCGTTATTCACAAAAAATAAGTTTTCGTCTCTTTACACGCCATATCTCAACTGCGGGCATGGTTTTGAATGATTTTGGAGAACAAAATTGATTTTCAACTTAAAATTCTGCACGATTCGACCAAAAAGATGGAGTGACTCCACCGACAGGCCAAACTTCAGATTCTCCGTACTGGTGCCTGTTAGTTTTCAACTTCATACCAAAAGATTATCTGGAATGATGTCTAGAAGATTCTCGTGCTCTGGTACCTTCAGCAAGTTGACAGTTTTTTTTTTCGAAAAATGTGAGAACTTTGACAATAGTTTCCCCAAACAAGGCCAATTGATTGTCCGCGTGTGTATTTTGAGGCGGAACGATCGTTTACACTGATATAAATGAGGCGGGAAAGTCCACAGTTTGTGTACCATCAATTTGACCGTTATCCACAAAAATAGGTTTTCGCGAGGGTTTTCGTCTCTTTTCACGCCATATCTCATCTGTGGGCATGGTTTTGAATGATTTTGAGAAACAAAATTGATTTTCAACTCAAAATTCTGCACGATTTGACCAAAAAGATGGAGTGACTCCACCGACAGGCCAAACTTCGGATTTTCCGTACTGGTGCCTGTTAGTTTTCAACTTCATACCGAAAGATTATTTGGAATGATGTCTAGAAGGTTCTCGTGCTCTGGTACCTTCAGCAACTTGACAGTTTTTGAAAAATGTGAGAAGTTTGACAATAGGTTACCAAAACGAAGCCTATTGATTGTTCGCGTGTGTATTTTGAGGCGGAACGATCGTTTACACTAATATCATTGAGCCGGAAAGGTCCACACTTTGTGTACCATCAATTTGACCGTTATCCACAAATAGTATATTTTCATCCCTTTTCACGCCATATCACAACTATGGGCATGGTTTTGAATGATTTTGGAAAACGAGATTAATTTTAAACTTGAAATTTGGCACGATTTGACCAAAAAGATGGAGTGACTCCACCGACAGGCCAAACTTCGGATTCTCCGTACTGGTGCCTGTTAGCTTTCAACTTACTCCCGAAAGATTATCTGGAATGATGTTTAGTACGTTCTCGTGCTCTGGTACCTTGAGCATCTTGACAGTTTTTCGAAAAAAGTGAGAAGTTTGACAATAGGTTCCCAAAATGAGGCCAATTGATTGTTTGCGTGTGTATTTTGAGGCGGAACGATCGTTTATACTGATATCATTGAGGCGGTAAGGTCCATAGTTTGTGTACCATAAATTTGACCGTTATTCACAAAACATAGGTTTTCGTCTCTTTACACGCCATATCTCAACTGCGGGCATGGTTTTGAATGATTTTGGAGAACAAAATTGATTTTAAACTCAAAATTCTGCACGATTCGACCAAAAAGATGGAGTGACTCCACCGACAGGCCAAACTTCAGATTCTCCGTACTGGTGCCTGTTAGTTTTCAACTTCATACCGAAAGATTATCTGGAATGATGTCTAGAAGGTTCTCGTGCTCTGGTACCTTCAGCAACTTGACAGATTTTTGAAAAATTTGAGAAGTTTGACAATAGGTTCCCAAAACGAGGCCAATTGATTGTTCGCGTGTGTATTTTGAGGCGGAACGATCGTTTACACTAATATCAATGAGCCGGAAAAGTCCACAGTTTGTGTAGCATAAATTGGACCGTTATCCACAAAAATAGGTTTTCGTCTCTTTACACGCCATATCTCAACTGTGGGCATGGTTTTGAATGATTTTGGAAAACAAAATTGATTTTCAACTCAAACTTCTGCACGATTCGACCAAAAAGATGGAGTGACTCCACCGACAGGCCAAACTTCGAATTCTCCGTACTGATGCCTGTTAGTTTTCAACTTCATACCAAAAGTTTATCTGGAATGATGTCTAGAAGGTTCTCGTGCTCTGGTACCTTCAGCAACTTGACAGTTTTTCGAAAAATGTGAGAACTTTGACAATAGTTTCCCCAAACGAGGCCAATTGATTTTTCGCGTGTGTATTTTGAGGCGGAACGATCGTTTACACTAATATCAATGAGCCGGAAAGGTCCACAGTTTGTGTACCATCAATTTAACCGTTATCCACAAAAAATAGGTTTTCGTCTTTTTTCACGCCATATCTCAACTGAGGGCATGGTGTTGAATGACTTTGAAAAACAGAATTGATTTTTAACTCAGAATTCTGCACGATTTGACCAAAAAAATGGAGTGACTCCACCGACAGGCCAAACTTCGGATTCTGGGTACTGGTGCCTGTTAGTCTTCAACTTCATACCGGAAGATTATCTGGAATTATATTTAGAAGGTTCTCGTGCTCTGGTACCTTCAGCAACTTGACACTTTCCGAAAAATGTGAGAACTTTGACAATAGTTTCCCAAAACGAGGCCAATTGATTGTTCGCGTGTGTATTTTGAGGCGGAACGATCGTTTACACTGATATCAATGAGGCGGAAAGGTCCACAGTTTGTGTACCATCAATTTGACCGTTATCCACAAAAAGTAGGTTTTCGCGAGGGTTTTCGTCTCTTTTCACGCCATATCTCATCTGTGGACACGATTTTGAATGATTTTGAGAAACAAAATTAATTTTCGACTCAAAATCCTGCACGATTTGACCAAAAAGATGGAGTGACTCCACCGACAGGTCAAACTTCGAATTCTTCGTTCTGGTGCTTGTTAATTTTCAACTTCATACCGAAAGATTATCTGGAATGATGTCTAGAAGGTTCTCGTGCTCTGGTACCTTCAGCAACTTGACAGATTTTCGAAAAATGTAAGAAGTTTGACAATAGGTTCCCAAAACGAGGCCAATTGATTGTGAGCGTGTGTATTTTGAGGCGGAACGATCGTTCACACTGATATCATTGAGGCGGAAAGTTCCACAGTTTGTGTACCATCAAATCGACCGTTATCTTCAAAAAATAGGTTTTTGTCTTTTTTCACGCCATATCTCAACTGTGGGCATGGTTTTGAATGATTTTAGAAAACAAAATTGATTACAACTCAAAACTCTGCACGATTCGACCAAAAAGATTGGCTGACTCCACCGACAGGCCAAACTCCGGATTCTCCGTACTGGTGCCTTTTAGTTTTCTACTTCATACCGAAAGATTATCTGGGATGATGTCTAGAAGGTTCTCGTGCTCTGGTACCTTCAGCAACTTAACAGTTGTTCGAAAAATGTGAGAACTTTGACAATAGTTTTCCAAAACGAGGCCAATTGATTGTTCGCGTGTGTATTTTGAGGTGGAACGATCGTTTACACTTATATCATTGAGGCGGAAAGGTCCATAGTTTGTGTACCATAAAGTTGACCGTTATCCACAAAAAAAATGTTTTCGTCTCTTTTTACGCCATATCTCATCTGTGGGCATGGTTTTGGATGATTCTGAGAAACAAAATTTATTTTCAACTCAAAATTCTGCAGGATTTGACCAAAAAGATGAAGTGACTCCACCGACAGGTCAAACTTCGGATTTTCCGTACTGGTGCCTGTTAATTTTCAACTTCATACCGAAAGATCATATTGAATGATGTCTTGAAGGTTCTTGTGCTCTGGTACCTTCAGCAACTTGACAGTTTTTGAAAAATGTGAGAAGTTTGACAATAGGTTCCCAAAACAAGGCCAATTGATTGTTCGCGTGTGTATTTTGAGGCGGAACGATCGTTTACACTAATATCAATGAGCCGGAAAGGTCCACAGTTTGTGTACCATCAATTTGACCGTTATCCACAAAAAAATAGATTTTCATCTCTTTTCACGCTATATCCCAACTGTGGGCATGGTTTTGAATGATTTTGGAAAACAAAATTGATTCCCAACTCACATATCTGCACAATTTGACCAAAAAAATGGAGTGACTTCACCGACAGGCCAAACTTCGCATTCTCCGTACTGGTGCCTGTTAATTTTCAACTTTATACCAAAAGATCATCTTGAATGATGTCTGGAAGGTTCTCGTGCTCTGGTACCTTCAGCAACTTGACAGTTTTTGAAAAATGTGAGAAGTTTGACAATAGGTTCCCAAAAATCAGGCCAATTGATTGTTTGCGTGTGTATTCTGAGGCGGAACGATCGTTTACACTGATATCAATGAGGCGGAAGTGTCCACAGTTTGTGTCCATCAATTTGACCGTTATCCACAAAAAATAAGTTCTTGTCTCTTTTCACGCTATATCTCAACTGTGGGCATGGTTTTGAATCATTTTGGGAAACAAAATTATTTTTCAACTCTAAATTTTGCACGATTTGACCAAAAAAATGGAGTGACTCCACCGACAGGCCAAACTTCGGATTCTCCGTACTGGTGCCTGTTAATTTTCAACTTCATACCAAAGTATCATCTGGAATGATGTCTGGAAGGTTCTCGTGCTCTGGTGCATTCAGCAACTTGACAGTTTTCGAAAAATGTGAGAATTCTGACAATAGGTTCCCAAAACTAGGCCAATTGATTGTTTGCATGTGTATTTTGAGGCGGAACGATCGTTTACACTGATATCAATGAGGCGGAAGAGTCCACAGTTTGTGTACCATCAATTTGACCGATATCCACAAAAAATAAGTTTTCGTCTCTCTTCACGCTATTTGTATCTCAACTGTGGGCATGGTTTGAATCAATTTTGAAAACAAAATTGATTTTTAACTCTGAATTCGGCACGATTTGACCAAAAAATCGGAGTGACTCCACCGACAGGCCAAACTTCGGATTCTCCGTACTGGTGCCTGTTAATTTTCAATCTAATACCAAAGGATCATCTGGAATGATGTCTGGAAGGTTCCCGTGCTCTGGTACCTTCCGCAACTTGACAGTTTTTGAAAAATGTGAGAATTTTGACAATAGGTTTCTCAAAACGAGACCAATTGATTATTAGCGTGTGTATTTTGAGGTGGAACGATCGTTTACACTAATATCAATGAAGCGGAAGGGTCCACAGTTTGTGTACCATCAATTTGACCGTTCTCCACAAAAAATAGGTAATCATTTCTTCTCATGCCGCTTATCAACTGTGGGCATGATTTTGAATAAGAGAATTGATTTTCAACGCAAAATTCTGCACAATTTGTCCAGAAAATGGAGTGCCTAAATCTACCGGTAGGCCAAAATTTGAATTCTACGTACTGGTGCCTGCTCTATCTACTTCATACCGCAAGAATAGGTATTTCGAATTATGTCTAGAAGATGGTCGTGCTCTGGTACCTTCAACTACTTGACGGGTTTTGGAAATTGTGAAGAAATTTGTTGCCAAAACAATAACCCGTAGTTCGGTCAAAGATTCAAAATTCAGGGAAATCCAAAGGCAGGTTCTCCGTTTGAGGCCGATTGTTCCTTAAGATTTGTATTTTGAGGCCGAATGCTCTCTGTTACACCAGTTGCTATTCACTTCCAACACCTCCTACGCTCCTGATATGTCTTTCAGCTTGTAGGTCGTTTGAGTGTGATTTTCTTTGCTTTTAAGGGCTGAGGGTACCTATTTTATGCTACCAGGAGCGGTGGTAGCCGAGTGGTACAGGTGATGGCAAGCCAAACCATTCGCGCTGCCCTGTGTGGGTTCGAATCCTACTTCATCCATGGATATTTTGTGCTGTCCCCGAGGTTGCATGGTAGAGCAGCTTATAGCTGAATGCCGCCTCGTAAAATAAGACAATTTATGTATGCCTCAGTTAATTAACTCATTCTTAGTCTGCCTATTCACCTTGACATCGTAATTCTATAGTTTTTAACATGACTTAATTTTCTATTTTCTTTATGATATTTGCATGTACTGAAGACACAATAATATTATTTCTATTTCTACAACGAATCATTCTCCTCTTGGCTCGTTTTGCAGTGATTCACATTTTTCAACACTCTCTTTCTTCAATCTTATTTCCATTTGTGAGCTAGGCAACCAGATATACATCCCAAGAGGCAAGCTTCGAGATTTGGCCGCGAAGTCAAATGATACATTACCTTTAGTTGACCCATGAGGCCGATCCGTCCATTGGAAATAGATATATATATATATATATATATATATATATATATATATATATATATATATATATATATATATATATATATATATATATTCTTCAGTTATCACTACTTGAGGTTTATTGAATGCCGATAGTTTGAAAGTATCTGAATAATCAAGAATATTAAAAAACGGGCTGAGGCAGCAAGAAGGTGGAGGACTTTGAGGACTTTATATGCCCGGCAAAGAAAAAAAATGCTGCAGCCAGCATCAGGTGCTGGCGCAGATGACGCATTCAAATCGATGTCGGCGGTGTTTGTGGCAATGCATCGTTTCTTGGGATCAGTGTACACACCAAGAAAGTAAGCATATATTTAGTTCTGCGTAGGTACTTGACAACTGATGTGGATTGTTTCCAGAACCATATCATCTACAAAAAGCACAAAAACAAAAGTTAAGGTGGCCGTTGAAAAAATGAAAAAGCCAGACGCACAACTTTGGGGTACGCCTGTACTTTTGAAGGTTGATTCACCTTTACAAGTCTGTGATGAAAGTGACAACAGGCTATCATGCTACGAGGACGAGCCTAGCACGTCCAGTGCTCCATCTTCGTCATTAGGAATACCATCTGTACTTCGTAAAAAATCAGGTCTGCATGCATTGAATAATTGATTTCTGTAACTTCCAACAGCTCATTTTGACGACTTTTCTCTTTCTATACAGCACCTCCACCAGCGCAGCATTACAAGAAAAGAAAGGTAGAGGTTAATGGAGTTGAAGCTGCAATCCAAAAATCTGCTTCCAATATAGACAATTTGGTAAATTCTCTTAAAGCAAGGATTGGTCAGCAAGAGAGATCGCCTGATGATGAAGAAGAAAATGCGACAGTCACTGTGCTGCTCCACGCATTGAGAAGAGTGCCCATTCATAAACGCACACGGGCACTATGTGAAGTGCTGGATGTGTTAGACAAATATCAAGAAACGTGAGGAATCAGGAATTCCCGTGATATTAATAGTACCTAATTGTTGATATTTAGTAAATCAAATTTATTTTCCTAATATAATTAGCTTCTCTACTTTGCATTACTGATGGATTCATTATTCCATCGGAAACAGTGCTCTAATGAAGCATATTATTGAACTGTTCTTCAACCAATCGGAACAATTTATTGCCAATAGAAAGTAGGCAAACGTCAGTTCTGGAGTTTCACCTGTCAATCGTTTCTATTTTTAGCAGCCAGAATTTCCAATTTCTGGGCGATTATCAAGAAAAAGTAGATAGAATAGTATATTATACTTTTTTAATAGGACGTATTGATAAATATACAAACTTTTCTTTCAACTTGATGAAATTCATAGGGACAAACTGCGAAGATATTTTTGCGATCAAATTAAGTTGGTACATTCATATTGAATCCTCCCAGCGCACGCTCATACTGCCAGGGAATTTCACCTTGATCGGTCATGAAGTACTTGGCAAGTAGTTCTCGTTGCAAAATAGCACCTTGTGAAGCATTATTCGATCCTGCTTGCCTCAAGTCTATGACATCATTGTTACAAATTCCTGTTCTTCTCCATTCCCCTTCTATAAGTTGTCCATTCGGGCCTTCTCTATCAACAAGATCTGCGGGGCAATATAGTCTTCCCATTTCTTCATTTTCGGTCATTAGAAAGTTGTGTAGTGCCACGAGTGCTAATACCAACACATGAGCTGTTGTTTCCTTGCAAGAGATTCTTCTGGTTAAAATCCTCCACCTAGATGTTAAAATTCCAAAGGAATTTTCAATGATGCGGCGGGCTTGCGATAATCGATAGTTGAAAACACGTCTCATATTTCTGTCGGGACCAACAAGCTGTTTTTTAGGAAATGGCCGCATCAAGTACGGTTTTAGAGGGAATGCTTCATCTCCGACAAAGGCAAAATTAGAGGTGTTCGAGGTTCCTGACAAAATTTTACTTGGGGGCACATCAGCGCTTTGAGCTTCCAACATTTGTCCCAGATCACTGCTGCTCCAGATACCACCATCACTATTGGATCCTTCATAAGAAATTATTATCACTACAAGTTACCAGACTACCAAAATGAACATTTTACCATATGCACCCACGTCAACCCAAGTGAACTTGTAATTTGCGTCGCATGTAGCCATCAATACGAAGCTATAAAAAGATTTATAGTTGAAGTGAAGGGAATTCGAATTGGGAGGTGCTTGTATAGTGATATGTTTGCCATCAATGGCTCCAAGGCAGTTTGGAAAATTCCAGTGTTTGGAAAACCCTTCCGAATTTGTCACCCAAGAATCCATTGTCGGTTTGGGCAAATATTTTTCATGTAGAGCTTCCCAAATTGCTTGGCACGTTTCGCCAATTACTCTATGTGCTGTGGACCGGCCGATTCTATACTCCCATGATTTGGATCTAACACTATCACCATGAGCAAGATATCTGCGACAAATATCTCTTCTTGTATATCTTCTTGTATATCTTGTAAATCTTGTATATCTCGCAAATAACACTGCACTACAGTGGGATTTTTCACATTATATCAACTTACTGAAGAGTTATCGCCAACCTCATAGCGGAAGGGAGTCCTTTATTGGAGTAACTTCTTTTGGTGATGAAAGGTCGAAGGTACTGCAGCAACTTATCAAAGGTATGTGGAAGCATTCTAGTGAACGCAAAAAATTCCTCGTGATCACTTTGCTTTAATTCCGTGAAGATATTGTTATAAAATCCATGTATAGGCCTGTTTAATTTGATGGGCCGTACCCACTATCTCCGGGCTCGTCTGCGACGGTTCTCTTTCAAGTGACTGTATAATAAACCTAAATGCTGCAGGGAGCCTTGTAAAACCAGTAATATTTCTAAGTAGGTCGAAATATTCATTTTGAATGTATGTGTTTCAACAACCTATGACACTAATGACAGAGTTTTCTCCCACACTCTTGTCAGCTGACAATAACGACCAAACACTAGCAACTGCTTTGTAGATGCTGCCTCTTTTCACCGTTGAGCGACTAGAGACTTGCAACTTGCAACTTGCAACTAAAAACCATATTGTAGACTTGCCTTAAGAATACACATAGTGCAGTAAAGATAGGTTTTGGGGTTGAAAAAATTAATTCATGAAATTTTAAAGCTGTTATCGATTCAGAATTTCATCCTCTACCATGTACTTAAAATCCCCGAAAATCCCATTGGAGCATTTTTCTTGCGGCGCTGTCAAAGTATATCATGTTTGCTGCAACAAGTCCGGAAATTGTATCCTCGCTTTTGTCACATTAGAGCTATAGGCAGTTTGCGCATTTTGAATTCCGCGCCTGTTTTCACGCCTCTAGCGGTAGAAAAGCACTCCTTTGGAGGGTAGACATGCGCATGTCACGTTGACAAGCGCTTTGAAAGTCCGTGCCGCGAGATTTTTGAGTGACTGATTGTGAGGTGTGATGGATAAATCTATATCTTTCGGGCTCAGGCCGGTCTCCTTCCGGCATAAAACAGCCGGCAATGCCGGTAAAGGGAAGATGCTGGAGGAAGCAAGCCATATTTTCAATCTTGTGGAGGTAGTAGGCCAAATAAAGGCGAAGGTAATTCGCCAGACCTCAGTCAACTTGCCTCGAAGCAGTATCGCTCTTTTTTCCCAACAAAATCCCGTCAATCAACTTGCCATCTTCCAGGGAATCTATAAAATACCACAGATCTTTTTCCTGCATTATAATAGGTGTTACGGCATCCAATAACACAACAGCCACCACACCATCTTACAACTCTGTAGTTTGCTTTCTTACTTTCTTGAAAGGGGAGACAATTTGTTAATGAATGCAAGGTACTTACCGTAGGTACTTACCTAGTAATAATAAGGCTAAAACCTACCTCGAGTCACATACAGATAGCGAACTGAAGTTTCGCGACACCACGGTGTGACAAAAACGTCATCAATTGACTTTTTTTTATGACAATGATATTAATAATACCTAGTCTTTTTGATTCTGAGCAATGATGCATTTTAGTTCATCCCTCCACAATGGCGCTGGGGGCATATCTGCTAATCGCCTATATTGTTGGTTCAGAGCTGTTGGTATATACTTCAGGGCATGACCAGAACGTCATTTAAACCGCTGAAATCCTATTTCCCGCAAAAGAAAACACGTAACTCGCTTTAATCTGCAATTACCAGTGGTAATCAAGTGTAGTTCGGGGATTAGTGACCAAACTTAATAAAATCTGTTTTTTTTGTGATAAAGACATGAAATTTAATATGAGTGGTCTTCATGGTCCCCTTTTCAAATGTAGACATGGCGTCTCGCCATATTTTGATTAGGGGGGCTTAGGGACCCCCTTGAAAATTGAAGTTGCAGAAACTCATGCAAACCACAATTAAAATAATTGTCACGCATCTCAAAAAGTGATCATTCGACTCTACGTTAAATCTCAACAAGAGACACACCAGTAATCACCATGTACGCAATGTTCTTCATAATGAAAAAAAAATTCTTTGGAATGTAAAAAAAAATCGTGTTCTTATAATTTTTTCATGCAATAGAGGGATAAAGTCATCTTCCGCATATCATTATCCACCAATCGTATTCGCCGAAGCCATTGATGAAGTCAATTTCTTCATATTGACATCTAGAAGCAACAATTCCAGATGAAACCAGCCAATTCAAGTGCTTAGTTCAGCAGCGTTTTTTTCAATGTTACCAATTGATATGAATGACAATTTATTATTGGGTGGATAGCTTCAACTGTTTTATAATTTTATTGAGTATAACTAGATGAGGAGTGATGCGCGAAAGCCCCGAATTTTTTTTTTTTTAACCGCCACCTATCACTGTTAGAATTGCACCAAATTTCATGCTACTTTGACGAAACAACAGCAAATACAGACTAAAGAGTATAGACAAACGTCAGTACGATCTGCAGTTGTCAAGTAGAAGGCACAAAGAATGAGGATTGAGGCGTGGAATACTTCAAAGCACTCAGTTCGAGTGAATACACGGTATAGAAATATTTTCAACACACCCTAGGAGCACAAATTTCATGATGGTGAGCGACGCGAAAAAAAAATTTCCTATGCTTTTGCGCTTGGTTCCTCGTATAGTCATATGAAATTAGGTTACAGAACAGCTCCAGCTATCTATCCAAAATATAAATTGTCGATCATATTGATTGGGAACAATTGAAAACCGCTGTTGAACTTCACACTTGAATTGGCTCATTTCTCAGGGAGCTGTCATCCCTAGAATGACAGTATCAAAAAACAAACTTCATGAATAGCTTCGGCAAATACAAATTAGTGAATAATGATACACAGCAGATCAACTCACCGTTTCTTAGATTGAAAAATCATCAAAAACTGTTTTTTTCTGACACCCAAAAGAAATTTTTTTTTAACAGGAAGAACAATGCGTACATGGCGACAACTGTTGTGTCTCTTGTCAACGTTTGGTGTAGAGTCAAATTATTACTTTTTGAAATGTGTGACGATATTTACCGGTGGTTTGTGAGAGTTCCTGAGACTTCAAATTTTCAAGGGGGTCCTTAGGCCCCCCTAACCAAAATATGGCGAGGCGTCATGCTTACATTTGGAAAAAAGACCATGAAGACCACCCATACCAAATTTCATGCCTCTGTCGCAAATCAAACAGATTTTAATAAACTTGGTTACTAACTCTCGGATTATCTTCAATCAACACTGTTAATTAGGAATTAAAGCGACTTCCGTGATTTTTTTTTCGTGAAATACGAGTTAGAGGTTCAAACGAAGGTCTGGTCATGCCCTGCAGTATATACTAACAGTCCTAAGCCAACAATGTAGTTCTAGTGTGACAAAAACAAGAATACCATTTTCGGACTAGTTGCAGCAAACATGATATACTTTGACAGCGCCGCAAGAAAAATGCTCAACTGGGATTTCCGGGGATTTTGAGTATGTGGTAGAGAATGAAATTCTGAAATGATATCTGCTATAAAATTTCATGAATTAATTTTTTCAAGGTTTGGGGTCTTTTTTGACTATCTTTACTGCACTAACAGTTTAAAAAGTGATCGAAGCGAACCCAGTTTTACCGTCGTAGTGTGATTTAGTCGCAAAGTGATCTCGTGACCTGAGCTCGTCGCGCCCTGTAAGAACCTAGGTACCTACGTCAATTCACCCTCTCTTCCAGGACCATGAGCTGTGATCCTGTCCGGAAGAAAGCGGCTGAGATCAGTGGGCAAACCTGTGACCTGCCGGCGACGCAGTCCCCAGAATGACCATTTGACAACACAGCGTAGTTCAGGTGAAGGTTTCATGTCAAACGGACAAAAATTTGAACGTAACCTCCCTTGTATCAAGATGACATTAACCCGGCGCTTGTGTGGTGGAAAATATTCCCGAGCATGGTGTGCTGAGGTGAAAATCACCCAGTTTTGTGGGACCACAAAAAAAGAAAGAAAAAGTTTTTTCTCTAAAATGGTGACCAAAATGATCTTTGATGTTCTATGAAGTTACCAAACTAGAATTGATTCTACAATTTGAAAAGGTACCGTCATATCATGCAAAAAGTGAAGAAGTTGATTTTCCATAGTCTCATAGGTGATTTTCACCCCACCACACAAATTCATAGAATTGAGGCAATAATGGCCTTATTTTCCATGTTTGATACAGCAATGAATATTGCGAGGAATATTGTTTTCATGATAGGTTGATGCAAATATGTCTTCCACAAGGGATCGACACATGAGCAAGAGCAAGCAGAGTTGCTTGCGCTTTGGAGGGAACTTTTTCTAGATGTACACGTGAACTGTGTGGTGGGGTCAAAATGACCCAAATTGAACTTTGTCGGCTAATTTCTGTCGACGTATGCGCTGTGATAGCCGACTGACAACTGAAAAGTAAATAAAAGGTAGCCATTTGAAGGTACCTACTGAGAAGCGGGGGTGTGAAGTTCGTATGCACACCGAAATATAACGACATGAAATTTTGCTTGGGTCGTTTTTACCCCACACAAGCGCCAGGTACATCAAAAATCAGGGACACCAACAGAACTCAAATTTTCCATGGCCAGCTGTGGTTTTTTTAAGCTTGGAATGGATTATATGTGTCGATATTAGGGTTACCATAAGCCCTTCTCAGTTACTATGACAATAAATCCTCAAAATCCGGACAAAATCCGGACATTGTTAGGTAGGTGCACATAGCATGACTTTGAGCATGACCTTTTTTTTACTTTTTTTTTTTTTCACTTTTTCATGAAATTATGGGACAAACTGCAAGGTTAGCAAAAGAAATCGTGCCACAAGGATCTGAAGATCAAAATAAGAAATAAATTGAGGACTTGCCGACTTGATCATTATCGGTTATGGTGGTACGACTGCTGAAAGTCACTGCGCGCAACACGGTATGCGGCATGCGTTGTCCGATAGGCGATAACTTGATGCGTGCGTGATAATTTTATTTTCCCGGACGCTATCAACTTTTCCGGCCGGACTTCCCCGGACGCCTCAAAAACCCAAACATGTCCGGGTAAATCCGGACGTATGGTAACCCTAGTCGATATGAAATTGGAATAAATTCCAAGGAATCCACTCACCTACCTACTTCAAGCCCCTTTGGAAAATCCTTCGGAAAATCCTGTTGACCTGTGTAATACAGGCCCATTGTCGAACTAAATAATGACCCCATCTTGGCAGCGTGGGGAAAGAACTTCAATGGTAGAATCATCGGAAAGCGGCTTGGGCGGCCTCCTCCCTCGCGGAATTTCCGGGTTAAATGGAGGCCTTTTGTCGCAATATTGTGAATATCACGAGGGGGGGCACGCCGCTATATCGTCTTAATTCAATAATGTCGACGGAAATTGCTGGAAATTAAAAGCAATTGACCCTGAAACCGGATGGAGGCGGCAGGCAGCACCAGCTGCCGGGTGCCGAGATTATATGTAGATGGCGTTCGGCGTTTTAAGACAATTAAAATGCACCGTAATGAACATTACAGTATATCCTCTCAGCCAGCATCCAACGCAGAGTCAACATGTGATCAGAGAGGAATACGCATACGTCCAATTTGCATTCAAGTATTTACCCTCCTCCGCGGTCGCCTCATATTTGGCTATCCTATACTTAGTGAGCAGAGGCGCACGCGGTAGTTTTAATGGACGCTTCTGTGCGTTCTCAACTCCCGAACCATACCGTCGCAACTTCCCATCACAAAGCCAAAGTTTTATAATTTTATTGCGCCGCTAAGCGGAATGGTAATTAGGCAGCCGGAATCAAGTTCCTTTCATGTTTGTGTTTTCGGTAATGTAGGGGAGTTTGAAAACACTGTGCAGATCTGATGAGTGAGAGAGAGTTGTGCCAGTGTCTGTGTGAAATCGCAATGTCTGAGATGGCGTTTCGGAAAGACGCGGGTGGAATACCAGAGTGCCTGAAAAAGTCGTAAAGGAGAATAACCAGATAATATCAAAGTCATTATCTCAATTTTAGTGAGTGGATCGGGTATTTGCTTTGGCAAAGGATCTAGCTAATCGCTGCTTGAGCTTGGGTGGAAGTTGTGCTCTACAATCTCCATTTATTGACCCTGTTCAGGACGGAGTTTGGGCTTCCGAAAAACTACAACGAAAGAGCCAATAGCAGATGTTTTTTTATATCCAGTGATAGAGGAGTTTTGTGGGAATCAAAACACCTACACGACTAAATATTGAAATTAACCAAAAGTGGTGTTACTCACACAAGTCTTGAAAGAAGAATTCTGAATACCGAACTGGAGCCTTCTCAACTAGAAGTTGCGTTTTTTTTACCTAGTGTTTTTTGTCCCGCGCCATTTTGGACGCACTTTTTTGGGACATGCTCAATAATAGACACAGAACCTATGTATAGACATCTTTGAGAAATGATAACTGACAGCTTAACCTGGGGCTTGACGTTTACATTTGACACATGGTCCCAGGCCTTTGTCACGCTTTGACGCTGTTTTTTCTTTTTCTTTGATAGCCATGTTGAAGCCCGTCAATGCTGCGTTTCGATCCTCTTCTGGTAGCCAAGCTGAAGCCTGTTAGTGCTGCGTTTTGATCCTTCTTCAGTAACTCTCTCAGTTTTCCACCCAACCAGGTTTCAGGTCAAGTCAAGTCAACTACCTACACAGTTATACTACTTAGTAGTACTATTAGTACTTGACACAATAGTTACTTGACTTGAAGTTTGATTTTCACTACTTGGCTTGAAATTGACTCGATACTTGGGTCAATAAGTGGTGAATCCCTACTGATAAGCCACCTGCTGGGGCGACACCCATTGAAGAGACGTTCTGCCATGCGGAATTTTCTTATGTGTCGCCAGACTGCTAGCAAACAACTTTACGAACAGAATAAGGGCGATTCTCCGAATATTTTGTCCATGCCTACCTATGTATTTCCAGCAGTTTACTTCTGATACCTTATAATTATACTGTATGATCAAAAACTTTTCTAGTTGCGGTAGGCTGTGGCCTGGCCAAAATCAGCCTCGTTTGCCTGCCAATGACCAGGCCACAGTCTACCGCAAGTAGAAAAGTTTTTGATCATACGGTACCTGCCTATAGGTAGGCGAGTAGGTAGGTATCATACAAGAGGTTGAGAATCGCGATAGGAGTGTGTGTGTGTGTGTCCACGTGTATTTCGTTCGCTCTCCGTTTGTTAGGTGTTTTGACAGGAAAGTGTTTGGTTCTTCACGACCCATCTCCGTGGTGGCCCATCCCTGGGACTTCTTGGATGAAATTCCACTCCCGATGGTTGTGCTGGAGGCTGGAGGCAGGATCATTGTGCAGCCAAAAGCAACAGGCCACTCTGTATGGCACGAAGTCCAAGCTTTTCGAGAAAGGTCATCCTGTTCAGTCGCAGCTCCCTCTTGCTGGTGTCCATGGGACCAGCACTCAAGCAGTGGCGGAGTTATTGTGAGTTGCGAAAACGCTGAGGATTGCAGCAAGCTCATAGATCTCGCAACCGAACAAAATGAGCAAAGACTACGACATGAAAAAGTCAACACCTCTGAATCCTCGTGTTGAGGTGGTGGGTTTCTCTGATGATTTTGATGCGGACTCCTCCTTTCTCTCATAGCTGAAATCTCAAAATAAATCTATTTTTACATCCGATTCCTCATGTAAGGTGGTGAGTATTAGGTGCTTGCGGAAAAGTATGAAGAGGTTTCAGGTTGTGCTGCAGAACGATCAGATTACATACAATCGGTTGCTGGAATCGGGACGGGTATTCATAGGTTACGACATGTGTCGTGTTCATGATGCCACTGAGCTTTTGAGATGCTTTGAACTCTGCGGTTTTCACCACACAGCGGCAAAGTGTAGTAAATCCGACATATGCCCAAAATGCTCCGGTAATCATAAGATAAGCGATTGTTCATCGGACACACTGAAGTGCGCAAATTTTGCTATGTCGAATGCCAGGCACAACACAAGTTTTTCCCTTGACCACGCTGCTTGGGATGGTCATTGGTCAGGGGTGTCATATCTACAGGGAGGCCTTGAATGGGCTCAGAGTTAGCATAGTAGGTGAGAATAAATAGCAGTTAATCGACCCTTAACCCCCTTGAATATTGCCGGTCCCGTCGCCGTCAATCCCTCATCTCGTTCTGCCTGGCCTGAAGGCGTTTGACGGGACACACGCATTGCTGTCTACTATAAGAATGTGCGGAGACTGCGGGGAAAGACGACTGATCTGTTCACTGCTACGGTTGGGACTGAATTGCATTATGGTCTGATAGCTCCGACCAAAACTTAGCCTCTCCCTGGGATTGGCGATTCTGAGCTGTTCGATACTGAGCACTATACAATACAGTCTATAGATCTCACAGAAATTATACAAAAATGAATGTGTCGAGAGGGGGTGGAGTGCTCCTGGTAGTGGAGGGTGACTTGATGTCCTCACTGATTACGTTGGGGCAAAAATGACTATGTTGACAAACTGGAATCGGTGGATTTTTTTATCGTCAGGTGTTGTTTACAGCGTGGAAGAACCGTGATTGTTGCGGTGCTGTATGTGCCGCCTCGTCTGTTTCTGGAGCTGTTCAGACTGCTGATGGAGTTCTTGGAATCTCTGGAGTCTCTCTTTTTGTCTGAGTTAGTGATAGTTGGCGACTTGAACATTCCGGAATACAAAGATTGTTCAGATTGGCGTGCATGAGACCTGTGCTCATTGAATGATACTAGGGACCAGCTATGCTCGAGCCTGTGCACGTTTTTTGACATGAAGCAATATAATAACATCCCTAACTCAAACCAAAGACTGCTCAATCTTGTATTTTCGATGGTTTCCTGTACTGTGGTCAGGTGTGACGCCCCCTTGCTGACTGAGGATAATCACCATTCAGCTTTTGAGATAAGGCTTGCCCCCAGTATTCCGCGCTCCAGGAAAATTGATTAAAGTGCCTGTAACTTCAACTACAACTTTCGTAGGGCTGACTTCTTGGGCTTGTATGAGGCTATCGCCAGGTGTGATTGGTCGGGGCTTGAGCGCTTGACTGATGTTAATAGGACGCTTGAGGCGTTCTACGATACTCTATTCCATCTTTGACGTCTATGTATCCAAGTCAAAGCCAAGAAAAAGTAAGTATCCTCCATGGTTCGATGATAGCAAAAAAACACGTGAAGTTGAAGGAGAAATCGAGACGCGCCTTAACGTCTGGGGGGGGGACGTTTCTGCGCGTCCGAGACTAAGGGCTCTTTGAGCGGCTCTCAAGCGTGTCATTAGAGTTGCTCACGCCAGATACTTGTCCCGGGTCGAGAGTAATAACGTATGGTCCAAAAGTTTTGGGATTTTTTTTAAAAGCTAATAACTTTTTTTGGATAGTTTTAATTTTGTAACTTAATATTGCAAAAATTAGCATCATCTCTAACAATTTCAAATTCGTATTCAACATATTGAAGATGGGCCATTATCTTTGATGGCTCTCAGTTTTCTTTTGCCATGTTCGATCATTCTCTGGACAACAGCAGGATCAATTTCTCAGAGCTCCTGCCTCCCAATGTACCGCAAGCTCGACCAATATAAGATTTTTGGTAAGTATTGAGCAGGATAGTATACGACAAGGAACGGGAAGCTGCGAATGAAGACCAATTACGGCGTCACATTTTTCAATAACATTAGAGAATTTCGCATTTGAGAAATTGATACAGAAAATCATGGAACATGGCAGAGGAAAATTGAGATCCATCGAAGATAATGGTCCATTTCCAATATGTTGAATATATTTATATATTTTCCAATATATTTTTGCAAGATCAAGTACGAAAATACAGACTATTCAGAAAAAGTTATTAGCTTAGAACTATTTCCCAAAACTTTCGGACCATACGTTATTAGGGGTGACCCGAGGAAGTTCTGACAACATATCGCGAGCAAAAAGGGTCGGTCCGGCATGCCCACTGAGGCATGCCTCGACCAACAATCGACGTGATGTTGCCAACTGCTTCGCACGTTATTTCTCAGGTGTCTATGCGAGCAGTAACAATCCGGTTTACACCTGTGGCGGCGGCCTGGGGTCGGCTGACCACCTTTGCCTCACCACTTTCAGCGAAAGTGACGTCGTGGCAGCCTTGGCTAAGCTGAAGGTTGGTAATGCTGTCGGGCCGGACTTCATTCTATCATATCTGTTGAGGGACTGTCGTTCTGCCATTGCTCGCCCCTTGCAATCGATTTTGAACAAGGCTCTTGCTTCCTCCACCTTCCCCGAATCATGGAAGAGCTGTAAGTTGTGCCCTATTCACAAGAGCGGCCATAAGAGCCGCGGGAAACACGGTTTTGTAAGGGGACAGTCAACAGTCACGAACTTGATGGAGAAGACGCAATCTACATCTGATTGTATGAGCGAACGTAAGCAAGCCGTTGTCATGTACACCGATTTCGCAAAGGTTTTCGATCGCATAAACCATGACGTTATCTTGAGGAAGTTGGAAAATATGGGGTTTTTCTCCAATCTGGTCAGATTGTTCTGGTCCTATCTGGTCGGTCGAAAGCAGTTTGTGAGGATTTCCGGTCACAATTCCCAGAGTTTTGAGGTTCTGTCGGCTGTGCTGGGCCCTCTTCTTTCCATCAACTTCATGAATGACATTGAGCTGAGCCTCAGGAGCTCGTTCCACTTCTATGCTGACGATTTGAAGATCTTTTCACCTGTGAATTCTTCTGGGGACTGCTCTCGCCTCCAGGGGGAGATCGATGCGTTGGTGGGATGATGCACTGCAAACGGTCTTGATTTGAACGTGACGAAGTGCATGGTCAATGGTCATGTCTTTTTCAAAGTCCTCTGGATCCCTGGAGTTTCCATACAAAATTGATGATCACATTCTGGTCAGACCCAGTGTCATCAAAGACCTTGGCGTGTTTAGACCCAAAGCTTTCTTTCTCCGAGAACATTGGTTACGTGCACAGGGCGGCCTACACTACATTGGGTTTCGTGGCACGAAGCTCCAAGGACTTTTCCAACATCGAGACATTGCAGCGTCTGTTCGCGTCCTTCGTTTTGCCACGACTGGAGTATGCATCCGTCATCTGGTGCCTCTACCACGAGAAATACGTGTCCTTTCTGGAGGGTGTGCAGCGGCGTTTCCTGGAACTGCTGGCCCTCAGTGTTGGTTTCTCGCAGAATTCGTTGCTAACCAGATTTGGGCATCGGTCCTTGGAAAGCCGGAGAACGGTTGACTACCTTCTCTTCCTGCATAGGCTTGTTTCGGGTGCGGTTCTCTCCCCCAGTGTTCTTTCGAGGATCTCCCTGAATGTTCCGAGATGAGACCTGAGGCGAAGTGATGTTTTTTATGTGAGGCCCACACAGAAGCTCTTTTACTTCAATTCTCCAGTGAACCACCTTGCCGTGACATACAATAGGCTTCATGAGAAGTTCGTCATTTTCAACGGCAGTGCGGCTGATATCAGGTGAGTTTTTGATTGAGGTGCAATCGACGAATTGTCTTTTTCTGTAGTGTTGCAACGTTTTTTTTTTATCGTGTGGGGTTCGGCGGTCATGCTATTACTGGACTTGATAGTCTATTGCGTGCCCATATAATGATAATAATGAAGATAATAATAATAAATATACATACAGTACTTATCACTGTCAGTGATAAATATCACGAGGGAGCGAAGGAACATACATCTTCAGGAATGGCATTTTAGAACGATGCTAATAACTTCCAGTCCCCAGTTCGCTATTTAACGTCCAATTCTGGGCAACGATACGTGAAGTTAACAGGAGTAAATCTGGAATTTTCAGTTGGCGCGCGAGGCGAGTTTATGCCTTTCCAATTCCGCACTGCCAGTCCGAGCAATAAAACGGGGGACCTGGTTCAGATACGATATCGCACTGACACAATTTCCGCAGCTATCGCGGTGGAAAGTTGGCATCAGGAAAATAAGACGACGGGGGTGTTAATTTTCCCGTCCTCGTCCGGCAGGTGGTTGGTTGCAATGTGGTGTGGAGTGTGCAGGTTTGCTTGTTTGTTGCGCTTGCTGATGCCCTCTGTGTGGATTTTTATGCCGCGTTGTTGCGCAGTCGTTTGTCGTTCTAAACGACTTGTTTTTAAAATGACGTGACTAGTGTCGGCGGCAGTGATGCTGCAGTAGGTATAATGAAGTGCCTGCACAACATTATGGATGTTATTAGTGTCATAAACGGAACAATGAAATCGTTATTCCTGCAAAGCGCGCAGCTTTCGCAGGTTGCATGCAGCGCCCCGGTACCGCAGACTCGCGAAAGTTTGACTAGAACTCCACCACCCTGTACAAGTGTACACCTCCATCTCCTACATGCATTTGTAGATAACCTGACATGTCGTTAAGCTTTGTTTTATTTGCAGAGTAAAAGTGAAAGGTTGTCTGCGGAAGATTCAATGTATCCCGCGAGGTATCCCGTATGTGCTTGATGTAAAACATACATAATATAGCACTCACATTATGTTTTGCTCAAAATTTGCTGTAAGAGAGAGACGTTTATGAAGCGTTATCTATCAGCGATCCAGTTTATTACTTAGTAAGTGTATACTATTCATATGAGGAACTGAAATGTGAGTTTTTTTTAAATATTTGTATTGTCGTAAAGCCCACATTCAGGAGGCCGAGGTCTTCAACTCATGAAATTATCGTTAGGGTCCCCCAATCCAACCCCAAAAGCGCATTGCTTAAGCTCAAAATGCATGGTTTAAACGCTCAACCACCGGACTATCATGATACGGTTAGATAGATAGATAGACAGAAGTATACATTTTTTCCAACCAATGTAACCGGTGCCCAAACTCTCGACGCTGTTTACCGCCGTCTGTGAAAATCAGACGTCGGATTTTGACGGAGTATTTTTCTTCAATTTTCGCGCACAAATCGCATCCCGAGTGTAGGGTGAGAATTTTCCGGAATTTTTGTTGAATTTGAGGGGATTTTTCAAAAATTCATGATTCATTCCAATTTTTTCCAGGGAACCGCCGCCTCGAGTACTCCATTTCAAACATCTTGTTACGTTTTTGTGGCAAAAATTTGGCTTTTTGAAATGCCGACCGGGGGGCTTCGGGGACCTAATGTCGTCCGGTGCGGGCCATGCGGTGGCGTTTTTCTTGAAATTTCGCCGTATATGCCATATTGAACTTTTGTAATTTTCAACAGATTAGATTGAGATTTTGAACACATACTTAATCAAGATGGACAATCAAAGTGCATTTGTCGAACTCGACATTTTAGCAGTTTGAAGCGCCGTATTAAACTCTTACTTTTTTCAACCGATTACATTGGGTTTTCAAACCCACAGATTAACAATTGGAACGTAACTGTCAAATTTTGATTTTTGCTCATACTTTTATTCCATCTCAATTTCTCCTATAGGTACTGTGGCAATTGCTAATATAATTAAGTAGGTTATTAATAGTTCCGGGCAAATGTGAATTCAACTTAGCGAGATAAGGCCGAGAGTGGCTTGAAAGAAACCCAACGCTGAATCGAGTTATATGAGCCAGGCTGTTAAAAAAAAACGGAGAGCTATAGAAAACCCGGCAGAGTCCTTGAATAATAGAGAAATTGCTTCGGTTTGGCCGTGAGAAGTAATAACTAACTTGTGGACAAAGAAATGTTTATCTAAGTTTCGAAAATTCGGGCAACGGTGTAGTTAACGCCCGGATGCGACGGCATAAAACGCCTGCTGGTTTATGATATACTGAAAGGCCGCATAAAAGGGCCGAAAAGGGCCGTTGCCATGTGGCCAGCACCTTGCCGACTCGAGAATTTCGCTTACAAGAAAATTAAACGCGGTTAATTACCAGTTTCCAAATTGAAAACTCGTAGATGTGATTGTATGGTGGAAAGAGTAAGTTTACAGATTAGGGTGCGAAATAAGAGTCAAGTAGACACCAAACAAGAAAGGGTTTCATTCAAGCGATTCTGCCCAGTCCGGCCAGGTTGGATTACACTATTCGGGTAATTTCTTTATGTTTAGACATAAGCCCGGAAGTTATAAACGTAAGCTAAAATATCTTGATATGTCAGCAGTCAGATGGGAGTGGGGAGGTATCGATAAGATTGTAATTATCCAAATTGGTGTGGAAAATGAGACGACTGGCGCCATCTGACGGTGAATGCTATAAGGAGTGCGGCCAGAAGGGCGATATTTGCAAGATCGAACGTGGTCGACAGAATCCAATACGCGATCGATATCAGGGGGTGGAAAATTTGTGATTGGACGAGACTAGGGTTGGCTAAGTCTCATTGGTAGAGGTGAAGGACTTTCGGAAGTGGAAATGAGGGTGTAGCTCAGGGGATGTGGGCGAGCTCTCGTGGCTTTTTTGCTTGAGCTCTCATCGTGACAAGTTGCATTGAAAAACGTGAATCCAAGTCCTCTGGGGATTTAAGATTTTGTTCTGTCAAGGCAGTTTTTGATAAGTACAAGCGTGAAGCTAAAACTTACTAATTTACTCACTGAGTTAAATAACAGATTTCAGATCGTTGTTTGCATTTAAAGAATTCAAATTCCAAGTCAATTAAACAGATTAAAGTCAGTTCGGTGGTCGGAAATTTCCACAAAAGTCAAAAAGGAGTTTCAGTGAAAATTTCGTGTGTTCAGATTGCTAAATTAAATCAGGGTTAATTCGCGTGGTGGGTTTGGTGTAAATTCAATTAGAAAGAGGTGATATTGTGTGTGTGTTGGAGACAGCACAACAGGCAGCAGGCTTCAAGTCGAAATTCTGAGCATCGGGACCAAGGAATAGGAAAATCGCTGCTACTTCGCCGGTCGTCAAATAAAGGTTGGTCTCGTTTTCTGCACTAATTGAGGTTTAAAATATTATTAATTACCGGCCGTGGAAACCAATGCTGCTGAAAAATTAAATAAGGATTAGAAGTCCACAGAAAATTGTAGCTAAGTGTAATTCGAGGGTACCAGCCGAGAAATTTGGTATTGCCTTCCCGCCAATGGCTCAGCCGGCTCACTGCCCCGGGCACGTGAAAGTTCATCAAATAAATTAAATGCACCCTGATTGGCCACTAGGTGAGCGCCATTATTGTTCCATCTTGCAACAACAAAAATTACTTCCGTCACAGGCTAAAGAATCGGCCGGACACCATCGGCAAGGCGAATCTCCAAGCCTCATCATGCGAATGAAATTTCAAGCCTTTTTTTCTTTCTCTCGATCAAGCAGACGACCGCAATGGCAAAGAAAATTTACAGTTCAAGTCCACCAAAAGGGCGGCTGCAAATTGCCCACCTTTAAAGACATCACCTATAAACACCGCCAAAATGCGAAAGTCTCGCGCGAGATTCGATAAACGAAGGGTTGTGATCAAAAAGGGTTCAACATAACTCCGTGGGGGCGCGTCGCGAGAATCCGTTGGGTCATCAAAGACTTGAGCTGAGGCGCGACGCCCGAAGAGACCAATAGCGAGAGCGTCGTAATTACTTCCCTCCAAATATCTGTTGAAAAATTCTGTCCAAGGATTGTTATTTTCTGCCACCGGCAACTTCAGCCACGTCGAAATAAAAGTAGTCAAAGGAAGCCACCGTGATTCTCTTAGCAGTATCGAGGTTTCAGGTGAACTCGAGCCGTGTTGTGGTGAAAAACCATACCTGCACTTTCCTTCGGCGCCGTTAGCTAGGTGTAGTGTAGGAGACATTTACTGTTGTTTTTGAGAGCCATTAAAATGGTATTTGAAGTGTGAATCCGGCAGTCATAATGCCGTTAGATGATTAAGTTATTGAGATGGGAAAATATCCCATATCTCATTGTTTGAAGGCATACGATCAAAGCCGAAGCTGTCGTACAAAGCCAACGAGTGAAAAATTATAATCAAAATTTGACGATTATCAAAGTCAAGTCAAAACACGGCAAATTATTGGTTTCCAGGACAGGTGGTTGATAAGGCGTAGGTGATTTGTAAGCCTGCGTCAAGCGACAGAATTGTGTGATAACATTAGTGTGATTACTGACATGGAATTCAGTGTTTATTGTTGTTACTCTGGGCGTCATGTTTTGTAAAACGTCGCTACGTTCCGTATTTCGAGCAGTCAAGTGTTTAATTTGCGTTGCGGTTTAGGTAGAGTTTCTTCCCCTTTGGTTCAGCTCAAAATTGAATTGTTGTTAAATTTGGATAGGGTTTTCTTTCAGGTATCATGGCAACGTCCTCCGTGTTATTTCAATAAGTTAGGTCGTTTGCAATAGGGATTCAATCTGCGGGTAGGCAGAGCTGTACCAACTGTAGCAAGTCCCTGAAATCACAGCACAAGACCATCCTGGTGGGTTTTCCGTGGTTTCCCCACCAGGTCAATAGGCGAATGCCATGGTTACATTTTCCACGAGGAGGTCAGTATGACTCCGATTACGCTAATTAATTAGAGAACTGTGATTTGATTTAAAATAGGATATTTAAAGAAATCTCCCACTGACTAGGGTAGGATTAAGGACCTGTGTATCAATTGTCTTCTCTCTATTATGACTTTGTTGTAATAAACAGGATTGTGGTTGACTTTCGTGTTATATCTCTCTGTTTAGTACCTGTTCTCTTGTGTCACTTATCAATGAAAGAACAAGCGGTTATGAATTAATTTGACAACGTAGGGAAAAGTGGAATGGGACTCTATCAGCGGAGCTTCTCGTACTGTCACTTTCTTTGACAGAGCCAGTGAAAGGGTTAGTGAAAGAAAAGGGGTGGCTCTATTAGCGGAGTCCACCTCAGTGTTTGTGAATCTACTGTAAGAGGCCAGACAGCAGTTAAGTATGGTTTACACTTTTGTTAGACGATCACGCCGGAATGTCAACTGACGGGTTAGGAGAAAGGGGTTGTAACGTTACAGTACATATTTAAAAAGACTCCTGAATAATACAAATACACAGTTCTTTTTTCTCTCCACTACACAGTGTCCTTCACAGCAGAACTTTCTTCACGGTTCAGGTTTTCATAACACACATCGTCGCTTCCATTTTCAAAATTGTGGTACTACTTCATATGTTTCCAGCATTTTTGGTAGTTACCTTGAATAAAAGTAGAAATACATAATTAACAAACAAAATAATGGTGTATCAGTTTTCCCCGACAACTCTTCACTGACCAGACACTACCCACTGACATGCGTTTCGTTCACAATCGAACCCTACAAGTCGAGGCAGAAATTTCAAAGCACGCGAAAAACAAACATCTGTCCGAATTCATGCTACTCTCACACAGTCAGCTGCTTACGCCTCTTGGAAAACTTCATCTGACCAAAACGCTAAAGGAAAACCTGACATCCGCCTAAAACAACGGAAAATCAACATCATGTATAAAATTCCCTTCCCATTTTTCCGGTGTCAGTGGAACAAATCCCCTGGCTACTTTTCAACCAATGCTGTCACCCAGGCGACGACTTGCCGGCGCCGGTGACAGCTAGTCCCTGATATTATCATATCAGGAACAATTCCTACCTCGATTTTTACATTCAACCAGAAAAAATACAAAATATCAACAACACTACCTGTAACAACCAACAACAATAATAACAATAAAATGATTGATTAATACATAATAACAAATTGGATGTGTAGGTGAAGCTTTGGTTGGTTTGACCATTTGTTCTCTCTTTAAATCAAAATCATCTCAGAATACGTTCTAGGTGTAACATCTCTATTCTACAATAACATGGGGTTTAAGAGATTTTTTGAGTTCCGTGAAACGCATTTTTTAGGATCCGCTGGGAGACGGTCGAAAATACTCGAGTGACTGCTGGCAGATGCTGTACTAGATGGCGGTTTTTCGTCTTGCGATATTTGCTGTTTTCTGTGATTACTGAAAGCTCTTCCGAGAATTTGTTTCTGTTTTCCTCTGTTTCGTCCTCATTTGGTCCATATACCTACTATAACTATAACTATAACAAAGTTTTCTGTTCTCCTTCTGAAATCATTTCTAAAGTGCTCGCCGATTGAAATGGTCCACTCAAAAAATACAGCCACATTCAAAGTGTCATAACTTTTGAATAAATGAACTATTTTGAATTGTTTTATGTTTTCTACTTATTTCACGTATTAGACTACAATATGTCGTGGACTATTTTTGGTACAAGTGTTTCGTATTAATTATACAGGGCCCTAAATCAGGTACCGCAAAAATGGGAAAAGTTTGAACAGGTCCCATTTCACAAAAAATAGTTTTTGGTTTTTTCCAAGTGTTTCAGGGGAGTTGTTATAACCATAACTCGGATCGTTTCTAAATTTTTTTGCTTATCTGCTTCAATTACAGGGTGATCTCAAAAATGTAACCTTTTAGTTTTGCAGTAATAACTTTATTCGTTGTTGGCCGATTCTGGAAAATGAGAGCTCCTGTTGAAGCTAAAGGCTCAGGTCAGAAGAATCGAGGATCAGAATTGACTTCAGATGAAAATTCTGGAATGGGGATTGAATCAAAAGTGACTCAAATGACAAACTTGCTAAAGATCCGGTTTAGGGAAGGTATTTTTATTTTTTTTTTTTATATAATGGTTTTTCAACACATCATTGACTTTTAAACTCGTGGGTCACACAAATAACAACTTGTCTTCCAACAAACCATTCTTTCTGAACAATTTGAGGTGTTTCCCATTTGTATGGAGCGAAAATTATGGCAATGAATCCAAATCAGGAATGGATGCTTCCAACGACGAATACTGGACGTTTTTCACCTAAAAATAGGCGTAAGACGTAATTCACGACAATGAGAAGGTAACCTATTTTACGTGCATTTTTAGTCCAGGAAGGTCCGGTATTATCTTCTGAAAAGTGAATTTGTAAAATGGGTCCCGCATCGACAATTTTCATCGTTTAAAATCGGAAAATACCTCAAAATGTTCGGAAATAAAAGTCTGTTTGAAGGCAAGTTGATTGTTATTCAGTTCTTTTCCTGAACCTGATTTCTAGGGTGCTTCATCTTTAGGTCACTTTTGATTTCTTCGCATTTTCAGAATTTTTGTCTCCAGTCAGTTCCAATCATCGAGCCTTCTCATCTGAGTCCTAAGCTTCAACAAGAGTCCTCATGTTCCAAAATCGATCAACAATTGTAATAGATATAAATGCCAGACCAGAAGGTTGCATTTTTGAGATCACTGTAATTGGAGGAGATAGACTCGAAATTTAAAAAACTACCTCAAGGTATAGGAATAACACCTTCCCTAAAACACTTGGAAAAAACCAAAAACCATTTTTTGTGAAATGGGACCAGTTCAAACTTTTTCATTTTTGCAGTACCTGATTAAGCGCCCTGTATAATTGATACGAAACACCTGTACCAAAAACGGCCCATGACATGTTGTAATCCAATCCGTGAGCTAATCAGAAAACATAAAAACGATTCAAAATAGTTTATTCATTCAAGAGTTTTGTCACTTTGAATGTGACTAAATTTTTTGGGTGGACCATTTCAATTGGCGAGCATTTTACAATGACAATATTCTCTCTGTGCATCCATGTCCAGTTGTAAAGTTTTCCCATCGACCTCTTGTTAATTATGCACCCGACCCCTGCTCTTGCTCTCTGTTCTTCCGGTACTCCATTGTAGATGATCATTAGTGTCCTTCGCTCAATTCTATCACACCTGGTCCTTTTTTCTTTGTTTCTACTAGGACCAGTATATCTAAATCGGCCTCTATAAATTCCTGTTCCAGTTCATTTTCTTTTGCTCCAAGTCCTCTCATGTTCCATGTTTCGATTTTTCACGTATAAAGTTCTTCCTTTTCCTGTTCGTTGCTTTGTCATCGTGTGGTTATTCTGTCCGTGTTACCTTCCAGCTGTTTCATTCACATTTGTTTTATTCCTTGTATCCGTTCTCCATATTTTTTATAATTCCAGAGTCTTGCTCTTTCATCATCTGCAGTCGTCCTTTCTTCTTGATATTTAGTTTTTTGAGGCCTTACTCAGAGTTCTTTTCCCATTGTTCCATTTCCACACCTCGCTATCAATTATACGTCTGTTATACGCCACTGTTACCTTATATCCCTCGTTCCTCTTCTGTTCTGCATTCTTTCTCAATTGTGTTTGTGTATGTCGTTCCATGTAGCTCCAATCATTGTTCAAACACACCATCGATTCTTTAATTTTCCTCAGCTTGTATTTATTTTTCATAACTTCCTATACTTTTCATTCCAGTTTTTCATTTCCATCACACATGTCTCGTGTCCAACCCTGAACGCCGTTTTGATTTCCACTTCCAGATTCAAGCTCTGTCTTATGAATCTTTCCACTTGACTCTTCAACGCTTCGCCGTCATAAGTTTCTATTTTTATTTCTGTGATCAGTCTGATCACCACGTTGTTCTTCCTTTTCTGTTGTTTTTGCTTCCCCAATTTTTGTGCTTCTATTTTTTGTTAAGTTTTCTCGAAACCACTTTTTTTCCTCAGATTTCTGACTTTTATCTCTCAGTTCTTCTTTCAATAGCCTTATTTCTTTTCGATGTTGTCGCCTTTTGTATCTGGATCGCTTTGCCAATATGAATATGATGTCAATTTCACGATGATTGTCCTACTCACCGCCGACGGCGATGTATTAGAGGGAGCTTGCCACTGGGCATTCTCCCACATGACTTTTACAAACGTACAAATTACCTATTATCTAAACAGATAATATGTAATTATTTTGGGATTTCAAATAAAAAAAAAAAATTCACGATACATAAAGCATGTTGGGGTGACAATACATGCATTTCACGTAGAGCTGTTTTGGAACATTTTTTGTGAATATAACAGATCTATCAATACGCGAGTGCCGGAGTGCCTGAAGCCGATTATGGCATCCCTGCAAATCGGGGCGCACACACCATAATGAGCAACATGTGTGTATTCTGGCGTTGGCTGCACCGGAACCTGGGGAAATATAAGCCGTTCACACAATTCTGTTGAATTAGGATCGGAATTGCCGTTTCGATAAGCCAAATAGGTATACCCTGCCAAAGAGAGTTTCGTTCCATGGACTCGATCAATGCGGAAATGCTCGGGTATGGGGGCCGTAGTAATAATTAGTAAGCATGTTAGCAAATTGGCGGTATTTACACGTAACTGGAGCAAGTATTTGGATGTTGTGAGCTGTATTATACGTCTAGGGAGGGTGGGCTACTGTGCAGCAAATTTTAAATTAAACGTGTATCGCGTTGCATGAGCTTACAATCAAGTTTCGTTTCGGTGTCGTTGCGCCGAGCAATGTTATAGAATATGACTAACAAGCTCCAAAGGATACATATAAAATCGGCTTACTCCACCATCACACAGTGATGAAGCAGACGACGAGCAATTTTTATTGAACCCGACTAGATTTTGCAATATTCCTGCAGTTACTTTCTATTCGTTGAAAGTTATTCATATATTCACCTATTATATTCAAAATAAGCAGTTTCAATTTAATTGGTCATTTGGTACATCAGGCTAGTGATGTGTAGTGTTCTTTCGAGAGAAATAAGTCTTGTAGTTTAGATTAGGTCAAGTTTGATTATGTCGATGCCTTTATGAAAGAAAGGCGTTTCTCTGGCCTCCGAGCGTGGGACAAGATATGTGAATAATGTGAGGAGAAGTCTTAGACCATCGAACCGACCGAGCAACCACCATCGAAATCCAGCAGGCACGTGTTTCGACCTGTTTGGGTCTCATCAGTGCATCATCATCATCTCATCACCGTATGAAATGAATCGATGCATCGAAAAGAACCGATCTTAGTGCATTCAGTTCGGCGGGGCAACTTTTAGGTTTGTACTGTTAATAGATGATGCCCCTGGCGATAAAAAATCAGAATAATAATAATGTTGACAATAATAAATGATTATTCATCAATAGTTGACACAAATTACCAAAAAACTGAACGGCTTTTCGGCATTAACGAGTGTTGTCGCGTGCGTAATAATCGAAATAACAATCACATTAGTTTGAATCGATTCACTAAATAATCGTATACAGTTGAATCGATTCATCTTTTCAGATGCATCGTTTCCATTGAATCGATTCAAGTATGAATCGAATCGAAGTTGGACATCCCTAGTTTGACTAGGCAGAATTATCTTTGTATTTATGTTTCATAGTTCTGACCGAGGTTCTGACTATTCAGGTGTTCATCGACGAGCCGACGCGACGCAGATAGGCTTCGAAACAATAATTTACCTAACCAATAAAGATTATACGTGATTTCTAAACTTCAGTTGAATTCTGTAACAGAAATACCGTGTGATCAAAAACTTTCTTCCTCTAGGCAGACTGTGGTCTGGTCGTTGGCAGGCAAACGAGGCTGATTTTGTCCAGGCCACAGCCTGCCTTAGAGAAGGACAATTTTTGATCATACGGTATAAGTTTCGAAGGGAAGAAAGTTCAGGGGTCTTGAAGATTCTTTCATTGTCGTTCTGGTATATTCCGGCATCGATTGCTAGTCTATTTGTGAGGGCTTCAGAAAAGTCCATTGACTTGGCGAATATTTCGGCAAGCCGAAGCGTGCATGCACGGCTCTTCCGTCAGTTGTGCAGATATATCTTATTCGCACGTCGTGGTCTCCGGTAATGACAGTCTTTGCACTTCAAGCAAAGTTGGAATAGAACTTCAAGTTCCATTATGAAAGTGGTAGTTTTTTTTTTTTTTTTTTTTGAATGTTTTACGACGCATCAACTACGAGGTTATTAGCGTCGACGGGACATTCAGTGGGTTTTTGGTACACGTTTTAATTATACTTGAATTGCCTACTGTTAACTATGTGAGGCCTCAGTACTCTGATAGCACTCAACTCTGTAGTCAGAAATCCATTTTTTCTGTAACCGCTGTAGTCAGACAGGTGCAGATATGGCATAGTAAGGTCGGAACAATTTTTGGAACAATCGGACAACACAAAATATCCATGGACGAGGCGGGATTCGAACCCGCGCGGTAGATCACGACTGGCTTGGCGCGGCAACACCAAAACCACTCGGTCACCGCCGCTCCAAAGTGGTAGTTAGTCAGTCAGGTCCAGGTCTCTTTCATGGGACTGGTATGTCTTTCATGTTGAGTTTGGTTCGGATCGATTCCGGTTTCGTTTTCATAATAATTGTTCATATTATCATCAGCCTCATCATGGATTTGGTCGTCATATTCAGGCTTATCATTTTTTTTTCATCATCATTCTCATCATGGGTTTGTTCGTCACGTTCAGGTTCTTTATATTCTCTTTCACTACCAGTCTCATCTTGGATTTGGTCGTCAGACCTAGGCTCGTTATCTTCTGCTTCATTACTCACTATATCAGTCTCATTTTGGGCTTGATCGTCATAGACGAGTACGTCTTTTGGTCTTTATCAATGAGGATGTCGTCAAATTTCTTTCGCAACTGTTACCGGAAAATTTGTTATTCTTGTGGCAACCTTTGTTAGTTATTTTGTGGAAAAGTTACTCTCCGACCATGTGTACGGCTTTGTATTCTCCGCAGCTCTCCATTGACTTCATTGGCAATTTTATCACAATCGATTGTATATCTTCGTTATTTGGAAAAATCGAATGTGAAATCAATCGCGGTGTTGCAGTCTTCGTCGAATACATTATTGTCTCCACTATAGCGGGCGGCAAGTTGTACTGGATGGAATATAAAAGATTTCCTCCCTGAATGAATTATTTGATCTTTCAATTGGTCTGCTAATGGTAAAAAGTCTGTATCAAGTCTACGTCAAGGGAAAATCTCCTTTGATTCGTTGAATCATTTCAAGAATAGGCTTGTCAAGTTGATGACGTTTCCGACCAGCGCCCAAAAATAATTGTTGTCAATCAGAATCAGTTTCCTGATTCTCTATTCCAAAACGGGCCTCACAGACTCGTGAGTTACCGCTTTTTCTAAGAAATCCTCATTTTTTTAAAGGTTTTCAAATGAAAGTTATTAGGATATTAGGGCATCATTTTCCTTTACATTATTATCCGTTATAATTATGAATTGCCTCAATAGCCCAAGAAAAATAGATTTTGACCTCAAAAAAAAAACTGTAGTCGTGAAAATCACAGATTTTGTTCAGAATTTTGTGCTCTTTCCAAATTTATGGGTTTTAGAAAAATTTCAGCGAAGGCTTTTTTTTGGGCTGTCAAAAATCTGAAAAGTTATAATTCCGAACAATTTCAAATTAAGCTAAATTTTTCATGAGATTTCAAGTATACACAGTTATGTGGAGACTGCAAATGTTGAGAATGAACATTTGAACAATTTTGAACCAAACACGATGAAAAATTCCATAGTTCTATTGGAATACAGGTTGATTCAAAAATGGCGCATTTCTTTTCGGGCACGTTATAGTGAACGTTAAGGGAGCATGGGAAAAATAGTAAAAAAAAATAATCGGCTTTGATTTGCGAGTTATTACCAAGAACAAATCTGTTCAATCTGGCAATGTCGCATTAGTACCTACCTGGCACCTTTAGATCAAAGAGGTACATTACAATAGCATAAATGTATTGTTACCCTGGAAACTCCGTAGAACCTGCCATACCATGCCAAGCATACTTGCCGAATGTATTTTCACGGCACCTTTGAGGTGGAAGACGAATTTTAAAATTTAAAAATACGACTCAAATCTCAATTGAAAGAGAAATTTTCATTCAGGAACTACTAACGGCATGTGATTCTTCGCGACTAACAATGCCTTGCTTCAAAATCATGCAAACTGAAGAAGCTGAATTCTCAACTTCACCTCTTTATAACTCGAAAGAGAAACGAGCCATTTTTTTTTTACTATTTTTTCCGTACTCCACCAACGTCTCCCATAACGTATACGGCAGGAAATGCGCCATTTTTGAATCACCCTGTATATCGATTTTTTCTGTCAAATGTATATGATGCAGGATGAATAGTAAAAAAATCGCTAAAACCTTGTAAAAAATATGGACATCCTGAGAATTTGACATTCTGTTCAGATTTGAATGTTCTACTACATACCCAAAATTGACAGAAATCCCACCCCGGGTTTTGAGTTATTGGAGGGGGGGTAATCAATGGCAACTCAAAATGAAGGGGATAAAACCCGTTAATCTATTGGATGCAAATATATACATCGCAATTCGACGCATCATATCTCGTTGATACCATTTTGGGACAAAAAGTGTCGATCAATGTTAAGGGGGGGTCGTGGGAGGGGCGGAGCTCGGCTAAGTGTTTTTTTTTGTTTTCCTGGTCATATAGAACCGATCACGACAAGTTTGGTATCTTTTCCGACTAAATTCAAACTCCTGACTTCGAATCCGATGTGTCAATTCCAATAGAAACAAGTTTGAACAAGTTAACTTGAAAAAACTAGTTTTTTTCTTTGACATTTTTGACAGTTTTTTTTTAACTGTTAGAGGTCTGAAATCTGGAAAATATTTCAAGGGCCATTAGACTGAAGTGTCTTTTTCACGAAAATGATTCTCCTCATGTATTATTTTGTTTTTTTATATTAAAAAATCAATTTGAACCTGTGAGTCGACCCGGCGCGGTGTCTACTAATGACCAGAACACTATAACATGCACCCGCAAATAAAAATAGCTCAAACTCAAAACCCTGCAGAGCGATCCATGACGATTTTGTTCATGTCATAGCAAATTTAATTCTACAGAGATCCTCAAACTTTCAAAGATAAGTTATCATTTGTTCAATAGTTTGAGCTATTTTCATTTGCAAGTGCATGTTGTAGTGCTCTGGTCATTAGAACACACCGCGCCGGAGCGACTCACAGGTTCAAATTGATTTTTAATATAAAAAAAAATAATGCATCGAGTGAATGATTTTCGTAAAGAAGACACTTTTTTAATCTAATGGCCCTTGAAGTATTTTTGAGGATTTCAGACCTCTAACAGTGAAAAAAAAACTGTCAAAATTGTCGAAGAAAGAAAACAAGTTTTTTTAATTCAACTTGTTCAAAGTTGTTTTTATTCAAATTTACACATCGGATTCGAGGTCAGGAGTTTGAATTTAGTCGGAAAAGACACCAAACTTGCCGTGATCGGTTCTCTATATGACCCAGGAAAACAAAAAGAACCACCAAGCCGAGCTTCGCCCCTCGCACGACCCCCCCTCATCAATGATCGACACTTTTTGTGCCAAAATGGTATCAAAGAGATATGATGCGTCGAATTGCGATCTATTTGCATCCAATGGATTAACGGGTTTCATCCCCTCCAGCCTCCATTTTGAGTTGCAATTGATCACTCTCCCTCCAATAACTCAAAACCCCATGATAAGATTTCTGTTAATTTTGGGTATCTAGTAGGTCATTCAAGTCTGAACAGAATATCAAATTTTCAGAACGTCCATATTTTTTCCAAGCTAGGTTTCAGCGATTTCTTCACTATTTTTCCTGTACTGTACTATATACATTTGACGGAAAAAATTGAAATATTCCAACAGAACTATGAAATTTTCCATCGTGTTTGGTTCAGAATTTGTTCAAAAGTTCATTCTCAACATTTGCATTCTCCACGTAACTGTGTATACTTGAAATCTCATGGAAAATTAAGCTTTATTTGAAATTGTTCGGAATGATCAATTTTCAGACTTTTGACAGCTCTAAAAAAAGAGCCTCCGCTGGGATTTTTCTGAAATCCAAAAATTTGGAAAGAGCCCAAAACTTTGAACAGAACCTGTTATTTTCACGACTACATTTTTTTTTTTTGAGGTTGAAGTGATATTTCAGCTGAAATTCCTATACTACAAGCACTATTTCGATATGCGCTCATTCTCAAATTTTATGGTCAGGCCAATACAGAAAAGAATGTTTGGGGGGAAAGTGTGAAGCAAGAAAAATTTGCTTGAAAAATGAGTGTTGTTTTTAAAATGTTTTCATTCTGATAAAATTCCTTCAATCGACCCGTTTGAGGAAAACAACTGTTTTTTGATAGCGCTGGCGTTACTTTCTTTGGAAAAAAATTGATTTGAATCAGTGAATATTTGGATAATGAGATATTATGAACAATGAACCGCTACATTTCATCATTCGTTCTTCATTGAAAAAAATGACAGTTCAATATTGCCCCTTGTCGCGGGATAGGTCTCGGCCATTTACTTATTGCTGTAAAAGCCGGTAGTTGTATTATATAGGAGAAGCATACAGTGTGCAACAGTAGTTGTACACTGTATGCTTTTCCTAGTACATAGTTCTACTCTCATGGAATTCTCATGAGAAGTCTTTGCGAGAAAAGCAAATATCATGCTAGTTAAGGAATGTGTTTCATTTCTTGCTCGTTGTATAGTATTTCTGTATCAACTACCGACACTTGCGGATATTATATGTCATACTTATTCTCGATTTGAGGTCGTGCTGTTGGTGCCGACAAAACAGATGACCAGTCGAGTGTATTGCGTCTGACCGTACATTACATATGCGAAAAAGACGTGAATCAAACTAATTGTAGTCTCGACCACTGACTATTTCATTTGTCAAACTCCCTCCAGCGTCCCAAATAAACCTGCACGGTCCGATGCTGAATTAATTACTTTAATAGCTTTCGACGTCCGAAATGAATGGTCCTGAGCCTGGTCTGGGAAATAATTCACCTATACGCAGGACGGAACTACGAAGCCGCTGTCAGCCGGAATTTGAATTTTGAAAACGCCAAAACAATGCCCAATATAAATCCTGGAGAATTTATTATAAAGAATTATATGAGAAACTTCCGGTAGGTAGGTATCGACAGGTAGGTAGATATTCTTGACAGTTATCAAACAACAGAAGATTTTGGGGCTACTTGACACATTTCTCAAATACAATTTTGTTGCGACCTGATATGCCATAAAATCAGTCCAGGTAATGGGTAGGTCCTACCTTGCAAAAAATAGGTTGTGGAGGATCAAACATTTGTAAACTTGTTCAGTCTCGATTAACATATTGAGTTTTCTGATTCGACAAGCCACCACTCGTTCCTCCACATTGAAAAGTTTGTGAAAATTTGATATTCTGTTCAGAATTGAATGCTCTACTACATATCCAAAATCGCTAAACAGCAAGCAGCGGTTGACAGCAACTGTCAGTAATCGCCAACTTCGTTGAAGTGACCATTTCGGTCCTATTTCTCTCGTCTGTCCAGATGCCAGAGCGTATGGTGAGCTTCTGGAATGTTCAAAGGTACCAAATCAGTTCACTACCTTACCGTCCAATCGGCGTCTTCACCAACGTTGTCAGTTGGTCCAGATTACCAAGATCCTGCTAATCGTTGCGGTTGTCCCGAACCTCATGCGTTCAAGACTCGCTGATATCTCTCGCCTCTTATCTTTTATTTTACTGTTTTAGAATAAGTTACCTTTTTGACATTTAGCGTGTTGTTGTTAAATGTATTATTATTGTCTCTGCGTGAAGTAAGAGACGTTATTGGGGAGTAGCTATACCGGTTTACTACACCAATTTCCCTTGGGGTAGGACGGCAGTATGTTGTTTTTCGGGTAGGTACTCTGTTTCAGTGTCGTCGCTGGAGCTTCGTTGGGCCCTTCGAGTTCTCGCAGAGTCATCGAAAAGGTAGGCACCTACGTTATAGTTTGTAAGCGAAATCTCGCGGTATTTCTCACCCTTTCTATTGGCGTCCTCTGCGCAACGCCCCTATATTTTTGTTAACACGCTATGTCAAGTTGAACTGTAAATAGTCTTGAACCTATTTCTTCCCGATCATAAACCTGATTTTTTTATAGTTATTCTGTATTTTTCATTATCCCACTCCCAACTATCTCCACCTCGGAATCAATCACTTTCAATTACGATTTCAACCCGTAATACAACCCTCGGGTGCGATTTTTGTCGATTTTGGATATGTTGTAGAGCACTCAATTCTGAACAAAATATCAAATTTTCAGGACGTCCATATTTATTCCGAGATTGAAATCTATCTTTCTTGTACTACAAGTCCATCGAGCTGAGTTTGCAAAAAGTCAATGAAGAGTGGAGTTCACAATTAAGCTAAAGGTACTTACTTTAAAATTACATAGTGCAACCTTAATTAATTACTCGTTTAACATTACTTGAACATCGTAATAATATGCAACGCGGCTTTTACAGAGAGCACGAATGTTGCTCATCATAATAATTAAGCTCAAACACGTGAAACGAATGGCATATCGCTAGTTCGCAAATTGAGTTCTGTTCGACAAGTTATAATTAGGTTTCGTGTTAAGTTTTAAACCGCGAGCAGGGCCGTACGTACACAGACACGGTCATCGATCTTCCCGATCGAAGGTTTCCAGGGACGTAACTAGCTCGCTTCAATTTTTAATTGAATTAATTAGCCGCAAGCCGAGGGCGGAAGGAAGGGCGTGTGCGTATTATGGGAAAATGGCAGCACCAGCACTATAGAAAAGCTGGATATACACACAGAGATTCGGCTGTAACTAAACTGTCAACGTGCTACCTGGGGATGTTCGGTTTCGCCTGGAATTCCTATGGGAGACTCACCGGAGATGGCAGAACACGTCTCCCACATATATTTATCTCTTGTATTTACCCACGCACGCTGGTGGAGTTTTGGATCACTGCACATTATTTTTTACCCAAACACCTACCCGCTTCCATTGCCTCTGCCCTGTGTCTTTCTTACAAAAGAAATGACTCCAGTGGCTGGAGATAAACTCCTTCGTGCTTCTGAGGTGCAGCATTAAATAATGAGCCCGGACAAAAATCTCGTGAAAATGCTTACCTAATGGGAGCTAAACAAGAGCAGGTATAACTAGCACAGCATTTTCATATACCTGCTTGCTGAGGCAGAGCAATTTGAAAAGTGTCAGCTATTATAAGCGTACCTAGGCTAGGTAGATTCCACAGGTATATCTTGCAGTGTATATTTTTTTCTTAGAAGCTACATTCACATTAATTATTGTGAGCTTGCATCCATGTTCTGCTGGAATGAAAGAAAACAACAGCAAAGAAAACTTTGATAAACCTTGTCGGGGAAGTCAGGAGAAGCCTAGCCATTGCGGATGCGGGACATTCTGCTGGGTGAGATGGCGGAAAAGCAGTGGTGCACTCATTGTACTAAAAAAACGTTTAAGAGAAGAAACTCTCATATTCAGCTTAGGTCGGGTACTGTAAGCGCCGTGTCACACTATCCAATTTGTATCAAACTGGTTTGATCAAACAAAATCAAACGGATGCGATGACGTCATCGATTTGAGAGTTTGATCAGTCCCTCTATTTTCTATCAAACTAAACTGCTCAACAATTGAAGTGGTCCACTCGAAAATTTCGCCCGATTTCAAATACGAATATCTCGGAAAAAAATTGACCGATTCTAAAAAGTGCAGTGTTTTTGGATAGCACATTCTTTCCACTATAAGGTGCAACAATAGACGAAACAAGTTCAGGATCGAATGGTGGCTTCAGAATAGTGACATACTGGATGAGAAACAATTTGGTTCTAGGAGAGGCATGGGAACAATGGATGCCATTGGTACCTTGGTATGTGATATTCAGTCTTCTTTCTCCGGTGGTCAGACCACGAGTGCGCTATTTTTGGATTGGAAAGGCGCATATGACACGGTAAATCTGAATATGTTATACGATGAAATGATTAACTACGGACTCCCTGTAAAATTAGCAAGAGTGGTGTTCAATCTGATACATGGTAGAAGTGTGATGTTTCGCCAAAATAATATCTTGCAGGAATCTAGGCGGGCCTTTTCTGGTCTTGCTCAGGGCGGGGTACTGAGCCCATCACTATTCAATATTTATACAATATTTATACGGCAGATTTTCATTCGAACCTGCCAAAAATTATACATTGTCTGCAATATGCGGATGATATCGTGATGTATTCAAACAACAAAAAATACGAGACATGTGTTAGGGATCTCAGGATTGCCATGCATTACTTCCGGGACTGGTCGTTCCAGAATGGCTTCAACATTGCCTATAAAAAATGCTCTGTGGTCTTTTTCTCCAGGAAGCATACTCCAAACATCAACTCCATTCGATTATCAGGAAAACGGTTCCAGTTAGCTCTGCTTTCAAATACCTTCGGAATTTTTCTGGACAAAAAACTTTTGTGGTCTGATCATGTCAATTACACAGTAAGTAGATCTGAAAAAGGTATAAATTTATTAAAAATGATCTGCCGCAAGTCGTGGGGAAGTGACCCAGCAACTTCTCTTAATTTTTATAAAGCTTACATCAGATCGATACTTGATTATGGTTGTATTGTTTACGGTAGTGCCGCAAACTGTCACCTCAAAAAACTGGACAGAATGCAGTTTAAAGCATAAGAATATCCCTAGGCGCCATGATCTCTTCTCCCACAATAGCTTTACTTACGGAGGCAGCTGAACCATCGTTGGATGTCAGAAGACAGTTTTTGACAGGAAAATTTGTGGTGAAACATAAAACCCGAATAGTCGGAGAGCTGGCGACAAAAAAAAGTCTAACAGTTTTCTAAAGGCTGAAACTCTGGAATATGTTAAATTACTCAATTACATCCTTGAAATAAACAGCAATAAACCGGTTCATTAGAACCTGCTCAATCGGCAGCCAAAAGAAGTCCGAAATGCCCGAACGGACAGTTCTGACAACGCACAGCTTTGTTGTCTGACGCACAGCTCTGTTGTCTGACCCACAGCTGTCAGCTGTTGTCTGAGTTACGGCTATGACCACACCTAGGTACTTACCTCTCTTCATTAGATGGTTCCATTACGCAAGGCTTCTCTGATTTTTTCCCCAAATCTGTATGTCGCTACCATGGAGGTTAGAGTGAAGGAGACTGAACGACATTGGTTTCTGTCATAAAAAATGGCACCATTTTATGTCGCAAAAATGCAGTTCAAAAATTATACACTGTGTCGCTGGAATCTGGGGACGGCTCACAGGAAACTGTAATTTTGCTCGAAGGATAGAACTCTGTAATTATTCATGGTTTAGATCTGAGGCCCGTCTCATAAAACTACAAACGGCATGACACATTACATACAAATGACAAATTACAAATGTATAACCCTGACGACAAATTGTTGCAACAATGGGTTACCAAGACTACACACTTGTAAATTGTCGTTTGAACTTTTATGAAACGGGCCCCTGATGATGCTTTTATGCCATGCTTTCTGCTTGGACTTTTATGTGAACGAGGTGTAACGGAAACGATCATATATTTGTATTTTTTCTAAGAAACATCGATACATAATTATATCAAAAGGAAAAGGTAATGGGGGAACCATTTAAAAATATCTACTATCAATATGGCAAGCGCTTGTCTGCAGGCTGTCTGAGCACGATCTTCTCAGCTCCAGTCTCATTCGTTTTCCTTATCTTTGATGGAACCTCCACGTCCCTTTGGTCAAACGATTCATGCTGTTTTGAAAAAGTGGTGAGAACTACATTCTCCTTCCATTTTGGAATGCTCCTCTTAAATCACCTGGAAGACTGTTCGATCCGAAAGCTCTGTTGTGAAACAGATACCGTTCAAATGTAGTTCGCAACAGGGATCACCTTTGTAAACCTTTTCTCTCGATGCCAGGGGTCTACCTTGCCTCCTGAAGGCATTCCTCCATTCACAAGCCATTTCGTCCTTCAACAAGGCACTATTATAATAAGAATAAATATATCATAGAGGAACCAAGAGAGTCGGATCGGAACCCCACGTATAGTAGGTACAAAGTTTATACAGTTGAACTTACTGCGTGAGGTCGAAACATGCTCCGGCATTTTTGGCCACTTTTCCTCAACCGGGCCTTCTCATTTCCATTGGAGCTTGTGCACCCTGGCGCACAGCAAGACACGGTGAAGGAATAAATAAGGAATTTACCTATTCCTAGTTTTGTTACTGTCATCACAAGCAAATTGAATCAGTCACTTTGACAAATAATTACTAATTCCAAAATTTGCCACATGAGCGCAAGCAACAGTGGACGGCTCCCGGAATTTTCACGACATAAAAGTAGCACACATTTGAATGCCTCGATCAGTCTCCTTACCTCTAACCTCCATGGTCGCTACGAGCGATTCATTTGAACCGTAACTCGGACAACAGCTGCAACTGCAGATATATTTGCATCAGATAACAGAGCTGTGCGTCAGACAACAATGCTGTGCGTTGTCAGAACTGTCTATTCGGGCATTTCGCACTTCTTTTGGCTGCCGATTGAGCAGGTTCTAATGAACCGGTGTCTGACTGTTCATTTCATGGATGTAATTGAGTAATGTAACATATTCCAGAGTTTCAGCCTTTAGAAAACTGTTGCACTTTTTTTTGTCGCTAGCTCTTGGACTAGAAGTCCTCAATTTCACAAGAAAATTGTAGATCTTTGTACGGCAAATCTTACAAATAGGTATTGGCAACATAAAAACTCCCCGCCCTTGGCGTTGGCATGTCAAACTATGTTTGACATAGAGGTCCCTTCCCCCCTATACCGCGATATTTTTGACCTCAAATTTAGTGACTTGTTATTCAGACCAATTGTCATAATTCCTGAATATACAGAATGCCCATCACTCGACAAAAACATTATACCTACGCGAATACTCATCGAGTACGATATACACAGATGGTTCCAAATGTGATTCAAACACCATTTGTGCTTTTTATATCCGTTCTTCTACATTTAAAAAAACTTTTCTGCTGAATAAGCACGGCGCAAGTATATTCTCGGCGGAAGCGGCAGCAATAGAGTATTATACTTTTGAAAAAAAAAATTTTTTCGATGGAATCAGAAACTATATTGAAAAATAACTGACCCGTATTTTTTTATTCAGCCGAAAATCGTATCGTTTGGCCGCAATAAATAAACAAAATTCTTATATTCTGCCTATTTCTGACGTCATTTACACAGGCAGTATGATAGGCGGTGACTCGCTGTGACGTCAGAACTAGTTGATGTTATTTATTTATTGCGCCCAAACGATACGGTTTTTGACTGAATAAAAAAACACGGGTCAATTATTTTTCAATGTAGTTTCCATTTCAATCAAAAAATTTTTTTAGTATAATACTCCATTGTAAAGGCTTTAGAATGGTGCAAAAAACTTGAAAACTCAGGCTTCTCGATAAACATCTTTTCGGACTCAATGTCGGTATTGAAATGTCTATCGCTTTTCCCCAATTCAATCAAGAAATATAATGTTTTTGTTTTGGACATTTTAACTTTACTCGCGGAATTGTCGACCAAGAGAATTACAGTTAGATTAATTTGGGTAAAGGCACATACGGGGATCAGCGGAAACGAAGCAGCTGACCAACAGACACACGTCTTGATAAATGCTGATAATGTTCTGGAATTCAACTACAGCGACTTTGTTCCTCTATCAAAAAATCATTTCCTCAAAGTAACCCGATATAGGTGGTTAGAACACTGTTTCACTAGAGGCTCTTGGTACTGTAAAATTCAGACAGATTTTTGGAACAAACCATGGTTCGGGAGCTTTCCTGGCGAAAGAGCTTTTATTGGTTTCATAGTTCGTCTAAGACTCGGTCACGGAGCTTATCCTGCTCATTTATATAGAATTGGAGTAAGTGATTCACCACTTTGCACTTGTGGGGAATTGGGAGATTTGAAGCACGTTTTTCTGGTATGTTGAGAACGTTCTGTTTCTGTAGGAAATCTTCTTTCAGCTCTGTCAGATCTGGGCGTGGAATTTCCGACTTCGGTAATGTCATTGTTGGCGGCAGGTAGAGGTGAAGTTCTCAGGGAACTTTTTGAATTTGCAATAGAGTCCGGTATTTTTCTATAAGTGAAGCGTGATAATCCACAGAGATCAACAACGAAAACTGGCTAAAGACCATAAGCAGTCAAGGCCACAATCAGAAAAAAAAGAACCCGCGCAAAAAGTAAGTGGCGAAGTATTTAGGGAGCTTTTTAATCAATTAAGGTATTTTGGTTCATTGGTTATCAAAAAACATTGGTCGTGATCAATTTGAAAAAAAATGTTTTTTTTAATTTTTGTCCAGCTAGATTCGTAAAATGGACCACTGTGCGGCGGGGTTTGAGAAAAATCGCTTCCACTATACCTCGTTCATCATTGACTTGTCTAAACTACTGTCATAATAATACACCTACAAATTTTGTTTTCTTATGTCACAGGTGACTACAGTACTTTCAAATGAACTGTATACCTGCCTGCCGATTGATGGAAACATTCATCATTTATGATCAGTTTAGATTCCTAGAATGATAAAAAATGAAATATAGAAAGCACTAAGCTGAAGCACAAAAAATGGCGTCGGCGTCGTCGTCTCTCGTAAACAAGCAGAGACTGTGGTTCTTGCCGCCGCAGACAAAAGGGATAAAAAATATATTAACGGGGCAATGTTTGATTATATTTATAAATCAAATTACGGGTAAATGGTCCATTTCCAGCGCCCGTAATCATGTCTTCCGTTCTCGGCAATTATCGCCTTTGCCTTGCTTTCTTTTACGCAGTGTGTCGAAGAACAGCAAGCTCCAAGGTTTCCCTATTATTATCCACCCACATTTTATCATTATTATCAAAAATGTGTAGATTAGATGTGTACATCGCTGGGCTTCCGGTATACCCGAGTGGTTTGGTATCGAAAAAGTGCCGATTCGAATCCTGCGAACACAATGAGGGCGTTGCGAAATCACTCCGTCTGGGTTTATTCCTCGACGGATTTTTACCATTTTGGGCTCTTTAGAAAGCTACAAGGATGTACTTTGGTTCGAGCCTATTGGCGTTTCCAAAATCCAAAAATCAAAAAAAAAAATTGATTTTGGAAATGCATGCCAATGGGCTCAAATCAAAGTACATCCTTGTAGCTTTCGAAAGAGACCAAAATGGTGAAAATCCGTCAAGGAATAAACCGAGACCCAGAAACCCAGCTTTTTCACTTCAGTCGCTTCACTTCTTCCAGAGTTTCAGAAAATGAACTAACAATGATAACCAATTAATACAAAAAGCGTTCTACCGATAGGTAGGTACTATGCTTGAATGTCATTTTGGTTTTTCATTACGTATATTCAGGCGTCGGTTTTGTGCTGCGGGGAACTTTCCACGACGGCTGATGCGACTCGGTCTTTATCTTCTCCTGGTTCAGTCGAAATTTCTCAATTTTCTTTCCGTCGGATTTATCATTCCTTCCGTGCATCACTTCCGTCCTGAAATATGGTAGTAATAAATAGAAAGTTTGGCGGATGGCGGTTGGTGGCGGCGACCGAAATTCTGCACTTTTTGTCTGCACACACACATACACACACCCAACCTCGCATTTAATTGAAGACGAGACGTTTGCACAGCTTCCGGAACGACCATTGTCTGTGTGTTTCTCCCCCATAACTCCGGCTTTTCGGCATAAGGGAACCACACAAAAAAATATCGCACATACATGAAAAAGCTTCTCTGCGAAATTCGGCGAGCTTTTCCTGCGGAGTACAATCGCATTCAATTTAATTTATTATTATTACAATAGAAATAGAGCGAAAGCGAGCTGTGCTTCCGGTTGTTCGGCGTGTTCGACGTGTTCTGCTGCTGCCAATAATATTAGATACGTTCTGCATTCCTAAATTTGCAGCCGGCAAGATATAGTGCACCGTAAAACTTTTCAATTCTGTATCGGTCGAAACACCACCAGAGGTATACTTATTGTATTTTCAAATCTGTGTTATAAAAATTGCACAGAGACGTATAGTAGCAAATGCACTAAATTATTTACAGCGTACATGTTTGTTACCCACCTATTCGTGTACGGCTGGTACGCTCTTCATGCGTTGCATATAAATATAGGTTAAAAGGACGGTCTGCTTGCTTTTATTTTATACACTGAAGTAAGTATGAAATAATACTTCTATGTACCTTCTAGCTATGCTCAGGCTTCTAGCATCATAAATATAATAATATTAAAATAGATGCCTAGCCGGTAGGAACTTACCTAAGTTTATGAAATGCAAAATTAAAGTCGTCAATAATTACCCAATTTAGTTAGAGAAACAAGAAGGAAAAAAGAATCCTCAAAATAATCAAAACCAACGTTGGCGGAAGGGAGCCAAGATATCTACAATTTTTCAAAGAGAAATTCAAAAAATGTAATAAGGAGACAAATTGCAACAAGGCTTTGTCTTTCGCTACGCAATCTTCAACCCACCATTACACCAGTAAGCACAAGTGAAACAATCTCTGCATACCTATGTTGCGACACCATTTATATACAAAATATCTAAGCTCATATCTAATAGCTGTATTGAACTTTACACAATTTCTTGTACGATTTTTTGAACAATTCACCAAAATAGTGTCAAAAAACAATAAACTTGGTTGTTGATTTGCCAGATTGTTCAAGAAACTGTTTAGAAAATTATGTGGTGTAATACAGCTATTATACAGCTATTAGTTTATACGTTTACACACAAGCACTATTTCTATTTCAAAAAATCAGTCATGCACATGCACACACTATTTCTCTCTGATTAAATTTTCATACACGTTTAATCATCTCAATTATCATCACTTCAATGTTTATTGATACCCTCGTTGATACCCATATTTGTATTGTATTCTTTGCTATACAGCATCCTTATGTATTGGGAAGATCTTTTGAAAAGATTATATGCGCCTTGTAGACACGAAAAAGTGTTTGCTGACACGTATACGTGAACAAATGCCGTACTATCAGAATAAACATAAACCAAAATAAATGATGTTCGCCGGCGAGCTATCGCAGGAAAGTTTCGAGTTCTCGAGTTCGAAAGCTCTCTCTCTCTCTCTCTCTCTCTCTCTCTCTCTCTCTCTCTCTCTCGCTCTCTCTCCTAAGGTCGTAATTACAACTTCACGCAAGATCTCGTGTTTTTTGAAATGACAAAAAAATATGTGCGAAATTCCGTGCTCTCCACTATACCATATACACATAGTACCGTATGATCAAAAACTTTTCTACTTGCGGTAGGCTGTGGCCTGGTCATGGTCGGGCTGATTTTGGCCAGGCCACAGCTTACCGAGAAAAGTTTTTGATTCTACGGTACTTGATCAAAATCATTTTCAATTATTGTCAGGGATGGGAAATGTCGTAAAAAACATATTTTCATCATCACTTAAAAAGCACAAGTGAACTTGTACAGAGGAGCTTGTGGTGTGGTAGTTGGCGCGTTCGACTACCACTCCAGAGGTCGCGGGTTCGATCTCCGCCGGGGACGGATTTTTGCCTCGAAAACAAGCTTCTTGGTTTAGTTGGAATGTTTGCTAAATGCAAGACGTGTGTGTCGCATAGCACGTAAAATACGAACGATGGTGCCGACCCCATGCGATGTTGGTGGTCGTTGAAAATTCATACCCTGTGTTGGAACACACAGGGGTTTGGCAAAATTTCCGGTATAGTGGAGAAAAGCATTCACCGGCGTCGGTGTTAGGCCTCGTTGCGGAAATAGGGGGACGTTAAATAAACGAATAAAAAAAAAACTTGTACAGTATACTTGTATACTCTCGAAATTGTTGCTCAGTAGTACCAAAGTACCAAGTGAAACTGTCGATATTGTGGTTAGTTTTATGAAAGATGAAAGGCATGATTGTGAGATAAATACCTAGTCGAGTGAATTAGTCATATTTTTCATTGGAGTATTTATTCAAGAGTACCTACAAAAACAGATGCGTTGTATTATACGCCTCGTATGGAAAGCATGGCGAGCCAGTAAAACGTCCTGCACTGGGAATACCTGCGAGAGTGATAAAGTGGCCCTCCTCACATCGGAATGAGCAAAACGAGCGAGTCATAACATAAAAGTGGTCGAAGAAGGGGTCGGTGTCATCGCACTGCGAAAAATAAATATCGGCAGGATTGTTGGTGTGTGAATGAGGGTTCGCCTGCGAGTGGTCAATAAATCTGACCCCTAAAAACCAGCGGGGTGCACGAAAACACACCATTCAGCTTGGAATAGAGAACTGGAGCGGAACTCTAAAGTTTAGATTGTAAATACATGCATCAGGGAAAGTAGAAAAACTTGCCAAAAGCTTGGCGCATTGATTTTTCTCCGGGATATAAGTATAGGTATGGTATCGCCAAGTCTTTTCATTCTGGGATCTCGGTGGATGATGGTGGAAGTGAATAGCATGTGGGAGTGTGCTGGCTAATAATTCTGTTTTGATGAAGTCGCTACCAAAGTTGCGTAGGTTTTTTTTACTCCACCACAGCTGGAATTTTAATATTCCGGGCTCCGACGTTTATGTGGCGGTTTTTTGGCAGCGGTGGAGAGCGATTTACGATTCAAGCAGGAAAGCCAGGACCAGCCCAAAGGGTGAAAAATCTTTGTGAAGACTTGAACACGGTGTCAGAGTCGTATATTATTCTAGTTTCAAACTTGTATTATCGATCAGATTGCATTTGCAGATGTTGGATGTTTGCATACGTTCTCTGACAGGGAAAGTCGGAGAAAAGTGAGCACCAAACTTTACAGCGTCTGTTGACTTTTGCATGGTCGGTTAAGAGCCAAGCGAGGTCAGAATATTCACCGGATAATCTTGTTCTAACATCGTACCTACTTTTAATTTTAGTAGAACAATTTCTCACAGTCTGTTTTTCTCTTGTAATTAGTTAAAGGTAGGTAGATACTAGATATGTACCTACATACACGGTTTAAAAGCGAATCAAAGCTCTTGAGTATGAAAAAAAACCAAACTAAAAAACGTTAGTCAGATCTATCTTACCGTACATAGTCAGATCTAGTCAAATAGTCGAATCTATCATCTATTATCTATTGTCTATTATCTACTCCTGGAATTCCAACATCGATTTTTATTGATTGATGGTCATATAAGACAATCCTGGTCTATGGTCTCCATGGGGGTCAACAACCTAGCTCACTTGAGTAAGTTTCCTGATGCCCTACACTGAACTCCAATTTTATATTTTATTCGACAGTCTTTCTCGGATGCCTGAATAACCATGACCTAGATCAATTATGTCTAAGCTTCCTCTTTTCCGCCATCAAGCCCATAGCAGAATTGCTCGTTGCTCTTTTTTCACCTCAACGATGGTCCAGCTCTATGAAATCTCAACGGATATTGCACTGACCCATACTACATATTGCTGGGCTTACCTTCTTGGTTTCTGGCATTGCTTACAATCGTTTCTAATCCATGGTCTTGTCAGCATTGCCATACTTTCACGTGGGTGGTTGTTGGATTTTGAAGTCGTACTGCTGCAGCTGCTTTGTCTACCTTGCCAGTTCCAGTTGTCCCTCCGAATTTTTTGTTTAGAACAACCACGTTAGTGAGGCATGATCTTTTCTCAACAAATTTTTTTCGGCCGTACAGATACTGGTGGATTTGATCAACGGTTTTCAATATCGATCGCTGGGAGTTCACACAGTAGCTCTTGATCGGTTTGGATCAAATCTTGCTGTAGTACTCAACTACCCGTTCTTGTCTTGAAAATGCGACAGTACTGCCCAATCCCAGTATTACTGGTGTCAGTATCCAAGAGTAACTGGTCCCTGGTGGCCTAGGATACCTCAATATGCGGGACTCGAACACAGCGCTGTCCTTAGTGTCACGAAGATCATGTTCCATAGATTACAGGAACGGAGGCTTGGTTTCAGTCAGTTTTTACAACGATTTAGCAGTTTCGGAAGACGTCTCCACAAAACGTCTATACCTAGTAGTAAGAAACCCAAGGAAACTTCTGAACTTGTGTTGATTCTTTGGTCGTGGCCACTCCTTGACCACATATAACTTTCCAGGATCGGTTTCAATTCTGTCCGATGATGCCACGTCTCCCAAAAACTTGACCTGGTTTTTGAAGAGCACTACGCACTTTTTTCGGGTTGAGCTCAAGATGGGCTCCTCGCCAACTACTATTGTGTGTGTTTGGGCTCATTGGATGTTCAATCAGTGACTCTTACGTTGTCGAGGTAAATTGGGCAAGTTTCCCATATGAGGCCTCACAGAACACTCCATCAAGTGCTTGGACGTAGCTGGTGCATTACAGAGCCCAAAAGGCATGATAGTTAACTGGTACTGGTACACTTTCAGCGAATAATGCAGCCTCATCATTGTTCTCGGGATAAAGTTTACCTTGCCAGTAGCCACACCTCAAGTCAAGCGTCGAGAACCATTTCGATCCGGACAAGGTGGTCAAAGTGCCATCAATTCGAGACAAAGGGTAGCTGCCTTTCTTGGTAACATCTTCGGGTTTCCGGGAGTCCACACAGAAACGCCAAGTGTCATTATTTTTGGTGACTGAAACGACTGGTGATGACCGTGGGCTCGTGCAATTCTCTACGACACCGTCCTTCAATCTATTCTTTAAAAGTTTTGAAGTTTCTCCCTACTTCGCCGGTGGTAGGCTTCTTGAAGTTTGTCTAATCGGAGCAGCGCTCCAGTGTTGATGTGGTGTTGTATTGACAATACCTATACTTTTTTTGTGTTTAGTTTTCGGAAACCTATGAAGCTCTCGATGTCCCTATTAACATTCTTTGATGACAGAGGCTCAAACACCATAATAGTCAGGTACATAATAATGGATCAAGATTCATATAAAGTTATTATTGTTGCGTAGCAAGAATTCAATTGTGCAGCGTTCTTTTTTCAGCACTTGTAGCTGAAACGGCACTTTTCATAATAATTATGTAAAGTTGATGCTAGTCCTGGATTGTTTCAGAGAGCCTTTTTCGTCGTCATTGTTGGGCAACGTGGCGCGTATAAATAGAAGCACCCTTACACGAATGCCCAATAAACAAGAGCGTTGTGTATGTTGTTGCACTTGCATGCGTTGAAACACTGCATTGCCTCTTTTGCATTAAACTGTTCATGCAACGCTGCCTGCATAATGGAATTTAACGCTTGCATTGCTGAAGAGCGTCGGTGGGGAAAGACAGCACACCGCCATGTTAAATAATTGTTGTTAGGTTATAGGTAGGAAAGTAGGGTAGGTACAAAAGTAGGTACTTACCTACGTGCAGTTTCTTCATCCCGATTTATTTCCAAGTTTGAATTTCTCAGCGGACGTCCAGGCAAAACTTCGTGCAAAAGAATCTCATCTGAAAAACTTGACCTGATGCTCCAAGCATGAATACATTGTACATTATACCTACCTTACCTATGTAGTTTTTATTCCCAGGTGAAGCTTATCAATTACCTACACTCACCAGGGCTGTGTCGCGGAAACTTCAATTTGGGTCGGATGAGCTTCGCAGGTGAGAATTTTAATATAATCGCTGAATTAATAATAGAACGGAAATTTATTAAAAGACGCGAATATTAAAAGTGGTTTTATGATTCGGTTCACGCAAGGGCACCCCTATTAATTCAGACGAAGTTTCCATAGTTCATCATAGCAGCAGGAGCTTCATAAAATAATATACCGCCACGCCACCTTCACTGTTCAGCATTTAAAGCTGAACACCGGAGCATTGTTGTAGGCAGAATTTTATGTTCAATTAATTAAATCCTACTATTAGTCCTATCCGATCGTTACCATGAATGAGACGCAAATGTAGGTGAAGCAGGTAGGTTGTAGGTAGTAACTTTCTTACTTCCCTATCAACGTCTTTAATGCACTGCCGAAAACAATGAAATTGTGATGGGTGCGTATGACGTACCCACGACATCTACCTTGCAAATGTTGAAGTGCTAGAAAGAGGACGGGCGCCGATAAAAACCGTAATTTTCAAATGACGCATTTTGAGAATGTAGAATGAGAGTCGATTTCCAAAATGATTTCATTCATTTTAGCTGAACACGTTCGAACTAGGCTTTAAATATCGAAGTATTTTTGCTGGGTTCCGATTTTTTGTTTGAAAGCGTAGGTACCTACTCTCCACATCGCGCCATTGTGTAAGGAGAATGAATGCATGCATATCACTTCACTCTGAAGCTCCTCGGGCTTCACCAACTGCGAGAGATGCCTCATTGGACCATCCATGGTAAGGTGGTTCAACGAGATCACGATCACAATGGTATATCAACAAGCTATCAAGACGTACCTAGTAAGTAATTGACTGAATGATGAGGATAACATTATATTTACATAGATTTAACTAATAAATTACAGAGCTTAAATTCAACTTATCGACTTACCCTGACTTATGGTGCGATTCTCCAAAAAATTACATTCCATAAAGGCTCTGTAACGTTGTTATTACCTAGGCAACAGCCAATGGCTGACGAGAATTTTTACATAACAGAGCGTTCCTGGAATGCTATTTTTTACAGAATAGCACTATTAGTTACAAATAATTACATATTAGGTCTCATTCACATGAAATTATAGATATAATAAATCACAGGATACAATATTAATCACGCCACAATAATAAACAAATTACGCTGCATTAATATTTAATCCAGTAATTTCCACCAACCTTAAAGAACGTCTAGTTTATTGTTAGGTCTGGTGATGCTCGCCATATTCAACATACTATTAAGTTAACTATTAACACACAACTAAACTGTTCCCCTCAGTTTGATCCTTGGCTATGATTGCCGTTACCCCCTCTCCTTCTACCTTGGACCTCTTATCTACGTTTTACTTACGTTGTCGTTTTACTCAGGCTCTACTTTAGACGAGAACGGAACTTTGGGGATGAGGATTGTATTGTAAAGTTGAACAGAAACACGAATTGACAGCAAACAAAATGAATTTATTGTTAAAATCATCAGCAAAATTCGAATTACTCCAGTTCTTTCCATAAAACACCTAACACACGACTGACAGAATCACAAAATGACACACAATGAACAAATTACCAAAAACAATTGAAACTACAACAATAAAATATGTCATACTGTCAGTCAAAGAAAAAGAGGAAAGTGATGGATTCGGAAAAAGGCACCCAGTGGAAGAATCTAGTCAAACAAACCCCTGAGTTATGCCCAAAGGAGAAGACTCTCAAATATGTGACAAATGAATAACAAAAACTCACTGATGAATTCCAGTGTACAGTGTAAGTGCAATATTAGTAAAACAAAATCGCAGAAACATCAGTAAACAAATGTAAAACACATCAGTGAACAATGCATAATAAATCAACAAATCAACAATGCGGATAAAATCTTCAACAATGTTTAAAAACCCAAAACAAGACAAAATAGGGGTGGTTAGTAGGATCCTGTAAAATACCTACATTGAATATCTGACAAACATAGCAGCGAGCATAAAAATAAAAACATGACAAAAAAACATGTAAGTCATGAAAGACGGCGGACAATGACATTTACATGAAAATCAAATCATGACACAAACAAAAATAGGACATACATCAACAAGCAAATCACACACAAAATTAATGAAGTGGCCACAAAAATATTGACATGAAATTCAGTAAGTTTACAAAATTTGTGAGACAACAAAAATGACATAAAAAATCAAAACGTAAATTCAATAATGAAATTCAAATAAATACGTACTAGATTTACGGTGCTACTGATATAAAATTTGTTGATATAGAGAATAAACTCCAGCAATCGGGCCTGCAACAAAAGAACATTCCCATGCCCGCGATATTATTTCACGATGCCTCTGGGTTTCTTCGCGCTCGAGCTCCAATTTGCGTTCCTTCATCCGCGTGACATCATCCAAAGGAAATAAGGCACCTAGTACCTGACACACGTCCAGGGCCAAGAGGGCCGTTGGGTATCTAAGAAAATTAGCGAAATCCACGAGACGCGTAGGGTGCCTCCATCCTCGCTTTAAACTAGGCTGTAAAAACCGCGAAAACCCCTTTTCGGTCCTCTTCTTTGTTCTGAATTTCCGGAGACAAGTAAAACTGACGCCCGAACAGAAAGATGCGATTTGAAATTCATAATTCGGCCCTACATGCGTATTGAAAGTTGAAAATGATGCGGACAAACCAAAAGGGATGTAGATTGAGTCTCGAACAAATAAGTCAAAAATTACCCACCTGTGATGAGAATCTTTCAGGACGTCGCGGGACACATCTAGTTTCGACAAAGCACGACACAAGAATCCTCTTTGCTCGCGAAAACCCAAATTCCTGCCGCGTCCCCGCCTCGATAAACCCAAATATAGAATGGTTTCACGCGGAAGTATTAATAAAATGCATTTGTAAAAAGTCGCTGGAACTGCGGTCCATCACAAAACATTACTTGTTATCAATGTTATGATACAGTTCTCTCAGTGTGTACACCATTCAGATGAGCCGACATTGTCGCCGCACCGTCGGCTAGGGTTGCCAGACGTCCTGGATTTCGCAGGACGTCCTGGATTCAGCCTTAAAATTTTGCGTCCTTCCTAAGTCCTCCGCAGGACGCTAAATGTCCTGTATTTTTTAAACAAAGCTCTCCTGTATTTTTAATATACAGCTTCGAATTATTTGTGAGTACTCTCTACATTTTTCCCCGGAGCTGCTACATCGTCTATCTTTTCAAAAATCATAAAATTTGTTCTTTCGATTTATGGCTCAAATGCCGATTCCGAAAGACTGTTCTCGCCTGTACTGCCTCTTGGACAGATGCTCGGAATATACCTACCTACTTCTACTTGACCATGTGAAATCGGAGCTACAAATAAGAACTAATTTCAATATGTCGTGCAAAGAATTTTATCACTTGGCATTGAAAAATAAAATTTTTTTTGAATCGGTAAGTTCAAACAAAAATACGTTTCTAAAAAATAGAGATGTTTGAGTTTTTTTTTTGTTTCTGAATTTTTGTGAATTTTTTAATCCTCTTATCCATTTGAGTTTATTTTGATTGAAGATTCGTTATATTAAAGCTTATTGATCATTAGTTTCAAAAGTCCTGTTTTTTCGACGTCTGTCCTGGTTTTTTGAAGCTTATGTCCTGGAAATCCAATGTTTGCATCTGGCAACCCTACCGTCGGCGTCGTATCCTTGTCGGACACGACACGGGGACACCGTGTCACGAATCTGTCTTATCAAAAAAGCGTTTCTGCTAAGTTTGCTAGCTACTTCATTTATGTGATGCTGAAATGTCAATTTCTAATCAAACACCACGCCCAAAAATTTAGCGTAAGATGCTTGCTCAACCGACCGTCCACCAAGCCTAACAAGTATACATACCGATCGCAGGACCCGTTCTTTGTCATGACGTTAATCGTCTGATAATAGTGATAATTTTTTAATAATCACTACGTTATAATCCTGAGGCAAGAAAATACAACTTGCCATAGGGCAAGTTTCAGCTTTGGCATTATAACTTATAATATTCCTGAAAAATTATACCTTAATCGTACCTTTTATTGTATTACAACTAAGAATTTTTTTTTACTGTTAGATATGTTCATCTTTGAAAATATTCCAGGAGCCATTAGATTGAAGTGTATTCTTTATGAAAATCATCCACTATGTAGATGTACAGTTTTGTTTTTCGAGATGAAAAAAATCGATTTGAACCTGAACCGGCCCGGTGCGGCGTCTACTAATGACCAGAACACTACAGCATGCATTATATTAAAGCAAAAATAGCTCGAAGTATCGAAAAAATAATAACCCATCTCTGAAGAATTGAATTTCCTATAACATAAACAGAATCATCATGTATCGCTCTGCAGGATTTTGAGCTTGAACTATTTTCATTTGAGGGTGCATGCTGTAGTGTTCTGGTCATTTGTAGATGCCGCGCTGGGCCGACTCAGGTTTAAATCGATTCGTTATTCACGAAAAACAAAATTATACATGGAGTGAATGATTTTCGTGAAGAATACCTACACTTCAATCTAAATGGTCCTTGGAATATTTTCAAAGTTGAACACCTCTAACAGTAAAAAGAAAAAGGGTCAAAATTGTCAAAGAGAAAACAAGTCTTTCCAAGTCATCTTGTTCTAACTTGTTCTTATCCAAATTTACGTATCTATCAGATTTGAGTTCACTCTACATTAAACTTAGTCGGAAAAGATACCAAACTTGTGATCGGTTTTATATCGCCAGGAAAATAAAAAGAAACACCTAAAAATTATCGGCACTTTTGGTGCCCAAATGGTACAGTTGGGAGCGAAATGATTCATACGGCACCGCTAGGAAATCGGCTGGATTTCAGAAATGTTAGCTGCTTGGATTGTTCTTGAATGCCAGTTTTGATCAGAGATTGATCGTAATCCACACTGGCATTCAAGAACGATCCAAGCAGCTAACATTTCTGAAATCCAGCTTACTTCCTAGCGGTGCCGTATGAATCATTTCGCTCCCAACTGTACCTATCAGCGGCATATCGTCGCCCTAGACGTGAGAGCTCGTAAGTGCGAAACTGTCTATTTTACAGGAGCAACAAAAAACTGTTTAAAAAAATCCTCAAACGTCAAGTGCTATATTTTTTTCGATAGATACTTCAAATAGTGATTCAGCTGATCATCATAAACAATATTCTCAATGATATAATTTGATTAACTCTCCAGTTGTACTTACGTGCTATCACGCAGTATCGCGCAGAAAGTTATTGCGCAGATAAGGGGAGTCACTACCATCTCAAGACTATACACATTCGGTTTATCAATTCAATATCATTCGATATGGTTTAAAAATAAGAACGCGAAATAAAAAATAATATAGACTTTATTCAGTCATTTGAGGCAATGACATAAAAAAATGGTTGAAGAAACCAACGTTGATAATTCTTAAAATATGGAAAGCAAAAAATACTCATGTGGTTGAAAACCATTGATGGCGAACATAAAAACAACCGTAAACAAATAATAAAAATAAAGGAACGAAACCAAGAACGAACTTTTCATGGGGCAATGTGTCGTAGAAACTGTGACAATCTTTTGGAAGGACTGTCTTCAGTTGTTGAAGATGTGTCCATTTTTGCGAACTTATTTTGAGGGGCTCTTCTCTCAGCTGTTTGAAACTCGATAAGTCCGAAACAGCAATCATTTTTCTTCGTGCTGGTAGGTCTTGGAAGGCACTGTTGAAATCAGTTTTGACTTTGATTACTCCATCAGGTGTGTACTTGATCACTTTTATATCGTTCACAGTGGGATCGTTCTTCTTCTTACCTGGCCTGATGGAGTCATATTTGACCAATTCTTTAGCACCATAGTCCTTCACGAACTCGTGAGATAACTCTTTCACCTCGTAACAACTTGGTTTCTTCCGGGCTTCAGAAGTTACCTTAAGATAATCACTGGGCAGGAAAATTGATCTATCTTTCAACTTTGATTCAATATGTGAATGTACAGAGTCCGCCTCCATCTGAGTATGTCCCTTCTCCAAAAACTTTTGGTATACAGTTATCTGGGTCTGGCGGCAAAAGCTCAGCAGTGCATTAGATAGCACTGCGTTTTTGTTTTGGTAGACACATCCATCACTCCATATGATCACAGGCTTCCCTTCAACACAGTTCTCTAGCAAATAATCGATTACACAACTAGCGAACGTATTGGCGGTTAGATCTGCTTCGATTTCTGTGAACCAGTAACATTTGGTATGATGCGAATTGACGTCAAATATAGTAAAATTGTGGCAGCACAATTTTGTCTTGAAGTACAATGCCGATGCGTTCAATGATGGGCAAACTTTAACAGCTTGTACATCTTGTGTCAAGACAATGCATTCTCCTCTTTCACCCAGTATTTTGTCTTCAGTTTTTTCATTGCGAGCTTTCTCTTTTCTTTGTAGGTGGTCATTGTATTCTTCCTCATCAATATTTCTCATTTCAAATTGAATGCAAGTGTCACATCTATCTTTTTTGGGCCTTTAGAAAGCGATATTCTTTTCATTTATTTGTTGATCGAAGGTAAACCTGGATAATGGTTTCACTGAGGGATTTTCAGCTTCGCACATCTTCATGTATTCGTTGTACAATGAGCTCATTGAATTGCCGAATATCGGTTCCAGGAAAAGCTTGCTGTTGGACTTTCTGCAATAATGGGATGGTAGTTTTGGAAGGTCGTTGAAAAAATTATTGAGGATTTCTTTTGATCTTTGTAAGTCAGGTTTGATCACCCTTTTATTCCGTTTGCCATTGACGTTAGTTGTAGAATCATGCATCCCATGTTGATTTTGTTTGACCCAACTTATAACCGTCCATTCCTTGAGGGAAAATGTTGACAAAAAGAACGGTTTACAAACGCTGTGTATTTTTCCATCGACATTCTTAATCGTGTACTGGAAACTTTCCTTTCTTCGTGACATTTCTTCAGGACCTTTGCAACATCTTTTTGTGGGGACTCTTTTAACCAATGATGAAATGTAGATTTTTCTTTGGTCCCAATTCATCTGTTTCCAGAAAGTTTCAAACAGCGTCTTCCGATTCTCTTCTGTTATTTCTCCACAATTTCTTGATTTCGATTTCTTGCATAATTTTGAGGTGCATCGGGGTCCGATTCGTCTCCCTTCTCTTTTGGTACCACGCTTGCCTTTGGTTCCTTTTGGTCTGCTCCAGCCGATATAAGACATTCCCATCTCTCGCATCTTTTTATTTTTCGTGTCACTCCATGTTTCTAATTTTCTTTTTTTATTTCGCTTCCGTACCCTGTTATCTTTCTCTGCTTTGCCTTCATTAACATCTTCGTCCTGGTCATTCCAATCTGGATCATTTGCACCATCCGCTTCTTCCTCTGTGTCCGGTCTTCTGTCACCTTCACCATCATCATGCTCTTCGTCCTCGTCATTCCAATTTGGGTCATTTGCCCCATCCGCTTTTTCCTCGGTGTCCGATCTTCTGTCACCTGCACCACCATCATGCTCTGGCTCTTCTTCGCTTTCAGACTGTCTCTCTTCCATTCGCTTCTTTGTTGCATCCTCTCTGATTTCGGCTTTTTCATAACGCTGTCCCTCTTTATCGCCATTATTCCAGTCCAAATTATTTTTTTGCATGACATCATCACTAGGTTTTGCCTCGGTTGCATCGGCTTCTGCTTCTTTTTCTTCTATGGTACCGTCCTGTGAGATAACCCATTGTTCGCCCATTGGTTCTGTATAATTGACATTCCAATTGACATCGACTTCTTCAATGTGTTCAATTACTACGCGTGCTTCGGTGCTTGGGCTTCTTGGAATACGAATATCTCGACCAGTTCCGATACTTTGTTCCTCAATAAATGAACCAGATGTAGATTCAGAGATGACGACTTCTTGATGTTGTACATCAAGAGAAATCAACTGATTTGTGCTAACTGCTTCGGTGTCATTGATATAGACAAAATCACAACGGTCCAACAGTTCTTCAGATATCGCTTCATCATTTTTGTTGCGCTGCAGCTGACATGCTTTAAGAATCCTCGCTGTTCGTCCTGTTGACTGCATGATTGAACCTGGAAAAGTAAAACCCACACTCAAGAATGCCTCTGTGATAACACGTATGAACCGTTCGATGTCTGTGACAAAAACAAATTTTTTAAAACTTTTAAGGTGAGAACTCGTATGTTCAGTCACTCAATAAAAGCAACTCTTGTAGAATAAACCGCAATCACTTTACTTTTATTAAATTATTTTGCTGGGCTTTTACCATAGCTCATGATTTATTTAACATAAGATTCCAATAATGAGCGTGATTGAGGTGAACTTACCTTAGCAGGAAAACAGTCGACTATGCTGGTTCGTTAGATGTCTTTTGTCATTCTTGGTATACGTGGTCTCACCAGAAAGAATTTATTAATTCAATTACGCGAACTCACTGCCATCGCATTTACGAGGTTTCACAAAACTTTTATTCAGTTTCATAATACGAGATGTCACTAGTTTTACGATTACCCGCTAAATTCGAATTATACACTTAAGAGGTCTCACTAGATCTGTGGAGCTTTTTTTTCTGGAAAATTTGGTACCAAAATCTATTTTTTGATAAAATTGTCAGTTACGAGGTCTCACGTCTAGAACGACGATATAATGCGTCGAATTAGGACGTATTTGCATCGAATGGATTGTCGAGTTGCACCCCCTCCATTTAAGAGTCCTCTGTACGCTTAAAGCAGCTCCGACTAAAAGGCCTCTAAATCGAAGGCGGTTATTCTCTCCCAACTGGTATTTGGTGATTATACTTCATATCTCCATAAAAACACGTGAAAGAAAAAAATCCGAAAAAAGCCGATCACAGCCGAAGATAGTCAAATTTTACGGGCGCCATCCTAGGGCCTTTATTTGACTTGGATGAAAATTCCTTTTTTCAAGGTGGACTCTCTACAGTATTCTGCACCAACGTACCGGGTGATTTTTCAATAAAATTACTGGAGCTGAAGTAATTTGGCTGTGAAAATTGTTGAAAAAACGCTCAAAAATTTGGAGCTCCAAATTTTCAGCTGAAATTTTTTTACTAAAAAACCACCCGGTACGATTCTGCAGAATACTATTGAGAGTCCACCCTGAAAAAATGATTATTGTTTCAAGTCAAATAAATGCCCTAGGGTGGCGCGCGTAAGATTTGACTATCTTCGGCTGTGATCGGTTCTTCTTGGATTTTTTCCCGTTAACATGTTTATATAGAGATATGAAGTGAAATCTCCAAATGCCAGTTCAAAGAAAATCACCGGCTTCGATTTAGAAGCATTTTAGTTGGAGCCACTCTGAGCGTACAGAGGTCTCTTAAAGCTGCAATATTCACCCCCCTCCAATAACTCAAACTCCCGAGGTGCGATTTTTGGTGATTTTGGATATGTAGTAGAGCAAGGGAAAGGACATTCAATTCTGAACAAAATATCAGTGCCGTAACTAGGCTTGTTGGCGCCTGTGGCAATGTAGCAATTGTGTGTCTCAAGGAAGTAAACATCCCAAGGGGGTCAGGCCCCGCTAGAGCGCCGCAGGCGAAAACTTTCCCAGATAATAATAATAATGCTAATAATAATCGCAAATTTGAGCCAGAAGCTTCCATTTCCTCTCCCTCCGGATTTTTGGTGACAATGGGGACACAATTACCTATAAAAAAATCAAAAATGGCCAATAAGATGATAATTATATTTTTGGAATCTTTTACTCGATCTTTCATAAAAAATAGGTGAAATCAATAATAAACTCATTCGGCTCCTGGAAGAACATATTTTTAAGATCTTACACCCAATCTTTCATGAAAAATAGGTGAATGAACTCATTTGGCTCCTAGAAGAATTTTTCAAACTCCCGGTCGTCCATTATTTTGCAGTCAAGCTTCCCAACCCAGAAATAAAATCATTAAGACAAATTGATGAATGTATTTATAAGGTACCCTTGTATTTATTTGGTGCAAATTGCAAGTGAATACATGCGGTAATAGTCAGGCTAGAACTTGAAAATCACCTAGACTGACCGGCGTTGGCGGAGGGCGCCGAGCGCCGAGCGCGAGCGCTGCCTCATCCTCAGCATGCTACTTCCTGCAGCACCGTGCTCTCCAATTCCATCCGTTTTATGGCTGTTTTAGATCATGTCATGAAAAGGTGGTAGAAAAAGCCGCTTTTTATTTTTTTAATTAGAAAGTTAGTGAAGTTGTAGGTAGAAGTATATATAGGTTCAGGTGAAAATTTGAAATGAAAATTGAAGAAAATAAGTATTAGGTATTACCCAAGCTGAATTTTGCGCCCCTGAAATTTTTGCGCCTGTGGCAAATGCTACCTTCGCCGCACCCTAGTTACGGCACTGCAAAATATCACACATTTTTAGGAGGTCCATATTTTTTGTTCCGAGGTTTTGGCGACTTTTTTACTGTCTAAAATATTCTAACAGAACTATATTTTTCATCGTGTTTGGTTCCAAACTGTTCAGTTGTTCATTCTAAATATTTGCTGTCTCCAAATAACCGTGTACCTATACATAAAATCCCAAGGAAATTGAAGCCTCATCAGGGCCGGGCCTGGCCTATTTGTCGCCTGCGTGCCAGCGAAAAATTGCCGCCCCTCCCCCTTGACCGGCAATGGAGAGGAGACCCCCCTCGAAATGCGGGATTGAAAAGAATCCTTTGAAATTCAATTTTATTATACAGGGTGATTCACCACCAAATGGACATAGCTCAAGGATAGGTCCAGTTTTTCCAGGCGAACCTGGATCTGGTTTTGAAATTTTTCTAACGCTGTTCGTTTCGAAGCTACAGGGTGATTCATGTATTTTGTAGAATTTTTTGACAAGCCATAACTTTAGAACAACCCAACAGATTGGTTTGAAATTTTATGGGTTTATTCTTCTATTGATATCTGACACATCACTTTATCAAAGAGTTGGAAATTTCCAGGGCCGGCCTTGAAAAAACAATTTCAAAGCTCTTTTGAAAAAAGACACTCTGTATGCATATTATTCAAAATTCATTTCCATATTCAAAAACTACATGAAACATGCTATCAATATCGCAAAAAAATTTGCTTGGCACCATCAAGCTGTCAAAAGAAAATCAATGATCCTGATGATTTTTGAGGTTAGGATTTTTTGTAAATTAATATTTTTAAATATTCACAAATGATTCATTATGGCCCCAAATTTCAGCCGTTTCGTCATAAAAGTAAAAATGACATTTTTTTTCGTTTTCTCAGTAGTTACAAAAAGTTTTAGCCGAATTTTCAAAAAATTATTGTCACGTCCCTCAGCTTTACTTCTATCCCAATTTGAGCTAAAATTGAGGAACGTATCAAAAATTTTTTGGAAATTCTAATGAAATTTTTTGTTATTTCTGAGAAAACGAGAAAAATGTCAGTTTTATTTTTCTGACGAAACGGCTAAAATTCAGGGCCATAATAGATCTTTTGCAAATTTTTGAAAATAATAATTAAGAAAAAATCCTAACCTCAAAAATCATTACGATTGTCAAAATTTTCTTGACAGCTCAATGGTGCCAAGCAATTTTTTTCGCGTTATTATTAGCATGTTTGATGTAGTTTTCGAATTTGAAAATGAAATTTGGAAAATGTGCGTACAGAATGTATTTTTTTGAAAAAAGCTTTGAAGTTTTTTTTACAAGGCCGGTCCTGGAAACTTCAAACTGTTCGATAAGGCGATGTGTCAGATATCAATAGAAGAATCAACCCACAAAATTTCAATCTAATCTATTCGGTCGTTCTGAAGATACGGCTTGTCAAAAAATTCGACAAAATACATGAATCACCCTGTAACTTCGAAACAAACAGTGTTAGAAACATTTCAAAGCCAGATCCTGGTTCGCCTGGTAAAACTGGACTTACCCTTAGGCTATGTCCATTTGGTGGTGAATCACCCTGTATATTTCCGCCCCTAATGACTTGCCGCCTGGGTGCAGGCACGCACTGCACGCCTGCTAGGCCCGGCCCTGAGCCTCATTATTTGAAGTTGTTCGCAATTTTCACTCTTTCTCAGGTAAAATTCCTGGACTGATTTTAGACTTCTGCCTGCTGGTTCATGCTCGAGTCCCGCGATCTGTAATACTGCCAAGTACAGCGGGTTGCGTTGTAATCGTTGTAGTCGACCAGTGGAACTTCTGGGCTGTGGGAGGCTGGGAGAAAGGAAAGGGCACTGGGTTGGGTAGGTGCTTGGGTAGTCTGTGGCCGAGGTGGACAACATCGAAGCAAAATAAATAATGCCAACAAAATGGCGGGGCGTGAAAAGTTGAGAAATCCTACTTGTAGTGGGCTCTGCGTTTGCGGATTGCAAGATTGCAAGGAATCGGGAATCGAGATGAGGGAGCGGGTTCGGGTATCTCTCAGCATCAACGTTCGGGCGAATCTAAGCAGAGGTGCACCTTAAATAATATCATACGGATTTTGTGATTGTGATTCCCAAACTACGAAAGCGTAGAGCGGCCACTGCAGTAATTTTTTTCTAATTTACACTTTGAAACTGTAAATTTACACTTTGAAACTGTAAATTTACACTTTGAAACTGTGAATTTACACTTTGAAACTGTAAACAGTAAATTTACACTTTGAAACTGTAAATTTACACTTTGAAACTGTAAATTTACAAATTGAAACTGTAAATTTACACTTTGAAACTGTAAATTTACACTTTGAAACTGTAAATTTACACTTTTAAACTGTAAACTGTAAATTCACACTTTGAAACTGTAAACTTTAAATTTACAGTTTGAAACTGTAAATTTACACTTTGAAACTGTAAATTTACACTTATAACTGTAAATTAGGCGTTGTGATGCCGGATTGGTTCAAATTCAAGTGGTCAACGCACCCTCACCACATTCTCACCCTTATCACTTTATATCCATTGTTCCCACAAAATTATTGAAAATTAAAAATCGAAGGGGGTGGCTTTTTAGCGCATTTTCGACGCTTATATGGCCGGCTTGTCTGTCCGTGTGTCTGTCTGTCTGTCTGTCTGTCTGTCTGTCTGTCTGTCTGTCTGTCTGTCCGTGTAGAAATTGAGTATAGTTGTGCTCCTCATCGGGGAATGAAGTTAGAGCCTTGGAACTTTTTTTGAATCATAGCTCATGTCCCCAAGGGTAGCCAATGGCCATTATTTTCTTTATCCATACATAGTTATCATTATTATTATCAAAAACCAAAGATTTACTGTGCACTTCTAAGAAGTTGAACTCCTCCTCCGGGAATGAAGCTAGAGCCTTGGAACTTCGTCCGATGGATAGCTTATATCCCCAAGGGTGACCAATGGGCAAGATTTTCTTATACATACACAGTTGACACTATTATTATCAAAAAACAAAGATTTCCTGTGCACTTCTAAGAAATTGAACTCCTCCTCGGAGAATGAACCTAGAGCCCTGGAACTTTTTTCGATTGATAGCTTAGGTTCTCAAGGGTTGCCAGTGGACAGATTGGATTTCGTGGTTGCGCCGCCATCTTGGCCGCCATATTGAAATTTCTAATTAGTGGAACGATTTTCATGAAACTTGGAGCTCACCTGTCACATGTCACGTGTGATCATTCTTATTTTCCAGCTAAATTTCATGATTCCGCCGCCATCTTGGCCGCCATATTCAAATTCAAATGATTTATTGTTTTTTGAGAAAAATAAAACTCTCATAACAATTGTAGCCGCCATGGCGCAACATGGCCTCCATATTGAAATCTCTTATTAGTGGAACGATTGACATCAAACTTGGAACTAATTTTTGTCTTGTATGAACAATCTTATTTTCAAAATGAATTTTATGATTCCGCCGCCATCTTGACCGCCATATTCAAATCTGTTATTATTGGAACAATTGACATGAAACCATGGAGTTTTTCTTGTCTTGTATGATCATTATCATTTTCAAGTTAAATTCCATGATTCCACCACCATCTTGGCAGCCATTTTGAAATTTCTCATTAGTGAAACGATTTTCATGAAACTTGGAACTTATACCCTTGTCTCGTATGATCATTCTTATTTTCAAGTTGAATTTTATGATTTCACCGCCATCTTGGCCGTCATGTTGAAATTTCTTATCAGTGGAACGATTTTCATGGAACTTGGAAACCCTTGTCACGTATGAACATTCTTATTTTCGAACTAAATTTCATAATTCCACCTTGGCCACCATATTGAAATATCTTATCAGTGGAACGATTGACATCAAACTTGGAAATAATTTTTGTCTTGTATGAACATTCTTATTTTCAAGCTGAATTTCATGATTTCGCCGCCATATTGAAATATGTTATTAGTGGAGTGATTGTCATGAAACTTATTGGAATTTACCCTTATCTCGTATAATCATTCTTATTTTCAAGTAGGATTTTATGATTCCGCCGCCATCTTGGCCGCCATATTGAAATTCTTCATTAGTGGAACGATTATCATGAAAAGTGAAACTTACTCTTGTCTTGTATGAACATTCAATTTTCAAGCCGGATCGACTTCATTTCTATCAATGACAGATCTGCACTATGAGAATGCGCTATTGCGACTCACGCACGTGAAGGGATATTCACTTGTTGAAGATATAACACCGCCTACAGATTTTCACAGGACCTCTTTATCGGGCTGCCGCACCTTGCAGCATAGAAAGACTACCTGCCCACTCAGCAAGAAAACATCTCTGTGACATCACTTAGATGTTCAAGTTACAACTGCGATGTTGACAAAAAAAGTCTATGCGATGTTGAGTGGACATCTCTGTTACCTCTAAAGGCCGCTCTATGAAATTACGCAACGCAGCCGCAGCCGCAACGCAGGTTTCTGATTGGCTCGCAAGCCTTTCGCGTCGTTGCGATGGCTTTGCGAATACCTTGCGAGCCAATCAGAAACCTGCGTTGCGGCTGCGCTGCGGCTGCGTTGCGGTTGCGTTGCGAATTTTCATACAGCGGGCATTATGTCCGGATAATTAGAACATCAATGAGATATATCAAAGATGTCCAAATGTGAAATACTATCTATACGTTGTTTCAGATTGATTGCTATCTCAGTAGGCATTGGAAGTATATGGTAAAAGTCGCTTTAGCTTTGTCTAGTTCTAAAACGTTTATTGTTTTAGTCCCAAGTCAGTGTGACATGTCAATCAAAATCAACCGCGAAGTTTTTTTACTGTCGTCCAAACTGTCATGTTTCTGTCCACCTAGATAGCTTTTGGAAAGAAATTCGTAATAAGCACCTATCGACGCAAGTTTTGAGAATCTGTACGTGTTACTTATACAGTTACTGTTGTTCCTGTTACGTTATACCTACTGTTACTGTTGTGTTGTTCCTTCATTGGTTTTGATTACCTGATAATTTTCACGCCATGTGTGGGGATCCAGTTCGTTTATCTGCGAGAGAACATGAAACACTTTGACCCTGTTACGAAGAATTCTTCAGAGATTCCAACAATGCAACTGCCAGCATTCAGCGCGTTGCTTTGATCTTTAGTAACGTACTGCACGGTCAAACGCATACTGGCAAAAAGAAGCCAAGGTTTGTCACTACTTACAACCAAAATATGGCCGTGGATCCCTGAGCCCAGTCGAGAAAAAAATCAGCCAGGCGCCCGTTCTCAATCAAAAGAGTAGGTACAGTGCAGTCTGTTGTGCCATAAGTACCAGATTTTGTGCTTCTGTCTTCACTAAAAGGCTCAGTTGAAGTAGAACAGCGTAACTGGGCTTTAGAAGCAGATCTTCCTTGATATCTGATCCCTCTCAAGGCCATGGAGTTTGCTTTACTGCTTTACTATCTACCTGTGTGATATGTGCACAATGTTGATTGAGACTGTGGCAAGAACGAAATCTGCTGACTCCCCAGTTGCCTATTTTTTTTAGTCCCGAGATCGGAAACAGAGACGGTTCGGCATCAAAACTACATGTATCTTTCTTCAAGTGCACCTTGAATGGGGTGCCGCACGTGATACTCGATAAAAAACTGAAGAAATACTTTCTGACTGAAAGGAGTGAAAGATCTGACTTATAACCTGAAAATAAATAATGAAGTTTCCATGAGATTTACACTTTTGATTTGACGTTTTTTGTAACTAAATCTAAAGCTGCATTTAGATTTTCATGACCTACTGGGATAGCAATATTTCTGAAACAACGTATACATCACTATTCCACATCTCGTAGATATCACTTTTTGACGTACATATAACGTCGCATTTAGGATGTGTATTTTTAAAGAAAAATTAACTTTTCACCACTTTTCAACATAGTTTTATATCATAGGAGGCTCCGCACCTATTTATACTAATTTTTACAATCTATACAGCACGTTTTTTCCCTAAGAAAAGTTGTTGTACTATTGGCGTCCTCCGCAGGATTCGAACCTGGATCCCCACAGGTGATAGAGACACTGCTGCCGATTCGTCTAAGCTACCAAATTGTCTAATACAGTATATTCAAACAGCGCGCTTGATGTTCAGGGATATTTCTCGGGATATTTCATCAGGACTCCGAACGATACACCGAGCCCAAAGAGCCTCACTGGGGTTCGAAACGTTACAGCAAGACACAAGGGGCTCCGTTGGGGCCCCGGACGTTACAATAAGACATGAACGGGAGTCATCAAAGTATTCGAAAGCACAATAAGACAAAAAGGGACCCATTTTGGGGTTCCGAATGACACAAGAGCAGACACAAGGGTTCATCAAAGGTGCGAAAGCCACGACAAAATGCAAGAAGGTCGAGAAGAAAGCCCAGTAGGCTTTCGAAGAACACAAGGAGACCCAAACGGAGCACACTAGTTTCGAAAGCCACAAGCACAAGAAGATACAAAAATGGTTCCAAACGACACATGAAGACAAGAGGGCCCGCAGGGCCTCAAACCAAACATGAAGACATAATGGCTGTTCTGGCATCACACACATCACACATGGAATAGGGGGCAAAACTATTTATTAAATATTTTCCGACACACAGCTTAACGATGACAGCCCGCGAAATTTAAAAAATCTCTCAGTGTATGGATAAAAAAATAATGGCCATTGGCCACCCTTGAGGACATCAGCTATCATTCAAAAAAAGTTCCAAGGCTCTACTAACTTCATTCCCCGAGGAGGAGTACAACTACTCAATTTCTACACGGACAGACATACAGACAGACGGACAGACAGACAAACCGGCCATATAAGCGTCATTTTATTACGAAAATGCGCAAAAAGCCACCCCCTTCGATGAAATTTTGATTTTTAATAATTTTTGTGGGAACAATGGATATACGTAAAGTGATAAGGGTGAGAATGTGGTGAGGGTGCGTTGACCACTTGAATTTGAACCAATCCGGCATAACAACGCTCAATTTACAGTTTAAAGTGTAAATTTACAGTTTCAAAGTGTAAATTTACAGTTGACAGTTTCAAAGTGTAAATTTACAGTTTCAAAGTGTAAATTTACAGTTTCAAAGTGTAAATTTACAGTTTCAAAGTGTAAATTTACAGTTTTAAAGTGTAAATTTACAGTTTCAAAGTGTAGATTCACAGTTTACAGTTTCAAAGTGTGAATTTACAGTTTGAAAGTGTAAATTTACAGTTTGAAAGTGTAAATTTACAGTTTGAAGTGTAAATTTACAGTTTCAAAGTGTAAATTAAGAAAAAAACACTGCAGTGGCCGCTCTACGCCTTCGTAACGCCTTCGTAAATTAATGCTAAGTAGTTAGTTGGATTTTAGCAGTCTCAAAGTCAAAACCACAACAAACTCATCGCCAGCTGCTCTGTAGGAGTGTAGGAAAAGGTGACGACCACGTCATAGAAGATAACTAACACACTAGGGATGTCCAACTTCGATTCGATTCATACTTGAATCGATTCAATGGAAACGATGCATCTGAAAAGTTGAATCGATTCAACTGTATACGATTATTTAGGGAATCGATTCAAACTAATGTGATTATTGTTTCGATTATTACGCACGCGAAAACACTTGTTAATGCCGAAAAGTCGTTCAATTTTTTTGTCATTTGTGTCGACTATTGATGAAAAATCACTTATTATTGTCAACATTATCATTATTCTAAAATTTTTCAGCTGGGGCATCATCCATTAACACCACAAACCTAAATAAGCTGCCCCGTCGAACTGAATGCACTAAGATCGGTTCTTTCCGATGCATCGATTCATTTCATACGATTTTTTAATCGAATCAAACTATTGATTACGATTCGATTCGATTAGCACGAATCGATTCATCGACAATATTTGGACATCCCTATAACACACTTACAGGGCTACAGGTACAGACAAGGACAGCGGCAGTTAGAAGTTGGCAAGTTGGTATTGAAACGGTTACGGTTATTGGGTTTCCGATTAGAGATGTCCAAATGTTGTCGGTGAATCGATTAGTGCTAATCGAATCGAATCGTGATCAATAGTTTGATTCGATTAAAAAATCGTATGAAACGAATCGATGCATCGAAAAGAACCGATCTTAGTGCATTCAGTTCGGCGGGGCAACTTATTTAGGTTTGTGGTGTCAATAGACGATGCCCCAGGCGAAAAAATTCCAGAATAATAATAATGTTGACAATAATAAATGATTTTTCATCAATAGTCGACACAAATGACCTAAAAATTGAACGGCTTTTCGGCATTAACGAAGTGTTGTCGCGTGCGTAATAATCGAAACAACAGTCACATTAGTTTGAATCGATTTACTAAATAATCGTATACAGTTGAATCGATTCAACTTTTCAGATGCATCGTTTCCATTGAATCGATTCAGGTATGAATCGAATTGAAGTTGGAAATCCCTATTTCCGTTACGACAAAAAAAGTTGTTGAAGGGAATCGGTTTTATTCACTTTTTTTCTCCAAAGAAGAAACTCCACCAAAGAGAAAATGTACGGGCAATACTATAAAATTTTCATAATTTCCAAAAAAATTGCAGCTAAAAATGGAGGGAATGAAACCCGTCAATCCATTGGATGCAAATAGGTATGTTATAATCCGACGCATCATATCCCGTTGATACCATTTTGGCATAAAAAGTGTCCATCATTGTTGAAGGGGGGTCGTGGTGAGGCCGAAGCTCAGCTAGGTGATTCTTTTTTTTCCCTGGGCCATACTGAACCGATCACGACAATGGAATCTTTTCCGAATAAATCCAATCTCCTGAACTCGAATCCGACGTGTAAATTTGGATGACATCAAGTTCGAACAAGTTAACTTCGAGAATATTTCAGAAGCCACTAGATTGAAGTGTATTTTTCATGAAAATTATCAACTCGGTGTATATTTTGTTTCTCGAGTTGAAAAAATCGATTTGAACCTGAGCCGGCTTGGCGCGGCATCTACTAATGACCAGAACACTACAGCGTGCACCTTTAAATGAAAATAGCTCAAACTTGTAATGGTAACTACACAATGGGGGAAATCCTGTTGCGAACCTGTACTCGAGGACACTGTAAGAGAACCTATCCCAATCAAACTGACATTTGCCTCGTTACACGAGCCGCAAGCGACTAAGTTGCAACCAACCGTTCGTATCTACCATGGCTGTCCCTGTCCCTTACCCTGGCAGGTAGCAGCAAATCATCTCATCGCAAACAAAGCAAAATAAATGAACATGACTCCCCAACAAATAGTACCGTACAACCTGCTTGGACGGTAAAAGCCCTCTGACACATAGACAAAAGTAAACATTTTTAAAAGTCAATTTTTAGGTTGGGTAGAAGTGGTTGATAGTACAGGAACGACTTTCACGGTATTCAAGAAAATATTAGTAAAATAGGTACATCAAGGCCCGATCATACTCGCAAGCGCCATTTGCAAAACCCAGTGAGTAATTAAACAAAAGGGAAAATATTTGAGGACCGGAACAGACGGAGGGCTCTGAATATTGACACAAAGATTATGACACATCAAAGGTACAGCACTGACATTATAATGGAGTTGACTACAAAACTGTACATAAAAATGAGAACATAAAAATATCGTAGATAATGACGTTCAGCTAAAATTTGACACAAAAATTACAGTCAAGTGCACACATGAAAAACAAATTACACACAAAATTACTGATATGATCATAGAACTAATGACATAAAATTCAAACAGACAAATTTAATGCAATAATCACCTCACGTTGAATTATTCCAGTCAAAAGCGGCACGCGTGTGCCTTTAAAATTATCTAAGCGTATGTTTTTAATAAAGAGGACGTACTTTTGATTCAATTCGACAGTGACTAATCAATCGAAACCAAGTAGTATTCAAATAGAAAACGACAAACGAATACACAAGTAATAAAAAAAAAATACAACAAAAATTAATATTTACCTACAAAACACACGCACAACACAGCCTCTTCGATAAACTACCCGCATCTTTCTGCCCCCGTGCTTGGTCTAGTTCCTCTCTTCCGTGCCTGCAGACGGCGAAGGCCCTCGTTTAAAGTAATAAAATCTCGTCGCTCGACCGATTTACAGTCTTAGCACGGGCGACACTATGGTCGAAAGTCCCAAATGTGACCGTATCAAAACTGCCCGACCATGGGTTAACACAAGTTCGCATTTTTGTGCCTGTTTCGTTAAAAGGGGAATTTTCAAAACTAAATATTTCTAGCTATGCAGTGCGCTGATTTAATATACATTTTTATATGGTAAAATAAGGTGAAATCCCACAAACTGTTGAAGAAATGATAACTCATCTTTGAAAATTTGAGGATCTGTGCAAAACTGAATTCCCTATTCGCCCCGTGCACGACGCCAGCGTCACCTAGCGTATGCAACTTTGTAGGCGCGAAACGTCACTCACGTCCTAAATTACAGATCGCTGAACTATCATAACACATGTTGACAAATCGCTGGCTGTCAACATTTATTTATGTCACTGTCATTAGTGTCATTATTTTGTGGTTAAGTACTCCAAATGGGTAGACCGCTTACTGCCGAAAACTTTAGCGTCGAAATATACAGCGTCGACGTAGAAATGACGGGAATCGTGCCCTTTTCATGTCCCCTCCCGAACCGCTATTTCAAATTTAGATCAGAATTTATCATAGATCTGAATTTATAGCAAGTGTCAAATGTACATTCGGGATGGGTATTTACTTGAGATTTTTTTTAATCGAAATAACTACAGGCCTCAAGTAAGAGTAAGATTTTGAAATTTTCCAAATATAGTAAGCCTACAGCGTCTGGAGCTCATAATTGCGATTTATGAATCATCTATATGCGCCAAATTCAACAATAGTGCCCAGCCTAATGATCTTTTTTTGCGCGAAAAAAATTTGAGGAGATTAAGGTCAGAAAATTTGACACAAAAATATGGATTATTGAATACCTATCCACATAACAAACCAGCGAGTTTGAGTACGATAATTTTTTCAATCCTCTCTTTTGCTTATAGAAAATGTACTGAATATTGAACTATCTAAAATTCTGTAAAAACTTTATTACACTGCACAATTTCTCTACAATTTTTGGGACAATCTGCCAAAATAGTGTCAAAAAACAATGAACTTGTTTGTTTGACTGAAAAATTGTTCCAAAAATTGTACAAGGAATTGTATAGTGTAATACAACTATTGCGTGCTTTCCACCTAGCCCCAAGTTCGGTACACCTGCCATTTACGCATGTGCGGGTTCCAAACGGTGCTTTCCATCTACGTGTTCCTACTCGGTTCTGCGCCGTTCATTGGATCACCTGAAATTTTGTGCCACACTATGGAACATGTGCTGTCTGGTGGTATTTGTACCGTCTAGGTGGAAAGCACCCATTACTGCTTGAAGATCGAAACGATTAATATGATTTCTGGTAGAAACCGCCTCTAAAAATTCCACGACACATAGGTACACAATCATGATACCCTGCAGTTTATTTGCTGGTTGCTGCCAAGATTTGGGGGTTAAAATTATTGTTTTCCCATCCCCTTCAACTTTCAACAACACAAGTTCGGTGACTTCTGTGTGTGCAGGTTTTGTGGCAATGTTGCCGGCTCCCCAAGAGGGTTCATCAGAGGGGTGTGACCTGACCAAGTGACCACTGTCATTATCTGTCACTTTCGGTGCTGTGTATTTTCGACGCTAGAGTTTTCGACGCTAAACGGTCTACTCCTTCAAACATCAGGAAACTGACAGCCCAATCACGCAGCGCCGAGCCATCAATGTTGCTCTTTTTGTCCACATAAAGCGCTGTGATCGGTTTCGTTACCCCCACTCTGTACTTCGCACGGAGCGAATAGCACAAACAAAATCGTCATGAATCGCACTGCAGGATTTTAAGTTATTCGAGGAGGGAGATAACATTTCGGCAAGATTCAAACTCTACATTTTTAACGGGAGCTGTTTGTAACAATTAGTTTCCGCTTCACGGAAATAATTGTTCAAAAATAAATTTAAAATAAGTAAACACCTCAATATCAAATTTTAACGCTTATCGCAAGTCCAAGGTTTTGTGCGAACAGAAGAAGGTAGGAAGAAAAACGGTAGATAGATAACGGCAGCAGAACCGATAGCCACGCTCGGCGTTTTCCTCCAGCCAAAATTGGGAAATAGTACCCATCCAGTGGTTTTCTGGGACATAATTGGCGGAAGGAAATCGGAAAAAGGACCGAACCGGTGTTAGGTTGAGTCCCACGCCAAGTTTAGGCGGATATATTTTGTCGACGCTACGTTATCTTCAACACTTAAATTCAAAAACTTGAACATCGCACCTAGTTTCTTCTGGTAAGGTTTTCTAACTCTTTCGCATACAATTGAAATCTAATTCATCCAAAACTTTTAGTTCTGAGTGCGCTTCAATTTCCACGTGGAAAATTCTATTGATTATTCCATCGATCACGCTTCGCTATTCGCCATTCGCCATTCGTCATACGCCACGGTCGTAGAAAGCACGCGGAAGAAAGCGTAGAAAGCGGGAAAACGGCTGGGAAAAACCACTCAGAAGGTGTTATCTTTCCTGGAAAATCAAGGAAGAAAGAAAACATCATATTGGGAAAGTTGACCGCCATTTTGTGGAACCCACGTGAAATACGGGAGATTCGATTTGAGACGCTTTTCATCCAGTCAATCAGGACAAACAAGACCTTTTTACACCTACAGGGAGTTTCCTGCACCGGATTTCAGTGATGAGTACTTAGAAAACCTAGTTTATCAGTACCTCATTTTTCTGCATCGCTTTCACATATTTATCTTAAGAATATTTCCAGTCAAGTTGATCATTGTCATTCAGTTCAGAGTTTTAAAAGTTTATCTGCAGTCACTAGTTCAGTCACAATAATTTTACTGTTAGTTTATTTCGCCAATTTAAAAAAAAAAAAAAGGAAAAGAGAATTCACCCACACAGTGATTATTGTTTTGTACAAAATAACTGGGGAACGTGACGTCACGGGAATCGGTATTTTACTCTATGAATATAGTTTATTTCTGAATTCTATTGTCGACCATCAGACGCAGGTACTTAACAATATTCATAGTCCACAATTTACTACCTACTATCTACTACTCACCGATTTATTTTTGTTTACATCGTGATTTATTCCATCGCTTATTATTTATATTTTTTTTGTGAATTATATTTTGGGGGAAAGATTAAATATTATGCTGGTATCTGTGTAAATGTTATCTTTCATTTCATTTTTCCCCACAACCCTTGGGATCTCTCTCTCTCTTCGATTTCTTCGACTTTTAAAGAATCTTTCGGATCAGCCGGTCGGGAAATTGCTTCAGGTTTTCACTCTTAACCGGTCAGTGGGTTAAAAGAGTGTGGCGCCCTTTGCATTTTTGTGTTAATTTTAATTTTTACCAGCTTAACCCACCCCCTCCGTCCGATTGAGCTACGGGACCCCCACTGACCAGGGAGGTAATTTCTTGGGCTGATTCAGAGGAAGTAAAGGAGAATTGTAGGCGTTGCAGTAGTGGCGAACCCAACGTGGGGCGAGCTAAAGCTAGTCGAGGGTGAGAGGGTTTTTGGGAATTTGTGATGCGAGTTTTGGTTTTGAATTTTTGAACTTGAGTGACGGGGAAAGGATTGAAAAATAGGGGGAATAATTTTCTTGAGATTTTCATATCGGTTTCTTTGTATTTGTGAATTTTTATTTTTGGTACTGAAACATTTGTGCATTTTTTTCTCTCTTGTGTGAATTTTAAAAATTGGATTTGTGCTTAACAAACTGTTGAGCTCAATCACGTAAGTTTTACATCGAATCACCTGATATTGCTGACGTTGATTTTGTTTTGTTTTTGCGCTTTTACGGTTTGAAATTTTTTGTGATTATTCGGAGCTTTTCGAATAATTGTTTTGCGTTTCTATGGTCAAGAGGGAAATACTTTCCCTACGATTTTGACGATTACGGCGAAGCGTGGTCGAGGCGAAAGAAAAACGTAACTTTTTTTTTTATAAGTTTGGAACCTTAGATTTAAATTTCGCGAATTTTGAACTTAGAAAATTTACCACTGCTGGGACTTAGAATATTTTACTCCCGCGAATCTTGGACTTAGAAAAATTTATCATTGTTGGGACTTATAATATTTTGCGAAGGTCTGGACTTGAAGAATTTTTCGCGAGCAAACACTTGGAAAAATTTTTGGACTTAGTATATTTCGCGCGGGGCGACACTTTGAAATTTTTTGGGACTTGAAGTATTCCGCGATTGGACTTTGAAAATTTTTCGAAGGTGCGTCAGGTTTTTTTTTTTCTGTTGCGCTTAGGCTATTGTACCTACTGCTGCGCCGTGTGAGTTTGATTCAGTATCGGATTTTTCTTGTTTATTCCTGGTTTCTTTCGCGTTAAGTTTTTCGTTTAGCATCATGTCTCTCAAGATCGATGTGAATCGACTTTCACGTGAGCAGCTAACGTATGAGTTAGAGGTTAGGGGTGGTGGAGATATAGAAGCTATGACAGTCGATGACTTGCGAAGGGCGGTTCGTTCGGCGATGCGTTTGATGGCCGATGGTAGTCTTGCTGAACCCGACGAGTATCCATTCTCCCACGATCAAGATATTGCAGCGGTTACTGCAACCCATGACTGGTTGGTTGCGGAGATAGCGGGTATAACCACAGAAACGGATAAGTCGGTCATTACAAAAGTGAACACGAATCTAGCATACGCGTTAGGTCGGTTGGACCGTTGTCCTACAGGCAATGAAGATCAACGCAAGGTAAAGGTGGCTTGGAGGACCAAGATCCTAGTTCTCGTGGAGACGTTGCATGACAATCTCAAACCACCACCGGTAGCTCCTCCCGCAATACCACCGCGAGCTGTTTTGAACCTGACCAATTCTGCACCGCAAGCAAATAGTTCGCGATTGTCCCAGTCGAGTTCGGATTCAGATGACGATTTTCCAATAACGAACAAGTCTGTGCCGGTACGTAATTGGGGTTTACAGTTCTCAGGGGAGAAATCGTCAATTTCCCTCCAAGCTTTTTTAGCGCGAATTGAGGAATTGCGTATACCGAGGCGCGTGTCCAAGAAGGAACTGTTTAATTCGGCGGTTGATTTGTTCGTGGGCAAGGCTTTGTTGTGGTACAGAGCAAATCGGTCTTCGTTTGGGAATTGGAAATCATTGGTCGCGGGGTTAAAGGGGACGTTTTTGCCGTGGGACTATAACCACAAGCTGTTCGAGGAGATTAAGCGACGGACTCAGGGAGAGGACGAGAGTGTGTCAAACTACTTCGCGGCAATGATCAACCTCTTCAATCGTCTGGACGAACCAGTCTCTGAAGAATTTAAGTTGCAAATTTTGAACACAAACATCCACCCATTCTACCAGCCCTATTTGACTTTTGTTCCAATCGCGTCGGTTGCTGATCTGCAGGGAAAGTGTCGCGAAATAGAGGCGAGGCGGTCAATCGCGCAATCTTTTGTACCACCACCGCGAAAACAAGGGACGTTGGAACCGGATTTGGCCTATCTAGGTGGAGACACGGACTTCACAGAGGGTGCAGGTGCCTGCGGAATTGCGGACAGCCGATGCTGGAAGTGCGGTCGTACGGGCCATTTCAAGCGGGAATGTCGCGGCGGAAATTTCACTCCGAAGTGTTTTGGTTGTGGACGTGTGGGTGAGACTTTGCGTACTTGTCCGTGTCGTAACTCATCTGGGTCCGAGAGACCAGAAAATAGTTCAGGCTCTGACAACAGAGGGGGCAAGTTTGGATTCAAACGTGACGCGGGCGCAATTCAAACCGGTTCGGGAAAAGGCAGAGGGGAACGTCAGTGAGGGACGAGGAAGCGTTACCCCCATCACCCACCCTCGTCAAAGAAGATCGTTTTATACCAATTTTGAACTATATTCTAGCTCATGTCACCGGAGATGAACGGCCATACTTGACTGTACGCGTTTTTGGGGTTCCGATTACGGGTCTTTTGGATAGCGGGGCTAGTCGTACTGTGTTCGGTGGCGAAGGTTGGAAGTTTTTGCGGAGCTTGGGTGCGCATGCGTTGCAGAGTAGTCAGACTAGGTCGGTTCGAGTGGCAGATGGAGGTTCAGTGAAATGTTAAGGTGCGGTTCAGGTACTAATCGAGTTGTGCGGTAAGCAGAGGTCGTTTGAGGCTCTGGTGGTGCCAGATCTGCCGCATGGTCTGATATTGGGTATAGATTTCTGGAGGGAAATGGGTTTAATACCGGACTTGCGAGCTAGGGAGTGGACTTTTGCAACCGAACCACCTCCATACATTTTTGAAGTGCTTGCCACCCGTGACACCTTGACTTCTGAGCAACGCGAACGGTTAGACAGTATGACGGACGAGAAATTCAAGAGAATGGGAAATGGGCTAGGGTGTACCACGTTGGTAGAGCATGTAGTTCGTACAAAATCGCCACCCATTAAACAACGCTTTTACCCTATTTCTCCGTTTCGACAGCAGATCTTCGACCAACAAATTCGCGAAATGTTGGATGCAGGTGTCATTTCGCCTTCAAGATCTTCATGGTCCTCACCGGCCTTGTTAGTCAAGAAGAAGGACGATAGTTGGCGGTTTTGTGTCGACTATCGTAAGTTGAATCAGGTCTCCGAGAAGGACGCATATCCAATGCCCAATGTCTCCGCGATTCTAGATAAGCTTCGCGACGCTCGGTACTTGTCATCGTTAGATGTGAAATCTGCCTACTGGCAGATCCAGGTAGAAGAAAAATCGCGCCCCCTAACTGCTTTTACGGTGCCGGGTCGTGGATTGTATCATTTTAACCGCATGCCTTTCGGGTTACATTCAGCTCCTGCGACGTGGATGCGACTTATCGACCAAGTCATAACACCAGACTTGGAGCCATACGCATTTGCCTACCTAGATGATATAATCATTGTAACGCAAACGTTTGAACATCACCTCGCAATCTTAGAGAAAGTTTTTGACGCGTTGATCTCGGCAGGACTCACATTGGGAAAGGAAAAGTGCTATTTTTGCAGGGACGAGCTCAAGTATCTGGGGTACGTGGTGGATAGATTCGGATTACACGTGGATCCCTCCAAGGTTCAGGCTATTTTGCAAATCCCCATTCCTAAGAAGTCTAGCGAGGTTCGTAGTCTGATAGGCACTGCAAGCTGGTACCGCCGGTTTATTCCTAGCTTCTCGACCCTTATCGCTCCTTTGACGCAGTTACTTCGCAAGAAATGTAAGTTCGAATGGGGAGAGGAGCAAGATAAAGCGTTCCGCGAAATTAAAGATTGCTTGGTGTCGGCGCCAGTACTGTCTTGTCCCGATTTTAGTCTTCCATTTACCGTCCAGACAGACGCGAGCGAATACGGTTTGGGCGCGGTCTTGTCCCAGAATTTTCCGGACGGCGAACGGGCGATTTGCTATCTCAGTCGGAGTCTTACGAAGGCAGAGAGGAAGTTCTCCACCACCGAACGCGAATGCTTAGGGGTCCTATGGGCGATAGAAAAACTGCGGCCTTACATTGAGGGGACACGTTTCACGGTTGTGACCGATCACCACTCCTTAGTGTGGCTTAACTCCTTGAAAGACCCTACGGGACGTTTGGCACGCTGGGCTGTGCGAATTCAGCAATATGACTTCGAGATAGTGCATAGGAAGGGAAAGGATCACGTGGTTCCGGACATGTTGTCGCGTGCGGTCTCGGAGGCGGTTGACGTGTTGAACGAAAACGATGCCGATGTCCAGGGGGGTGCCCAAATTGATCGATGGTATGTTGGCATGGTGGAACGAGTTCGTTGTAATCCTCTGAAATATCCGGCATGGCGCGTAGTTGACGGAAAGTTGTACAAGTACGTGAAACAGTTCAATTCGTTCCCGGGGTTGTCGCGGGACATCGACTTTTGGAAAACGGTAGTGCCCAAAGCACAGCGTCGGCAACTCATTCGCGAATTTCACGACCAACCTCGTGCAGGACACGCGGGTATATTTAAAACATATGCCCGTATTGCAGAGAAGTACGTTTGGCCGAAGATGCGTAGCGATGTGCAGACCTATGTTCGTCGTTGTCAGTTGTGTGCGAGCAGTAAGCCAGAGCAACAGAAACGTGCAGGTTTGATGGTACCTAACCAAATTGCTACGCGACCTTGGCAGATCGTCTCGTGCGACCTCATGGGACCCTTTCCGCGCTCGAACAAGGGAAACAAGTATCTGATGGTCATGTTAGATTGTTTCAGCAAGTACCCGATTATTGTACCTCTCCGAGAGGCTACGGCTAAGGTCGTCTGTCAAGCTCTCGAGGACCATTTGTTACTTATCTTTGGGGTGCCACAGATTTTAATTACGGATGATGGAGTACAATTTCGTAGTAGGCTCCTCAATAATTTGTCTCAAGAATATCGGTTCAAAATCGCATTTACCGCCGTCTATCATCCACAGGCGAACCCGACAGAACGCGTAAATAAAACGATCGGAACTATGTTACGGTGTTATGTCGGGGACAATCATAAAACGTGGGATAAAAATCTGCTGAGTATCACATGCGCCATCCGAACCCAAGTACAAGAAACCACGCGTTTGACGCCCTATTTTGTCAATTTTGGCCGCGAAATGTCATTGTCAGGAGACCCAGACCCAGAAGGACTGCCTGGGGCACGAGCTGTCGATCTCAATCGGGGTGAGGCTTTCAAAAAGCTCTATAAGGAAGTAAAGTTGCGAATTGAGAAAGCGGCTGTGCAGCAGAAGGGGAGGTATGACTTACGACGGCGGCCCGCCACCTTTCAGGTTGGTGACAAGGTCTGGAGACGTAATTACGTCTTATCCGACAAAGCCAAAAATTTCGCCGCAAAACTGGCGCCGAAATTCATTGGGCCCTTTGTAGCGCAGCGGAGGGTGTCACCGTGGACATGGGAATTACAGGACGAAACGGGTCAGTCCAGGGGAATTTGGCACGTGAAGGACTTGAGGTTGTACTCGGAAACAGAAGAAACTTAGTCAAGTTGCTCTCCTGGGCGGGGCGCAAGGAATACGCCAGGGGTCACTCTTGACCGGGGGTACAAGTCCCTCCAAAAGAGACAGGGTCGGAATAGTTTTTTTTTGTTTCTTTATATTTTTTGTTTTGGGTTGAATTTTTTTTTCTCTTTCCATCTGTTTGGTGTCTAGTTAGTAGGTAGATAACGGATTATTCGGTCGGGTCGGTTTCACGTCAGATCAAATATGCTTTTCTGTCATCTGGTTTCAGCATTGTCTCTTGCTGTTTGCTCCATTTGTCTGTGATGAAATAAGTCCCATTGTTTAGTTTTTTTCTCTCGAGAACCTCTTTAGCGAGGTACTCGACTTTTAAGTAAGGGGGGAGTTGTAACAATTAGTTTCCGCTTCACGGAAATAATTGTTCAAAAATAAATTTAAAATAAGTAAACACCTCAATATCAAATTTTAACGCTTATCGCAAGTCCAAGGTTTTGTGCGAACAGAAGAAGGTAGGAAGAAAAACGGTAGATAGATAACGGCAGCAGAACCGATAGCCACGCTCGGCGTTTTCCTCCAGCCAAAATTGGGAAATAGTACCCATCCAGTGGTTTTCTGGGACATAATTGGCGGAAGGAAATCGGAAAAAGGACCGAACCGGTGTTAGGTTGAGTCCCACGCCAAGTTTAGGCGGATATATTTTGTCGACGCTACGTTATCTTCAACACTTAAATTCAAAAACTTGAACATCGCACCTAGTTTCTTCTGGTAAGGTTTTCTAACTCTTTCGCATACAATTGAAATCTAATTCATCCAAAACTTTTAGTTCTGAGTGCGCTTCAATTTCCACGTGGAAAATTCTATTGATTATTCCATCGATCACGCTTCGCTATTCGCCATTCGCCATTCGTCATACGCCACGGTCGTAGAAAGCACGCGGAAGAAAGCGTAGAAAGCGGGAAAACGGCTGGGAAAAACCACTCAGAAGGTGTTATCTTTCCTGGAAAATCAAGGAAGAAAGAAAACATCATATTGGGAAAGTTGACCGCCATTTTGTGGAACCCACGTGAAATACGGGAGATTCGATTTGAGACGCTTTTCATCCAGTCAATCAGGACAAACAAGACCTTTTCACACCTACAGGGAGTTTCCTGCACCGGATTTCAGTGATGAGTACTTAGAAAACCTAGTTTATCAGTACCTCATTTTTCTGCATCGCTTTCACATATTTATCTTAAGAATATTTCCAGTCAAGTTGATCATTGTCATTCAGTTCAGAGTTTTAAAAGTTTATCTGCAGTCACTAGTTCAGTCACAATAATTTTACTGTTAGTTTATTTCGCCAATTTAAAAAAAAAAAAAAGGAAAAGAGAATTCACCCACACAGTGATTATTGTTTTGTACAAAATAACTGGGGAACGTGACGTCACGGGAATCGGTATTTTACTCTATGAATATAGTTTATTTCTGAATTCTATTGTCGACCATCAGACGCAGGTACTTAACAATATTCATAGTCCACAATTTACTACCTACTATCTACTACTCACCGATTTATTTTTGTTTACATCGTGATTTATTCCATCGCTTATTATTTATATTTTTTTTGTGAATTATATTTTGGGGGAAAGATTAAATATTATGCTGGTATCTGTGTAAATGTTATCTTTCATTTCATTTTTCCCCACAACCCTTGGGATCTCTCTCTCTTCGATTTCTTCGACTTTTAAAGAATCTTTCGGATCAGCCGGTCGGGAAATTGCTTCAGGTTTTCACTCTTAACCGGTCAGTGGGTTAAAAGAGTGTGGCGCCCTTTGCATTTTTGTGTTAATTTCAATTTTTACCAGCTTAACCCACCCCCTCCGTCCGATTGAGCTACGGGACCCCCACTGACCAGGGAGGTAATTTCTTGGGCTGATTCAGAGGAAGTAAAGGAGAATTGTAGGCGTTGCATGTTGTTACCTGTTCCTATTTCCTTTGGGCAAATAGCTCATAACCGAGCTCAAAACCCTGCAGTGCGATTTACGGCGATTTTGTTCAAGTTAAGAGAATTCAATTTTGCACAGAATACAGATCCTAGAATTTTTAAAGACGAGTTTTTTTTTCAGCAATTTGAGCCGAGGTTTGAGCTATTTTCATTCAAAGGTCCAAGCTCTAGTGTTTTTGTTATTACATTCTTCTGCATTGTATGGTTCTGCATTGTGATGCAAATGCCAATCGAATGCGTACGTGTCCACCCGAGTGTCCACCCGAGTGTCCACCATATAAAGTTTAACAATGTTTTTGTTACTTGGCCGCCATCTCTGATCTGCCGCGTCAGTCCGATTTGAGTAAAAATTGCAGGCAATATGAACTTCAATAAGATTTTGGATGAATGATGCTCTACCACTATCTTGGCGGCCATATTGAAATATCTCATTAGTGGAACGATTGCCATAAAACTTGAAACTGAATCTTGTCTCGGATGGCCATTTTTATTTTCTAGCTAAATTTTAACTTTCCGCCGCCATATTGAAATCTCTTGAGTGGAACGATTTTCATGGAACTTGAAACTTACCCTTGTCTAGTAACAGTGATTCATCTTTGCGAATGCATCTTTGCTGTCGGGTCTAAGATAACGCATAACGGTCGGTGCTGCCACACCGTCAAACCTAGAAACGGGCTACCAGCTTTGTGATCGAAATATGAAGTGAAAAATGGATGCAAAAAAAGCAAGAATACTTACCTGATGATTGTACTCTTTCTTTCAAGAATCGTTATTGAACAATAATCATGGTTCTCATGTTTTTTTTTTCAAAAGGTTGTCGAATCAAGAACCGGTGGTAGGACCGGAGGTTACCGCCCTTCGGACGTACCTGACCAGGTCCATGTGAACAGTTTTTGTACACAGCAGTGGTATATTTCTGGCGTTGTATATTTTTGGCTTGTTATCTTCTTGGCTGGGTATATTTTTGGCTTGGATCTTTTCGGCGTGGTATATATTTGACTGGTATATTTTTGCATGGTATATTCTTGACGTAGTATATTTTCGGCATGGTATATGTGTGGCCTGGTATACTCTTGTTATGGTATATCCTTGGCTGGTATATTTTTGGCTGGTATAATCTGGCGCCACACCATTAAGATCTTAAGTCGAGTCTTAAGTTCACTTATTCTCCAAAAAAGGAAGTGCGCTACTGAGTCTCACAGCCGTGAGGCATATTCGCTTGTTATTTTCTATTTACAATATGATTTCAGATAGAATGAACTAATCGTCATTCTTTGAAAGAGAAAAACGCAAGAAAAAATGCGTTTTGATTAGTTTTGTGGTTTGTTTTGATACTCAATAATAGTGTATTATTCAACAAGCGGGTGATGATTGCTTCTTACTCATGAGGATGCAGTTTTGACACGAGCCTTGGCGAGTGTCGTAAAGTAGGGATGTCCAAATATTGTCGATGAATCGATTCGTGCTAATCGAATCGAATCGTAATCAATAGTTTGATTCGATTAAAAAATCGTATGAAATGAATCGATGCATCGGAAAGAACCGATCTTAGTGCATTCAGTTCGACGGGGCAGCTTATTTAGGTTTGTGGTGTTAATGGATGATGCCCCAGCTGAAAAATTTTAGAATAATGATAATGTTGACAATAATAAGTGATTTTTCATCAATAGTCGACACAAATGACAAAAAAAATTGAACGACTTTTCGGCATTAACAAGTGTTTTCGCGTGCGTAATAATCGAAACAATAATCACATTAGTTTGAATCGATTCCCTAAATAATCGTATACAGTTGAATCGATTCAACTTTTCAGATGCATCGTTTCCATTGAATCGATTCAAGTATGAATCGAATCGAAGTTGGACATCCCTATCGTAAAGCATCCGAATAAGTGATAGCCATTACCCGCGAGTAGAACACTATGCTTTATCCAGTCTTATTAAAAACTGCAGGCATGTATGCGCGTGATAATGCGTGCATTATTTATAAGGATTGGATAAACTGGTTTATTATCTTTTGTTTTTTTTTCTTGTACATTTTTCTAATTGCGTAATCAAAGCTCTCTGCTCACTTCCCTCCCAATACTTTCTTCTCTTTGTTTTTTCACTTACAAGATTTTTTTCATTAAATGAATAATTCCCTTTCGTGGCCAACAAACAAGTAAGTAGGTACTTTGGGCTGAAACATAAGAAAAAAAATCCAATCGGAAAAGGATATTATGGAATGTTGAACTTTGCAAGTACATATCAGTATACCAACCTGGCGCACTTTCCCATATCTTATGATCTATCTGAAAGTTGAGTCCTGTCTGTCAAAACTTCTTCATCTCATTTTGAGTTCACGGTTCATTGTTCCTCGAGCCTAAGGCGTGCCCTGGCCCGGTAATGAATCCATTAAGATTCGTGGATGCGAATGCGTAAATTCCCTTAATAGGTAAAAACCGCGATAAGGCCCTCAGTTACTTTGCAGCCAATTACGCGCTACATTTACCAACACCCTAGACCATAGTATGAAAAGCGTCTCTTCTCTCCTCATTAAACGTATCAGTATGCATCAGATATTGAAAGGTGTGATGTGTACCCACCGCGCTTGGGATTTAATTCCTTGTGAAATTGACATCGTACGCGGCTAAGTTTTGTGTCAACCGCGACGACTCTCGTGAAACTCTCAAGTAAAATTGGTGTTGGAGCATTCGTGATTCAAAGTTCAAAGAACACGCGCGATTACCATGAAACGTATGAATAAATAATGATTTCCTTGCCATAGTACCTACTTTTTTTCGCCACCCACTACCCACTTCTCTTATTATTTAATCCCGCGTGGAATTGGAACGGCTCTTGAGCAGCGCCGTCTTAATTTTTCGGAGGGACCAATTCCCGGAGAAATTGCTGGCTCTTAGGAGCGCCTGTCGACTCCTTTCGGGTGCAATTTGTAATGTTGTAATTTTTAATGTCCTCAAGGTATGTAGGCGCATTAAAACAAATGAAACGTCATTATTAGAGGGAAGATTAATTGAAGATGGTCGCCATGGATACACACCACCGCTCTGCCGCACCGCCGACCGTCATCGTCGTCATCTTTCTGCGGGCCGGCGGGATATTGCGGTGCGCAGGAGGGCGAGGGAGGGTCGGGCAACAAGTGATAAAAATTCATGAGTTCTATTAAGGGATCTTGAGGGGAAATGCGATTTCGTCAGGCCGACATAACTGCCTTATTATAGTTAACATAATTTATCCCTGCGCCTGGTCTGAAAGGGAATTAGTCCTTTGCGGAGTTTAACGGGATTAGGAGCGAAGATAAAAACATCAATTCGCGACCGGCTTGTGCCGTGTTGGATTATGAGAGACGGGGCACGGAGCGAAAGACACGAAAAATTGATATAATAATGAAACACTGATGATGATGATAATGATGATGCTGGCCGAGTGGCTGCTCTGGCTGGCCTGGGCTGGCTGGCTGCACAAAGCCGACGAAGAGCAGGAGCGGCGGAACGCCTAATTTACGCGAAATAATTAGATCGAAGACACAAAGAAGCGTGCAACTCTTATCTGATAATTAAATCTTCAAATTCGACGTCGGCGGCGGTTTGAGCCCAAAACTAACAGAACCCCACAGAGAAAATAATAACAACAATATTTTCTGACAAAAAAAGTTTCGCTTTGAACCGATCCAGCGGATGAGGCACAAGCGAATCCAATGCTGTATACCTGTTGATTGAGCCGGAATGCTAAAGGAATTTATTCAGGAGCACCTCTTAAAAACCTTTTGTTCAATTAAGTACTTGTTTGTTTGTTTGTTTAGCATCGTTTTGCTTCCCTTTTACGATTTTACTGAAAACGAAGTGGAGATTGGTGAAAAAAGTCTCATCAAAGTGTGCCTTAGTTTCCTCGCTGCCATGTTTTTGCACCATATTTTCACAATAAGCGCTCTGCACATTTTGAATATCCCGCCCGTTTCAGCACCCCCATGCGGCAGTCACGAACATAATAATGTGTGAGGAAATTTGTCAAAACTGAAGTTTATGGATTGTTGAAATTGACATTTGCAGGTGGTATAATTATTAAAATGGCAATGTTGTTATGGAAATAGATAACTTCCTGCAAAAAAAGTACAAGAAAACCGCAACTTTTGGCGCTGAAGCAAATCCGCAGAGTGCCTATAATAGATTAAGAGCGTAAGTAGGTACCTACAGGGCGTCCCAGCTAAGACAATCCAGCGCGATTTTCTCAGAAAATATCAAGGCAACAGAAAAATTAAGCGGGGAGCCTAATCTTTTAGCTTTCTTTTGAGGGGGCGCCGATGCTTGTAGGTGCTCTAGTTTCCAAAAAAATGCAATTTGAATCTGGCGAGTCACAAGAATTCGAAAATTCATGACCGACAAAAGTAAATATTTTGTTTTGTCGGTCATGAATTTTCGAATTCTTGTGACTCACCCGATTCAAATTGCATTTTCTTGGAAATTAGAGCACCTACAAGTATCGGCGCCCCCTCAATAGAAAGCTAAAAGATCAGGCTCCCCCCAATCGAATCTTGTTTTTTGTTGCTTCGATATTTTCTGAGAAAATCGCTCTGGATTGTTTTAGCTGGGACACCCTGTATATGCTGAAAGATGGTACATTCTATTAACAATTCAAGAAGTGCCAGAAGGATTGCGGTTTCCCTTCCCCATCATGACGAAAACGTCAGGCGAGTCCCCATCGTGAAAGATTCAGTTTGATCGCGAAAATCGCCTGCTGTATCACGTGGATATTTTTATTATTTATTATTGTTCTTGGCCACGTTATCAAAGTCTGTTTTCAATGTTTTTGTAGTAGGCGATTTACATTTAAAAACGTCACCTTGTGTTGAGCTCGGTACTTGATCGTGCAGGAATTTTTTGAAAGGAACACACATGAGGGAGAACGACGCGAGACGTCTAGTAGATACCTGCAATACCCACATCAATGACATGAAATTTGACAAGTAGGAATAATGTAAAAAAGGGTTTGCTTTTGTGTTCCCTATTTGATCTTGTGGTTAGCGTATTTAGCAGGCTATTAGTAGATCAAGTTCCAGAGGTGAGAGGCTGGAAGACTGCGCTATCAGCAATGCATTGCATTGCAGCTACGGTGAAAAAATTGCGACTGGTGACTGTTGCACCACACCTTCCGCAGGCAGATGCAAGAATAATATGCTTTTACCAGTAGCTTCTGCCCCTGCCATTCCTGCTTTTTAGAGCGCTGATTGATTCCCCAATTCCCGATGGGTCACAAGGCGAGCCTAAACCTGGATCTTGACAGTGGGGGCACAACAAACTTTTCCGCCCCAATTACAAAGGTAGCGAACTGTAGAATATAGAATGCGGTTGTCCAGGTGAGGTCCAAGCAGAAAATCTTTCGGAAAAGGCGATTGACGCGACGCAGTCATCCCAAGGTGACCTTTCTGACGTGCCAACAGTTGGCCTGTGCGGAGGACTCGGTCCGCCTGGACTCCGCACGCAGGTGACAGTCGCTGTTGCTGTTCCTTGGATGAAAGCTAGGAATGATGCAGAGAAAGGTCTGCGCCGACGCTGGTGTCAGTTGTCAGTTTGAATTTTTGAAAATTGACGATTGACAAACTGACAATTTTCCATTCTGACATCAAACTTTTTTCAAAAAATCTAAAAACAAAAAAACCCCGATGATGAGGGCTAGCTCGAAATATATATTGGTCAAAAAATAGACAACGCCTTTATAAAGTAGTGTAGACAGAAGAACTACATACTTAATCATAATAAGTGACGTTCCTGTCACGTATTTCGCGTACGGGTTCGTTTGTAATTGAGACGATCGTTTTAAAACACACTCTGTTTATTACTGCGTACTACAATGAATACACGCCAACAATTCTTCATGCTTGGGAATATCGCAGGTACTTCGTTTCTATCCGCTCGCTACCTCGCTACTCGCTATTCAATACTCCTCGTAAGGCGACGATCGGTGCCTTATATATGCCTCCGGTTAGTGTCCCCGAAATTTCCATTTGCCTCCAGCAAATTCTACAGTGAGCCGGCAAACGATTTCTAGACGACTCCCGAATAATCACACACCTTCCGCGTGCTTCCCGTATGTTCTGGTATGTGGCACTTCCGCCAATTTGGCTGATGTTCGACCGTTCAAGTCTCAAATGTAATTTCACTCGCAAGTCATCGCGTTTATTTTGGAAATGTCCAGAGTTCCGCACTTGTACATTGCGACCCAATGGGAAAAGTCTAGAAAGATCGCGTGTCATCCAGAATCGCCACTCGTAACAATACGGTAAGAAGTTTAAGTTGACAACTTTTTAAAACAGACGGAAAAGCATCTTTTTTGAACTCCTGAATGCGTTTTGGAACTCATACACACGTTCTGACACGATAGCTGCCGAACCGATAGTTTGATCGACTTGAAATTTGGTATACAGCCAGGGTCTTGCTGTTGAATGAGCTGATTAGTTTTTGGTTGTCATCTGTCAAACGGAAGTATCACTATCAAAAAATGACAGAAGCTATATCTCACAGAACTTGACTTGCAAAATGCCGTTTGAAAGCCCATGAAAAACTGTATTCATAATGGTTAAACATATTGCCCTATCTGTCATCTGTCAAAAAATAAAAAATGTCAAAGTTCAAAACTTCACCATTCAATTATTCAAAATCTATCTGATGAATTCGGACCAAATTTGGCAGGAAGCAACAAAACTAAAGAGTCAAATTAAGTCTGCAGTTGCAATTTTCCACCATTTTCCCGTCGGGCGTTATGAATTTTCAAAATTTCTCCTAGCCGTTGTCACCCGAGAGAACGACTCACCCGGATTTCCACCAGGATGACTCGCTTTTGATGCAGCACTCCACTCAAAAATTCATTCCTGCTCGAGGATCGACTTTTTTCGAAAAATGTTGACTGATATCGGAAGTAGATTGAACTGGGCGTCTTGTAAATCTATTTTTGAAATCGACACAGCTTCGGTTTTCCGACGGTAATTTTTTCAATAACAAATTTGCACATTCCGTGAATTTGAAAAAACTGCAGCGTAAACTCCAACATGCGGTGAGCCACACGAAATATTCATTTTAGGTGCAGACATGCTGCGAATGAAAGTTGAAGAAAAGACTGAATTAATTTTTGGAGAACAAAATTTCAAAATCGGACCAACGGTTTTCAAGTTTTCCTCTCTGGAAAAACTGGAAATTTTCCAACTTTTTATTCCGTGAACAGATGTCTACCATTTGTTTTTGAAGAATAGATAACTGGTTCTTGAACATTCTCCAATAATTTCTCTCCAATTTCCCGGGAATTTTCCTACTGAAAATATAAAGCGGCTCATGCGATCGTGCAAATTAAGCGGTTCTGCCACGATAATTACCGAATTATTGATCCGATCAAATCGAAATCAGGTACGAAAGCATAAGTTCAGCCTGGAATAATAAACTGATTATAGTCCAGGAATTTTAGCTGTTAAAATCGCAAATAGCGAACAAAAATGAAAGCGAGCCGGATTTTTGTATATAAGCTCAGTAAAGCATGTAGTTTAACATAGTAAAAGTCCTCAAGAATCCGGTGTGAGCTTCGGCCGTTGTGGCCTCGAGAAGAACTTGAGGATCAGTTTTTCGCATATATCTCGTGAACAATGGCATTTAGGAAGAAAGTGCTTGGGAAGAAATTGTTGAAAATTTTATTGTCTATAAGAAAGGTCCTTACACATTTCATCGTCAGTCCACTCCTTCTTCGTCAAAACACAAGAAAATTAAAATAATCCAGATGCTCGATGCTGAAGATTGTATGGACCTTGAGTTTTATGATGGCGGAGAGCCGCCTCGTAGAGGTGTTGGTTGGTCCACTATTTCTTGATTGAAACTTGAAGCCATCAATACGAACTATGCCGGCGGCATATACAGGGTGAAATAAAAATAAAAAGTTGAACATTTGTACCTCAAGAACCAAAATAGGTGAAGACATGTAAATCGCCATAAATAATTCCGATTTCATGATCATGAAGTCATCGTGAACTTGAATTAGATATCTTGAGCCGTTCTTGAAATATCTTCAAAACACTGAAGTTGTTACCGAAAAAAAAACTTTTTCGTCTACTCATCAGAAAAAAAGTTGACTGTGTTTTTTCTAAAAGTAGTTGGCCTAGAGAGTGTTTTTCACTATTATTTAATTTTAAATGTTATTCATCATTGTTTCGATTCAAAACACCAAGTCTCGATTCAATATCTGAAGAATTACTGATATACGCAAAAACTAGTTTTTTTCGTAACGACTTCAGTCTTTTGAAGATATGTCAGAAACGGCTTAACATATTTGATCCAAATTTACGACGACTTCATGACCATGAAATGAGAAATATTTCTGGCGATTTATATGTCTTCACCTATTTTGGTTCTTGAGGTATATTTGTTCAACTTTTTATTTTTATTCCACCCTGTACATGCCGCCGGCATAGTTGGTATTGATGGCAAATAGTTTCAGTCAAAACAGAATAGATCAAACAACACCTCTACCAAGTGGCACCCCGCCATCATAAAACTCAAGGTCCATACAGTCTTTAGCATCGAGCATCTGGATTGTTTTAATTTTCTTGTGTTTTGACAAAGAAGGAGTGGACTGACGATGGAATGTGTAAGGACCTTTCTTATAGACAATAAAATTTTCAACAATTTCATCCCAAGCACTTTCTTCTTAAGTGCCATTGTTCACGAGATATACGCGAAAAACTGATCCTCAAGTTCTTCTCGAGGCCACAACGGCCGAAGCTCACACCGGATTCTTGAGGACTTTTACTATGTTAAACTACATGCTTAACTGAGCTTATATACAAAAATCCGGCTCGCTTTCATTTTTGTTCGCTATTTTTTCTAAAATTCCTGGACTATTAGACTTTGGGTAGATGATTTTGATCGGAAGCCCTCAGGTGGCACATTGGGTCTGGGCTTGTCTGTCCAAGCTCTGAATTGAAAATATAGAGTTGAAATTTGGCACACAGATGCAGTAAAAGTTCTCAATCAAGTTTGTGTGATTTCATCATCATGTCTAAAATAGGAACAAAAATTTCAAAAAGGAACCAGCATTGCATTTTTGAGATATCATAAGAGTTAGCTACCCAGTTCTACCTTTTGGATCATTTCATCACCTTGGAAAACTAACCTAACCTGTAACTTTTTCTGTCGGCCCAACAATGGATGCAGGATGCTCGCTTAACGCTCAACTGACGCAAGTCATAAATTGAAAAAAATATAGTTTTCTTAAAAAATACAAGCAGAAAAATTTCTGCACTAACGAATTCTGTTTCTTGTTGCTCTACCTTAGTTTAGAGACCCATGGAATTTATCACGGGTGTTTTTGAAGGATTCGGATTTTCAAAATTCATGACTCATCCTGTACAGTGAATGGAATTTCAAAACACATCTTCAACAGTTCAAGAATGATGCTTTTCCGTTCGTTTTAAACAGTTTACGATAATCGATACAGATAACAAAAATGAAGGGGAGTTAAAGTCCCGCCCTTTGATCCCATATTTGCAAAAATAAAGAACCTCCATTTTTCAATATTTTTTAGCTACTCTTGAGGCATTTCCCTAAACTGCACAGTGGGACATAATCTGATGTTGGTGGCCAAAAATGCTTGCAAAGCAGAATGAAGGCCTCCCTCAATCAGTTCTGGAACTCCTATTGGCATCGTGGTTTTTGGGGTGACTGAAAAAATAGTTGAAATAAATCGCTAATAACCAGTTTTTTCTTCTTATTCCTTCAATAGCAAGAAGGCTATCATTATCAATAGGAGTTCCATCTGAAGCAAGGACCAAAGATGCTCCCGTCATGGCAAGCTTTTCTGATGCTGTAACAACAAAATCAATGTTCAGGATATCTTTGTGAAATTAGATTGATTAACTTACATTTAGAGATCAACTCTTCAACTATATCGCTGCGTCATTGTCGTGAAATTTTTCTTTCACAATAGTGATAAAAGTTTTCTTATTTCGAGATCCATTCCAGACTTTGAATTAATGTTTCACTCTACAATAGAAATCAAGAGAAGTGAATTGTCACCCAAAGACATTTGAATATAAAATAGTGGGAATTACTGAATTCGAAACTCAAGGTGAAAGATACGTTGGATACAGTACAGTTGATGATTCAATTTACCCCGATATGCTGAAATGAGAACAAAATTGGTGATTCAAACAGTATGGTGTTTGAAATGTAAGTGAAAAAATAAAAATGGATATCTACTTAGATACAAGAAGTTTCAGTCAGTGCATGCGTCACGTAAACCCCCTCACTAATTCAGCCTTTCTGGCAGTAATGAACAATGCAGGAACCTATACTATTAAGTCCATGGTGAAACTTTTCTCATTGCGTAGGTGAAAGGTCACAGATGAGCATGACGCCCTGGACGGCATCTACAAACTGAACGATTCCATCGCAAAGACGAATAGTCCAGTCAAATTAAGCAAAAATCTGGCCAAACCGGAAATAAATTCGTAAGTTGACGAAATTTTGTGGATCGATGCAGAATTTAACGTAGAGTAACATACTGAAATTTCTGAAAATTCCAAGGCTTGGATTTTTTTTTAGAACCAACAAAAGAGCGCCATCCTTGAAAATTTTCGATTTCTTCTGAATAACTTGAACACTATTACCTTTAGAACACTAATATCTGCGAAGCAAATGTAGCCCGTTAAATTCTTAAAAGATCAGTACTAAACTCATTACTTTGTGATCAATAGTCTTTGAGATACAGCGTTTGCTAAAACTCAGTGAAAATTACTCAAAATTTATTTCCGGATTTTACGTAACAATTTGCATAGTGTCAGTTCAGGGGCTGCAACGTGGACAGCAATGAGCGGATTTCGATGTGTTTCACATTTTTGGAAAGCCAATCCAACATTCGGTATCACACTTTTGTCTAGAAGTCGCCAACTTTAAAATGGTACTTTTCCTCGACCTTTGAAATCGATACTTGAAGTCCCGAAGAATTCCCAAAAATTGATATTTTTCATACCATGCCATTTGCCTAAATTTTCCAAGTAGAGCAAAACCATCCAGGAAATATGTGAAGAATTGAATACCAAAAAAAAAAGAATGTTTCAGAATGTTTTTCCCGGTGATGGTTCCTGAGTTATATGGATTCAAAGACTAAAACGACCTATTTGGAGAAAAATATAGGTAGTCCGGACACTAACTGCTGAATACTGTACGGACCTTGCATTTGATGATACAAAATGCCACTCAGCAGACGTAGTGAACATACTTATGTACTTTCCACGTCTGCCAAGTGACATTTCACACCTGAAATGCAAGGTCCGTACAGTATTCAGCAGTTATTGTCCGAACTACCAATCTTTTTTCCAAATAGATCGTTTTAGTCTTTCAACCCATATACCTCAGGAACCATCACTAGGAAAAAGATTTTGAAACATGTTATTTTTTTGGTAATCAACCCTTCACATATTCTCTAGATGGTTTTTCCATACTTAGGAAATGGAGCAAATGGCATGGTTTGAAAATAATCGATTTTTGGGGATTCTTCGGGACTTCAAGTATAAATTTCAAAGGTCGAGGAAAAGTACCATCTTGAAGTTGGCGACTTCTAGACAAAATTGTGACACCGAATGTTGAATTGGCTTTCCAAAAATGTAAAACACACTGAAATCCGCACATTTGCTGTCCACGTTACAGCCCCTGAACTGATACTAAGCAAATTGTTACGTAAAATTCGGAAATAAATTTTGAGCCATTTTCACTGCGTTCTAGCAGACGCTGTATCTCAGAGACTATTGACCACAAAGTGATGAATTTGACACTGATCTCTTGGGAATTCAACGGGCTACATTTCCTTTGCTGGTTTTTGTATTCTAAAGGTGATAGTTAACAAGTTATCCAGAAGAAATCGAAAATTCACAAGGATGACGCCCTTTTATTGGTCCTAGAAAAAAAGCCAAGCCTTGGAATTTTTGGGAATTTCAGTATGTTATTCCACGTTAAACTCTGCATCGATACATCAAATTTCGTGAACTTCCGAATTTATTTCCGGTTGAAACCTATTTTGACTGGACTAGAATGGCAGTGCTCCACGTTAGCTCCAAGCCCTTTGAGGTGAGTTCGGCAATTCAACTCAACTCCGTTCACTCTTTCCATTTTTTTTATTTCTTAGCCGTTCGGTTACCTCCTCCGGAGTGGGTAGCGTCACTCTTTCTTGCGTTCGGTTATCGTTCCGGAGCAAATAGAGTCCACTCCTAAAACCTCATCAAGTTAGCTGGTGTTCGTAGCGCAGGCATGCGCAATGCCCATCACGGGCGGTTTTTGTCAATTTTGAATTTTTGTCAGTTACAACATGGTTATAGGTAGTAATAGTATGTTTCAGCTCCCGCTCCGTCAGTCTGCTGTGATTTGGATATTCTGGCTTTTCTGTTTTTCTATGTGCCATAGAGGAAGCGTGTTTGTGAAGATTGAAATGTCATTTAACATCCACGTACTCCTTCGTGCAATCGGCAATTTCCACTCCTTCTATACTCTGAACCACGTGACTGAAATCCACTCCTGTCCCACTCCAACTTCGCGACGAAAAGCCGACTTCACCTGATGTAAACCACTAACCAGCATGTTGCACGGCGCGGCAAATTTCAAATTTATAAGTCTACCTCGACCTGAAAGGGCTGACAATTAAAAAATCCTACTTCATCTCCAGTTCTACGCTTTCATGCCAACATTCAGCCTTGCTGGCCTCTTGTTGTATACAGGGTGTTTCATGACTTATACGACATAGCTTAAGGATAGATCCAGTTTTTTGAGGCGGATCCGGATCTGGCTTCGAAATTTTTCTAAGATCCTGCGTTTCAAAGTTACAGGGTGATTTATGTATTTTGGTCAAAACTTTGATAGGTCATAACTTTGGAGCAAATGAATGGAATCGAATGAAATTTGACAGGAAATGTCTCCTACCACGAACAATCACAATGACCAACAAGGCATGAAAAAATCCAGGGCCGGACTAAAAAAAATTGCCCCCATCAATTCTTGGGGCAAAAAAGCCATTTTCGCTTCGGATTCCTAAAAAAATGCCATTGTATTTGGAAAGTTGAAAAAAAATGCTACAGAATCAGCTATCCAATACGAACGGCACACCTCAGTAGGTTAAGTAAAAAAATAAAATGAAAAAAATTGAAAATTTCAATAGCGATATTTCCTGAATGATTTGAGATAATTCATCGCAATTACTACTTTTCAAACAAGAAACGAGCATCATTTGAAAAAAAATCAAAACTCCTAACAATAGGTGATAATGGTTTTCAAAATACCCTCCCCCAACTTCGACGCATTTTCCACATCTCGTCACTAAATGTCTAGTGGCTTTTCGAATGGTTGGTGTATTGTTCCGCGTTTCATTAGCAGCTGCAATGATCTTTTCTCTACAATCCTTCCTGGTATTCATTTCCGTCTTGTAGACCTCTGGATCTTTCATGCGGCCCCATGCATAGTAATCTAGGACTGTGAGATCAGGAGATCTGGGAGCCAGGAATGAGGACCTCCGCGACCAATCCAGGGATGGGAGTATTCTGCATCCAAGTATTCTCTGGCGTTTGATGGAAAATTAAGACAGTGCTCCAATTGCATTCTGATGTAGAATTGTTCTTCTTGCTAATCATAAATCTCCATAATTATGTGCCTGTTGTTTCGGGGCCTGTTCAAATTGCCATATTTTGGGAAGTAGAGCAGCTGCAGACACCGGCATTTCTCTAATTGAAGCTTAGATTTAGGGCTTATTTCCACAAACAAAGAAGAATTGTATGGGTTGAACGGTTTCTGAGAAAATCACGCCGAGATGTTTTTGCTGGGATGCACTGTCTTGGGTATTGAAGTAAAAAATGAAAAAGGACCTACCTTGTGACGTCCAGCGCCGTGAGATGGAGAGAACGCTCTCTGTGCATGGTCCGCTGATGTCCAGCGCGTCACGGTAGGGTAGGTTGTGGGTTGAAAAATGGAGTGATACACAATAACAATAATGAGAAGTCCGAAATCGCCCTCGCACAACGCGGGTGGTGAAACGGAACCGAGGAGAAACGAAAAAAATGAAGAGAACCTTCAAAACTGAAACTAAAAAATTCCCACTTATGGGCACACGAAAACCCTCATGCCACGGTACAAAAGAACTCTCAGCGGAGGTTTTCACTGAATTTGTGGTGCGGAGTGGTTGACGAAACTTTAATTGGGCTACATTTCTTTGAGGAACGGCTGACGGGGGAAGGCTATCTAAACTTCCTCCAAAATGTTTTGCCTATTTTCAACAAAATGGGGCACCGCTCCATTTTTCATTAAACGTCAGAGAACACTTGTACGCAGAGTACCCCCATGGCTGGATTGGTCGCGAGGGTCCTCATTCCTGGCTCCCAGATCTCCTGATCTCACAGTCCTAGATTACTAAGTATGGGGCCGCATGAAAGATCTAGAGGTCTACAAGACGGAAATGAATACCAGGAAGGATTGTAGAGAAAAGATCATTGCAGCTGCTAATGAAACGCGGAACAATACACCAACCATTCGAAAAGCTACTAGACATTTGGTGACGAGATGTGGAAAATGCGTCGAAGTTGGGGGAGGGTATTTTGAAAACCATTTGTAATAACATGTAATGTATTTATCACCTATTGTTAGGAGTTTTGATTTTTTTTTCAAATGTTGCTCGTTTCCTGTTTGAAAAGTAGTGATTGCGATGAATTATCTCAAATCATTCAGGAAATATCGCTATTAAAATTTTCAATTTTTTTATTTTATTTTTTACTAAACCTACTGAGGTGTGCCGTTCGTATTGGATAGCTGATTCTGTAGCATTTTTTCTCAACTTCCCAAATACAATGGCATTTTTTTAGGAATCCGATGCGAAAATGGCTTTTTTGCCCCAAGAATTGATGGGGGCAATTTTTTTTAGTCCGGCCCTCGATTTTTTCATGCCTTGTTGGTCATTGTGATTGTTTGTGGTAAGAGACATTTCCTGTCAAATTTCATTCGATTCCATTTATTTGCTCCAAAGTTATGACCTATCAAAGTTTTGACCAAAATACATAAATCACCCTGTAACTTTGAAACGCAGGATCTTAGAAACATTTCGAAGCCAGACCCGGATCCGCCTCAAAAAACTGGATCTATCCTTAAGCTATGTCGTATAAGTCATGAAACACCCTGTATAAAAATAAACACTACATTCTATTGCACTACTATTTCCACACTGTATGAATGCAACAAACTACACGTACCTACCACCCAGCCACCGGAATAATTATCTTCAGACATTTACTTGTAGCGAGGTAATAGTACTAGGATATAGTGTAGTAGTGCACTCGGTTTTAATATAATTTTCAAAGCTCGCCCAACACATCCAACACATAATGTCCGACTGTAATTAGATTTCGAATAATGCAATAAATCTCCGGCCGTTAGATACATATTTCATAATAATCTGTGGAGGTAATTAAACTTGTGTCCTAATTGGACAGGCCAGGTGATAGGCGCATCCGAACATTGGTCGGTAGGTACAACAACAAAACATCCCCTAGAACAACTTTGATGAGTTTGTTAATTAAAGCCACAACTGCTCAATTTAGTCCGGGCCAGCCACCAAAACCATAATGTCCGTCATTATCAATATTTCGACTTCATCCACCCCTGCACTGTCACCCAATTAAATCGCTTTGGAATGTTCTCTTTTGGGTTGCATTTTATTTATTGTTCCATTTAATTCGGCTCTGGGCACTGATAAGGCGCTATCGCCGACATTGGCCACGTAGGTACCGACGAAAAATAATGTTGCGTGCCACAAGCGTTCGTGCCAGAATGCCATACGTAAGCCCTACAACAAACACTAATTACAGATTGTAACCGAAAAACATTCCATTAAGGAGATATACATTCGGGGATTTATTGAAGGGATCGTCTAATGCAGACGTTAGAATTACACTTTAGGCGATTTGAATTCTAACCAGTTTGTTGAACTTTCGAATGACTTGGGTGATAGAGCTGTCTGAAATATTCACAACACCGTTTTGACATCGTAAATAAATACCTGCTTCGATAAGGGCTTGTTAATTATTAAATTGCAACTGAACTTCGAACTGAGCGACGTCGTCGCCTAGCCAACATATTTACAAGTCTTGTCTACATTCTGTATTGCGGCTACCACAAGCAAGCAGCAGTCTGCAATTTAACTAAAGGATGCAAAGCGACGCTCAAATTTCCGACTCTTCGCATACCCGCCAATAATTAAATGTAGATGAGACAGTAGTCTGTTATAAATTTTCTGACCGAAACATTTACATCCAGTCGTGCTGTCAGCAAGACTTCAACCACTACACCGTCTCTAGAAACTCCTTCTCCTTTTTAATTGTCCCGGTTTAGCCCGAAAAGAAAGGTACTGAATGAGCCGGAAAAATTTAATAATTTCCAAAAATGTTGATTTTTTCAAGTTTCTTAAACGTTTTTTGGCTTTATAGGCCAGGCGGTAGGTCATTCTGGATGGAAAAAATTCCGACCAAAGCTTTTATGGTGTCAAACTCTTCGTAAGGTCAGTAGGTATCTACCACTGAGTTTCCGCCCAAAAACGAGTTGTGCTGATTCCTCCACATCTGCCCAAAGGTAAAGGATGTCTTGAAGGTGCAAAAAGACCTGTTAAACCTCCGTACTTTTCCATTTTATTTGCCTCAATGCAAACGTACAACTCTAACGCAAACATTGGAAGCATTTGTCATCATCTCTGTGCCAGTCTTACTGTTGAAAAAAAAGATTTCTTTGTGCGGGTCAGATAAATCACATTTTATTGTTTTTCCACACAAGAAAACGATAGAGCAACATGTATTTTGGATGTTTCCTAAACACTTGTACTCACTGAGCCCATTTATGGCGTTAAAAATTCAATAACAGCATTCTGGAAGATGTCGCCTGCTAAGAAGAGAATAATTTTTACCCGTCTGTTCAGCAGAAGTTTTTTCAATTTTACCAAACACCGTTCTCGAAAATTTTATAGGAAATGACAAGCTGGAACTGTTTTCTAATGATATTATATCTGGCTTAACCGCGGCACGCTTTTTGGAAGTGTAGGAAACTGATTTCTTTCGAGCGGTTCTATTTTACCCGCGTGCGGCCATGCCTACTTGACATAGACCGGACTGATTACACAAGCTTGGAAATGTACTCTCTTCCAGCTTTGAAACACGACCATTAATGATAAAATAATTAATGATTTCTTCATAAATCAATGTACAAAGTCGCAATAATAATGGTCGCGTTTTAAAGTTAGAAAAGAGTACATTTCCAAGCTCGTGTAATCAGTCCGGTCTATGTCAAGTAGGCACGGCCGTACGCGGGTGAAACAGGACCTCTCGAAAAGAAAAAAGTTTTTTCAGACTTTCAAGTGCGTGCCGCGGTTAAGCCACGCACGATATCGTTAGAGAAAAGTTTGAGCTTTCCATTCCTTATAAAATTTTCGCAAACGGTGTTTGGTAAATATGAAAAAATTGCTGCTGAACAGGCGGGTGAAAATTATTCACTTTTTTGCTGGCAACATCTTCAAAAATGCTGTTATTGAAATTTTAATGCCATAGATGGGCTCAGTGAGTACAAGTAATTAGAAAACATCCAAAATACATGTTGCTCAATCGTTTTCTTGTGTGGAAAAACAATAAAATATCATTTATCTGATCCGCACAAAGAAATCTTTTTTTTCAACAGTAAGACTGGCACAGAGATTATGACAGATACTTCCAATGTTTGCGTAAGAGTTGTACGTTTGCATTTAAGCAAATATAACAATAAAGTACGGAGGTTTAACAGCTCTTTTTGCACTTTCGAGGCATCCTTTACCTTCGCGCAGATGTGGAGGAATCAGCACAACTCGTTTCTGGGCGGAAACTCACTGGCAGATAACTACTGACCTTACAAAGAGTTTGACACCATAAAAGCTTGTAACGATTTTATTTTCCGCGCGAAGTATAGTCTGCTTTGTATGTAGGTACGTAGGTACTTAGGTACTAAATTACAGAGTAGGTACCTAGGCATTTCAAATAAATCGCGCGTGAACCGATAAGAGTTTGTGTTCGGCTCAGAGGCATCGAGATAGAAGCGAACGGTTTTTGAGTGGAGTTTCTTTCAATAGACGATAAAAAAGAGACGTCGTATAAAATTCACGTGAATATTTAAGAATCCCTGGCCATCGTGGATTTTCCGAATTTTGGTGGGCCATCCGTGCCAGATCTGACCAGATTCTTCTTTGAAATAAGTGCCCGATGTGCTGGGGTAAGATATTTATTGATTAGGTATTCAAATAGGTACAAAATATCAATTTTAGGTCCAACCTCCAACTCCGACTTCCACGTGTAAAAATTATATGTATGTCCACGTCGAAATATCGTGAAATTCCATCTATCTGTCTGCAAGGTCTGAGGCAGGATCGAGAAATCCGCACGACGACGTACACGCAACTTTATTTATCGATATCATCATTCATCTTTATTCATCTTCACTTTTTAACAACGGTTCCATCATCTGTATTTCCACATCTGTATTTTCTCCACCACGCTGTACACCCGTCAGCATTTGTCAGCATCGCCGTGACGCCGACAGAAATCTTCTTGTCCCTGCTGGAGCTACGCATTGTCTCGAAATTCTCCTCGATAGGACTCCGTCCGCAATCTGACCGAGACGTCAGCACCAAGCAGCGAGACAGCAATATTTTCCGAGGCACATTCCAGGGCGACGCTCCTGTCCGTGAGAATTTTACAATAATTATCCACTAACCTTAGGAATTTAAGTATTTTAGAGAACAGTATACGTACCAATTTTTATTTCCGCACAAGGTTTGCGCCTAAAAACTGACACCGATTACTTGGGCCCAAGATTTCTGTGACAGACGTCACTATTTAAGATAGGTCGTAGCTTGTAGTTTCTTTAATTTACAAAAATGCCCGGGGGGTGTGTTTGATAAGTTCTCACTATTGAGCTTCTCGCGTCCAAGGATTGTCGTCACGGGACGGCTCAGGATTAACAACGATACGCTACGAATAAATACGAAATTATTTCACTCAGTTTAACATTTCTAAAAATTCTTATATCAACATTTATTATTATACAAAACCAATCTTAATTTTCATTAAATAGTCAAAACTAAAATTTTGTTGTAACTCTTTAATTACTCTCAAATTAGTAGTTGTCCTTCACTTTAACACTTACTTCAGTTTTGCTTAGTAGCTACGTCTCACTATAGCACGCTTGGGTTGGGGTAAACCAGGGTAGACTCCCCCGAAATAAAGCTTCACACCAACATTCCTGGTTGGCGCGATATAAATTTATGTTGTGTGACGTGCAAGAAAAAAACCCACGACCCGCTCTAACCAAAAAGCTGAGTGCCGTTCGCCAAATGTAGTGGAATTTTCCAAAAATAAGAAAAGGACATTGCATAAAAATGGCGCCCAACGTGGGGCCGATTAAAGTGTAGGATTTCTTGGAGAGTTGAAAGTAAAATTTCGAAGAAAATTTTCTCACTTCTAGCAGTGATAGAATATAGTGGTTTTATCGTGAAGGTGCGTTTCATCGTGCGGATGAAATAGATACATTTTTCCAGAAATTTCCGTAATTTTTTTTTGTGTTAATTGTTAATTGTTTTACCCACGTACGTACATCGTAGGTACATATAGTGCCTTAAAATTTTTTGCATCGGTTAATCGTTTTCTTCAGGTCATTCCCTTATCTATAGTTTTTGTTGCGGACTTGTTTAATTTATTCTTAGAAGTCCTTATTGCTCTTCCTTATCTAAAATTATCTCTTTTTAATTTTTCGAGTATTTTAATAATTACCTCCAATTAAAAAAAAAATGGATCCATCTTTCAAAGCGGTTCATTTATTGAATGATGAATTAAACTATGAGCTACGAATTCGAAAGGTAATCTCAAGTAATGATCAAGACAGGCGAAGAAAAATATTGAGTCGACTGTTAGACGTAGAGCGAAAAGCTGGTACAGATCTGAATTCTTTGAAAGATCCACTTTTCAAATATGATACCGAAAAGGAAGCCATCAACAGTATAATTGATTCCATCAACATATTGATTGGTGAATTCGAAGGTCCTACTTCCGATTCTCTATACAAACGTTTGAGATCTAGAATCTTTCACGTTACTGCCCGTGCCTTACGTCTACCAATTAGTTCCAACGAAGCTGGAGCAGAAGCCCAAACGGATTTTAAAAACGAAGCTTATGCAAGGTGCATAGAACTCGACGCTGATTTACATGAACGAGTGAAGGAAGCAGACACAGCTGCTATTGCGCAACAAAATGTTTCTTTATCTCAAACCGTGAGTTCACCGACATCTAACATTCAAGGAGCTGCAGCGGCTCAAACTCAACAAGTGATTACAGCATATTCCTCAAAAGCCGTACCTGTATATAAATGGGGTGAAACATTCAACGGAGAACGAAAAAATGTAATTCCTTTTCTTGAAAATATTGAAGAACTTATGAAAGCGCGACATGTAAGCAAATCCGAACTTTTTACGTCTGCACGAGATTTATTCGTGGGTCAAGCCCGATACTGGTATCGACAAATATTATCAGATGTAAGTGATTGGGATTCTCTGGTGGAAGCATTAAAACGAGATTTCAATATAGCAGATTATGACGAAGAAATGTGGGAAATCATAAAGAAACGAAAACAAATGCGTTCCGAAAGTGTCACGATTTATTTTGCAACGATGAATACACTTTTCAGTCGTTTATCCAGACCGCCTGCAGAAACAACGAAAATAAAATGGATTCGAAGACTTCTTATTCCCGAATATTCCACTGCCTTGGCTTTACGGGATATTCAAACGGTTGCTGAATTAAATAAGCTGGTAAAACGGTTGGAAGATGAAAACTTTCTAAATGTGAATTCTCGCACTTCAAATCCGACTTCGCAGAAGAGTAATGCTTTGAATTTGTTGGAGCCTGATTTGGCATTTGTCGCTGAAAATTGTTCTTCTTCCCGATTGCTTTCGTCGAGCCGATCAGATACCAACAATAATTCTTCAAGAACTCACTTCAAAGGTTCTCGTCCTTCAACACAATCTAAATCGTCAGGTAAATTCGTTAAAAACAACCAGAAGAAAAATTCCAGTGAGCCAGTTGTATGTTGGAATTGTAAGGGAACTAATCATACATTCTCAAATTGTACGTTGAAGAGAAACAAATTTTGTTTCCGGTGTGGTGCGCCAAATGAGACCGTAAATTCGTGTAAAAAATGTCAGGGAAACTGATTTTCGAGAGGAGCTTACGTGGCCGTCCTTTCTCTCGTCATGAAAATCCTAAGGCCAAACTGGTGAATAATAAAAATTCTTCTCACTCTGTATATAATAAAAATTCTTCTCACTCTGTATATAATAAAAATTCTTCTCATCCGGTATATCGTAAAAATTCTGTTCAGATTGTACATAACAAAATATCGCTAGATTCCGTGTATCATAGAAACTTTCATTTGCAAGACTGGACCAGTTAGAAAAAGATTGTATCTGATTTTTATCAGAATAATATCTCGAAATCTTCTAATAAAATAGAACCTTTATTCTCTAAACAACTTTCTGATAACAGACCTTATGTTACAGTTAATCTCTTCGATCAGCCGATCACAGCTCTTCTTGATTCCGGCGCGACTGTCTCAGTGGTGGGCGCTGGAGGTTCGAAAATTTTGTCCAGGTGCAATGTGAAATCCAGTTCTTCTCCCTGCAAGTTTATAAACACAGCTGACGGCGCGAAACAGCCCGTTACTGGTGTTGACTTACCTGTTTGTGTCAAAAAAAAAAACATGTCAGATTATACGCGCTTTGGTTGTGCCTTCAGTCTCTCAATCTTTCATTTTAGGGACAGACTTCTGCAAACAATTCGAAATTAACATCGACTTCAAAAACGAAAGTTGGGGATAAAGTATGGCGACGGAACAAGGTGCTTTCAGATGCTTCGTATCAATTTGCGACTAAGTTAGCGTCGAAATTTGTTCTTTGTATTGTCTCAAAGCCTCAAATCTTTGTTATCACCTTAACAACATGAATGGATCTGATGCCGGAAAATGGCATGTGAAAGATTTGAAACCATACTTTGGTTCAAATTCCGACATTTCTGTTGGATAAATTATCGTACCTACCGTAATTGTTCATGTAACAATTTTCTTACCTTACCGTCTCCTTTTACCGAAAGTTTCTTCTCGATAAAATCGAGAAATTCCTATCGTTTTGTAGCCTAGAGAGTAATACAAATTTTCCGGTGAATCTGTTCACATTTGTATTGCCGTGGCTCACTTTTCCGAAATCGATTGATTATTCAGTCTTTTGTATCTAGAAATTCTAAAGATTCCTGACTGGAACTCAGTATTTCCTTTTGTGTAAATATTTCCTTTGTACATAGTGTATCATAATTTCTAAACTAGGTATTTTTTTTCTTCATTTTTGGATTTTAGTAATCTAAAGCAGATTATCTAAAAATAAGTTTCTTCTCAATTTATTGGCACTTCTTCGTTTTGATTATGTTATGTTTGGCAGACTTCCCCAATTTGTCCACTACCGATTATGACTCACCGATTTTTGTCTCCGTAAGGACGTATGATACGCGCAGATATCGATCCAAATTGTAGCATGATAAGCATCAACGACAGAAGGTTATCACAAGAAAAAATTATTCATTAATTTTTTATTTTTTTTGGAGAAGGGTGGTGTAACGATTTTATTTTCCGCGCGAAGTATAGTCTGCTTTGTATGTAGGTACGTAGGTACTTAGGTACTAAATTACAGAGTAGGTACCTAGGCATTTCAAATAAATCGCGCGTGAACCGATAAGAGTTTGTGTTCGGCTCAGAGGCATCGAGATAGAAGCGAACGGTTTTTGAGTGGAGTTTCTTTCAATAGACGATAAAAAAGAGACGTCGTATAAAATTCACGTGAATATTTAAGAATCCCTGGCCATCGTGGATTTTCCGAATTTTGGTGGGCCATCCGTGCCAGATCTGACCAGATTCTTCTTTGAAATAAGTGCCCGATGTGCTGGGGTAAGATATTTATTGATTAGGTATTCAAATAGGTACAAAATATCAATTTTAGGTCCAACCTCCAACTCCGACTTCCACGTGTAAAAATTATATGTATGTCCACGTCGAAATATCGTGAAATTCCATCTATCTGTCTGCAAGGTCTGAGGCAGGATCGAGAAATCCGCACGACGACGTACACGCAACTTTATTTATCGATATCATCATTCATCTTTATTCATCTTCACTTTTTAACAACGGTTCCATCATCTGTATTTCCACATCTGTATTTTCTCCACCACGCTGTACACCCGTCAGCATTTGTCAGCATCGCCGTGACGCCGACAGAAATCTTCTTGTCCCTGCTGGAGCTACGCATTGTCTCGAAATTCTCCTCGATAGGACTCCGTCCGCAATCTGACCGAGACGTCAGCACCAAGCAGCGAGACAGCAATATTTTCCGAGGCACATTCCAGGGCGACGCTCCTGTCCGTGAGAATTTTACAATAATTATCCACTAACCTTAGGAATTTAAGTATTTTAGAGAACAGTATACGTACCAATTTTTATTTCCGCACAAGGTTTGCGCCTAAAAACTGACACCGATTACTTGGGCCCAAGATTTCTGTGACAGACGTCACTATTTAAGATAGGTCGTAGCTTGTAGTTTCTTTAATTTACAAAAATGCCCGGGGGGTGTGTTTGATAAGTTCTCACTATTGAGCTTCTCGCGTCCAAGGATTGTCGTCACGGGACGGCTCAGGATTAACAACGATACGCTACGAATAAATACGAAATTATTTCACTCAGTTTAACATTTCTAAAAATTCTTATATCAACATTTATTATTATACAAAACCAATCTTAATTTTCATTAAATAGTCAAAACTAAAATTTTGTTGTAACTCTTTAATTACTCTCAAATTAGTAGTTGTCCTTCACTTTAACACTTACTTCAGTTTTGCTTAGTAGCTACGTCTCACTATAGCACGCTTGGGTTGGGGTAAACCAGGGTAGACTCCCCCGAAATAAAGCTTCACACCAACATTCCTGGTTGGCGCGATATAAATTTATGTTGTGTGACGTGCAAGAAAAAAACCCACGACCCGCTCTAACCAAAAAGCTGAGTGCCGTTCGCCAAATGTAGTGGAATTTTCCAAAAATAAGAAAAGGACATTGCAAGCTTTGGTCGGAGTTTTTTCCAGATTGTAGTGATTTTACCGACATACCGCCTGGCCTATTAGACCTGGCTCATAAATCGGTTCATGCTAAGTCCATTGTGACGTCACTGGTTCAAAAGCTTTATTTTGTGAAGGATTAGTTCACATTCCTATTCAAAGCTATTTTGAAAATTGCATCAACCAGCAATACTTCAGTCACGACTTTATTGTGCTGTTCAAAATTACGAGACAAACATTCCATCAGGTAGGTATTATCTGTTGCAATGAAGACCCGAGCTTGACAAGGAATGCATCTGGCTTCCCACCCATATAACCCTCTAGTATTTGGGTAGAGGAGAAACACATATTCTAAGCAGTGATTGCTTCAATATTTGATCTCGGCAGCATAGCACTCGGCAGTGTGGATCCAGCATAAACTGTTTACATATTGAAGATTGGAAGATCTTGAACCTAGGTTCATAAGGTAACCATATTCCACTGGCTATGAAAATAAGGAAAAGTGGTAATTTAACCCATTAGGGACTGGATACATTTTTTTCAAGTAAAATAATATTTGTTACGGTATTCTTAGTAGAACTGGTCTTAGTAAGGGAAATATGGGTATAACGGATTTTTTTTTCTTATACTTTTGGATGGTGGGGGTGGAAAATGGTGTGACCATATGCGGTCACGCTAGGCTTTTAAGGTATGGAATTAGTCAATAAAATAGATACGTTGAGAAACGTTCAACAATTGTTGATTATTTAACACTTTCTGCATTGTTGTCGTCGTCGTTTGTTGACCGCTGCTGCTTCTTCCAGATGATCTTGACAACATTTCTTGAAACTCTTTCATTGGATGGACGTCCCCTTCTTTTTGGTAGGTTTTGATACTTTCCATGATAAGCTCTGGCAATCTCTTGTCGAAGTATAGCTGCGAAAGATTTCAGCTGGCGTCTTTCATAAGGATCCAGGCGTTTTGAACAGCGATATCGATCAACCAAGTGAATAAACACAACCACCATTCTTTTTACACGTACATACTCCAATTCTATAACTCCCAATGTCAGCGTCCATTTGATCAGTTTCTCTCATGTATATATTATATTCCTCAAACAAGTGTGGGTGAGATGTTCTAATTTTTTTTTCTTCTGAACTCTCGAATATCTTATCACTAATGATGTTGGATAAACTCCATGGACTGTTGAAGCAACAGTGACAACAGAATTGTCCATCCAACAAGCAACTACAAAAGACTTATGCAGATTGGTCAGGGCATAATCCAATTCTCAATAACTCAAAAAGTTTTATGGATGTCATGCTCTTATGTCTACGCCTCACTGAAGATTGCAAAGTGCTCTCTTCTCTTTTGCGTGGTCTGCCTCACACGTGGATGCCTCACAATAGCCTTTATGTTAGAAAAAACTTTCCTACTGAATGTTAATGGCCTTCCCCTCGTCGGCAGAGCATATGTGTATTCTGGTTGCTTCTATGTTGAAACAAGCTTTTCTACTCGTCGGTGCAGTACTTGGTAATGGGCTTTCCTCTTCTTCTACATTAGGTCTCTTTATTTGTTGTAGGCTTCACAGTCGCCTTAGACGAAGGCTCTCGAGTAGATGATGCAATATTCATGGACAGGGTTCCACAACTTGATTCATCCATGCCACTCCATGCCGATGTCAGTGCCACCGTCAAGGCTAGTGTCCGTCATCTTCGTCATTTGCTGAATTTGCATTCAAGCTTAGGGAACTATCCAGAAGACATTGTGGATGTTTGTCGCTATTGTCAACCATTTTATCAATTGTATCGAAACTAGGTGCTTTTTCACTACTTTCTTTACCTGTGGAGTTTTCATGTTTTATACAGGGTGTGCCGGTCTGGTTATTACAAACTTTGAGGGATTCCCCATCAAAAAAAATTCCGAAAGAACAAAAAACTCATGGTCCTCAAATGCTTCCTTAAAAAGATACACCTATACAGGGTGTTGAAGTTAACTTTTTAAATCGTTTTTTTACCGTTTCTTTTGAACCGTTGGACCGATTTTAATCAAATTTGAACCAAAGTTTAGTCAACTGAGTTTCCATCGAATGATAATACCACAATCCATCAAAAATTCCTGGGGGCGTAGATAATAGGAGACTGTCTCCTATTTTCGCTCCCATTCCCATCTCCCCTGATAATTTTTTGAAATTGTTGATATTTTCGGATTCTACCTTGAATTTAGAAGAAAAAGTTACTCGTGCAAAATTTTGATTACAGGCTTCATTTTTTGAAAACATCACGAAATCACCACTTTCCAGGGCCCAAATTGTTTTTTTCTGAAAAACTCCATGTTTCTCAGCGAAAATGGGGGTTAATCAACTTAGAACAGCCAGAAAAATCCATTTCAGTTGACAAATTTTGGGTTCTCTTGAATTTTAATTTTTAGGCCCAGGAAAGTGACGATATCGAAATGTTTTCCAATGTTTCAATCCCAAATATCTCGAAAACGAAGCCTTCAATCAAAATTTTGCAAGAGTAACTTTTTCTCCGAAATAAACGTAGAATCCCAAAATGATATTAATGTAAAAAAATACTCAGGGAAGATAAAAATAGGGGCAAAAATAGGAGACAGTCCTCTATTATCTACGCCCCCAGAAATTGTTTATAAAATTTTCACCACTAAAATAGTGGTATTATAATTCGATGGAGACTCGGTTGACTAAACTTTGGTTCAAATTTGATTGAAATCGGTCCAACGGTTCAAAAGTTGCGGTGAAAAAACCATTAAAAAAAGTCGACTTCAACACCCTTCATCTTTCTAAGGGAGCATTTTAGGACCATGAGTTTTTTGTTCTTTAGGCTTTATTTTTGATGGAGAATCATCTCTCGAAGTTTGTTATAACCAGACCCGAACACCCGGTATAATTTTGGTATCCCCTCAATAAACTGACGTATTTCTGGCGGTATTTTCCCCCACCGTCATAATTTACTGTCACAGCAAATCCTCAGGCAGGGTAATATTTATTCAAGCGGTTTTCTGTGCTGCTTCCCATACTTCGAAAAATGCATTTTACTTTTAATACATATTGGCCAAATTGTCTGTTCCAGTGGGGTTCTTATAGTCCGGACGTTAGTGGGAAATACCTTGCACTTTTATACCAAGCATTCTCACTTTGCATGCCTGTTACTGAGACCACCCTGGATCAATCTAGATGTGGGGACATCGGCGCAAATCGTGCAGACACTTTATACAGGGTGAAGTAGAAAAACACTGTTGGAAAATCGTAAATCTTGAACCAAAACCGATGGACGTATGTGAATCAGGATATTGATGAAGGGTTTCATGCTAATAGACGTGCTGCAAACAGTTTTGGAATATCTTGAGGCGTTTTCAAAATACGCTGAAAGAAGTGAAACTTCTTATATATTTTTCTTTTTTGAATAAATTAGTTGTTTTTGGAGATATCGACCTGCAACTTGATATTCCGCCAAACATCATGTTTTTAATGAAACGCGATGTGGGGACATCGATAAAGCCTGCTAGATTCGAAATTAAGATCTTCAACTTTTTTCCATCGTGAGCGCCATCTTCAAATTGCCCTTCGTGAAATTGTTGAAAAAACATCAAGTGACGACTTTGTTGGACATACACACGATCGTTTTATGATGAAAACCCAGGTCTTCAATTGCGCCAATGACCTTTTCGCCGCAGAAACGTTTACAAAGTTCATTTTTCTTGATTTCTCTCCACTCACGTGACAGTCATGACCAAATGAAATTTTGGATCGATGACAGATTCGCGATATTATAATCCGCATTATTTTGTGGAGCCAGTCATTAAATTTCATCATCGTCAGCCAAATGGTGTTCTTTTGGCAAACAGTTGAACAAAAAGTTTGCTTCGATTTTTGTGAAAAAGGAAAAAACGGCAGGGTCACGTCCTCCTCTCAAACCCGATTGAAGGAAATCTGTTACCAAAAATGTTTCCAATTGATCCTAATAGAGTTCGGCGAAACGTGTTCTGTAGTTTGAAGTTAAACCGAAACAGATAGTTCCATCCTAGTTCTGCAGGAGGGACGTTAAAAATGTCGCTACAGCTTATCTTTGAAACATTTTTTGTTGAATATGACCAGAAACGCTTTAAAGATAAGCTGTAGCAACATTTTTGACGTCTCTCCTGCAGAACTAGGATGAAACGGTGCTAGGACAATTCGTCCCGCGGACAATTCGTCCCGCGGACAATTCGTCCCGCGGACAATTCGTCCCGCGGACAATTCGTCTCGCGGACAATTCGTCTCGCGGACAATTCGTCCCGCGGACAATTCGTCGCAAGTGAAGGCTTCGGAAGGTAAGGGGGTAATATTACACATGAAGACACAAGGGGGCTCAATCAAAGGATCTAAAAATCATTAGCAAATACAAGGGGCTCCGACAGAGATCCGAACGCCACGAAAAAATGCAACGGGGCTCAGCAAGGCTTCAAGCGATATTAAAAACATAAGGGGGCCTTATGGAGCTTCGAGAGGGCTCCGAATATCACATAGAGGCACAAGGTGCTTACTACTGCTTCGAAAGCCACGGAAAGATGTAAGGGGGCTCAGCATGCATGGCTTCAAAAGACGTTGAAGAAACAGGGGGGCCCACGGCAGCTACGGATGACACAAGAAGACAACAGGAGGCTCACTGGAATTCTGATAGTCGCATTGAAGAACATAAGGGGGCTCACTAGGGCTCCAAGCTACACTCATGGAAACGAGGGGGCTCACTAGGGTTGCAAGCTACACGTATAGACACAAGGGGGCTCACTAGGGCTCCAAACTACTCTTGCGGGCACAAGGGGGCCCGATAGAGCTCCGTATATCACATGAAGGCACAAGGGACTTACACTAGGGCTTCCAGCAATGTAAAAGCGCACAAGATGGCTTACTGGAATTCTGAAAGCCACGAAAACACAAAATGGGGCTCATTAGGGCTCTTAACGACACATAGAGCACAAGGGGCCTAACAAGAATCTGGAAATCACGGGAAAATGCAAGGGGGCTCCGTAGAACTTCATATAATATTGGTTACACAAGGGGGCCCGGGGGGCTCTTCACAACAAGAAAAGGCAAAAGGGGGCTCACTGTATCATACTCTGAAAGCCAACACAAGTGGACTAATTGGGGCTCCAAACTACACATAAGGGTACAAAGGGGACCCAATAGAGCTCCAAAAACCATGGAAATACAACAAGGGGGCCCAATGGAGCCCTGTATAATCAAAAAAGACAAAAGGGGGTAACTGGGTTTCTGGAAGCCATTAAAAAACAAAAGGGGCTCACTAGGACTCCAAACTACACTAACCGGCACAAGGGGGTCCGATAGGGCTCCGAAAATCACATAAAGGCACTAGGGAGCCCAAGGAGCTTTATATAACAACAGAAGGCAAGAGGGGCTCACTGGAATTCCGGAAGCTACGAAAAAACACAAGGGGGCTCATTAGGGCTCCATACTACACTTGAAGACACAAGGGAGGCTCGATAGGGCTCTGAATATCACATGAAGGCACAAGGTGCTTACTGCTGCTCCGTAAGCCACTGAAAGATGTAAGGGGGCTCAGCACGGCTTCAAAAGACGTTCAAAAGACGTCAACAGGGGGCTTACTGAAATTCTGATAGTCATGGAAAAATACAAGGGGGCTCACTAGGGCTTCAAGCTATACTTATGAACACAAGGGGGCTCACTAGGGCTCCAAACTAGACTTGCGGACACAAGAGGGTCCGATAGGGCTCCGTATATCACATGGAGGCACAAGGGACTTACACCAGGGCTTCCAGAAATGCAAAAGCGCACAAGATGGCTTACTGGAATTCTGAAAGCCACGAAAACACATGAGAGGGCTCGTTAGGGCTCCAATGGATACATAGGACAGAAGGGGCCTATGAAAAATCCAGAAATCACGGGAAAGTGCAAGGGAGCTCCGTAGAACTTCATCTGATATTGGTGACACAAGGGGCTCTTTATAACGAGAAAAGGTGAAAGGGGTCTCACTGCATAGTACTGAAAGCCAATAAAAACAAAAATGGACTGATTAGGGCTCCACACTACACATAAGGGTACAAGGGGACCCGATAGAGCTCCGAAAGCCATGGAAATACGACAAGGGGGCTCAATGAAGCTCTTTATAATCAAGCTTATCTGCTTGCACAATGGGGCCCGACAGGGCTCTGAATATCACCTGAAGGCAGAAGGTGCTTGCTACTGCTCCAAAAGTCGCGGAAAGATGTAAGGGGGCTTAGCAGGGCTTCAAAAGACGTTGAGGAAATAAGGGGGCCCAATGGAGCTCCAAATAATACAATAAGGCAACAAGGGGCTTACTGGAATTCTGATAGCCAGACAAAAAACAAGAGAGCTCTTTAGGCGCCAAACGATACACTTGCGGACACAAGGGGGTCCGATAGGGCTCCGTATATCACATGAAGGCACAAGGGACCCAGGTACACTAGGGCTTCCAGCAATGCAAGAACGCACAAGCCACGAAAACACACAAGGGGGCTCCTTAGGGCTCCAAATGACGCAGTGCTCAATAAAAATCAGAAAGTCACGGAAAAATGCAAGGGGGCTCAGTAGGGCTTCAAATGATATTGGTGACACAAGGGGGCTCAAGGGGCTCTAAGGGGGCTCATTAGGGCTCCAAATTATATTTGAAGAAACAAGGGTTTAGGGGTCGAATATAACATAAAGGCACAAGGGACTTACTACTGCTCCAAAAGCCTATAAGAAAAGTGCAAGGGGGCCCAACAGAACTTCAAACGGTTCTGAAAAGACAAGGGGGCCCCCATTGAGCTCTGTATAACAGTGTCATGAAAAAACACAAGGAGGCTCAACGGGGCTCCAACTACACCTGGAGGCACATTAGGGCCCGATAGGGCTTCAACATGCCATGACGGCATAACGCTGCTTGCTGCTCCGGAAATGGAAAATTCGAGGGGCCTCAGCAGGGCTTCAAGTTACGTTGAATATAGAATAAGGGGGCCCAGTGAAGCACTTGATAACACAAGACTGCAAAAGGGGCTTTATGGAAATCTGAAAGCGATGAAAAACATAAGAGGACTCATTAGAGCTCAAAAATTACACAAGAGAAGATAAGGGGCCCGATAGGGGCCAAATATCTCATGAAAGTATAAGGGAGCTTACTGGTGCTCCCGTCAGTGGGTGCTCCCAAAGCTTGGTGTACTAGCAAAAATTTTCGGAATGATGCAAGGGGACTAAGCAGAGCTCCAAAGACATGAAGAAACCAGGGTGCGCAGTAGGGCTCCAAATACTACAAAAAGGAATAAGGGGGCTTACTAAAGTTCGAAAAGCAACGAGGAAAGACAAAGGGACTTGTTAAAGTTAAGACAAAGGGCAAAACATTATTTTGAGACGAATTGTCCGTGAGACGAATTGTCCGCGGGACGAATTGTCCGCGAGACGAATTGTCCGCGGGACGAATTGTCCGCGGGACGAATTGTCCGCGACGAATTGTCCGCTACGAATTGTCCGCGGGACGAATTGTCCGGTCACGGATGAAACAATCCATTTCGGTTTAGCTTCAAACTAGAGAGCACATTCCTCCGAACCCTTTCAGTATCAATTTGAAGCATTTTTGGCAACAGACATTCTCCGATCGGATTTGAGAGGAGGACGTGACCCTGCCGTTTTTGCCTTTTTCACAAAAATCGGAGCAAACTTTTTGTTAAACTGTTTGCCAAAAAAACACCACTCTGCTGATGATGATGAAATGAAGTGACTGGCTCCATAAAATAATGTAGATTATAGTATCACAAATATGTCATCGATCTAAATTTCCATTTTGTCATGACTGTCACGTAAGTGAAGAGAAATCAAGAAAAGTGAACTTGATAACGTTTCTTCGGCGAAGAGGTCATTAGCGCAATTCAGGACCTGGTTTTCCATTATAAAACGATCGTGTATGTCCAACAAAGTCGTCACTTGATGTTTTTTCAACAATTCCACGAAATGCAATTTGAAGATGACGCTCACGATGGGAAAAAAAGTTGAAGATCTTAGTTTCGAATCTAGCAAGCGGAATATCAAGTTGCAGCTCGATATCTCCAAAAACAACTGATTTAATAGAAAAAAAAAAAAAAAAAAAGTCAAGTCGGTGACCGACAAATGCCAACCGAGTGTAAATCGAGATGTAAGCGATAATACAGCGAATCTAGAGGTGTATTCGTTAAGACAATTAACCGAACAACACTGAAAATCTTCCTGGAAAAGTGAAAACTATTTTAATGTTCGAGGTCGGTCATTTTGGAGGGATGTTTTCACCAATGACCTTGGTGGTAATACACTTATACGGCCTACTATTTTAAGGAGTGAGGTGAATTGTTAACGGTAGAGAGGAATCGAGAGGTGGGAGAAATAGAAATCTGTAGGACAATACAATACACTTTTCCAGGATAATCACTTTTGAGGAGGTTGCGGAGAGTGTGGATAACACACAGTTCGACACGAATTGACTCCGCTTCTCCCTTGCCCACTTATTTCCCATCGCCTTCCGAATCGAATCTCCGCCGCATTACAATACAGAAAGAGAGCACAGCACGGGAGAAAAACATGATGAGAGATGAATGGGTACAATCAGCAGGCAAATACGACCTTCCCGTCCCTCTTTTGGCGTTATGTATGTATTTCGCGTGGATCCGTCTCCAACGTTTCGGAAGAATTGGCTCTTATTACGGCCGCGTTGTCTTCCGAACACCAGTTATATCGTTCGGTATTATCGATCCAAAATCTGCATGCGGCACAGCACCGCCGGTCTACTTCCTGCGGGAGCGGTCGGGACAGGAAACAATTGCCCGGCGAGTGATCCCACGTGATCGCGCGCCCTGTGGGGGGCTCACCAGCGCGAAGAGCCTCAGGGAGACACTGGTTGTATCGGGATCAGCGGCGCAAGGCCAGTGGGCCATGACTTGTGCATCCGATATGGTGGAGCGAGTGATTGATTATCGCTTGTGTTCTTGTCTTGTAGGATTTTGGATTATTCACTTATTCTTCTCCGGCATTGGATGTTTTCGTAGGCTTTGAGCAGTTGAGCTGCACAAGACAGATTTCCCCTCTCACACACATATACATAGGTACACATACAGAAGCATAAACAACCTCAGCGATTCAAAGTGGAGAGTGTAAAGGTATACAGAGGGAAAGTTTCCGTGCACAGCAGTTTGACGATAACTAAATGCCACGTTCATGGTAGAGCATCTTTCCCTGTACTTTATAAACAATAGGGCAACTATTTACCAAGTCTAAACGCATGAACTTGCTCCGTTATATACTCTCTACTACTAAAATAATCACATTAGTATCAGAAGTTCCGTTTGCATGCCGGCAGAGGGAGCGAGGGAGCAAAGTTCATCCTGCCAGAACGCCGAATTATGTTCCATATCATAAAGCAATAACTTTAAGCAATTGCAGATGATTAGCGTAAGTAAACAATACAAAGTTAAACACCTACCTCCCCAACTCCGTGAAATAAACACACCACGAAGTTGGCCGGGGCTTTAGTTTGCGGAGGCAATTGTTTCGCCAAGTCTGGCGGAGTCAACTGCATCCCTTATAAATAGAAGACCCGATTTGAATGAACGTTCAAGCCGTTGCGACTTTCCTGTTTGCCGAGGATCATATATACGGGTCTAGGAACTAGCGACGCGCTTCTTCAGTAATTACCCTTATACTTTGCCTTGTAATTATCCTGAAAAGTCTCGAAGCTACGCCCCCGGCGGAGTAAGTGTTCAAAAACACGAAAAAGCCATTGCAAAAGCAGCATTTGTGGTAAATTAAATGCGAACGTGACATCAACTAAACACAAGCAATTTAGCACCTGGAGGTGAAATATGGCACGACTAAGTAAACACACCACGACAGCCAGGTTAAGTACGTAATTAATATGATGTGCTGAATGTGTGACATACGCGTGCCGAAAAACTATCATGTACAGGACTTCAGAGGAAGACCATACCCGATCCCTGATGATAAACCGGGAAGCGCATCTGATAATATGCAAATGGATCCACCTGGACACGTAACGAATTTAGGGGATTTTTTACGTGCCACGGGTCAATTAGTAAGTACCTGCGAAGGTTCGGTAAACTAGAGCAATCGCCAAGTCTACGATGATGGATGGCGGAAATTACATCGGAGATGATATCGAGGTAGGACAAGCCTAATTATGCTAACATACGGTTACGGCGAGGGGGGGGGGCTACTGGACGACTCTTGTGTGTGCGCAAGATTCAAGATTATTTCATGGAATCCGCATGGCCAGCGTTTTTCACAGCACACAGCACACTTGTCGTAAACTGAACACGTCACTTCAAGGCGATTCTCGAGCTATTTTACTCGGCGCTGTTTGTTTGATTCTGGAATAACTACAAGAAATAAGATAGGTATGAAAAAAGTTTTTTTCACTACTAGCCGTGAAGTGCATCATTATTAACCTCTCCCCGAATTAGGATGGCGATTTTCTAGTAGTAAAAAAAATACTATATAAACCACGGTTGAGAAAATTATTATAGCTTCAGCGCCTTATATCCCTCAGCTGCGCTTCGGGATCTAAACTGGCGCTCCAGCTATAATAATACTTTCTCAACCTTGGTATATAATATACTATTTTTCATTTTCCCAATTACATTTTGAAGAAAGGTGAATGATGCTGCTTATTAAATCACCTATCCCACCTATATAGGTGTATATACACGCAGTAACAAAATAATGATGGGGTATTCCAACTCGAATGAAAATCCACATACTTATTTCCCAATGATCACGTCTGTTGGATATCTTGTAACAAGCTTTTTATGTGCATCCCTACTTGCTCATTTGCGCTTAGAGTCGTTACGGGACACAGAATGACACTGAACAATCATTGGTGTCAGAAGTGAGAGGATTTGGAAAATTGAAGAGCATTTTTTCATTTTGAATAGTTTGAATGAAATATTAGTTTGGGAGAATGAAGAAAGTGAATTCATTGTTCGTACTTGTACTATACTACGTTCAAGCTAGGGTTGAACGTATTAGAGTTAATACCGGGTGTTTATAAACGTTTGTTATCATATCGCCTTTGGAATCTCCTATCACTCTTTCAATTCGTGCCTTTCACTGCGACTTTCGGCCTTACCAAAGCCTGCCGCGATCACAGACGTTTATAAACACCCGGTATTTATAGGTCGAGTTACACCCGTTTGAAATGAAGCAAAATTTTCGGCTAGAACTGTCAACTCACTTATCACCAGGGTTGGCATTTTGCCCACCGAGCTCGATTTCATCTATGAACTTGATTTTATTTTAGACACTGTGTCAATGTCTTTTTTGTCTGATGTGAGATGTGGTGCTGTAGTAACAGAACTGACGTCTGACAGGTGGTCGTCAAGAAAAGTGATAGCTGCTGCAACAAGCTCTTGCTATCGGACTTTTTGGAAAGTTTATTTGATGCAAAACAGGGACTAATCAAGCATCGATTCCACAAAAGTAGGTTATACAGTTATTGCGGTGGTCGACTGTCAAAGTGACCTTTCAACTTATGTAGGCGCTTGCAGAGTGAAGCGATCGTCGACCTTCCCCTTTGGATTGTCAGGACCTTCGTTTAGGCTACTCAAATCTAGGAGGAGGAGTTTCTTTGAAAAGATCAGTGGCTCCGAGAGCGGCTCAGACAAGGCCTTCTAATTTGTGTACTCCGTACGTATAGGAAGTACCAAGAGAAGTGTAGAAAGTAGGAAGGTGAAGTCGATTGTCTACAATTCGATGGTCTTAAACCAAATGTGGCTAACTACAAAATCATGATTTTACAGGAGAAGGAAAACAAACTTTGTGAGTCTTCATCAAATCAGGTTCCAAACACTGCAATTCAGTTTGTTATCACAATAATAGTTTATATAGTTGAAAACAGTTTTGCTTAAACCATGGAAATTTTTCTTTTGATGCAGTTTCGTCATATCGCTTTTTTGGAAAAGTGAGACAGATTCCCATGTTTGGCACAAACATTTTATTGGTGAAAAAACTTATAGTTATTTCCGACATTCATTAAAACATCTTGAAATATGAAAAAAAAAAACAACAGAAAGTCTGAAAATGAACAAAGACAAATGAAAAACTCTAAAAGAAACAAAAAACACAAAAGAAATACAACATCAAAAAATATTGGAAAAAATTATTCTGTGATACATTATTGAAAAAACTCAAGATCCTGTTCCTCTGGATCATTGACATCTGGGAGGACTGTTTCGTCCTCAACAGCTCCATCGTTTGGGAGAGGATTGAAATAAAATTTGCAGTCGTCTGGTACACTACCTGAATTAAAAATCTCTTGCAAATGTTTGAATTTCATTGTTGAATTTTTTTTTTTTTTGATTATGCTCCCATGGCTGATGTTGTCACTCTCCGACCTCTTCGAGAAACTACGAATATTTTGCGGAAACCCTCATAAAAATCTGTTTTGACTTGCATGACAAAAGGCTGCGCCTTTTCATATCTGATCCATTTTAAGATCCATGCCAGTTTATTGAGGTGCCATTTTCATCTTTGTTTCGGTTTACCATTATCAACTTTGCAAGAACTTTCCAGTCGAGAAATCCGATCTCCTTATTTTGGAACACTTTGTACTTGGGTCCGTTCTGTCCAGCATTCTTGGCAATGGTCACCCATTCATGTGGTAAATACACGGGTACATTTTTGCTGACGTCTCAATCCTAGCGTGCATCGAATCACATTCCATCTGGCTGTGGCCAGATATCAAGAATTTTTGGTCAATAATTTCTACCGGAAGAACCAGCACAGCGTACAAAAACATAGCAGCAACAAATTGGTTCTTATTTTGACCCCCACATGTATCGCTGAATAGACTTACGCTTCCAATTGTTGGAGGGAGGCTCTTTAAATGACTGAATAAGCAGCTTGCAATTTCACATGGTCCACGTGAACCCTCAACTTCAGTCCACATGAAGCACTTCCCAGTATTATTGCAAACGTTGAAAATGGTGAAGTTGTACGTAGCTAACTTGGTTTTGTAAAAAAGTATCGGATTGGTCGGATCCGTTGGAACATAGAGCACTTGTTGCAGATCAAAATTGCATGAATGTATCTTGTCAGGATTTGACTGTGCTTCACTTTTATCAGAGTTTTTCTCTTGTCTTGCTTTTTCCTTCAATCTTATGTGAAAATCTTGTTTCTCTTGTATGGTCACTTTTGCTTCGTCTTCAGCTGACTCGTAAGCAGTGCATGTTACACACTGATCTTTTCTTGGTTTGTGAAATGACCAGTTGAAATGTGTCTTGAAAATGTGGCGGTAAAAACTTTGTCTAAGGCATTGTTCACCATTTTCACCGCAGTCAGTTTGGTACAACTTATACATTTTGGCAACATTCAGTTTTGGATCCAAGTAGTATCTTTTGGAATCTTATCGGCAGTCATGCGATGGAATTGTTGTGAATTTTTTATTGTGATTTTTCAGGAAAGCCAGCGATTCTTCTGATATTTTTGAGCATCCATACCCCCCCCCCCCTTCTATCTTGTTCGCTTGTAGTCGTACTGCAATTTGGTACACGTTTCTTCATTGCAAAGTTCAATACTCCTTTTTTAATGCACAGTATATTGAGGAACATTTTTCGGCACACACGTGTTCGATTGTCTCCAATACTGAAATGAAACATCATTGTTTTTGATCGTCTTGAAAGCTCAGCATCTACAGTTCTTCTTTTAACGTTGCTGATTTCAACTAAGTTGTTTATAAAATCACGTTGCCTGTCGATAGAACCAAGTTTCCAATAAGATGTGAAAATATCGGTCCTATGTTCCTGACTTACTCGTGCATTGCATTTGAGTCTAAAATTGAAGAGATTTAAACAGAAAAGTTGAAATATTTTTATAATAACAAGTTACCTGCAACTTGTGGGGTTTCGCCTTATTTTACCATATAAAAATGTATATTAAATCAGCGCGCTGCATAGTTAGAAATATTTAGTTTTAAAAATTCCCCTCTTAACGAAACAGGCACAAAAATGCGAACTTGTGTTAACCCATGGTCGGGCAGTTTTGATGCGGTCACATTTGGGACTTTCGACCATAGTGTCGCCCGTCCTAAGACTGTAAATGGGTCGAGCGACGAGATTTTATTACTTTAAACGAGGGTGCCTTTGCCGTCTGCAGGGACAGACGAGAGGAACGAGACCAGCACGGGGGCAGAAAGACGTGGGTAGTTTCTCGAAGAGGCTGTGTGTTTTGCGTGCTTTTGTAGGTAAATATTAATTTTTGTAGTATTTCCAATTACTTGTGTATTCGTTTGTCGTTTTCTTTTTGAACACTACTTGGTTTCAATTGATTATTCACTGCCGAATTAAATTGAATGTACGTCCTTTTTATGGAAACATGCGCTTAGATCATTTTTAAAGGCACGCATACCGTTTTTGACTGTAATAATTCAGTGTGAGGTGTTTCTTGCATTTACTTTGTCTGTTTGAATCTTATGTCATCAGTTTTATGGTCAGATCAGTGAATTTGAGTAATTTGATTGTTCCGTGCTCACTTGATTGTAATAATTTTTCTGTATCGTATTTTTGTCTGAAATTGTTGTGACACGCTTTGATTTTCATTCAAATGTCATTGTCCACCGTCTTTGAGACTTCTCATGTTTTTTATGTCCTTTCTGTTGATGCTCGCTGCCCTTTTTGTCAGATATTCAGTGTAGGTATTTTTACAGGATCCTACTAACCATCCCTATTTTGTCTTGTTTTGTGTTTTTATGCAATCTTGATTTATTATGACTGTTTACTGATGTGATTACATTTGTTTACTGTTGTTTCTGCGATTTTGTTTTACTCATTTTACTTACATTGAATACCGGGAATTGTCAGCGAGTTTTGTTATTCATTTGTCACATCATGAGAGTTTTCTTCTTTGAGCTTAACTCAGTGGTTTCTTCGACTGGGTTCTTCCACATGAGTGCTCTTTTCCGAATCCGTCATTCTCCATTTTCTTTGACTTGACAGTTTGACATATGTTGTTGTGTTGTTTTCAATTGTTTCATTGTTTTTGTTTATTTTGTTCATGCTGTCAGTCACATGTTAGGTGTTTTGAGAAAAGAACCATATAAGACTAATTTTGCACTTTGCACTCATTTGTTTTGAGTAAATGTAATTTCTGTGCAATGAGCGTGTTTCATTGTAGTCCACCTTCTTCCCCCTCGGGTCGTTCACCTCATGAACAAAAGCGGATCAAAGGGTTAAGACGCGAACAAAAACGGACAACGTAGGATTTCGACGATCAGAGGCCAAACACATGAAAATGTCACTGAGGGGTGCCGGGGGCGTATCATTACAAACTATTACTACAAGTTTCCCCTAATGACTTTCCTGGGACATGACCAGTGGCGTATTTGGGGTAAATTGCGCCCAGGGCAAAACATGAAAATTGCGCCCCTGAATTAGGCTTTTTTTCAGAATCCAGGCGGGCCAACGACAAATTCGGCCCTCCTATTAGGCTTTATCTGGATCAGATGAAAAAGTCGAAAGTTGATCCTCTGTTTGGATGTGTTGGTTTTGGTTTGTTCCCTCTTTCTCTCTCCCATTTCGCTTGTCAATTATTGCTCCCACGAATTATGCCCAGCCTCGTGCCCAACAGTTCAAATATCTACATTATTTCATTTTCTCCTCGATTTTCTCATTTTTCATTTTTCATATCTTCATCTTTTCTCTCATCTGCGCCCCGAGGATCAAAGTGCGCCCATGGCACGTGCCCCACTTGCCCCCCCGTAGATACGCCTCTGGACATGACTACCCTTAGAATTTTTGCATGGTTGTACGGAGTTCCGATTACGTTCGCGATTAGTTATTTTTTCTACAAGAATTTGGACGTGTCTTTTTGGGAGTTTTTCGCTGACTGGTATTTTCAGTATCGCTTTGATCACTCAAGGGAGCACGAGCACGTTCTCCGGCATTATAAGTCAGAGGTGCCAGGTGATCCGAATTTCCATCACTCATCTCTATACCGAATGCAAAATATATTTGTCTGTTTAATAGGTCCTACAGTAAGTCATTTTCGAATTCCATGAAGAAATAATTTCTCACCAGAAGAATAATTTTGCTCGGGAAGGTAATCTTGATCTTGTACGGAATCATGCGAGTCATAATCTCCAGCTTCAGAAGTATTGTTTTGTACTTCTAGGTAAAAGAAAGACAAAGAAAATGAGTTTGTTTTAATTTGACGGTGAAAGTTTGAATGATGAAAATAAGTACCTAGGTACCATCACTTGAAAATAAACTCATATCTACAGCCTTTAACATGGAATGCACCTACCTACTTCAATGATTTTTTGTCTTTCTGTCATTGTCACATTCAAACCAGAATTCAAAAATTAGTACACTCCTGTGTCAAGGCTGTATGAGTTACAATCAACAGAAATACATTAATGGTTCTTGGTCGTGATAATTAATGGTCGTAATAATAACGTAAAAACTTCAAACTTACCTTCAAGTTGTTCTGAACTGTTTATTTCTGATGAAGAGGCTATTCCAGGAACTTGCACAAGTAGTGTTTCATTATTGTAAATGGTTTCAGCAGGCTTAGCATGTATTTCGTAGGTAGGAGAGCTTATCTCAGCAGGTTTAGATGCCTCATTCAAACTTGAAACTAAATTCACAATTTTTTTTACCGCTGGAGCTCATTCAAACGTCTGTTGTGTACTTGATTTTCTACAATACTTACTTAAGGGTTACAGTTTCTACTAAATAATAAAAAAATAACGACCAGGTAGTGGTAAATGTTTGTTCAAATGTGGCTATCTGCATAACGGCGGGAAATGTTATCATAAAAACAATACCTTCCAAAAGTGGCCAACTGAAGTTAGCCATCTATAGAACTGACCATTACTTTCAGTTTGTAGATAGTCACTTTATAAAGTCAAGATATTGGCGCCAATTGAGTAGCCACGCACATAGCTGTCTTTGGAACTCGAAGAATATGTTATATGGAGACCCAATTGTGTAAATAGCTCAAAATCGTAAAATTTGTAGTTAGCCACCGTTGGAACCAACCCATCGAATTAAAATACCTGATCAGGTATTATATGGGACGTTGTAAATGTCTAGTGAGTACATAGTAAAAAGTACTGTGGGATCTTGACACTCGGCAGTTTAATTCAAAGAAGAACCCGCGTAAATCCGTGACAATATTATTCGCATATGGCCGTGTGCCGTCTCGACGACTTCCACTTTATTTTCCCATAAATCTAGCATTTTACTAGCAAATTGTGCTCCAGGAAACTCTTTGTTAGAATTTTACACTATGCCATAAAGAATTTGGTGCGCTTTCATGTCTCGTGCCTTTGATTTCAAGTTTCACCTTTCTCAAGATTCGAGTCTTTGACGCCCAGGAAGTACTTCATCCAATTTGCTTTGTGCGTTAATAAGTTTGGAGATTCAATTTAGCTCTTGGCACCTGTGCCGCAATGCCCAAGCTACTGCGATCCTTATAACTTCCACTTTTGCAGTTATGGCAGTAATGGACTGGAACTCGGCATTCTATCGCTGTGTGCTTCATATATGAGAAAGTCGACGTGAATTGCAGACATTCCGCCGGCCGAGCCAACCCTTGCACTAAATTCCGTACAATTGTATTGCTGTTATAGCTATTTAATGGCGGTAAAAGTTACGTTCTTCGACGCGTGTTAAGAAATTGCTGGAGAGCGTTAGGTCTTTAGGAGCGTCTCGGCGCCTCTTGGCCGTAGCGGTCATAAATTACAGTTTAAAAATTTACGTCGCGTAAAATGATGTTTTAATCGAAGTATGCACCGACGCGTTTCGGGATATGGCGGCGGCGAGATCGGGACTGCGTTAGTCGCCCCATTAAATCCTGCCCATCGTAAAATTAAATCATTGCTCTTTGGGCCAGCCATCCAGCCACCCACGGCCCGACGTCTGCCGCCGCCGTACGTAATGCTTCGCTGATTTTCTCAATAATTCTTGTTTTTCAGCGGTAGTTTAATGTGAAAATATACTTCTATTTACAAAGATCAGTAACAATTTCAAACGTAGTATGAAACATTTTCATTGAGTTTGACATTTTAGCAGCCTGTAAAGTTAACTTCAGCTCTGGGACTTATTGCACAATCATTTTACAAGTCATACAAGTGAACTTTGGAGGCTTCTAGCCTCGCTTCTAGCAATGTCTCCGATAGAGGTGTTCAGCTTAAATTTGTCAAAGCTTAATCTATTTTTGACTAATTCATAGCCTAGGAGTCATCGTTTAATACTTCTCGTCAAAA